>CM073436.1:29025000-30290000 GCA_037074515.1 Mimosa bimucronata
CCATTTAATTGCAAGTTAAATATAGTGAAATATTCTTATTTTCTATAAGCATTAGTACATAAATCTTTCCTATATGACATTACAATTGATGCATAATATACAAACTCTAATACGATTGATATAGTAAGATCTTGGGTTTGATACGATTGATTTATGACGAATCTAGGTCTGATACCAATTGACATAAGATGAACCTAGGTTTGGTACCAATTGATCTGAGATAAATTATTCTTCAATATTTATTGATGTAGCCGACCCCACTTAGTGGGATAAGGCTTTGTTGTTGTTGTATTTATTGATGAAATAATATCCTAATTTTATCCAACGATTTAATTAATTTTAGGAATTGTAGGGTAAATGAGATTATTTAGGTAATTAATAAATAAAACTTATTAAAGATAAGTAAATATTAATAAAATAAATATAATTTCAAGCTATACTATTAAAAAAATGGCATAACAAACAATGAAATTAGATGGAATGGATAAATAAGATCCAATAGTCATTGAGAAGTTATTGGGACTAGTTTGATATTAATTATCTTCCTAAAGACCTGAATGCAATTCTTTAAAAAAATTGATTTTTATCATATTTAAAACTTTATAATAAACTTTCATATCTAATAAAAAAATAACCAGCTTTCATAAACTTTTACATCTATGCACATAATTCCAAAGTATCAAATTTATACTTATTGAATTTCGGTATTGTATGCATGTAATTCTCCTTAAACTTTGACTTATTGTTGTGATAAAACATTGACAAATTACTATAATAAAACATTTTCAAATAAATAATGAATCAAGTTGGTAAAACGTAAAGGCTCATAAAGTTTAATTGTAAATTTTTTAAAATTAGGGGCTATTTACATATGATAAAGACGGTGAATTTCGTATGATTTAACAATAAAAAAATAGTATTAGTATCTTATCTTCTTTTCCCTCCTCTTTATTTTATCCCCGTTCCGGAATAATATGGATGAAGCACCACCAAGGAGATTCCTATTTCACCACATCCCTATATATTTATGCTCTTTAACTTTAAGAAATTCCTTTATACGAATAACCAAAATAAAAAATATGTTCCTTCTTATCCAATCTCCTGCCTCCGTACTTCCAAACACTGCATGACAAAGACGAGAAAGAGACGCAGTAAAATTTATATAACTTAAACCCCAGACAACTTATCTTTTACCTGAGCTCATCACTTTGACACATCTATCTTCATCATATCACATTCTTTGTTCATATATGCCGTGAAAATTGATGTAGTTTTCTACACAAAATTATGGTTCAAGAAATTTATGCATAAATTCCCTGATTACCACTCCCTCTATCAAATCGTGTGCATGTAAAATTGGAACAATTGATGTTGAACTGCAATAGTAAGAGATAAATTGAAGGCTAAAAGGAGGTGGGAAGAAATAATCTCGGTCATTTTTGTAAAAAGACAGAGCAGAGAACAGCTTTTCAATTCAATCTCTTGAAGTTGCAAGTACAAGTTTTGCAGAAGGCTTGGTAGAAAGTACCCATACACAACTTTGTATAAACTGAACAGGAAGATTCTTGATGTTTCTGTTTTTGGACCAAAAGAAACAAAATGGAATACGGTCAAAAAACTAAAGTTCAGAACAGAATAAAGAAAAGAAGTTGGGGGAAAAAGTAGTGCCTGGACCTTAATTATAGGTTCCTTTGGGTTGCTTGATTCTCCCGATCTTCAGTTCTTCAAACAGGAGATACTGATGAGCACTGACAAAAAGCCACAAGGGTATTGATTCTCCCCAATCATTCATTCACCTCGCCCACTATGAATCATCCGTCCCCTTGTATTACACCTTGTAGCCACTATGCAACCTCCTTCCTCTGCTCTATCTCATGCTCAGATGGTAGCTGAATCAAGTTGTACATACATGTATTGACTAATCTAATCCGTTAGTTCTTTTGGTTTATAGTCTAAGGAACTTATTCAAGAAATTACCAATGGATTAACAAATAACGCTTGACCCGAGAAAATTAGGATAGCTGGAACTTCAAAATGTAATAAGCCGCATCAAGCAACTTGGGATGCGTTCTTTATTCAATTGATAATGTGAGACTTCGCTTAGAAAAATCTCAGATTCTACAATGTTCAATCCAACTTACTGTGATATAAAAATATTAGAAGATATATAATGCATGCAAGAATCATATCTAACATATGTTTATGAGTAAATAGGCATATCCTAAATGAAGATGCGAACGGATGTGATCAAGAAGACAAGAATTTCTATCCCAAAGACAAAAGTTTAGAGAACTGCTGTTTAGAAAAGGGATTTATTCCCTTATTTTCTTTTCCTTTCAAAACTTTAATTACACTGACTCTGCCTACGTGTTATTTCTGCTCATCAACTTTAGCTTTGAATGGTTTCTTGAACCTGAAGAAACAATCCCTTACATGATCTGCATACTACTAATCATTTCTTAATAGCAATGCAAATCAAAAACTTGTGCAATAAGTTGCAGGTTAACAAATATTCAGAAGACCATGTAAAGTAAAAAATGGTATATATTCTTCCGTGGGACAAGGCCAAATTAATATACCTTATGCTCTGCCTATGGTCGGCTTCTTGATAACGCAGGGATTCCCAATCCCATGAACACTATTTAGAATTTTCACCTCCAATTGCTTCAATCACAAGCCAATGTTCCCAATATCTAATCCCAACCTTCAAAACCAGCCGTAATTACCCATCAAGCAACAAAAATTCATATTTCATATCATCATCCATTAGTTTCCCAATGTATTCCCCAAAGAAACCCCAGAAATACATAAACACAACCACAAAGACCAGCGAGATATCCCATTTCGGCCATCCAAAACACAATCTGAGTTTCGAATACTCACAATTCCCATTCAAATGCGACGGGTGCAAGGAAATAGGAATCGGCTCACGCTACAAATGCTCAATCTGCGATTACGATCTCCACATGCACTGTGCTTTACCTTCACCTTCAATCCACCACCCATTCTACCCAAAATGCTCATTCCAATTCCTCTCTCGTCCACCAGGCGAAATCCCCAGATTCTGCAACGCGTGCGAGAAGGGCATTTTTGGGTTTTCCTATCACTGCCCATCCTGCGACTTCGATCTCCACCCATGTTGCGCGAAGCTTCCGATGGTGCTGGATGATGGTGAAATGAAGATGTATCTGTATGAGAAGGTGAGTTCGGCTTGTCAGAGGTGTGGGAAAAAGGGAAGAAGCTGGAGTTACAGGTCGAAGTGTAAGAAGTACAGTGTACACGTGGCGTGTGTGAGGGAGATGGTGGTGGAGAGTTGGCCGGAGATTTATGTGGGAAGGAAGGAAGGGAGTTATTATGGAATGGGGAGTGAGGTTTATGGATTGAAGAAGACGATTCAGAGTGGCCGTGGTGGTGGTGGTGGTGGTGGAAGGAAAGGGAAGGTGAGGAAGTGTTGTGAGATGGCTGGGATGGCCGTTCAATTCGTTGTGTCGGCTGTTTTGGGAGATCCGACGGTTCTCATTGGTGGCATTGTGGGGTCCTTGATATCACGTGCTTGATGGAGGGAGTCACTCCTATGATCCAACGGTTGTTATCAAGTATCGTAACGGTCAAAATTTAACTTTTAATGTGACGAGTTACATTTTCTGTGTGGCGCTTTTGTGGCCAAATGTGGTTTGAACTTAACTGGCAACCCTCTAGTTACAGAATTATTATGGTGGATATGGTTATCTGTGTGTCCGGTATGAATTTTAAGGTCTTCTTAAATGCAATTCCAATGTTCCTTTTAGTTTGGAGTTTTTGAATTATTTTTCAAAAGTGTTGTCACTTTTTTTTTTTTTTGTTTCTTTGACATATGCCTTATTTCTTTTGTGTTAATCAAGAACAATAGTATTTTACCACTCCATCTCTTTCTATATATAAGATCCTAAAATTTAAATTGATTTATCCCTTTTTATAAGGTTTTATTGGGGGTCTCTCACTAATAAATTCATATTTCTCATTTATCCCTCAAGTTAATTTATATACCATTTATAAATGAGGAAATTTTCTTTTTTAAAAAAGAAGTATATTCCGTACACGTTTATTACTTATAGGTAATTTTAACTTTTTTTTTTTTTTTAAGGAAATACAATTCCGCTATTAGGAGCTTTATATATAGAGTGACATAGGGAATGTTATTCTTGGCACTGTAAACAGTGCGGCTTTTAGTAATTTGATTGATGATCTTACAACCTTTCAAGCCTGCTTAGAAACAGAAATTCAGGAGAAACTCATGACCTTGAGTTATGAAAATCAGAAAAAAATGTCCTTGTTATAGTACTCCCTCCGTCCCTTATTATAAGAGTTAAAGAGGTGAAATCACATATATTAAGGAAGTGGTTGAGAGAGATAAATGTTTCTAAAATAATTTTGTTTTCTCAAGTTTACCCTTATTTATGATTGAGTACACAAGAGAGAGAAATGTGATAATAGTGTAATAAATGAGTATGAAAGAGAATGTAAATAGAGAGAATAATGATGGGTCAGGTGGAAAATACTCATTAAATGCTTTGACAAATTTGAACAGGCTCTTATAAAAAGGGACAAAACCATTCAAATTTTTGGCTCTTATATATAGGGACGGAAATTATAAGATCACTTTGACTTTTTTTTGAAAAACTTAAGGATGCAAAATTAATCACTTTAAATTTTTTATAGTTATCTTTTTTTCTCAAGACTAATTTATTCTACTTATAAACTAACCTATAATCTAATTACATGTCACATATATTATAATTTAGTGGTCTAATTTGCTTCCTTAACTTCCAACAAAAAAGTCAAAGTGATCTTATATTTAATATCGAAGAGAGTACACAGCAAAAGTTATGTAATCTTATAAGGTTCCCTGTGGATTAAATTTCTGGTAGCATTCACCTAATGATTACCAATGTAACAAACCCCAGGCAATGAATTGGCCCTCGAAATCTTTCAACACATCGTACTACTTTTGTACGTAAAATCAATATATCCATATGTGTGTGTATTAACAACTAAATCGATTCACCATTGTTAGTTTGTTACAACATTTTTCTTTCCCAGGTAATTTTTCATCAATGACTATTTTCAGGTAATTTTTCTTCACCACCTTCCTGCCTATCACTGACCCACAGTGAGCATACGAGTACTTGTGCATCTTCTCAATGCACGAGTAAAGGAGGAAACCTTTTAGGGTACTACAATGCACATTACATGGATGGAAGTAGGACTGAGCATTCGGTTTTTCGGTTCCGAACCGAACCGAAAACCGAAAACCGAAAACTGGTAAAAAGCGAAACCGAAACCGAAACCGTAAACCGAAAAACCGAAACCGAAAAAACCGAATTATTTCGGTTCGGTTTAATGGTTTTTTCGGTTTTGTGGGTTTTTTTTTTTTTTTTGCAAACTTGGGCCAACGAAAATTGAACAAAGAAAAAAAGATATGACTTTCTGCCTAGGGCCTCTTTTTGGGCCATTTTTTTTAACAGAATTGAACAATTGAACAAATAAATAAAAAAAAATCATCACCAGATTTCAACTTCAACGAGAAACAAAGAATTTTTTTTTAATTAAAAGAGATTTATATATTAAAGTGTGGAAGCAATGTAATGAGAACAAATCCTATCAAGTTGCACTATATAGAATTAAAGACCTACTAGACCCACTATGGTTTTATACCATTTAACCATAGATTCTACCTACAAGACAATGCTAGTCATTTCAGATAAACCTGCAACATTAGTAAGGAAATAAAGAACTACACAGTTATTTCCAGCCATGCTAGCTTCTTCCCACTGTTTCTTTATATTCTTTTTGGAACGATGTCTTCACATGGATTGATGCAGATCATAATTCACATCATAGTCCCAAATGTGTTTTCCCCGCTGTACGTCATATACAGAAATCCATCTTCATCCTTATGTTCCTCATAGACCGCAGACATAATAGCAGCAGTCGGAGGTAAGATGTTCTTCACAAAAATGAAAATGGCTTTCTCAGGACTCAAATTGATTCTCTTTCGAACTACATACACAAACTGGCCAACAGTCAAATCAGCTGGGACCCAACTCCATACCCAATCGACGCTGGTGATGTGAATAATTTGGGACTTTTGAAGAAACTCATCCAAGCATCAAATAACTAGTCAAAACCTTTCCTAAAAACTTTAAATTGAAGACTGATGGGGAGCTTGTAAAGAAAAGAGAAAAGAAAAGAGAAAACTGATGGGGATCTTGTAAAGAAAAGAGAAAAGAAAAGAGCAGCGGATCGAGAGGGACTCACCACTCACCCGTCGAGCTTGGAGGCCGATGATGTCGCAGTCCAGCTTCGAGCAAGGTGAGAGGAGCTTCGAGCTTCGGCCTTCGACTTCGACCTTGGTGAGACTGAGAGTGGTGAGAGGGGCTAGGGCAGAGAGGTGGTGTGGTGAATGTGAAGTGGTGAAGTGGTGAATGAATGATGAGACTTCGAGCTTGGACTGATGCGTCATGCGTGGACGGCTGGATGCGTGGTGGTGTACCGTGGACTGGTGTTGGTTACTGGATTGGGTTATTGGGCCAGAGAGAGAGTGTTAAGTAGTGGACTCTGGACTGTGGTCTGTGGCAACTGCAATGGGCCTTTTTTTTTTATTATTATATACATTTTCGGTTTTCGGTTTGGAACCGAAATAATTTCCCAAAAACCGAACCATAAACCGAAAACCGAAAATGATGAAAATAAAAACCGAAACCGAACCATGAAACCAAAAAACCGAAACCGAAAAACCGAAAACCATTTGGTCCGGTTTGGTTTTCGGTTTGGTTCGGTTTTTGCTCACCCCTAGATGGAAGGCTATACTAATTCAAGTAGGACACATTTTATTTCAGACCACAGATTGCCTTTGCACCGTTTCAAGCTTTATGCTAGAGTAGGAATAGCTTGAAAAAAAATTAGAATCTAAAAGTTATCTTACATTTGAAATAAATCAAACTTTTCAACTAAATTCTATTGGGAGTAAATTTGCAAGCATATCATAGTTTCAATATTGTGGTTTCACATATTTTAAAGTTTTTGTTAGAGTATTAGGAAATATTTAAGAATTATGAAATATTTTATTTTCAAGCAGATTAGGATCCCTATTAATTAGGGATATTAGTTGAGATATTAAGAATATTAGTTTAGATATTATTTTAGGTAATTAGTTTAGAATCTTCTTTCCTATTGTATAAATATATTATTAAGTCTATGAATAAAGTTGAACATTTTGAGATTATTTATTACAGTTTTAAGCTTACCAAATTTAGACATGCATTAGCCTCACTGATTTCAGGCTTTTAGGCTCGCCACTGCTCATTAAGATTTCTTACGACTCTCTCTACATGACTTGTTTGCACTGACCATCCAATCACTTTTACCCATCCAAGTCTTTCAAGTTTCAATCTTGTGTCCAAACTCCAAAATACTCATTAGTTTCCAAGCAGGAACAATTTGAAGAGTAGGACGAGTTTTAATGTCATTCAAGACGATGAGTAGACCTAATTTTATCTGTCTATGTATAAACTTTAGCCAGCAAGGGTCAGCTCAATCAGCAAAACTGAGCCGTAACGGTACACTTTTATCCCAGAAATTTGTTTTGAGGGCCAAATTTTGCCTTCGAATTGAAATTTTGAACAAACTGTTGTTGTCTTAAAATTTTGTAAGGATTATCAATAGAACAGTAAATATAAGGAAAGCCATCACTAACAGAAATTAAATCTTTATTCTCTTCACCTGTTGTTCAAAGCCAATATGATGCATAATTTTCATACAACATAATATTTTAAACACAATCATTAAAAATAAGTTCACTGACGTGTAAATGCAGAATTCCTGGACTGATTAAGGTGGCACCCTTTCAAACTTCATGAACTCGAGAGGAAAGGACAGCACAAGTTGTAGGGACAATCTAAGAGGAAGCTTTCATTTCGGCTTTGATGGCAGCAGAGAGCTGGTCATAAGCTACTCCCCATGCATTCTTCATGTCTGGTGACCACATATCTGGCACTGCTTCTTTTATGGTCTCCAAAAGTGCAAACTTTACAACCTTCATGAAAGGGAAAATTAGATTATACATCGATCTTGTAGAAAAAAACTCACTTAATCAGACTTTTACATCTAACTAAGCATATTCTTAGGTAAATATAGTATCCTTCCATCATCAATAGAGATGCAAGCATGTCACAAGTGAGTTTTACACGTTCGTGTCTATAAATGATTTAGCTAGTTTACCAATCTTTGGTAGGTTAGATCTATCTTTAAATTTCTTTACTAATTCCAGGGTGGACTTTTTTTACATTCAACTCTCTCACCATTAAATGCACTTTGATATTGTAAGTAGAATGGGATTCCAAAGATACATCTGCAAATATCTGTAGAGAAGTCTCATTTATTAAGCAGATTATCAAGTCAAATACCTCAAATTACTTGACAAAAATAGCAATCATCTAAAAAATTCCATCCCTAACCATGTCAACTTTTCTAATCAGCAAATGATAAAGTCGAATACCTCAAAATGCTCATCCACCACACCGCTTTTGGAATGAACAGAGCCTAATCTTTTCAAGTTTGACTCTCTTACAGTGACTTTACCAGCCTTCCGCAGCTGAACTGCTGATTCACACGTCTGCAATTAAGCACCCCGAAAAGAAAAATTACCAATGTGGCCAAAGCAATGATGCGATAGGCATAAATAATTTGATGATATCATAGTAAATGAAATGAAGTTGATGGAGATAAAAATAAAATAAAATAAAATAAACAGAGTATGCTAACCGTGAGAAAGACATTGACAGCATGAGGCTTGAGCTTGGGGTTTTGCTCCAAAGGGACCTTTGAATCTCTCAAGAAGGAGAACAAGCCCTGAGCCGAAGGGGCAATCTCAAATATTCTAAATTCAAACAAACAAACAAACAAAAGGATATATGGTGATTGAGAAGGCAGCGAAAGATGAAGATGAAATTAAAAAGAGGGATTATATTGAGTAGAAAGGAGATTCTTACTTCAAGAAAAATTGAAGAGCAAGGTCTGAAGAATTCTTCTTCATTGCTTCCCATGACTTAACCACAAGATCTTCTTGCTCTTGGGTGAAACATATTCCCTCAGAGGTACTCATGTTCTCAGAAATGGAAGGATTTCGAGATTGATTGGAATCGATGAAGTTGAGAAATTGTGGGTTTCGGTGATAAATGGGTAGAAGTGCGGTGAGATTTAAGGAAGAAGGAGGTGTCTCTTGAGGGGAATGGCGAGCCATATCTCCTCAAATTGGACTGTGATGCTTCATGGTGGGCGCTCAATTAATTAGAACGTGCCAAAATCTCAGGAACAGAATATTCACTGTATCAGATCAATTGGACACTCACGTTCCCGTGTGGAAGAGACGAGGCGACAAGTAAATATTAAGTAATTAGATATTGGCAGAGAGTTCGGTCAGATTTTTAATGGCTCTTTGGAGTATTATATTTAAGAATAAATTAAAATAATAGATTTACTTGTGGAAAAGGTGGATTCGAAACTAGGTGCTGCTCCCAGAATGACCGTTTGGGTTTGACCATCATCACCCTGGTCATTGACTCTCCATTGCGCAAGCCATGAACTCATGAGTTGGTGTTTTTGTATATTTTTATTTGACTAATCATTTGGGCATTTGATTGCATGCCAAGAATAAACTGCCTCCAATTATAAAATATAAGAATGGGTAGAAGAGTTGGTTTTTACTTATATCACCGTCCCATATGGTAATTGAGTATTGTTAGATACTCCATGGATGATAGCTCTTTTACTGAATTTGTTTTCATTCAAAATATTAATAATTTTCAATTCACTTTATCATTTAAATTAAAAGTCCTTTCTAAGCTCGTCCCATCAATGGTATAGAAATGTTTACATGTTCCTAAATTAAAGTGTCACATTATCTTAATTCTGACCTATTTTTTTCACTATTTACTAGAAATTCAGAAATGAGATATCATGTGGGGGAGGGCTGTCGGCTGCCCCTCCCCTTGGCTACTCTCGGCTGCCCCTAAATTTAGGGGCAGCTCCCATATTCTTTTTTTGTTTTTTATGTTATAATATTCTAAATTAAAATAGTGACATTTTGATATATTATAGGCAAAAAAACCGATATGTTTTCAATTTTTTATGTTTTTCCAAAGATTAGGTACTCTTAATGAAAAAATACAGCCTTATTTTGGAGTATCGAATCTTTGAAAAATCATAAAAAAAATTGGAAACATATCCATTTTTTTGCCCATAATATATTTAAATGTCACTCTTTTAATGTAGAATATTATGACATAAAAAAACAAAAAAAAAATATATGAGAGTTCCCCCTAAATTTAAGGGCAGCCGAGAGCAGCCAAGGGAGGGGCAGCCGACATCCCTCCCTCGATATCATGTCAGTGTATCATATGCTTTAAACACAAACATTGCAGTGGTTTGAGGGAGGTGGCTGTGAGTAAAAAAATTAATAAATAATTCAATGTTTGAATAGATTTTTGTTGGTCATATTTCTTCTGGCTTCTTGGGGTATTATATATTAAATAAGATAAAAAAGTTGTTGTATAAAAGGTGGGTTCAAAACTTTGTACTGTGCTGCTGCCAAGTCATTTGTATGAATTACATACTCATCTACAGGTGCTTGTCTATCTCTTTGTTGTGGTGTTCTCTTGCAAAGTTTTTTTATTAGTAGCTTGTTGATGATAAAATGAGAGATATTATGTTATGCTGCTGTCATGCAGTTGAAACGGTGGTGTTTGGTATTGTTTTTTTTTTTTTTAATGAAACTATAGTACCTAACAAATCAAATTAGCGTAGTTTTATGAGATGATTGCCCTCCCCATTGGTTGAGATATGTAAGGATCCGATTTCCTACGAGGGGACCGTTTGTCTTTGATCATCACTTAAGTCATGAATAAAAAATATGATGTTTTTCGCTTTCTATCATTTAATACCAATGGCAGGTTATGCTTGATAAAAAGGTAAAGTAATATTTAAGTCTAATGTTCTTTTAATTGTACCGAGCACCATAATTTTATTTATCATCATTTAACACCCCACTGTTATTTCTTTTATGCTTTCAATACCATAATCACATTATTTATAATGCATCGATCACCTTAAACCATAAGTACGATGTATATTAGATAAAATATATATTAGGAGTTTCTTAATCCACCAAAATATAACATTAGGATATTGAATACACCATAAATAAGATTAGGGTGCTGGATAAGAGTATTTGATGCTATTTAATTTACCCTTAATAAAATGACAAATAAATGTTAATAAAATGAGAATTTTGCTAATCATTTTGAAATACACTTTTAAGTTCTCATATTGTTCTTCTATATATTAAATTTCATGAACAAGTTTTTTTTCTCTTAAGTTAACAATACACCGCAGGTTATGAACGATAATGTTATTGAAATTGCAAGGAGACTTGGTTAACATGTTTCCTAATCATTTCTACATGTTGAAGTTAAACTTATGTTGAAATGTTCCCTATAGTAAATTGATAAGTGAACGTTACTGAAATGATATGCCTGTTTAGACTCTCAACACAAGTTAATATGTTATATACAAGTTACTACATTTATCGGGTCTTAATTATAAGATCAAGTTGACTTTTTTGTGGAGATTAAGGAAGATAAATATACTACTTAATTCTAACATATGTTATATATAATTGGATTATATAATAGTTTATAAGTAAGGTAAATTAGTTTTGAAAAAAAAAGATAAATATAGATATTTTAAAGTGATTAGTTTTGCATCCTTAATTTCTCCAAAAAAAAGTCAAAATGATCTTATAACTAAGACATGAATGAGTGCTAAATTATACACAATATTTTGCATTACACAAGAATTGGGAGTTTAATTGCTATATACTCCATTTTGCATGGGATTAAGCGGCCAGTTCAAATCTCACTTTGGATTTCATGATGGGTGGCGGAGGATTTTTTTTTTTACAAAAAAAACAGTGAAAGGCATTTTGATAACTGATCATGAAAACATACTATTAAATATAAGTCCTTTAGTCCTATAATAAGGATGTTTATATGGCGGGTTCGGTTTTGGGAAAAAAGCAAATGAAGCAAACCGACCAATTCAATCAAAATAGAACCTAAATTGTTTTTATCATAAGTCGAGTTAATTCGGTTCTTATATCGGTTTGATTATATTTAGTTTAGTTTGCATCATGCTCAAACGATTTTTTTCCCCTATGATGTTTTAAAAATTTAACCCTACATCAAGAAAACGGTTTAATATTGAAATGCAAAATCTGAACTTTAAAAACGAGTTAATAGTTATTAAATAAGTTAGAGAGTTGATTAATTATTTTAATATTGAAATGATATGCACTAGTACGCATCTCTTTTTGACCTGATACTATTAATAGAGTTGTGCATCAGGGCCGGGCCGGCCTTACAAGGTTGGCCTGAAAAGTTCGGGTAGTATAAATATCTCTGTTTTTCAAAGTTGGCCCTTGAATGGTCGGGCTCAGGGCCGGCCCGGCCCGATTAGAGTTTATACACTATTTTTTAATATTTTTATATAGAAAAAAATTAAAGCAAAAAAATCCTTATCGTCAACATAAATATTAATTTTAATTTACAATACAAACACCAACAAGCAACAAACACTAAGAAATTATGAAGTAATGATAACCATTGTTCATATTTTTAAATAAGTCACACAAAATATATGCATATCTATAATTAATTATTTTAATAAATATTGTTCATATTTATAAATAAGTCACTCACTAATAAATTATCAAACAATGATAAATATTGGGAATTATGTATTATGATTTTTTACCTTTAATTAATTGTTTTATTTTGTAATTGTTAATTTTTTTAATATATATATATATATTTGAAAGGCTTAAAGGGCCGGCCCTTTGAAGCCCTCAGCCCTACAGGACTAGCCCATTAAGCTCGATTCCCTTTTAAAGCCTTCTAAATCAAAGCCCGGTCCTCCAAGGACCAGGGTCTAAAAGGGCCGGCCCGATGGGTTTAGCCCGAGTTATCAGCTCTAACTATTAAGCATCCATAATATGCTTTTTAAAAGCAAAGCCCTAATATTATGAATGAAATAATTGAGAAATAAATATAATATATCATAAAATATGATATATGATAGACAGAGAGTAATAGACAAATAAATATATAATAAAAAAGTAAAAAAAAAATTAAAAAGGTCTAATTCGGTTTGATTAGGTTTCAAGAATGCAAAACCAAACTGTGACAAACACAAGGAATGCAAAACTAATCTTCATCAATTTTATAAGCGGAAAAGAACAAACAAATTAGACCTTTTTTAATGGTTTGGTTTGATTCGATTGGTAAACACTAAACGCCCTTCACCCGGCCAGACAATGAAACTACAAATAGTTTTAAACTTTTAAGTCCAATTCGTTACCTTATCTTTTTTTTTTTTTTTTTTTTTTTTTTTGTGTATCAAGGACAAATTCAATTAAAAAGTAAAAAGTCTTACAAAATGATATTCATCAAATTAAAAAAGAAAATACATTGAAAACTGAAAGGGAGAAGTGCATGAAAGTAGAGAGTTCTCGTCCCAGTGTGAAGTAGATGTGGAAATTGTTGAAAGTTTGAAGCATTCTAAGAACATCAGTATCCACAATATCACCATGGAATGAGGATGAAATATGAAAAGCAAAGCTAGGAGCAGATGACACGATAGCAAATGATTGAGATGAAGTGAAAAAACCACATGTACGAGCTAATCCATTGAAGGCCAGCTCATAAGCATCTCATTTGGAATGAGGAAGTCTGAAACTTAATATTTTTCCAATGAAATGATTGAAGCAGCACATTATCATGATAAATTTGCATAAAACATGATAGACTTGAGCGAGCTCTGTACTTATGAGTTAGTATGCACCAATAATGATTTTGCAGCACAGATGTTGGAGCAGTGGGTGGAAGTGATTCTCTTAACATTTCAATGACAGTATTACATACTTCATCCGATTTAAATGCCAAAGAGTTGAAAGAAAGTGCCTGAGAAATTTGTCGTGATAAGATTGATGGACATGCAAGTGAACCTTTATGAATAATGTTATTTCTCAACCACCAAATATGATTGAAAAGGATTATGATTCTTTTAAGTTCATCAAATAGTCCATCCTTGTGAAGCTGCAAAAAAAATGAATAGAGCCATTCTCTAAAGGAATTGAAGTCATTCCATTCAGGTCTGATGGATAGTGAACTCCACCAAATTGCCCGAGTGAAAGGGCATAAAAAGAACAAATGCTCTATTGACTCATTCTGATCACAACCAGATGGACATGAACAATTAACTTGCAAGTGGTGACGTAGCACTTCATCTCCAGATGGGATAGCCCTATGAATTAGTTTCCATATAAACAGGAGATTTCTCATAGGCAGACTAATAGACCACAATATTTTTCAGAAGGGTTCTTGTAAAGAATTAGGAGATGATGAATTTAATTGAGAAAAGCCTGCTTTAGCTGAATAAATGCCATTTGAAGAACCCGTCCAAATAAGAAAATCCATAACACCTGTAAATGAGATTGGAAGTGATAAAATAGTAGAAGCTGCAGCTGGAGAGTACAATGATTTGATCAAATCAGAATTCCATCTAACAGGAACCCATGAGAGGTTTGAATGCAGAAGTAGATCATTAATCAACAGAAGTCAATGTTCCTAATTGCATTGGCCAACAAAGATGGTGGTTGATTGGTATGGAGGAACCATTGCCAACTCTCCATTGCAGGTTTTGTGAAATCAGATCTTTACTACTAAGAATACCCTTCCAAATCCAAGAAGAATTGTAAGGTTGCTTAAAGATTTCCTTCTTTGAAATGTCCACATATTTAACTTGTAGAGTGGAGCCCAACAAACTAGAAGATCGAGTAGATATGATGCGCCAAAGTTGTTTAGCAAGAAAAGAGGAATTCACAAGTTCTGTGTTCCTCAAGCCCAAACCACCCTAAATAATAGGAAGAAAAGGATGAGATTTTGATATGAGATGAATTTTCTTGTTAGTGTCAGTGGAACCCCAGAAGAAATCAATGTATCTACTATCAATTCTCTTACATATGTATGAATGGAGTTTAACACAAGATAGTAGATATATATTGGCTGCTGAGAGTACTGATTTGATCAATTGTAACCTGGAGGCCTGAGATAAGAGCTTTTCCTTCCATGAGGCTGTTCTTTTAGTGATTGTATTAACTACTTGATCATATATGACAGTCTTTGATCTTCTGAGATCAATCCAAGTTCCTAAATATTTGCCCATATTTTAAGAAAAACTTACTTGGAAAATATGAGATAGGCTTGTCCTATCTGCATGAGTGGTTCTTGGGTTAAAAATAAGAATGGACTTGTTATTATTGATTTTCTGCCCAGACCAACAACAATAAAGGCCCAATATTTGTTTAACATTATCAAAACAATTCTTAAAACATTCTATAAAGAAAAGAATCATCAGCATACAGAAGATGTGAAATGGGAGCAGCTTCCATGCAGAAGATGTGAAAAGGGTATCAATTCGTTACCTTATCTCTTAAGCGGTTCTTCATTGAAAATTTGAAATCATCGAAAAGGATGAGGCAGGGGAAACCGCCGAAAAGGATGCTCTTTCCGCCTATTCCGTGCTTGTTGGGATCAAGAGTTTTCCTCGATATGCAATTTTTATAGCCTGAACCATACCAATCGCACATCAAGGTACACCAAACGGGAGGGCTTTATTTCCATGGAAACTGATGGTTCAGTTTTAATCTCGGGGGCCAGCGGGTGTGGTGGAGTTATGAGGGATGAGGAGGGTAGGTGGATTTGTGGCTTCATCTCCAAACTAACAAGGGTTCCCCCAGCGATTTCGGAGCTGATAGCTATCTTACAAGGCCTCCAAATATGCTGGAATAGGGGGTATAGAAAAATTGAAGTGGTCTCAGATTGCTACGAGATCGTCTCCATGCTTATGAGGGGATGTGACCATCGTCACCCATTTAGAGATCTTTTTGATGATGCTAGACTCTTGATTGCTAGGGATTGGCAAGTTATTCTTAGCCATGTACCAAGGGATAAGAACGTTCTTGCGGATCTCCTAGCTAAAATGGCACATAATTTGGAAGACAATTTTAAGATCCTTGATCAACCACCATTACCAATCTTAGGACATGGTGGATGATCGAGGAAAGCTCTTTGCCATGGTTTAGTCTACGTCCTTATTAGCTTGTTATTAGAGTTTTTGCCTATATGTAATTTGTATATTTGATAGTCTCTGATGCTTTCTGTAACCCATGTTATAAATTAATGTAGTCCAGCTTATTATTCAAAAAAAAAAAAATTTGAAATCATCCACACCAAAAAATCCTAGACTTGGAAGGCGGAAAAAAAAAATGTCGTAGCCCTCAGTCTAGGCGACCATCAGTTGGCAAAAAGAAGAAAAAGATTTCTAGGGTGATCATCAAAATTCAAAAGTGTCCATTAATTAAAAACAGAGCCATATCAACCGGTAATTAGGGACTAATCTTGACCGTTGATTTATTCAGGGGTTGCCCTCATTCTTGTTCTCCTTTATAGTGAGTACCTCCGACTAACCTCCGTTCGTGTCTGACTACTTTAAATTCTTCTTTCGTTTAGGTTGTTATTTCCCGATTACATTATATTTCCTCTGCTCGCCTTCAACTTTTTCTGCTGATATATCATCCAACATGCATCCATAGGCAACTTAGTTTTGTGTTTTTAACCGAAATTTCATACCCATCAATCTATCATTGGAGCTGCTTAAGGAAAGCTTCGAATTTTTGTCAATTTTCTTTTTCTCATGATAATTGACATCCCACTTGTTTCGGTTCGCTTTGCTTCATCTTCACTAGCAAGGCAAGTTCAGGGATTTGCTAAAGCATTTCCTGGAATGCCTCAGATTCCACCTTTTTTCAGATGGATCACTCATTCCTTCAATTATCACAATCTTCTTCCCCGTTTGAATGGAATTCAAGTCCAATCAAGCAACCAAACGCACCTGTCATAGTAATCCCATTTTTATTCCTTTATCTGCAGTGTTTTTTTTTTTTTTTGGACATCAACCAAACGGGACACCAAATACTGTGTGAGCTTTTGGTTCAAGGGTTTCAACTGAGCCTATGGCTTTATGGTCTTCTTTTACAAGAAGGTTTTCTCTAAAGCACTTTCAATTTCTTCTTCCTCACCCACTTCACCCATCAAATCTCATACACACACCTCACCACCTCTCTCAGGCTTTTCATCAAACAGTTTCACTACCGTCTCACTCCCTTAAACCTTCATTCTCTTATCCCTCTCAAGCTCTCAAAGACCCTATTGACTTCATTGTCAATAAGTTCAATTTCCATGGGGACCCACGTAACCCAGTTCTGCAGCAGTTTCTTGAATTGCTCAGGAAGGTTGATTGTAATTCATCAGAAGCAGAGGCCATGGCCTTCCTCGATGAATCGGGTATCGAAGCTGATACAGATTTGATTGGTTCGACGATTTGGGAACTGAGGGAAGAGTGTAAAGCTGCTTTTTTTGCATTTAAATGGGGGAAGAAGTGGAATTGCAATGATGAAAATGTTTATCAGTTGATGATATGGGTTTTGGGACATCATCAAAAGTTTTCCACTGCATGGGGTTTGATTCAAGATATGCATCGGTCTTCTCTGTGTACACGGCAGGCTATGCTTATTATGATTGATAGGTGAAATGGCCTTTGCTCCTGAAACTCTTTCTGGATCATAGAAGGTTTTGTTGGTGTCATTAACATGTTTAAAATGGAGAGTCGATTATAAATTTTCTCTTACATTTATGTCAAACCATTATATTTTCAATTTTGCCAAATGAATTCTTTGTGAAATTAACAGTTCTGTTAGAGATTCTTTGGGCTGCAATTAGTGAGAATATGATCATAACCTCCAAATATTATGGTTCTATGAACATTTTAGTCCCAGGTAGTTCTTTTTAAAAATGCATCTCGAGTAGACTTTTTAAAAAATGTGGAATGAAATCTGTATTTTTATTATCTTAAGAAGTACCCCATGATAGGAAGCATCAGATTGATTGTGGTTTGACCTCCTTTGACTGGCTCTTATCTGGCTTGGTTTCATTTTTAGATGGGCGTTACACCAATTATCAAATCATACTTAGGGTTAACAAGTCATACCTTGTCTTGGCTGTCGGAATGATTTGAGTAAACTAGCCAGTAGCCACGCAGGATGCTCTTTTGTAGTGATCTTCTTTATTATTTGAATATTAGATTTTTATTATTCATGTGCTTGCATTCGTTTCATCAAACCTTATTGGTCTGTCCATTTTTATATGTTCCCTGTGGAATTGTGTTGGTAAATATGTGAACTCTTGTTAGTGGCATCTCAGTTCCATCAATAACTTTTGTTCTTTTGTCCTCTTTTTCTTCAATCAGATATGCATTTGGAAATGACCTGGCCAAGGCTATCCAAACATTTAACTTCATGGAAAAGTTTAGAATGTCCCCTGATCATGAAGCATTCCATGCATTTTTGCATGCACTCTGTAAGCATGGTCACATTGAGGAGGCTGAAGAGTTTATGCTTCTGAATAAGAAGCTCTTCCCTCTTGAGACTGAGAGTTTTAACATTATTCTGAACGGGTGGTGTAACATATCAGTGGATATATTTGAAGCGAAACGAGTTTGGAAGGAAATGTCCAACTATTGTATAACACCAGATGCTACCTCGTATAGCCACATGATTTCTTGCTTTTCAAAGACGGGAAATCTTTTTGACTCGCTTAGACTTTATGATGGGATGAAGAAAAGGGATTGGACTCCAGGGAAGGAGGTTTACAATTCTTTAGTTTATGTTTTGACCCACGAAAATTGCTTGAAGGAAGCTCTGAAGATGATGGATGAAATGAAAGAAGCTGGCTTGCAGCCAGATTCTGCCACCTTTAACTCATTGATACTCCCTCTTTGTAAAGCAAGAAAACTAGCACATGCAAGAATGTTATTAAATACAATGGAAGAGGAGAATCTTAAACCAACCATTGAAACCTTCCATGCATTTCTTGAGGGAACAGATTTTCATGGGACATTGGAATTTCTTAGTAGGATGAAAAGTGCTAGTTTAGGACCTAATGGGGACTCCTTTCTCATAATTCTTGATAAATTCTTCAAGATGGAGCAACCTGTAAATGCATTGAAAATCTGGCAGGAAATGAGAGCTTTTGAAGTACCGCCCAGTTGTATGCACTACAGAAGAATGGTAGAAGGTCTTGCGACTCACGGGTGGCTGGTTAAGGCCCGGGAATTTCACAAGGAGATGATATTAAATGGATGTTTGGAAGATCCGAAGCTAAAAAAGCTCTTGCAAGAAGATGTGCTTGATGGTGGTGATGAAGATAAACAGCATGTTAAAATGACCAACAGTGGTAAAATATTCAATCATTTGAAAAGCAAGATGAAACGAAAGAATCCATGAGAGGCTCAAGAGAGAAGATGATCTCAAACTAGGACCGGAATTGCAAAAGCTACCATGGGTTATCTTGTTAGTCAGCCTTCAATTGTAGTGAAGACCATAAGATCAAGTGCCCTCAAAACAACTCGAGAAAAAAACTCCCTAATCACGCATTCATTGACTTGGGATTGTGCCTGTATATGAAGAGCTTGCAAAAGCTGCCATGGTTTATCTTGCTAGTCAACCTTCTATGGTAGTTAAGACCATAAGATCAAGTGCCCTCAAAACAATTCACCAATCTCACATCCATTGGATTGGGATTGCGTCTGTATATGAAGAGCTTGCAAAAGCTACCATGGTTTATCTTGCTAGTCAACCTTCCATTGTAGTGAAGATCATAAGATCAAGTGCCCTCAAAACAACTCAAGAAAACAACTAACTAATCACACATCCATTGGTTTGGGATTGTGTCCGTATATGAAGAGCTCACTTAAAGACGCAAGAAATTTTCCAAAATCTTGCCCAAATTTTCCAAACCATTGGTTCCATTTTTGGCTCATTGCTTGTTTGGAACAAGTTAAGTGCGTCATTGTTGATTTGTTGTTCTTAATTTCATATAGCGGGAAGAGGAATTCAACCCTTCATTAAGAAAAAGCACGGCCCTCGGAATCAATGATCAAAGAATGTTTTGGGCACATAATAATTTAGCCATTTCTTTTTATCAAACAGTGGAAAGACATACAGTTGGTCCTATATACAATCAGTCTCACTGGCAAGGTTGTAAACTCTTGAATCAGTCTCACTAAGTCACTGGAATATTTGGTTAGTAAGGAAAAAGATTCTGAAAGAAAAGTTCACGGCGGTACTCAATAATACGGTTGAATCAAGGCTTGGAACGATTTAATCTATTAAGAAGACGGAGGTAAACCCTTAAAACTATAAAGATTAAATAATTAACTTTTCACTACAAAATACTTGGATCAACTAATTATGAAACTTGTGGTCTCATATTCGAGCCTTGAGTGTGGCAATATACAACTACCATAATTATTTAGAGATAACGAAATTTCCACTATTATAAGGTTATATATCCGCGAATTGGACTAGTCAGTTGCTAACAGCACTAGATATCGTCGATAAATTTAAAAATAGCATTAATTTTCCCAAACTATAACATAATCCAATGATATTGTATATTATTCAATAAAAAGTTATCTAAAAATAAACATAATTTGGAAAATAAATACTTTAATAAAAGGAGAAAATTTTATTTAAACTAAAAAATTATTAAATAATTATATAATCATATTTATAACATTTTTTATTAGATAGAATATAAATGATGTGACTCAATAGGAATATTTAATAATTTTTCATAATCCACGAATAATTAATAGAATAGTAGATACTTCTTCTATCCTCAATATAAGACTCAATTAATTTTTGTAGATTAAAAAAGTCAAATAAAATAAAATGCTTAGTTATGATATATGTTATAAGTCATTAAACTATGGGTAAGTTTATAAGTAAGTTAAATTAGTTTAAGAAAAAAAAATAAGGAATGAAGTACAAAGTACAAACAAAGCACCCTCAACAGAGATTATTATCATTATTTTCTTTAACTATTATTAATCCTTTCCAACCTGGTCAAAAGTACTAATAATGATGGCGAACATAATACATGTTAATATATATATATATATACAACAGAACGTTAAAAAGACAGGAACTGATAAAGTGGCACTCTATCAAATTTATTGAACTCCAACGGAAAGGATTACACACAAAAGTTGTACAGACAGTCTCTATGATTGAGGCTTCATTTCAGCCTTAATGGCAGCAACAAGCTGATCATAAGCTACTCCCCATGCATTCTTCATGTCTGGTGACCACATTTCTGGGACTGCTTCTTTTATGGTTTCCACAAGTGCAAACTTTGTAACCTTTAACAACAGCGAAGAAGATTTAGGTTATCTATACATTAGATATACATTAATCTATTAGAAAATAACTCACTAATCAGGCAGGTGGCCTCTTGGGTTTATATATGGCCTGTTCCTATCCTTAACAGAGACTAAGCACAAGCGAATTTTTATATGTTAAGATGTTTATGAATGATTTAAAATTAGTTTACATGTAATTTCCATAAATTTGTTGAGTATGTTGAAGAACTTAATAGCAATCATCTGGAAAACTTCGATGAGCAAAATGTTAAGCCAAATACCTCAAAATGCTCATTCATCACACCGGTTTTGGAATGGACATCACCTAATCTTTTCAAGGTTGATTCTCTTACTGTCACTTTACCAGCCTTCCGCAGCTGAACTGCTGATTCACACGTCTGCAACAAAAAAATGGAATGGATAATTAACACACACACACACACACACTCTATCAGAAGACATAAAAGGGTAAAGTTGATGGGGCCCTCAAAAACAGAGTAAAGCTTACCATGACAAAGACATTCATGGCATGAGGCTTGAGCTTGGGGTTTTGCTCCAAAGGGACTTGTGAGTCTCTCAAGAAGGAGAACAACTTCTGAGCGGATGGGGCAATCTCAAATATTCTAAATTTAAACAAAAAAAGAAAAGAAAGCAGAAATAGTGATTAAGAAGGAAACGAAAGATGGAGGGGAAATCAGTAGAAAAGAGATCAATACTTGAGGAAAAGCTTGAGACCCAGCTCTGCAGAATTCTTCTTCATGACTTGCCATGACTTCACAACAAGTGCTTCTTGCTCTTCGGTGAAACATATTGATCCCTCGGATTCGCCCATGTTTGCTAAGTAGCCTTAGGATTTGAAAGATGTTGAGAATTTACGGTTTGGTTGATGGAGTGGGGGATTGCAGTGATATTTAAGGAAGGTGAAAATGGCCCTTGAGGGCAATGGGGAGCCATTCTCATAAAGCGTACAATTTGATTACGTAAGTTAATAAGGAAGTTAAACCTCCCCCAAAATCTGTCCAGATCAGGTAATTTGAGAGTGATGGTGGCAATTAGAGATGAGAAGCGGGGACCCGTAAGAGGAGAAGTTGAATTTTTTTTTTGAAAAAAGAGGTAACTAGTTGTATATAAGTATATAACAAGGTGGATTCTAAAACCGGGTGCAGCTGGCGGCGAGTCAAAACGGTGGATTCGATGGTTGACTCATGGACATGGTTGCGTCAGCCAGGAAGTCAGGAACTGAGAAATTCATGTTTCTGTCTATTTATTTTATATAAGCTCCGTTTGTCTCTTTGATCCCTACGATGCCAATTGCCATCCCTCCATCTTCCCCCACCTGATACATACATATATATATATATATATATATATATATATTTATGCATATATATTATTAGCTAACACCTGCCTACTTGATCGGTAGTATTTTTTAAAATGTTTATGGGAATAGGTAGAGATATTTTTTCTTTTTAAACATATTTGGTCATTTAATTTTACACAGTTTTATTTCAGTCCCTTATATCTAAAAGATGTTATTTTTAATTCCTTTAACTTAACACTATTAACCTTATAAACACCATTATTAGAAGTGATTTAATAACCCAATGAAAAGTATAGATGTATTTTTCGCTCCGTTGTAGCTATGGTCGCTATCGATTTTCTCGTGTATCTTCCTTCATATCAATTTTTCATCCCTCTATCGATTGTATAACTTAACATAATCTTAATAAACCTTGTCTTCTAATTTTATTGCATTGGGTGAACATTTACCCATTAATTGGATCTCACACAAGTCCCCGAAAGCTCCCACTTGTCAGTTATCAGACGTTATGCACGGCAATGACAGAAAAAACCATAGGAAAACCAACCAAAAAAAATACTACCATAATCGGACATGAAAAATTATACAATCATCGATCCCACTTTGCTCAAACAATTAGGACCTCGTGGTTAAAAATAAACTACCAAAAATCATGACAACTACAAGCCAGTGAATAAAAATATGAACAACAGTAGGGTAGAAAAGGAGAGGAGTGAAGCACAACATGTGCACTAGAACTAACCACACCCGTAGTTTATATCTGGCTTTGCAGCAATTGCTGAAAATGGAACTTCAACTCTCTCTTTCACAACACATCGAACTTCCCCATTTTCTACAACTGGGATTCTCCCTGGTGGACATCTAGTTTTTGATCTCTCATCCTCACTTTCTGATCGATGAAGCATGCCGAAAACGTTGAAGTTTGTACCTATCTTCCCCATATTAGGTCCAAAACCAGACAAACTTATAATGGATACCACGCCAACAACAGTGAGCACAGTTTTGGCTGCAGAAGTTACAAAAAATCCCAATCCTTTTCTTGCATTTTTCACTCCATCTGGGATATGATTTTGCTCTTTCTCTTTCAGACTCTTCCTTGATTGGACCTTGGGATCAATAGGTATTAACCCGTTGCCAACAGAATTATGCATCAAGGTATAGGGAGGACGTCTTGGATATGGAGGAAGAAGCAGATCATTGTTGTGCTCCACTGTTTCACTAGCAAAGGTAGAAGCTTCTTGTATCACTTCCAGCTCCCTACCTTTGTACTCCTTCAGCTTATCAATTAACATTTTGCGGCTTTGCTCAATCTCAGAAAGAGCAACTTCTCTTTCATATTGCTGCTGGTGTTGCAGAACCTGGATATTGCCACAACAGTTAAGAGTTCTAGGTCATCAATTAAGAGTCCTTAAAACAGAGTTGAAGAGAATAATAAGGCTCTTTCAACAATATGATCTTTCACATCCCATGTCTAATGATAACATAAACTGAGACCAAAATAAGATAAAGATAAACGCACATTCATCATACATTTAAACAAAGTTCACATTTCTAGACAAACTAATTCAACAACAGTTATACATCCTGGTAACAAGTAACAGCAAGACTGGAGCCACACGAACCATCAGTTTCAATGAGTTTCATTTGACAAGTAGCAAATGCAAAATGCATTTACAATAATATACTACGGGACTGTCTATGAAATCAAACATTAGCATACAACCAAGTTTATCTTATGCTGTCAAAATAATCATAACGACAAACAAGCAGTTCTGCCATCCAACTTGGTATGTATTATCCACAAGGACAAACTCTTACTGCCTAGTATATAACTCAAGCATATGAATACACAGATATCCATAGTGTGAGGCAAACAGGTCCTGTATCATTAAGGAAAATGTTTTAAAACAAAAGCGCATGCCCGCATGCACAAACACACACAAAGCATAGAAAGTTCCCACAATTTTCAGGAAGATAAAAGGTCAATATTTCTAAACTTAGACATACCATCAACGTTTTTGCAGGTATACTAATTTAATCAAAATGGGTAACATGAGACTTTTCAATAGTGATCCTATTGCATAACTGAGCTATTGTGCTGCAAATAACAGAGGGAGCCAGAACAGCAAAGAAGGATACTGGATTGAATTCCATGAATACATGTGTACTGTACTTACACCAACAATTAAAAAAGGTTTCTAATATTGCTCATTTCTGCTAAAAGACATGTGGAATACGATGAATTTTGAGAATATCAAATATGATAGCATTGATATGCACACCATATTTCCACTGCAATCACGTAAATCTCAAAGATATTAATAAAGCACAGAGGAATCTAGTAATCTACCATAAAATTCTTGAATGAATTTTAAGCATAACAAAACTTTGGCTGATCAAATTACTTGATGTGAAAGTCCAGATGTAACTTCATAACCATGAAATGCTTGAGCTAGGAATTGAAGGGTCAGCTTCTCCACTGTTACTAAGTCAACATGATTACCGTGGGGACGGATCTCTTTTTAAATTGATAGTACCATGAAAAAGTATAATGTTTCCATGGAATCAAACATTTGACAATGCATGACACTTTCCCCCCTCTTAATGAATGGTACCAAGAACTCTTGCAGCATTGAATAAATGGTATCCCTGTGATTTGCATGTTGCTATGCGCTTTAATTTGTTCTTTTGGTCACAGCCATGTAATCTAGTTCTAAATCATGACTAAGTTAGACCCTAAATTATAGGCTAAAATTGCTTATTTTTGTCAAAATATGAATGCAGTAATATTTAATATTCTAGAACTATGGAAGTATACAAAATATTTCAGCAGACTGGGTAGTTTCTATTGGATAGGATTTACTAAGGTACACAGAAGAAGTTTGGTTCCCAAGGCAGAGTGCTTCAGAAATTTAGCTTTCAAGGGTAGCAGATTACTTCAAAGGCTTTTAAGCAAGGAAAAGCTTCACTAGAGCTCAAGAGGGACATACACCCAACTGTCTCTGGCCCTTATATAAATAAACATCACAAATCACAATCCTAACGACTAAACAGATCCTAAGACAAGTGTTCCGAACTTTTGATCAAGATGAACTTTTTTCTTTTACCAGTGCGTCTACCCAACCGAGAAAAGAAACAGAATGCTTCGGAAATTAGTTCATGCAATGCACTACAGTTAAGGGGGGGGGGGGGGGACTCGAAATTAGAAACCCTAAAAAAAGAAAGAAAGGGTTTTTGAGGAAAACCTGCAAGGAAGATAATTGATTCTCCAAGGACTCCAGCGCATCGCAAATGTTCAATAACCTTTCTGCTTCCTCATCATTATCATCATCTTCAGCTTCATTCACTTCTTCGTTCCTATCAGAAGGTTCCAACGTTAAAGGGCCATTCGCAGTGGAGGAGGCTCTGTGGACGCAATTGCGAATCTTCAATCTAAGTTCAGTAGCTCTGGCCAATACTAACCCTATACTTTCGTCTTCCATTTAGGGTTTTGTGAATCTTGACCTAAGAATCACTCACTGTTTCATCTTTGATTCTCAGTGAAGCGCCAAAAGACTTGTTGTCTCCTCACTGTGTGTTGAGAGAATTCTAGTGATTCTGGTGATCCCCAAGCAGATAGAAAAGAAATTATGAGCTGCGAATTCTTTGTCTCTTTGCTTCACTTTATTTGTCATCGCTTTCAATCAATGAAGCTAACAAACAATTTGTGTTCTTTGTTTCTTTTCACACAATGAAAAACGAAAAATATATGCCACCACTTAATTTTTTATTTTCTTCTTCTTTCTAACCTTTATTTTTGAAATAAAATATTTAAGAGATAAAAACAATATGTATATTACATTATAAATGTAGAATTGTGGCCTATAAGACATTATTAATGCACCTTATATATTAAGAAAAAGAATAATACAAATTTAGTTTGTCTCTTCTCTTGTCCATTCCTAATCATACAAGATGCATTTACAATTAAAATTTTTGGTGCAAATTACATGTGCACATTTTTTCGTTTCGTGAAGGTCATACTGGTTTCAAATGGTTGTTTAGACATGTTTTTGAAGATAGACATTGTATTTGTTAAAATTTGAAGTGTTTGGTGGAAGTTAATCCTTATAGTTTGCCTTTTATATTAAAAAAAAGTGATGCAAGAGATAAAGATTCAAAATTGATTTTCTGACACTTCCAAAATTTACTTAGAGGAACCATTCACCATGATATAAAATAATAAACTAATCACTATTGGTGGGCGCAGTCTCTAATATAAACATCACTACAATTGACCACTCAATTCTCTACAGCACTAAGCTTCATTACAAAATTGTCAATAATGTTCTTACACATACTAAGAATGACAATTGAATCATAACCATTCCAATCAAGCAAGACTGATGATTTACAAGCTTAATTGTTCATATATGTATATATATATATATATATGAACACAACATTCAGGATATGTTTAGGACTTGAAGGGGAAGGGAAGAGATGTATAGGAGAGGGAGGGATAATTATTTTCCTTCTCCTTTCTTAGAAAAATATAGGGTTAAAGATCATATTTACTCCTGAAGTGTGCAAAATGTACCATAGTTGCCCATGAAGTATTTTTGGGTCCAAATGTGCCCTTAAAGTTTGAAAGTGGATTAATTTCGCCCTTTAGCCGTTAAAATATTAACGGTCAACGTGAGTTTTTTAACGGTTAAATGGCGAAATTGATCCATTTTCATACATGAATGGTAAAATTAATTCATTTTCATACTTCGAGGGCATATCTGGACCCAAAAATACTTCAGAGGCAGATATGATACATCTTACACATTTCATGAGTAAATATGACCTTTAACTCAAAAATATATTGCTTACTTGTGAGACTTTTTAATGATTATATTCTTGCAGATGTTATAGTTATAATTATTTCCCCTTCCCTTCTTCTCTATTATCTCCGGGCAAAAGTATCAATACAAAAGCTTGCTTTCTGGGCTGCAACTTCCAGACTGAACAGTTTCACTTCAGTCATGCACAGAGTCCCAACAGGTAAAAATAACTCCAGTCATGATTCCTTTATACATCAAGTCTTCTTTCTTTACCATTTCCAAGAGGGAACTTGGGATTTTTCTCTTCTTTTCATTAGCACCCTGAATTAAGATTCATCTGTCATTCCAAGCGCTCATGCGAATATATTATCTACCAAGCCAAGTCCTTCGAGATTAAGTAATTGAAAGTGAAGTTATGAGGGATCAACTCAATGCCTTTCCAGCTTGCTTTTGACTGAAACTCCTGAATGATTTGCCTTTGAGAATCAGGAAGGTAATTCTTGACCATCTCCATCAAACCAGAAACGCCAAGGCGTGTGTTTTTTGCAAAAAAATCAACTATCTTTGGAACAAGTATTCTGTGTTCCTTTGTCACAGAGATGGTAGACTTAATGTACTCTTCTTTTGCATATTCAAGCTCCTCCAAGACTCTCTTGGGTGTATACAGACGCACCTGGGAATGTTGCAACAAGCAGAGATTTAGAGGCATATGCTACTTTATCTTGGCAAGAATAACATAAGTTTCATATTCAGACTATAGAAAAATGCGCCAATTAAGTGATCAAAAGCTACACAAAGTTCTTTCTGTCTCCTTGAGTTTACACTCAGAGAGAGATAACAAATATGAAGAGGCAAAAGTGTACCGCTGGATCAGAATGGCTTCCTGAATTGAGTGCAAATAGCAATAAAGGTTCTGGGCGGTGTATTGCATATGCTTTTCTTGCATCTCTGACCTTAAGTTTTGTTTTTGAATGAAAAAAAATCTGCAGCCACTGGGAGAAAAGAAAGGTGCATTAGTCTCATTTAATGTTTGTATGAATCCCTTAAACTCCTTTGAAGTTTTGCAGAGTTCTGAGAGAAAGTGACACAAAGAATAAATGTTTTGCAAGAACGTAAACTACTTTACTTGTAATGTAAAATAATGAGAAAAAGTTTATGTGGAAGTTTCAGGTTTTCGGAGTTTACTTGTCCTGGACGAGGCAATCTGCATCCCAGAATGGAGTTCTGTATAACTTCTACGCTCACATTATGACCCCCAATGTTATATGCAGCCTGAAGATCATTATCAACCAGTTTAATTTAGAAGGATTTTCAGATCATACCAATGGTTTTTGTCAGTTTAATATTAGGGATAGACTCACCTTAAGTATTGTAGAAATTCTTTTGGCATTATTGGCTGAAATTCCATAAACTATTAAAGCCTGTAGATGACAGACAACAATATGGTAGGTTTTTCTGTAAGACTTGGAACAAAACCATAAAATGAAATAACATTGGGAGTTCAAGAACCAGAACTTTACATGCATCACTAGGGTGTTGTGCACATTGATCCAAAAAGCCAGCTTTTCTTCATGCTCCAAGTTTCTAGGATTAACATCTTCCAACCGAGAAACAAGTGACCTGCAAGAAAGCAAGACCAAAAGGAGATTTTCTCAACATATCGACATAATTCAAAAGGTGTGGATGACATGCTAACATTGAAATGCAGCAATTTGATTCAGGTCTCCATGTTTTGACGAATCCTTGAAGGATATGTGACTATAAACTATGCATATATCAGTCCACTGAGAGTGGAATAAAAAATTAGATCATAATCCTCTTATCTAACTATGGCTCATGATCGATCCTCGGTGCTACATACATCTTAATGTTTGATATTATAATTTGAAGTTGCCGTGTTCAGCACATGAATCTCTCAGGATGAAGACTTATGGAACTTGGATTGCAAAGATGGCTCACCTAAATCTCCGAAGCATGTACTCAACTTCCTTTAATTTCTCACTATCTCTGCTTAATCTCTGAATCTTTACCATTGAACAATAAGGTCCACTAAATTCTTTTGATCCTTTGATGTGGAAAGGGTTGTTAAAGTTTAAATTGAAGGATCGATGTTTCTTCCCCCGCGAGGCCTGCTTATTTCCCTGGCCTTGTGAAGAAAACTCATACACTGATGATGAGAATGGAATAAAGGATGAAGAATTATCATGACCAACAAAAGGAGGGTCTGCAAGTTCACAATATATAGCTGATATGCTCTTAATCATTTCCTCAGAAAGCCAGTTTGGTGTCTCTGGAACCATATCAGAAAAGCAACTTCCTAGATGCTCAGCCAGGGAGGTTGAACTGCAGTTGTTACCCTGAGCTTGCTGATGAAATATAATTTGAATAGAACAACAAATTAGAAATCACTAAATTTAAAAAATTAAGCTGCATTTAATGGTCCTAAGATAGTACCACCATGGTTTTAGTGTATATATTAATAGGGTTAATATAACTTTTGGTCCCTGAACTTTCACTCAGTTTTGGTTTTGGTCCCTGAGCTTTCGGTCAATTTTGGTGTTGGTCCCTGAACTTTAAAATCGATGGTTTTGGTCCCTGAACTTTCAGTCAATTTTGTTCTTGGTCCCTAAGCTTGAGGGACAAAAACCAAAATTGACGGAAAGTTTAGTGACTAAAACCAAAATTGACGGAAAGTCAAGGGACCGAGACCAAAATTGACCGAAAGTTCAGGGACCAAAACCTTCGATTGTAAAGTCCAGGGACCGAAACCAAAATTAACCGAAAGTTCAAGGACCAAAACCAAAACTTTTAAAGTTCAGGGACCAAAACCAAAATTGAGTGAAAGTTCAGGGACCAAAAGTTATATTAACCCATATTAATTTTTGAAGAACCATACATTATAGGGTAATGCGCAAATTTAATAACAAAGTATTTCGCTATGTCCATCAATCATAGCAATGTTGTGAGGTGCAAAAGTAAATATAAAATTTTTAAAATAGAACAAAAATAGTTAATTGGGAAGAAAAGGGCATTACCTATTGAATTATATACAAGAAATTTGATTTAATGGATGCTTAACCACAATTAATGGCTTTACTATTTTTGCCCTATTTTAAAAGTTTAAGACTACTTTTGCATCTCTCAAAACATTATTATGATTAGTGCATGTAGAGAAACACTTTATTGCTAAATTTGCACATTTATCTCATTATATACCTAGTATGAACATTAAACCTGTCGGTAACATTTTAAATTCCATTGGGCAAATATGCCAGATGAGTCACCAAGTCAACTACAAACATTACAGTTGGCCAAATTTTGGACACTTTTAGGCAACTTTGTTAATGTCAATACAGTTAATTGATACAATACCAAAATAAACTTGATGTGCTCTTCAAAAAGTAAGACTAATATGATAGTAATTAATCTTCAAGGACTAAAATTGTGGCAATGGTATATTTGATGGACCAATAACTCTGTAAATATATGGAAGTAAGAATTACTCTAATCACCCAACTCACTCGACTAAACTTTTTTTCACCAAAAGACTTGAGTTACTCTTGTTGATTGTTGAAATTTACCTCGAGCATAGACAATGGTAGAGAATGGAAAGTGTCCAAAGCTTTGGCCTGAGAAGTTTCAATGGAGCAAACTGATTGCTGAGAAAGGGTGGAGTGACTTCTATGAATACTTGAGTCCAAAACAGCTTCTGGTTCTAATTGTTTCTTGCATTCTTTGAGTGGAAAGCCAACTGAATTCCTGGGTGACAGGAGATTATTATGAGGAACTGAAATCTCTTTCCCTGTGATAGTAACTTTCCCATTAACTGATGAACTTCCACTTTTTGTGTCAGAATCTGTTTCCAATCTTCTTTCCTTGGTTGATAGAGACAAAACTTGATGATCAAATCTCTTCCGATATAGCGATAGAAGATATTGTTCCAAGTACACTACTTCTAATTCTAAAACGCCAATTTCTTTAATAAGTTCCTTGGTGGCCTAAAATTGAGAAACGATAGAAACAAAATCAAAAGAAAGGTCCAGCAAAGTTGAAAGCCATTTAGAGCATCCATTTAAGTGGTACAAGATATACCATTGGCATCGAGCTATCTAGTGCAGCATCTTGTGAGAAAGGTAGGTGACATGCTTTCTCTAATGCACTTCGTACAACAAATTGCTGATGTAAACGTTTTTGAAGCATTAGAATCTTCAACGACATGAAAAAACAGACTTTCCATCAGTAGATAGAAAAGTATGAACAAAACGCTTTTAAAGATTCCTCTTCCTTGCAAATCATGACTTGTGGCAAGAAGAAAAAATTGCAGGCAAGGACAAGGGTTGTTAAGAAATCCTTAATCACATAACACTTTATTTATGAGCTTACCAGTAGCTATCTCTTATAGTGAAACTAAACCAGTTGAGTATAGTACCTCTTGAGTCAGAGAACCCTGAAGATCAATATTATGGTATTGCCTCTTCTTGGATTCATTGCTTTCCATAAGCTGCCCCATTTCCTTTTTTTTTATAACGGAGAAGATTAATAAACCATCACATTAAAACCAGAAAATAATCTGGGTAGGCAAAGCAAAATAGGGGGAAATTTATTTTTGCAATGCTCACAAATCAACAGCGAGAGAGATATACCATGCTAGTGTGACAAAAACCTTCAGCACTGTCATCCCATAATCCGTCTTCTCTGACTCTTCTTTCCATAGGATCACTGCTATTCACAATGATAAAGTCTCAGGCCAAGAGTTTGTAAAACTTCCTTTTATCTTCAGTTTATATGGTTTAAGAAGACCACAACTTCGAAGAGAATAGATGTAAATGAAACTCTCAGAGAACTTTCAGAGTGAAAACCTTTTAGAGCGCTTGTGGCTTGAAAATAAAACTGACGTGTTCATGAACTTTGAATTGATTGAATCCAGAATCGGCGCCACTTTATTTCATGCAAATGGTAATTTTGTCAGAACTGGGTTTTTAAATCTTCAACGCTGTCAAAAGATACACCAAAACATCATTAAATGCTTCAAATAACACCATCAGATAGGGACAAAAAAACAGAAGATACATCCAAAATGCATTAAATTCTTCGCATTACTCTTTGCATATTGTCTGCAGAAACTGCACTATCATGGAATGAGACTGCTCACAAAGACAGTATTTTTTCTCCAAAAAAGGCTAGACCAAGTTGGGAAATGAAAATAAACCAGAAACCAATGGTGTTACAAGTTTATATCTTGTATCAAACCCATATGCACGCACTCTGTCCCCTTTTCTAAAACGCGTCAGGCAAATGCTTTAATCAAAACCAGAGAACTGTACGAAGAGAACAACCTAAGGTGCTCACAAGATTTATCTTTTTTGCAAAGTTGGATCTTTTGTATTTGCATCAAAAGAAGGAAATTGATGTCATACCTTTTGAAGAATATGATATTTCAATGTAGCAGCACTTGGGGATAACAAAAAGAGAGAGGAAAAGGACAAGAAAACAGGAAGGCAAACTGAGATTATGTACAAGCAAGAGTAATACTACACTGTCACCAACAACAACAACAATAATGCAAACGGTCAAACACTTAAACGTGCATGTATATAAAGCCATAAAGGCACATCAACTTTAAGAAGCTTTTTGGATTTGTGTAAAAAGAAGTAAATTTAGTCTTGCTCTTACATGAGCTTTAATAACAATTTGTTAAAAGAAGAGATCTTCACCGTTTGGAAAGAATATGGAAGTGACAAGGTGGGGGTGGCAGACTGGCATGTAGTTCCTTCCACTCGTGCACTTTCCATTAGAGAAAGCATAAGAATGGCATTGTTTTTACCTTTTACATCGGTTAATTATATACTGTAAGTCTTGAAATCTAGCATCTGAAAAGCCCAAGTCTTTTGAGATGAGTTTTTCTCCCCTCTCTTGACTTGACCAAACCATGGGGACTTTACTTTCTTCTCAGCCTCTAAAAGAAGTGCTTCAGGCTTTAACCAAACAAGTTTTGCCCCTTGGTTAATGTAATTGAATTGACCTTGTGAAGTTTGAAAGAAAGTACCATACGTTTTCAAGTTTTGCCTGAAACTAATTTTTCTTGCTAAAAAATCTTAGAGTCATGCTCCTTATATATTAGTGTCCTATAATAGATAACTATTAGAACACTTAATTATAATGTTAAACCTTGAAATCCTCCAGCCTCGCTAATGTCTTTTTTAATAGAATTACAACAACAATAACAAAGCCTTATCCCACTAAGTGGGGTCGGCTACATGGATCGCACGACGCCATTATGCTCTATCGGTAACCAAATCTTTAGATATATTATTTATTAAAAGATCTCGCTCTACAACTTCATTAAGTGTAAGCCTCGGTCTCCCTCTTCCTCTCTTAATCGGACTCCAGACTGTTTGATCTACCCTCCTCACTGGCGCATCTAATGGCCTTCTTTGTACATGTCCAAACCACCTCAAACGATTTTCTACCATTTTCTCACTGATAGGTGCCACTCCAACTCGTTCGCGTATATGATCATTCCGAATCTTATCATTTCTTGTGTGACCACACATCCATCTCAACATCCTCATTTCAGCTACCCCCATTTTATGTTCATGTTGACCCTTCAAAGCCCAACATTCACTACCATATAATACTGCTGGTCTTATAGCAGTGCGATAAAACTTCCCTTTTACCTTATGGGGTACTTTTCTATCGCAGAGAACTCCAATAGCTTTCCTCCACTTACACCACCCAGTTTGAATTCTATGATTGATATAGTCATCAATCTCACCATCTTGTCTTATAATTGGTCCCAAATACCTAAACTTTGTCACTTGAAGGATTGTTTGCTCTCCCAGTTTAACCTCCAAATCATATCTAAATTGTCTATTTGCAAAATTGCAATGCATATATTCTGTCTTACTCCTACTTAAACAGAAACCCTTCGACTCCATCGTGTTTCTCCATATCTCTAATTTATCATTAATCTCCTCTCTTGATTCGGCCAGAAGGACTATATCATCAGCAAAAAGCATACACTTAGGGACCTCTTCTTCTATAGGCTCAGTTAGAGCATCTACCATTAAGTTAAACAAATATGGGCTCAAAGCTAATCCCTAATGTAGGCCAATTCTTATAGAGAAGTCTTTTGTCTCACCTCCCGGCGTTTTAACCTTAGTCAACACCCCATCATACATATCCTGTATAACTTTAATATAAGCAACACATACTCCTTTCTTTTCCAAGGCTTTCCAAAGTAAATCTCTCGGCATGCGATCATACACCTTTTCTAAGTCAATAAAAACCATATGTAAGTCTCTTTTTTTACTTTGATACTTTTCCATTATCCCCCTTAGTAGATATATCGCCTCAGTTGTGGATCTCCCTGGCATGAACCCAAACTGTCTCTCAGAAATACTGGTTTCTAGTCTTAACCTATGCTCAATCACCTTTTCCCATAGTTTCATTGTATGACTCATAAGCTTAATTCCCCTATAATTTGTACAATTTTGTATATCACCTTTGTTTTTATAAATCGGAACTAAAGTACTTTTTCTCCAGTCATCAGGCATCTTCTTGGACCGTAAAATCTCATTGAACAATTCAGATAACCATAACACACCCTCTTCCCCTAAACATTTCCAAACTTCAATCGGTATACCATCAGGTCCAATCGCTTTACCATTTTCCATTTTCTTAAGAGCTTCTCTAATCTCTCAAACTCTAATTCTACGATAAAACGACCTATTAAGTCCATCTTCACTAATTGTCAAATCCCCTAACTCAAAAGATAGACCATCCCCTCCATCATTGAATAACTTAGAAAAGTAGGCCTCCCATCTATCCTTAATATCTTTGTCAGTAATCAAAACTTTACCTTCTTCATCCTTTATACATCTTACTTGATCCAAATCTCTCGAATTTCTCTCCCTACTCTTTGCGATCTTGTAAATCTTTTGTTCCCCAGCCTTTGTCCCTAACTCCTTATAAAACCCCTCATATGCTTTAGCACAAGCTTCACTCACTGCCTTCTTAGTCTCCTTTTAGCTAAGCGGTACTTTTCCCAATTTTCAGTATTATTACACAAGTGTATAGCCTTAAAACAATTCTTTTTATTCCGCACATTTTCTTGGACATCCTTGTCCCACCACCAAGTCTCCTTATCTCGTGGTCCAAAACCTTTTGATTCTCCTAAAGTAGCTTTAGCAACCATTTCAATCTTCGTAGCCATATTCTTCCACATGCTGTTAGCATTTCCTTGTGGCTCCCATACCCCTTCATCCAATAGATTTCTCTTAAAAGTCTCTCGCTTCTCCCCCTTTAAATGCCACCACTTGATCTTTCGGTTCAAAAATGCCCGGTGCCTTTGTCTTATACATTTAATTCTCACATCAAGAACTAGAAGTCTATGTTGAGCGGTCTCCCCATGTCCAGGAATCACTTTGCAATTAGTACATAACCTTCTATCAGGGTTTCTTACCAAAAAGAAGTCAATTTGTGACTTGTGAGCTCCACTTTTGTATGTAATTAAATGTTTTTCCCGCTTCTTAAAGCATGTGTTAACAATCTTAAGATTGTATGCTAAGGAAAAATCGATAATTGTTTGCCCTTCATTATTCAACTCCCCATAACCAAAACCACCATGCGCCCTTGCATTTGATCTCGCCTCTTTCCCAACATGTCCATTAAGATCCCCTCCAATAAAAATTTTCTCGGTTGCCGGTATACCTTGAATCAACCCTTCAATATCTGCCCAAAACTTCTCCTTAAGATGAGCTTATGCCCCTACTTGGGGTGCATATGCACTAATAACATTTATTGTATCATTTCCCACAATTACTCTCACAAATATGATTCGGTCCTCAATCCACTTAACTTCCACTACATTCTTCCGCCATTCTTTATCTGCAATGATACCAACACCATTCCTCCCATTTACCTTTCCTGTGTACCAGAGTTTAGAATCATTAACTCCGATTTCTTTAGATCTCTCTCCAGCCTATCTGGTTTCTTGTAAGCATAATATATTAATCTTACGATCCTTCATAACTTGTGCAACCTCAAAAAGCTTCCCATTCAGCGTCCCAATATTCCAAGAACCAAATCTGATCTTACTCTCATGAACTAGCTTCTTTAGCCGCCTCCGCCCATTAAAGTGCGGTAGCCCTTGCTCATTTAATACTGCATTCGGGCGAGGATGCAGCGGCTCTTGCTTTCTTATTACTGTACTCGAGCCATACAGCGCGTTACAACCAGGCAACGACCTATCCTTTAGCCCTTGCTCTCTTAACACTGCATTCAGGCTAGGATGCAGCGGCTCTCGCTTTCTTCTCACTGTACTCGAGCCATACAGCGCGTTGCTTACGGGCAACGACCTAACATTTACACAATTTCTTCGTTGATCCATGTTCATGAGATTCGACGGGGTTTTTTACGCTGGCTATCGGGGCCTAACACAACCCTCCTCCTTTACCCGGGCTTGGGACCGGCTATAAACATAGGCGGAGTTGTCTTTTTTAATAGAAGTATAGGTAAATTATTATTTTTTTTATACTAACCAAAGCTAGAGCAGGCCTCATGATTTGAGAAACATTCATAAAAAATGGTGGCTACAAAATACCCGTCAATATCTATATATCTGAGAGAATTTTAAATCTATATCTTTATAAGATATTAGTTTGTCAATGTGAGAGTTACTGAAACTTCATCCAAGCATAGCATATGACGCTGTCAGTGAGGCAACTTGTTGATAGTCTTTGTTAGCCGTTTACATTCACCTCCTACAAAAGTTGACTTTAACTTTAAAAAGTTAAAGACTTGTCAACAAAAGGTGAATAAAAAAGTCTAAAAATTAGAACTTTCTCAAAGATCATGTAAATAAATTGTGGATGATGCCTTTGAAAGTTATAAAGATGTTTTAAGCTAGAGCGACATCCTAATCTTTTCAATGTTATAAATTTGTCTTTAATTCGTTATTAACTTTAAGATATAAGGATTAGAACTTCAAGAAGCATCATGATTATCATTAATAATATAAATTGTGGACTCGTGATTATATCTCTCTCAAGTCTCCAGTTTAGATCCCTTTGGTGAATGAACTTGGACTCTAAATATTACTCCAAATGTGAAGACAAGACAAACCAGGTTCATCTACTGATTAGACTGCAAAAACTATTTGAGAGCATTTTTTAACCAACAACTCTAAACAACTGATGATGATGATGATGATGATGAATATTCAATCTTGATTTTGGTGAAATTTGGTGGGAAAAATGGGCCCCTTGACAAGAGAATGAATTTGGTGTGATGAAAGGAAAAAGGGGAAGGCGCACTTCGAAGAAAAAGCAAAACCTCAAAAGGGCTGAAAGTTGATTGTCAAAGAAAGAACCAATCCACATTATATTGTTTTGATATGAAGTGACTGCTTTTGGTGGGCTGTCTTTTTTATCTAATCTCTATCTCTCGATGAGAAACTTGGATACAACTAATTCTGCATATTGATGAGGGTAAGTCAATTACTTGGCTGAGAGAAAAAGTGACTTGCCTTTTCTTATTGGACGAGCTGCTCCACACACACACACACAATATATATTCATCCACCAAAGGGGTGGAGTTAAATGAAAGAAAGTTTATTGTAAGCGGAAAAAAAATTAAGAGTTTAATTTTGTGAAGAAAAACAAATATTACTGACCAGAGTCAATCCTAATAAAAGGGCTTTAACCGTTGAAAATGAGATATTAAGTTTGAATCTGAGAGTAAAAATGTCTTAAAAAAACTATCTTTAATTGATTATTTGAAAATGTCTTAAAAAAATATCCTTAATTGAGTATTTGAATATGACTCAATTAGACAATCACATAAAAAACCATATTAAGAGAACTATGCTCCCTTAAATGCATGTCCATTCAAATGTTTTTAGTTGTTTGCATGCATTAAAACGATACACATTAAATGTCAAAACACCCGTGTTTTAAATTTTAATTTCAGCCTTGTAAGTTAAAAAGTCACAAAAAAAAGAACTACCCATTTAGAGTTTGAGTTATCAAATCATGATTGAAAGAATGGTGAGTAGAAAAATGAAATTGTAACCTACTGATTATGACATTATGACCTCGCCCCTATGTCATTATCATATTTTTTTTTATCTTCTGATGAAGAGTACTATCATTTTTATTCTTTTGAACAATGCTTTTTCACTACCCACCAAGTTATTTATTCACTTTTATATATATTTATTTCCTACTACAGTTATCATTGCTGTTATACTTTTTTCTTGGTTGCCATTGATATGTAGTCTCCATATTTCAACTGCTTGAAATAGAAGTTAAAACCAAAAAATGCATCTCATAACTTCTTAACAGACAATATTATAATATTCCATGAAGTGTCATCTTCTAGACAGTTTGGTATGCGGTTGAGGTCAACTTTGAAAACCAAGCCACCAAAAGATGCTTCAGATTCTCTGACCAAGCCATAAATAATGATTCCCCAGAAGAAAATGACAGACATACTTGTGGGTTAATTAATGAAAAACCAGACCATGAAACAAAACACTTCTTTGTTTCTATAAATACAGAACCAACAAAAATTCTGCATACTCCAAAACCTCTGAATTAGTGCAAAGCATGGCTATCAATTACGAAGTAGCTGAGCTTACTTAGCTTAGGCTATAATATTATAAAAACTATTGGAAGATCTTACATCTTACAATTAGTAACAACAAAACAAAACATGTCAGAAAACTTTACGAAGAAGACATATAATAGAAGCGGCTTGAAGTTTGTTACGGACACAGAAATCAACAGACAAGGTTATAGGTGAAATCGAATCAGTCATGTTTTTTTTAAAGAGTGTCATTAATGGAACCTTCCTTTATAATTATAAGTAAGCTATGCATATTGGGGTTAGTAACATTTTATTAATTATAAGGCTGTCAAAACGAATCTTCACGTTGAGATTAGTGAGACATGGAAAACGGAGAAGAGAGAAACTTGGAAACACAAAGAGTGTAGTCAATGGTAATGATAAGAACCTAGAATAGAGCATCTTCGGCTAATTGAGAGTTTTTAAATAATGGATAATATGGGCAAAATATTATAATAAATAAACATGAGTAATTTTTTCTAGGGTAGGAGTTAAAGTATCAATTTGCCTTTTTATTGTAAGAAATTGCAATTTGTGAACAATATAGTACTTCTTACCTGAGATCAAGCTATGTGGAATACAACGTTGAGTACTACTGCGTTAGTCCGCTTCCTCTGGTTTGTGATCTGTACATTATTCTTTGTGGACAAGCATCAATTTAAAAATAAGAAACGTTTTTCATGTTAAATGTTAAAATATTTGTTCGCTGCAATTGATGGGAAGCAAAAGGAATGGAGAAAATGAAACAAAAAAAAAAAAAAAATCGACAATAAACTTGAACATTGTGATGCAAAGATTTATAGAGTTCGTACTTCTTCCTTGTTCATATTACAACTTCTTCCCCCCAAAATAAGGACAAATTTAGTTAAAAAATCATAACAAATAAGTGTAATTAGTTCCAATAATAAAAACTTTTTATCAAATTTTGAGGATCTTATATTGTACATAATTAAAGTTGTAAATCATTAATTTTAGGAAAGTTATTATCAATTTTTAAAAATTGCTACTAGAATTAGTTAAACTGTAGCTTTTAGAAAACTTGACTACATGTTTTTTAAAAACAAATTATTTTTATAATTTGATGATAAGCTTCTGTGTTTGAAATAATTATAGATTTCAAGGAATTTTTAATATAATTTTTATTGAGTTTAAATATGAACTGCTCCTTCATGTCTTCAATATGTGACTTATTTGAGGATTTGATATTGATCCTAAATGGAAAACAAATTTCTAATTTTTATCAATTGTTTTATACATTACCTTATTAATGTTCTCTTAACAATAATAATAATGTAATTGTAAGATATGAGGCAAATTAATGAAGATAATTAGAGTGAAACTAAACTGTGACGGTGCCGATGTTCTTTTGTGGGTTAAAAAGGACGAATTGGAGATGCATGAAGACAGAGATCTGCTGAGGCTGTTAGGTGGATTGTTAGATCAGGATTGGGATGTAAAGCTGGAGCTGATTGGTAGAGAAATAAATGACCAAGCTGATTTTATAGCAAAGCAAGGACTCCAACATGGCAAAGGGATTCGGATTTTCTCGGAGGAGGCCACCGTTGCGTTGCTGCAAGATAGAGGAGTCACTTGATCTGGTGTTTTCTTAATTTAGTTCTGTATTTTAAATTCTTGTCTATAAAAAAAAACTAAAATATTTAATTCACTCAAATTAGATGAATATATCTACATTTAGGACTGATTAAACGTCCTCATTTCAACCTTGGAAAAAGACTAAATACAAGCAGCGATTTATAAGGGACAACATTTGGAGAACAAAATCACTTTAATTAGGGTTCTCAATTCAATGTGGAGAAATGATTCTGAACCCTCAAACACACAAACATACAATGATATTATTGATTTCCTAGAATCACTTTCAATCGGTGCTGTTCAATTTTTCTTTCATCATTTTCATTGGAAATGTGTAGCTTCATATTATAGGCTTTATTGGCCCAAGCAGGAAAACCTGTATACATTACCATCATTTCGTCGATTGATTACGCGAATCTTAAACAGAATCTTATCAGATTCCAATGCAAACATGGCCGCCCTGTGACCACCATCCAGATTATGTAGACTTTGATCGTCTCACTTTATTTATTTTTTTTTAAAAAAAATATGCATTGTCTGCCTCAGATCTCATGTTAATTACTGAAATTCACTTGTAATCATGCATGTAACTATATTCATGATTGACTCAATTCATCCACAACACGGCAATATAACCTCAAATGCCATAAATATGTATGATGGAGCAACCCAGATACCAGATGAGATGAATAAAGTTATTAGTCAGCATGCTCTCAAAAAGTATTCAGTAAGATGAGTATCTGCTGCCCCATTTTCTGTTTCGTTTTTGGGACAATACACAGGCCAACCAACTACACCATATGACCCAATGAATCAGCTATACACTGATTTGAGACTCTTCATCCTCTTCCAAATATCTTAAGTGGAAGAAATAAGGAAAAACAACAAAAAATGAGACCTAGTATACAAGACTTCCATTAGGTGAAGTCTGGGAATGGATAGTTGAACTAACCATACCCCTGCAAGCAGAGAAGTTGTTTCCAAAAACAAGAAAACAAAACATACTTTATGCACGGCACCATCTCATCAAATCAGGCACGATCAGCACAACTAGCTAAAACAAAACTAACTGAAATTTTAGCAAACATAGATAGCAAGACAGACAAGTAGCAAAGCCAGTGAGTCTCATTATAAATATCGTTCTGCACGCTTTATGCAGAATAAGACCTAGAATCTTCTGTACCAATAAACTGCAACCGAGTCCACAAAAGTTTATGTTAAGGCCAACAGTGCAGTTGCACACATCCCTAACTCACCGGTTTTGATGTTAAGGATAGGCAAGCTGCTTGTTGAGAACCAATCTCTTCTCAAATCATAAGCAACTCCTAATGCCATCATTATTGAGAAGTTCATGACTCTAGAATCACTAAAAGGAGAAGCTTCCCTCTCCAACTTGGATCAGCGTCAACTGCGTCCAAATGCTAAATCACGTGTTAATGGAAAAATATAAAAACTCACATCTCCGTACATGACTCATTTAAGTAATTCCATTACTCTGTACATGCTCATCAGGCAAGGTAAACACACTTGAAGTGAACAAGAGAATGCATTGCACTTCACATGATTCGATAAATGAATCAACTACTGCTTTTCCAAGACAACAAAGAACCAGGCAATCTTGGATCATTTTTTTGGCCAAAACAGGGCAATCTTGGGCCATCAAATTTGAAATTTCTGCAATTCAAAGCAATACCAGAGCAATCCACAGAAAGAAGAGGAAACAAACTAACGGATTCATAAGAAAATGGCACCATATAAAATTAATAGAGGAAAACCATTTGAAATTTCTGCAATTCAAAGCAATACCAGAGCAACCCACAGAAAGAAGAGGAGGAAACAAACTAATGGATTCATAAGAAAATGGCACCATATAAAATTAATAGAGGAAAACCATTTGAGTGAGGCGGTGAGCTGCTTTAAAAAGAACCCTGGGGGTCATACTCAAGGGTGCTGGAGCCAGTCACATGTAGAAGGTTTAAGTTTTATGTTTATATCAGCCATGTGTGCCCAAAAGGCCCCATATATACAACGCTAAGATTTGGCACCAATACAAGGAAGACAGGAATAAATAATTTTGACTTTTTTCCTGAATATATCTCAGCAAAGAAATACCCGAAAGTAAGATATAAAGCAAAGTAAACTAGTTGCATGATATGCAAAATGATTGATACCAACAAAGACAAGCAATTTGTTAGACCTGTACACTTGTATTTATATAAGGTCTCCTTCAGAGTCAATTTCTGTCTACAACCTCCGCTGGCAAGTTTAGATCAAAAAGGACACCACCAGCACCTTCTTTCCTAGCACGCTTGTGAGAAGGACATCCACTGTCATCTGAACATCCAGACCCAGAGGGCCGATCAAGTTCTTCTGTTTTAACTATGCTTGCGAAAATACAAGAACCATTTTCAGTAACATTTCGGATGAGCAACCACTAAACCAAATATTAGGAAACTAAGCAAATATGACAGTTACAATGAGAAAGCTGCTTAGCATCTAAGCATTTATTAATTAACGTTATTTTAAGTTGCAACAAGAACAAATCAACACCATATTTTGTTCCAGAATTCTTTGCAAGTAAACTGAAAGAAATTGATAATTTTTATTTTTTTGGCCAGCAATAATAAGATATTAACCAACATAATTTGAGAGCTTAATTAGGCACTGAAAGCCTAATGTTTGTTCATAATCAGGGTTTAAAATGCCTTTTCCTACAAGCAAAGTTAACTTCAAAATTTCCTTGAAAGAAAGGAAAAAAAGGTTATTCCAATGAGGGCAAGCAAAACAAAACTAAAATTAACTAGTTCCCCCAACCCATAAATTCCTTTCCCAGTTATTTGCAAATTTATCCTTGAATATGCATGCAAGTAAAATGAAACTATGTAAAAAAGAAGCTAAAGTATATATTTGGTCCTTTATGTTTGCATCAAGTTTCATTTTGGTCCCATAAGTTTAAAAGGTGCACTTATAGTCTTTCTTGTAAACACCGTTAGTTTCATTTAACGGACTCGATAAATTTAAATGGTGATTTTGTAGTTAGATGCTAATAAGATATGTTTAAATATTAATTCTTGAGCATAAACATTCTTATATTTTAAAAGTTTGCCATTTTTTATCAACATTTAAGTCTAGACTCACCCTTTAGATTTGTTAAGTCAGCATTTTCTGTTAAATAAAACAGTGTTAGCAAAAAAGTATTAAGATTGCACTTTTCAAACTTAAGGAACCAAAAGGAGGCTTGACGCAAACATAAGAGACTAAACATATACTTTAGCTTAAAAAAGATGTTTCAATTTGAGAGAAAGGTGCAGTTACTAACAATCCATTGTAGAAGCAAAAATAAAGCATGCAATAATTCTTAAAAAAGCCTATTGAATCAAATAGCATTGTTACAATAAAGTTCAATAACTCCATCTCTCTATATTAACCCCTCGGGGGGACCGTCTTTCTATAAATTGATATTTATCCTAAGAAACTAATGGAATAATACTAACTGGTTAATGACTGATATACTTTTTCTATTCAAATTGATTAGTAAAACTGGTATCAAGTTCACCATTCACAAGTCAAACAAAAACCCACGTTAAACACTTACCAGCATTATCGCCTTTATAGTTCCAACAAGTTGAAAGTTCTGATGCCCTCTCTATGCCCTTTGACTTGTATGGAGCAATACTGTGAATGCCCAATTGTAGAGAACCTAATAAATCATTCTCAATGCACTCATACCTGCACAAATGATCAGAAATTCCCAATCATTGGGTTGAAAAAAAAAATATTCATGAAAACATTCTTCAAATAATAGCTCACATTTTCTGGCACAGATTGTCAATAATGGCTGATAGATTAATGACTTGAATCCTTATCTCCATAACTTTATCATCTGTAAACTGGTCGAACGGTTCCTCCAGAATTTTGGAAAGCTTTTCAACATTAGCCTCGAGTTGTTGCTGCTGATCCTCAAACAAGTGTTGTTTTATTTCCCTTTGCTCTTCTGACATTTCATCCTTAAATAGCTCATCTCCAAACATATAAAATGCAAATGGATATGAATATGATAGGACACGTCTAGATCTGAAAAGTCTAGAAAGTCCATTATTCACCCAACTATAATCCCTGAGCGTAGAATCCCTCTCCTCTGAAATAGCAACCTTGCCTTGTATAGTCTCTTTCAATTTACTTTCAAGTTTAAAGGAGTCTGTGTGAGCTTTATAGCGATTATGATAATGCATGTATCGATATAGATCTCGCTTAGCCCGTTCAGCTGTTTTTTCTAGCTGTTTATAACGACCACAGCTATGACCAGCTATACTTGACCACGTATGCTCTCGCCCAGTAGCTCCACCACAAAGCCAACTGCACCAAAAGGCGGAAATTTCATGAAGGCATGATTTATATTGTTATTCTCAATCATTATTACCATTCTAAACGTATACAAATGAATGAAACTGTAAGTTAAATGGGTGAGGGATGCTTACCAAAATGCTTGACCACAGATACAGCTAACCAAGTTGCAACCGCCATTCTTCTCCACTGGTTTGTGGCATTTTGGACAAGGCTTTGTATGAACTGCTATCCAATTAACAGTTTCTGATTCATCTCGACACTTCTTAGCCCAGAGCTCCCACATCAAACAGGAACATGGGGAATGCGTTTCTGACAAGCAGCTAAAACAGAACTGTAAACCACATGAACATTCTACCTCACATAATTCGTCATCCTCAACACGAATTGCATTCCCACAATGAGGAATGCTGGGACACCATTTAACCCTTTTATTGTCTTCAATGTATGACTCAAGAAGAAAACGGTCAAATTTCTCTGCCATATCAGGGTTCTCTTTACTGACTAGATTTCTCACAACAGCTTCATCACAAATGGCATTACATTTGTGTGCCATGCACCTTATACGTCTACTTTGACCCTCATTTATCTTGACAATAAAGTGTGATGTCCAACCTGTGAAGTAGACAAGAATATGAAAAACAACTAAAAATGAAGTTTGTAAGATTTCTCATCACTGTGCTACATGATATGATAAATGATACAAAAAGAAGTTTTTGATAATGCCTTTAATACTTTTTTTAAAAAAGTAAGCAAGTTCAACAGCTAAATAATAATAATAATTATAACATCAAAAGGCTGGCACAGAACAACATCCATGTAATAGTTCTTAATAATGTTTTACGAAAATCAGGGTGCCATAAATCAAAACACACGCATACTCACAACTGTTGCAAAAACAGTGCCCACAATCCATTTTTGTCGCTTCATGACTGGGAACATCTTCCATGCAAATTTCACACGTGACTGTAGAAGGAACTGATGGGTCAGGATCACACTGTTCATCCACACTAACACCAGCTTCAGCAAACAAGGCAGCTTTTCCCTTGTCTACATACACTGCAAACAAATTCTCCACATCCCAACGATGATGGATAAGGAGAGTACGTGCATGGTGCTCTCTTAATGACAGCATTTCCATTACTCGGCGCAAATCTTCTTTCTACACAAATGCGCAATAAGAACTCTCAGTAAAACGTAACCTAAAAGTGACATTTATTTGAATAAAAAATGCTGAAGCACACTAGCACTTCAATTGTTTTGTGGCTTTTCTTTTATCTCGTTTTACCTGGGCAGCTAGAAGCGATTCCCTTGTAATCACCTGAAACCAGCATAATATGTCAGAAAAACTATCAGCATAGAAAAAATACCATGAAAAACCCACCTTTAGATAACAGTATTGAATGAAATATACAGTTATTTTATCAGTTACCCTAAAGCTAGTATGATATACTTATGTTAATCAGCCAGGGGGGTACGCATTAGGCTGAAAAATTCATCGTTCCCAGCTGCCACTTTCTCAACAGCAAATCATGAATTCAACAAATTCGATACTACAATACTCAGTTTCTCCAGCACTCTCATAAACCAGAGATTGATACAGGTATCATTTGTCCCAATAAAAAACTCCTGAATAGGAATACCAGTAGATTCCAAGGAGAAAAACAAACCTTTAACTATGGCACTTACCCCCCCCCCCCCCCCCCAAAAAAAAAAAGTACCAGCGGTAAAGAAACAATTGTGGGGGAAAAAAACTCATGGAATGTACTTCACAAAGATGACTAACAATTCGCAACAAAGAGGATCAAGAGAAGCCCAAGAAATAGCAACCCCCGATTAAACAACCAAAACAGTGAGACTACCATATATCTTACCACCCAAAGCAAACCATAACCCACAAACAAAGAAACGTTCACGTTACCCATCCAAAAGAAGAAGAAACAAGCGATTGAACAACAATCAGATTCCCCGTTTCCTGCTCAATTGGACAAAAAGGAAAAAGAAAAACGAAAAAATCGAAGAGAGCACAATCGAATACCAGAGTTGTGGGGCCCTTATGAGTGACCAACTGAACATCGGGCTCGTCGTTTTCGAAGCCTTCGACGGAACCCTGATCGGAGTAATGATAATCGTCATCGCTGCTCAAATAGTCATCCATACCTCGGAAACGAATCAGAAAGGAAAGATTATAAGACCAATGTAAAGAAAGGGCAAAAATTAATGGGTTTTGGGGGTACTGAATCGAGAAGGAATGAATCAAATTCAGTAATCGGAGTGAATGAAAAATAGGGGAATTGGGAGGAGGGTAGCTGGCGATGAGATTGAAGAGAAGGTAAAGGCTAAAGGGAAGAAGAAACCTACAAAAGCAACAAGAAGCGAGTAATTTTTTTTTTTTTTTTTTTGGATGATTGGGGAACAAAACAAAAGAAAAGGAAAGAGTACTCTTCGCTCAGCGCTGAGCGGTTCTCTTCTCGCATTAATATGGACAAGCCATTATTTTTCATAGGTTCGGTTCGTTGATGTTTATTTCTCAGCATCAATTTAATTATTTTTTGGGAATAAGAATTAGTTCAAAATAATATTTTTTTTATATCTTTAACTTATAAAATAGTGATAAACTAGTATTAGTTACAAACTCAAGTGAAGTGAACTTGACTGTTCACTTGATGAGTTTACCGTTTTAACTCACAAAATCATGTCAAATCGTTCTTAATTTATACTAGTTGAAAATATTTTATTTAACTACTTTATTTTCAAATACGTGTGTGTGAATTAACTTCTTGTGATTTTTTATATTTAGATTAAATATGTTTATCAAAATTTTGATTATATATTTTTAAAAACTATTTATCCATAAAAATAAACTCTTGCTTATTTTCTCCCTTCGTTTCTAAATATAAGACATATTTTGAGGATGTAAGCTTGTTCCTAAATATAAGACATTTTTTTCACATTTTTCTTAAATTATCCCTATTAATACTCCTCAATAATAAATAAATAAGAGTGGCGGTAGGAATAAAAGAATATAGTTAGGCTGTTTTAATAATATAATGTGATTTTAAATAACATTTTTAATCTAATTAAAGTAGGTAAATATGTCTTATATTTATGATTTATTACAACACTATAAAGTATTTTTTTCTAAGTTTGTCAAGCACTTTAAAATATTTTTAGTGCATCCAACATTAAGGCGTAAAAAATATTTTATAGTGATGGATCTAACATCCCAATTTTTGCTCATAAAAATATTAGGAATCAATTATCTTATCCTAAATGAAATTTAGGAAATAATATTTAGCTAGGAAAGTATATCTAAACTAAAATAAAATATCAGGAAAAGAGCTATAATATCAAAAGATAACATTTTAAAAAAGATAAAATTTATCAAATCGTAAGGAGATTAAGGAATAACTAGATTTTTCTCCCGAACGGAAGTTAAAAATAAAAATACAATTTGAGATTATTAATTGTTCTAATAACAAAATTTCAGATTTCAACTTAAAAATACAATTTGAGATTATTTCTTGATACATAAATAAAATCAGTTATTATTAAATTCTATACATAATGAAATTTGATTTTTTTTCATTATAATGAAATTTGATTTATATAAGATATAGGTACATCAGATATTTATTAAAAATATATTTACGGCTGATTTGAAAACATATATTTATTTATTTGGTTTTTCCCCCTAAAATAATGGCGATTGATTCTAAAATATCAGTGACCCATTTATTGTTGTTAATAGGGAATGTAATTCGAAATTTGACTATTTGCAAAAAAACTTTAAGGAAATTCCAGCGCCAAATTTATTGCTATTACAGGATGCAAATTTGGAAAAGATTAATAATTGAATTGTCACCTTTAATTTTATAATTCATCTGATTTGGTAGATATTTGCGGAAAATGTATATTTATTTATTTGTTTTGTTTCCTGAAATAGTGGTGGTTGATTTATTTATTATAATGAAATTTGATTTAGATAAGATATAGGTGCATCAGATATTTATTAAAAAAATATTTACTGCTGATTTGAAAACATATATTTATTTATTAGGTTTTTTCCCTAAAATAATGGTGATTGATTCTAAAATATCAGTGACCCATTTATTGTTGTTAATAGGGAGTGTAATTCGAAATTTGACTATATGTAAAGAAAACTTTAAGGAAATTCCAACGCCAAATTTATTGCTATTTCAGGATGCAAATTTGGAAACAATTAATAATTGAATTGTCACCTTTAATTTTAAAGGTATATTTATTTATTTGTTTTATTTCCTGAAATAGTGGTGATTGATTCTAAAATATGAGTAACTCATTTATTGTTGTTAATACCTACCTGCATATGCAATCATTGGACAAATTTAAATCACCATAATTGACACATCAGAATCATTAAGTTGAAAATTTTAAATCCTTATCGTACATGTGAACCAATTGTAGATGCAAGATGACGTCAGCGTATAGGTGGACCAATGAGATTGTTGCTAGGAGCTTTCAAGAAGTATATAGATATAGATAGATAGATAGATATTCTTAAATACTTATTTATCTGGATTTTTAAGAATAAGATAAGGATAAATCAAGTTGTAGATATTAAATTAGATCATTTGAGATACTTATGATTACATACATAAATTAGATCATATTTTTTATTTTGTGTAAAATGATTGATTACATTTTATAACGTAGAATGAAGGGAACATTCACCTTGGGAGCGATTAATTTAAGTGTTACAATTTTGCCCATGTTAATAAATATAGAAAGAGAAGGAAAATATAAAACACAATGTATAAAATAATATTTAAACACACATTCATATGAGGGTAAAATTAGAATAATGTATTAATTAACATCATCTTTAATGAGTTAATTACATTTTCTTGGTACATGAGAATTATGTAATATGGATTTCTTAAAAAAAAAAAAAAAAAAAGAACTATAGTGGTGTGATGCTTTTTTCCTAATTTGTATCGTGGCTATTTTATTAAAGTAGTTTATCTATGCATTTTATTACTTATTTCTATTCATATACTTATTCATACAAAATCACTTAAAATAAACATATCAAGAAAACATTCTTTCCATGAAAACCCTTTACCTTATCATGCCAATTGGACTTGTTTAAATTTCTTATTATGCATCTTTTTGTTGGTAGAATTTTAATTAACGTTCTTTATTATTAGGATTATGAGAAGCAAGAAAAAGAACAATTGTTATTGGTTGAAAATAATCCTTGTAATCGATCCTAAATCTAAGTACATTCTCATATTTAAAGTATACCTGTCTCATGATAATTTTTTTCATATTATATTTATTGATGTCCTTACCCATCATAAAATTATTCTGATGATTAACACACTGATCACACAAGTATATGAGCATTTTATGGTTATAAGATCTTGTGCTATGAGGATTTCTAACAGTCATCACCATTTATTATCATGTTCTAAAGCATTATCACCCACAATGAATTTGAATGATTTTCCAAAATGAATTTGTCTAGGCATATGTTTCCTCTTACTAAAGAGGCCTAACCCTTCTGTTAAAATGAATTTTTTAACATTAAATAACAGGATAAAGAAAAGAAAATGGGAACAATTTTATTGAGATCCCAAACAAGAGAATTAATATTAGATAAGTAACATTAAATTGTCAATGGTCTTTTTCACTTGTTAACAGTGACATTTTTATTTGTCAATATTATGATTAACAACTTACTAACACCTTTTTTAATATTAGTCATCTTGATTGATTAAGACCTCAATGCAATTGTCCCAATAAAAAATTGACTGACTTGAGCCCTTTAAAGCTTAGGCCCTAAGAAGCATACGATGATAAATGCAAATAACAACCGACTAATACTCTTCACTTGCCATTAGGTTTTCTTAGTAATTAAGCCTCTTCCAGTCAGTCCAAAAAAAAAAAAAAAAGTCTCTTCCAGGGACATCATCGTAATTCCCCCAATTATCAAAAACAGCCCTTGAAATAAGACTAGCTAAAACCTGTTGGAATCATGCTTAGAAGCCAGAAAGCCCTAATTATTTTTCATTCTTAAGAGTTAAAACTAAATTTTTAAAACCGCACTATTGGACACGATTTTTTACACAAGTCTTACCCAACTAGGGTGAAAACTTCATTCCTTCATTTGAAAAAAATAAATAAATAAAATTGCAGCAGGAAGAATGAAATTTGAAAACATATTCTGACGGTACAGTTCAACAGTTCAACTCATCAACATCAATTCGAAAGACGTAATCTTCACCTTCTAACTCTTCATGAAATAGATTAAGAGATGGCGTTTCAAACTTCTTGACAGGTACATCCTCAGAGGATGATCTCCTTCCCTGAAAAAATTTAAGCTATCATAAGTTAACCAGGCTGTTATGCATAACCATACTTCAATCCAAAACCAGAATAAAACCAAATTCAACGAGCTAAAACCTCAGACTCACATTCTAAAAGATAACTTCATGAGTCTCAAATTTGTAAACTATAACGTGTCATGTGAACATTGAAGAGATATATAATTTAGGATTGGAAAAACAAGTTATCATATGCATTTCTTACTTTTTTTTTCCTTTTCTTGTTACCATAAGAAGAATGGAAGGTGATCTATTTGCATATGTTCCTATTATGAGGATACACAAGGGAGCTTATAAAGACTAACCTTCTTCAACACGTAGACAAAATAATGAAAAGTTTCACCAAAGGTGATCCACTCAATAGACCAGCTAAAATCTGGAGCATTGAATATAGGACGCCTAAAATGTGGCTGTCAAGAATTAAAATTAAATCAGAATCACAGAGAAATTCATGTTAGATTAGAATCACAGAGAAACTCATTTAAAAAGAGACAAGACGTAGCAATTCAAACTTGAAACCTGGCCAAAAGTTATAGAGATAAATATGCCTTCTGGTTTCAACACCCTGTGAACACCTTTCAGCATGGCCATAACTTTTGACATAGTTTCAGGCTTTGGATTCCATGGGTCACCACTGTCCACGAACAACACATCCTTCAAAAAGATAACAAATGCATATTATGGACTATTGAAGCAGAGACTCTTATAAAGAAATTATATTTATCAAGCTAGAACATCAAATTAGAATTCTATCAAGGGCTGAATAAAAATAATCTGACTTAAAAATGTACCATCGTTCCTTTCTCAATAACTACATCAAAACATTCATCACCAAACGGCAGCTCCAGCATGTCAGCTTGCAGCACTTTTATGTCTAATCAAAGAAATGACAATAGTAAAACATGATCACATCTAAGTTAGAATTAACTAAATTTCAATAGTTATAATATTGATCCCCATTAATAAATAAGCAAGGAAAATAACATAAGATAGTTGATGTTGTTGAAATTTCTTATTGGCTGGACTTCAGGCTTGAAGGAAAATACATTCCAGCCGAATTCATCTTTCCTTCGTTTACAATTATATACTCCTCCAGTCCTATTTATATGGCAAAGAGAGAAGGTTTCATTTGGTCCTATTTATAAGTTACGTCATCAAATTTTTCTTATCAAAGCACAATTTTACCCTATATTTATTATATGTTGACTTTGTTTTTATGTGCTATAGTAGATATTAAATAGGGGTAAAATTGAAAAGTTGTTAAATTTTAAGGTAGAGTTAATGATTTAAGGTTTTTCTTGGTCTGTATGAAACATATTAGAACTGCCTTATAAATAGGACTAGAAAGTTAATATTCTGAAAACAGAGAACTACAAGTAAACTTCCGTCAGTTTAGTTGGAGGGAATTTGGATGGGAGGGGAGGAATCTTGATCTCCTCCCATCATTTGGTTAAAAATGATAAAGGGGAGGTGCTTCCCTCCCGTTGTGTGGTTATATGCAAGAAATAAAACTACAAAGGAATCTGTATTCTATCTTTGGATAAAACTAGAGTAAATCCCAAAAGCTAAAGAGAATCAAACGACAGATAATCCTTTTTAACAATAATTACTTTGTATTTTTGTCAGACATAATCTACAACAATTGATAGTACTTTCAACACTCCCACTCAACTTCAAGATCAAATTTCACTTTGTCACCAATAACACCAACTTGAAGACTATATCAGAACAAGACTTAGACACAACAAGTCAAAGGCCCGCATTCACATGCTCAAGATATTCAAGAAAAACATCTACTCCCAGGCTTCATGGACTTTGCGTAAGCAACAAAATACTTGACATTCTCTCAACTGCTCTCTTTAACCATACTGTCTAATGCAACAACCCCTCCCAGAATGATTTGATCAACAAAGTCTTAGAAGTAAATCAATAGTTCAACTCCATTCAATTCACTAAGTCAGAAAAGGCAAAACAATTATACCTCAAGCCTCTACCAAGAAGATTGTTATCATTTTTCAAGAATAATACTCTATCTAGGAGTGACATAGTTCCAATAGCCAACTAAAAAACTTGTACCAAGGTCAATTACCCACTCATCATAGCTCTTGATTGGGAGGAAAATCATCCAAGAAAAAATTGATATCCAGACAGAAGCAAGAAGTAATATTACTTGGATAATTGGATAAGTACCTGATGGGAATCCAAAACTGGTATTATATTAAATATGAATATAATCTCCTAAAGAAGGACTGATTACAGTAGTTCAAAGCTCACAAGCAGATTAAAGACACTAAAAATGATGGGGAAGAACCCTCTCACATACAAAGCTAGCAAATAATAGAAACACACTAAAAAAAGAAAACATAACAATACTGAAAAGACCTGCCCCACCCCAAACCTGGTATTCAAGAGACCAGACACGCACCTCACAGATTAACTATCTGCCCTCCCCTCTCACATGCTTTCATATCCATTTAGTAGACCTCTACAATAACCCACAACCACACACACGTGCATGCGTACTCATCCAACCCAGCACACTCACATCCCAAGTTCCACTCACAGCACCCAACTCTCTCTCTCTCTCTCTCTCTCTCTCACACACACACACACACACATGCACAGCCAGCTCACTGCTCTCACATCCCAAGTGCCACTGTCAGAGCCCAACTCCTTTTCTCTTCCCTCTAGCCAGCCACTAGTACTCTCTTTTATATTCATTCTCTTCTCATAGGCCTTGAGATATTCTACCCTGAAAGTTATGGATCCATCAGTATCTCAATTCCCAAGTAAAAGAAAGGCTTCTATATGCATGTAGGATTCCAGGCAGTGTTCAGGGCGAACAGAAAACAAACCATTGAACCCCCGGGAAAATAACCGTTTTTGCATCTTCTCCACTGCAACAGATGACAGGTCAATGCATGTTATGTCGGGAACCCCATCCCTATATAACTCTTCACACAATTGTGAATTTCCACATCCAAGCTCAAGGACCTGCATGATAGCCATACTCCATCAAAAGAGGAAAAGGAGGCAGGCAATATTATTCCCAAATAATGAAACTGGGCTCATTTATAAAGTTGATAAAAGCCAACTATTGAACAACAAATAGAGCATTTAAAGCTTTCTTCTCATAGTTCACATTCATTTGCTATCTAATTTATTTCTCTCCCTGATTCTATAGTTTCATGTTTAACTCTCTCAGATATCTGATGTGAACAATCATCTTTGTTAAGATTTTGAATGTCTACCCTTACCCCCAAGTCAGTTTGCTTTACAGCAGCACTAACTTGATGAACAAAAGTGGATGTGAGTGAAATGATTGGTTGTAATGTGTTGAGCAGAAATTCCACTGATAAATAATCATCCCCCCCCCCTTTTTGGTATATTAAATTTTGGTGTCTTCAGAATAGAGGTAGGGTTGCTGTTAAAACATGAAAGCATATCAAGAATTTATCATATGCTGATATCGACAGAGAAACAAACCACCACCAGCTTCTAGCAGAATATGTTATAATATTTATTGTATACTTCAGCCTCTGGCCTTTTCACCCTCTCATCTATTTTTCTTTATTTGCTTTTTTTTTTTTTTTTTTTTGGGAATACAAAGGCAAGCATTCACTTAAAAGTTAAAACAAACCAAACAACAGATCATGAAATGTGATCAGAAACCTGGGTTACATCACCTAAATCTAACCAAATTTGTTATAAACAGAAAGCCAATGAAATTAACAATTTTTCATCCATCGCACCCTTTCCCCCATCCATGTCCTTACAAATACAACAAATTAAACCAACTAGACGTCATCAAAGATCCAGTTTTCATGGAAAGAATGGTTTGATCTCTGTCGAAAAGTTTCCTTTTCCAAGTCAGGTGCTTTTGCTCTATTTATTTATTTATCTATTATCTATTCAGTAAAAAGAAGCTTCATGTTCATTCATGCACCCCTGCTCTCTTTCGTTGCTATCAAGTATCTTATTTGCTTAGTGGGCTCACAATTTTTATAGTTACGTTGTTGCTTCAAACACCAGAAGCATCCAAGCTCAGATAACTATATGTAACACAAATTATTAATCGAGGAGCAGCGCAATAAACATGGTTCATTGGAGAAAAGCAATTACAGAGGAATGGGAAGAAACGTGGGCTTGAATGAGGTGTCGAAAATGGGAATAATCCTTGAACCACTCATACTGCTCCTCCTTGGAGAATCTCTCGTCCCTAAACGCACAATAATAGCATGAAGCATACATAAGTTAAGTCGAATTCATGGGCAAATCAAAATTAAGAAAAAAAGCGAAATTTGTTACCAGTAGTGAGGATCCAGGTACGCCAGAGCAGATGAAGGCTCTGCCTGCACGCCATTCTTCCTCTCTATTGAGCCCATGAAGGCGTTCACTTGAGCTTTCTCAGGTTTCAACGTCGTTCTCTTTAGCGGAAACCAAACCTACTTTTGGGAATGCTCTTTTTCTACTCGTCGACGCCGATTTGGTAATGACCAATGACAAAATAAAATTGAAAAGAAATACTTTCATTGGTTTAATCCTGATATCTATAGTTATCTAATTTAATTAAATTAAATATGTAATTTAATTAATTAAAGTAACATAATATGATCAAAACACCTTATCCATATATTTTTATTCATTGCTTCCATCTCTATCTTGTTTATTATTGAGGAGTATCAATAGAAATAATATGGAGGAATGTTCAGAAAAATTAGAAAGAGGTCTTATATTCAGGAACAATATCACTTCCCTAAACATGTTCTATATTTTGTAACAAAGGGGTATCAAATAATGATTTTAGATTTTGGATTAATTGTTTGTAAGTTTTCATAATTTATCAGCTAATTATAACAATTTGAGTTCTAACGATTTATTGCAAAAGTTTCCTTCTGTAATTTATTAGAAAATAGTAAATAATTTATATCTAAACATTTTATAAACATATGTATATTTCAATTGAAAAACAATCATATTTAATATATTGTAGGACACTGAAAATAAATAAACCTTTTTAAATTTGTAGATAGATTGCATATAATTTATAACTAAAATGTCATTATTACATGTCAAATTCAAGTTGTTAATAATTTTACTATTAAAGTTTTGAGATTTACGAATGCATTATCAATAATTTATAACAACTTTGTTAATTCGCAAATATATCATAGGTAATTTAAAATCACACACCATTTTTTTTGAGGTATTTTCATTTTTAAAAAACTAAGTATCAAGGTCATTCAGGACAATTTCTTGAACACGGGCTGCAAATGTATACGTTTCCAAATTCCTCTAACGACCCTAAGGGTGATTTTCCGATCAAGTAAATACTTGCATGTTAAGTTATTAGCTGGAAATGGATCACGTTCATAAATGTGCGCCGACCATTCTATGTTTTGATCTCTTTCTCGAACTTGTAATCACTTTCTCACTAATTTCGATAGTCACATTTTGAGTAAGACCACTCTTTTAACTCACAAGTCACAACTCAATCCTCCCCCCAATCCAAATGAATCTACTTGGTGACTACTCCATCTATCTTAATTATAGGATATCCACCCTCTCTGCTAAAAATAAGAGATAATATTACAAATTTTTTTATCTAAAATATACTCTATCTGTCCGAATATATAAAGTATTTTTAATCGAATTGTAAGTTTCTAAAATTAATGTATGGATAAAATGGGGGAAAACACATCTATTACTCAAATAAAGTCAAATAAGACCTTATATTTTGGGATAAGATCATCCAAAAAATTGGACCTTATATTATGAAACGGAGGGAGTAAGAGGTAAGATGTAAAAGTCAAAGTAATAAATGCATGTTTTCCATTTCTGTGTTTGTATATTAAATGATAAAAAATAATGCAAGGAGGTGAAAGAAAGTGTGTATAATAAATGAATAAGAGTAAAAACAGAAAATAATAAATGATTCCAACATGTTGTTATTGATAATGTAAAAATGTTGACTACTTCTTATAATAGGATAGGAGAGAGTATTTAAGGAATTGACCTTTATCCCATATATATGAACTAATTTTAATTTTTATCAACTCTTTCTAAAATTATTTTTATTAATTTTCTTCCAATCAATTAAGAGATGTGAAAGTGAATAAAAAAATAATATCAGGGTGTGTGTCTTAAAAAAAATATATATCATACCAAATTAAAATGATCTTTATGACATGATTGAGTATTATTTAATTGCACTTTAATTGGCTTGTCTGAGATTCTCTGTCATACACACATTAATGTTTTGTTGCTTGTATATCTGAATCTTCAGCTTGTTGTTTTCCTCCGCATTGAAACTTAATCCATTTTTCTTCGTAATTTCCGTTCCTGAGCTGAAGAAGCTAGTTCTTCTAGAGCTCAACGTGTGTTTGCTTCTTCCTTTCGGGAAAATCGTCGCTTTCCGCGTTGAAACACTGTAAAAAGTGAGAGAAGAAGGTTATATCCATAGTACATTCCTTCCCGCGTTTCCCCTTTTGCATTCCCAAAACCCTCATTTTGCTTCCTGAAGCGTGCAAGCGACTCTCTAATTCTAAACCCTGCCACATTTCTTGGTCCTTATCGGTTCTTCATCTGAAAAAATCGAAGATTCTCTGTTACTCAATCTTCCGCTTCAAGCTCTTCTTCTTCCTATATATTGCTTTCGCTATTTCAGTTACCGAAATCCCATCGATCGCCTTCAACGATTTTCTCTGTCATCTTCGTTAATCACTTTCAAGAGGTTCGAGCCTGGATCTGATTTGCTTCATTTCTTTCTTTTAATTGTCGATATTTCTTGTGCCTGTCTTCGTTGGTTTGATTGTCTTAATAGCGTTAATTTCAGATTCCATTCATCAGATTTATCATTCTCCAGAGCTGTATTTAAGAATTGGGTTTTTGCTTCACTGATCGGACAGATAGAAAAGTTTGGTGAAATTCACTGTCTTCATCTGGTTAATTGGGATTTGATAAGGGGTGTTGAAATCTGAATTGATTCTGATTATTCTGTTTCTTTAATTAGATTTGAATTTGTATAAGCTATGGGAAGCTATATGAGCAAGAAGATGCCTGAATCTTCGGCTACTATTATTGATCCCCGTACTGATATGCAATATGCAACTGAATTGAGCTCCTACGAATCTGTGTGCAAGCTAGATGCTGATATGCAGTCATTTGACACTGCCCTGCATGCTAGAACAAATCATGTTATAAACGCTCTTGCTGTTGGTGTGGAACTTCGATCCCTTTCCTTTGAATCTCTGAAACAAATCACAGAATGCCTTTTGGAGATGAATCAGGAAGTTGTGAAAGTGATATTGAACTGCAAGAAAGACATATGGAAAAGCCAAGAACTCTTTGAGCTGGTTGAGGAGTACTTTGAGAATAGCTTGCAAACTTTGGATTTCTGTGCTGCATTAGAGAAATGCCTCCAGAGAGCTCGAGACAGCCAGTTGCTTATCCTCGTGGCGCTTCAACAATTCGAGGAGGAGACCAAATTGCCTGGAAATTCTTATGAGAGGACATTGCACGAGCTGAAGACTTTCAAGGCAGCTGGTGATCCTTTCACTGAAGAGTTCTACCAAATCTTTCAGTCTGTTTATAAGCAACAGATACTTATGCTCGAGAAGTTGCAAATCCGTAAGCAAAAGCTTGATAAGAAATTCAGACATGTGCATACTTGGAGGAAGGTCACTGGTACAATATTTGTGGCCACATTTGCTGCTGTTTTGATTTGCTCTGTTGTAGCAGCAGCCATTGCTGCTCCACATGTTGCGGCTGCTCTTGCTGCTGCTGCCTCCATCCCAATTGGGTCGATGGGGAAGTGGGTAGACTCACTGTGGAAGAATTATGAGGATGTGTTGAAAGGTCAGAAGGAATTGATTAGCTCAATGCAAGCTGGTACTTTTGTTTCCATAAAAGATCTGGATAACATCCGGCTTTTGATCGATCGGTTGGAAATCGAGATCAAGGCCTTAATTCAGAATGCAGAGTTTGCCATTGAAGTAGAAGCTGTGAAGGAAGCTGTAGAGGAGATCAAGAAGAGGCTGGGAGTGTTTATGAAGAATGTTGAAGATTTGGGAGTCCAAGCTGATACTTGCAGCCGTGATGTTAGAAAGGCTAGGACTGTAGTTCTGCAAAGAATCATAAAGCATCCTCACAACTGAAGACTACAGATTTATTCTGGAGTCCCTGTTCTATATCAATCAATAGAAACAAAGATCAACTGCATTCTGTTTGTTCTGAAGCATTCTTATCTGTATTTAATTCCTTGATGTTAATATATCTTCAATCTGCAGATTAGGAGGGTTGCGTTCTGAAATATTAGAATCACACGTTGAATTAATTAATTCATTCTGTTAGTTGAGACAGTTGAAATTTCTTGTTCTTTTCAGCCAACAATGTACTGATTTACGTATTTATTTAAGGATTTTGATTTTTGTTTTTCATTCTTGTTACTCGTTTCTGACTAATTATGCTTACTATCTTGCTTCACCTGTTTAGATTTTAGAGGATAGAGATTTGAATATTGAGTAGCATGGAAATCTAACTGTTCAAGGTTCTGGAGGTTAAATTCTGGCATGTAATGTTTATAGAGGGTTGTGATTTTCTATCCATCATATTTATACATCTTCGTTTACCTCGAAATGATTGTGCATCTTTATAATTTTAGTTTGTTCCATTAATTATAATTCTAGCAGAACAAGTTTTCTAATTTAAGAGGTTTATCCATCCGCATTTGTCTGGTTACTGGTATTGTTATATCTCTGCCGGTGTGGTAGACGAAGTTGACAATTCAAAACATGTATTGTACGCTACCAATTTCAATTCATGTAATAAATTTAAGAAATAAAATTGAACTTATACTCCTACATTATAGTATATTGTAAATCTACTTAAAATGGTCAAAATATATATTTTTTTAAAGAAAGTACCGTTATCTTCATATTCTTATTCATATTAATTTAATTTTTTTAGTTTAAAAGCATATAATTATGTTCTTATAGTTTGGCTTGTTTTAAAATTCATTTCTCCTTATATTTATATTTTTCCCAATATTTTTGTCATAAGTGTGATCTAATTTTCTTCTATTAGATGCAATTTCATTATTTTCTTCTTATATAGTAAATTATACGTAAGCAAGCAAAATCTTTCGTTTCGGCCACTGAATAAGCATAATCATAACAGCAATATAATCTATTGATATATAATTAATTATAGGAACAAACTTTATTACATGTTTGTGAAATTTGAATAATAGAAACTGAATTAATATTTTTGAACCACTTGACTCAATTACAATTTATAAACTGTAAAGATATATATGAAAAATTGAATGTAAACAACTAAACATCAACATTAAGAATACCATTTTCCATACAATTTAATCATATGTTTTGCATAAAGTCAATAATAGTATTATGAGGTTAAAAATATTTAAAAGCTGTAATTTTATATAAAACATAATATTCCCCTATTCCTAAATATAATATCTGATTGACTTTTTTGGAGAGATTAAGGAAACTAAATGAGCTACTGTACCACAACGTATTTTGTATATTATTATATTATATACTAATTTATAAGTCAAATAAACTAGTTTATAGAAAAAATTCAAGCAAATCAATTTATAATTAACTTATTTAACATTCCATTTTTCACAAAGTCAATATTAAGGTTCTATATTTGAACGGAGGTAAGTTCTATTTAATACTAGTATTACTCAATTGCGCCACTGTGTGTATGATATAATCAATCGATTTGTGCTGCTTCCACGGACATGAAAATTTCTGATTTGCCTTGTCTTATTTTTATTGTTCCTACCAATAATCCATACAAGAACAAGATCCTTCTTTGAAGTGATGAAAACGATTGCGATCCCTTACTACTATCATCCTCCCATAAATCTTGGACAACAACTTCGTCACAGTGTGACAATCATTACAGATTCGAAGGTTCTTCACTATTCGAATTGGAACACCTGGAGCTGTGCTTATTAGACCAAATGCCATAGCCAACTTTTCACTGTGATAATTTAATGCCGTTTCTTTCTCTTCCCCATCTATAATATTCTGCAGCACAGAAGAAGTATCTGGTGTGTACCCAGCTTCTTCTAGCTTTTCTCTCACCTCACCGACCATTTCATAAATTTTCTCAGCTTCTGGGTGTGACTTATCTCCCATTACAAAGTCATGAACTGAGCCATTCACTTCAATGGATGTGATACCAGGTTCTTTCCTAATTCCCACATCCTTCATAGCTCTCCTTATACCAGCAACATCATCCCATCTTTTTTCTGCTGCGTATATGTTTGACATCAGAACATTATAACCACTCTTATCAGGCTCTAATGACAGAAACTGTTTTGCAGCCCATTCTGCAATTTTAAGATTTTTGTGGACTTTACATGCAGCAAGAAGAGATCCTAACACGACCATGTTTGGCCTCATGGGCATGCTGCTAATTAGTTCCTTAGCTTCGTCTAGTAATCCTCCTCGACCAAGAAGGTCAACCATGCAGCCATAGTGCCGGACATTTGGAACTAAATTGTATTCATGGACCATTTTCTGAAACATTTTCTTCCCTTCCATTACTAGTCCAGCATGGCTACAAGCATGAAGAACGCCAATAAATGTGGTTTCATTAGGGATGACTCCTAGCCTTTCCAATTCTGTTAAGAGTTCTAATGCCTCCTTTCCTTGACCATGCATCGCGAAACCTGATATCATGGTGTTCCACATTAGTATGTCCCTGTCCGTGGCTTTAGTAAACAGCTGATGGGCTGCATCTATGTCTCCACACTTAGCATACATGTCCACCAAAGAAGTTTTTAGAATCATATCTACTTTAATTTTTTGCTTGTTTATGTAAGCATGAACCCACTTGCCCATTTCAAGAGCTCCAGCTTTTGCACATAGCAAAAGGAGATTAGACATGGTCACTTCATTTGGTCTTATTCCACAATTAGTCATCTGGACAAAGGAGTCAAAAGCTTGGTCTATACAATTGGTTTGTGCATAAGCTGAAATCAAAGCACTACACATTGTTAAATCTTTGTCAGTAATGCTATCAAAAACAGATCTCGCGCTTCTGGAATCCCCACATTTGCCGTACATATCAATCAGACCAGTAGCCAGAACCAAGGAAATGTTAAATCCGTTTCTTAAAGTGAATGCATGCAACCACTTACCAAGTCCTAGAGAACCTATGAATCCGCATTCTTTGTAAAATCTGAGCATTGTTATCTCATTTGGAAACAGACCCTCTTTCAGCATATTGGCAAAAAGTCTGATCCCTTCATTCAAATCATTGCAATGAATGCATCCTGCAATTATAGTAGTCCACGAAACTATGCCAGCATCAGACAACCCATTAAAGAGCCTTTTTGCATAAGTTATAGTATTACATTTAGCATACATATCTATTAAAGCAGTTGTTAGAGGAACTCCCGATTTCTCATAGTTTTGATTCCTCACCACATAAGCATGCATGGCTTTACCCAATTTTGAATCTGCACATTCTGCAAAGACATCAGTCATGTTTATCATTGCAACCTCAGTAGGCTTAATCCCCTGAGCGTGCATTTCTCTAAGAAGAGTCAATGCTTCATCACACAGGCCACTTTGACTATAACTCCTAATCATACTACTCCAAGAAACAACATCTCTGTTCACCATTTTATCAAACAATTGGCGCGCAAGTTTCGTGCTTTCACACTCACTGTACATCTGGATTAAGGCATTACAAACAAAAGTATCCATATCCAATCCATTTTTCACCACGAAACCGTGTATCTCTTTCCCTATTAAGATCGAAGAAATTAGACAGCAAGCTTTGAGTACTGATGGTATGAGGAAATTGTCCACTTCTAAGTCAGTTCTACGCATATAGCTATAGATTTTCACAGCTTCTTTGGGGCAACTGTTCTTGATGTAAGAGGTTATTAGGAAACTGTAAAGCGATAAACGACTAGAGTAATTACGAAGTGCAGTGAAAGGGATTTGATCAGTCGCATTGAAACAGGTTTTGATCAAGTGGGTATGGATTTGCTGGGTTTCTTCTAGATTGGGATGCAGTTCAATGAGAGAGGGAGAAAAGTTTGACGAGAATTGAATAGAATTCAAAGTGGGAGAGTGAGGAAGCTTTGGAAAATTCTGAACTGTGGAAGGGAGGGAGGGAGGAGAAGGGTGAGAATTTCTAAAGAACATGGCAAGGCTAAAAATTCACAGGGAGATTTAAACTATAAGACACCGCATGTTTGTTTGTTAGAATAGCATTTCATGTTGGATTGGAAGGAGGAGAAGGCTTGTTGAATCAGATTGATATTTGTAATAAAAGTGGAAAAGCATTACCTGTAGTGTTTGGGTTGGTGGGAAATGGATGCATTGCAAGTTTTTGTGGTCGTTGAATGACACAGTTAGATGACGCTGATAATATTGTTGAAACAAAAGAGCCATAGAAACAAAAGTAAAGGAAAAAGGTCCCACCGAGATTTGAACTCGGGTTACTGGATTCAGAGTCCAATGTCCTGACCACTAGACCATGGGACCACTTCATCGGTATGTTTTTAAATCTAACCAAAATAGAAGGACTCAGTTCACGTTTTATCAATTCATTATTTATATTTTTCTTGGCTAAAATATATTTTTAATCCTTTATGTTTGTATCAAGTTTCATTTTCATTCTTTAAATTTGAAAAGTATACTTTTAGCCCTTTTTTATTAAAACCGTTAGTTTTATTTTAATGAAAAAAAAATGACTCATCAAATCTAAAGGATGATCCTATTATTAAATATTGATAAAATGTTTAAATTTAATTTTTTTTTAGTATAATCATTTTTATGTTTTAAAACTTAGTCATTTTTTATCCGCATTTTATTATAGAATTGCTCTTTAAATTTGATAAGTTATCATTAATTTGATATGTTATCGTTTTTTGTTAAATGAATTAAAGATATTAATAAAAAAATGACTAAAAATGCACTTTTCAAATTTAAAGGATTAAAATAAAACTTAATGCAAATCTAAAATATCAAAAGTATACTTTAACCTATTTTTTAATTCAATCCTCTTCATAAGCAATCCGAATAGGGGAGTCAAGAGGAGAACCTACTCCTTCAAATGCCATGCGGGCTGGCTTGTTGAAGATGGTTTTACTGACTTAGTTAAAAGGAGGGTTGGAATGCAAAAGTTGACTGTTTTACTAAGGAAGCTGAATGGTGGAATAAACTGAAGGTGGGTAACCTCACTAAAAGGAAAAAGCACCTAATGAGAAGAATAAAAGGAATTGAAAGGGCAAGAAGAAATCGGGATAGTCAATACTTAGCTCAAGTGGAGAAAGAAATTTGGAAAGACTACAATAAAATCCTTACTCAAGAGGAATTGTTGTGGTACCAGAAATCTCGTTGCAATTGGCTTCGGTGGGGAGACAGAAACAGTAAATTCTTCCAAACTTCAGCCTTAATTAGGAAGATGAGAAACAGAATTGAGGGATTAAAGAATTCAGTCGATGAGTGGATTTTTGATTAGGAGGAGCTGAAGAATATGGCATTGAATTACCATAAATGTTTATTTCATAGTGACAATATCTGTGCAGACCCTGTAACTATTAGAACGATCTTTCCCAGGATGACAGATTCTGAAAAAAGGCTTTTATCACGGGAAGTAACCAACGAGGAAATTATGACAGATTTTGAAAAGAAGCTTTTATCACGAGAAGCAACCAACAAGGAAATTAAAGCGACAACTTTTGACCTAGGAGATTTCAAAGCCCCAGGCCCAGATGGGATACAAGCTTTTTTCTATCATGAATAGTGGGATATTATTGGTAACTCGGTTTGTGACCTGGTGAATCAGTTCTTCAATGACCCGAATAGGGTGGAATGCATCAACAACACAAACATAGTTCTTATTCCTAAGGGGGAGAGACCTTAAACGATAAGAGATTTTAGACCAATATCGCTTTGCAAGGTTAGCTACAAAATCATCACTAAAGTGATAAGCAAGCAGATGAAAATGGTCATGGGCAAATTGGTTGGTAACCATCAATGTAGTTTCATTGCAGGAAGACAGAGCAGTGACAATATCATTATTGCCCAGGAAGTTGTTCATTCAATGAGGATTAAGAAAGGGGCTGAAGGATGGCTAGTTACGAAGGTGGATCTGGAAAAGGCCTATGAAAGATTATAATGGTGTTTTATCAGAGAAACGCTTCTCATTGCGGGTTTTCCCATGGATTTATGTGAAGAAATTATGGCGTGTATATCAAAGGCATCCTTTCGGATATTATGGAATGGGGAACCTACAGAAGTATTTCATTCTTCCAGAGGGATTAAACAAGGTAATCCTATTTCTTCATACATCTTCACCTTATGTATGGAGAGATTAAATTACGTTATTCACGATGCTATTGATGAAGATAACTGGAAGCCAATTAAGTTATGCAACGAAGCACTAAACATCTCCCACCTATTTTTACCGATGATTTTATGCTATTTGGAGAAGCTTCATCTTCTCAGGTTGATGTCATGCTTAAATGCTTAGATAAGTTTTGTGAAGCCTCTGGATAGAAAAATGAACAAGTTGAACACCAAAATCTGTTTCTCCAAAAATGTCCACGCTTCCAGAACTCTTGCCCTGAGCTAACGGATGGGAGTCAGTTTAACAGTAGACTTGGGCAAATATCTGGGGATCATTTTGTTTCACACTAGAGCTTACAATGTTACCTTTGCGCCTATCCAAGAAAGAACTCAAAGTAAGCTTGCAGGGTGGAAGAAGAAGTGTCTGAACCTAGCAGGAAGACTAACCCTCGTTAAGGTAGTCCTAAATACCTTACCCTACTACCATATGTAAACTACACTTCTTCTAAAGGGTGTGCTTCAAAGCCTAGAGAAGCAAAGTAGAAAGTTCCTATGAGGAGAAGAAGGGGAAGAGAGGAAGATGCATCTTGTTTCTTGGGATATCATTACCCAAGATAAAAAAGAAGGGGGCATGGGCGTTAAGAACTTGCACAAACAAAATGAAGCTTTCATCATGAAGCTGTGTTGGAACCTTTTGAACAATAGGGAGGCCTTATGGGTCAAAGTCCTTAGAATCAAGTATAAATGCAGGGGTAATGGGATGATAAAGATAGTTAAAAGAAAGGAGTCGTCATTGGTTTGGCGGAACATTTGTGGAGTTTGGGGGAAATTCAAACATGGAGTGGATGTGAAAGTTGCTATGGTGAAAAGGCAGCTTTCTGGACGGACAACTGGTCTGAAGTAAATACCCCTTTGATTGACTTATTCCCAGGTTGGGAGAATATGATTAACAAGGAGGAAAGAGTCATTGATTATGTTAACTCTCACGGAGAATGGGATACAACAAAACTCTCTACTTGGTTTCCCAACCACATAATTGATTGAATATTTAGTGCTCACCCACCCCGTGAGGAGAGAGGAAAGAATAGATTTATTTGGAAACCTTCTACTGATGGATTTTTTACTGTTAATTGTGCATATTGTTTTCTTTTGCAGGTGTGCACCGGAGTGAAGATGTATTCTGAAAATTGCTATGAAAGTGGCAAGTACCAGAAAAGATTAAAACATTTATGTGGTTGTTTGCGAATGGTAGAACACATACAGCCCACCTACGTTGTTGCAGAGGGCTACAAGAGAATGCTTGCTGTCCCTTTGAGTGTGAGGAGAGCAAAACAGATATACACATGATAAGGGAGTGCCACAATCCAAAAGAACGTTGGAAGTCTCTGGTCCACCCATTAAAATGGGCTACTTTCTCTAACCTTACTGGCAAAGAGTGGATTAAATGGAATTTGAAGGAAGAAATAGGGAAGAGCTACATTAGGAAGGTACCATGGGCAATCCTCTTTGGATACACTTGTCGGGATATATGGACAAATAGATGTAAAAAACTAGTTGGAGAGGATGTTCAAACAGAAATATCCAATGCAAATTCAAGCCTCATGATGGCGTGCATGGATCAAGAGCTCACATCAAGGTACTCCTTATTTAGTGGTAAGAACCAGGAGGCTGCGAATAAACCAGCGGGGAGACTGGATGCTGTGAGACTCGAAACTAATGCGTGATCACAGGTGGTTGCGGTGGAGTTAAGGGAGTAGACAACGCTTGGATTTGTGGGTATATGTGAAAACTTAGAGCTATTCCAATTGCAGTTGTAGAAATAATTGGTATCATCTATGGGTTGCATTTGTGCTGGAGCCGTGTGTACAAAAAGGTGAACTTGTGTACGGATAGTGTTGAGGCAATTAGTCTGCTAACATGGGGATGCGACCAAAATCACCCATATAAGGATGTAATTAATGAAGCTAGGATGCTGCTGGTAAAGGACTGGGAGGTTTTTGTGAAATACCTACCTAGGGAAGAGAATAGCTTAGCTGATCATCTGGCTAAATTAGCGCACGACGTTACAGGGAATTATGTTGTCCTTGAGCAAGTACCCCCTCAGTTTCGTGAGGTGGTGCCTGATAAGGGACAGTAGCCTTCGATTTTTTCTATTTTTTACCTTTTTTTTTTGTGATGTAATGCTCTATTGAGCATATGACTTCCAGTTTTTTACGCAAAAAAAAAATGGGTTCAGAATGGTCAACTTGCCCTTAGTATAGTTTCATTTGAGCATTGGGTTGGGGAATATGCCAAACCATGTAACCCAGTCAAAAATTGGGTTGAACCGTTTCCTTTTCTTTGAAATTTCTTTTCACATGTTTTTTAATGTTTTTGTTAAAATTTTCATTATCAAACTTTTTTTTTTTGTTTAACTTTAGGAGCCATACATAGAATCTGGCCAGAAAAAGGGTTCCATACGTAGAAAACCATATTTTAATCATATTGATTGATCCAAATGTTGTTATACTTGTAAATGTTTAGTATTTAATTGTGTTTAATCCTCAATTTCAAATCTTTGAAATTTTCATTTATTAGCACATATTTAATATTTAATTGTTTGATCATTTTCTTTTATTTCGTCTTCATAAAAATTAAAATATTAAAGTTTAATAAAACATTCATACATATTCATATTTATACTTTGATATTAATAATGATTAATGTTAGTTTATTTTATTATTTTCAATTAAATTGTATTATTTTACCATGACCAGTTTGTCTCCAACCCTCATCTGAACTACTGAACCTTAAACTAGTGCATCTATCGATTCAATGTGTCTATTTTTTTATAATACAAATATGTTTTTGCCAACTATTATAATATATATTATGTATATTTATAATATAAGATTAATGACATAATAGGTTAATATTAACAAAATCATCTTTTATATATAAATGAGATAATATGTTTTTTGAAGTTAAATTATTATGAAATAATTATTATATTATAAATATAATACTTTTATTATAAATATAATTATTATATTATAAAAATTAATGAAATAATACTTCTGCTATAAATATTATAAAAGCATAAGGATATATTAGTCAACTAATAATTAGCTCCCTCCCTCCCCTAAACCAAACAAAACTTGTAGCCCCACTTAGGGGTGTTCAAAAATTTCCTGTCCCGGTCATTCCATCCTGTTCCCAAGTATTATTTCTTGTCCTGAAAATTTTCACGACGAGACAGAACGTAGAGGAACAATTTTTTTGGGTCAATATGTATCCTTCCTGTTAATATTATTTAATTTTTTTATGTTTATATCATTAAAATTAAGTAATTAACCCACCCATAAAAAGACACCCACCCACACCAACTTACCATTACCGTACTCTCACTCACTGAGAAGCTATATGTGTGCGAATTTGTTCTAGAGTAATCATGAGGCGGAATGCCTATTGATTATTTTTGGAACATACACTTGTTAATTGCGTGTGTTTCAGAATAATAATGGAATATATATGCCTCTCTTGTTTATATTATGCGACTCTTATTTCTTTTTTTTCTTTTTTTGTTTTGCACCATATCAGTGGCAAAGAAATGGGAAGAATGTGTGGTACAATGGCTCTTATGGATTTTGAAGATATGTTTTTTTATTTTAAGTTCATGTATTCATAAGAAAAAAAGATTTAAACTCAATTTAAATGTATTTTTGTTATTATCTGTTGGCTTTATTTATGGTTTATTATGTTGTCAAGTAAAAAAAATTCTTATGAAAATAGGATTTTGTAAAAGCCCATAGTCAGAATCTTGATTGCAATATTAAACCCATATCTTTTTTCTGTAAAAAAGGACACATATTTTTTAACAGGACCCATCACATCCTGTTTGGGACCAAGATAACTATAGGAAAGGGATGCATGATGGAAAATCTATCCCGTCCTATGAATACCCCTAGCCCCACCTCATCCTTCGTGACTCTCCTCCATTAACCTAACCTCCTCTCCCCTACATTGAACCAAACTGGGCCTAACTTACAATATTCATACTCTTAATTATGCTAAATCAAACTTAACAAAGAGAGGTACTTGGAAAGAAGAATTATAAAAAAAAGAGAGAGAAAAGAAAAGGTTTTTCAAATGACATAGGTTGAAACTATAACCACGTTTGATGCCAATCACTTTGATACGACTAACATTATCAAACGTAAATACTAGAATAAAAGGTTTGATACCATGGGGCATGGGCTCTTTGTAAATACTAGGATAAAGGTTTGATACCATGAACTCTTTGTTTAATTAATTTTTTCTCTCTGTTATGAAAAATTAGGGGAAAGAAGAAAAATGAAAGATGGAGAGATGAAGATAGAATAACAAGACAAGAAATTAGAGAGAAAACAATGGAGTATTCTTATTCACTTAGCTTTTCTAGGTTTATATAATCCTTATGGTATGCCTCTATTTATAGGCCTCTAATCATATACAAGAGTCACAATGTCATAAACATAAGTTAATCTACATTATGGTACAAGATCTAACCATTGGAAATTATAGCTATTAACCACTAAAAGAAATCTTAGAAGGCTAGGGGGTTATGAATATTCACATGCCACAATTTTTATAACACCCCCTTGGATGTTCTTAACAAATATTGGATGTTCTTAACAAATATTAGTATGCCTCATTAAAACCTTTCTAGGAAAAACCCAATGGGACAAAAACACAGTGAAGGAAAAAGAGTACACAATAATTATCAAAGATGCCTCGTTAAAAACCTTATTAGGAAAACCCAGTAGAATAAAACCTTGCTTAAGGGAAAAAGAGTACAGCATGTTATTATCTCCCCTGAAGATATGATCATTTTTACTTTTTAACACAACGACAATGTCACTATCACTTTTACTCCCCCAGTGACAACATCACTTTTGTTCTTTTGTCTTGATTGAGTATAATAATTTTACAAGTATATTCCTTCTTATGCGATTTGAGTGTATCTTCATGTTGATCAAATTATACTTGAAGCATTATCGTCAAATGTTCTGCAAAAATGCATTCCTCTAATACCTGCAAAAATTTACTTCTTCCCCAAAATTTTAATATGTAATATCAACAAAACTAAAAAATATTTATATGGGACCTCTATGCAAACTTATATTTTATAAGTGACAATATATTTTGAATGATTTAATTATATATGCTTCTGGCATTTAATCCTTTAAGGATTTTCTTTTAAATTTCACAATGGCGTAAATATTCTTTTCATACACTTCCAGACTTATATGCAAAATAATTGCATCCACCACAAAAATAATACGCCTTATCATAATCTTCATTGCCTTTGTGAAATCTATATTTCACATAAATATTTATAATTTTATATTTCAGATATTTGGACTGCAGGTCCATAATGTTCACGTATTGAAAGCATAATAAAATTTTCGTCTCTCCCTTTTGTTTTCCCTTTGGCCTATCTTTATGTATATTTTTCATGGCATATCTCCACATAAGATCTTCATTTGATCACGTGATATCATTTTCATAATTGTTGTCGACAACTTTATTCATTTCAATTCCATTTTTCTTTTTTCGACATAACTTATGGAGATCTCTTTATTATTTTTCAAGTACCTGTACCTCTTTTGAGGTTTTTAATTAGTTATATCTTGGCACTCTTCTGGAGTACCTGCCTCCTCATTATGACCATATTTATTATAAGCTCCTATTTACATTTGGAATTGAGTGATTTCTAATGCTTCAGGCATATCAGATTTGTTGGAGCATTTTCAGCTGAATATGAGATTTGATAATTCTCATTTATGTCAGTAGTTATATCTGACAGATATTTTGTAATATTTCATGAATGCAAAGTATGATGAAATTCTGATTCATACTATATTTGAGGATCTAAATTTGATAAATATAGTGCATTCAATGTGCTTTCTTTTCCAGCTACTTGATTTATCCTCCTCATGTTTGGATAACTTTATTAAGTGACTATCAAATAATCATGCAGAATTAGTCTCCTAAATCCATTTAAAAATTAGAAGAAAGAGTTCCTTACCTAACATTTATCTCAACTTTGTAAAAATATCCATTTATACACGTTGTAGTGGATTAATAGGCAATGCATTGCACATTCAAAATTTTTGAGATGGAAATTATCTGGCTCCTGACCAAAAGCCAATTTTATTGGGAGAGAATATTGTTGGCTTGATGTAAATAAGTGCTGCAATATATGATATTAGATATATCAACATTGAAAAAGAAACTTTGTTCTTATAAATATTTCATGGAGGCTTTAATGAATTATTTGTGGATCATATAATCTGGAAATTATGCACTCAACATAATGATTTATTCAAACAATCTTGCAAACTCCAGGTTGTAAGCTAAATAATCGCACATGTAACCATTTTATAGATGCATCTATCAAATTTATTGAATACTTATATACTTTACAGTCTACCAACTTTAATTTGCTTATCAAATTATAATATGCCTATGGTTTTTCCTCAATTAAAGTGATTATTCATTTTTAAAAGGCTATTAAACCGTTGGTGAATTTAATTCCTCTTCTTGTGGTGTGGCATTTTGTTCATGAGATTGCTATAAATATTAATGCCCAGATGGCATATAGGTTCAAATACTAAATGACAAAAAAGGACAATATTTTCAAAATATATTGTCCAGAAGACAATTAATTTATAGATATCCAGTCATGTCATTCAAAAGTAACATTACAGAAGACTAATTGAAATATTTTGCTATGACTATATATTTGCTCAATTCTTAAGTTGATAATTACATGCAGCAATGATTGTTGATATTAAAATGATAATATTTAGATGTGAAATGATGGGAAAATGTTTTAATATGGTCAGAAGCCATAGTGATATATATCACCATTTACTCAAGGTAAAAGGTCGAAAAGGCTATGAAGTTGAAAAGATTATGAGATACATGGTAAAAGAAGCAATTAGTTGGCAATTAACAAATGAGGGAATGGGTATAGAGAAATATACCCATATTTATTGTAAAAACAAAAAGATATCATCATAAGCCTCAAAAGGCTATGCTTAAGTTTTATTATTGTTTAAATTTATTAGGATTAACTCGTGTGACATTAATTATTGGGTTAATACAATTTTTGGTCCCTGAACTTTCATTTAATTTTGGTTTTGATCCCTGAACTGTGAAATAAGTGGCTTTGGTCCTTGAACTTTCGATCAATTTTGGTTTTGGTCCCTGAACTTTGAAATTTGTGGTTTTGGTCCCTAAACTTTCAATCAATTTTGGTCTTGGTCCCTGAACTTTCAGTAATTTTGGTATTAATCCCTCAACTTTAATTTTTTTTTAAGTTTTTTTTAAACCGAGGGACCAATACCAAAATTATTGAAAGTTCAGGGACCAATACCAAAATTGACTTAAAGTTCAGGGATCAAAACCACAAATTTCAAAGTTCAGGGATCAAAAGCAAAATTGATCAAAAGTTCGAGGACCAAAACCACCGATTTCAAAGTTCAGGGACCAAAACCAAAATTGAGTGAAAGTTCAGGGACCAAAAATTGTATTAACCCTTAATTATTATAAGGATTAAATATTATGATATTGACAAGTGCAAAATTCCTCTCCCATTGGACATACTTTAAGATACATTTTCCCACATTCTGATCAATAAAAAGGTATGTCTCAATTTTACATTTTTACTTTTATTTTGCCGTTATAAGTATGTTCGAATGTTTGAATGATGAGATAATTAGAAATTATTACTATAATAGATATTGTGGTGTTTTCTAGCAAATATGATTAAATGTATTTTATTGCGGTCATTATATGAATTTGTTTTTATAAAAAAAAAAAAGTACTATTGTGTTTATCTCATGGAAAAATGATTTCTCAGATTATCTCTTATTTTTGCCTTAATTTTTATGTCTTTTTATAATATTTTTTAATAAACACTGGCCAATAACAATCTCATCAGTTACAAATAATTTCATTTCGCACCTTAAATTTATGAATGCTTATGTTCCAAAAAAAAAAAGGGTTTTCTTTATTTATCCTAAATTTTATTTTTCTAGTACATCCTCTTTTATCTTTATTCTCTCTCCTTGTCACACTTTCTCTCATATCTCTTATCTCCACCCCCTCATTATCCTTTCCCATACATATAAGGACATAATTGGAAAAAAATTCTTATAGAATTATTTATTGTTTTTATCTAATTTTGACTGTTTTTATATATGTTAATCAATTATTATTTGAAGCTTATAATTAGAACAGCTGTTTTACCACACCTGGCAACTTTAGAGAGCCTTATATTTAACATTCCCAGCGGAAAAAAAAAAAAAACATTAGCCTCCTAACCTTAAATAGTTCTGCATATTTCATGGAAAAAAAGTTCTACACATAGGTCTAACTTGTATCCCCGTTTGCTTTAAACATTGATTATTTATGACATAAACGCACTTCAAGCGACCTGCAATGCTTCTTCACGTTTCAAGTCAAACACCTTGATGAGCACGTCTTCAACCACCTGTTTTTTTTTTTTTTTTGGAAACCCAATAATAAGCGCAACTTTATTAGCTTTATCACCCAGAAACGTATACCAGAGAATCTCACGAAAATAAGAATATTTGACTGCCAATTTGGAAATCCATTATGATTTTGTGATTATTACTCGACAGTATTGATTCTTTTAATTACACATTTTAATAGTAAGAAAATGAGAGTCATTCTCGTCTTCGAAATCACTCCTCTTTTCTCTATTTTTTATTTTATTTTGTCTACCAAACGGGAGGTTTCATATCATTTCTTAGTCAATAGAAATTACCTTGTCAGGTGTGGATGCACCAGAAGTTATGCCAATTGTTATCGGACCCTCTGGTAGAAAGTTTTCTTTCTCCACCAGCTCACCGTGCTGATACCCAAAAAACGATATCAATTAATAAAGAAAAGAGCTATAATAAAATTTGGCCAGGTTTACGTCACTATGTTCAAGCTCACCATCAATTTGTATGCTATTCTGTTTCCTGGACCAATTCTTTGCTCACTGTCAATCCAGTAAGAAGGAATCCCACGTTCTTCAGCGATCTCTTGCAGGTGTGATGTATTGCTTGAGTTCCACCCACCAACTACTAGCATAAGATCCAAATCTTTCTCCACCAGTTTGTACATCGCATCTTGTCTCTCCTGAAAATGGATAGAAGATTTTGTTTATCTGGTAATTAGACTAGATACACCTCTTTAATAAATGTATTTTATTACAGAAGGGAAAAGATGAAGAGAGAGCAAAGCATGGGGAAGCTTAAAATTCTACAGAGCTTAAATAAGAAAATCCCAAGAAACAAGAAGCCCACCGAAAAGAACTTACCATATTTGCGAAATAAATAAAAAAATAATAATAAAATAAAATGAGTTGGAATATTTATCTACGGCTGCAGAAGAGAAACTACCTGAGTAGCATCACAAATGGTGTTGAAGCTTAAAAAGTGTTCATTGACGTTTTCCACACCATATTTCCGCATCATAGTCCTTTCTAATAGTTTGCCTGTAAAATGAGCAGATCTATAAATATCAAATCATAATCCTTTACTCCAGTGAGATGAATTGAGATTGGGCAATAGTAACAAACCAATGTCTTCAGTTTCTCCCTTGAGCATTGTTGTTTGGTTAGCAATGCCCACTTTAATCAAATCAACGTCTGGGTCAAACCCTTCAGAAACAGCAAATTTAAATTTCTGCAAGAAAATGCCAGTCATGAATTATGATAACAATAGAGACCGGAGAATTAATTTCAAAAGCACCATAAATCCGGCGCGGAACCCCTCCATTTCCTAACTCCTTTTTCCTCCTCTTCCCTAAATCACAGCCCTTCATCTCATCCTCCGGTCAAAAACACTAGATCTTCCTTGTGGCCACTCACAGTGGATAATTCCTCTTCCCTCATCTTCATCATCTTCTTACGCTCGCTTGCTCTCTCCAATGCCCTGAGCACATCAAAGCCACATCTCTTCGTGAAATAGAAGCCAAGGTCGAGAAGGAGATGGGTGTGGTTCAAGGTCTTCTTCCCTGCCCCCAAAACAAGGATTTGGTTTCTGGATAGTTATGCACAGGTTTTCTGAAATTATGTTGCCGTTGCATGATTCCTGAAACAGAATTTTTCTTTTTTTCTTTTTTTTTTTACAGATGAATGCTCTAGAGTGATAGAAGCACCTACAGGTGATGAGGAAGATGACGAACTTGGATAGTTATGCACAGGTTTTTGGAAATTATGTTTTCACTCCAAGATTTGATGTAGATTTTTCACAAATTTGTTATATTTTTTATCGTCAAATGTCCGGAGCTCCTAGTAATTTTTTGCGTGTTTAATGTATTAGATGAAAGGCCGGCTTGGCTCAGCGGTAAGCTCGCTTGTCGTGGGGTCTGAGGTCGCGGGTTCGAATCAGCCTCTGGTAAGACTGCCTAGTATATTCCTTTCCCCAGCACCCCCACCAGGTGGGGACTCGAACTGGGTTGCCCCCTTTTTTTAATGTATTAGATGAAAGAATAAATTTATTGCGGGTGATAGAGATGGTCCCAAATTACTGCTGTATGAGAAAAGAAACTAACCTAGCAAGCAAATGATAAGGCTGTGGGTGAGTGATTTGTTGTGGGCCATTAGATCAAATGAAGGGCTGTGATTTAAGGAAGAGGAGGAAAAAGGAGAGCCAGGAAAGGGAGGGGTTCCGCGCCGCCATAAATCATGTAAAAAAATTTACCTCTAAAAATGCATCTCTCGTTGAACTGGATCCATTAAGTCCACCACCAAGAATGTAGTCACAAACATATTCAGCCTATATCAAGTTAACAAGAATTCAATTAACATAAAAAATAAAAACAGAAAATTAACAATCATGCAGAAAATACAGTGTCATAAGAGAATGAAACTTTCTCCAACTTAACCCAACAGAAAATCTGAGTTATAGTGGCAACATAGGACAAACCTCAGCCATATTCTTCACAATGATATACTTCCCAGCAAATGATGCAGTTGCTACAGTTTCCTCATGAGCATATTTACCATGTATGACTGATGTGTACTCTCGTTGCTTGTGCTTTTCAACCGTATTCCAGACCTTCAAGCAATTCATTGAAGAAATCATGCTAGTAGATGGGATGAAAGACAAATGCTATGTGAATTCAGGTTACAGACAACATGCGGCAGTGCAACAGAAAGCCACCTCTGTAAATGAATACCTTTACAACCCATGGGCAAGTCGTATCAACAATTTGTACATTTTTCTCACTCAAAGTCAACATCTCATCCACTGCAGCTCCAAAAGCAGGCAAAACCACAACATCGCCCTTGTTGACAACATCAAATTGTTTATTTCCCTCCTTCAAAGGAATATTCTGCACTTTCATCTCTTCTAATCGCTGCATTAATAATTCTTCAGGTTCACTAATCATGTAACTGACTAGAATTGGCAAATGAAAATAGCCTAATATGTGAAAGGATAGCATGTAAAGAAAATCTAACAATGACATGTAAAATCTACCAAAACGAGACAACATAAAAACCTCATGAACTGAATAATTACACTCACAGAACTATCCAAACCAGAAAAGTGGATTAAATAGTACATCCCCTCAAAACAGGATCATTGATTTCAACAAGAAAAGCTATGTCTAAGCTTCAAGATAAATCAATCGCCAAATTCCCCACATATTAACTAATCACCAATACATTTCCATACCAAGAACCAAGTTACAAACAAGATTCAAGAACAGTGATAGTGATAAAATATGTTAGACCTTATTAACAGTTGGGTTGTGGATGATTTCGTTGGTAAGCCAGATTGTTTCGGTGGGAAACTGTTTTCTAGCCTCGTAAGCAATTTGAACAGCCCGTTCAACTCCCCAGCAGAAGCCATAAGCTTCAGCCAGCGCCACCGTGACATTACCCCATGTATACTCATATCCATTTTCCTTCAAGGTCTTGATGACGTCACCTGAAATCCCAACAAAATACAAGGAAAAATTACTCTAAAATAATAATAGTGCATCAAAAAGAAGTCAACGCTGCAAGCATCAAGGAACCAACTTAGGGGTGAAATACTAATTAAAGCTTGAGTTGACCAAGCATAAGCAATCAACTAGAGCTACAGCATACTCCCGTGCCATATTAAGCTCGGATTACTTCAAATTATAACTTCGATTTCAAATTTCTCATGAAATTGAAGAAACTAATCTCAACAGAGAAGTAAGTCCCTTTGGGAACATCTAGTAAAATTGGGAATACAGAGGATGCAGTTACGAAATTCTAAGAGAAAATTAGCTGTGTAAATGAAAACAAACTCATTTTGGCAAAGAAAACTGCGAATTGAACGTACTGGTGTACTCGCGATTCATAAGTTCGAGGGTGGCTTCCTTGTGCCCAAATCCTTTGCGATTATAATTCTCACTCCTGGTTAGATTCTTGCGGAAAACCTTGGCATCGAAATCGGAATCCACTTCAGCGGAAGAAGGAGAAGAAGAAGAAGAATCAGAGGAGCATCTAATGGAGAGAGGCTTCCAGCTGCATCGGAAAGAAGATGTCTTAGAGAAGCTCTCAGGCAACGGCAAGGCGAAGTCGGTGCGAGTAGCGGAGAGACTGCAAAGATGTGGGGAGATCGCCATGGTAGATGGATAGAAATGTCAAAGACAAAGCTTAGCACAAATTTCAGAGTTAGCAACAAGAGGGAAGCTTTGTTCTTGGTTCTTATGGCACTCAGGAAACAAACAGCTCGTGCTTCTCGTTTTTTCTCATTTTTTATTGGTTCCTTATTTTTTTATCAATTTCTTTCTTTTTTCATAAGGATGAAATATAGGAGTACTACTTTTACTTTGGTTGTTGTTGTTGTTGTTTTTTTAAGTACACTGAAGCAAAAGCCTCACCAAAACTCCACTGATCTTCGGCCAGAATAGAAAGAGTGACTAATTGACTGCACAGAAAGATACTCCCTTCCCATTCATAAGCTATGAATATGAGAAAATAATTATCCCAAAATTAAATTTCATTTTAGATTGCTTAGATGAAACAAAACATTTCACGAAAGAAAAAAAAGGGAAAAAGACAAAAAAAGAAAAGCCCGAAAATCAAAAAGGATATCTCAATCCAATTTTGGAAATCCCACATGAGACCATAGAAAGGAATCTCTGATTGTTATTAAAATACAATTTTACCCCTAAATGTAGGATTACGACTTCACAATTTTTACACGAGGATGTACAACTTTACTATAATAATTTACAAGTTAAGAATAGCAATACACAACTAGCTAACTTGTTTTTACAATAACCATTTGACAAGACTTTTAAAGATGAAAATAGACTTATGTTAATTTTTCTTACTTTTACGTAGAGATTTACAACTTTACCATAACGATTTTTAAGTTGATTAGTTTGAAAATCATTATGGTAAAGTTGTAAATCCCTAACCTTTTTCTTCTATCTGCACTAAAGGCAACAATTTTCTAATAACATTTGAAACAAGGACTGAAATATGGGAGTTATTTGCAAAATTCGAGGTTCATCGTGATTTTGAAAATTTAAAATCTATCCATGTTATACTGTTATAGGACGTTTCAGCAGAAGGTTCACTATGAAGTTTTGAAAGGATAAGGAAAATTTTGTGTAATTAAGCTTATAATATTTATATATATTATTTTATTTAGAAAACAAGGGCAAAAACCAACCTAAAATAGTGAAATTATTACAGTATAAAGACGTGACTCACATAAGATGACATATACAACACACGTTAAACAAGAGTCTCTAGCAACCATACGTACGTGTTTTATTACTTTATAGAATAAAACACAACTCATTCATATATTGATGATAAGCAATCAAACAGTTCTGAGAGATTGAGTCATCATATATATCATTTTATTCAGAAAACAAGGGTAAAAACCAACCTAAAAATAGTTATATTACATATAGTATAAAGATGCGAGTCGCATAAGATGACATTTACAACACATGTAAAACAAGAGTATCTAGGTACCACACGTACATGTGTTTGATTACTTTGATAGAATAGAACACAACTCATATATTGATGATAAGGAATCAAGCAGTTCTGAGAGACTGAGTCATCATAGCAGTGAACTCGTCCATATCAACCATGCCATCTCCATCTCTATCCACAGCTCTCACCATTCTTCTACAATCTTCCACACTGCAAATCTCTCCCAGCCTCCTCAACATCTCTTGTATCTCTTGTGCACTTATCTTTCCATCACCATTCCTATCAAATGTCCTGAACGCACTTTGTATATCCATTGTCCTTATTCCTCCTCCTTTCTTCTGAGCTCCCATGAACTCCTTGAAGTTTATGAACCCATCGCAGTCTAGATCAACCACCTCAAATATTGATGGCACCTCATGGATCATGTTCCCCATTCCCAGTGCTCTCAGTGTTGCTTTGTACTCTTCTTGTGAGATCTTCCCGTCCTTGTTTCTGTCGAATTTGTCGAATACTTTCTTCATCTCCTCCACGTTTGGCTGGAACAGTGGCTTCTGCAGGCCAGAGTTGACTCGATCTTTCATGGAGAATAGCCGAGATGGCTTCCTCAGGTACTTCCTCTTTGACAGGCTGTATTGGAAATCTAGGAAGCTTGTGGTAGACATGATCTTCTTCTTCTTCTTGTTCTGCTATGGTTGGTCATGTTAAGGTCAGAGAACTCTGCCTCTTATATAACAATGAATATGGCCGACATTAAGGGGTATGATTATTCATTGTTCTTTCTTAAGTGAAGAATCTGAGGAATCCTAGGCTATCAGTTATTCCCTGATAACTAACAGATGACCACGAAACTCGATGCTGGAAGAGAAAAAGCAGGATAGGGAAGGTGACGGGAAAGAATAAATTCTTTTTTTAAAAAGCTAAGAGTGTATGTGTTAAGCCCTGTATATGTCATAAAGGGGAGGAAGGGATGTTCCATTTTGCTTTCAGAGGGTAATGACTTGATGATTTACAAGAATGTTTTAGTGGGTATTTTTTTTTAGAGACAGTGGCTGAAAATAAACATGAGTCTTCAAGTTGAATCAGTGAGGTATAAATTCGTGAGGTGGGAGAAAGCGAATAAAGGACAAGTATTTTTTTTTCGGTGATGGTGGTTATATCCCTTGTCCACGTGCTCCACTAAGTCAACGTCCCATCATAAGATTTCTTCTGCGAGTATTATGCAGAGATATATACTAAAATAAATGCCATCGAATTCGTATCAATACATATATATGGTACAGCACGGCTGCGTACATATACGTGTACACACTTTAACAACTCTTATATCATTAGATAGGGTTAAAACAATGTAAATATTCCTGGCAGATATGCACACATCTGTTGTTATGAAAATTTTATTCATGTATTACCTTTATTCTAAGTGAATATTGATACGCTCAACCGAAATTTTCAAAGCAAGGGAGTTATAATGAGAACAAGTAGAATAAATTCATTTTATATACCCGCTACCACATTCAGTAGTAATTACAATCGTATGACAAAGTAAAAAAAAAAACAACCCTTACCCATTTTTACAAGCCAAGTAAATCAAGAAGAATAAATCACCTGGCATAATATATGCTCTTTGTGCTGATAATTTTTAGTGTGAACCTAGTGTTTGATTTACATCATGAAATTGAAGCCTGTACAGCAATTAATACCAAAGCAGAAACGATTTGTATGTATTGAAGGCCTAAAAAGCTCCCAAAATCACATACTAAATTGCCGAAGACATCTGTGATTACTCCTCTATCACCATCTTGCAGTGACGTTAAGCTGATTCTTTCTGAGTTCTGACAGGTGATTTTCCAGGCGCCATACTTAGTTATACTTTCACACCACTGTGATTTTGTAGCTTCTGAGGAACTTTGCCATCCAGTTTGTTTTTCTGGAGATATCTGCCATACCAAAACAGACAGATTATTCAGTAGTACGTCCAAGACCTTAGAGAGAGAGAAAAAAGAAGAGAATCACATTGTTCCATACTGTGTCCCTGTAATGGCAAACATCTTACATTTCGCGCAGTTTTGAAAGTTTCCCAAGTGACGAAGGAATTGGCCCACTAAACTGGTTATTCTCTAAATGCCTTTCATTATAAAAACAAAGAAAGAGAAGAAGCAGAAAAAATAGCATCAGGTCATAATAGATATGTTAAAAAAGCTCAGAAAGAGAGTAAAATATAGGCTAAAGCTTCAGTTAAATTATTCCTGGTCTACATACAAAGTTTGTAACTCCTTCAGCTTAGACATGTCGGGGATTTCTCCTGAAAGTTTGTTTCCAGGTAGCCAACTGAGACCAATAATTTCAACAACATAGCATCATGCATGATTATGTTGTAATTAAGAGAAATAACTAAACCATTTTAAATTTAAGAGGGAATATATTTCTTACAGGTTTATGAGCCCAGTTAAATGGCCAATGCTTGGAGAAAGTGAACCAGATAGCCCAGCCTCCGTCAAGTTCCTTCATATCAAAACCAAAAAAAACTACTGAATCCACCATAACACGAAATGTCGCCAAGGGAATTATAGTCATAAAACTCAATAACTTCTAAGTTCTAACCCCTTTGTCAAACTTTTGCAAGAATATCATACAATTCTATTGATTTTAGCGATCTAGTGCCATATTTGCAACAAATGCATGAATGATTTTTTTATTCATCCGAACCATTTAACCTATTTAGTATCACATGCCACACACCTGAGTGATTTTATTACACTCTTTTATCTACTTTTTTGTCAATTTATATCTTGTAAGTAAATATCATACATGTACTTCGCCACTTAATTATTACCTGCATATTGATAGAGGCTTAAAAATTTGAAATGAAACTCAGATCTTAAAATAATGACTCGAACTTACACTGAGATGACGTGACAAATAAACTCTTGAGAACACTGAACTCCAGTCCATGAATTTTCTCTGGGTAAGCAAGGATCCCCACTCCAATCAGGAGGTGGATTGTCAAAACTCTTTGCCAATTCTTCCATTGCAATCACTATAAACAGAATACCATAACAACATCATGATTCTAAAATTTAATCAAGTTGCAAAGAAGAACATAGAGATTTACAAGATACCATCTCTATGAATAGTATGGCCCCCCAGAGGAAGAATCAGTAAGATTTCTCCAGCGTTGATTACAGGTCCAACGGGGATGCCTTCTCCTGGGGTCAAAGTGATTTTGGTTTGACCAGAGAGTGGCCACTGTGGAGAATAAACAGTAAGGCCACTGGCTGTGACATTAAGTTTGGAGAAGAAAGTTTGGTTATTAATAGTAACATCAAATATTCTCCAGCTGTAAGCGCTTGGTGACCTGTTATCCTGAAAATATAGGGCTATGTAGTAGTTGGTGCTCGGAAGGGATACGAGCGGCCATTCAAGTTCAAGCACCTTCCCTCGGCTAGTTGTCAGTCCAGATATGAATACATTCACTGGCGGAAGATTCCAAAAATCTGATGAAGTTACATTCGAATGGCTTATCACAGAAGGGTTTTGGTCCAAAAATGGTTGCCACATCCGGTTGAATTTGTCGTCAGGATAACTAGTTTCACAAATACACACATCTTAACCATAAGAATTTTCTCTTTTGATTCCACATTTCAATTATCATTCATGCATTACCAAATTACAAGTCCAGCGTTTTATTTTATCTGATTCTGATCACTAAAGCAAAAGGTGAAAGTCTAAGTCTACGATAGATAGGTGTATATCGAAACAATTCTTGAGTCTTATGGTTTGATTAAAGAATCTAATAGAAAACACCAAGAAAATTTACCTAATTCAACTCCATTTTCAATTGTGTACTTTATATTTTTTTTCAATTTAATCTCTTTTGCATGGAACTCCTTTCAATGTTATCTCCCCAACGCATTTCCATTCGTTAACTCACATAGAAATTCACTCTGACCATTAACTCAAATAGAAATTCACTCATTAATTCACATTGAAATTGGGTCAACGTTAACATGAAACTACTTTCAATGTTATATCCATCAGGTAGTATTTCCATTTTCATTCGTGAACCTATCTTAACTTTGGCCCATAATTGTTAACTTAAGCCAGGAATTCACTCAGTCCACATGAGATAAGAAGCCCTGAATAGAAATTCATGAGTGAAGGTGAACTTCGAATATAGGGAACTCCAAAATTCACGAAATTATGGACCTTGTCAAGTTTGATTCAACATGATTCATGATTGAAGATAGGGAAATAGGAACTAAAATGAAAAAAAAAAAAACAAACCACCGTGGATGACAATTTAAAACACACATAAGCATAGGGAAAGAGGATTTTAACTGATAAAAACCCTACAAGATTAGAAGATACGGGCATATTTTATAGCTTACCCAATAATTCCTTCACTTAGTCCAAAATTCTGCCTTGCAACAGTGACAAGGGCATACTTGGTAAAGTTAGTGGGATTATACACAGAAGCATCTAAGGCCTCCACCTCCAATGCAGAAATGAAAGGGCTGGAATTACCAGTCTGGTTATTCCTTGCCAAGCACACACTCAAGTCCTTCCGAAACGCCATCACTGTGACCTCGAAGTAGGAACTAAGGCCTTTGGCAAAGTCCTCAGTGGTGTTTATGATGCTCCATTTGGTCCCATCAACAATTTGGTCAAACACAGGAGGCTCCTCCCCTCCATCAAATCTTCCATAATAGAATATGGTTCTCACAAGGTACTTCCCATGGGGGGTGACGGGTATAGAATAACAGTATTTTCTTGCCTTTGTGTCAGGAAAGTAACGTAATGTGGACAATATGGGAACCAAGTTATCTGAATTTATAGTAATGGTTTTGCCCACTTTGATGAAGTCCTTATCAGATATGTAATTGAGACTTCCCACTGTCACATTTTCCGAGCCCCCGCAATTTAACAAATACCCTGTGTGCATGAATAAAGGACCCAAGTTATTCACTTCTTTCTCTAATTTCTGCCAGTCCAATCTGCCAAAAGACTATATTTAAAGGGCAGCTAACAGGGCATCCCGCTAGCTTTCTTGATATAAAAGTTAAAATGATGAAAAATATAAATGTTCAAAACGTGCTTTCCTTTTACATTGAACAATTTTAAGGAATTAAAATGATATACCAAGATTAAAGTCATTCTAACAACAAACTTACACTGACGACCCAAGTATATTAACAGATAAAATCCAGCATTTACAAAACCAGAGCGATGCTAACATAAAATTTAATTATGTCAACGAGTTACAGAAATCTTATGTGACAGGCAAGATACCAGTGAAGGGGCAATCGATTTTGGACCATATCAGGAGAGGAAAACTCTCATGTTAACTTTAATGCACCTAAAGATGAGGACAATGTGGGGAACAAAAGCCATGTAGACCCATTAATGTATGGCCGAAAAGGGCAAAAAAAAAGACGCAAATCATGATGGTGTTTAGCCATAGGGATAATGGGGATTGAGGAAAATGAAGGAACAAAAGGGAGAATGTACCTTTAGGATCAGAAGAAAATGAAGAATGGGGAAGGATAAAGAGGAGGAGGAGGAGGAGGCATGGGAGGAAGACGGAGGGGCTCATGACGTCATAACCCACCGTCAAACATGAAAGAAACATGAAATTTGGGAATGGAACAAAAAGAGAAAGGAGATGTACGACATGGCCTGTGCTGTTAGTTGATTCTGATTTCAGAGGAGATTGACACGTCCTGCTCCATGCTCAATTATAGAATAGGATTGTCTTGCCTTGACTCTGTCAACTACCTGTTTCTTCAACAACAAAAAAAATGTTAAGTCCACAATTACATTAAGGGTCATTTTTTACGGAAAATTTTAGTTTTGAAGTAATTTTAATCTGAAAGTTTTTTTATGACCGATTTTGACCCGAAAGTTTATAAAACATAGCAATATAGACCTGGGTTAACAAAGAACTAAGGGCCTGTTTGGTTCAACCCCATTAACCTATGCAATAAAGTGCAATGTAATGTAATGGAAATGTAGTGCAAAATTAATTACCGTCTTAGTGTTTGGCATGCTTTTTAAAATGGGTGCAATGACTAATTTTATATTACTAAATTAAAATTAAATATATATGAAGAAGACCAATTTACCCTCATATCCCTTCCCTGCCTACCTTCGCTTTCTCTCATTCTCCATCATCATCTTAAGCCATCTCATCCATCACTGCTCCCATTTTTCCCCAAACCCAGAACCCCGACGCCGCCTCTTCTCTTCCTCTATCTGTCGATCAAAGGCACGCCGGGAAAGAGAGAGAGATTGGTGGGTTAGCGCGAGAAAGAAAGGCAAACGAAACCCCTACCACTCCATCGACCAACCTCCAGGCTCTACCTCTTTCACCGACAGGAACGATGGCTACCCCAACCCCTGCCACTGGTTATCCTGCACAAACGTCTCCATGTCATCAGACACTCGCGTCGTCGGAATCACCCTCTTCGGTAAGAATCTCAAAGGCTACATCGCCTCCAAACTCAGAACCCTAACCTACCCCCGTAGACTTAATCTCCACACCAACAATTTCTACGGCTTCATTCCTGTTCAACTCTTCACTGCATCCAGAGGAATGGGAATCAACAACGCCAATGCAGAGGCTTTCTGTTCGTTGCTTCTATTGTCTCAATTTAACTCGTTTTGTGTTTTCTTATTTTTTTTTTCCTTAAAATATGCTAGGTGCGCCCAATAATTACAGGAAGCAAAAGGATAAAATTTTATTCCACAATATTCGTTTTTTTTAAGTTCAAAATGGCTCACATTATCGATGAGCTCCAAATCAGTGACAGGTTCCTTCAATTTGATGTTTTTTCTTTGTGCTTGTAAGTCTATCCTGCTAATTGGGTTATGGGTTCATATATTCTGGGAAGATTTAGATTTTGTGCATGAGTTGCATAGAGGGTTCAATGATCGTCAGATTTTGACTTACATTCTAATTCCCAGGCTTCACAGTAACATAAGTAATTCATTAGTATTTCAAATGTTTTCATTCCTGTGGTTCTCTTCCTGTGAAAGAAGTGGTCGAAGATGATGATGCCATTATTTTACTCATTGTATACAGTGAGCTGTTTTTCATATTGTTGTTGTTGTAGAGGATATGCATTAGGATTGCTGTGATTTGTGTATGCATTATTTTTGCAAATCCATGTTGATTTTGAGGTTGAATCCGTACATTATTTTTTTTCTTGCTTATTAGAGACATAAAACGGTGTGATGATGTCAATGTGCCTTATTTTTGTAGGATCTTGTTGATCGGATATTAGCCATTATATCAGATGAACAAGGTAATCATGTGCGGGTGGGTGCATGTTGATGCTGCAAGAGACCTTTGTCTATTTGCAAATTTGTATTTCTATATTATGTTCTTATTTTTGGAAGAAATCCGATATATCAGAAGTTTAGAATTTTGGTTATATCCTCTTTTTGTAAGCTCTAGAGAATGGGAAGAAATGATTGCTCCTGAGGTGGCTATTATAATTCATTCACAACAATCTTCTTTCAGTCTAGTGCAGATTAAAATATGTTTGACCTTGGCTATCTTTGTTTACCTGATTTTTCTTTCCCTTTACCTGCTCTTTGCTTGTATTGCTCAATTTTGTCTCATTCGTCCTTTGATGGAAGAGTTGAAATGTTATGCAAGCTTCATATGTTATATTGAAGACATCTGGATTTTTTTTAAAAAAAAATTATTTACCTGCAAAGAAAATAGTCTAAACACTGGTATTATTTACGTACATAGACTGGTATTATATGTCAGTGTGCTGAACTGCTAATGAAACAAATTTTAACGCACTCATATATTTTCTGAATTGCTGTTTATGGTCTGTATAATTTATGTATCATTTCCTTTTTGTCTGTTTATGTTTTCAAGTATATGTACTTGCCTCTCATTTTTTTTATCTTTTCTTTTTTCTTCCTCTTATTGGGTTTGTGGTTTTTTTTAATTCTGTTTTCTATCAGCTTTAATGTTTCATTGTAACTATATGTGTTATAATTGTTTCAGGTTCCCCTGGTTCCAAGAATACTGTGGACAACTCAGCATATAAATTTATGCAAGTCCCTCTGGGAATTATGGTGATCTCGGTTTTCATAATTGCTACCAGATGTTATGGGCATAGACTGGGGATTGCTGCTGGAATTTGAGAGTTGTGCTATTTCCTTTTACTTGATTGTAAATTGATACATGGTTTGAGATTGTAACTAGTATGCTGTAGGAAAATACTCTTTCCTTTTTCTTTCGTCTATTACTAGTATTATTATTAAAGTTTTTTTTTTCATTGATTACGTGAGTCTTGACTCTTTCCTTTCCGTTTCTTTTCCTTAAAAGATAGAAGACAGAAAAAGAAAACAATACATGATATAACAATGTGAAATTAAATGATAACAATGTAAAACTAAAACAGGGAACTTGTAAACCTAATCAAAGAAAATATACTTGAAGTTTAATAGAAACAGTGAAAACAAATGCAACAATCAAGTTCATACCAATATAAAATAATCCAAATGCAACTCCTAATTAAATTTCCTAAGTAAAATAGTTATAATGGCTAGTTGATCATACGACGAATCCAGTTAGCCTTGCGTTCATCTGGAATGAGGGGGAACCCCATCATTAGGGTTGGAGACGCAGCAATTTTAAGATGAGCTATGTCAATCTCATCATCCGTCAACTCTTCAATTTTCAGCAGTTCGGCATATAACTCTTGAGAGGCTTTAATGTGAGAAGATTCTCGACGAGATTCAATAAATGATTTGCATATATTTTCTGAGACTTGGATCATCATTTTAGAAGATTCCTTCATTGCTTCACATAACATTTCTGCAGCATCACGACTTGTCCTATGTCTCTTTGCAGATGTTGTTTGCACTTGACTTTGATCAATCTCAACATTATGATCAATGGCTGGGTCAGCTTGGTCATTTTCAGGTGCCTCTTCATTTTCTCTTGCCTCTTGTTGAGCCTCTTCTTGAGCTTGATCTGGCCTTAAGGCGCTGTTTCCAGTTGCACGATCCTTGCCCCATACAAATGTCAACTTTTCAAAGTGTCGAAACTTCCTATTGCGGTATTTGCCAGCTTTACTGTTCCTCTGAAATACAAAATATATTATCACCCAAAAGCTAGAAGATATAGAATCAGTTATAATGTCAATTAATAATTTAATCCAATGCTAAAATACATGTCATACCTTCACATATTCTTCCCACACTGCATCCTCAGCTTCAACGCACTTATTCACGGGATCCCAGCCAAAACCAGAAGTATTTGGACCATAAATCAAGTTGTGAATAGCTTGCCATTGTTTCTTCAATGTCCTCAATCTAGACCATATGTTAGGATGTGCCTTGAGCTGTGTCCCTGGAATCTTTTCTTTCAACATTTCCTCTAGCTTGGTCACATATCCAGCGTTAAATCCTGTGTCAGCAACAAACGAGCCTTCCATCTTCATTTCAACTAAACAATCAACAAGCACATCATCCTCAAAATCAGTCCACAAATGCGACTTCTGTCCCTCTGATGCATTATTCTGCTCTTGATTGTCCATTCTAAAAGAATCATATAAACACATTAAAGCAAAATATTATGAAAAAAGCATTAAATCATATTGGGAACTGACTTGCAAACATAAACTCATAATGGAAAACAACTTTTAAGCACATTTAAAGTAATTTGAAGTACTAATAGAACATAATTCATTACAAATAATTGCAACATATACAACTAAACTACACATAAAGTGAAAGTTTTGAATCCAAAGCATAAGTAGTAATGACATGAAAGTCTGGAATACGTCACTAATAAATTATCTATTCCCCCTACGAGCTCTAAATGCGTTGAACATTTCAGTTGCCAAATTATCTCGAAATGCACTCCACACATCTGAGGCCTCCATAGTTAGAATGGGATTAAACTCCATAGGTATGTTTCGTCCCTCTTGTGCATCATATTCTGCCGCCAATGGATCATTTAAGTTGTCCCGCATTATGAGATTATGAAGCAAACAACAAGCAATGATATATCAGTTTTGAATACGAATGGGATAAAATGATGGACTCCTTAATATTGCCCATCTCAATTTTAGCATCCCAAAACACCTTTCAATTATATTTCGTGCTGATGAGTGTCGCATATTAAAACACTCTTGGGGTGTTTGAGGATGACGACCATCTCTCCACTCACTTAGATGATATCGTTGACCTCTATATGGAGCAAGGAACCCTTGACAATTCGTGTAGCCCGCATCAACCAAGTAAAAATTTCCTACAGCGAATTAGCATTTGTCAAAAAATGAGGTTTATGTCATAACTGAAGCAGTAAAGACATTATTGTTGTATGTGTACCTTCGGGCACCTTGAACCCATTAGGTCTACCAATAGCATCGCGTAACACTCTTCCATCTGCCGCAGAGCCTTCCCAACCCGGATATACATATATAAATTGACCATCCGGTGAGCACACACCAAGAACATTAGTGGTTACTTCTCCTTTTCTATTCCTGTACCTAGCCTTTATGGAATTGGCACTTGAACCCTTATGTGTGTGCCATCCAATGCACCCAGGCAGCCCTGCATCCAAAGTCATCATAAGTTACCATATATTACCTCTTAAGCCAATTTCAAAGCAAGAGAAAAATTGGTACCTTAAACCATTTCCACCTCTCATCATTTGAATCTTCAGGAATTGGCTCTGGAGTTTTGAAAAGCTCTCGTTGGATGAGCATCATGGCTCTTAGCACTATGGTGAAGTAACGACTAATAGTCTCCCCAGACCTCCCAAACTCAAATTGGATTACCCTATTTTTCATATGATGAGCAAGTATATGCAAGAACATAGCCACTTGTTCATCCACTAACATATGTCTAGTTGGTTTGAGGCCACCTATTGTATCTAGCATGCCACAAAGTTTATCAAATGTAGCTCTGTACATTCTAATTTGGTTATAACAAGTATTGTCACTACCATAAATCAACTCCCTAAGATGCCTTCTCTTAGTATGAAAATCAAGAGCATATGAACGTTCTCTTATGATCCTATTGCTTAATATAGTTACAGCACACATTGTGTTCATCAATATTGTTTGAAAGGCATGGAAAACCATTAACAACCCAAGCATTAGAAGGAGATCAGCATCATCATTATCTTGCTCCATACTTTTTGCTTCTGCTAATTATACATATATGTTTAAATAAGAAATAGAGGCGGCAATCATTCAATAAGAAAAAGATTATTCAAACCGGATGGGACTTTCTCTTAGGAAAGGTAAGCATAATATAGATAAGACTAAAACAAAGAATATAGAGAACTGCAGTAAATTGAATATATTAGCATATGGTTTCCTCGAATTCAAGAACATGATTTGAGGTTAAAAAGAAAAACATTCAAGAACAGGACAAATATGCATAAAACAAAGTAGCCTACGATATAGCCATAAAGATTGAAATATACCCTTATAGCTTTTCTTTTCACTCATGAAACACATTTGCAGACATGCATGCCATATGTCACAGAAACTAAGATGGATGAAAATTAAGGACTTTATTCTTTCATTGGTTTTTTTTAAGCTTTCAGCATTCATACATTATGTGCTAAGACATAGTGACACTAGTATTCAGAACATGATATGAAACAGGCACCATAACTAATGGATAGATATACAAGTGCTTAGCTACATTTTGAACTATATGATGAGGTAATGACTTTATTCTACAAATATAAAAGATTATATATTAGAAAAATTAATAGTCCTCCTGAGAAGTGGTATTCCATACCAGAAGACAAAAGGAATTACAAAAGGAACATATTATACCAACCTCAATTATGCAGCTGCTTGGATTATGAAATTGATGACTGGCACTATGCAGTAAGGGTGGACAGTTAGAGAAAAGTAGCCTTCTATAAACCTGCAACTCACCGTACAATGTACAATTAGAATGAAGTCTTACACTACATGTAGACAACCGCAAGAACTTATCACTCAAATTTTACAAGCATGATCCAGAAATAACCAAAACATATTTAAATACTTTGTATGAGAAGGCGAAGCAAACACATCAAAGAATATGCGTGCCATTGGAGAATATGTAAGCCATAGCCTATACTATATAAATATTTTGCTAGTTAGACATAATTATTTGCTGAAGAAGATTCGAAGTCCAAATTTGTATTCAAGTCACTTTGGCATATTATAGCTAAAGTTAAATACTCATTGTTTGAGTTCACAGTCAAGAGAAGCACATGAAAGATGCACTTGTCAACCATCTAAAGAACCCACAAATCTCTTTAATGTGTTACTCCAACATTCACGGCTGCAGATCAGTGTAATTAGGAAAGTACATCCAGCAGCAAGAAGGTCTCTCCTTCATAAAATCAATTAATTGTAACTCATAACCAGCTTTTCCCCTTTTAATTTTTTCTCTCTTTCTCATATTTTCTTGATAAAACGGGAAAAGAAAAAGTAAACAGCATCCTAAAACTGGGAAGTCCTAAAACTAGGAAGTCTAACCAGATTGTCAACAAGGCAATGATACTACAATTAATCTTCTTTGAGAAATTAAGTAAATTAGAAGCATACAGAAGCAATGTTCCCCCACGATGTCTTGCTAAAAATCATCGTTCTATTGAAGAACATAATAGTCAATATAGAAAAGTAAACTTTCAGACTACAAATCCAGAATAAATAATAAATATCCCGGCAACGTTTTGAATTTAAACAAATAGATGGGGAAGCCCAAAATCGATTGAAAAATAAGAGTGTGAAAAATTTTTCGTGTAAAGCCAGCAGAATTTCAGGTATTTATGCCGTTAGGGTTTCAATCGCTCGAGCATACCTCACTAACCAACTGCAAGATTTCTATTAAGTTATATGTTTCGAAGCTTCAGATGGATTTAATACAGTGAATTGCTCAAAAACTCTGAAAATTTTGATGATAAAGAAAACAACGCATTACCTATGACGATGAAGAATTGCTCAAAGAGGTGAGATGGAGAGCGTTGGAATCGCTGGAACAGAGAATGAACAAAAAACAGAGATTATTTGCCGTGCACAATGAAAAGAGTGTGAATAATTTGCCGCGCACGATGATAATGGCTTTGAGTGTTTCTATCGTGTGTTTTTATAATTTTTACAATGATAATTTTTTGGGGTAAAACATGTCTTTTCACATGTGTTATTGAAGGTAAAATTGACTATTTACAATGTATTACAGGACTGCAATGAGGATTCATAGGGGGGAGCTATGAATGGTGATTACCAATTTTTTGGTAATCATCATTACCATGGTAATCCTTATTACCATACCAAAGAGTAACCAAACACTTTATCTATGGTAATGCAATCTTGATTACCATTACAAGCCTGCAATGTAATTGAACCAAACGGGCCCTAAATTGACGTCTGCCATGTAGGATAATTGTCCACTTGGGCTTTTACATAATAGACATATCATTTATAAAAAAATTGCACATGTTATAATAAAACAAAAAAAAATTGCAGGTTATAAAAAAACAAAAACAAAAAAATTGCACAAGTTAGGTCAAAAGGTTTCCAGTATTCAAATGGGTATTGGATGTGTTCCTATAGATATGCAACAGCTAATACAGAAGAAGGATAGAAGTTAGTTTCTTTCTTCTTCTTTTCTTTTCTTTTCTTTTTCTTTTTTCTTTTTTTTCTTTTTTTTGCAAAATAGAAGTTAGTTTATGACAATCCATTTTTTATAAACAAATAGAAATATTTATAAAAAATTTTTGAAAAAAACTGACGTATCTTTTATTTTTAATTTTGCTTATTCTATGTTATGAAAATAGTTTATTCAATTGTTATTTAATATTACAATTACTAAAAATAGAAATATGTTTGAATTTTTTTTTTAAAAAACTGACTTATCTTTTATTTCTAAATTTGCTAAAGCTATGAAGTATTCTGACCATACGTTTTGCATCTCTCTCATTTGAATAAAATATTTTAATAAGATATAATAAGCAATTAAAAAAAATAAAATATACTTCAGTTTTTTCTTTAAAAAAATCAAAGATATTTCTATTTTTTATAATTGTAATGTTAACTACATGTAATGGAATCTTTATTGGTTGTTCATATTATTAGCTACATGTAATGGAATAGTTAATTATGGATTTTTTTTTTAAAAAAAAATACATTATAGCATTACGTGTAACCAAAAACAGACAATAAAACAAACATCATAGATGTGAAGACTGTTTAATTACAACAGTCACCATAGATACAATGACTGTTATAATTGAATAGTCACCGTAGGTGTCTACTTACCGCTACAGTCTATTCCGCTACTGTTCACATGTAATAATGAAAGGCCATTTTTACCTGTCACCAAATGGGGTATTTTGCACTAGTGTTTGTCCGACTTTATTTTTTGTTTTTTTTTACAACTTTGCCATTTCACATATATTGTCACTAAGGTCATAAGGGAGAATAAAAAAGAATTCCCACATGTATTGCCACTTCAACAATTTTATCCTACATGTCATCAATTATGCTGCAACAGTGTCACTTTAACGGTCAACATTATAACTCTGTTAGCCCAAGTCTATATTGCTACATTTTGTAAACTTCCGGATCAAAATAGGTCCTAAAAAAACTTCTAAGCCAAAATTGCTCAAAAACTAAAACTTTCAGGCCAAAAATGACCCTTTTTCCTTAAATTAAATATCACAGATTTAATATTTTATTGGATTAATACAACTTTTGTTCCTTAAACTTTTAGTTTCACTTTTAGTTTTGGTCCTTAAACTTTAAAGTAAGTGGTTTTGGTCATAAACTTTCGGCCAATTTTGGTTTTGGTGTTTGAACTTTAAAGTCGAAGGTTTCACCCTTGAACTTTAAGACAATTTTGGTATTGTTCCCTAAGTTTTTTTAGAAAAAAACTTGAAAAATCAGGAATTAATGGTTATAAATAGCACAAAGTTGAGGGATCAAAACCACCAATATAAAGTTGAAAAACCAAAACCAAAATTGACTAAATATTCAAGAACCAAAACCACCGATTTTGAAGTTGAGGAACTAAAACCAAAATTGAGTGAAAGTTTAAAGGCCACAAGTTATATTAACCCAATTTTATTATTAAGGATTTTAGTTTGAATTTTGTGGGTGGGTAAATTGTATTGAAGCAATGAGTTTAACTAATTGTCTAAAGAAAAAGCATTATGACAAATAAGTATTTAGTGATCCGCGGAGGATTAATTTTTAACCTATCAGACTGGGGATACCTTAAAAAAAAAAGTATTTAGTGCTTCACAAATGACAATATCACTTGATAACATTTATCAACATCAATATCATTATGTTTGACTGACTAAAAAAATAAAATCAGATTACTGACAACAATTTAAAAAAAGAAAAAAAAGAAAGTCTTTTTTGGCTCACCTTTTTTGACAACATTTTGGCTTGCCTTTTTTTTTTTTTTTTGCACTGTGGCTTGCCTTTTAAATACAATCATATTCGGAGAAGTAATTACAAGTCACTTGAGTTAAAACTTATATATAAATTACTATGTTCCTTATTATAAATCTAATCATCACAAACTTTTTGTTCTAAAATATAAGTTCACTTTGAGATCAATTAATATTATTGTGTATTTTACCCCTATGTTGGAAATAGGGAAGATGGAAAAGAATGTTTATAATGCATAAAATATTATTTTAACACATACTCTTAAATTAGGGCAAAGTTGGAAATCTATTTAAAAATATGGCATATTTAATGATATAACTTCCACTCATTGGCATGTGAGAAATAGTTAGGATGGACTTATAATAAGGAACAGAGTGGTATATATAGTTACAAATTCCAAAAAAAAAGTGAGAGGCCCCAACTGAAAATAGAAAATAAAAGATAAAAAAATGAAAATAAGTTTTTCCTTTTCTAAAGTGTTTTTGTGCTCATTAGAGTACTTTATCCTTTAGAATTCAAGTAACAAAATGAACAAAAATGATGGTGACTTGCAATCTCTTTTATTAGCATCTATTATTATTATTATTATTATTATTATTATTTTGGGGCCAACAGGATCTATTATTAATATAAGGTATAAACTAAATCTTAAATTGAAGATACATGTAATATTCCTTCTGTACCTGTATATAATAACATTTTGATTGAATTGCATATTACTAAAAAAAAACGTTAAAAAAATATGTTGTTTTTTTCAAAAGTATCATTGTTTATAAATGAGTAAAATAGAGAGTAATGATAAAAAAAATATGAATGAAAATGTATGAGAGAAATTAATGAATGGACAAAAAAGGATAAAAATGTAATTATAACTTTAACCAAGTCAAATATGATATTATAAAAAGGAATAAACTAATACAACAGAAAAAGACCTCATAATTAGAAACATATGAGTATTAAGTAAAATGGATAAGATAGAGAAAGACAATATTTACAGTGACCATGTGTTAACAATGATTATTAAAGTTCGAGTCCTAAAGGAGACGCTTGTGTCGGGAGGGGAAGCTACAGACCTCGAAACTAGAGTAATCAGTTGCTCTAATACCTGGTAATATGATCCAAATTAGGTGCTGATTGCCATTTAATATATATAAAAAAACAATAATGGTTATAAGAAGAATAAAGATCAAGAATGTTTATTATTGATGGTAGAAGAATAATATTGTTCATACAACAATCTATCTAACTCACTTGGGTTTAGATTAATCATCCATCACTTGAGATAATGAACTAACAACCCTAACTTTAGGGATTATGAGGTGAGAGATCCAAGTTATTATCCCCCTTTCTGGTGTAGATAACACAATCTTATACACTAGACTATAATTAGGATCCCTTTCATATAGAATCCTAAAGTGGCTAACTTTTGGATTAACCAGCTAATCAAACTCTCCAATACGCTCCTTCAAGTTAACACAACTCTTAGACTAATGAAAGTGATAACTTGTGAACACAATAAAATAGGGTAAAGTAAAGTGAATTTGATCTTCAATACAGCTTGTTCAACAAATTATATGCTTACCGTCGCTCATCATCTTCATAAAGTCATCCACAATTTATATGCTTGTTTTCTTCTTTCTTCTTCTCCTCTCAGTTTGTGCATTATCCTCTTTGCTTCAGGACACACAGTGCTACTCTGGGTTATCTATAACCCCCTTGACACCCTTCTCTTCCTTAGTAAGCTCAGCTACCATTACCAATGCATCTGTTGTAGCATCAAGGTTCTCCTTTGCATCTATCTCAGTGGATTCAACCAAATGAGCCTTTAGGTATGTCTTCACTAGAGGTAGAAACCCTAGACGACAATCTAAACATGGAACACGTTCAAGCTCGTGTTTTCTTCAGTCGTTTAGTGGTTGTTTTTATGTAATTATCTATTTTAGAACATTTTTTCTTACCAATGTAATTTTTCTCACCCCAAGATTGATTCTCGTCTATTATTCTCGTCTATTATTCTCGTCTATTTTTCTACAGCATCCATCTCAAATATATCGTTATCATTCTTCTTCCACTTGTTCTTCTTCTTCTTCTTGAGCCTCTCTTTTTGTTATAAGAATAGCCTTGGTGGAATCCTTCTTATATGCTACCAACTTCAATGCCTTGTAATAAATCATTAGCTTATGTTTCTCCATAGATGGTCTCTTTAGCTCTTTAAACAGAGCATAAAGAAGAATGACAACTTGATATGATTTAACCATAGAATTATGTATTGTGTTGTCCCATAATAATCATTGATCCATAATCAACTATTGCCAACCTACAACCACGAATAAGTTCCATCAAGAATATGTTAACTTTATGAAGTTGGCATTGTCGCAAAATACATATGCATTTTGGTGATTGGAGTATATGATGGTTTGAAATGTTGGAGGCAGAAGCAAATCCTCTTGATATCTCATGCTTGGCAAAATCTGTAACATGGCTGAGATGGCTAGTTGCCAAATACTGGTTGACAATTAGATTTTTAAAGTGAATTTGAATTTCCTTAAGAACGACCAGGGTCATGTGATGTTGGCCAAGGTTACTCTTCTTTTTCTTCACGCTTAAGCATTTTGAAAGCGGTAGAGGAATCCAAGGGTTCCCAAGAACAGTGACGAATCATATCAAGCCATTGTTAACCGATATTCTGGGGTAAGACTTCCTGCAAATCAGGTGAGAGAATCTTAACATGTTCCTCCGTGGGGAGCCTATAACCCACATGTCCCAAGATCGACCTGCGTCTGATACCATGTTAACAATGATTAAGTGGCTAACCGTTTGTGACCAACCAACCAATCAAACTCTCAAATACTATGGATCAATTTTACTATTAACTTTTAGAATTTATGGAAAAACATCAATACATAATGAAGGCTAGACATACATTAAATAATACATATGAATTTCATACACTTGTAATATATGTTGATGTGCCACGAACAAAAATATAACTAAAATATTGATCTTGAGTAATGTTGTTAAATTTATAGAAACATATGTAAATTTCTAGTTTTATCACTAACTAAAATTAATATCTACAGTAGTGTAGGGTGGCTTATTAGTCATTTCCTTCGACCCTTCTTATAAAATTCCAAATTTTGGAAAGCAAGTGTCCTTTTTATAAGGGCCCAATTAGGGTTGTCTAAATATTCAATATATTTTTACCATTTAACCCCTAATTAATTCTTCTCTCTCTCTCTCTCTCATATTTTTCCAACACTACATTTTATTTTATACTCATTTTTATCGTTACTCTATTTCTCCCTCTTACTTGCCCCCTCATTAATAAGAATTTTGTTAGAAAAAGCTTATTTCTTACATATTTATTGTTTTAACTAATTTTAACTATTTTTTAAAACTAATTTAGCTACTTAGCTCTAATAACAAGATAAGGAGGTAGCATTAGAAGCATACTGATTTTCATTAAAAAGATATTAAGAATAAATTATGGACAAACATGATTAAAATAAATACTCCCTCCCTCCATTTCTAAGTATAAGATTTATTTAGGGAGGTGGGTTTATTCTTAAATATCATATATCTTTCAATTTTTATCACATTTTCTCTAAATTATCCTTTCTCGATAGTAAACAAGTAAGATAATGAAAATAGAAATAAAAATAAGTGATTATTATGTTTTACTAATATCATATTATTTTAATTAAATTAACTAACATCCTTACTCTAACCAAATTAGATAAATAAATCTTTTTATATTTACCAACAACACTGGCAGCATATGTTTATCCCAAAGCTTCGTGGGTAAGGAAAAGTGCGTTTCATGGACGCGACGCGAACAGCCGCCTAACAAACTGCCCAGGGACGTTATAAAAATAGTGAACTCCCTCCCAATCACCGATCCCAATTCTCAACTCCTCAAAACCAAAGGTGACGGATTTCAAATTTTAAAACTTCGTCTCTCATTTTCATCATCAACATCATATAATCTTCATCTCTACGTTCTCTTCCAAATTCTTCATCCATGGGTACTTCTCAGAGTCGCGAGGATCTCGATTCCGACTCCGAATATGAAGAGGAAGAAGACGACGATCAACACGATGAAGACTATGACGACGCTAAAACTCCCTCCGCAGCAAAATCAAGAGCATCGGTTGATCAAATTGATGAAGTCGATGAGAAGCTCAAAGCGTTGAAGCTCAAGTATCAATCTTCCTCGTCCTCCTCGCAAACCCCTAATTTGAAAAACGCTGTCAAGCTTTACCTTCACATCGGGGGTAACACTCCCAATGCTAAGTGGATCATTTCCGATAAACGCACATCCTACGCTTTCGCCAAAGTCTCTAGCGATAACCCCGACGATGACGATGACGAAGATGATCAGGGATCGTACGGTAAGAGAGAATCTTGGTGGGTATTGAAAGTGGGTTCCAAGGTTCGAGCTAGGGTTTCTACAGAAATGCAATTGAAGATGTTTGGCGATCAGCGTCGGGTGGATTTTGTGTCCAGTGGCGTGTGGGCGTTGAAATTTCCCACAGATGAAGCCTATCGGAAGTTTGTGTCTGAATTTCAGAATTGTATGTTTGAGAATGTGTATAGGCTTGAGGCCTCGGAGGAGAACAAGGTGAAGATTTATGGGAAGGAATTTATAGGGTGGGTGAAGCCTGAGATGGCTGATGATTCAGTGTGGGAGGATGCAGATGATGGGTTTGAGAAGACACCTGAGCCTGCAACACCTGTTAGGGGAACTGATGATTTGATGGAGGAGTTTGAGGAGGCTGCTAATGGGGGAGTGCAGAGCTTGACGTTGGGTGCTCTTGATAATAGTTTCTTAGTGAACGATATGGGGGTTCAGGTTTACAGGAATTTTAACCATGGAATTCATGGGAAGGGTGTCTCTGTGAAATTTGATGGTGGTAAGTTTCTGGGAAGTTCGAGTTCGGCGCAATCTGCGGCGAAGAAGGCATTGTTAATGAGGGCGGAGACTAATATGATGCTTATGAGTCCAATGATGGAAGGAAAACCAAACGCCTCAGGTCTTCACCAGCTTGATCTTGAGACTGGTAAGGTTGTCACTGAATGGAAGTTTGAGAAGGATGGAGCTGATGTTACCATGAGAGATATCACAAATGATACTAAGGGATCACAGTTGGATCCTTCTGAGTCGACATTTTTGGGATTAGATGATAATAGGCTTTGTCAATGGGATATGCGTGACAGGAAGGGAATGGTCCAAAGTATTGCAGCAGCTAATTCTCCAGTGTTGCATTGGAATCAGGGGCATCAGTTCTCCAGGGGAACGAATTTTCAATGCTTTGCAACTACTGGAGATGGTTCAATTGTTGTTGGCTCTCTTGATGGAAAAATACGGCTGTATTCAAAGACATCAATGCGGCAAGCAAAGACTGCTTTTCCAGGGCTAGGCTCTCCAATCACCCATGTTGATGTTACTTATGACGGCAAGTGGGTGCTTGGCACCACTGACACTTATTTGGTACTGATTTGCACTTTATTCACTGATAAGGATGGGAGAACAAAGACTGGGTTTTCCGGCCGAATGGGAAACAAAATACCTGCTCCAAGACTGTTGAAGTTGACTCCTCTTGATTCACATTTAGCGGGTGCAAACAATAAGTTTCATGGTGGCCATTTTTCATGGGTAAGTACTATTTTCTTTGTTGTTAAATTACGCAATTGTTGCAATAAAATACTAGCTAATATACCTAATTATTTACCTTTTATCTTGCTGCTGTAATGCACGTTTAATTGCCAGGTAGATACCGTATACGTTTTTGTGAGATGAATTGTTTCTTTATCCCCTGCATTATGCATAGAAATGGTTAATGATTAATTGTGTGATCAACATAACATCGTAATTGTAATATATTCCACACTACATATTTTATTGGGGATATTGTTTTTCCTGCCATTTTAGTTATATCGCCTTAATTGTTTTGACTACCTTTGGTATATGCCTATATGGTAAACTCAGGGATATATACATGAGTATTGTCCGTGTTTTGGTTAAACTGACAAAATTTCCAAGGATGCACAGAGGTCGTTTAACATTTCAATCCTTTTTTTTTCAAGTGTTTAGAACGTTGTCCCCTCAAAAGTAGTAAATGCTGCTTTAAAAGACAAAGCTAAATTTTGATCAATAAGATTGGCTTCAGAAAACACTTCTGTCCTGTCATTCATGTTTCTATACTGAAACGATTGTTGTGCAAGCAAAAAGTTTTCATTTATGGGTGGAGGGAAATTGTTAGCTGAAATACATCCCCATTGTCCCTGGTTTATCTAAGCAGGCATGAGCCCCTCTTGGAGGAATGGCTTTTTTAGTACTATTCTCAATGTTCTGATTGTGTGCATCTGCTTTAGGTGCTTGCATTTATTGCAATGTATGCTTACATGTCCTTGTCTAGTTGTTCAAGTTTGCTATATTGAAATCATAATCTCCTGAACTGGGATGCTGATATTTTATTGACCTGGCAAGAAAACTCATTCATCTTGAGCATAGGGCAAGGGCATAGCTTTTAGCGGGTTCAATCTTTGTTTTATTATGTTTAAAAAGTTGGACTGCCAAGTGGAATTTTGTTTTGCATTCTTCAAATGTAGAAAAGAAGTCCTATGATTGTCCTTTGGACGTGTTAGGGTTGGAAGGATTACATTATATGTTCTTTGATTGGTTCCTTTGACTAAGCGCAGGTGGAGAGAACATGTCCTGTTTTATATATATATATATATATGCACTTATTGATATTCATTTTGTTGACATCAGTAACTCTCAGAACCTCATACAATGGTTAGGGCCCTGATATACTAGTATTTAGCTTATATTGTGTATGAAGTGAACCAGATAGTTCAAAATTTCAAATCTGATGAAATTTTATGACATGGTTATATGAGATATTGCTACACTGATTGTAGCATGGCAGACGGACAAGTTTGGACTTGTTAAATTTTGGATGCTTAGCTAATGGCTTTATAGCTGAGTGACATGAAAGCTTGTTGTAAGTGGGAGATCATATCCTGAAATTGGATAGACTATCAACTAGATACTTAGATAGCCTTTTCCCTATGAAATTGAATCAAGTTCTTCACCCCTCACGTCCCTATAATTAACTTTAATTATTAAATCATTAATATTTAAACTAAATCTTAAAATTAAAATATACTTTTTCAGATTCGATTTGAGAAAAATATAAATATATTGCATTAGGTTAAGAACATAAGTTTTGTTATTATTCTAAATTTAGAGGCCCACTACTTTGGAGCCTCTGCGACAAGCATCTCACATTTGTAATTGTTTCTGTTTCAGGTGACTGAGGATGGTAAACAGGAGCGCCACCTTGTTGCGACAGTGGGAAAGTTTAGTGTGATATGGGACTTTCAGCAGGTGAAGAACAGCGCCCATGAATGTTACAGGAATCAGCAAGGGCTCAAGAGCTGTTACTGTTACAAGATTGTTTTGAAGGACGAGTCCATTGTGGAATCACGATTTATGCACGACAACTTTGCTCTCAGTAATTCTCCACAAGCTCCCTTGGTGGTGGCAACTCCCATGAAAGTTAGCTCTTTTAGTCTCTCTGGGACTGGAAAACCGCGTGGTACATAGGTTTTATATGGTTGCTGTTTCTGTCAGTCATTCATTCTAGGAAGTTTGGTTTGGCAGTTGCTGTTTGTGTCAGTTTTTCATTCTAGGATAAAGTAGTTTTATTCAGTTATGTGTCATATCTTGTCTTGTACACAGATTCTGGATTCTAGGGTTCCTCTTTCCCTCGCTAACTTCTCTCTTTCTCCTTTTTTCTTCTCTCTCTCTATTCTCCTTGACTGTTCTTCTGATATCTTTAGAATCTATTAGTTCTCCAGAAACCTTTGTTCACAATCTTTTCTCCTTTTGAGTCAAATCCCCCTTTGTTTTCATGTGTGTATTTTATTTGTAATTAATATTGTTTTCCATGTAACTATCAAATTTCATTAGGTCGTATCGTTTGTTCTCCTGTATGAGGTTTGGGTTTGCCTGTTCCTTTGTTTGTATTCTTCAGTATGGTGATGAATGGAAGTGTAATTTTTTCTTTCTTTTTTCCTAAATTAAAACTTGGCGATGAATATTGAATAGAAGCTTGAAGTTGCCAAAACACGTATTGCAGGCTGTTTCGCTGTACGAGATGTTTTAAAAGCATTACTCTTCAATCTTCATCTATATTCTTTTCTTCTCTTATCTTGGCCACAACCAAGATTCGCATCTTACTCTTTAATACGGGACTTATTTTTGAGTGAAAAGGAAATGTATATTAGTCAAAATGACTGTACATTGGCTTTCGTAGCCTCTCATTACAACAGTAGTTTGATAAGACTAAAGCTTTTGTGAGTACTCTGTGCTATGACTCTAATCTGAGCTACAATGCTTTCAGTGGTGTACTGTTGGTTATCAAAAATCCTACGGTTCCTAACCTCCCATAATTTCCAAAAGGTAATACAGATTCCCGATTTCCACGATGTATCAATTTCAGATTTTTTAAGAATGGCTCCTAGCCAATTCGTGGGGGCCATTCCTAGAAAATCTAAATACATATCACGTGGGAGGATTTTCTTCCATACATATCCTGCAAGAGGGCAGTCTTTAAGGACATGAGAGATGTTCTCTAGTCCTTGGTGGCAAAGAGAGCAAGATGGGTCTTGGGTGAAATTTCTACGGCATCTCTCCTCGTTGGTGAGAAGTTTACCTTTGAGGAGAAGCCAAATGAAGGTGCGCACCCTCTGGGCCATGGGGAGCTTCCAAGCTTTGACCCATAAAGAGCTTTCGTCGTTCCACGTCAATGATTGGGAGGCTTCATATGCAGATCTTGTCGAGAACTTCCCTGAGGGCGTTAGGATCCAGTGACAAGTTGGTTCTGCTGGGGCTCTTGCAATGATGACTTCAGAGATGGCTTTGAGAAGGTTAGGAGGAAGTAGGTGCTCAAAAAGGCTCCAGTTCCATATGTTACCATTCGTGAAGTCCGATATTGGCTTACTTAGCTCTGCTTTCGGGATGCTAGCATATGCGAATCGTTTTAGAGGTCCATGGTCTCCGACCCAATAATCCGACCAGAAGCGAGTTTTAGTGCCATCTCCTGGATTCCATTTGATGTTGAAGCACGCTTCCTGCCAGCACTTAATTATATTTTGCCAAAAGTGAGATGCATTTTGTCTCCTGGGGGTTTCCTCTGTGAGCTTGGGCTGATATTTTCCGATTAGCACTCTAACCCAAAGTTCCTGAGGTTCAGTGTGAATTTTAAAGATTAGCTTCGAAATGAATGCCCTGTTTTGAGCTTCCAAGTTTAGGACTCCGCACCCTCCATTCCTCTTTGGTTGACACAGGTCACTCCATTTGACGAGGCTGACCCCCTTGTGATTTTCAGAGTTTCCCCATATGAATTTCCGAATGAGCTTCTCAATATCTTTACACGAATTGATGGGGAGAAGAGTGATTTGCATAGTATAGAGAGGAATTGCCGTTAGGACAGAATTGGCCAAGGTGATGCGTCCAGCTAAGGATAGCGAGCGACATTTCCAACTAGCTAGCTTGTTTTGAACTTTTTCCACTAAGTATTTGTAAGTGCTGGTGGACACTCTTCCATTGATTAGATTTAGAGGTACTCCCAGATATTTGCCCAGGCTGCTTATTTCTTGGTATCCCAGTTGTCTGCAGATAGTTCTCCTGGTATCATTGGGAGTATTTTTGGAAAAATATACCTTGGTTTTAGAGAGACTACTCCGATGGCCTGAGGATTTGCAGAAATCAGAGAGAATTTGCTTGATGGTGGACACCTGGGAGGCAGTGGTGTGCCCAAATATAATGAGATCATCGGCGAAGAATAAATGAGAGAGAGGGACACCCTTTCCCCCCATTTTAATTGGTTTCCAGAGTCTTCGTTGCACCACTTGCTCTATGGTCTGAGACAATTTTTCCATGCACAAGACAAAGATATATGGGGAGATTGGGTCGCCTTGACGAATGCCTCTTTGGGGGGAGAAGGTTTTTGTTGGGGTGCCATTCCACAGGACTTGCATGCTAGGAGTGGTGATACACTCCATTATCATGTACACCATTTTCTCCGGCAAGCGTGCATCAATCAAAGTTTCTCGAATGAAGTCCCATCTTAGCCTATCAAAGGCCTTTTCAAGGTCTACCTTGATTGCCAACCAGCCTCCTTTTCCTTGTTTCCTTCTCATTGAATGAACAACCTCTTGGGCAATCACAATGTTGTCGATGATGCTCCTCCCTTGGACAAAACTGGTTTGGTGAGGGCCTATCAGGGAAGGGAGGGCTTCTTTGAGTCTATTGGCTAGAGTCTTGGTGATTATTTTGTAAACCATGGTACAAAGGCTTATTGGACGGAATTCACTAATGTGGTTCGGGTTAGGAACTTTCGGGATTAATGCAATTAAGGTCCTATTGATGGAAGCATCCAGAAGGGATCCCATCCATAGTTTTTGAGCAGCTGAGAAGATAGTGGGGCCTACGATTTCCCATTAGGATTGGTAAAAAAGTGCATGGATGCCATCTGGGCCTGGGGATTTTAAAGGTTTCATTTCGGATAAAGCTTGCCTTATTTCCTTCATCTTAAATTCTTTTCCCATCATTTTAAGCGCAGCTGGGGGGAGATGGGGGAATCTTTCTTTCGTCTGATATGGGAAGAATATGGGCTCCTCAAGAGTGAACAGGTCCCAAAAGAAAAGAAAAGCATGATTGGAGAGATGAGTCTCATGAGAAAGCCAGTCACCATCAGGCGTTTTGAGCATGGAAATTCTGTTTTTCCTTCTGCGAATAAGTGCTTTTGTGTGGTTAAAGGATGTGTTACGATCTCCCAGGCAGATCTAATCGGATGCCGATTTTTGAATCCACAGGAGCTCTTCCTGAAAACAAGTATCCTCAAGTTCCTCAGTGAGGGAGCATTCCAGGTTCAGGAGGAAGTCGGAGAAATGGGAGGTGTTAAGTTTGTTTTGTATTCCTGCTAGCCTTGAGAGAAGACGCCGTTTTTTCTTGCTAATATGACTGAATGTGTCATTATTCCAGGTCCTGGCTTTACTGACAAAATTGTTTATGTTGGACATGATGTCCAATTCTTTGGTCCAAGTACGCTTGACCAGTGAAGAGAAATCAGGATGAGTGAGCCATGTGGCTAAAAACCTGAAGGGCCGTTCTTTGTTGGGTCGATTGCCGAGTCCAGTGGTGATTGCAATGGGTCGGTGGTCTGATTTAATTTTGGGCAAGTGCTCCACACAACAATTATTAAAGAGGCTAAAGAAGGCTGGGTTGCAAATGTTGCGATCTAGCCTTTCCATGAGAGTTCCCCTTCTCCATGTGAATTTGTGGCCACTGAAGCCCATATCTATTAAACCTTTTTGGTTGATAAATGATCGAAACAAAGGACAACCATAATTGATTCGCTGTGAACCCCATTTTTGCTCGCTACTTGAAAGAATGGCGTTAAAGTCCCCGGCAATGAGCCATGGGGCTTGGGGATGAGGAGCAGTCTCAGCTAAGTCTCGCCACAAGAACCTTCTAGCACTTGGCTTTGGGCTCCCATATACAGCTGTGAGATAGAAGTAGACCTGCTGCGATAGGCAATGGACAGACATATGAACAAACTGTAGGTGATTAGATAGGATTTGGATTTCAATGTTGGCCGATCGGCCGACCCAGATTCCACCAAAGAAACCTGTGGCTTCAATTCTATGAGAGTTTTGGAAACCAAGCTTCTTAATGACTTTGTCTGCTTTGGCTCTGGAAATGCGAGGCTCAACTATCACAAAAATTTCAGACTTATAATTAGTAGCAATGGATTTGAAAATAGCAGGAAACCTTTTGTCAAAGGCTCCTTGGCAATTCCATGTAATGATTGACATTAAAAAGAAATCATACAGAGGGGGATGAGGAAAAGTCAACTCCCTCAACTAGCATAGCGATTGGTTCATTGTCAATGGTCTTGTGCAAGCTCTTTGCAATTTCCTGTAAAGCTTGATCAGAGAGGCTTAGCGGGTGGTCTAGGGTTTTGAGGCCCAATTTACGGATCACTGGGCCTTTATGAAGTTTAATGCCAGCGTCGTGTGGACCCGGATCAGGAGGGTTATATTTGGATTGGCTGACTGGGGTTTGGGCCGTGTTTTGGTTCACCCAGCCCAAAGCCAAATGAGGGCCTTGATTTCGTTGGGATTGGGTTGGCTACCTAGGGTCTTCGATGGAGACAGCTATGTTATGGGTCGCATCCAAGTTTGAGAGTGCTTGTTTGACCACATAGTAAGGGGAGTTGAAAGTATGATCCTTACTAGGGGTAGTGGGTGGAATAACCTTATGTTTACCTACTTGCTCTGACTTCTTCTGGGTCCTATGCTCTCCTACTTTACACCAAGCAGGGGAGGCTTCACCAGATTGGAAAGTCCTGATAGTCTCCTGCACCTCTTTGGTGTTTGTTTTCATCAGCTGGTGCTCTCTAAGGACGTCAAACCTGGAGCCCGAGGTACTGGCTTTGTTCTCATTTGCTACTACTTTTCTGCTTCCCTTGTCAGAGATCTTTTTCTTATGTTGGACTTGCATCGAAGCTCCAAAGTTAGGTTCCTCACGCTCTTCATGATGATCGTTGACTGGGGTTTTACCACGCTCCCCCGGGGTTGGTACGTGAGTCACCGGCTTCGCAGTGGATTCTGGGTTTTCTGGGCATGATTCCTTCAAGTGTCCGTACCGTTCGCATTGGAAGCATATTGTTGGGAGATTTTCATATTCAACGTAAATGGTTTCACCATCAACCTGAATCTTCGAGACTAACGGTTTGGTGAGGTCTAGAATAACAGCCAGGCGAGCAAACTTGCCTCTTTCCCCAGTTTCTGTGTTATAGTCTACACGTACGACGTCTCCAAATACGCTACCTATTGATCTGATGATGCTTTTGTGATAGTAGTGCGCTGGGAGGCGCGGGAGTCTAACCTATCCCATGACTTGGTTGATCTTGTGTTCGCTAGTCTTGAATTCTGGAGTCCATGGTTGGATTGAGAGATAGTGACCGAAGATAACCCAAGGACCACTAATGAGAGAGTGCTGAAAGTCTATGTCATCTTTGAACTTGACAAGAAAACAACCATCGTCTAGGTCGATGAGTTGGAACTGCCCCGTAGGCTTCCATAAATTCTAGAGCTGGGTGCGGAGTTGGCAGTACCCAATTGTTCTGCCTAGCAACTTGATGATCACAGCGAAGCCCATCCTTTTGTTTAGGGCCTCAAGGATGTGGGAGGCAAAACTGATAGAGGGAACATTGCCCTTGAGTTCAAAAGCCATATCGCCTTGACGCAGGATGATTTCCTCTTCTTCTTCTTCAGGGTTCCTCGTATCAGAGTTAAGGAGCTTGTCCTTGAAGGATGGCATGGGCTAAGGAAGGGCTTGGTTATCGATGTTCATGTGAGAGTCCACAGTACCATTTCCACAATACAGGACTTATTTAGATTGTAGGCAGATTAATTTGGACAAGATTGTAGGCAAGAAAAAAAAAATAGCAGATTGAATATGGAGAACGAATTGTATTAAGTGTTACTTCTTCTTGTCCTAATTATAATATCACTTTGACTTTTTTGGAGAAATTAAAGATGCAAAATAAATCATTTTAAATTGTTTATATTTATCTTTTTTTTTCTCAAAACTAATTTAATTTACTTATAAATAACATATAATCTAATTACATGTAATATATGTTACAATTTAATGGTTTAATTTGTTTCCTTAATCTCCATAAAAAAGTCAATTTGATCTTATAATTAGGACCGAAAGGAGTATTATGCATATGGAGAACGAATCGACCTTTTCTTGGATGAAAGAGAACGAATGGTCTTAAGTGTTAAGCAAGTAATGTGAGAACAAAAAGGATGAAATAGAGAGAAGGATGTGGAATCCATCTCATGGGCTCTATCTCTCTACACTTTATCATGCTACTCTTTATGATATTTTATTGTTCTATATGGCCCTCCCCATCTCAATTCTACTTTCGGCCTAGTTGGCATCTTATTGTAGCTCAAGGAAATGTTTATATTTTAAGTTAAAGGAAACTTAATATGTCTTATAAAATGTCTATATTTTAAAGATATTTAATTGAATAATGGTTAATAAGTAATCCCAATTGTAGATTTTATACTTTTATTTATTGTATTATTTTTCAGCAACTTAACATGTCAAAATCAACCTGGCTCCAAGTTTAGGGCCCTAAAATGGGCCCGAGTCTTGTTTGAGGTTTATGGGCTTACATGGACACAGATTCAGAAGAGAGGCCCAATCCAAATACAGTCACAATGTGGCCTCAACACGCATTGAAACAAAACCATAAAACTCCACCAAAGCATCAAACATTTGAAATTCTTTGTTTTTGAGGAAATAACTTATGACTAAATTAGTTTAAAGCATTAAGAAATGAATTTTCCCTTTCTTTTACCAATAAAAAAAGGGAAAATACTTTGTGTGGGTACTTTTTTTTTTTTTTTGCCAAACCGTGTGGGTGCTTTGCTTTCACTACTAGACAATATTAGGATAATTTGCTTATATATGTTGTATCTAATTTTTCAACTAAAACTTGTCATAAAATATAAAGTTTTTGTTGAAATGTTATTAATAATAAAAAATAAAATGATAAGATTTAATCTTGTGAATTACTAATTAGACTATATCTTACTTTTTTTATGTGAAAATATGGGGAGAGGATATTCTCCTCATCCCTCATTATCTTATCACCAATGTTCGATTGATTAATGAATGGTTAAAATTGGATAATTTTGAATACTATCATTTTTATTCCAGATTAAATCTTAGAATTTTAAATTTATTTACTTATATATAGTACTCCCTCCGGTCCTAATTATAATACCACTTTGACTTTTTTGACTTTTTTTCAGTAAAAAAAGTAGTTTCAGTAAAAAAAATCTTTTTTTCCTCAAAATTAATTTATTCTACTTATAAACTAACCTATAATTTAATTTTATGTGACATATGTTATAATTTAGTGGTCTAATTTGCTTCCTTAACTTTCACAAAAAAATCAAAGTGACCTTATATTTATGACCAGATGGAGCATTATCCTAATTGTATTCATTATTAAATTTGAACCGTTAATTATATCAATCAAACGGTTGTGATGAGATGATGAGGGATGGAAAGAAAAAAGATGATGAGAGAAACCGACTGAAAATATTATATAAATCAGTCGATAAGTCACATCACATGACATCATCACTTGACCAGTGATGACGTAAGAGCCCATGTAACTGTGACTTCGTGAGTTTATGCCAGTCAAACTTTTGTTTCCGTACACGTTCTTCTTCTTTCCTCGTTTCGTACACGTCCGATCTCACCTTCTCACCTCACATTCATTTGTCAATACGAGTAATTTTTTTATTTTAAATTTTATAGAGGATTCAAGGATACAAGGTGGAGTATTTAAGCAAAAAGGTCGGAAAAAAACTCTCAAAATATAAAAAATACATACATCAAACTTTTGACAAGACCATATCATGCCATTGACTTAACTATACTTTACAAATTTAAAGAAAATATAACAAATATCATTAATTAAATTTTTATTTTTTAACTAACCAGCCCCAACATCGCTGATAGAGCTGGTAATTCCTAACCTTTTTAGGCCCTAACTCTTTGAGGGTTGGGTTTTGATTTTTGAGGCTTTATAAGGGAATCGGGGTTTAACGGACTAGCCCTATTGGGCCAAGGGTTTTAAAAGGCCGGCCCTTTAAACCCTTCACATATATATTTTTTTGAAAAAATAACAACTATAAAATAAAAAAATTAATTAAAGGTAAAAAAATCATAGTACCTAATTCCCAATATCTATCATTGCTTGATAATTCCTTAGTAAGTGACTTATTTAAAAAAATATGGACAATATTTATTGAAATAATTAATTAAAGGTAAACATATATTTTGTGTGACTTAATTAAAAATATAGACAATATTGATCGTTGTTTGATAATTTCTTAGTGTTTGTCGCTTGTTGGTATTTGTATTGTAACTTAAAATTGATATTTGTGTTGATGATAAGGATTTTATTGCTTTAATTTTTTTCTATGGAAAAATATTAAAAAGCCATGTATAAGCGCTAATTAGGGCAGGGCCGGCCCTGAGCCCGACCATTCGAGGACTAGGCTTTAAAAACAAGGATATTTGCACCATCCGGGCTTTTCGAGCCGGCCCTGATTCATAGCTCTAATAACTGACAACCATTGGCCATCAAAGCTCCAGTTGCGGGCGGCAGGGCCCACCTACCAGGTGGCAAGGGCAAGCGACAAATAGTGTAATTATTTTTAGAGGGATTTTAAAAAAATAATTTGTAATGTGGAAGGGGTGGGATTACCACAAAGCCATAAGGTCTCCTCAGTACTTATGGTGCAACAATTATATTTGTAGTATTCCCCATTCATTTCCAGTATTTTCCCAAATCCCACTTGTGTATTACCAATTTCCCCCCTAATTGTACCCACTTCTTTTATATTACCAATTTTTTTTTATATTTTATCAAAATTGTTTTATGTGTTACCGATTTCGTATAATATCATACCAACTTCCTATAATGTTTTATCAACTTTGTATAATATTTTACCCACTACTTTAACTTTAACAACCTCTTTTTGTGTGTTACTGACTTCGAATAATTTTTACCAACTTCGTATAATACATTACCAATTTCGTATAATATTTTACCAACATGTGTTTTCCCACTTACCCACTTCCATAACTTTACCAACCTCTTCTTGAGTGTTACTAACTTCTTGTGTGTTACCAACTTTATATAATGTTTTACCAACTTTGGATAATGATAATTCATTATTTGAAATTGGTAATCATTTATTCAACGTTAGTAAACTATTATCCAACTTTGGTAACAAATAGAAAGAAATTGGCAAAGTTATGAAATTGGTAAATGAGTAGAGACATGTTGGTAATCCGTTATCTAAAGTTGATAATCCATTATCCAAATTTGGTAATCGTTATACAGTTCTGGTAATAAACAAAAAGAAGTTGGTAAACTGTTATCCAATTTTGGTAACAAACAAAAAGAAGTTTGTGAAGTTATGAGGTTGGCAAATGGATAAAGACATGTTGATAATTCGTTATCCAAATTTGGTAATCTGTTATATAATTCTTGTAATAAACAAAAAGAAGTTGGTAAAGTTAGGAAGTTCGTAAATGAATAGATAAATGTTGATAAACCGTTATCCAAAGTTGGTAATCCGTTATTCGACGTTGGTAAACGATTATTCGATTCTGGTAACAAACAAAAAAAGGTGATAAAATTATAATGTTGATAAATGGATAGAGACATGATTATTTGTTATCCTAAGTTGGTCATCTATTATACGAATTTGATAATCCGTTATTCGAAGTTGGTAACATACAATAAGATCTCGATACAGTTATGTTAGTGGGTAAAACATTATACTAAGTTAGTGAGAATTATATGAAAGTGGTAAAACATAAAACAATTTTGATAAAATATAATAAACTTTTAGTAATATAAAAGAAGCAGTTGGTAATTAGGGAAAAATGGTAAAAAGACTAGTAGGAAACTTTTGGTAACACATAAAACAATTTTGGTAATACTACAAATATGATTGTTGCACCATAAATACCAAGGAGACCTTGTGGCTTGGTGGTAAGCCCACAAGGTCCCCAAGGCTAAGGGGGTTGTATTCGATCCCACCCCCTCTACTTTGCAAATTACTTTTTGAAAATCCCCCTAAAAATATAAATAAATAAATTACCCCACTTACCAAATAGACCTTACTAAGGATATTAACCAAATTTACTTATCCCAAATTGGAAACAATTTCTCTTATATCATTTCTCATATTGGAGGTACCTTTTTGAGCTTTTGAAATTTGAGGAGTATTATTTGTCTTTTTCCCAATTTTTTTCATTCAATTTAGATGAGGAATCCCTTGAATCTAAATTAATAATATTTTTGACCTTTCGAGAAAGGAGAAATGACATAAAATACCTTATCAATTTCAAGATTCCAAATAGGTGATTATAACTAGCTGAGTAAAGGTATTAACCAGTTGGGTAACGATATTAATAAATGCAAATAATCTATCTAGAATTTTGTAATTCATAAGGTATTTTACTGTCATTTCCCCTCCAAAAAACGGTATGCAACTTCAATTTCATTCCTAATATTTATTGACTAATTTATAAAATGTAAATTTATAATAAGAGGCACTCCCTTCTCACATTCTAAATATAACACATCATTAACTAATTTATGATAATTAAAATGTTGGGTTAAACTGGTTGTTTTAATATTTGATTATCTCGTAAAAAATGCGAGTCATTTTTTCTAAATTTTTTTTAGCAAAATTATAAAATATAGGAGACAGAAAGAGAAGGTTTAACAAGAGAAATGTGAAAAATTATTAAATGGAAGAGATAAAAAAATTGAAGTCGTATATTTAGACTAAAAACAAATCCACTCACATGTTTAAAGACGGGAGGAAATATTATTTATGAATTATGGATGCAATACATATGTTTGGCATTTGAAGTCAACCTTTTTAATGATGTGGGTATCCTTCAAATGTTTTGACTCATAAGGCGTTTTTGGTAAACAAATCATAGTGTTGACAAAGTATATAATAAACTAGGAGAAATACATTTTTTCCCCCAAAGTTTTCCGTAGAGGTTTTGATCACGTAAATTTTGATGAACTTTTGGCCAAGTCAAACAATTGAATAAAAGGTTATAGGATACAGAGTCGGAACAAAAAAGTGGAATGTGCATTAGGATTTTGATTATTATAATAATAATAGTTAAGAGTACACCTTACTACCTTAGGATGTTTTCCTTTATATTGCATTTCATTTTGTTCTATTAATTTTACAAATTATATTTTTATTTTATTATTCTATTTGTGTTGCTTTTATTAACAAAATATGCCAAACATTAAGATTTCAAATATTGACAAAATATTTAAATGCTGGTGTATTAAATTTTAATAAGTAATATTTAGTACTAAAAAAATCGACATTTGTGATTTATAGTGTTGAGATTAAAGAATCAAATAGACATTTTATAAAATTATGGGATGAAATTTAAACATTGTATATAGTTAAAAAATTTAATATCCATTTTTGCCAAAATAATATACTATCTACTTAACAAATTTGAATATATTAAAGAGATTAGTTATTCATTAAAAATGTGTAATGGTTTCCCTAAAATAAATTTTTAAATCATTTACACTACCCCTGATACCAATTCCTTTACTGTACGTACAATCAATAGAGACATTTTGAGAGAGAAAAAAAGATAAATATGAGGAATAAAATAGATTGAGCTAAGGTTTTATATATAGAACCAAATTCAATTCTCAACTAGCTCCAATATTAGAGACAATAAATAGTATATTAAAAAGCTATAAGTTTAAAATTTTGACAAATTTCAAGACGTGAGTAATATAATGATATGTTTAAGGTTTTTATGCTCTCATAAAATATGTTATAAGTGACTACTCTCTCCGGTCTTAAATATAAGATCACGTTGAATTTTTTTGTGGAGGTCTTAAGGAAGCCAAATAAACCACTTAATTCAACATATCTTACATATAATTGTATTATGCGATAATTTATAAGTAAAGTAAATTAGTTTCGAGAAAAAAGATAACTATAGACATTTTAAAGTGATTAATTTTACATTCTTAATTTCTCCAAAAAAAAAGCTAAAGTGATATTATAATTAGGGTCGGAGGGAGTAATAAATATGACCAGGTTTATGTTAACTTGGTAAAGTAAATGGGCTGAGTGGCTTCCTTACTAGATTGAGGCGCACTTATTTAAAGTAAAGGTAAAGAATTTTTGTATTGGCTGACGATGATATGGCAGAAAAATTGTAACATCCCAAATTTTAGAAAAGAAGAAATGAGGAAATATTTGGAATCTTTGGATATTATTTGATATTTAAAAAGTCTTTTTACAAATTAAAGTATATCTAGAGAAATTATTTTGGGAAAAATTCAGGTTTATTTGTAAGTGGGAATGGTAAATAAAATTATCATTTAAGAGAAAAATAGAAAAAGGGAAATGAAAAAGATAATATCTGCCCCTAGTTGAAAATATCTTCAATTATAAAAGGAAGGGCAAGATGGTACAATACCCATTAAAAATATCACTCTCTCCTTTCATTACATATACACCACGTGTTCCTTCTCATTTGTTCCATTTTCTCTGCTTCCTCCAAACCCGAAACCTCTCTCTCTCACTCTCCTCTCTCTGCTCTTCGAATCGCAGTGGGGGCCACAGCTCCAGCTCCAGCGACGGCGATTGACGGCGAGACACGGCAGAATACGCTCAAGAAGCTTGGAACAAATTTAGGTAAGCTTCTCCTTCTTGTTTTCTTCTCTTTCTGGTCCATTTCTGAACGAAATGGGAAGGGAGGATCCGAATTTTGTGAGGTTTCTGAAGCTTCTGAGCTTATGAAAATGGTGCTTAGACCTTGTTCTTGGTAGATTGAGTGTCAATTTTAGGAAGGAAGTTGAAATAGGTCCGATTTCTTCAAGAAATTGCTTCCTAGTACTGTTCACCCGAAGCTAAATTTTGGGATTTTTGGGTGTTTCTTGTTTTGAAGCTTATAATTACTCGTGATTATTAGTAAGATTAAGGTTATGGAATGGATTGAATGTGTGGTTCTGAGGTTAGGGAATTTTGAAGAATTTCTTCTTCTTCCCTGTTCTCTGTGAAGCCGACGGGTTCAAGGGGAAGAAAATTCTATGAAGTAATTTAATTACCAATTAGAAGACATAATGAATGTTTTGAATGTGTAGTTGATGAAATTGAAATTTTGCTCTTTCTCCCCTGTTCCTGTATTGTCTGACCGAAAATGGAAAAAGGAGAAAGGATGTGATTTTAAAATTATAATTCTTGATGTTTCATCTCTGTGAAGTTTTAGTTGAGTAAGATTTGGGAATTTCTTGTTTTCCCCTGCTTATTCGAATTTTGCTGCCTCTGTGTTGTTAATGTCTGGTGCATTAAAGGGGTGTTTGTGATGTTTAGTTGTTGATTTCTCTTTCTGCTATATATATATGGTTGATATAAGTTGTTAGTTATTTAATTGTATTTCCTCCTGGTTGCTGCTCTGGCCATGGGTGTTGTGATAGAGGAAGAAGGAAGTTTAATTGTTATTAAACTTGAAATTAGAATTTTATTTCATGTGAATGTATATCATTGGTGATTGAAAGCTCCAGCTCCTGTTGATGGATTAGTTTTTGTTGGATGATGATGTTGATAGCAAGTGTGGTAGTAATTTTCTGTTCTGCTGGTTTTATGAGCAGAGAAAAGAGAGATTGTGATGATTAATTGAATGAGGAAATAGGAAGTTATTATTGTTGTTTGATTGTAAGTTTTAGGTGCTGAAATTCTAATTCTTGGTTGGTGGTTGATCATTGGCTTCAGGGATAGGAAAAGAATACATGTTAATGTTAGTTCAATAGAAATGAAGTGAAGGAATGTAGGAAGTTGGGTTGGTCATTCTTTGATCTTGTTAGATTTTGATTTGAAATGTAAATTGAATTATATTTCTGGATTGTTGGTTGGGAATGGTATTTATTGGATTAAATTAGGGCTATGATTGAGGTTTCCAAATTAATATTTCTAGATATTTATGATTGGTAAAATCAAATTAAGGAGTTACAAGTTTAGTTTAGAAACTTAATTCATGGCTCAAGGATTTTCAAAGATTAGGACAAAGTTTTAATTTGGATTATAAATATGTGTTATTGCATTAAGTAGGTAACTTGAGAGTCAGTTGTTGCTAAGTTGAATTTAAAGATTAATAAATTATAATGGATGCAAGTTCATTGAATTATTAATTGATTGATAAGAAAGGTAAGTTAATTTAAAATAGTAAAGATACTCTTGTGTTTGTGTTGTGTGTATACTAATTTATATGTGTGCAATATAATGTTGAGTGATGATAGTGTAATTAACCATTAAGTTAGGAATTAAGATTTAATTGTATTAGAAATAAAAAGGGTAGTACTATAGGAATGTGAGAGACGTTTAATTATTATGCCTAAGTTTAGATATTGACATATTATTTAATATTATAAATATTTATAGGACGGGATAGTGGGGTCGAATCCCCAGAGTACGGTGAAGGGATAGAATACAGTGAAGAGTAATCTCAGGACTCATGTAGCAGTTTATTTCAATAACAATTAAATTGCATGTATCATTTTGTAATATCTGTTGCATTTAGTTAGTAAGTCTTTATTCCTCATGTTGGAGTACTCTAGAGTTTAGGGGTTGGCCGCCTCTTTTCCCAACCAGTTTAGTTATAACTTTAAATGTTATAACGAGAAGTCCTGCAGGTAGAACATCCACTAGTTAACGAAGATATCATTATTAATGGTTGGTAAGTGCAGATAGCACACAGATTAATAGGATTAAGATTATCATTAATTGTGCAGATTTATGAAATGTATACATGTCAATACATGCATGAGAATAAAAGTTAATGAGATAAACTACGTTGAACTATTGCTTTACAGAGAATCTGATAGCATTTAAGCTTTTTGGGGAGTAAGGTAAATTAGGAAGAAGCAGGAATGCCTGCTTTATATTGTACTTCAATAGATATTTTGAATATAGACTGTATATATTATAAAGTTAGAAAGTAAGCAAGCAGACAAGTATTAAATATGTGAGTAATTAGGAATATGTGAGTATATGTATATAGGTGAGAAGCAGTGAGATGGTATGTACAGATAAGGAAATCTTCGATAAAGATTATCCCTTTATTTTATCTTTAAGTCACGCTAGGTAGGATTAAGTATTAACTCAGCATTAATATGATTTTGATTATTTTAGCTGCTTTATAACCACTTAAATTATAAATAGTTTTATGTGTTCCAATTAGTCCGAAAAGCCCATTCCAACTAAAATAAAGTTGGAATAATATTTGCAAAGGAAAAGTTTTAAAATTTTTCATATTTTAGGGCTTTCGGTATTGAAAAGTGGTTATAATTCAATTAAAATACTATAATATAGTAGTATAAAATAAGGTGTTACAAAAATATCTTTTGAATTTTGAAATCCCAAATATGTTATTTATAATTGTTAATATTTATACTCAACTAGTTAATGCCGTTACTTAATTAGTTAAAATCTCATATATGGGATTTTGAAATTCATATTTTTTGTCATTTTCCCCTTTTTTGTGTCTATATTTAAAAAATAGTCTTAAATCCAAAATATATGCAAATAACTTCTATCCAATAAGAAAAGGAATACCTTGAAGAAAAGGGGGACCGAGTCAACAGGCAAAAGTGGCAGTAGTGGAATCCATGTTAATGGATGTACACGTAAATGCAGTTTTGAACAAATGACAGTATAGTGGCTTCAAAATATGAAACAGTTTAATCTACTCTAGCCAATACCAATAATAAAATAACTATATATGGACAAGAAAATGACGTACATCATGACTACAAACATGGTACGCTCCGACTCCTGAAGGGGTATTAAAAAAACAATTCCTGATTCCTCCTATAAGACTTTGACCTTGTCCATAACAATTTAATAATGGATAATATCGCACGTATATATGATGTTCTAAACATAAACAAAATTTTCTTTTAAAAAATAATAGGGAGGAGAATCTTGATGGGTGATGTCTTTATCCTTTGAGATTGACATGTATATTCCCATAACTTATGCCAAAAACGGGTAGTAAAGAAATGAGCACATTCAAAACGTTAGTAAAAAAGTTGGTGATGGGGGAAAGTCACGTGTGGAAATGCCAGCTTGGAAGGTGTGTCGGGTGACGTGGTAAGTTGTGGTGGTTAAGCGGCCCCACAAAAGCGAAGGGATATTAGTTGTAATCAGTGATGGAGATTATTGGAGTGTGCTGTTTCAAGCTTAAACCAACCTAAAGTGATGCCTCACATCACTTCACATCAAAGCCTATTTCTTCAGGTGAGTTCTTGCAGGGCCCATCTCTCTCTGTTTCCTTGCTTCCTACAGTATCTTCTCGCCACCTTCCAAACGCTCACCCTACGCTGTTCTTCACTTTTCCTTGATGTATATCTCTACACAGATCTTTCCTTTTAATTTGTTTTTACTTTTTGAGCTGAGATTATAAGTGTGATAAAATTCACAAGCTCCTGTCACGTGAAAGTTTTGGTGTCACTAGGATATAACTACACGGCTAATCAATCCCACACAAATTTTTTGCATCAACACTCCCGTTTCTTTCGTCTGGATGGATTTTCATTTGTTGAATTAGACATTCTTTCTCACACTAAATATAGAATTTTAAACTTTGTCTCCTTTTTAATACATAATTTAACATTAAAAAAATAAAGAACTCCCGTGTATCATTTCTTCTAATTTGTAAATGACTATTTTTTTTTTTAAATTTATTCACAATATCCAGAACTATTAACAACTGACTAATCCGGTTTATTATGGGAATATAAATCCTAATGGTGAACATGATATATGACTTTACTATCGGGAAACTTGTTTAAATAGGGACATATTTTTAAAATAAATAAAGTATTTATATTTATATATACACAGTTTACCTTACATGCATGCGTGAGGCAGCTATGCGTTGTATAATATCCAAGGAAGGAGAAACATATAAACTAAGCATTTTTTTGGGGGAAAAAAAGTAATCAGTACTTTTGGCGCCTATATAAGCATTAATTGCACTCAATCACCAATTATGATGTCAATAAGATTGAGCCTTATAATTTAACACATCTAAAGCTGATGTTTAGTCTTGAAAACTTCATACCAATAATCCAAATTAACTTGAATAAACTATTCAAACGGCATATTTTAATGTTTATTAATCTCTACCTTATTCTATAGTTTGAATAATAATCCAACATAATTATTCAACAAAATCAATCATTGATGATTCATCACCCAAAAAAAATGTACAAATTAATGCTGGAACTATATTACGAGGGGAAAAGATTTATACAAGCACACTCTCACTCATACTTCTTTATACATTTCGACCCTTACTTTTTCCCTGGCATTTTCACTCAAACTATAGACATGAATCAGTACCCTTCTTCCGAAAAAATTACTGGAAGAAAAAATACAATCCCATGCGACAAAATCCCTCTACTACTTTTTTTTTTTAATTTTGGATTTTCCCGGGCAGAATAAAAAAATTCACCAACTATGAGGACTCTGGCTATTAGTAGTAGCAGAGTCGGACGAATCTCCTCCAAAATCCATCATCATAGTCATCCACTGCTGAAACTCCGGATCCCCAATTCCATCAAAGAATTCATTTCCCTTCCCATTCCCAATCCCCATCCTCCAAACATCCTCATCATAATAATTCCCAGGATTCGAATTCTCTGCTTGCTCCAACGCACACTCCGATCTTTCCACTTCCACATGCTCTGTTTGGGAATGCGAGTCACTCAACGAGTTATCGGGAAAAGGGAAATTGAGTTTCGCACGTGGGCCGCGAAATTCAATGGCTGCATTATCGTAAGCGCGTGCGGCTTCCTCAGCGGTATTAAAAGTACCCAACCAAACCCGGGTCGCCCTTCTCGGGTCTCGGATCTCAGCGGCCCATTTACCCCAAGGCCTCTGTCTAACTCCCCTGTATTTCTTCTTCTTGTTATACGACGTCGTTGTAACCGTCTTCTTTTTCCCGCCACTTTTCTTCTTCTTATTATTCTCCTCCGCCGGACGGAAAAACTTGCAGCCCAAGCATCCTTCAATCTTGCATTCCCCGCAGGTCTCGACGGTTGGAACGAATCCGATTGGGGCCGACGTGGCGGCGGAGACGGCGTCGGAGTAGTCGAAGGCCGCCGGAGGGAATCGGATTTGTTCGACGAGGTCGCCGGAGGCGGTGGCGGTGGAGGTGGAGCCGACGACGACATTGGTGAGGGCTTCGACGATGACGGAGTGTTCTTGGTCGTTGTAGAAGAAATTCGGCGGCGGCGGCGGCGGCGGTTGGGTGGAGGAGGTGGTAATCGGAGCTCCGGCGAATATGGTTCGGTGGGAGGAAGACATTTTTGGACGTGAGTTTGAGTGGAATTGAGAGTCAGATTTTGCTGTGAGTGTTTAATTGTTTTCTGTTGTTGGTGTGGTGTGGTGTGGGGTGGATTTTGGTGTTTGGCGTGTTTTAAGGGTGAGAGTGAAGGTGGGTTTGGTTTATATAGGGTTTGGGGTGTGATGTGGCAGGGAGGTGCCAGCTGTGCGCATCGCACAACACAATTCTCACACGGTTTTGAAGGGGGATTAGTTTTAACACGTGCCCTAATTTTTTTTTTGGACTGCTCTGCAAGTGGACTCCCCTGCTGCGACAGTATCTATTATTTATAATTACTTTATTTATTTTAAGATAACCGTTTCATAAAAATATGTCCTATCTATATCTATCTATGGACGGACGTAGTGAGTTTGTTCTTAAACATGAAACTCTTTTCAAGTTTTTTCAATTTTGCCTCTGAATAATTTCTCTTGATACTCTTCAATAGTAATAAATAAGTAAGTAAAAAAGGAGGATAAAAATAAAGGTGGAAGGTTATGGTGTTTTGATAATATGATGTGATTTTAATTAATTTAACTAACATCATTATTCTAATCAAATTAGATAAATAAATCTTATATTTAAGGAACAGAGGAAGTACTTTGTATGTTTAATATAATCTTTGGTCCTAAAATTTGCCCAGCTATAATTCCTCAAATTTTAAATAAGAGATTTTTATCAATCAAGTCTCTAAAGATAAACTTGGATTATTTTCCCCTAGAGTGACGAAAACATCTTGTTTCAAACTTGCGGGACCAAAACCAAAATGAATACAAAATTTAGAGACCAAAGATTATACCCCTTCAAGTCCTAAATATAAGACATATTTACATAATTTAATAAGATTAATTAAGGATGTTAGTTAAATAGTTAAAATCACAAGATATTACCAAATTACCCCACTCATCTACTTTTTTTTTTCCTACACATCATCTCTTGCTTGTTTATTACTCTCCAGACCTAAATATAAGACATATTTACCTAATTTGATTAGATTAAGAACATTAGTTAAGATAGTTAAAATCGCATGATATTACTAATACATCATAACCATATGCTTTTATCCTTACACTCCCTCTCTTGTTTGTTTATTATTGAGGAACATTCATAAGATAATTTGAAAAAAATTTGAGAACAATTATAAAGAGGTCGTATATTTAGAACTATCCACACCTCCCAAAAATGTCTTATATTTAGGACTGGAAGGAGTATTGGGAAACATCTATAGGAATAATTTAGGGAAGATTGAGAAAAATTGGAAAGGGTCTTATATTTATGAACAAAATCACCTCCTCAGTAGGTCATATATTTAGAAATTGGTGAGTATTAATCATGCTTTGTACGTAGTTGTTTTTAATCATGCATATTGTCACGCACCGCTCCCGATTGAGTTAAAGAATGCAGAAATTGGCTAACAGGAATTGTCTGGAATATTCTAGAACATTCTAGAATCGTTTGGAAGAATCTGGAACATTTTGGAAAAGTCCGGAACTTTCTAGAAGAGAGTAGAACTTTCTAGAAGTGTGTGGAATTATCTAGAAGCATGTGGAGTTCTCTAGAAGCGTGTGGAACTTTCTAGAAGCTGGTGGATCTTCTGGTGGAGCCTGGAACCTTCTAGAGAATTGTAGAGATATTCTTTGTAAATATCTTAGATATTTTTGTGGAATATTCTAGAGGTTCGATTGTAACCGTTCGATCAAATAGATCTTAGCCGTTCATTGAGGAGGTGGATTAGTATAAATACCCCTCACCACCTCTCATTTGGGACAACCAACCAAAGTGAAGCATTTGTAGAGTTCTTTGAGAAAAAGCAATAAAAGTTCCTTTCCTTACAAATCTAAGTTCCTTCGTGATACTTAGTGCTTACAAGCATTAAGAGTAAGGCTGACTAGCATTCTAGAGCTGAAAGTTTGCTAGTGCCGCACGGTTCATTGGTATTACGACCAAGTCCGTGACAGTTGGTATCAGAGTGAAGGTTGAAAGTCCGTTGGAACACAGAGGGAAATGTAAACCGGAAGCAACACCTCTCAAGTAGAGAAGGTGGTCGAGAAGAAACAAAAGAGCCAGAGATCTCGGGAAGCCATGGAAGAGATCGAAACACGACTAGCCAAGGTGGAGTTAGCTATAGTCGATGGAGAGGAAAAGTTCGAGGAAGTGGGGCAGAGCATGGACGAGTTTCGCGAGGAGATGCAAGCCGCCATGAACAAAGTACTCTCACAGTGTCTTGACAGTGTGAAAGCCATGGAGGAGTCTCACAGGGCTGAAGTTTCTTCACTCCGGGAAGAGCTCGAGAGGGTCTTGCTCAAGTTGGAGAAGACTGGAGAAGAGCTCGCAGTGTGCAGGAAGGCACTTACACAGGATGTTCCATCCACATCCGAGGTAAGGACTACTCCCTCTAAGATTGATTTTCTGCGACCTAAACCCTTTAAAGGTTCAAGAAATGCGAAGAAACTTGATAATTTCCTGTGGAGTATGGAACAACACTTTAGGGCGCTCGTCATCACTGATGACGCCATGAAGATTGACGTAGCAAGTCTCTACCTCGACGACACTATGATGGTGTGGTGGAGAAAGAGACGAGGGGATATTGAAAGGGGTTTGTGCACCATAGACACCTGGGCTGAATTCAAGAGGGAGATCAAGAAACAATTCTTTCCAAGTAATGTTGAAGAAGAGGCTAGAGCAAAGCTAAGGCGTCTCCAACACAAGGGAAGCATTCGGGAATACGTGAAGGAATTTACTAAGGTACTTCTAGAAATCCCTGACTATCCTGATAAAGAAGCATTCTTTGCCTTTATGGATGGTTTATAACAGTGGGCCAAACTTGAAATACAAAGACGTGGTGCTCAAGACTTAACCACTGCTATTTCCATTGCTGAGTCCCTTATCGAGTTCAAGAAACCTAAGAAGCTGAAGCCGAAAGATAAGGGTGGCAAGGGAAAGAGTGGGGGAGAGTACCATCATGGCAAAGAATCTACTCAAAAGCAAAAGGGTACTAAGGAGTATAAAACTGGATAGAAACTACCTCTTAAGTGCTTCTTTTGTGAAGGGCCACATAGAGCAAGAGAATGCCCTAAGAAGGCCAAGCTCTCTGCTCTAATTGAGGAAAGGGAGGAACGGGAACGTGAAGACGAGAAGGTAGGAGCATTACAACTTCTTAACGCTATCAAGGCCAAAGTAGAAGTGCCCAAGTCGGAAAAAAAGGGACGCTTGTTCGTGGAAGACAAGATTGGTGGGCATACTTTAAAAACACTTGTAAACACGGGAGCTACCAAAAACTTTCTACGAGAAGAGGAGGCGAAGAAGATGGGCATCCATTACAAAGAGAAACGAGGATGGCTTAAGGCGGTAAACTCCAAGCCGAAGGCCACCTTCGGAGTTGCTAAGGACGTGAAGGTAAGCCTAGGTGATTGGAGCGGTCTCGTAGACTTTTCCATAGTCACTATGGACGACTATCCAATTGTTTTGGGTATGGAGTTCATAGACAAGGTCAAGGCCGTTCCTATCCCCTTTGTAAACACAATGTGCATCTTGGAGGAGGGCAACATACGATTAATACCTCTAGAACGAGAAGCCCAACTTCAAGAACAGCAAATTTCTGCAATGCAACTCTCGAAGGGCATCAAGAAGAAGCAGCCAACTTATCTCGTGGCATTGAAAGAAGAGATAGATGTTCCGCCCATAGAAGGTTTCCCTAAAAGTATTGAACACGTCCTCGAGGAGTTTAAGGACGTGATGTCGCCAGAGTTGCCGAAGTAGCTGCCACCTAAGAGGGAGGTAGACCATAAAATTGAGTTGATACCTGGTGCAACCCCGCCAGTGGCAGTGCCATACCGCATGGCGCCTCCAGAGCTTGAAGAATTACGGAGGCAACTGAAAGAGTTGATGGACATGGGATACATACGCCCATCAAAAGCACCCTACGGAGCGCCGGTATTATTTCGGAAGAAGCATGATGGATCACTTCGGTTATGTATTGACTACCGGGCGCTTAACAAGATCACGATGAATAACAAGTACCCAATTCCGCTGATCGCCGACCTTTTTGATCAGCTTGGCCAAGCTCGATGGTTCACCAAGTTGGATCTAAGATCTGGCTACTATCAAGTGAGGATAGCCAAGGGGGATGAACCAAAGACGACATGTGTAACCAGGTACGGTTCTTATGAATTTCTAGTTATGCCATTTGGACTCACAAATGCACCTACCACATTTTGCACTCTCATGAACAGAGTCTTACAACCATTCCTAGACAAGTTTGTGGTTGTATATTTGGATGACATTGTCATATATAATAACACATTGGAAGATCATGTCAAACACTTAAGACAAGTCTTCCAAGTACTAAGGGAGAATGAGTTATATGTGAAGAAGGAGAAATGTGCCTCTGCTCAGCGAGAAGTCACATTTCTTGGGCACATTGTTGGAGAGGGAAAACTACGAATGGATGGGTCCAAGATACAAGCTATACAAGAATGGGAACCACCGAGGAAGGTACCTGAACTTCGTTCTTTCCTTGGTCTAGCTAATTACTACCGAAAATTCATAAAAGGCTACTCCGCCATAGCGGTTGTAACATTACCTCCAAATTCCACTTTTAACTACTAACAACAATATATTAAAACGTTTATAGTACTAACTATGTTAGGAAAAAGAATTAAATTACCAAAAATTCACTAACATAGTTAGAAAAAGATCTTTCCATAATATTTATATATATTTCAACCTCAACTCCAATCTCTGTCATCACAATATAACTTCCTTTCCAGTACAATAACAGAGAATTTCATTATGCATGATTAAACTCCACACATCATTCTTAAAATACCATACCATAATAGGTATTATACAATAATTTTTCCCCAGAGTAGGAACAAAGTTCAGCGGAAGCATCATACAAAATATGATCCTAAATGTGGCAATACCTCCTATCCTTCTGGTCCAGAGTATCTCACGATATCAGTGAGAAGTTCCCGGATCCTTCCCTTAACCTCCTACTTCGCTCCTAGGACCTGCAAAAGTGAGATCAACGGGGGTAGCCCCAAAACGCAACCACTAACTACTCATCTAAGTGCGGTGTGTGCTAGCAAGGTGTCCAGTGGAATACATATATATATACATTATTTCAAACAGCATGCTCAGGTATATAATGCATATCTTGATCCCAAATATCTTTTCTCATCGTTTATAATTATGGAATAACCCATCACAATTCATCCTCAATAATAGTATATATATCATGGATAATTACAGACAACCCAAACAAATCTTACTAGAAATGTTGGGAAAACATGTGGGACCAGTCGGGACCTTCCACCCACCCCTGATCACCACGGTACAGTTCACGAGGGACTCTCTACCCTCCCTGAATAGTACCACAGATTAGAAGGATCTCTGTCCTTTCTGAATCCGTAAGGGGCGATATCCCCTCTTTCGTCTTTCTCTCCTTTATTTCTCATAATATATCAATTAGTCCCTGTGGCGCAACAGGGTACCTCATCACATGATGGCACAATTTCCAATTCACCGGTGTCACATACCCAAATAATTTCTCACATACAACACATAGATATGCAACACCACAATCAGGCACCAGGCCTTCCAGTATTTTCATAATATACATATATTAAATAATTTCCAAAACCACATATATTTCCGTTTCAAATATTTCACATCACAAATTTATGCCATTTCAAAATAATACTCCACAGGACATTTATTATAAAAATATTAATATTCCAAGATCTCATTTCCATATCTCATCAATCATCAATTGATAATCAAATCTCAATTTGTGATTCAAAATCTCATCTCCATATAACATCATAATTTTCAAATAATAATGTTTCAAATTTCTTACTAACACTACACACACATAAACAAGCAGAAAGCGGTTACCTGATAGCTGACACCAATCTCACAATAGTGCAGCTCCCCCGTGCTAACTCAGTGCAATTCAAGCACTACACAATCATACATACTACCACAATTAATTATTTATCCAACAATTTTATATGTTGGAAATTAAATTACTAACTACCCTTTCTTTGCCCTTACTTATTTTAAATTTCTATTTAACATTTATTCTCCCTTTTTATCTCTAAAATTTATCTCTACTCCATTTATACATATATCCAAAATTATTTAATCTTTCCAATAACTATTTATAAAATTCCTTAATATCCCATAATCCCTTAATAATTCTTTAGGTGCAAACCCCAATCAAATCAATTAATTAAATCCCCTCATATAACCTTAATAAACATCTAAAAATCATCAATTTACCCATAAGCACCTCGAATAATTTAAAAGTCCCAATTTCTAAAACTTCCATAAATCTAAAAATTCCTAATAATTAGGAAAACTTCCACCAATGAAAAATCTACTCAGAAAAACTCATAATCGAGGCCTAAGCTTCAATTTATTAATTTTAGGACTCCCAAAAATTACCAATTTAGACAATGTCTAATTTTTCAAGTATAACAAATCGAAAAACTAATGACATAGGAATGTAGAGGAGACTTACGGGAATCCAAAAATGTGTTTAGTTGGCCAAAAAGCTTAATATTCTTATATCAACGAGCTCTGATAAGTCTAATAATAGGAATATTGGTGGTGGAAAGAAAGAGCAAAAGAGAGAGAAAGAGAGACAAGAGAAAAGAGAGAGAGAGAGAGAGAGAGAGTGAGAGAGTGAGGCAAGGAGTGAGACGGAGAGGGAGTATATATATTTGATAAATAGTAAAATAATAATATAATATAATAATAATATATTATATTAATAATATAATATTATATATATAAATAGTAGTTGAATGTGATTGGTTGAGGAATAATAATTGATGCACAGTGACAAGTTATTGACGAGGAACTGAGTGTCGGCAGAGTGGAAAGAGAAAACTACACTACTAGACCCTAAAATTCTCAAATAAGATATTTCTTTTGAACAAAAAAATTTTCTTTTCACTTTCAAAATTTTCCCATAATATCCTTTATTTATTTCCTCCCATATTAACCTCTTTTGAGCCTAAAAATAATCTCTCCCAAAATTATTATTGTCCAAATAAGGGAGAAACTAGGCCTTTAAAATCCTCAAAAATACCTCAAAATCCTTCAAATATTCTCATAATCCATCATTTATCATTAATAAATTCCTATTTACCCTCACAAATCCTCAATTAATTTTTAGGATGTTACAGCGGTACCCCTCACTGACCTATTAAAGAAGAATAAGACCTGGAATTGGGATGAAGATTGTCAACGTGCTTTCGAAAACCTTAAGGAAGCCGTGATCCAAGAGCCAGTGTTGGTCTTACCCGACCATACCAAGTCGTACGAGGTGCAAACTGATGCGTCTGACTTTGCCTTAGGAGGAGTCCTAATGCAAGAAGGCCATCCAGTGGCTTACGAAAGTCGTAAGCTCAATGACATTGAACGTCGCTACACAGTCCAGGAGAAAGAGATGACGGCCGTGGTCCATTGTCTGAGAGTGTGGAGACATTATTTGTTGGGAACCAAGTTTGTAGTGAAGACTGATAATGTCGCCACAAGTTACTTCCTTAAGCAGAAGAAACTTACCCCGAAGCAAGTAAGATGGAAAGCTTTCTTAGCTGAGTTTGACTTTGTGATGGAGTATAAGCCAGGGAAAGGCAATGTAGTGGCCGATGCTTTGAGTAGCAAGGCCGAACTTGCTGCCATCATAAGTCCGAGTTTTCCTATGGTGGAACGCATTAAGGAGGGACTTGAGCAGGATCCGCAAGCCAAGAACTTGATGGAGCTGGCAAGTCAGGGGAAAACGCGTCGATTTTGGCTTGAGGATGGGGTGCTCGTCACCAGGGGTAACTGTGTGTACGTGCCAAAGTGGCAAGGCTTAAGGAAGGAAATCATCAAGGAGTGCCATGACTCAAGATGGGCTGGTCACCCAGGAGTACGACGCACAATGGAACTCATCGAGCGAGGATACTATTGGCCCCAGATGCGTGATGATGTGGAGCTCTATGTGAAAACTTGTCTTGTATGTCAATAAGATAAGGTAGAGCAACGCCCTACAGCTGGATTAAGTGAACCTCTACCAATTCCTGAGAGACCATGGGAAAGTATTTCATGGACTTCATCACTTGCTTACCGAAGTCTGAAGGATGCAGCAACATTATGGTCGCGGAGGACCGATTTAGTAAGTATGGTATATTCATACCAATACAAACTAAGTTCACTGCCGAGGATGCTGCACGATTGTTCTTTAAGTATGTGGTGAAGTATTGGGGTATTCCGAAGACAATAGTGAGCGACCGGGATACTCGATTCACAGGAAGATTCTGGATGGAGCTCTTCAAGATCATGGGGTCTGAGCTCAACTTTTCTACAAGCTTTCACCCACAGACTGATGGCCAGACAGAGAGGGTGAATGCTTTATTGGAACTTTACTTAAGGCACTACGTAAGTGCTAATCAGCAAGATTGGGCTAAGTACTTAGACATCGCTCAATTTTCTTACAACTTACAAAAGAGTGAATCAACGGGGTCAAGTCTGTTCGAGATAGCTACTGGGCAGCAGCCAATGACCCCACACACTTTAGCTGTTGGCTATAAAAGACCAAGCCCTGCTGCATTTAAGTTTGCTAAGGGATGGCATGAGAAGAATGACTTGGCAAAGGCGTACTTAACTAAGGCCGCTAAGAAGATGAAGAAGTGGGCTGTAACATTTACTCCCAAATACACTTTTTAAGTATACTTAATCAACTTAACTCATAATATAAACGCTAACTATGTTGGAAAAGGAACTTGCTAAGTAAAACAGCTAACATAGTTAGCAAAAGATCTTTCCATAATATCCATATATATTATCGATTTAACAGTCTAACCATGATAGGAAAAAGAGGCTTCCAAATCATAAATACACTCTATCATGGTTAGAAAAAAAAATTCAACTTAATCAAGAGAATATCCATGTTAGAAGAAGGAATTTCCTAAAATGGTAAAACTAACATGGATATTTAAAATCACCAATGTTCAAATACCATTATCCATATTAGATAAGAATTCACCTAACATGGACATTTAAAGTAACATGGATACAACACAACAAGAACAATTCAGATAAATTAAATTATACCATGATATAAAAATTAACACCTCTATCATGGTAATTAAAAATTTCACATATAAACAATACATCTTCCATGTACATAAAAATCGGTATCCAAGTCTCCAAAATCCGTCCAATCATCAAAGACCCCATATTTTCTCATCACCAATACTTAACTCACGCCTTTTTAGGATGTTAAATCATAAATAAAGTAATATAACATGCAATATAATCTGAAACTTGAGAATTTCAGCAATATCCCAAATAATCCAAGATTGTCGGAATTGGACCGGTCCCAAAATTTATAAAAATCAAAGGAATTCCAAATATTATTTCATAAAAGGAATTATACAGGAAATTCCAAAATTAATAATAAGTTTATGCGGAAGCGTCACATATGCATGATCCTAAATGTGGCAATACCTCCTGTCCTTCTGGTCCAGAGTATCTCACGATATCAGTGAGAAGTTCCCGGATCCTTCCCTTGACCTCCTACTTCGCTCCTAGGACCTGCAAAAGTGAGATCAACGGGGGGTAGCCCCAAACGCAACCACTGACTACTCATATAAGTGCGGTGTGTGCTAGCAAGGTGTGTAGTGGAATACATATATGTATATATATTAGTTCAAACAGCATGCCTAGGTATTCACATATAATGCATATCTTGGTCCCAAATATCTTTTCACAGTTTATAAGTGCAGAATAATCCATCCCAAATCATCTCCAAGAATAATATATATATCATGGATAATCATAAACAACCCAAACGAATCTTAATAGAAGTGTTGGGAAAACATGTGGGACCAGTCGGGACCTTCCACCCGCCCCTGATCACCACGGTACAATTCACGAGGGACTTTCTACCCTCCCTGAACCGCACCACGGATTAGAAGGATCTCCGTCCTTTCTGAATCCGTGAGGGGTAATCTCCCATCTTACGTCTTTATCTCCTTTATTTCCCATAATATATCAATTAGTCCCTGTGGCGCAACAGGGTACCTCATCACGTGATGGCACAATTTCCAATTCACCAGTGTCACATACACAAATAATTTCTCACAAACAACACATAGATATGCAACACCACAATCAGGCACTAGGCCTTCCAGTATTTTCATGATATACATATATATATGAAATAGTTTCCAAAATCACATATATTTCAATTCCAAATATTTCAAATCACAAATTTATGCCATTTCAAAATAATATTCCACAGGACATTATATTATGAAAAATATTAATATTTCAAGATCTCATTTCCATATCTCATCAATCATCAATTGATAACCATATCTCAACTATGATTCAAAACCTCATCTCCATATAACATCATAATTATCAAATAATAATATTTCAAGTTACTTACTAACACTACACACACACATAAACAAGCAGAAAGCGGTTACCTGATAGCTAGCACCAATCTTTCAATAGTGCAGCTCCTGTAACAGGCAGTAATGCACAAAAGGGGGGGTGAATTGTGCTTCTTGAAATCTAATCCTGAAGATAAACAACACAGTTTATACTGGTTCAGCCCAAACTTGGCCTACGTCCAGTTCTCCAACCTGCAGTTGGGTTCCACTAAATCCTCAAGCTCTTGATAGCCTTTACAAGTGACAGCAAGAACTCTTCTCTTTACTGATCACTCCCCCTTACACTTTGTAAGATTACACCCTACTCTTAAGATCCCACTATCTTAAGAGTTATCCTCACTTTAAAAATGAATACAGAATAATTGTTCACTTAATTGAACAGATTGTGTTACACACTTAAGAATATGAGAGCAGAAAGTGTTGAGAGTATTAATACAGTAGATACAGATAATCAATGTGGCAATCAATCTCTCCAACTAACTTCTTCCCAATAGCATTTATAGTTTCTCTTGGAAGTATATCCGTTATAAATATGGCCGTTGAAAGCTTCAAGAGAGTTGAGTGATCTGGTGAAGTATGGAAGATGAAATCTGCTATGCATTTACTCCATTGTACTTGCTTTTGCTTTAGCCCATCTCTCTTCTTCTATCGCTGACAGAGTAGGTAAGTTCCAACGGCTCTTTTGATCAACTTGTGTCTTAACATAAACTTCCTTAAGTAGGTCTGAACAACTCTGTACTTGGAAGGCTAAAAATAGGCTTGACATTGATTTTGAATATTTCTCATCGCCACTCAGATTACATGCCTCTGATCGATCACAGGGTCTGGTGTCTAATCGATTACACATCGATTACCTATAGATTATAGCCTGCATCACTGAATATCAGATTAGTAATTCATGCGCCTAATCGATTACAGGGGAAGCCTGATCGATTAGACAGGTTTGATCGATTACATATAGATTACACATATTTCTCTAATCCATTGCAAACAGATTATACTCAGATTACTTAATCTTCTCTTAATCGATTACATGGCTCTAATCGATTAGGCATTTGTCTCTTAATCGATTGGACGACTCTAATTGATTGGGCTAAATCTTCTCATCGATTACAGGGGCCTCTAATCGATTGGGCGCTATGTGATCTGAACTTGATTCATCTCTAATCGATTAGGCTAGTTTCTCTCATCGATTACAGGGGCCTCTAATCGATTGGGCGCTATCTCTGATTCTTCTTTAATCGATTGGACATAAGATATTTGACTTGTAATCTATCCCTGATCGATTAGTCAAGACTTAGGATTATCTATCAGATTATGCCTAAGATATTTCTGATCTTTATCATAGCCCTTCCCTATGCCTAAGATATGTTTAGTTATCATCAAAACTTATCATTCTAACAGCTCCCCCGTGCTAACTTAGTGCAATTCAAGCACTACACAACCATACATACAATCATAATTAATCATTTATCCAACAATTTCACATGTTGGAAATTAAATTACTAACTACCCTTTCTTTGCCCTCACTTATTTTAAATTTTTATTCAACATTTATTCTCCCTCTTCATCTCTACTCCATTTATACATATATCCAAAATATTAATCTTTCCAATACCCATTTATAAAAATTCAAGCCTAAACAAAATTTTTCAAACCTTAATAAATATCTAAAAATTATCAATTTAACGATAGAACCTCAGATCACCAAGAGCCCTAATTTTCAATATATCTAAAAATCCAAAAATTCCCAATAATTAGGAAAACCTCCAACAATGAAAAATCTATTTAGAAGAACTTATAATCAAGGTCCAAACTTCAGTTTATTAAGCTTAGGACTCCCATTAATACCAACTTAGACAAGGCTTAATTTTTCAAGTATAACAAATTGAAAAACTAATGACATAGAAATGTAGAGGAGACTTACGGGATTCCAAAAATGTGTTTAGTTGGCCAGAAAACTTACTATTCCTACACCGCCGGATTCTGATAAGTCCGGTGAAAGGAGTAATAATGGTGGTATATGAGGAAAGGAAAATGAAAGAACGAAGAAAGAGGCGAAGTGTTCAGCAGGCGCAGGAATTGAAGGAATCATTGTGTGTGTTTATATATATAATTGAAATAGTAGTTAAATAGTAATAATAACAATATAATATAATATAATAATAATATAATATAAATAGTAGTTGAGTATGATTGGTTGAGAAAATAATAATTGAAATAGTGAAAGAGGAACAAGGGAGAGAGTCAACAGAATAAAAAGAGAGGTGACGTGAGGGACTGTCGGCAGGAGAAAATTGAGAATAGGGGAAGAGGAAAATACATTACTAGGCTCTAAAATTCTAAAATAAGATATTTCTTTTGAACAAAAAATTTTCTTTTCACTCTCAAAATTTTCCCCTAATATATCCTTTATTTATTTCCTCTTATAATATCCTCTTTTGAGTCCAAAAATAATTTCCCCAAAATTATTATCCTCAAAATAAGGGAGAAAATAGGCCTTTAAAATCCTAAAAAATACCTCAAAATCCTTCAAATATTCTCATAATCCATCATTTCTCATTAATAAATTCTTATTTACCCCCACAAATCCTCAATTAAGTTTTAGGATGTTACATGGGCCGATACTAAAAGGAGGCATCTGATGTTTGAGGAAGGAGACTTAGTCATGGTAAAGCTCCTTCCCCATCAAAGTCGTCGTTTTGCCAAGGTTCACAAGTGGCTAGTGAGACGATATGAGGGACCGTTTTCGATAGAGAAACGCATTGGTAAACTAGCCTACCGCTTGACTTTGCCTTCACACTTGGAGATGCATCATGTTTTTCATGTGAGCTTGTTGAAGCCCTTCAACAAAGATGAAGATGATCCAAGTCGAGGCGAGTCGAGAAGAGCGCCAACCGCTATCACCGTTATGCCAGAGCGTGAAGTGGAAGAAATTTTGGCACACCGAGTAATCCCAAGACACGGGAGTCATCCGAGTTATGTGGAGTACTTGGTCAAATGGAAAGGAGCTCCTGACAGTGAGGCAAGCTGGGAACATGAACTTACGTTATGGGATTACAAGGATTTAATAGAGGCATACAGGAGAGATGCGCCGAGGACGTCGCCACATTGAGTGAGGGAGGATGTCACGCACCGCTCCCGATTGAGTTAAAGAATGCAGAAATTGGCTACCCGGAATTGTCCGGAATATTCTAGAACATTCTAGAATATTTTGGAAGAATCTGGAACATTTTGGAAAAGTCCGAAACTTTCTAGAAGAGAGTAGAACTTTCTAGAAGTGTGTGGAATTATCTAGAAACATGTGGAGTTCTCTAGAAGCGTGTGGAACTTTCTAAAAGCTGGTGGATCTTCTGATGGAGCCTGGAACCTTCTAGAGAATTGTAGAGATATTCTTTGTAAATATCTTAGATATTTTTGTGGAATATTCTAGAGACTCGATTGTAACCTTTAGATCAAATAAATCTTAGCCGTTCATTGAGGAGGTGGATTAGTATAAATACCCCTCACCACCTCTCATTTGGGACAACCAACCAAAGTGAAGCATTTGTAGAGTTCTTTGAGAAAAAGCAATAAAAGTTCTTTTCCTTACAAATCTAAGTTCCTTCGTGATACTTAGTGCTTACAAGCATTAAGAGTAAGGCTGACTAGCATTTTAGAGCTGAAAGTTTGCTAGTGCCGCACGGTTCGTTGGTATTACGACCAAGTCCGTGACAATATGCATTGTATGTAGTTGTATCTTTTATTTAAAGGTATTTAGTCTTCAACTAATGTAGCCGAGTCGGCGGGTCAAACATTTACTAGTGTCGAATTCTTCCAGCAGATTAAGAATATAATTACATAATCAATACTTGAATATGGCATTTCTGATTAAGCAATGAAACTTTTTTGATAAGTATATTAAAAATTAAAATTTTTGGTTGCTCTTTTATTTTTAAGATCATGTGCTTGGTAACTAATTATTTGTTGGCAACAGAGCGGTTAGATAGAGTAACAGTAATCTGAGTCGTATCCTGAGGGACACTATCCTATAGAGTTATCCTACATTGACCGGCAATATTGGATGCAGCATTCTCCAGGATCAAACAGTGCGAGCAAAACAGCAAAAGTACAAAGAACTTAGCATAGAAACAAAACTGAAGAAGGAGGAAAGAAGGAGCTCAAAAACTCCAGAGCTCGATGCTATGAACCTTCGTACAATGGTCCTTATATAGCTAAATACCTCAAAGACATTGGACACAATTAAATTGTCACATTTTTAACTATAAATCTCCGGGTTAAATTTATTAGGAAATTGCATGTTACATTGATATTAATATCAAGTGATAAAAGTGCTTACTTTCATGTTTTTTAAATACGCACTGCTAGCTTAACATTTTCTTTTTACAAATTTACCAATATTAAATGAAGTTTTTAAGAAGAGAGAAAAACAAGATAAGGAGACATATTAAAACATTAGCTACGTTTGTAAAATTAATAAATCTACACTAATATTCTATAAATGACCTATATTAGAAACCAATTTTTTAATAAATAAATTATACTGTGGATAGGAGGAACTAAGGAGCATGCCATTAGCTAAAATATGATTATAGTGAGGGAGGTTAAGAAATCACTTTGCTCTGATATAATTGTAACTAAGAAGCATCATTAAAGTTTGACCCTTGAAGGAAGAAGGATTCAAAGGTAGGGGAGAGCGCGTAGAGTTTGTGTGCGCGTCACTGATGATGGAAGATCCAGATTCCAGAAACGTAAAGGACACCGAACACATCATCATGTATACTCCTTGGGAAGTGGCGTATCGTCCATTTGTCTTCTTTGTTGGAATTCATTTTGACTTTGACCATAACAACACCAAACTGTCCTTGTATTATTAACTCCAAGCTCCACAACTCATTTATTTCTGGGCTTACACTTTGGGAAATAAAGTCCCTGTCTTTACTCCATGTCCAAATTTTGTCGGTACACATACATAAAAGTACAGTACCATATTAAGTACTTCTGGTCTCTGTTTAAGTGCTACTCTCAGTGTCTTAAATATAAAATCACTTTGATTTTTTTTTGGAAGTTAAAGAAATAAATTAGACCACTAAATTATAACATATGTCACATAAAATTAGATTATAAGTTAATTTATAAGTAGAATAAATTATTTTGGAGGAAAAAGATTTTTTTTGGGGACTGAAACTACTTTTTTTTTTACTGAAAAAAAAGTCAAAAAGTCAAAGTGATCTTATAATTAAGACCGGAGGGAGTACTTTCTATCCACATTATAAGAATACTCCATCCGGCCAAAAATATAAAAAGTAATATAACAAATTTTTTGGTCCAAAATATAATAGATAACATACAAAAGTCATAGTAATAAATGCTAATTTTTCATTTAAACCCTTATATATTAAATGATGAAAGAGGGGGAGAGAAAGTGTGTATAATAAATAAGTGAGGGTAAAAACGGAAAATTTTATTAAATCTACTCATAATAAATTATTCCAATATGTTTTTATTGGTAGGTGTAAAAATATGGACTACCTCTTATAATGAGGATAGGAGGGAGTAAAACATATAGTAGAGTTATTTATTACTAGTAAAATTAATGTGATTTTTTAATTTTACATTTATATCATGTATTATACACGCACAATCTATTCTCTCCTCTCTTTACATTTAATATGCAAGACCAAAGATTGAAACCAATCATTTATTATCTCAACTTTTATATGTTATCTCTTATAATAAGGACAAAAAAAAAAGCTCTCATGTTACCTCTTATAATATACCCCATCCGTTCCAAAATATACCACTCTATTCCTTATTATAAGTCCAACAACCACACTATTTTGTTCATAAATATAAGTTCAGTTTGTGATCAATTAATGCTACTATAACTATTTTACCCTTTTGTTGGAAATAAGGAAGATGAGAGAGAATGTTTATAATGTATAAAATATTATTTTAACGCCTATTCTTATATAAGGGCAAAGTTAGAAAAATATGACATATTTAATGTTATAACCAAGGTTCAAAAAAGGAGACCGAACATTGAACCGGTCAAGCTACTGGTTTAAGGGTCGGTGGTCCGATCAGGGGGTCAAACCGGTCTTAAATAAAATAGTATAATTTAATTAAAAAATTAAAATGTTTGATTACAGATATTTTAAAATGTGCTTTGGATAGTGAGATGACATGCAAGGAGGGGTGTTGAGAGATTATCTCATGATATATATATATATATGTGTATATATTATATGATATTTGGTTATATTAGATTAGTTGAGATCATGACGACAGGAGGAGGAGGAGGACATAATATCAAATTTGATTAAATACAATGACTAAACATAAAATCTCCCCATCTTTCAATAATGTTCAATATTTATATGTATAAATATATATGTAACAATAATATATTAATAAATTATAGCCATCTACTAATAAATCAGCTGGTGAGGATCGAAAATTTGAAATTGCTGACTACTTTTGAGGGGTTTTGTTTTCTCTCAATGCAAATTAATTGATGGCATTCACTCTCTCAATCTTCGCACCACTCAAGCCACTTTCTTCTTATTTTACCTCCTTTTCTCACCTCTTCTCTGTTTCCACAGCAGTTCAACGGACTCCCTTATTTTCCTTTTTCTCTGAACTAAGGCGAAGACAAGGCATAGCGGTGACAAACAAGAATGGTGATGGTGTGAAAATCTTGTGAAGATAAAATTTCCCTCTATTTTCCTCTCTTCCTTCTTCTGATTCTTGTTTTTGTTCAGATAAATATTACTCCCTCCATCCTAATATATAAGGTCTTTTTAACTAAATTGTGGGTTCCAAAAAAATTAGTTAAAGCCAGTTAAAAACAATAAATGTGTAGGAAATATACAATTTTTTTCAATAGTGCCCTTATTTATGAATGAGTAAGAGAGATGATAATTATGAAAAGAAGATGAAAGAGAGTGTGTGAGAAAATTAATGTATGGGCAAAATAGGTAAAAGCACATTTATTACTCAAACAAAGTTAAATAGGACCTTATATTTTGGGACAAAGTCATTCAAAAAAATGGACCTTATATTATGGGATGGAGGGAGTACTCTTTATATCTGCGTTTTCTACGTTTTTCTTTGACAATTTTTTTAAAGTGATCCACTTCTTCTTCTCCATCTTTCTTCATTTTTTCCTGTAAACTCTCTCCTATCTCCTTTTCCAGTTTTCTGTGTTTCTTCTGGGCAAATTTCCTTTCAAAAAATCGAATCGGATAACTCGGCCATCTCAGCGGGTTAACGGGCTAACGCCAGTTTCCACCAGTCCAAAGCGAGCCAATCCGGTCTGATCTTTCCTCCGGTTTAAACACCAAACCAGACTGGACTCGTGGACGGTTCAATGGTTTCCGATCTGAATCTTTTGGTCCTGTCCAGTTTTTTGAACACCGGTTATAACTTTCACTCCTTGGTATGTGAGAAGTAGTTATGGTGGATTTTTAATAAGGAACAGAGTAGTAAGCTTCAAATAATTAACATACGTTTATCAAGAAAACTATTAAAATTAGTTAAAAGTAATGATTATGTTAGAAATATGAGTTGTTTCCCAATTATGCTCTTCTAAATAAATATGAAAGAGAATGCATGGGAAAAATATAATAAAAGAAAATGTGACAAATAAGATATAATAAAGATGGAAGAGAATGTATGGGAAAAAGATAAACAATTGGAAAAATTGGAAAAAATGCAATAAATGGTTATATGAACCTAAAATAAAGCTTATATTTTTGGACACACACTTTTACCAAAGTGAAGCTTATATTTTGGGACTGAAGGAGTACTTCCCTCGTTCTTAAATATAAGATCCAGTTGATTTTTTTTGGAGAGATTAAGGAAGCAAAACGAGCAACTTAATCATAATGTATTTTATGTATTATTAGATTATATGTTAGTTTATAGATCAAATAAACTAGTCTAGAGAAAAAATTCAAGAAAATCATGTTACAAGTAACTTATTTAGCTTTCTTAGGATTTTCTCAAAAAGTCAACTGAATCCTATATTTATGAATGGAGGGAGTAAATCGGAAGGAATACTAGCTTCATTTTTTCCTCAAATACATGGCACACTCTTGCAATGGTTATGCCTTTTCAATTTACCCTTATTATTAATTGAGGATAAAAAATTAAAAATTTACTCACATCATTTAAAATTTATAAATTAATGATAGATTTAATTATCAAACTACCATTTTTTTTGTTCGCATGAATTTATATTTGGCGTCTTACTAGTCTCCTCAATCCATAACAGATATAACATTAAGTTGACTTTTTTAAAAAAAATGTTAATGTTGCTAACTACAAAACCACATGAAATAAAAAGGATACATGATCGCAAAATTGGAAATAATTGATTTGATTGATATAAAGAACTTGATATAAGTATGTCCTTAATTCATGTATTACATGCCATTAGATTAGATATTATATTATACGTCATCTAAATTAGTGTCTCATTAGCAGGAGGGAACACTCTTGCAAAATCATTTGCCATGGCTATCCCTAACCATGTTCTGCAGACATCCCTTCTCCCTGTAGAGTGTTGTGATGAGTTTGATAAGAGTGCACGAAACTTTCTTTAGGTTTCTAATTTAGAGAAGCGTCGTGCTCATCTTGTTTCATGGGATAAGGTTTGTACGCGGAAAGAAAAGGTAGGATTAGGGTTGCGCCATTCATCCACTCAAAACCAAGCTTGTATGTTGAAGATTGGGCGGGGATTAGTCATTAATCAAGATGCTCTAAGGACCAGAGTAGTTCAAGGTAAGTATCAATGTGGGGTTGATGTACTGCCAAAAATGATAAGATGAGACCTGATTCTAGAGTTTGGAGTGGGATTAAATCTATTTGGGATATAGTGGAGAATGGAGTGGAGTTGACCCATGTACGGGGGAAGACGATTGCTAGATGAAAATATGACAGAAGAGGCATTTTCACAGTATAATAAGCATGTAACTTGCTCACTGACTATACTGAGCATGAAGTGAACAAATGGTGAAAATTAGGAAGCTTCATGCACCGATGCATTGTAAAACACACAAGTGGCTATTATTACATAATCGGCTTCTTACCAATGAAATTCTTCGTCAGAGACATATCCATCTTGATGGTGCCTGTATGCAACTTTCACATTTGGGCAAAGTAAATTTGGTTACACTTGGGAGTATCAAAGGGGAATAACGAATTCTGGGACAATAATCTACAAGACTCGGTGAAATCCAGTTTAGCCAAGTCTCGTGATGATTTTGGATATGGTCGGTGAAATGTCTTGTTTTTAGTAACTTGTTGGTTGTTATGGCGGAGAAGGAATGAGAGTGTCTACCTTGACATAGTACCTAGCATCCATGACTGAATAGCAAAGATAATGGGTATCGTTAAGTGCGTTAATAGAGCAATGCTCACCAAAAACCTACAAAAGCAGTTGGGAACAGAGGTAAAGAATTAGACTCCGATGAGAATACTGTGTGTTGATGCTAAAATCAGGTAAAGCAATAAAAAGATAGAGATTTTATTGATAATGTGAAAGTGGGTCTCCAAACACCGTGGTGTGGATTACAAAGACCAATAGATGGTGCATATGGCAATGAAGATTACAAGGTATTCGATACAAATATAAAGAAAAGTGCACAGTAGAGAGGGAGAAGTAAGGAGAATTGTATGATAAGAACAAATAATGATGTGGTAGGTACCCCGTCATGTGTGGCAAGTACCCCGACATGTGTAGCAAGTAGGCCGACCAGGACTCTTGCGTGTACTGAGCACTGAGTTGCTGCTGGAGCAATCTCCCCCACTCTCTGTCTTGACCTTTCTCCTTTTATAGGCTGATAGGGTGGCTATAGGAGGTGGTTCCACATTTGTAGGGAGAGGAGGAAGTGGTTCATATTATTGTGGATCATGGGATTTGACTGGTCTGATAGGTAGCTTATTGGAGTAATGGGGGGATGGACTGTTGGACTGGGTCAGCCTGACTGTTAGACTGAGTCAGCCTTAATGGGTCGCCCATGAGTGAACTTGGTTGCCCCGAAAATATAGGCGACAATCGTGGGATTTGTGGACGTTGAGGGCGACAGTCCAGGTCAGCTAACAACTGTCTCTGCATCGCGTGGGTCGTTGAGTCTTGCTGAGTCTATCAGTTTGATTTTGAACTTACGTGGTTGACATGCCAAAACTGAAAGTGGCATACCGTGGGCTTACTGGGCTTGAACTCATCTGAGCAGGCCCAAAGGTGAAAACAGGGTCCAACATTAAGCCCCCCACTCTCCATGTCCAATATCTGATTGACTTGGAGAGTATGTTTTGGTATTGACCGTGAAATTATTCTCCAAATCCAACAGTTTATTTTTGGAAAAGGAGGTCCCCAAGTTGGTCTTGCAAATGCCCAAGAAAGGCAATCCACGATAAGAGTGTCCGACTTAGATTGTAACTTTGTCATATTGCCTTTGAGGCGATGTTTTGGACTTGAACCCAGCTTATAAAGGAGTTTAAGGAAGGTAGGTTACAGTGATGGGACCTTAACCAAGTTGTCAATGAATATAAGTCCACGTTTAACTGTAGGTTACAGTGTTGGTCTTCCAACATTGTGATTGTAACTCTTGATGGGGCATATTCATCTAAAGCAAGATTTGCGGGATGTAGAGAAGTTCTTCGAAGTATGACGGGCCACATTTTGGAATCCTTCTTATGCAACATTACGGACAACGCTAGCCTTATAGGCTTATAGCTGAACTTTGGAGTTGCATTTGGGGATTATGTCGAGCTTGAGACACTGGATTTAGAAGTGTTCGGCTATTATGTGACTTATCTAGATGTAACATCTGGGGTTGTTCAGGAGAATTTGGTACTTCATGAAGACAGTGAGCTGTTTAATGCTTTGTAAGGACTCCTGGGACAAGAGTGGAATGTGTAGCTTAATTTGATCGCCAGAGAGAACAATTCAGCCGCTGATGTACTCGCACGGAAAGCTTTAAATTTAAGTTGATGATTGCAGATCATGTCGAACGAATCGACCCTAACGTTACTGTCCACCATGGGGGTCACGTGAACAGTTTATTATTTTCTTTATTTTCTATTTTGTCTTTAATTTCCTCTATTATAAAAAAATGATAAATATAAATACTAAAAAAGTAATTTATTTTAATTCATTAATATTTTAAAATGAGTAAATTTTGTTTTTAATTTGGTTTTTACATTATCAATTGGTTGGAGTAATAAGGATTAGAGGAAGTATTGCATTTACTATTTTGATATTATTTAGAAGTCACTTAATGTTTCTATGAGTTGGAAGTTTCAAAACGTAGCAATATTATCTTTTCTAGTTATAAAATTGATGTTGAGGTAATGGGCAAAATTACTTTCTTTTAATACTTCAGAGAAACATTGCTTCAAAAAAAAAATTTGGGCAATATTGCTCCTGAAAGAAAATTTTCGGATTAAATTTGTACCTTAACTCTAAAAAAAAATCAAATCACTGTTAATCCTCCATTAAAATTCAATAACTTTTCCAACTTTATCCTTAATTAAATACTACAAATCTGGCCTCCGTATTATATAATTCTCACATACTATTTAACTCATTAAAGATGACCTCTATTAATAAGTTTTTTCAATCTTACCCTAATTAATGAATGATTATTTAAATAAAATTTAATACATTGTGTTTAATCTTTTTCTTCTCTCTATATTTATTAACTATGGTAAAATTGTAACATTCGTATTAATTGATCCCAAATTAGATTTATAATGAGGACCAAAATTTTCCACAAATTGGACTAATAGAAAAGACTAGAGTGGTACATTCTATCCTTAATATAAGATTTTTCTTAACCCATTTGTGTAGATTAAGAAAATTATACAAATTAGTTATTTGTCAAAAATTTGTTAGTTTCTCCAAAATATTTCTTTACCACTATATTCCTTATTATAAGTTTATTTTAAGTAAATCTCATAAATCAAGAATTGTTACTTATATTATTAAATATGGCTTTGATAGAACTTTTTAAGGCCACCCTTATTCAAATTTCCCTTCCTAAAAAAAATTTATTCCCACATCTCTCCTCTTTCTCTCTGCAATAATTATATGATGTTAAAGTTGAAAAACAATTATTAATAACATCTAAGTAGACTCATATTTAAAAACAATTTTTTTAAAAAAAGTGGACTTACAATAAGTAACATATTGATGAATCATTCGCATTGAAATTACTATGCAAACTCCCCTGGTATAAATTTGCAATCATTATAGATAGTTTATGGAAAATTAATAAATATGGGGACAAAGTAAATTGAAATCATATATTTATAACCAAATTCAATTTCCAAATACCTCCTATATTATGGATTGGAGGTAGTATGCAATATACCTGATGCAAATAAAATCTACAAAACACTAAAAAAGGTAAATTTCTACATTTGTATGAAGAATATAATAATATGACCTACAAAATAATAACAAGAAACCCATTATTTCTCTACCTTATTAATAGAACAGGAGTACTTGACCTTTTGAGGTAGTGACCTTATTAATTTATTATACTTATTGTTGGTAAAAAAAAAACTTATTGTACTTAACACATAATATAAAAAGGAAAATGACAAATAAATATCTTCTGAATTTTGAAATCCTGTATGAGAGATTTTTACTAGTTGAATAATAATATTCACAACTAGAAATTAACTGTATAAAATTTTAAAATTCAGAAAGTATTTATCTATCATTTTTTCAATAAAAACGTGGTAAAATAACATAAAATCTCAAAGTTTCACTTTTTCTTATCGGGCACTAGTTAACCTCATTGAACATGACAAATTAAATACATCCAAGTCTCAGAGTATTTGAAAGTACTTTAAACATAAATTTGTGAGACTTATCTTTAGGTCTCTTAATTATGACTTAACTACTCCTTTTTTTAAAAAACTATTATTTACTTTAAAACCTTGGAAAATGCCCAGTATAAACGGATATCACAGTCTTTTAAAATTTCACTTATAATTAGAGAGGGAGGCACTAGGGAGTACGCAAATGTTTTTTCTAATTTAATTAATAAATTCATATTATTAATCCAGTTTAATAAACTGATTTCAGCTTTATGTTATGAACTAAGAGAAACGTTAAATTTTTTAGATGATATATAATATACAGGGTAGAAATTAGCTACAATGATAACCAATTATTTTATAGATTAACTACAAAATATAAATAAGTGTTTTTTATGCTTATATTGGAAAATTACCTTTTTCAGACTAACAATAAATTTCGATTTTTTTTAAAAAAAAATGGTGGGTTGGCTTGTCTGCCTTGCAATGACTGGTTGAAATCCCTTACAAGTAAGACTAATTCAGCCCAAAACGTTTAGTCCGCGAGGAGCCAACTTGTTTTTGCTTGGCTGGCTTGTTTTTCCACTCTATACTTTTTAAGAAATAATTTTGCCAAATTCTTTTGGGTTTAGTTAATTTTTTATTTATTTATCTCACGTCATAGATTGAAATCACAAATGCAAAATTTAAATTGCGTCTTTACTGCAAATTTACTGGAAGACAGGAGAACATCAAAACTTTCTTACGGACAGAAAACTTTGATAGACAGGAGTGTTTGTGTGTGAATGTAAGAGTGGAAGTACCTTTTCAGATGACAAATAATTAAAATATAATTAATCCATTAACTCATCAAATAGGATATCACATTAACAGCAGCTGGTGACTTGTAATTGTTATTTTCATTCATTTACCTAAATATATAAAGTTTATGGTTTTTGAGACAGTTTAAGTCCATTTATATTTATTAGGTCCAATTCCTTAATCAAATCTTGTAATGTGGCCTTTTTTTATTAATAAAAGTCCACAGTGATAAAATTTCAAAATTCCCTTGAACCATTATTGCTAATCACACGTAACAAAAGTAAACATGAATAGTGAAACCTAACGGATACAAACAAGGGCTAAGTTCTGTCATGAGAATTATTAAATACATATTTATCATTTCAGGTGCAGTAAAGGCATTTTCTTACAAAATAATGAAATATAGTTCCAAGCAGCATGTGAAGTACATAAAAGATTCATTATGTAGTTAAAGTCATTCATTGAAGTGGATATTACTATATTAAATGATAGAGAGTATTGCTCAACTGGCTAATCCGAGGAATTAGAATAACGGCAATAAATTTGTTTCATCCTTTGTCCCCCTTGATATTCTTTTTTCGCTATTTATCATTCAACATTTCAACCTTCGAGTAATTCTAAGCAGGTTTGTTTGAATGAAAACAATTATACAGAAACCACTATGATCATTTATACAGCAAAAATGGAAGAAGCCGAATGTGTTGAATAGCCTTCCTACCTCCTTTTACCCTGTAACCAATGTAAAATTGAAACTAAATTTGCAGCCCTCTTCAAATGGCTGTATTGACCAACCCACCAATATCCAGGAAATCTACAAACATGTCAAAAGCAGCATCTGCATAGCTAACATCAGCGATGGCAAAGTAAACTCAAGAGTGTCAGACAAAATTCTCCATCTAATCCTCATTATCCGAATCTGCGCCCAAAAAGATTTTTTTACAATTAAAGATCAAAATTTTCAGCAAAATCATTAATTTCTCGTTGAATTAACACAAAACAGGAGGGAACACAGGATGAGAATTATTAGGATGCTTATTTAAACCCCTCACCTCAATTCCATCTATACATTGACCAAAAAGAAAAAAAAAAATTATCCATCTATAGTTCAATACAGCTAATCAGCTATCAAGATTACACTTCCTCCCTAACCTCAGAGCCATTTCATTATATAAAGGGAACCTCAAAAGATTGCGTTCCAAAAGTTCGTTTTTACCTTTTAGACTACTAGCTGCAGGGAAGATGTAGCACCCTCCTTGGCCCCCACCCTTTTATTTTCTAGAAACACCTACTGTGGCTACTGGCCTATTTTAAGCTATTGCATAGTATGTCAAAATGCAGTCTATAAGTCTCTCTATATATATATAATTTAAAATCCATAGAAAAACCACATTACTCATAAGCATACAAAATACAGGTCTCAATTAAATTACTTCATTCGAAAGTACATCCTTATTTGGGGGGGGGGGGGGGGGTAATTTTAATCCTTGATAAGGCGAATTCTAGAAAAAATAAGTTTGACTCACAACTAAAACCTTGTGATGCTTCTTATAATTAGGGACACGGCAAATCTAAAAACTAGGACTTATAATTAGAGACAAAGGGAGTAGGTTAGTAAAAAAACAAAAGGCACCTCAGAATTGAGAGGTACAGTAATCATTATCCAACCATAAAGATTTGTAGATTGGGATTTTAAATTTGCTCACATTTTCCAGAATTGGTGCACTTCTGATTGTGGCAAATTTATCTTTATTTTTCCACAATTGAGAAAGGATGACAACATTAAAAAAAACCAAAGATGACATCCTGACCACATATTAATTTTATGAAGCCAAAAACAAAAATATATTGAATCTGAATTGAAGAAATTCGTTCACCTGATCTTATATCCTCACCGACTTGTCCTCTATTTTTCAGTTGTCTCCTGATCATCGCACAAATGAGTATCCACCAGTATATATGGAACACGAGCAGCATTATGAGCAATGTATTAAAGAGATAGTACAGAAACATGGGATAATTCTCTGATAGCTTTAAGCACTCACGAATGTAATAGCTGGAAATAAAACAGTGTAAAGATTATTAGAAACTGCAGCCAAGACAAATCGAAGTATAATCAATTTATTAGGACTGAAAATACACCTTGACGCTCTAATAACCCAAAATGGAAAGAAAATCAGCCGCAGTATTAGCCATGAAAGGGCAAAGAATCCAAAGAACAAACTTGCTAAAAATTCTCTCCCAGAGTACTTGAAAACCTTCGCAGCTTCCATGAATACATCGCTTGCATCATGGAGGGCAAGGACTATAGAGCCAATCCTGAAAAAGCTGTAAAAAGCATCACCTGTCACTTATCTCTCCTGTACCACTGAGCTAATGTCGATATTTTTGCATATCTAAATCTGTTAGCCCATGATAGAAGACCAAACAAGACTAAAAGGAAAGAAGAAGAAGAGCAGAAAGAAAACGTTGCTTTGCATAAAAGAACATAATATTCCCAGCAACACCAAAATCCTTGGTCATTGGTTATGTCAGTTTTACCATAGCAATCAACAATTACAAACTTAACACTATGCACATCCGGTGATCACATAATACCTCCACCTGGATTAAAATGTTGCAACAACTAGAACTCTAGAAGTATAGGCTCAGTATTACATGTTCTATTCTGGTTATGTGGCATGAATAAACAGATGTGTAGCAATTTTTCAATACAATCAAACATAACCTCCATGTGACATGAATGAACATATGCATAACAGCATCTATTAGCACCATTAAGAAAAACAACATAACATGAAATGCAGAAAACTACAATGGTAGCTGTAGGAAGAAATTGCTGTCAATTTTAAACGCCCTACAATCAAGCATCCTATCTTTTAGAGACAAGACCCCAATGGCAGGGACTGTATCATAAGTTATAAACAACTTCTAGAGCTGCCATGAGTTGTGCCATATGAAAATCAACAATAGGCCTCCAACATAAACCACTATGATAAATTATTAAAGCATATGCATGAGTACATCCCACACAATAATGAATCCTTCAACTGCACAAAAAAAAAAAGCTAATTACCTTGTCAAGTAAGAGGTTCCAATCAAGATAACGGTAATTATATGGTGAGACATCATCACTGAAAAATCCTTCCTTCGTGTCTCCCACTTCAGAAGAGCTGCAATGCTGTAGAGGTAGAACCCACATTGGCACATGTAGAAAATCTTCAGTGGACTCCTGAAATGAGAAAAGGAACAGGACACCATATGCTAATTAAAAAGCTACCCAGTAGTGAGTACAAAACACAACTATGCAGTTGATCATCTTTTGAACTAAATACCGACCAATGACATTCAATCAGAAGAAAAAGAAACTTCAAAGTCACTGGTTGGTATTAAACTGCAGCCAGTCAACCACATAAAATAGCCATATGCATGTGTACTCAAGGAAATGAACCATATGTCTGCAAACTATTTTGACTACTCATGGAATATCTTATGGGTCATATACTGATAATATGCATCCATACCAAACTAACTATATATTGGAGCGGTAAAGTTTTCAAAACAAAATCAGAACAACACCAAATCATCATGTTCCTAGAACTCACTAAATCATCAACTCATCTCCACAGCTATACCATCTAAGTTGTCTGCTTTTTAACCCAAGCTTTCATACTATGCATTGTAATGACAGCAGCATGGGGAATTCAGTACAGAAAAGACAAGATGACAGGCATTACAAGTTCCTGTAGATCAAGAAAATTAATGATGAAAGTGAAGAACAATAGCGGGGTTTGCATATGGAAAATGAAAAATGGATCTCTTTCAGAGATGGAATAAAATTCGTTGGGTAGATGGATGCCAGTTCAACAAACTAGACTAAATTACTTACTTCAACTCTTGATTTGGCCAGCCATCAAAGTATAATTTTATATCTCTGAACCAGGGCTCATGGAAGTTGAAATAAAGAACCAAAAATTCCACTGTAGCATAGTAGGTTAGCTTCCACATTGATTCAGAGCACTTTATAATCTTTGACTGTGTTGCCTTATTCATCTTTAAACGACCACAACCGTTGGTCGACAGCTTGATGGCCAACCACTGTAAGTAACAAAACAAACTAAGGAATTAAAAGGAGTTTGAATATAGTTATATGGTTACAATAAATTATAATATACAACAACAGAAAAAAATGAGAATTGCTTCCATAAATGTTTGTGCCACAGGGAAAGACAATCCATGCACACAACATGAAAGAAAGAAGTATTCGGAAAATTTACAAGTTGCTATTAATATTATTTCATCATCGTTGTTTATGTGCATAGCTAGAAAACATAGAACATGCAACCTCATAAAGTCATTATGAGATTAAGCTAAAATATAGTATTGGTTTGACAAGAACACATATGTTGGAAAAGAAAGCCCATTAGCTTAAGCCCTACCACTATAAAGACAAAGTTAGGTACTTCTTTTAGACTGGAATATTTTCAACTCACGGTACCACCTTCCTCCATATATTGTTGGTTGAAAATATTCTTCTTTGATCCTTTGACCAACAACTGTACATGTTTTCTTTTTACTTCCCTTGGCTCATTACAAAAATAAGAAACTTAAGTCTACTAACCAAACAAATTGCATGTGTTACTCAAGCTAAGAGATGACGGAAACATTAAGCAACCAAACCATTGTCATTCCTGAAAAGAAGAGGGGCCAAACAGGAAATAATAGAGATAGAAATTGGGGGGAGCGAAAAGAGAGATCCAATAACTCATCAATCTCGTTATGGGAACTGGCAATTCAAAAGACAGGGGAACAATAACTTCATTAAGTATTCATAGGCAATGGAAAGAACAGAACAGGTATACTATTCACGACAGCGTTCAAAATATACTTCTTTTCAAACTTGACAATGTTTAGTTATAATAGACTTATGGTGCATCCATATTATCCTGGAACAAATGTGATCAGCTTCCAATAAGATTTCTATCTTTAAAGTCTGTCTATTTTGTTGTCGTTCACAATACTACTAGCATGCTGCACTGCCTTGGAATCTACATAAAGGGTTGATATCCTTCCACATAACAAAACATTTGGCATTACTATGCCAATCTGGATAAGATGATAATTCCAAGAGTCCAACAGATTTTAGCGAAAAAATATGTTCACTATAACTGAGGAAATTCGATCTTCTTTAATGATATAAAATACAGTTGCACGGCAAAGTGTCGCCCAAACTTTCCAGATGTATCAGTCATTTAAATCTTTGAGGTCTTTAAATGACTCACGCCAAGCTCTAACGAGATAACAGTAATGAGGCAGCCGAAAAAAATGCAGCGATAACTGAACAACACATGAGAATAACGAACCGTTATTTAGTTGATAGTTGACGGGTCCACTTAAAGATCCTTAAACCTCCAGCACAATTCGATTAAATTCAAAGAAACTACGACTCTGTCTTGCAGCAATTGAATATGGAAAAAGAAAAGGAATTAAAAGAAAAAGAAGAAGCAAGAAGAAGAAGAGACAAAATTCTCGAAGGAAAACGCAAGAATGAAAAAAATGATCCCCGACATTAAGAAAATAGCCATGCGAAATTGAAAATGTTGAAGAAAATACATAGGAAAGAAAACAGTTCGAAGCAAGAAACAGAGGAATTCAGGTAATGGAAGAAGCGAGTTGCAAGAAATATCCAAAAGAAGGTCGGGGGAGATGGAAAGAAAACGAAGAAAGAATCTTACTCGGAAGATGTATCTGTCAAGAAAGACTCTGGCGAAAACGAAGCCGACGGCAAAATAGATCGCGATGTGGAAATGCGAAAGGGTTGGTGTACCATTATGAGCCGAAAAGGAATCCATGCTAAAGCAGAGGTGGAACGGCAGCTAGAGGAGGAATACTTGAACAAGCAAACCAAGAATTGAACTAGAGGCAAAGATCAGCCATGGAAACGAAGGAATCTCTCATGGAATGAAGATCTAATTTGCCCTAATTCACAGAGAGACAGAGAGAGAGAGAGAGGAATAAGGGATGCAGGTAACAGAATGAGAAGAGAGAGAGAGAGAGAGGGAAGGAGGGAAAAGAGAGAGAGTGGCAGTGAAGGAGGTTGCAACGGAAATGGTAACTGGTGAGGAGGGTTGGGTTGGGTTGGGTTGAGGGGATTCGTTCATTCATGAATCATGATATCTCTTTCTCCTCTTTCTTTATTTATTGCTTCCCAATTTCTTTGAATCTCTAAACTCACCCCCTACCTCCCTACTTCCCTCTTACATGTGGCATTCACTCGCCCAATTTCATCATAAATCAATAACAATCACATCTTTAGACAATTGTCAATAACCACTACTCAATGAGTTGTATTAATAAATAACTCTATCGTTACAATTCAATTTAATATTATTGTGCAAGCTCTAATATGATTTAAGGTGATTTGGTTGTGGTTAATTTTTTTTATGGTATTTAGTTGTAATTCTTCCTTTTTAATTTTCTTTATTTAATATATTTAATTCATTATGAGATATATGTATAATCCAATTGTGATATGACATGGCTTGTTTTGATTGGTAATAATAATAATAATATGTGATTTTTTAACGGGAATTATATTCTGCGATTAAACAATTCCCACATGAGAATTTTAGAAGCATTTTTAAAACTTGATGAAAAACGACGGCTCGTTTTTTTTAAAATGTTATTAGTTCTATGAAGTGTTGGTATATTTTAAGTTTTCTTCTCAGAAAAGCCTTTTTTTACTGATTCTTAGAAAAGTATTTAATATGGTGATTTTTCGAGGAAGGAATTGTGTCGATCTCATTTATGAATGAAACGGGATATTCTTCTTTTGCCTGAAAGTCTGCTTCGAAGATATATTTTGCTTTGTTGAATGTTTTGGATGTTTTATAAGTTCAGACAAAAAAGGACTCTTTTATAAGTAGAATTATTTGATACTCCCTCTTATTTATGCTTAATGTAAGACGTTCCAGGACTTCAAATGTATCCTATATATATCACATATTTCTAATTTTAGGTTTTTTTTTAAATTATCTCTAGTAATGTTTTTTCAACAGCGATTATGTAAGGGAGAAAGAAACAGATTTAAAGAAGATGATTCAAATGTTTTCAAAAAAATATCATATTAATTAAATTGTCTAAATTGTTGTTTTTGCAGTGATAATAATTATGAAAACAGTGAAAAACAGTTATGAACTGGGATTAAATTAATTGTACATGCACATATAGAGCATCTCATTTACATGTTAATGATCTCTGCTTCCCCTTTAATAAGAGTGATTAAAAATTGATTAAGAAGAGATGTCATTGTAAAGAATGTACTCCCTCTGTTCCTATCCTATTTATAAGATAGGGATTAATAAATAGTTCCTCCTTCTTTAATATAAGGAATATTTACCTAATTTGATTAAATTAAACATGTTAGTTAAGTTAGTTAAAATCACATGATTTTACCAAAACATCCTAGTCACCTACCTTTATTCCCATCCTCCCTCTCTTACTTATTTATTATTGAAGATCATCAATAAGGATGATTTAAGAAAAGGTTAGGAAAAAGAGTACAAATATGTTTTGTATTTAGGAACTGAGTGTATATCATATTCCCTTTTATAAGTTAAGATTCGGCGATGTTTGAAATTTTTTTTCTAAACTCCTCATTTTAACCTCGTTTAATGTCAAATATTACATATACCACTATCGCACTGATTGCCCTCTTCATCACACGGCTACATATTCTCTCTTTTCTTCATAAATGAAGACATTTTAGATAGCAAAACTCATTTTTGCATATTTATTGCACTTAACTAGTTTTAACTAACTTTTCAAAAAACATAATTTAGTTAACTCTATCTTATAAATCGAAACAGAGAGGGTGCATGGTATATTGTGATTAGTATATATCAAGGTTCAAAAACTCAACCCGGGCATCGAATCGGCCGACCTACTGGTTCAAGGGTCACTGGTCCAACCGTGGGTTAACCCGAACTTAATAAAATAATAATATTTAATTACCACTAATATTAAAATATAAGAAAATATATAAATGTAACCAATATCAGGAGTGGCACTTTCATTTCCTGAACTTCCAATATCCATTGATGTTTCTAAACAACGTTCAAACCACTCAAATTCAATGACTCAATTTCATAAAACCTAAGAATAAGAATTGCAAGGAACAAAGGCTATCAATCTCAGTGGCACAAACACACATAGCATCATAAGCTATCAATCTCAGCGGCAATTAATTTACAAAATACAGTCTTCCTCACACTCTCACAGCAAGACTTCACATCAAGTAGACAGCATTACAGAGCTTTACAAAGCTTTCACCAAATAAAAAACAACAAATGAAATTAAGAAATGAAATTTTACAGAGCTTTCACCAAATAATTAGGTAGACACCATTTTCAAACATAGCAACAACAAATAAAAAATTTGAACCCGAAAAACTTTCACCACCAAAACATATGCATTCTTAGTGCAATCTCAAGAATACTAAGATACCAAGAATCGATCAATACAAAGGAATACAAAGCTCAGATTACCAGCACATAAAATAAGAAGCTCAGATTACCAGCACACGTATATTGCACAAAGATTTAAGCTCAGATTACCAGCACACGTATATTTAAGCTCAGATTAAGAGGAGTCATGGAAGTTTATTCACCTGAAGATTGCACTAATACGAAGCTCATCTCAACGGAATACGAAGCTCGACTGGACGAAGGTGACTGGAACCCCGTTTGCCGCCTGAGATCGCCGTCCACCGTTGGCGATTGCACGAAGGGAAGGGAGGACGAAGGGCCAGCCTAGGGTTTTTGGTGAGAGGGGTGAGGGAGACGAGACAGGGGCTCTGATCGCGGGGGGTTTTCTAGCTTCTGGGCTTTCACTTTTTAGATCATCTTTTTTTTAAATGTCCCAAAACGGCGCTGTTTTGGGACAGAATTTTCTTAAAAAATAAAACCAGCTGACTCGCCCATTCGGCCGAGTCATCCGAGTTTGGCCGGGTAGGGCGAGTTGACCTGGCCTCTCCCTGGGTCAATCGTCCCCCCGGTCTGAAGGCTGGATCGGACTGGACCAGGGGCTGGTTCACGGTTAAACCGGTCGGACTGCCCGGTCCGGTTTTTTACCTTGGTATATATTGCATAAAGTTTAGCAGCAAAGTCATGTATGATTTGGTGAATGTATCCGGGTTCTAAACATAAACCATAGTTTGAAAATAAATTTTGATAGTAAATATAAGAGTTTTTAATCGGGAAAATTCCAAATAAATACCCCTCGAATATCAAAAGGACAAAAAGGTACCTCAAATATACAAAAGGACATAAAATGGATCGTTTCCAACTTGGGATAAAAAATTTTAAGACAAAAAGACCAAAATACCCCTGTCTCCATTCACTTATAAAGTGAAATGATTAATGACTATACTAGAGTGGTTAATTGCTATACTGAAGTGGTTAATTCCTATACTCAAGTGGTTAACGACTTTCATAAATATAAGAGTATTTGAGCTCAACTAATGAATCAGTGAGGTAGTTAATTGCTATACTGGAGTGGTTAATCCCTATATTGGAATGGTTAATTGCTATACTAGAGTAGTTAACAACTTTCACAAAAACAAGCCTAACTAATGAATCAGCGAAGTGGTTAATGGCTATACTAGAGTGGTTAATCGCTATACGGGAGTGGTTAATGATCATACCTGAGTGGTTAATGGAGACATGGCTATTTTGGTCTTTTTACCTTAAAATTGTTTATCCCAAATTTGGAACGATCCCTTTTGTGTCCTTTTGTATATTTGTGGTACTTTTTTATCCTTTTGATATTCGAGGGGTATTTATTTAGAATTTTCCCTTTTTAATCTCATCATTTCTATTTATCATTTTTCTACAAATTAATTATTATCTGACTTACAAAACTTATGTATAATCGAATGTTTTCTTTTTTTGGTCAGATGTATAATTGAATGTTACAACATAGCAATTAAGAGAATTGTGTCACATATGTTATGATTAGCTAATTCATTTTATTAATGCCCCAAAATGAGATAATGAGTCTCATATTTGAAACCCAAAAAACATATATCAATTATATTACAAGAAGATAATGATTGAGGCGAGTTGTGTAGAGGAGTAAATATGTTACGTAAAGAAGAGATGAGAAGCAAAAAGCATATGAAGTGTAGAGTGGCGTGCAAGTGTTAGTGGGAATGGGATGAGTTGACATCATAGCTAATCATGCTTGGAGTCAGGGTTCAACACTTCAACATGGTGATCTAATTTTCCATTTCAATTAGTGGGAGAAGAACCGGATTATAGGGAAAATTGAGGAAATGTCCCACATTAAAAACTTTAATACTAAGAATGACTTAAATAAGAAAATCATATTTAAGTATTTTTCATCAATAAAATATATAATCTTTTCCCCTTGTTAATATTTTTACCTTTCTTTTGTATTTTTGTCAACACATGGGCTATATGTTGATTGATTTGATATAAACTGCTTTTTTTTTTTTATGGAGTTGATATATATATACTGCTAAACTTTCATTCAATTGCCTAAAAACTAAAAGGAATTATATTTGTTGATGAAGCATTCTAGAATAATTTGATAGTGAAAAATCATATGATAATATAATGTTTTGCAAGTTTTAATTTCCAATCCGGAACCTAAATATCTTTTTTTTGAAAAAAAAAGCCAAGAGGGCAATTGGAGAAGCTAGACAATAGACATGACCCTGTTATAATTTAGACATACGTTCCTAAAAAATGAACGTGTATAATGAATTTGAGGACGATTTATGAGCACATATATAAAATTAGGACACGAGTTCCATGCATAATTTATTATTATGATTATTATATATCCCATTCAATACACGAACGAATAGGATGCAATTTCTATTAAAAATGTGACCCATGTTACACACAATCAGCGGTGGAACGAAAAATTAGAACCTTATGAAAAACTAATTTTAAATGAAAATTCGTTAGTCATGGGGAGATTTAAAAACTAAAAGTGGCAAGAGTAAAAATTGAAAAGTTAAGTGCTATTTTGTTATTATTTATTACTCTTCGCTTTCTTTGTTGTTGTAACAATGTACATTTTGAATTGTCTAAATTCTTCTCATAAAATCTCACCTGGACAGTCTGAACATTTACCGGCTTTTATATTGTTGTTACTCTTAATCTTAATTTTATTCCCTCTCCAAATATTTTTCTTATATTACATTCTTTTTCATAATCTAATTTTTTCATTAATACTCTATTTCTTTATTTTATTTTTCCAATATATATAAGGACATACTAAAAAATCTTAAATATTATTATTGTTAATTACTATTCTTAAATAGTATATTTATATCAAACTCTTGTAAAAACACAGGATGGAATAATAATAATAATAATAATAATAATAATAATAATAATAATAATAATAATAATAATAATAATAATATTATTATTATGAGTAATTGTCTCAATGACGGTGTCATGAACTCATGAAATGTCATTTTCTGTGTTTCTCTTGCCGTCCATATTAATTGAGCCAATGATAGGGGGCACAGTAACTACTCAATCTCACTTACCAAACACTAAATATTAAACTTGTAGGGCACACAGACAATGCCCTTTCTGTATGCTTCCTTTATGGTAACAAGCCAAAATACTATTAACTGCACACATTTTGTGCCATCAATAGAGAGGATTTTTTTTTCTTCTAAGAAAATAATAAATGATGGAGAGGTAAAAGAGGATACGGCTGCAGCTTTATTGGAGGATAATGGCATCACGTGAATGCCACTTTTGTTGATTAGTTGGTAGTTCTGCATTTTGTATTTCTGTCCTATCAAAAAAAAAAAAAAAAAGAGGTTGTGGTTTGTAATAATCAATCAAATACTCCTATATACCTTAAAATGTTGTAACTCTCTTCTAATTGGCCATGTAATCTGATTGTGTGATCAAAAATACTAATCATTATTGGTCGACTCTTTGACATAATCATTAATCTCATTTTTAATTGCTTAATGTATGGTCTCATGGTGACTGGTCATTACTCTTTTCTTTATACGTGTTGAATGTAATTTGACTTTTTAACTATGTCATCAGATTATATACTCCATTTTATAAACATTTTTCAAAGTTATGCCACCAATGCACCACCACCTTCTTAGGCATTGTTTGATATGATGGAATTAGAGGCATGGAAATTGGATTTGATATGGATTCTGTATTGTCCTTTCAAAAATTATTTATAACTTAATGGTTCTGAAACTGCTTTCGAGAAATTTCCTTATGAAAAGCAACCGTGATAATTTAAAGGGTTAAAGATCATTTTGGCCAATGTACTATGAGCCAAGTATTACCCAGCACATATATTTATAAAAAGCATCTTATATGCCAATGAACTTTTAAAACTGGACAAATTAGCCAACGCCGTCAGATTTACCCTAACTGTCGTTAAGTTCCTGCCACGTGTCGACATATTATTGGTCTATGTCATTTTTTTGAATCCACGTGGACGAAAAATACGTTGACACGTGGCACCATTTGGTTAAAATTGACTGCGTTGGCCAATTTGTCGACTTTTAAAAGTTCATTGGCATATAAGATGGTTTTTAAAAATATATGTGCTGGGTGATACTTGGCTCATAGTTCATTGGCCAAAATGATCTTTAACCCTAATTTAAAACAACTTATTGTTCATATGCAATAACTCATTGTACCCAAAGTCATACTACTTATAAACCTAATAATATATCATAGACTCATGTCTCTTTATTAATTTATAAATAATAAACAAGAAATAATTGATAATAAATGCATGAAATGCCCTAATTGTGGCAATATGCAGAAAACAACAACTGAGAGTATAAGCCTAGTTGGCGTAATCTCAACCCTCCATAGCCTTCCCTGACGTCCCTTCTCTATATTTTTCAGCTACAAAAAATGGTAATGTAACGGGATGAGACCACTGCCTCAGTAACCGGCTAACCTACCCACCGTACACACCAGCACATGCTTACGAAGTGTCAGGTGGGACAGTTATAAAACATGTATATATATAATCATATACATAAATATTTATCAATAAGCCCAAAGTAACATTCATGTTCACAACTAATTCAAGATCATAGAACTTAGGGAAAAATAAGATCGTAGTACCTAATGATAATCATACTCATAGTATCAATAACCTTCCAATCATTAATCTCCCTTATATCCTCCTTATTCCCGCCGACTGAACCCATGGGCTAAGTTAATTACACATGTTACTGTTTACTCCCAAAGCTCACTGATTATGTGGAGTGGATGGCCAAGTCCACAGATCACACAACCGGACCATGGGTTTCCCCTCATAGAATAGGTGGGGTGTGAGGGTATCGCAGCCCCTCATAGAACAAGTGGGGCGGTCCCTCATAGAACAGGTGGGACATAGTAACCCCTCATGGAACAAGTGGGGCACTGTACCCTTGTAGAACATGTGGGTACGACTGGGCCAGCCAAAGAGCCCCGAATGGCTGCCTCACCACGTGGTAAAATATTTATCTCCCTCAACTATATTTACCTCTATGTTATCATAGAATGCATATTTCACAACTATAACTCACAAATCATAGGACAATATTCATGAATATAATCATTCAAGCTCGAATCTTTAGCTATCATATAACATATTCACAACAATTCTATAACCTTCAACGATTCATAACAATCAATTATCATACTAAAACAATATCATAATAATCATTATATAAAACATCAAAACATATTTCTTTTACAAATAATGTCCCACAAGACGGTTTTTCATAAAAGCAATTCATAAAAAAATTTATAATACAAAAAGATAGAAATTTCATATAATAATATAATTTGCAAAAACTCACAAACACATACTGATATGCAGTTACCTGATTTACTGCTCAGGATTTCATGCATTCAATTCGGACTTAATAACTCAAACTACATAACACACATCAACGATCCAACCGTTGAAAACGACCTGATGGATGTTTTGAACATGGTGACCAAATTTCGCTTCGATCCAACGGTTAACAAATGCGCAAATGTTATTTTGACGAGACTGCCTCATAATTAGGTGAAAATATCTTAATATGTTTGATTTCAACCTATCACCTCCTATATATAAACTCCTAGAGTTTGCTCCTCCTCTCATTAATCAATGTGGGACTTCTTACTATTCTTATTTTATTAAATATTTATTTGTGTATATATGGGATATATCTTGAATAATCTAATTTAATATCTACAACTTGATTTATCCTTATCTTTCTATTTAAAAAAATCAATATAAATAAATATCTAATAATGTTATTTCTTAATATCCTTAAGATTTGATATCTTTATCCTTTTTGAATATCATCACTTGATATTACAACTCTCTCCTTGATATATTATTTTAGATATAATTTTCCTACTTAAATATTATTTCCTAAATTTCATTTAGGGTAAGATATTCATTCATAAATATCACTTTAAGTCTTATGAACAAAAATTGGGATGTTACAGATTCCATGTTAATTGCTTGATTGGTACAATTCAAAGCCCTTGAAATTGGCTTCCATGTGGAATCCAAATGGGCTCAATTCACCTATTGGCTTCCACAAGAAATGCTCAGTTTTGTAATTCCATGAGCCCATTTCCATTGCCTATCTTTCCCCTTTTCAACATCCTAAGCCACCATCTTCATCTCCCTCACCCAGCACCACCGGTGACCTTCTTTGCCACCCACCACCAACGACCTTCTCCACCCACACCGATGGCCTTCTCTCTCCCCATCAACCTTCATCCCCACACTTTCCCCTTCGGCCTTCTCTCTCCCTAGTTACAGTGGTGTCGAAGATGGGTCTTTGATTTCGTCCTCTTCCTCACCTCACCATCATGGTTTTTGTTCTCTTGTTTCAGCCATTAAGCAAGCCTCTTTTTCTCCACCTCCATCAATTTCTTCTTCTCTTCCTCTTTTCTTGATTAGCTTTGGCAAGGAGATTAGGAGAATGAGCTTGCTTCTTAACTTCAAAATTTTTAAATCTGGATGGTTTTCTTGTTCCCCTTGTTCTAGATCTTGACCGTTTGAAACTCATCTTTTCCCCCATATAGTTTTGATTTCTGTTTGCCATTTTTTAAATAGCTTCATAGGTCTTGGTTTGATCTGAACTTCTAAGAGTGGTGTTCGATTTTTGGATTTGAGCTCGTGAGGTTTGTAGGTTCGAAGGAGGAAGGGATGCTACAGGGGTAGTATTTTTTTTAAGAAAAAAATAGGAGGATATTTTGGTCGTTTCATGTGGAAATTAGATCTCATTTTCATGATATACCAAACACACTTTTATAGCTCATATCCATTTCTATATCCATATCTATTTACATATCCATTTCCATTTCTATATCCATCAAAATCAACTCTAGTATACCAAACGTGTCCTTAGTTTTTATCATTATACCAATATTGAACATCGAGAAAAAAAGAAAGTTGGGAGTTTTTTTAAATCCACCCATTTTAAGTATCTAATTTTTTACTAGCACATTTTAACTATCAACTTAAACAATTGAATTGATACTAATACACATACATATATTCAATGCCTAACTTAAAATATCAGGGTTATTAAACTCGGGCAAGCCAGGTTGGTCCGAACTGTAACCTGCCGACTGGGACCAACGTCGGTTCTGTTTGGATGGCAACCCTGGTAGGGGCCAACTCGACGGCGACTCGACTGAATCGGCCGGACCTGGTGATAACTCGGCGAGTTGGGCGAGTCGTTGGGTTATATATTTTAGGGCCAGAAAAGCAAATCAACGGCGTTTAGGAGCAAGCCAGCGATTTATTTTCATCAGATAAGATCCTTGTAGACAGGTTTCTCAGTTTAGGAAAGACGAAGAAAAGAGAAAAGAGAGAGGAACAATGGGGAGGAGAAGAATAATGGCTAAAAAAGAAGATAAGATTACTCCAAGTTGATGATGCTAGTAGGGGTGGTCTAGCTGTAACATTTGAAGGCTTCATCAAACTGGAGAAGAAATTAAAGCGCTGAAGGAGGTTGAGTCGTTGAGCGTGATAATCTATGAAAATTGAAAAGTAAAAATTGTTGTGTGTCGCAGCTGAAGAGGTGGGGAAGGATATGAGGTGATAATTAGGATTAAGGTGAGGGAATGGGCTTGGGCCTTTACTCAAACAATTGATTTTAAGGTTGCATTCTTTTAAAATTAAATGAATGAGAATTATGTTTTAAATATTTTAAAAATTTGCATAAGTATTTATTATTTGATGATATGATGAGAATTCAAAATTATATTTTAATTTTTTACTCTTCACCGGTCTGGCTTACGATTTACTGCGATCTGAACCACTGACCCTTGATCTACTGTCTCGGCCGGTCTAGTGACCGGTTTGAGTTTGATAACCTTGAAAAATATACATATTCAGAGCAAGTCTTGACAGATGGTCATGACATGTAATACTATGAACTTTGGATCTTTTAGTATAATTGTCTATTTCGTTTTCTCTACTTTATTTTGCTTGATTGGTGCATGTTCGATTTATCATGTTGGCAATGGAATCAAATATATCCAAGTGATAAATCATGTTGACAATGTTTTTTTGAGAATATAAATCATTCATAACTAAAAACATGAAATTTGTGTTTTAAAATATAAATTGACTTTTTCTTCTTCATATTATCTTATCCGTGCAACGCACAAGCCTTCATTCTAGTTTATTGCTGAAACAAACCCATAAAATGGGTAATCTATGATTTTCTTTATTATATCTCAAGTTTCTCTCTAGGACAATGGATTATTATATTCTTTCTTTATATTTCATTTTCTTTGATAGAAGAATTTTTCAACATTAGAGTAGGAATGTTCCACATTTCCATTTATTTGCACTTCATCTTCGAAACAAACATTGAACTTTGACCAATGCGTGCTTTCCTGACTACTATATTTAAATTTCATTTCTTTATATAAGATTTAGTTATTTTTTTAAAAAAAAATATAAGAAAGCTGAACAAACTATAAATTAATTTACCTGAATTTTTTTTAAATTAATTTATTTGACTTATAAACTAACATATAATCTAATAATACATGAAGAGTGTGTTTGGAATCAGCGATTACAAAAATGACATTTTTCTAATATGACTTTTACAAAAGAGTTAATACATCTTTTGGTCCTTGAACTTTCACTCAATTTTGGTTTTGATCCCTGAACTTTCAAATCGGTGGTTTTGGTCCTTGAACTTTTGATTAATTTTGGTTTTGGTCCATAAACTTTAACATCGATGATTTTCATCCTTGAACTTTCAATCAATTTTGGTTTTGATACCTAAACTTTCAATCAATTTCGGTCATTAGTCCTTGAACTTTAAAAAAACTCAAAAAATGAGGGACCAGTGGTTATAAATGACACAAAGGTCAGGAACCAAAACCACAAATATAAAGTTTATTGACCAAGACCAAACTTGATTAAAAGTTCAAGGGCCAAAACCACCGATTTGAAAGTTCAGGGATCAAAACCAAAATTGAGTGAAAGTTCAAGAACAAAAGTCGTATTAACCCTTTACAAAAATAAGATAGAGTAAAAGTTATATTGTGTAGTGTAATTTGTGTTTGGATTATATATAAAAGAAATGACTTTTTGATCGATTTAACTTTTAAAAGTATGTTTGGATAATTATTTTTGAAAAGTAAGTTCATTTGGAAATGATTAAAAAGGATATGAATATTATAGAATAATAGAAATAAATTACTTGTGTATCTTTATGCTTAGAGCTGGAAATTCGGGCCGGCCCGCGAACAAAAATACACCCTTTTATTGAAGCCCGACCCGACGGGCTTTTACTCTTTTTTTTTTTTTTAAAAAAAGTGAAGGGCTTTAACTTTCTTTGATCAATGAAATTGTACTGCGAAAAAATTAAGGAAACAAAGATGAGTAATTGAATATAAATTGTGCAGCAAAGTCAAGTGACATAATTTGTCAAAAATGGTATATATAAAACTTAAAAGGGAAGAACATGTTAAATTTATGTGGTTTTTTAATTAACAATAGCAAATTGGCAATGTTACACAAATAATTAATTAATTACTAGATAAAGACAACAAAAGCAAAGATACATCACAATTCAAAAAATGAGATTAAATAGAACAGAAAAAAGTAGTGACATGAAACAATCGTTCATTACTCCAAATATTAGACAATAAAAAAACAAGGGACCCAGCATAAATAAAAAACATAAATACGATCCATAAGTAGCAAGTCTAGAATTAGAAGTCATACACCACATCTAGAAATCATACATTACAACTATATAGAATATTAGAATGTTCCATAAGGACACAATGTCCACATGACACAACACATTTAAAAAAACTAGTTCACAAACCACAAAACAAACCAATACATAATAACATAGTACAATTTTCCTTTTTAATTTTTATTTCCTAGAAAAAAAAAACTTCTTGGACGGGCTTAAACGGGCGGCCCGTCAAAGTCCGTGGCTCGACGGGCTAGCCCGTTCCCTTTTTTTGCCCCCAAAATCAAAGCCCGGCCCTCCTCGGGCTCGAGCTTAAAAGGGCCGGCCCGACGGGCTCGGCCTGAATTCCCGTCTCTATTTATGCTGTGATAATTTTGGGTGAAAAATTAAAATTATTTGAAAAAAATGAAAATGGAAATTTGAAATTGGCAAAGTTTAAAAATGCTAAAATACTTATATAAATATATTTAATGGATAAAAATTCATATGAATCAGAAATCTTACAAACCTAAAATTTTTTAACTAAATAATAATATTACATAATTAATTGAATTGTATATCCAGTACAACTTTAGAAATCTAGATTCAAATGGCAGTCTAACAAATTTGAACAGCAACATACATAGTCATTTATTCAGAAACCGAGCAAAAAAAATTGGGTCGAATTTATAGCCTGCTTTCTCATCAGACTGAAAGTACCAAATAACTAGATCTAAAAACTATTGTTTTTCTTCCAAAAAATTTCTATGACCACACTAAATATCCAAAAAATAGGAAGGGAGAGACAAAAGGTAAATCATGGTTTGTAAAATTTTTTAAGTGAGCATTTAATGCTCTAAAGGTAATTAGCTTTTCTCTATCTACTCATAATCACTTCAATTTGACTTCGGGCTTAAATCAACTTTCCAATTGGGCCTGTCTCCCTCTATTAAGCATGCCAAACACAATTAAATAGCTTATTTAGTAACCTAATCTCCTAAAAAAAGTCAATTAATCTCTTAAAAAAAGTTAATTATGTCTTACATTAAAGAATGATGAAACATTTTCAATTACACAAATCTCAATAAATTGCAACTTGAGCTTGCCAACAAGCTTTGGCAGTTTTACGATATCATATTATCATGGAATGAACTTCAATTGATGCCAACCAATTAGAAGGGCCCTAAAATTCCATTTTCATTTTTATCGTTATATATTAAAAACTAGCAACAATAAGGGGCCACTAGTTTTTTATACCGAATGGGTATCAACCGATATTTTCTTTATTTTTTAAAGGGTTAAGATCTCTCGACGTAAGAATAATGTTGTCTTGAAAATTGATGTAGGCTTAATGTCACAATGTAAATTTTCCAAATGCAGTAATTTTAGCCAATCAGTAACCTTACTTTACCCCTCCTGTAGTTTTGATGAAAACTCTTATAATTTTTTCGGGTAATAGCCAATTAGTCCAGGAGAAGCTGGGCTAACGCATTTCCAGTTGAGAATTACTATTATTTTCAGTTTGTAGAAAATGGGACAAGGCCCATTAATTTTCTTTGGGCATATGGATTGGAGACCCAAGCCAGTGAGTCAGGTTGTAAGATGAAGTGATTGGTGTTTAAAAAAAACCATCAAATAAGATTCATATCGTATCTCTTTAATGATTCGTTGATTACGATGGAAGAATTTTTTATCGAAGTGGAAGTAAAAGTGTGCTTTAAAATATGTTTGGTATGATGGTGGAAGTGAGATATAATTTTAAATTAAAATATGCATTTGCAATGTGAAAATACTAAAATACCCTCAAACCTACAAAAATCTTCCACCTTCAACTCTCTAAACTGCCGCCCACCAGCTTCAACTCACCACCATTAACGCCAGCCTTTCACAGTGACAGAAACAATACCAGATCCCAAATTGAAGGCAGCAAAGCAAGAAAATCAATGCAATCCAAATCGAAGAGAAAGAAACAAAACTCGAACAAATGAAATCGTAAGGAAAAAATCAACAAGTTAACAATCAATAAAATCTTCATTGAACAAAAATCAAAATGGAGATCAAACAAGCTTACAGATCTGACGAGGGGTAAAGATGGAGATTAAAGAAGTGAGCAAATCGAAATCGCTCTCATCATTTTCTGGCCACCAGAAATTGAAAATCAAACACCATCGTTGAGGAAGAGTAAGAAGATGCCAAAGATCTAGATGGCAAAGGTGTGTACACCGGGGGATCGTATAGGCCAAAGGTGAGGACGCTTGATATCCTAGTGGGTGGGAGATGAGGTAGCTTGAAGGATTTGGAGTTCCTCGCTGCCCTTCGTTGTTGATCTGGAAGCACTTTGTTAGATCTAGAGATCTGGAAGCTTGAAGGTGTGGAAAGAGGAGACACACGAACGATGAATGTAAAGGGTAAAGTTGTGAATTGATAGAATATATGAGGGCATAATGGTCTTAAAATTTCACTTCCATAAAACTCATCTCAGTTTCATGGGCCTACCCAAGGACCCACTTCCATAATTTTTTATGGAAGGGAGTTCCATAGAGAAGTGGAATCCCATGCATCAAACAAACCAATTTCATAATTCCATTTCCACTTCTATTTCTCATGTCTCATTTCCAATGTACCAAACATGCTATTATTACATGTGCCCAACCTGATCCTGGTTGATATTGATGGTTTTTTTAGGCTCAGGGACAATAAACTTCAGATTATGCCCAACGTGATCCTGGTTGATATTGATGGCTTTTCTAGCTAGGCTCAGGGACAATAAACTTCAGATTCAAGTGTATCTAGCAAGAAGAAAATTCCTACATTTGATAAACTCGTATTGGAAAAAATGGACAAACAAAAGTAGAAAAGAGTCACGGAATTAATACTTTCAAAACTTCGGATAAAAATGCTATCCATATGTATTTGTAAGCTTTCTATGAAGTCCATAGCATTTGCGCAATTAATTACGCTTGTAATTATCATTAGTTTTACGACCACAAAATGAAAAGTTTATCCTAAAATACTAGCCCGCAGCGTGGGAAATGGGGTATTTCATCCTCTTGCCAATTAAAACGGCCATAGGTTACCCTTTTTGAGGTCATTAAACACTCTTAGCCAAAGACTAACATATTGGATATAACAGCTTATTGAATTTGTAAAATTTACCTTTTCTGTGAGACTTCGTGATGTGGAACCCATAATACAAAGTAACTGAAAAAAGTAGGAGAGGATTCTAGAAAGCATGCTAAAGGGTTTAAAATTTTTTATAAGTAACAGAAAATTAAAGAGAAGAAGCCAGAATCTTGAATTGTTGGAGTTTGATTGGTCTTTTTGTTTTTGAAAGCTTAATGTGTGGCTGTGTTCTTTAGTGGTGAGTAGATAACATGGTAACTAATTGCATGTATTGTCGGCTTCATTCGCCTGTTATTATTCATTTTTAAGACGTATAATTAAATGTTAGCGTGATTAACTATAACGAAAATGGGAATATTGGAATTTATATTGAACATATATAGAAAGCATGGAAAGAGGGGATGGCCACAGAGAATGTAAAAACAAGAAGATGAAGGTTACGAATATGATCCATCCATGTGACCGCACAGTATTAGTTTTGTTGTGGGTGAAGTTGAAAGGTTGCCAAATATGGCATTAACACATCATCTCTTTCACGTGTTGTTTCTTTTGTCTTTCATCCTTGTTTTGTTTTCTTCATGCTATATAGTATATACGTTCCTCCCCTTTTTTTAAAAAAAAAAAACCATAAAATTTTAGAGACATATATTTATAACATGAGACTAAAAGCGGGATCCAAAATAGAAATCTTTCATGTCACTAATCTAAATGGCTCATTTAGCTTGCTCCCCTTACTCTTAAGTTTACTTCAAATGACACTCTCAATATTCAATACTAACGTATAATCTTATAAACATGTCTGAACACCATATAATTTGCGAAGAATTGTGCCTAAGCTAGTCCTTGTTAATATACAATATACATGTGAAGAGGCACTTCTCAAACACCCACTTTTGGAGCCACTCCATATTGGATTCCTTGAGGTCCAACGAACTATTTTGGTCCCCTCTTCCACCAAACATGAACAACCTTTGCTCCCTTTGAAATATCATTTCCCACATAAAATTTTCAAGTTTATAAAAGTGATAAAATAAGTATTTTTTGTGGCATTTTGATGCCACTTGAATTCTCCTCCCTTTCATCCTTATCATAAGTTACATTATTAAAGAGATTGATAATCCTTATTACAAGTCACTTGTCAGGCATATTCATAAAGATTTTCCAATATTCGATCATTACCTGATCCAATTAGGAGTAACTCTTATAAAAATATTAAAACCCTACTACTAAGATCATCACTTGTTGGTATAAAAATTTTCTATTTAAATATAAAAAAAATGAAAAATTTATTCCATTTTCAAACAAATTACACATTAAATAATTGTTTAGACTTAGCCCCATATAATGGCCACACATTTGTTAAGTTCTTTTATTGCCAATTTGATTTTTTTTTTTTTTTGCCATGCAATTGGAAATTTGTTAAGTCCTACTAACACGCACGTTTGGAGATAAATTTTCATGACAACAAAAAAATAGAATAAATAATTCATTGAATAATGGGAGTAATAGCCATCACCAAAATATTTCCTTCCTCCTTTGGTTTCATGAATTTATCTGCAAACCAATCGGCTTATAGATCCGTCTGGCTAAGGGAGTATCCTACTTTCGCGCCGCCTAATTAGTATCTAACACGTGGCACTTTCTATGCCACAGATTGTGAATCTCAACGTCAATCTGTATGCCCTCCCCACCACGGAAACGTTGCCACGTTGCTTTTACTTTTTCTGGTTCATTCTGTTCCTTATTATGAGTCCACCCCAACTACTTCTCACATACTAAAGAGTGGAAGTTATAGCATTAAATATAACATATTTTTAAACAATTTTCCAACTTTGCTCTTGTTTAATAATAGGTATTAAAATAATATTTTATACATTATAAGCCATCTTTCTCATCTTCCCTATTTCCAATATAGGGGTAAAACAGTCACAGTAGCATTAATTGATCCCAAAGTGGACTTATATTTAAGAACAAAAAATTTGTGGTAATTGAACTTGTAATAAGGAACAGAGTGGTATATGTTAAACGTAATTTTCCTTTGGAGACACTTAGTTATATACCACTCTGTTTCTTATTATAAGTCTAATTACCACAAATTTTTTGTTTCTAAATATAAGAGTAATTACTACTGTGACTGTTTTACGCCTATATTAGATATAGGAAAGATGAGAGAGATGGCTTATAATGTATAAAATATTATTTTAATACCTATTATTAAACAAGGCAAATTTGGAAAATTGTTTAAAAATATGCTATATTTAATGCTATAACTTCCACTCCTTGGTATGTAAGAAATAGTTAGGGTGGACTTATGATAAGGAACAGAGTAGTACCACTCTGTCAATGATATAACTTCCACTCCTTGGTGTGTGAGAAGTAGTTAGGGTGGACTTATGATATCTTTTCCTTATCATAAGTCCACCCTAGCTACTTTTCACACACAAAGGAGTGGAAGTTATATAATTAAATATGCCCTTATTTTAAAAAGTTTTTCAATTTTAACCTTATTTAAAAGTATATATATTAAAATAGTAGTTTATGTATTACAAGCCTTATCTCTCATAATATTTTGATATTATTACCAGAAAATCCCAATAAAAGATTTTCCAGCTCACAAACTTAAAAACTGACTATAACATTCCATAGATCTAAGTGTCATTTTGAAATTTAATTGAAATAACAAAAATTTCCCTGAATTAAATTTATTATTTTTAAAGAAAGAGGCCCCACCACCTCACACCGGAACTCCAATCGTCGGCTAGGGCTTAACTATCGATGGCAGGTGGGATTTATTTAATTATTATCTTTTTTTGGGGAGGGGGATGGTACAAAATGAAATGGAGAAAGAGAAGCCTCATGGGCTTACCACTAAGACCTTCCATTATATATAGTGTAAAAAATATGTACACAATCTTTCATTCTTTCTCAACCAAATTGGTAAAACACAATAAGAAGTTCGTAAAGTTACAGAAGTTGGTAAGTAGAAATACACATATTAGTAAAATAATATACGAAATTGATAACATACAAAAAAGATTGATAATACATAAGAAGATATTAGTAAATTTAGGGAAGTAGTTTACCAACATGTGAATATCCATTTACCAAATACTTCCCCAACTTTACTAACTTCTTATGTGCTATCAATTTCACCTTGTACGATACCAACTTGTATAACGTTTTATCAACATGTGTTTTTTTCATTTACCCGCTTCCTTAACTTTACCAATCTTTTGTTGTATATTACTAATTTCTTCTTGTGCATTACCAACTTTGTATAATGATTCACCAGCATCGTGTTATGTTTTACTAACATATGTGTTCTCATCTACAAACTTTTTCTCATTATACTAAGTTGGTAAAACATAAGATGATATTGGTAAAACATTTTATAAAGTTTGTAACACATAACTAAGAAGATGTTGGTAAAGTTAAAAAACTTTTGATATCACAAAACAATTTTGATAAAACATAAATTTTTTTTAGTAATATAAAAAAAGTTGATAAAGTTAGGAAAAAATTAATAAAAGATGAGTTCGTACGCATAGAAACTGTTGGCAACATATAAAACAAATTTTGGTAAGACATAAGCAAAATTTGGGAAAATATTGGAAAATAATGAAAATTGATACAAATATTATTTTTATATCATAGAGACTTGGTGGCTTGGTGGCTTGCCACCAAGTCTCCAAGTCCACCCTCTTCACTTTCGCATTTATTTTTTGAACCAGCTCCCTCCCCCATATTTAATAAAAAAAAATAATAAGACCCATCGGCCGGTGGGTGTGAGTCCTTTTTCATTTATAAAAAATAAATTTGTTCAGAGGTATTTTGATCATTTCTATTAAATTTGTAAAGAATATTTAGATCAATAACATGTTACAGTCCTTTTAGAAATTCATTACATTCATCTGTCATTCACATATGTCAGAGACTTTTTTTGGATCCCTATTATTTCCATGTCGTATGATAAACAATTTTATTTTTAATTTATAGACAGTGTGATTTTTTATTTTTACGTTATAATATTTATTTTTTGTTATTATTTATATACTTATTCGAGTTGGCCAACTTTTATCGTTTCTCTTATTAAATTTAAATAAAAAATAAAGTATTTATTATTTAATGGCATATCTTTTCAAGATCTGAGTTTGTATAATATTCTTTCTAATACCAATATAATCTTGGGAGAATTGCAAATAGGTCCCAAGTAAGAGAATTAATTTTAGACAGGTCCATTGACAACTCTTTCACTTGTTAACTAAGGCTATTGCAGTTGTTAATAGCTGTCATTAACAACTCTTTAGGACCTCTCTGAAATTAATTCTCTTAATTAGGATCTATGTGCAATTGTCCCTATAATCTTCATACATTCAAAGCTTTCAAAATAAATTATTTACAATCAATATGTATGCCAATATGTATAATTTCCCTCAAATACATAAATCGTTTTCAATTTTTCATGGTGTTTTTTGAAATTATGTGGACTTGATTAAATAAATAAACGAGACAAATACTTGGGATCAGGTCAGTTGGAGAGAAAAAAGAAGGCATTTAGAGTAAAAATTAGAATATTGATTATACTTAATATTGTGAACAACAAACTGATCTCTTATACGTGCCTCCAAAATATTCATTGATAATTTTCTAACTTAAAATATTATTGAATTGTTTTGAAAAATTAAGTGATTAATTTTTTTTAAAAAAACAGTAACTTTAGATTTATACAGTGGTAGATTGGTAATCACTCATTAACCTTCGGTGTAAATTCAACATTTAAAATAATGAAATGTTATATATCTTTTGGGTCCCTAAATATTATTGTCCCAATAAAAACTTCAGAAATACATTTTTGGTAGCGAGAAAATAATTGTGTTGATTTTCAGACTTAAATCTATTAACAAAGTCTACATTCAAACTCACTCTCTTTAGTAATATGCATGAAATCCTTATTAATAAGATCTGTTTTTGAGACAATCTGTACGTACTAACTTTAATTGACATAAAAACTTGATGAGAAAAGGTAGAGTATTTGGTAATACTACTAATATTTGGAGAATGTGTACTAACTAACATTAATAACAATAAAAATATATCAGATTGATACAACTGAATACACTGAAATTAAATGTATGCCTCATAAAATGTGTATATATTTATAATATCTCAGCACTTACAGTTGCAATAGGTACGTACGCGTACGTACGAAGATGATTACATATAAATGAACCTCACTTGAAAAAACAAGAGGCTTTTGGTCGGGTTAATTTATAAGGAGGAGGGATTCATATATATGCAAGTGGCTTTAATTTAGGTAGGGGAATATAATAATGCAACAATATGGGAAGATTAATAATTAATAATTGAGAAGAAGAATAAAGGCCAACAACAAACTATAATATAATTAGTTCCTCCAAAATCTTGCAGGAAGACCATGCAGAGGCACTGGGAATGGGCTATATTGAATTCCCTTCTCATCTCCCACCAGCTCCCACCTGTCAACCAATAAAAAAATATTAATTAATTATTATGTTTAAAATGATTAATTCTTTTCTGGATTTGATTTCTAAAAGCTATTTACACTTTTTATTATTTTATTTTTCCAAAACTAGGCATCACATCATCCATATGACTATATGTTGGTGTGTGCAAGTGTTCACATTTACAAGTAATTGATGTGTATTTTATATTATGAAACGTACTGAATTTTACTTGAAAATTCATTCATCACGAGGATTAATAAGTCAGATACGAGACTAATTTAAAAAATTCCATGAATATTTTATTAAGAAAAATAATTACCTAAATTTGGTGACCAAATGGTGGATAAAGATGAGCATATTCAACTTGGCTAATTCATTTCCAGGACAAGAGTGTACTCCATTTCCAAACGGCATAAAAGTATTGGGCTTTGGAGGAACCTGCATGATCCACACATAAATCAAAATGCAATTTAGATTCCTCTTTTTTTAAAAAAAATTAAGAAAAAATGTATGCATTTTGTACGCAATATTATTCAAATTAAATATGTGTTTTGTGTGTGTGTTTGTGTAGCCTACCTCAAATCTTGATGGGTCAAAACTATGAGGAGCTGGGAAGAGTTTTGGATTATGATGGATGTTCCTAAACAGTGGCATCACTTTCCATCCCTTTGGTATCAAATATCCTGGACATCCAATTAACAAAACATATATACTATATATTTACAATCCATGCCCCAACTCTAATAAAATAAAATTTAGTCAAACTAACAGCAGTTCTATATATTGAAATGGAAAAGACTGGAATTCAAATTAGTCCAAAATTGCTGAAAAAGTTTTCATTACAAAATTTATTATTTACAGGTATATGAAATCTGATATGAGATCTAGGTTTAACAGGTGCATGCAACTCGTTTTTAACTTTATGTAACATATTCAACTATGTGAAAAACATAAGACATGCACATAAGTACGCGGTCAATGGAAAAAGAGTTATGCTAAAAAACCCAAGTCTTTAGGTAACTTGAACAATAAATTGTGCAATGAGGATTTTTAGCTTTTTTTTTTTTTTAAAAAAAAATTCTTCCACATAATCTCACCTTTGTACACGACATCTTCTACAGCTTCCCTGAAGGTAAAGGAAATAATACTAGCCATCCTCAAGCTCTCTTGAACAACCTGCAAATTTATCCTAATCTTGAGAAAACAAGTCATGAAAAGAAACAAAAAATACCTAGCTACTAACTAGGAACTGTGTAGTAAAGTAATAGTGTAGGACCACATACCCTATAAGTAATAGGCATGTTTCTTGTCTGACTCCAAGTTAAGGGTTTCTTCCCTTGTTCGTTGGCTTCATAAATTGCCATTTGCTCTGTCTGCATCACAATTATTGTTGACTATTAGTTAGTGATCAATTTAATTAAATACACTAATGTTATTAATTATTGAATCAAAATTCATTAAAACACCGTTATTTATACTATATATGGCCTACTTGGATATGCCAAATCTCTTTTTGACGTTATTACCTTTACAGCTTCAAGAAGCTTCTGGTCATCGTGAAGATACTTGAGGATCCATGTGAGGACACTTGCTGTTGTGTCCTGAGCTGCGAATAGTACTCCTATTATGTTATCAGCAATCTGATTATCACTTAAAACTTGTCCCTTTTCATCCTTGTAATTCAACATGTGCCCCAATAGATCATTTCCTACCAACCTTTGCTCTTTCCATTTGCTAATTAACTCGCTAATTATCTCATTTAATCTCCTCCTTGCCTTCACACATTGCATTTCATGCATCACATCAAAATCCCCACAAAAACTAATTAGTACTTTTGTTGAATCACTAAACATTAATGTTAAATATTGAGACATAATTAACGAGATATGCAAAAAAGAGGTGTTAATTATCAATATAGAGATGAAATGAATTACTCTTGTATGCATATGAATAAAAAATATATGAAACATATCTTTAACTATAAGCAAAATTCTTTTGTTATGAATATCACCTTTGCCCTTAGATAAAGATGGCTAAATTGAACATATAATGGAAAAGGAGTTGCACTAGCTCCTTTTAGCCAATAAAATTTTCAAATGGGTTTGTTTGATAAACAATTTTTCCAAATGATAATTAAGTATTGAACGTGAACCAATGAAAGTATATATATACATGAAATGAAATGATTATAATAATCTTACCTGGAGAGCCTTGGAATAAGCAGTTCCAGGGATGCTAGTTGGGAAGGAATTGTAACCTTTGTCTACAATGATATAGTTCTCCTTCAGTTGATCCCTATAATTGCTATCCAAGTGACCAAACACAGACAGGATACCGATGTTGAAAGAGAACTGTCAAAAGTGTCATAATAATAAAGCATCAATAATGCATCGAAATTATTAGAATATATATAGCCCCACATAATGAAAACAAAATCCAACGCCATGCGTGCTTATTAAACTACAGCCAATAAGCCAAAAACACAAATGCCACGCTTCCCAAATTCTCAAATTCAAATTCCTCTTTCAGTTCAAACACTTCAAGTGGTCTCATCACACCACCAACGTTATTATTTTCCAAACATCCTCCTATCTATATATGTATTTTCACACAAAATAACATATATGTGTGTGTATATATATAAGTGTCTGTGGCACAAACCTTTTTCATTTCTTGGAAGACATTGATGACTTGGTGATGATGATCATGAGGAGGAGGAGGCACCCAGGAGTTGAGGGTGGAAATGGCGGTGGATTCGATGTCCGGTACGAGTTTTCGGATAGTTTCAGGGGAAAGGGAAGCTTGAACAAGCTTCCTGAGACGAGAATGGTAGTCTCCTTGGTGAAAGAATAATGCAGAAGGACCAATCAATCTCTCTTTGCTTCTTGGATATGTGGGTTTGAATAGGTGAGCATGAGTCACCAACACAAATCTTGCAGCCTCAGGACTTGCCAGCATCACACAAGGACAACCTAGTATGTGCGTCTTAAATATTTCTCCATATCTGAAAAGATATAAATATGATAGTATTCGTTTAGGATAAGTTACACAGAAGAAGAGTTGCATATGCCGTTGAATAACGTGTGTATCATACCTTTTTTGTTTGGAAGCGAAGAAGCGATTTGGATCTTGAGAGTAGAGTTGAAGGGTTTCACCAACATAGGGCCAACCCATTGAACCGGGAGGGAGTTTAGCGTTTCGTTTATGAGGTTTACGTCGTTTTTTCATGGAGGGATGATGGTAAGAGATGAAGATGAAGCATGAGGAGAGGAAGATGATGAAGTTTATGAGAAATAGAACAGAAATATCCATACAGATGCACCTCCTTCTCTCTCTCTCTCTCTCTCTCTCTCTGAATCTCTCCCTATGTTTGTGTTTTTTTGTGGATATGAGATGGATGTGTTGCAGCAAGGGAAGATTATGGGCGTCGTGTGGATACCGATGTGTTTTTCTTAAAGACATTAGGGTGAGGTAAGAGGAGGGGCTTATATAGAAGTTTTCTAGGAGGGACAGGTAGCTTCTGCAATTAAAATGATCTTCTTCTATTGGCCAGAAATTATTTTATTTAAAACAAATATGGTTGGTCCTCGAAAGTTAGAAGTCACGTAACAAATTTCAATACAAATTGTTAAAAGGACAGCAACAAAAATAAATATTGTAGACCAATGACAGTTGAATCTGACAAAATGAGTTTAATCTCTCACACTGTAGTGAACAAAAAATTAATCTGAGTTTTCAAAAAGAGAATTATCTATATTTAATAAAACCTCAAAAACAAATATTGTAGACCAATGCTTATTTGGTTTGGCCTTTTGAGAGACGCTAGCTCAAATCTTTGATAGGGAGGAACTTCTAATAAAAGTAGTTGGATAAGCTTTTTAATCCAAATGGTTTTTATTTGGAAAAATTGCTGAAAACTATCATTATTACAAAGTTTATTAGTACCAAAGGAGCTAGCAAGTCCTAAAATGGTTTTAATTATTTTTTAACTGTGTGCAATATATTTTTAACTATATGTGTGTGAATAACTCTGTTTTGGATATAGTTAATTATTATTATTTTTTTTGCCAACGGATATAGTTAACTAAAATAAGTTACATACCATCAATAAATTGTTTTCATTAAAGCTATGTTACTCTACTTACATCTCGTCCTTAAACAAAATTTAGGTAGTTTTGAGCAATGAATGATTTTAATTTATAATGGTTGTTTTTTTTTTGGTGGTTATCTCTTTCTTTTTAGTTCTAAACCTAAGTTACATTTTAAGCTTATTTGCTTTTCGCGAAAAGTTAGCTTATAAAAGTAGTTTTTCTTATAAAAATGTATTCAAACATAAATAGTAATTTGACTTTTAATAAAACTAAAGTTTGCATATAATATTTTGAAGCATTTTTTAGTAGCAACAAATTAGATTAGGGCACAAAATTTATTAGAAAAAATAATTTAAAGAGTTAGACGTTATTTAATTCAATCAGAATTTGCGCAAGGCTTCAACTTCACAAACTACAATCTAATCACACGCGACTCGTTAACTATATCATTAGTGAAAGACAGAAAGAGTACTTTATACTCTTGTCCATATTATTAAAAGAAATCAATCATTTTACACAAATCAAAGAAATATAATAGAATTATTTATTATGGATAAAATTAATATGATTTTTTAATTTTATCCTTATATCATTTAGTATACACACTTTCTCTTATATACATTTAATATGCAAGAATAAAAATGAAAATAAAACTTATTATCTTGACTTTTACATGTTACCTTTTATAATATGGATAAAAGAAATTCTTATGTTACCTCTTATATTATGGATGGGGGAGTATGACGATGGTGTTATTTCTATTTGATAATAAACAAGAATAATATTTTCCCGAAAGCCCACTGAGTTTTTTGAGGGAGAAGACTCGACTTAGTAAATAAAAACTGTTTGTAGAAATTTTAAAAACCGTGCTAATTACGTCTCTAATTAATTGATCAACAAGTTGATTAAAAATAAGTTTGCCTTTTGTTTTCAAATAAATATGGAAGTATTGTACTATCAATAACAAATTTTAGTAATTCAATCAATAATAATAACATGAGTAATAAAATTATATACATATATAAATATATATAATTAATATATCAGTTGCTGAATTTTCTTCGGATAAACTTCAAGAATAGATAGATGAATGATGCATGATCTGTTTCTATAAAATTTTCATGCACTTTTTGATTATAAAATAACATAAAAAATTTTTTTAAACTGCTAGACCAAAAAAAATCAAAGAGATCATATTGATTTAACTATATTTGTTTCTATAGCTTTGTAAATTTCAAATAAACTCTTACCAAATGCACCACAATGTTTATTGGCACGCAGTATAACATTAGAGCGCGTAACAAGATAGAAAGGAAGCAATAAAAGATGCGTTTTAAAACAAAAATGGAAAGTCAACTTAAAAGTTAAAAATGAAAACTAATTGAAATCTATATCATTTAATTAAAATTTGAACCGTCTGATTATGGAAAAATAGGAAAGAAAGGTACAAACCGTTCACGTTTCATCTTTGAGAATTATTCTACGCATGGTCATGGTCATGGTCAAGATCAGATCAATACCTCTAACTACCAATCCAATATTAGAGACATGGGATCGGAAAAATTATTGAAAACCTCTATTACAAAATTTCAATAGGTGGTGTAATATTTATTACATAGGTAAATGTGCATATTTAAGAACAAATAATTGCACAAACTGCACAAAATATAATAATCTTTTGTAAGGTGTAAATGTGGCAACAATAAAATAAAAATATTGTAAATATGATAAATCCGTTAAACTTCTCAAACATAAGTCAAATTTTTACAAAGTGGGGCCTACAAATATGTTAAACAGACTTGTCTCAGAAAAATAATGGAATTATCGTATTTACAACATTTTTTTTCATTGTTACCATATATATACACTACAAAAGATTATTATGTTTTGTGCACCTTACGCAATACTTTGTTCCTTAATTTGTACATTTATCATATTATATATCTAACATATCTTTCACTATACATAAATAACTTTCGTTTTATATATTATTAATTATAGGTTTATACATTAAAAAAAGTTGCATTTAAGTGTTTAAACAAGTTCAATTTCATGTCTTCGGGTAATAAAATTCAAAGTATGGAAGATTTTTATAGCACTTTTCTCGTTATGATTATGACTAGCCATTAAACATTAAAATGTATAAGTTTAGCATGTACTTTAGCATGATTATGTTTTAGTGATTGTTTGTCAAGAAAAGTTGACGATATGGAGGGATTTGACAAACCTGTCTCCTAATTTATTATAAAATTAATTGACACAAATGTTCCCGTTTAGATTAACTTATTTGAAGTGTTTTGAGTTATGTGTACAAACAGTTTTGTCACATAAAACACAAAAACACCTTTTTTTAAGCTGATTCGATCAGCTTAGGTTGATTGGAGAGCTTTGATACATGTAATTAACCCTAGGAGAATTTGAAGCTAAATTAAAAGAATTTGATATAAGTTGGAGTATCTCAATATGAGAAAGGTGTCTGCAGGAATGGAAGGGACAACAAAGTACTACAAAGAACTAAAAAATACCAATATCGTTCTGATCCCAAAAATTAATTCTCCTTAGGTAATTAAGGACTTCAGGCCTATCATTTTGTGCAGCATCTCCTACAAAATTATCTCAAAATTATTGAGCAACCAGTTAAAGCAATTCTATCCTTGTAATTGCTCCACATAAAGTGCTTTCCTAAAGGGTCTCATTTATGATAATATTATGCTTGCATCAGAGATTATGGACCATATTCATTCATCAGGAACAGGTCGAAGGAAACTTGCAGCTCTAAAAATTGACTTCTTTAAAGTTTTTGATCGACTCTCTTGAAATTTCATTTCGGCTATGCTATTTTGTATGGGTTTCCTAATGAAATGGATTAACCTCATACAGTTGAATGTCATCTTATATATTTTCAATGGTCAGATTGCATTGCAAGTATTTTCAGACCAAACAGAGGGATTCGACAAGGTGATCCATTATCTCCCTACCTCTACATGCTTTCTGCAAATGTTTTTTCATGCCTGATATCACATCAGGAAGTTCCAAATGAATGGAAGGGCCTTAAACTATGTAGAGCAGCTCCTCCTATCTCTCACTTTTATATGCTGATGATTAGCTGCTATTCACTTAAGCATCAACTGTAGGTTTCAATGTAGTCAGAGGTGTACTACAAAAATATTGTGAGCTATCCGAGCAACTGGTCAATACCTAAAAATTCAGCACCGTTTTCAGTCCCAATGTACCTCACCTTGATTAACTTCGAATATCCAGATCGATTAACATCTCTTTTGCTGGAAGGCCCGGTAAATATCTAGGTACATGGGTGGATCCTGGAAGGAATAAATCCATAATATATTAGCATGTTCTCAATGCAATTGACTCAAGAACATCTTCCTGGAAACCCAAACTGTTATCCTAAGCCAGTCGCCTCATTTTGCTGAAGTCGGTTCTTTCAATAGTCAACATTCACATCTTTTCCTGCATTAAACTTCCCTTATCAGTTTGTGAGTAGACTGACAGTCATTGTCTTAATTTCTTCTGGGGTGTTAATGGCCCATCCAAGAGAATGCACCTGTCCAACAAAAATCATCTCTTCCTTCTGGTCAATCAAGGTGGATTAGGCATTCGATTAATGAAATTGGTAAACAAATCTCTCCTAGTAAAACAGGTATGGTGCATAATTTCAATAGATCAATCATCCATACTCACTGCCACAATGGGAAAAAATATATTGATTGGTCAAAAGAACAGTGGCTTAAAAGGCCTTATAATTCTTCCTGGTTATGGAATGATATTCTTGAATGCAGTTCCTTCATTACCAACAATCTCAGGTGGCAAATCGGCAACGGTATGTCCATCTCTATCAACCACTCTTTTTGGTGGCCTATGCAAAGCTTTGTTAGAAACTCGACTGAAATCCAAGTTGTTTCTGACCTGCTTACACATACTCATTTTCCTTGGAACCCAGTTCAATGGAATATTTCCTTAATCAAAGACTTTACCCTAGCCCAACAGATGGTTGTATCTTATCAACCCCAATCTCAATTTTCCATGGGAATGATTCTATCATTTTGATAGGAGGTTCTTCTGGAACCTACTCAATGAAATTAGGTTACCACTTGCTCTTTAATGAAAATTTCCAAACTCAATCTAGAATTGATTCCTTTTGAAAATTCTTATGGTCAATCTCTTTTCCTAGAAAATAGCTGCTCTTTATATGGAAACTTCTCCACAAAAAAATCCCAACAATTGATGTCTTACAGGCTCATCACCTATCAGTGAATGGCTTATGCCACTTTGGTTGCACCATAGAAGAATCAATCCATCATACCTTTTTCTCATGTGATCTGGTTAAAGCTACTTGGTTTGGAGGTTTCTCAATACAACCACCATGCCATTTTTCTACACATGCTATGCTCAATTGGCTCAAACATTTCCTCTTCACGAACAGACGAAATAAGGCTTTAGTGGAAGGAATAATTGCTTTTATAAATGATGTTTAGATGACACGTAATCTAGCATCTCGCAATGGCAAAATTCCACAGCCTCAGGACATCATTGGAGACTCCCAAACCCTTTTTGCTTTCTCATCAATGGCATTTTCTTTTGCCCCAAGGTCCCAACAGGCAGTTTGCAATAAAAAAGATTTCTTCTCTGAGGCTTTTGAACCAATGGGACATCTTGATCAAGAAATGAAAACTCAATCACTTAAACTTTTTGCCATGTTTTAATATGCTTTGATAGTAATTTACTGTAGACTCTCACTCGGTAACATTCTTCTTTACAGGGTCATCTTTTCAGCCTTGCTTGTTTAATTTCATGGAGTGCCTCCATGGAGTGCCTCACAATCTGGAACGTGGACAAACGAATGATTAACTTCTCTGGATGGGCTCCATCGATGCAACATATCGTTGCCAAAGACATCGCCTTACTCCTAAAGTCTTTTAGATTAATAATTACCATGAGGCAGTTACCCATTGATCAGTATAATGCTGTAGCTTTTAACTTTCCTTTTTCAAATATCATCTTACTATTGTTAGGTCTCATTATTATTAATATTATTTTGTCTTTTTATAGAAAAAAACAAAGTACTGCAAAGATATCAAAAAAAAGGAAGGAATAGACGTGTGAGAGAGTCATGCCTGAAAATCTCCAGCTAGCTTAATTCATTTGCTTCTTTACCCTTATGTCCCAGGATTCATTCTCCTACACAAACTCTCTCTGCCTCATTACTATTCTATACTCTTCTGTTTTCATCACATGTGAAAAGCCCCCCTCTCTCACACACAGACATCTTTGATTTTCTAAAATATAAATCTATAATTGTGCGAGCATGATCTCATAAATCATATATACAATTACATACAATTCTTTAAAATTTTGAAATTAATTACTGAATTGGCGCATTTAGAAAATAGTAGCTTTTCAATGATAGATGTACTTGAACAATACTCCTATTGATGAATGTAAACGTATGAGTTAGATAGAAGGTTCATTTTGATCATAAATATAATATCAATATCAACCTACTTTGTTTCTTACTTTTATAATTTTTTTAAAAACATCCTTGTTGGTTACCTGTATTAAGGGTTTTGTTGATAATTCTACAGAGGGTTTTCATCAAGAAGTAATTTTGATCCAATGTAAATAATTAAAAATGATATTTTAAGAAATTTGACATACTTTTTCAGATAATTACTTTCCTCAAACTAAATTTCTTAATTACAAACTAGGTATATAGTTTTTATATGTGAATAAAAAAATAAAAATTAGTTTATGCATCTTTTGAAGTGAAAATTTTCAAAGTTTCTCAAAGTATCACAAGTTTATTTTCCGCTCTTAAAAACATATACGAATACAATACGTTTGAACTATTTTTTTATACACAATTATACATATCTTCATATATCATAAAAACTCATGTGATATATTACAAATGGGACATGCAATATGATCTTCGTGTAGATATGCATTCAAAGAAATCGATACGGATATATGGGCGAAACTCAAGAGTGACATTTTAATTTTGGCATTTATTTTAATATAAATCTTTTTTGATTGAAGGGACATGCACAAACGGTTTGAGATTAAGATTGAACGTGTGACCTACTGACCTCCCATTTATAAGTGACATGCCGCATGTTTAGGCTACAGAACGCTTGATAATATTAATCTTTTCAGCCACTTTTTTCATGCCCAATAGGATAATACAACTTATTTTTTAGATTTTGCGTGCAATATAAAAAATCCATCCTATTTTTTTGAAATATATAAAAATTAACGTCATTTATCTAATTATTAATTGATAAGTATATAATTTATAACATTTGTGTGTAGGATTGTACCAACAAAAATTGGGTGCAGGGAACTCAGATGAAATCTTGTTTCTACAATAAAGAATTAGAGATTAAAATAATACTTAGACAATGGATATTATTATTACTTTCTAAAAAGACATTGTCTCTATATGCATATGCATATGCATATGATGAGCAAGTCTCTAAGAATGAAGAGCTTTCAAGTTGCTTCCCAGTCAAAATATGTGAAATTGTCTTTTTAAATAAATGAAATTAGTACTAATCAAAACTTTAATGCACATTGTATTATACACTTCAACTTAAATTAGACAAATGTCTTCTTGATTTTTCTTTTATTTTGGTGAACTAAGACATGTGTCTTAATTGCATTGTTAAAATAATATGAGGAAAGTAATTCATACTCCCATCAATTATATGTAAAACAAATCTATTAAGAATTATTGATAGCGTTGGTCGAATTAATGGTCAGTTCACTCGTCCTCTTAAGCAAGTGTCGGGGGTTCGGGTCCTGCCTTGTGTACGCAGCAACCTATTGGCCAGAGATAGACCCTAAATGGAGCTCAGATCCGCTGAAGATTAGTTATTGACCTGTCAGGCTGGGAATACCTTGAAAAAAAAAAAAGAATTATTGATTCAAACATCTCTCAAGAGAATCCTTTCCATGGGTGGTGCGAATTCGCAGGCATGCATGTGCTTAATTGGAGGTTGTGTACCTTTTGTTGTCCTTTAATCTAAACCAGGGTTACATATTTGTTGCATTATTCTACACTATATATTATTTGTGGATGTTATTATTATAAATATGAATATTTCATGTTCGTAAAAATATATATTGTACTTATACTTCATCAAATTAGTTCTCATTTTCATATCTCCTCTGTGTGCGTATTAAGAGACTGTCTAGATCTTGCAAAAGATGCAATTTATCTAAAATTTCAAAAGGAAATCAGCTTGACGAGGAATTGACAACATCATATTATGTTCCTATTAATGCAACAACCCAGATAAAATTGCTTTCTTCTCAATAATATCAAATAATTTTATAACATATTCGGTTTCATATTAAAAATTGTTCAAATTGTGACTTTATTGTTTTTATTTCCATAAAAAAATACATATTAATTTATAAATAATTAAAGAGGAATTCAATCTTTTTAAGCATAATATTAACAAATTTGAAAAAAAAATATCAAAACTATGATTGAGAATTTGACATTTATAAAAGATTAATATTATTTTAAAATGTAGGATAAATTATTTTCCATATGATTCTTATTTTCATAGAGTCGCGTCAAAATCATGCAATATAATAAGAATATTCTGAATAAAAAAATTAGATAATTAAATGGTCTAAAATAAAAAATTGGATGGCAGAAAAATTATAAGACTAAAAAATATCAGGGACAAGTTTGCTTCTTTAAATTTATTTTTTATTTGTAAAATTTTTTATTTAATTTTTGTAAATGAAATAAGTTAACTTTTGTATTCAGGTTTAAAAATCTCATCTATACTATCAAACATCCACTCTACACTGATAATCCAGACTATGTTAATCTAACAGAGATACAACACATATTAAAACGAACCGGAGAAATTGAGATTGTGTAATTTGATCATGAAATAAATTTAGTTGTGGATGATTTATAGAGAAGTTTGTTATTTATTTTTAGAGTTAGTGGTACAGTAATCTCCTTCATAATCAATGATTTCATTTCTTTAGAATGATCTAGTTGAGCTGGTTCTCCGAAGGCATTAGAGTAATTAGTATGGTTTTATACAGTTTTTATATAAAAGAAGCTTCAAATGGCCATGTTTATTTTGATTTTTATGGTAGTTTAACATGGGTTAAAGCTTACATTTAGTCCTCTAAGTTTATGTCAAAATTTCTTTATTTCAGAAATTCGACTTTGAATTCTTTAACTATATCACTGTCAATTTTATTTAATAGAAAATGATAAACCAACAAATTTAATAAGTGATTCTAAAAAACATGGTTAAATTTTAAATATTAAAAACCAGTATATTGAATAATTATGATTTGATCATATTTTATTATTTTATGAGTGTTAATTGCATAACATTGTTCAGAATTTTCAAGTTATCATTCTCAATTAAATAAATCGACCCCTGTTAAGTATATATGATTAAAAATTGTATTTTAAAACTTTAAGGACCCAATTAAAATCTGATGTAATCTTAAAAGACGAAACATGTAGTTTACTTTTTTTTGACCTTGACGAAACATGTAGTTTAGACTTTTAATATTAATAACAATGGTTAAAAAGTTTAATATAAAGTTTTGATTTAATGGTTGAAATGTTGAACATAAATATGATATAAATAATTTATAAATCGAAATGATTTATTAAAATGCGGGGTGGGGCCAATAGGACGAAAATAGAAAAATACCAACAGAAGGGGATAAATAGTGTCATATCACAATCTTGGGGGGAATTAAAGGCGAATCTAGCTTTGCCGGCGAGGGTTCATGTGGCCTCGCCGGGCCCACAATACGACGGTGCATTACAGCTCACAAATTTGTGGCCGTTCCTTATCTCTGTTTTTCCCTCATCCAATGGCCATTCTCTCACGTACGGCCTACCTATCCACGTGGAAGCTTCACGAACCTCGCTCTGAATGGTCCATCCTCTGAGGTCAGGTGGTGTAGGTCCCACGCGTCGCATCATGCTGAGCTGGAGGCCGACACGTGTCGTGTGCAATGTGGTCCAGGCCCAGCTAGTTCGGAGCCAGACGAGAAGGTGCTGGTACGGTGTGGGACTCTCCACAACCTTACCAAACAGTCGACCGTTGGATTCATCTCCGTTGTTGATGTCGGTTCCCACCTTCTGACTTTGCACTTCTTCGGTTTCCCCCATTTTAGGTCCATGATAAAGAGGTCGGACTTTTCTTTTTTTAGTTGTGTTAAAATCGACTTCCATTTGTGTTTGGCAATCAATAACTTGTTGAGTGCAAGTAACCTATTATTAAATGCACAATTAAATATCTAGATTACTTGAAACTTAATATAGATTATTGGCACTCAACAATATTAGATAACTAATTTAATAAAAATTAATTAAGATAGTTATTTCAAAATAGAATATATTGATCGTGCTAAACTATACCATTTAATCATCTGCATGCATGAGAACTTTACTAACCTTTAATTAAACTCCCTTATCATGTGGGATTAGTACTAGGGTGTATTTAGATTGATTTAAAATGGGGAATTAAGTATTTATTTTGTTAAAAAGCACTTAAAATGGGTTTCATATTTTTTATGTGCATTTGATATAACTTATTTCTAATTGTGCTTATGGTTTATAAGTCACTGATAAGTACAAGAAAAAAAAAAGCTTATGGCTTATGACTTGTAACTTATACTTTTTGGTTATGAATGAGAGAGATTAAAAAGTTAAATAAATTATTTAATTATAGCATATATATGTTACATAATACATACCTCTCTAAAATAATCATGTTAGAATAATCATTTTCTTATATTATATTAACATGATAAAGTAACTCATAAATATGATCAGGAAAACATTTTGAATTTTTTAATAGTAAAATATTTTTCAATGATTTTAATTTTAATAGTTTACTTAAAATTGTTACAATATATATAAAAACTACTTTTACAACTGCTAATCCAAGCAAGTTTTAGTTCGTAAGAAGTCATTTTCATCACTGTCAATCTAAACATAAATCTTATTACACAATCTGACTTATATCTAATCTTACTTATGTATAAGTTATATTGAAAATAAGTCACTTTTTCAATTATTATTCCAAACACAGTAGTCTATTGGGATTTTACATTTATAATCAAAATAAACCTCTTAAATAACTTATATATTTAGAACTCAAGTTAATATATAAAAGGAAAGGTTTATATAATGTTTGGTCTTAATGGTTTGTTAATATTTTAGTTTTAGTCCCCATATTTTTAAATCATAAGTTTAGCTCTCTTAAAAAACAAAATGGTGTTTTTATTAAAATATAGGGACTAATCTTTTAGTTAATAAAAAAAATTGAGAGACGAAAATCTATGGTTTATAAGTAGCTTTTTAATTCCTCATAATAAAAGTTGACTAGTCAAATTATTAGATAATACTCTCATAATTCTATTTATGAGTCACTTCAAATATGTTTTACTATAAGTAATTCTCATTAATTGTATCATAAAGTTTTTAAAAAATTAACCTACCTCTAGTTAATGTATATTATATCTCATAAGTAGCATAATAGTAAATAACGGGTATGAAATTTTTTTGTGTGTCTGTAAATATGAACAAAAAATTTCCTCCCTACTTCATAAATAAAACTAAGAGTACAAATACAACCTTAGATGATGACCGAGACTTGCTAATCAAATAAATGAAGCTGTCAACACATTAATTAATATCATCATTACTCTATATATTGTTGTTTAATTTCATACGAAATATATGCATGTGAGAGTATGGATAAGTGAGAATGAGTATTTGGCCAAAAAAAAAAAAAAAGAATGAGTGAGGAGGTGAATAAGAGAAAGGAGATGACACCCATAAGAAGAACAAGAATGGATAATGGTCCAAGAAAAGCACTACAAAAGAGGAATCCGAATAGATAAACACGACAACAACAAGGCAATTTAGCTCTTTGATTCAGCCATACCCTCCATCATTGTTGTCAAACTCACGAATTGACTCTCTGATTTTACCGTTTTTACAGTTCTATCTAATCAAAAAGTGTTACGGGTCACTTAAATTTGTACTAACTGTAAATTCGGTAAAAACTCACCAATTTACATGCCGAATTTGCCGTTTTTACTTTTCTACCTTATAGAAAATTGTGATAATTTGCTATAAATATCATGTTTATTATTTTTATTTGACCATATTCAATGAATTTATATAAAAATTCATAGAAATTTGTTTATTGAGATAGATAAAGTATGAATGTTGATATATTTAATATCAAATATTTATATTTAAAATATATTCAAATCAAATTATTATTATTTTTTGTATTTATTATTTAATTATATACTGGAAACACATATTTATTGATATAGGTAAACTCTTACGAGTTTATGATTCGAGTTTACGATCCGATTTTACATTCTTCTTATGATTTTACTTAAATTCACGAATTTGACAACCTTGCCCTCCATCCTTTTTATTAAGGGTAAAGGGTAAAAAATGACCTTATATTTATGTCCAAGGTGCATCTGGCACCTTGTACTTTTTTTTTTGGTTTAAAATTATCTATCAACTTTAAAATTCAGGCCAATAATGACTTTTCCACCAAATTGGTCTAACGGACATTTCAAATTCGGGTCAATAATGATCATCCGTCAAACTGGCCCAATTTCCGTTACTTTTTTATGGGTAAGTCCCATACTAGAATTTCATAAGAATCTAATTTTTGTTGGGCTAGTTTGACGGGGGGAGTCATTATTGACCCAAATTTAAAACATCCATTGGGCCAGTTTGACGGAGGAGTCATTATTGGCCCAAATTTGAAATGTCCGTTGGGTCAGTTTAAAGAAAGAGTCATTATTGGCCCAAATTTGAAAGTTGATGGACAATTTTGAGCAAAAAAAAAAAGTACAATGTGCCATATGCATCTTGGATATAAATATATGGTCATATTTTACCCTTCACTCTTTTATTAATACAAAAGTTGAACATATATAGTGATATATATATTTATATATATAGATATGTTTCTCATATATAATACCAAAAGAACATGTGTTGAATGAGGAGGATATTAGTTAATATATATATCTATATATGGAGAGAGATAATGATACAGGCAATGAAAAACAAGAGGAGAAGATCTTGGGGGGGAATCTGAAATATAATTAAAGGAGTCTCGTTGGATATCATGATGATGAGGACGATGGTTATATAGAAATATATATATATATATATATGTGTGTGTGTGTGTGTGTATATATATATATAGACAGCAATGGAACATATGTGATCTGCAACGTAATGTCCTAACTGATGCTCTTCAATTTATTGCTCCACCATCGTCAATCACTCCATCACCATGCTTATTCTTTGCTTGCAATCATGCCCATGCTCACTACTCATGTCCTTATTATAAGTTTCTCTGTAAAGAAAAGTTTTGGTCCTACGCATAATCCATGTTATAAGATTATTATTATGATTTTTTTTAATTTTATCCTTAATTAATTCTATTTGGTAAGAGAGAAAGGTGAGGAAGATGTTAGAATGATTTGTAAATGTAGAAGGAAACATTTTAATAAGAGGTTAATGATCTTAAATACTCTAGAAGTATTATTTTGTAGCATTTTATCCTAATCTTACGAGGAGGCAAACAAATGTTGGCTACCTAAACCTAAACACTATGTAAGAGTCAAATCCTTGTTAAATAATTGTTGATTGTTGACTTGTTTTGAGTTACGATTCTTAAATATCTTGAAGGTGTCCTCGGATGAGTATCCAACATTTGGAAATTTTTTATGGATCTCAAACGTCTTGAAGTATTATTTCATAACAATTCTACTCCAAAGCTAAACAAAGACCTTCTTACTAAGAATACAGAATGTTCTTGTAAATTATGACTAATACTAGGTATATAAGCAGTGATTTTAAAACAAGGCCCTCTGTAAAGTGATATAAAGATTCCTTCTTTTTTTAATTTCATTTCATAAACCTAAATTCAAACTAAACTAAAGGTTGTCACTTACAACTAAACACCATGTAAAAGTCATTTAAATTTGATTCCATGCAAAAGTCAGGAGACCAGACTACCATAGGTCATGACCTCAATTGTCCAAGTCAACATAGGCCAACCATTTGAAAAGGAAGATAAAGTTTGGTCAAAGTCAACACCCATCCATCAATAACTCAACTCTTATGTTACACTTAGTTTTAGGTGGCAACCGTCCGTTTATCTCTTTGTTAATTTCAAATATAAATGCTATGAAATATTAAAAATTTCAGAACATTTAAGATAAATTTTTTTTCCATGTGGTGCTTATTCGAGGAAACTTTCAGAGCTTTGAAGAACTTTTACCCTTTTAATAAATTCAAAATTTTTATCAATTTTAAATCTATTTAATAATTAAATTGTCACTCTTTAATCTATGGAATTCAATTAATTAACTTGTAATAGCCATTGAAGTGATACAACGCAGTAATGTTACTAATAGGGTCACCACACATCAATCTTCTTTGATACGCTTTCACATAGCAATGCATCCATCCCATTCACCGTTTTTCTGTATCCTTTAATTTCTTGGATTTAAGTGTATAATTTTTCTTTAAAATTAAAGCACCTAAAAACATAATGAAATATTTTGGCAATTTTTTTTTGAAATAATGTAACATACGCTCCATTTGAGCTTCTCTATCAGATATAAACAATTGAATGTAAAGAAAAAAAATTGATTAAAATTACTCAAACATTACCTTATTTTATTTATTGTCATGTTTGATCATCTAGTATGCAGCCCTAAGCTTTACACACACACACACACACACACACACACACACACACACACACACACACACACACACACGCACATATTATAACTAAGTTAGATGAGTCAGGGGCATGACATATCCCTTTAGACTTAACGAGCATATACAAAAAATACTCTGCAGATCATTTCCCAACAAAAAAATCCTTAAGGTCCAAGACTTTTTATACGTAATGGGAAATTGACATTTGAAAATTTTGTAAGAATGTTAATCAGAGTTTAGAAATTTAGAATTTTAAAGAACCTCTGTTCAAGGCTGAAAATAAAACATTTTGAGCAAATTTTTCTTAACACTCATTATAATACCCTTCTTCTAATTACACAATTATTCACAATCAATCCTTTCAAAACAAGTGATCAATCTAAGTACGATAGAAATGCATTTTTCTAATTAATAACAAAGATAACTATTATAGTTAGAAAAGATTCGAACTCATCAATAAACAATAGTAATCCATGATAGAAAGGAAGTTTCTAATTGAAAGGCTATAATGGATATTTAGATTTGACTTAATTCAAAAGTAAACTATGTTAGAAAATGATTGGCCTAACATGATCATAGAATTAACTTGTTAAGATCACTCTAACTATGTTAAGATAAAAAAACACCGAACATAGTTGTAAAAATCAACTTATAATAATTTAATCAAATAACTATGTTAAAAAGGACTTTCCTCACTAATATAATTAATTAAAACTTTTCATATAAAGCTTACAAATTTACCATTTTAGAAAAGGCTAAACTAACTTGGTAATCAAAACAAAACCTACATGTATAACCTGCCTTTTTTTTTCAAAACCTTAAAAACATACATAATCATTCATCCATTCACTCAACATTTCAAATTCTTAATCAAGACATAATTTGAACAACAATTACAAAGGTCGATTTCAAGCATAAACCATAGTTCCCCAAAATTCGGGTCATATGCATGTACACATATCCACAAACATCAAAACAAAATATATAAGGCATTAGGCCTCTGCCAGAAAATATATTGACACATGACAGCAGATATGTATATATAACAGCTATCTCATAATAGTCTTAAAGACATTCGAAAGCGAATAAAATGCCTAATGTATGACAATATACAAAAGACCACATAAATGACCCATACTAAGCCTCACTGTTAATCTAGTGAGTATCGGCTGTTCTCTTCCCTACTTGTCCTGATCGGGGAGCTAGTATCTAAAAAATATTAAGCAACGGAGTGAGACAAATGTCTTAGTAAATCACTAGTCCTACTTATCGTACATGTGTGTGTTCTAGCAAGGTATCAAGTGAGATCTATACATAGCTATTCAGTTCAATATGCACATATCAATTCAATCAATTATCATCTCAAACACTTCTTTTTTCTAGACAATATAACATTTTCTGAAAATAATGCTCAAATTCTCCTCAATATGAGGGCAGAATGATTCAAGTCACATTGACATATTCCCTACCTTTAGAAAACGAATTGGAGCCCCCTCATGCCTATCCTTTAATATGGATGTAAGTTGTTGCCAGCTTATCCATAAGGGACGACTAATAAACCACTCAACGGGCCGACTGAATGTCTTATCGCGTGAAAGTTGGAGATCCATGTGTAATGCAACAATCAGCAACTGACAACCAACATAATCCATCAATTACACAATAATGACTATTCTAGTCATTTAAAACCATGGTATCATCCATAGTTGTTAAACTCGGACCGTGCCGGGCTAAAAGCCAGTTCAGTTTGGTGTATGAACTGATGTAGAGTGACCTGGTCAACCCGGATTGACCCAGGATTGACTCGTCTGGCCTGGCGGGTTAAACGGGTCAGCTCGGTCTTTCTTATTATTATTTTTTGAATTTTAAAAAAAAAATTAAAAATCAGACATATAAGCCCCAGAAAAAGCTGAAAGCATCCGAATTATAAAAAAACAAAAGCATCAAAATTAAAAAAATCAGACATATAAGCCCAGAGATTGATACCTTGATAGTTTCATACTATGAATGTCTATGTATGTTAGGTAAATGAATGCTTTTTTTTTGTTAATTGATTTTCAATTTGGACTTTGGATGGTGTCATGCAAATTTAATTTATTTTATCTTCTTTTTTATTCAGATCGGGTTAGCCCCCAAGTTGACTTTGGTCTGACCCACTGACCCGTGACCCTCTGACTATAGCTGGTCAGTGACCGGTCCAAGTTTAAAACTTTGGTATCATCATACCTTCAAAACAATATCCTTTTTCTGAATCATGCTCATATCACAATAATGGTAATTTCAATCATAATAATCTCACAACATTTAAAACATCAGCATATTCATTTTTATAACAATTCATAGTCATGGATAAATATACATGAAAATAGTTTCACAAACCTCTCACTAACCTAACACATACATATATAACAAGTAGAAAGTGGTTACTTCTTGATGCTAAGAAGAAATTACCACAATTGGACTTCTCCATGCTCAAGCTCAACAATGTATCCTCTACACCATTTTAACACACAAAACACATGATTAATTACTTAATCAAGTGGTAAACACAATTAAGGATTTAATTCATTCTAAAGTCCAAATTAGGCACTTTAGGTAATCAATTTACAAATTATAAGTCCCATCACTTTGAGTCAACTCCCATTATGTCCCACATCCTCTATAAGCCTCAACCATTCCAAATCTCAACTCAATCTCAATTTATCATATAACTTAGCAATCCTTCACATAATGCTCAATTTCCCAAATTCATGTCTAAGTAGAATTCCTAATCCATCAATCCTTAATTCATAATCAATTTAACACATACAAATCCTTAATTTTGCAATCAAATCCCAAACCAACCATAGTTAGCCAAATTTAGCATGTAGGATCAAACCTTAATCCCATAAATTCATATACATCAATCGAGGGGTGTTCAATTATTTCCCCTCCCGGTCCGTCCTGTCTTGTCCCATGAACACCCCTACATCAGTCTCAACGACCTAAAATGGTAGGAACCTTCTATTAGCATCAATGAGTCTAGGGAAATCAACAAATCTCATAAAATACCCCAAATTTTGATATCCTTCTCAAACCCTAGCCTTTACAACTTTAAATTAGTAAAAATCTCATCCTAGACCAAAATCAAACAAACTAAACCAATATAATAGTTAGAATATGTCATATTAGTGATTCAAAGAAAAAGAAACAAAGAAATTTGAGTTTTCATCTCGGACTCCTCAAAAACCTTAGAATTTTTCCATGAAAAGTTTGAAGAAAGCTAAGGGAAAGGAAGAGAAGTGAGAGATGAGTTGATAATTAGGTGAAAATGGCTCCAAATGCCCTTGAGACCTCCCAATTCCGTGCCCTAGCAAAGCCTCCACCGTTCCTTCCAACCTCCCCCTCGCCCTCTCTCGTTATTTTAGTATGATTTTGTCTCGAATCAGACTTAAATAACAGCACTCACCATGGTAAGGAGGCCAGTAATTACAAATTGAATCCTTTCTCTCACCGTAGTGAGACGTCTTCTCTACATGGCTCGCCGTGACGAGAAAAGTTGCTTGCTGCTGGGAGGACTCCAGACATCCCCATGAAAATTGAATGCTCTTATTTACTTCCTTAATCTCCAAATCATGATCCTCAAACTCACATAATAATATCCCTAATTAATCTCAATGTTTCCAATTCAACAATTTTATCCTAGCCCAACATACTCAATTAAACACCTAATCCCCCCTTACACTTTCATAATACATATTAACTATATCATCTCGAAAGCTATGAGGTACCTCAAAATCCCAACTATGCTTCTTTTTAAAGCCGATCAATTTTCATTCTTGTTACTTAATAACCCCAATTAATCACCTCAATCATCATCAATCCATAATCCAAACCAATTAACATTCAATCCTAACAAAACCTTAGATTAAAAATCTTGGATATCACACTCACACTACAAAAAAGCGTGTATTAGTAGCGGTTATTTAGGTTGATTAGTAGCGGTTTTAACCGCAACTAACACTTTACTAGCGGTTTACATTTACGCTACTAAATATGCCGTGACAAACATTTAGTAGCGGTTATAAATAACCGTTGCTAATTCGGTCAACTACGCTACTAATTCAGTAGCGGTTAATAAAACCGCTACAGAACAACAAATAAAAATTTCGTTTTTCTATATTTAATTAGCGGCGGTTATTATAACCGCTACTAATGTCAAGAATCTGAAAAAACGTAATTTTATATATTAGCGGCGGTTCATAACCGCAACTAATTACACGTATATTTAGCGGCGGTTTAGAACCGCTACTAATGTGACATAAGTTTAGTAGCGGTTGAGAACCGCTACTAAAGACATCAATTATTTGTAGCGGTTTCATAACCGCTACTAAGTGGCAAAAAATTAAAAAAAAATATATTCGTCAAATTAAAATTGGCAACTTATTTTATCGACTACACTGTTTTTAAACAACAATTTTAAATTTATAATTAAGAAAGTTTCAGTTCTTGAACTTTTCAAATCTGAACGAAAAATTAAAAAACATACCTACATCAGAACAAGTAAATATTACATAACATAATTATACCTATTTAAAAAATTAACACAACATTGTTATTATAACACATTGTTATTATGTTGAAGAGATGAAGGAATACATGATAAGATAGAAAGAAACCAAAGAGCAGAGAAAGGAAATGAGCAGAAGATAGAGAAAGGGTAGAAAAATGATGGGTGAGTGGTGGGTATTTATAGGTGCTGGAGGCGCTAATTAGTAGCGGTTTATGTGTATTAGTAGCGGTTATAAAACCGCTACTAAAAGTAGCGTACTTTAGTGGCGGTTTTATTTGCTACAAAATGTAGCGTATATTTAGTAGCGGTTATTGTAACCGCTACTAAATTTTCAAAATTGAAAAAAAAATTGATAGAAGAAATGTTAGGATATTCTTTAGAAAAAACATATATTAATGTTTGATACATACCGTTATGTAAAATTTTACAAATTTAAAAAAAATTGTCCCTTCAATCATCTTCTTGCTCCCGCCTAAGAAGAAAATAATAAACACCCATATCAATTTCTAATAGTAAAATATGTGAAAAATTGTGTAATAACTTTGTATTGAGCAAACTCACCTAACTACTGGTAAATGCCCGTCTTCTTTCGGAATGAGGCTATCGAAGTTTTCAGGTTCAAAATGCTGGCTGTCTAGTTCCACATCATCTTCCTCACCCATTTCGTAGAGGTCTCGGGGCTTCATATGAATCACCATGTGCCAATCTTTGTGTTTCTGATCTTGCACATAGTAAACTTGCTGCGCTTGTGAGGCAAGAATATACGGCTCGTCATCTGGTACTTCCCCTGTGTGAATGAGTCTTGAGAAATTGACAGATGTGATGCCCAAGCTATCTACTGTAATGCCTCGAGAAGTTCTGGTGTCCGCCCACATGCAGCTGAAGAGAGGCACGGTGAAATGGCCTTGATAGTTTAGCTCGATGATATCAACGAGCTTCCCATAATATGATACGCCTCCAAATTGCATGTCAGTATCACGTGAGCTGGCATAACTCCTTGTACCAAATGTGCCGAATACTCCGGAATTTTGGGTGAGGGAACCTTCATCCCGTGCAACGGTGCAGAACTTAAAACCGTTGACGTTGTATGCCGTATATCTCCTGACATGGTCGAGCGGACCAGTTGCTAGATTTATCATATCAGGCGGATGGGGATTGTCGTCGTTGAGTATTCTGCGTGCAAACCAATCTGGAAACTCACGATGGACCTTTTTATCCACTTCAGCAGACGACCTTGTGCGGCTACGAAGCTGGCGTTTAACATAACGCCGGAAATCCCTTAAATTCAAAACAACAAATCAGAAGATTTCGTGGTTTGTATATAAAATAATACGATTCGTGTGCATAGTGTTATGATTCTTACTGAATGTAGGTCTCTACTTGAGGGCAATTTGTCAAGACATGTCTGTGTGCTTGCAACCTCTCAGTAGGAGTGAGCTTGTAATACTGACTTCCTCCAATTGGCTTTCCGACGGGTGGGAATAATGTGTTCGAAGGTGATTGGACATTAGTGGAGCTGTCATCGACGCGAGGAGGGCGGTTGAACGAGGTCTCCATGTCATCAAAATACCGCGAACAATATGTTAACACCTCTTCACCAATATAACCCTCTGCTATTGAACCCTCTGGAGATGCTTTATTCCTGACGTATGACTTCAATTTCCCTAGGTATTTGCAATTGCATTTACAATCAGATTACTGAAACAAAAATCATGAAATTACTGTACGGAGTAATTAATCAAATTACCTCTCTATGGGATACATCCAACGGTATTGAACAGGGCCACCCATCTTTGCGTCTTGAACGAGGTGGACAGTGAGATGGATCATCACAGTGAAAAAAGACGGAGGAAATATCATCTCCATATGACAGAGCGTTAGAATTATTTTCTCTTGCAATTGATCTAACTCTGTTGCGTCCAAAACCTTTGCACACAATCGTCGGTAGAAAGAACTGAGTTGAACCAAAACATTTGACACCTCCGGGGGCAGTGTGCTTTTAATTGCCAGAGGTAGGAATTGCTGGAGCAAAACGTGGCAGTCATGACTTTTCAACCGGCAATCTTCTTGGCATGCATATCGACACATCTTGAGATGTTGCTTGAATAACCATCAGGAACCTTAATGTCCTTAAGTGTGGAGAGGAAGACTTCTTTGTTGCCTCTTGTAAGTGTGAATGAGGCTGGGGCAAACTTATCATTCTCATCTGGCCAGGCGTCATGACGTATTCCCATAGCCATGAGATCTTTCCTTGCTTGCAGATGGTCCTTGGACTTTCCGGACTCGTTCAGCAACGTGTACAAAACATTGTCACACACATTTTTCTCGATGTGCATGACATCCAGACAATGACGAAGCTTATTAGATTTCCAATAAGGGAGCTGAAAGAAAATGCTCCTCTTTCTCCACTGTTGCACGTTATCCCTGGCTGCATGGGACTGGCCGAGAGGCCTTCTACCACCGGGCTGAACGTCAACTTGCTTCCCGAATTGTACGTCGACATCTTCGAGCTGTTGAAGAACATCTAGGCCAGACAACAACACAGGTGGATCTCTCATTTCCTGTGATCCGTTGAATCTAATTTTCTGCAATCTAAATCTGTGACCTCGAGGAAGGAACCGTCGGTGACCCATAAAGCACCACTTGCGACTGTGGGGCAGGCGAACAGAGTCTTGATCAAAAGCTACAGTTAGGACAAGCTAACCCCGTATGCACGTTCCAACCAGACAATGTGCCAAGTCCAGGGAAATCGCTAACTGTCCACATCAAAGACGCACGGAGTGTGAATAGCGTCTTACTGTAAGCGTCAAATGTCTCAACTCCGTTGCTCCACAGTTCCTTCAACTCTTGTATCAACGGTTGAAGGTAGACATCTATATCATTTCCAGGAGATCTCTTCCCCGGAATAATCTTCGAAAGAATGAATTGTTTCATACACATCCAAGGGGGCAAGTTGTACGGTATCAACACAACAGGCCATATACTGTATGTAGTGCTAAGATTCCCGAACGGATTGAAACCATCTGATGCGAGAGCTAGGCGGACATTTCTTGGGTCCGCAGAAAATTCCGGAAATTCAGCATCAAATGCTTTCCAAGCCTCGGCATCCCTAGGATGTCTCAACTTCCCATCCACGTTGGCCTCTGATGAATGCCACTGCATGTGCTCAGCCGTTTTAGACGAAGTATACAACCTCTGAAGTCTTGGAGTCAATGGAAAATATCTAAGAATCTTCGCAGGCTTCTTGGTTGCCCATCGACCCCTCTTTGCTTGTTTATACCGAGACGCGTTACACCGCTTACATCTGTCTAACTCAGCGTCGTCTCCCCAATACAACATACAATCATTCGGGCATGCATGAATTTTGGTGTAGTTCAATCCCAACTTATTGATTGTCTTCTTCGCTTCGTAGAATGAAGATGGGATTTCTGCCTGAGAAAATGCATCTCCCAATAATTCTAACACCATTGACATTCCCTTATCACTAAAGCCACACAAGCACTTGATGTGATACAGTTTGACTAGAAATGAAAGCTTAGAGTATTTATTGCACCCTGTATAAACAATAATTTAGTGTAAAAAAGATGATTTAACTAACTATAAATGAAAGTTCAAAATTTTTAGTAGAACCTGGAAACAATGGCTTATCAGCTTCCGTCATAAGGTCGAAAAAATTCCTAGCGGCATCGTTTCGGAAAAAATCTGGCAGTGGTCCATCAACGCCTTCTTCAGTAACGATGTTGTCACGTTGCGCACCGAAAGCATCACGCACGACATCGTCAATTGGATCTACATGATCTTCGTGATCATCGATCTGCATTAGTCCAACCTGAGAAGTTGCAGCAGCTCGTTCACCGTCGTCGTCATTATCGTTCTCCCCATGAATCCCCCAGAAAGTGTATTTAGATGGGAATTGTTTCACTATAAGGTGCTCAGACACAACATCTCTTGGATGTCACTTCTTGAATTTACATTTCGGACAGGGACAAAGAATATTATTGTTGACACTTGAGCGGTCGAAAGCAAAATCTAAGAAATGGTTCAAACCGACCAAATAGCGGGAGGACGTACGGGGCAAATTGATCCAAGATTTATCCATTATATGAGAGAAGATATCAAAGATTGGAAGGATTGAAGTTTGATGGAAATGTGAAATGAAATGAATAAGCTGGAGTTTTTATAAGCTTATTGAGTGCAGTGCTTTTAGTAGCGGATCAGAACCGCTGCTAATTAACGCGACTAAAGTTAGTAGCGGTTTATAACCGCTACTAAAAGCATTTATTGGCTTTAGTAGCGGTTAATATCCGCCACTAATTCCCGAGGTAATTAGTGGCGGATATAAACCGCTACTAAAACCAATAAGGATTTGTAGCGGTCCTAAACCGCTACTAAATAAGTATATTCTTTTTTTTAAATAAATACCGCATTTATAAAATATACCGCATTTTTTTATTAGTTAAATAAATACCGCATTTAATTTTTTTTAAAAAAAATCGCATTTCCATATAAAATAACTTCAAATATAAATAAATGATATAACAACAAAAAATTTAGAAATTTCTGCAATCGTAGCCAAAATAAAACACAAGTTTCACAACTAAAAAAAAGATGTAACAGTCCTGAAATTACAAACTTTCAACTAATAAAAAAACCCTATAACTACGCATCTGGTTGAGTGGTATCCGGCTGACCACCTTCTGGCTGATTAACCTCTGGCTGGGATCCTGAAGAACGGTTGCGCGTTTGTCTCGGTGGACGTGGTGGTAGTCCTGGTACACGTATAGGAGGTCCGCCTGGGTCCACCCTCTGAATGATCCGGCCGAGTGCATTGTTGGTACTTTCGACCCAGGACTCCAATCGATCGTACACCTGATCTGTAATCTCCTGAGTCAATCGTTCCCTCATCCGAGCCTCATACTCCGGATCGTGCATCATAGAGCCGCTGGAAGACGCTTGGCTGGCTCCTGCAGACTGGGCAGTGCTTGACGACCCAGCCCGGCCATACACCACTGACGGTAGGGCTCCGTAACCCATCCCGCGCACACGGCCAGGGTGCTCACGGGTCCCAAGGGCGGCCCTGAGTGAGGCAGTGGGGTCTATATTATCCCCCTGCGACTCCTGAAGCTCTCTCTCTACTTCTTCAATTGTAGCCTGAACACAGAACATATATTAGACTTTTCTACAAATGTAATTGTTAAAAAAATATGATATATCCAAATAAAAGTAATAGAATTCTTACAATATGCTCCTCAACCTCTTTGGATGTTGCACTCCCGTCATGGTGCCTGTGTTTCTGACGGTAGAAAAGGCCGTACGTAGCCTTCTTCCCTTGCTGCAAAGCTTTGTCCTCCTGAAATTATTGAATAATTTATTATTATATAAAGTTAAATAAATATAAATTAAAAATAAATATCAATTAAACAAGAAAGGTTTATTTTTCATACCATCTCTCCGTAGCCGACCGAAAATGGCTTCGTGCCAGCCGTATGATGAACCTTCTGCTGCCTTCGGCTGTAAACGCCTTGCTGCGATCTCTTCTGTTAAAATAAAATAAAATTTAATCATAATTATAAATAAAAAATATTTCTTAATAATGATGAATACCTTAATAATTAAATTATTAAATATACCTTTCCTAAGTCTCCCCTCCTCCAACGGACATATCTCTCCCAGGCATCCGGAGGTACTCCACCAGGGACATTTTCTATCAACTCCCGAATCGGCTTGCTCCCACCGGCATCCCTTTGGTTGAACAAATCCAACCTCTTGTTCTTCCAACCGTCACCCATCTTCCCTACTGCCCAACGTTTGAACATATCTCGCACATCAAACTTCTTCTGCAAAATATGAAAAAGATCATTAAACAAATAATGTACTTACAATTACAATAATATTTCAATAATAATAAATAATAAATAGAATTCATATCATTATAAGAAAATCATTTTCCTAAAATAATAAATAATAGATAAACTATAACTCAATTAAATTGACCTTCACGATCTCCCTCCAGGCAAAATCCTTCGTCTCTTTATTAACCTTCCTCCAGTCTAAAGCGTCAATCGGGAAGCGCTGGTAATTCTGGCCAACATTCCCGCAGAACCTGCCAAACAGTTGACCCCCCTTCCCTTTAGGTTGAAGGGTTAACAGGTTCCAGTCAACCTTCACCCTGTGGCCGGTCGGGAGGTTGTGCGCATCTTGCACACTCAGCGTCCTCCTCGTGCTACTACCAGAAGGGTCTGCACAATTTAAAAATACCGTTAAACCCAAGTAAAAATTTAAATTATCTCATAAAAACGACAAAAAATTTTATTAACTTACCCTGCACTTGTACATTGAATCCAGTTGTCTTTCGACTGGACTGTCTGCTAGCACCCCCGCCGGTTTCCTCAGTGTCCTCACTATTCAACCGTTGTTCGAAGGCGTCCAAATCGGGAATATGAGGAGAGTTCTCATTGTAGAACTCGTTCATGATATCCTCGGGAATTGCCTTTCGCTGTATACGTTCCCGCTCCGCTTGTATACGCCCCTCCTCTCTCAGTTGGTTTTGGTGTTGTCGCTCTTGCTCCTCCTCCTCAGCAGTCATATGGGCCTTTCCTTTACCGCGGTTGTTCTTCTCTGCCATATTTGGTGCCTAAACTGGTGTCTGAAAATCTGTATGTCCTTCTAATATTCGAAAAAGCCGAATAATATACGTGCGTATGTCTTTTTCACCAGATTCCTCGTACATTTACGAATGGAAACGAGGGAGTTAAATAGTACTCAAATTTAGTAGCGGTTCATAATAACCGCTACTATCAGTAGCGGTTATCAACAAAAACCGCCACTAATACGCACCAGCAATAAATGCGACTGTTGCGTTAGTGGCGGTTATAACCGCTACTAAAATACCAAAACTGCCGCTAATATCCCACTTCAATTAATGCGTCTTTTCAGTTAGTGGCGGTTTTCAGATAACCGCAACTAATGCAAAAATAACCGCTACTAATTCGTGACCCCCTATTTACCCGCGGTTTATGTCTATAAACCGCTACTAAATTAGCGCCACTAATGTTCCCACCAAAGGGCGCGACCTTTGTAGCGGTTATTTTGAATTTAACCGCTACTAATATACGCCAGTATATTAATTTTGGTCAAACTGACCATTTTAGTCGCGGTTATTCTCGTTAACCGCGCTACTAATGTTCATGTAGTAGCGGTTTATTTGTTACGCTACTAAATTAACCGCTAGTAAAACCCGCTTTTTTTGTAGTGTCATCTTCTATATTTGTTTTTTTACTCATCTACAGAATTTCAAGCAACCGCAGTTGATTAGCTTTCTGCTTATACAAGATTAGTATAAATGTAATCCCTTCTCTCACACTCACACAATACACATCACAAGAATATATGCATATAAAATAGGGTTAAGGGTAAAAAATAAACATGTGATTTTGTTAAAAGTTCGTCCAGCACCAAGTGCTTTTTTTTAGATCAAAAGTAACTCTGAACTTCCAAATCAGGATCAAAAGTCATACTTACCGTTAAATTAGGGTCAAAAACACATATGTGATGTTGTTAAAAAGTTTGTCCAGCACCAAGCGCTTTCTTTTGGATCATAACTGTAAGTGTGACTTTTGATCATAATTTGGAAGTTCAGAGTTACTTTTGGTAAAAAAAAAGCACTTAGAGTTAGACGAACTTTTGACAAATCATATGTGTATTTGTTACCCTTAACCCTATAAAATATTGGCACTTTACTAGTATTTGCAACGTCTCAGGCTCTTACTATATATCTTGAATAAAACCAAAAATAATGAATTACACTGAATGATACCGAATTTCAGGAAGTCACTAATAAATTAAACTTTATTTCAAATAAGGTTCGGTTTGACTAAAAGATAATGACAAACGCTGTATAAAAAGACTAAGGATCAAGTTTATAAAAAAAAGAATCATGATCAACAAATTGAATTGATTTCAATATTTTACTTTATTCCAAATTTATTCAGTTTGATACTGAACTTAATCACTCAAAATGATAACCTTCATAATTTAAAAATGTTTTAATTTGAATATTTTTTGATAGGTAAATGCATGGCTATCTTGGCAATACTATATATTATAGGGATAAAGGTCAATTTCGCCCATAAAGTTTTCATTGAGGATTAGTGGATATCCGGAAGGTTTTTAAAGATCAATTTCTGCCTAGAAGTTTACAAAATGGAGGAATTTTGCCCTGTCGTCATCTAAGGTTAAGTTTGTCTATTAAATAAGTCAAACATCTTATATGGCAGGCCAATTCATCATCGATTTGCTGAGGTGGCACCATACTTCATCACTCTCTTTCTTCCTCCCTCTTTTCTTTTTATTCATATTTTCAAATGCCTTTAACTATAATTTTTTTTCCTTATCATGGATTCTTAATTGCATGGCCCAGGAAGCAATTTGATGCTGATATCAAATTTATGGTCTTACAAATCATCTTCAAAATATTTAGAAGATAACAACGTGATTTCCCTGGATATTCACCGAATGCTTCAACAGTTCGGAGTCTTTACATCAATGATTGTTGATGGCAGAAGCTTATCAAATTTCATTGATTGTAATTTATCTGTTTAATTTATTTTTGTTATATTGTTTTTAATTTTCTTATTGTAATATGTAATCGATTTTTCTTTAATGATAATTTGTCCTTTCATAAAAAAACTATTTTTTTTAATGAAGGTTGGTTTTTCGTGTATAGTTTTAGTTTCCAATTTTTTTCACCCAGCTTTTCAATTTTCGCAATTAATGTGTGTGTATTTTCTTTTTCTAACCGAGCTTGGTTTTTTTAAAGCTGTTATATTTAAAATTGAAAAAAAAACAGTTATTATTATTATTATTATTATTATTATTATTATTATTCAAAGAGTCATTTTCTCAAAATTTAATTTAAACATGTGTGTGTACCAACATAAATATGCTTACAAAATTGACAGCCCTAAAATAAAGTTATATCTTTCTCAATTCCACCACCTATACAAAGCAAAAGAAATCTTTTGTCACCGATTGTTTGATGTAATTTTCAGATACAATCTTTCATCTACTTTATTTAACCAATTTATTTTCAATTGTCATCCAATAAAAATATTGAATATATATTATGCATGACGTCTCATGTTAGACACTGTATCATTATTGTAGGCAACGCACGCCCACACACAAGACACACAACAAATAAAGATGTACGTGTGCTGAACAGCTCTTAAATTTTATCGTACAATGATCCATTTTATGTTTCAAAGTTAGATATAAAATTAATGCTTCAAAATACTTCATGATTATATGGTAGTAAATGTCCTGTTATGGTCTTGCCTTGTTGCATGCGAACATGGAAGCTTTCTGTAATACTTCTTCTCTGATGATGGGGAAAAACTATTGATTCTGTCGGAAAATATCCTTAATTATTTAAAATTACTGTAAAATTACTATCTAAATTGCATTTTCAATTACAAAACTCCAATACACACACAGAGCGGATTTTCTGTTATTTAATTTGACGCATACACTATCCACTTTTCGAATGGGGTAAGAGATTGGGAATGGGTTAGGGAATGGGTATTTTGTATTGTTTGTTAGGTGGTATATTGGGAATCTCTTAGAATTGAACATTGCCACAAAAACCCTCCTCCCCAGGGATTGAAAATTTATTAGCTAAAACACCCTCTGAAAATTTAATGACACTCCACCATCACTGAGATTCTCCATAGCCTTTCATCTCTATCAGTGTCCCTTTTAAACGCCTTTCATCTGTGATTGCAACCAAAGAACTCCAGGCCAAATTACTGACCATCTTTACCATTGATTACCCTCTTGCTTTTTCTTCAGATCTTCTGGATTTGTGGGCGATGGCGTAATTTACTGACCATCATTTCCTATTTTTCTAGAAGTTCAAGCTCTTTGTTTAATGTATTGGATTCGGTGATGCTTGTTTGATATCATCTGATTACTGTTTATAATTATGGTGCACTTTCTTCTTCTTTTTCTATGGATTATTAAGTTGTCTGAATTTGCGGGCTTTGTGTTCCATGGCTTTTCTTCGGGAATAGTTTAATGAAAAAGTAAAGCTGGACATTTTTTTTGCCGATTTGGTTCTGCTCGGTATCCCAAAAGATGAACTGCTTCAACGGATTGCTGTTTGCTTTCATCCTAACACAATGGAGAAGGCTGAAGAGAATGAAAAAAGACCTTTTTTTTAATATCAAGGTAGTATAGTCCTTTGATAATTTTGTTATTATTATAAAATAAAATTAATACATTGCCTACAGATATTATTTTATACCAAATATAATTTTAAAGGCTTATTCCCAATCCCAATCTCACTCCTATTCCATCAAAAATTTCTACCACGTATCAAACAAGGCCTTCAATCTTTTTCTCGAATAAATGGAGTACTGCATAAGATATTTAATTTGGCTATGGTTGGTAAGAACAGAGAGGAAAATGGTGAGAATAAAGACAAGAAGGAGGATATGGATGGTGATGCAGGGTTTGGACAGTCAAAAAGAGATATGAAGAAATATATGATAATAATTTGAGAAGATCAGAGTGATTCCAAAATCCAAAAGGAGATAGCATTCATGCATCATGACTTCATATTTACCAAAACAAGACACACCATATCTACAAAATGAGGCCCCTTTTGTCTTCACACAAAGTTTTTTTCCTTATACTCTTTCAAAAAGATAATTTCAAGTTTCAGGTTAATTCATCCGTCGCCTTAATTAGGCGCCTAGCATGATTCACGTATTAGCACACTATTTAGCAAACCAAAGTTTGTCATGTTACTATTTAGCAAACGAAAGTTTTGTCATATTAATAATTGTTGTCGATTGACATGCTTGATGTGTAGCAAATGGCTTAATATTAGGGCATATTATTGTAATACAATTATATTTAATTTTTGTCACAATTTGGACTATTTAATAAGTTTTTTATAAAAGAATTTGAGTGCATTATTTCAAACTCTACTTTTATTTTAGAAATGGAAGTACCTTATGCAATAAAAGGAACAGTTATTTCTTTTTATAAGTTACCCTCCTAGGGTCAATCTTAATTACTAAAAATGTAGACTTATTCAAATATTTTGGAAGCTTTAAACAATAGTCACTTTAGCCAACAAAAATTGGTAAGAATGTGGCTTATGCCTCGCATGGCCATGGATTCAAATCCTACTATAATTGAACCCCCTAAATGGCTTGTTAAGATACAAGATATCCTATGACTTTTGTTAAAACTTAATTGATGACCTAGTTTTTTCATTTAATAAGTTTATAAAGTACACTTTCAGTTTATTAACTCAAAGAATTGTAGGGAATGCTATGAAAGGAAATGTATTAGTAGTATCGGTAGTAGTATAAGTGTCAATATGTAGTAGAGGTGTTCATGATACCCGACCGTCCAAATTGTTCACTCATACCTAGAGAAAAAACACCCAACCCGGCCCAAAATAAAGAAACCTGAATGAATAGCATGTATTTAATATATATATATATATATATAATACACATATATTCATTATTCGATAAAATTCAAAAAATATTGACTCGATCACCGTTCAATTAGAATATAATGAATAAGCAGATTTTATATTAAGTCAATAAATATGCATACTTTTCCATAAACATAAAATCAGTAAATCGAGACTTAAGAAAAAATTATTATTAGATAATAAGAAAATAATGTCTGTTGAATCAATTTGTTTTATTAGCCCATAAATTAAAATTAAATATTAAAATCTCAAAAGGACTATACATAGAATATATTATTGATATATTAAACTACCACTCTGTCCCTTATTATAAGTCTAATTATAAAAAAAATTGTTCCTCAATATAAGTCAACTTAGATATTATTAAAAGTTTTTTTTACCAACTTTAGCCTTTTTTAATTCTTGTTGGGAAAAGAAAATGGGAAGAGAGATGTGAGAATAATTTATAAATGTAGAAAATTTTGAATAAGGGTAATCTTAAAAAATTATCAATCTTAGACATATTTAATGATCTAACTAACAATTATTGATAGTGAGAATTGTTAAAGTAAACTTATAACAAGAAATAGAATGATATATTTGTTTTTTTCATATTATTTCATGCCTAATTATTTTCTCATTTCTAGAGAGTTTTTTGGGCCCCTCCTAGCCATACATTACAACCATATACCTTAAATCATTCGGGCTTCTATTGGGTAGGACAGGATTGGGGGTTGCAAAATGCACCATGTTTTTCTTTAATTTTGAATAGGGCATCGAACAAGGATCCTGCCATACCCAACCTTGCAGGCCATGTACACTGTAAGTCAATAAATTGATTCATGTAAGGTGAAATTCAGATTACATAGCCAAATTTATGTGAAATGGATTGTCTCATCTATTGTATTATATTATAATTAACATTATATTATACTTTTTCGGTCTTAAATATAAAACTTATTTAACTAATTTGATTGGATTAAGAATGTTAGTTAAATTTGTTAAAACAACATGATATTACTAAAGCACCCTAACCATATATCTTTATTCCTACTCTCACTCCCACTCTTTTGCTTGTTTATCATTGGAAGAGTATCAATAGGGATCATTTGAAAAAAAAATTGAGAAAATTAGAACGAGTTTTTATATTTATAATTATTATCAACTCCTAAATGTATCTTATACTCCCTCCGTCCCATAATATAAGGTCCTTTTAACCGAATTACTGGTTCCTAAAAAATTAGTTAGAGTTAGTTAAAAACAATAAATGTGTAGGAAATATACCATTTTGCCCTTATTTATGAATGAGTAAGAGATGGGGTAATTATGGAAAGAAGATGAAAGAGAATGTGTGGGAAAATTAATGCATGAGTAAAATGGGGAAAAAAAGTATTTATCACTCAAATTAAATAAAGTTAAATAGGACCTTATATTGTGGGACAAGATCATTAAAAAAAATGGACCTTATATTATGGGACGGAGGGAGTATTAAGAATGGAGGGAGTATTTATTTATTGTACCAACCAAATACACTGAATGAGTATTACTCTTTTATTTTGATCTATGGATTGATGAACCAAAAATGAGCTTTTATCTAGTGTACGTGTGTAGCATTCATAAAGAAGGGCTGTGTTGCTGCCTTTTGACTTAGAATGCCTACCAATAAATGTTCCAACGGGAAACGTATGGTTATCCTTCAATATCACATTCTATTGGAAATGGTCTTGAGGGCGGGTTACGGACAACAACAACACAATAATACAAATACTCACTTATTTCTTATTTATCGGATTTTTATTACTATCAGATCATAATGTTTGTGCCTTCCTTCTAAATTCAATTTGTCTTTCACAAAAGTAAGCATGGACTCAATCTTATTTTTGTTTTTGCTAATAATTATGTACAGAGTATATGCTTCAGGTCGTGGATGATTATTGGTCCGTTTTGGTTTCGGTTCAAATGTGTGTGTGTGTGTGTATTTATATGGTTCCAAATTGTCGAATCATGTTGTCATTTATTTATTATAATATATTTCTCAGTCACATCTTCGTCTCATTCATTGCCTGATATTTTGTTGTTCAGTATGGATTGTTAAATCATTCGGGGCTACAACTTGCTAGATTATTGGTTGAAAATCTTGTACATCTTGTGAGTTTGCATTTCTGATGGGGCGAAATTAGGCACCACACAAACACTCCATTTGCTTCTATTTATAAGAGTTTAAAATTTGAATTGATTTGATCTAAAATATAAGAGCCCACCTTATATTCTCTTATTATTTAATGTGTTTTTTTCCTATTTTACCCATAATTCTCTTTCATATTTATTAATGGTCATATATTTCTCTCTCTTCTCTTAATAGACCCATCATAAATAAGGGCACTATTGAAAAAAAAATGTATATATATTCCAGACACATTTAATTACTTTCACATGTTTTTTTAAAAAGTGTGTTTTGACAGCTCGGCTCTTATAAATAGGACCCGAGGGAGTAATATTTTGTGTACATATACACTGCGTCACATTTCATTCAATACAAAGTAGTAATTGTAACTGATACAATTGATAGCCTTCAGAGACTTTGGGAAACTACATACACTCAATAATGCACGCAGGTCGTTTTCATTTTTAATGTTCATATCACAAATAAATAGCCCAGAATGGTTTCACATATCTCATTCATTGTTCACGTTCATTAAAATAACACACGCACCACATTTAAGATGGCGAACCGGCCATGCAAAAAGTTTCAGATTTCTTTTTGACCTGTTGTGTCCACTTATTTTAGTTATTGCATGAAGATTTTTTTATATATTATTTTAAAATTAAGTTTTTTTTTGTTACGTATAAAAAAGTTTATGTGAGTTGGGTCTCGAAAGTTCACTAGGGTTAAGACATATTTCTAAACTTAAAGAATGCTCACAGAGACAGAGGTACTTACATATTGTCCACCAATAAAATCCTCTTACTTCTTCTCAAAAAAAAAAAATTCCTCTTATTGGTAAGATTTTAATTTACAAACTTATGGCTAAAGAGATAATTCATTTACTAAGTTAACCAAACTTTGGTGGCCTTTCAAAAGGAAATTAATTGCATGTATATATGTAAGCATATCTGCATTATTAAGGACATCAGGCCCAATAGAAAATGAGGAAAGAAACAAGTCCAATCCAAAGGACTTGGCCCAATTTGTCATCAGTATGACAAGTTTATGGTTATGAATATTGCGTGCGTGCAGATGAGATATAGTCTCAAACAACGCGATGAACTTAGTGAATCCCTATTGGGAGAATCAGTGTACGAGAGTGCTTCGAACAAAATTGCCTCCGAAAGGAGAATAGTTCTTAACAAAACAAACTTAATTATGAAAAAAAAAACATTATGGATTTGTACATTTCCTTATTCGTCTTAGGATGTAAATACAAAATAAAATTAACCAAGGATTGTACAAATGGTGATATATCAGATTGTCTCATATGGAGTCGATTAACTAACTACTTAGACTAACTAAATGCATAAAGAGCTATAAAACTTGGGGCTTTGTGATTTTTGACTAGGATAAACTAAACTACTTGTTTTTAGGATTTTTTTTATTATAAAGAAGGCAATTAAAATGGATTTCAAAACAATAGGATGAATATGGTTTTTTTGATAGAATCGGGCAACCTTCTAGACTTCTAATATGACATAGAAGTTCTTTTTATCCAAGTTCTAATGTTAAAACCAAAAGCAATCGCTTAAGTTTAATTAACCTAATTACTAATTGATTCGGCACATCGCTTGCACAATTAATTAAGGAGACAATTGTTGAAATCCAACTTGGTGGTGATTATCCTTAACAAATACATAATGAGTATCTTATTGAAAGTTTAATTTGACCTTTCAAATATAGACATAGTGGCTAAACATAAATACAAATATGCATACATCCAACACAGCATAGAAATCCAAAATATGTAAGCAATTCTACCACATCAATCATATAATGTTAAGAAACAAACATTAAGTTTATACACATAAAAGAGATCTCTTGATTACAAGCATATCTGATAAACAAAGTATTGAAATTCAAAGCAAGCTTGTTCTAACAATAAATACATGTGCCAAAACCAAAGAAATTGAAATACATAAATGAAATTAGACAAGAAAAGAAATCTAAATAATTTCCCAATTAAGATGATGAAGCTCCGATTACTTTCCCCATCAAGATCCCCACAGAGGCGCCTAGCCACTCATGTTCTCGATCAATATAGACTGGATTTGATAAATGGATTCCATGAGAGTATAGTGGAGAGGATGAATTTCGTGTAAAAGGATGTAGGAAGAGAGAATTCGAATGGACGGAGGAGAGGGTGAGTGAATGGTGTGTTGAAATTGGAAAATTGGATCTTATATCATTAGCACGATAGACAACTAGAAAACATTTTAAATTGGTCTAGGATTACTTATTTTGGTTGAAATATCCAATAGGAAATACTTAGACAGGATCCAATCACTCAAAATTACCAATCAGATCAAAATAGGAAGCTTCCTAAATCTGCCTAGAATCATGCTTTAGCCGTGGCCCTCACCATGGCATGCCACGGGGAGGATACAAATACTCCTTCCCTCTCTGCGCTTCACTATGCAATCCCACGGCGGTCCAATTTTCTCCTTTCGTTGTTTTTCTCCCTTCGTCCACCCACGACGAACCTTGAAAATTTTGACTTTCCGATTTCTTCCAATTTGATCCTCTTTCTTTGCATATGTAATGAAAACATAGAGAATATGTGAAGTATTTCAAGTCTATAGATGTATAATGCATGAATTAAAAGCCTAATTTACCCAAATTATAATGAAAATACAATTAACTCTCTAATTTATGACCCTAAATACAAAAGTACATAATTCTCAATGTATTTGCCTATCTAATGCTAATTTTCTATAATTAGTAGATAAAAATATATAATAATTAGGCGCAATCAATTATTTTTGTGAGTTAAAGTTGGTTAATTCTTAGTCAAACCAGTGACAATTAAAGTACTCCCAGCCTTGAGATCAACTTTGTAAATTGTAATGTAATTTGCACTACAAAGTTGATATTATATTTAGGATTAGAGGTAGAGATATTATTTTATTGAAATGGACAAACATAATCATATTTTAATTTTAAATAACGATATTTATTTTTTGAATGATATCCACGTTATATGAAATTCTTCTTATTTTGGTCTATAGGAGATTCTGGTTCATCTTACAAACACTTTCCTGGACGTGAATTGAGTGATTTGATGTCTTTTTGCTTAGAAGGTGTTCTAAAATTTTAGGTGTATCTGGTTAAACCAATTCAAATCATTTAGAGAGTAAGAGAGTACGGCTTTATTCATGTGATAAGTACCTCATGGTTTACAGTATAATTAGTTAAATTCCATGTAACAATTAGCTAACCATAAAGTGCATATGGTGAAGCATGTAATTTTTTTTCCCCTTTAATTAGATGCAGGTGATGACAATCGGAGGAGAAGAAGAAGAAGAAAGATGGTTGTAGCAGAAAAGACTGTCAATCTTTTTAAAATTTATATCTTTAATATAATAGTTGTATTTTTGTAGAAATACAATATTGTCATTCATATGTTTTTCCAACCCATCTTCCCACCATTTGAATCCTACAAAATATAAATTTTCCTATGGAACCATTTTTCATTCATGGGTATTAGGGATGTTTAAAAAGATCTTGTCCAGGTTGTCCCGATCCTGTTCCGGACTTGTCATGACCGAAATTTCCCTGGACCAGTGGGATTCAGTACAGGGATCAAATGTACCAGGACTAAATTGAAACCAGGACGGTATCGGGATACGGTCACGTCTCTCGGATTCCTGGTCCTGGTACCAGTACTATAAGTATAATTACTTAAATTTTTCCCATAATCTAACTATGCATTTCTTCCTTTATTTTTCTTTTCAATTACTCTATCCCCAACCCAAAGATGATTTTTAATATTTCTTCATAGAATCGTTTGATTGATTGATTGATTGATTCAATCATTAAATGTTTTAGGGTTTAACCATTTAGGAGGTGCACCTCTTTTTTCTTTTACTCCAATTCCACGTTAATTGATTGATTGATTGATTCAATTATTTAATTATACATGTGATATTAAAAAATTAATTATATTATATTATTAGTAACTAAAGTGTAAAATATATAGGTTATTTGTTTATTTCTTGGTTAGTGAGATTGTGTCAAAGAGCATTGGGACGTCCCGGTCCCGGTCCATATCCCGGTCCCTTCCTGATAGGACTAGGACATCTTTAATACCAGTACCGAGACCGGGATACAAATGACGTCCCGGCCTTCTTCCGGTACCGGGACTCTGGAAAGGGGTGTTCCAATTTCGTCCCGTTACTTGAACAGCCCTAATGGGTATTCCAAACATCTCTGAATATTTTTCATTCCCTACATTTCCATTTCATTGAATTCTTTGATCTAAACGGGTCCAATTAACATAGGATTGCAAGAAAAAGTTTGATTAACGTCTCCCTTATAATTCAATGTGCTTAACATTCCAACCCATGCCACTCTTTAAGAAAAATAGAAAATAGAGTTGCGCCATGGCTAACATTTTTATGCAAGTGAGAGTGGGCTTGAATTAATGTGAAATCTTATCAAACCTAATTTCATCTAGGACTTTTACAAAGACATTGTTTGAACAAAAAAATCACTGTATATTTTTCATTCCCTACGTTTTCATTTCATTAAATTCTTTGATCTAAACGGGTACAAATAACATTAAGATTGCAAGAAAAAGTTTTATTAACGTCTCCCTTATAACTCAATTAGCTTAACATTCCAACCCATGCCACTCTTAAGAAAAATAGAAAATAGAGTTGCGCCTTGACTAACATCTTTATCCAAGTGAGTGTGCTTGAATTAATGTGAAGTCTTATCAAACCCAATTTCATCTAGGACTTTTACGAAGACATTGTTTGAACAAAAAAAAATCTCTGTATATTTTTCATTCCCTACATTTCCATTTCATTGAATTCCTTGATCTAGACAGGTCCAAATAACATAGGATTGCAAGAAAAAGTTTGATTAAAGTCTCCCTTGTAACTTAGTGTGCTTAACATTCCAACCCACGCCACTCTTAGGGCTTGTTTGGTATGAGTGATTTAGAGGGGAGAGAAAATTTTTGTGAGTTGAATTTCAAAAAATTGAAAAAATAGGGTTGTAATTATTAAACAAATATTAGATGTAAGATAAAAGAGTAAGAGAAAATGATTGTAAAATTTTAACCCCACATCGCTAATTTTTTTAAATTCAACTTAAAATTTTTTTCCCTCTGCCCATTTTCTCTCTCCTCCCCTCATACCAAACAAACCCTTGAGGAAAATTTAAAATAGAGTTGCTCCTTGGCTAACATTTTTATGCAAGTGAGAGTGGGCTTGAATTGATGTGAATCTTATCAAACCCAATTTCATCTAGGACTTCGACGAAGACATTGTTTGAACAAAAATATCGGACTATTCCTAAAAAAAAGTTGTGCCCTGACTAATAGCTACTGCTTTTGGGCTAATAGTAGTGTTTGATCGATGTCCAAATGTAAGTGGACAATTTTTATCAAAAGGGGGTTTCTTCAAGTACTTAAATGTTGTTTGAAGCAAAAAATGGGATTCGCCCTAATTTCGATTAGAGACTTATGTGCATGTCGCCATTCGAAAAAAAAAAAAATTAGGTTGACATTGATCTTGGTGCATGAAATGACATGGGGAGCAAATGAACTCACATTGGATGGGAAGAGATTGTTTTGATGCCTATATAAGCGTACTTTAGTTTATTATGGGTGTGTTTGGATTGGTGGTGGAGAAGTGACTTTTTTTTTAATCTCACTTTTTTATAAGTAAGATTGGATAAAACTCAGATTGTGTGATGTGATTTATGTTTGGATATGTGATGATATAAGTGATTTTTTTTCAATCTGACTTTCAGAAACATGTTTAGATAATTATTTTGAAAACCAAGTTTAGATAAAAAAATACTAAAAAATGACATGATTCTTATTAAATAATACATATAAAATATGCATACACTCTTATAGTTTAGAAAGAAAAAGTGAAATTTGGAACATCCTAAAAAATTATTGGTGATTAATGGAGGTGAGTAGGAATTAATTAATAGAAATTTATAAATTATTGGAATATTTGAGGAATTTGGGGTGTTTTGAGATCTCAAAGGCTTAGTTCCTCCCTTATTTTAAGGAAAATAATTTGAGAAAATTATATTTTTGGTTCAAATGAGGATATTGTGGGAGAAAATAGTTAGAGATTTTTTTGGTAAATTTTTGGAGATAAAAAGGAAATTTTAGATTTTCTAATATCTTATTTGAGAATTTTAGAGATTTAATAGTTTAATTTTCCTACCAACTTTATTTCTTTTCTTTTTTGGTAAGAAAATACATGGTAGTCCCCACTGGGCCCCTCCATGTTCGCACTGCATGGTGGAAACTGGAAAAGCAAATAAAAGAAGCTTCGGCGAAAATCGTACTTTTAGACCAGAAGTAAGATTCACAAACAACTACTCCAAACATTATCCAAAAGCAAAAAACTACTTCAGCGGGCCGGCCGCGCGTTTAGGCTTGAAAAAGTCATAGCAAACACACACACTATGTTACTGTATTTATAAGTTATTTCTAACATATTTCTATTCATAAAAAAAATTTCTAACATATTTCTTATAGAAGTAGAAAACCTTAAACATTATTAAAATTAAAATGGTTTAAAATTTCATAATTTTTTAACTTTACCCTTATTTAATATTAATTACATTACATTAGAACAAAATCAACCCATAATAAAATGGAGAATGAAATTATACATTCACCAAAAAAAAAATTAAAGAGGTGATTCTTATTTAATATTAATTACATTACATTAGAACAAAATCAACTCATAATAAATGGAGAATGAAATTATACATTCACCAAAAAAAAATTAAAGAGGTGATTTATAAATATGACAAAATAATGTCTTCTCTCTCTAAATAAAGACATAAGGAGAATTTGAAAGTTAAACTAAATAAAGACATAAGGAGAATTTGAAAGTTAAACTGAGAAGATACTATATAGACATGGAATTAGTGAATAATGTCTTCAATATGGGGAGCTAAAAGAATCAGCATTAGGGAAAGAATTTGTTAGGATGTTCAAGCGTATTTTAAATTGACTTGGTGTATGTAGTGTCTTCAATATAAAGAGTTAATATTGTCCTCACAAGCAAGGGAATGGATTTTAAGAATTTTCAGCGTTGCTTAACTTGACTTCATGTAAAAAGGTGCAAATTTGATAGAGTATATATAACAAATAGGATAATTAATCCTCACGTCCTTATATAGTTCCAACCAGTTTTTAATTGAATCCCTATAGTTTATTTTTCTTTCTATTAGGTTTTTACACTTTCACTTATTTTTAATCAGATTCTTGTAGTTTTTTTTCCTTTTTATCTGGCCCTTATAGTCTCTTATAATTTTTAATTAGGTCCCTTAGTTTTTAGTCTAAATTCTATATATTCTAATAATATCCTCATATAAAATTTAAAATATATTATTATTACAAATAATATTTTTTTATTATTTTGATAGTAATAATATTTATTTTTCTAAAATTTATTTATTTTTATAATTATAAGTTTTAATCATAAAAATAAAAATATGATATAACTATTATTATTTATTCTAATTTTATTAAAATTTAATTAGATAAATTATTTTTTCTGCTACTATAATTATAAATTTAAATTTATCATTATTATTTATATTTTTTTAATGTAATTTTTTATTCAATTTTAAATCAACTTGATAAATAAAAAACTATAAGGACCCAATTAGAAATAATGTGAAACTATAAGAACCTAATAAAAAGAAAAAATGCAAGGAATTTACTAAAAACAAGAGAAAATATAGACTTGATAAAAAGAAAAGAAAAAAACTATAGGGACCCAATTAAAAATTGATTGAAACTATAAGAACTTACAGACCTTAACTAATATATATATATATATATATATATAAGTGGACTAACTCATACACTTAAGTTGTAATTAAGGTAAAAAAAATGTGCACATTTGTTGTGATGGTTGATGGATGTTGAATTGATATGAGAAGATGCACATTGTTCATTCATTGAGTCCAAAGTTTCTATAGTTGTTATTCACAATGAGAGATATGTTTGTTTTAATTGAAGGACAATCTTAAAAAGTTAGTGATAATTTTTGACAATTTTAAAGAGTTGGACTATTCTTAACCAGTTTTTAAAATGTGCGGAAGTAACTATAAATAATTAATATTAAAGATATAGTGAAATTTATTGAGAGAATGAGTCACTTGAAATTGTACGCCTATTTTTATGTATATAACAACCAAATCAAAAGTTAAAAAAACTTCAAAAACTAAAAGCATTAGTTAAAACCTTGACAATACAAGGTCTACAACCTTTATTTCAGAGTAAATAGAATTTCAATTGTACAAGACTAAAACAAAGGCATATACTGTTATACTACATCTCTATAACTTTTCTCACAACCACCATCTTTCAGAGATTGGTTAAACAACTGAAAAATCACATCAATCAATCATCCATTTCATTCATTCTTCTCCTTCTTCCCTATTCCTTGGGACAGCCCCAAAATGCTTAACCAATATGTCAGCCACAAGAGGCACCAAGTCCTTACAAGGGACACCTTTCTTGTACACTTCTCCTAAATGTGAATCACTCCCAATTCTTCCTCCCAAGAAGACATCCACACCTTCACAAGTCTTACCATTCTCATCCCTTGTCATACATCCCATGAACCCAATATCTGCCACCTGTACCTGCCCACAAGTATTAGGGCACCCTGTCCAATGCATTCTCACTAGCCTTGTCACAGCCACTTGCCTTTCAACTTCTTCAGTCACCTTCAAAGCCCTTGCCTTTGTCTCTATTATGGCTTGCCCACAGAACTGATTCCCAGTGCAAGCTACCAGTGATTTCATCAGAAGAGATGGTTCAGGTGAGAATCTGTCTTTCAGAAGTGGCTCTTTGAGTAAGGCTTCAATTTTTGAGTTCTCTACATTTGGGATTATGATGTTTTGTTCCACTGTTAACCTGAGTTCACCAGTTCCATACTCTTCTGATAAACGAGCCAGCTCGTCCATTTCATCCGCTTGAACTCTACCTACTGGTATGTGAAGCCCCACATAGCTTAAGCCTTCTTGCTTCTGGGGATGAACACCTAGATAATCTCTTCTTTCCCATTGTTTTTGTATCAAGTCTTTCTCGGCTGCTCTTTCCAGATTCTTCTTCGGCATTCTCTTCTCCACTTCTCCCCTGAATCCTTCTATCCCCTGCAAATTTCCAATCATGCAATTCTGTGTTAGACTTGAGACAATACTTCAGAACACACTGTCAGAATATAAGAGTCTCACTTTGACTAATTAGAGAAATGATTGAAAGTATATAATGTTAAAGAAAGTCCTGGTAAATTGACTTGAGCTACTTTGATAGAAGGACATTTTAGAGGATATACGCATATTTTCATGTCGCAGGAGGATTTAGGTCCTCATAAATTTATAGCTTGTGAGCTTCTGAAGCAAGAAGGATAAATTTTCTCCAGCACACGTCTAACTTGTTGGAAATACTAGTTTGACATTGGACAGTCATGAAACAGACACTTAAAAAATGGTGGCACCTGTCCGGGTTTTGTCGGACGACATTATGTAACCGTTTGAGACAAAACATGAATATAATAAATTTAGTAGAGTAATGACAAAAAATTACCAGTTCATCAATCAACCACATCATTCTGCATTTCTGTCTGTTTCCTCTGGTGCCAAGGTCTCTGTAGGCCTCAAGAACAGCTTTGCAAGAAGGTATTACATCATCAGCTGAGACCCATGCATCAAGTGGAATTGCCTCTTCACATCTCTTGGCACTAAAGAAACCACCCACTAGCAAATTGAACCCAAATCGACCATCTTTCTCAGCAGGCATGTAAGCCAGATCATTAATGTGAGGATGCTCATAAAGATCATGGGACCCCACCACACAAACATTCCACTTCCTTGGCCTGTTCAAATCACAACATTAAAATCCGGCACTAGAGCTTACAAGTTTGTCACAAACCAAAAGTTTATACTCCTTCCAATCCTTAATACAAAATCTAGTTCGCAGTACAGTTTCTTCATTTTAATAGATCTTATAATAAGCACAGGAGGTTGTAATATACGGGACACTGTAAAAGTAGCACTTGAACTTACAAGTTTGTGACGATTGGGTTGCCAAGTGAATTGGCAGTGATGAATTGGGACAGCAAGTTGGTGTAAGGTCTGGTATCAACAATCTCATCTGGGTCAAAGCCTGCAAGAGGGTTACCCACAGGGTTTCTTACGTTGTCCATGCCACTTTGGAGACTTGTCAACCCAACATCTGCGAGCCCTTTGAGGATTTCTGGGACATCAGGCAGAACCACACCTCGTATCTGCCAATTTTGCCTTGTTGTCACATCACCACACCCTTCTTTCCCATACTTCTTTATCACACTCGCCAAGTACCTTGTCTGGGCGCTAGTAGTTACCCCATTTGGAAGTTTCAGCCTCATCATGAATCTACCATCTGATTTTTAAAAAAATGGAAAATATTCACCTCAGAAACCATAGACTATTGCTTGCTATAATACTTCTTTTAGAGTAAATTTTCGATTTTAATCCTTGAGATATGGCTACATTTTCACTTTGATTGTCGTTCAAGAAAATGAGTTCAATATGCCTAGGGAAAACATTGTAGAATATAGCCGAAGCTGACCCACATTTTTCAATTCATACATGTATAATCAAATTTTAGTTCTGGTGCCTATAGTTTCATAAGGACTCTGTCTGATTTTAAGAACCGATAATAAACTCAATGACCACATTCTTATGAAACTTAGGGAAACCAAAGTTCGCTCAAAATATAAGAACTAACAATGTTATTAACCCAAAAGAGTAACTTAAAATCATAGATTCAGATCTTCCACGGACAGTGTGGCAAGAAATGAACAAATTCAACTCAGCCAATCTTGTTAAATAAGATTGAAGGATACTAATGAGGAAGGTGAGATTATTGGGAAACATGTTGAACACCTAGAATTGAAGTTCATCAAGCTATTTTTTCCAAAACAGATAGAAACAAAAGTTGTCTCGGTGTTACCCCCATTTCTAAAAACCGGTCAGTTACATTAATCTAACAGTCAGTAATCATGTAACGTTAAAAGAGTTACCTCGGAAACATAAGCTAAAAAACGTGGAACAATACAATCAATTATATAATATAGTAATTCCTCATAGAGATTGAGAATTCGTAGTAATCAGTTAGTGAAACTTACAGTGATGCTTTCTCCTGTGGAAGAGGCCAAGCCATTTGAGCCTAACATCAATATCATCCTTAGTGAGCTTAGAGCTCTCAATCTCCTCAAGAGACATCTTAGCCAAATCTTCAATCCCATGTTCCATGAAAAGCTTCATGGGTTCTCTCTCAAGCTTCACCTTCTCTTGAGGATTAATCCCTTGCCTGAACTTCTCCTTCAAAACCCAATACCCATCTCGTTCCTCCACTCGAGGCTCCAACCTCGACTCGTCCACCTCCGGCGAAGAAGCAACCTGAGCTGGCGGCGCCGGAGTTGCAGAAATAACCCATGTCGGTTTGGGGCGAGAAGAGAGGGAAGGTGACAGAAAACGAACAGACAAAGAAGAAGAAGAAGAAGAAGAAGACATTTGAAAAGAGAGTGTGAATTGTGGTGGGTGGTGACAGAAATGGGTGTGAGAGAGAGGAAAGAAGCCATTTTTGTAGGGAGGAAGAGGTCGTTGCTTGAGAGATCAAAAGGACCTTTGGGAGAGGCTAAGGGTCGTCCTTGTTTTGTGGTTCGACCACAGATTTATTTGGTTGCCTTCTTCTTTCATTTGTTATCTTGCCGTCGTTTTTTCGCTTTTTACAATCATTTTCCATCCATCCTTCACGTTCTTTGAATTTTGCACCATTGGACATACCATGGTATGAGATATTTTTTTATGTATTGTTGGGGATTTATAAAAACTAAAAGAGACTGAATTAGTTTTAGTCTTGTTGACGACACAACTTAACTAACTTAATTACCTAGCTTCATGCCACCTAAAACTAATTCAGATATAGTAACTCTCTTTTTCAATGAAAGTGGGCATGGGATGTTTCGATTGTAAGGGAGCTTTTAAACTACTAACTTATATAGGAGTAATGTCTTTTTGAAAATTCATTTCCACTCCCTTTTCACTCTCATTCCATTAAAAAAAAACATATCATCTCACCATGCGTGGCCTTAGTTTAGTTTCAATGAACCTAAAAGAAATAAGGTTAAATTATAGAAAACTCCCATGAACTTTGGGCCAATTGCAGATGACCTCCCTAACCTTTGAAAATTTAAATTGAACACCCCTGACATTTCATGTTTTGACTCTCAACCCCCTGCCGTTAAAATTTTCATTAAAGTTAACGGCTTTTATCTTATCCAATTTTTTTAATATTTTGTATTGTGTAATATGTCATTTAAAAATTAACCATTTTCATTTAATATATAATTGTAAGTATATTATAATTTTTTATTTAAAAAATACATGATCAAACAAATATTTTATATGCATTTTAAGTATTTTTATTTTTAAAGCATTTTATTTATAAAGTGTATAGTCAGGAAAACACTTTAAATCCTTTTTTAAATATTTTTATATTTTTCAGTATTAAAAAATACTTAGAATTATAAGTCAGTTATTAAGGGGTTTTTTGTAAAATGTTATGGTATATAATTAAAAATGATAAAAATTGTTAATGACAAAAAACCGTTAACTTTAACGGCAATTTTAACGGTAGGGAGTTGAGAGTCAAAACATGAAACGTTAGGGGTGCTCAATTTGAACTTTCAAATGTTAGGGAGGTTATCTGCATCTGACGCAAAGTTCAGGGGGGTTTTCTATAATTTAGCCTTTAATTTTTACTTATTCTTTATTTTTTGAAAAATGAGTATAATAGCATATTCATAGGGAAGAGAAAAATGATTTATTTGATCATATTTACAAGTCAATTCATTAAATATTTTTATATCAATATATAATTTTACTATTAATTTATTATGTGTTAATTTTGTTTTTATATGATATAGTGAATATTAAAAATGGGCAAAGTTGTTAAATTTTAGGACAAAGATAATTACGTTTAATATTTTGTTCAATTACTTTGAAATATATTTAAAGTGATTTATAAATAGAATTAAATCACTATAATTAAAAAAAAGGCAAGCCTTTAATCATTAACTTGAAAAACATAAACAAGATAACAATTTAAAAAAAAAAAAAACAGGGAGGGCCACATTTAGTAATGAGCAGCCACATATGTATGTGTGTAGTTTGATAATAAAACTTTCGAATGATCTAAGCGACAACTTCACCAAATACGGACGCGGCTACAAATGCATTTCATTTATTTATTTGTGGCATTTATTTAGTTATGAGCTGCCCCGGTTATGTATTATGTGTTGTTCATAATAAAACATTAAAACTTTAATTTAATGATCTCAATTCTAGGCAACCAAATCGGGATGCGGCAATTAGTTTTATTCATTCTTGACTTCATATTGTTAGGCCCAAGTGGCCCCAACAAGGACGTGAACCACTTGACTTCTCCAATCTGTAAATTACTACTATATATATACACAAAACACAATAACAACAATATTATTAATATTATTACTACCTCCGGTCCTAATTATAAGAGCTAGTTGACTTTTTTTGGAGAGATTAAGGAAGCGAATTAGACCCTTAAATCTTAATATATGCTAAATGTAATTAGATTATATGATAGTTTATAAATAAAATAACTTAGTTTTGAGGAAAAAATATAAATATAAACAATTTAAAGTGGTGTATTTTGCATCCTTAATTTTTTCAAAAAAGTCAACTGGCTCTTATAATTAGGACCGGAGGGAGTATTATCTTTCACTTTTTTTCCACTTGACTTCATCGTCATCATATCAGACAAAAGTTGTGAGAATCAGACTTGCAAACTTACATTTAAAAGAACAAAGCTACACATAAAGAGTTAGTTCAAGTGCAACGGGCTTAGAATTGTTAGATATCTTGTGCTAAGTTCGATTTTTGAAATAACGTGTACAGAAAAAACATCAGTTGGAACTTGGAAGAGATCCTTGTCTTTAGCACCTTATAGCACCATGAGATATTAGTCGTTTGAATGATACTTTATCATCTTAAATTTCGGGTCTCTCTTTGTTCTTTTTTCTTTTGACATGAAAATTAAAAAAAAAAACTTTATTCTTAACTGCTTCCATTTATAACTGGTTCAGGGTACTGAGGTTAGGTTGTAGCCTTGTAGGATTTATTAATTTCCACAATTAGTCATAGTCTAACTAGTCTAAAAAAGTTATGGAATGACGCACGTATATATGACCAACTAGGGACAACATTAAATATATATCTTTTGATGACAAAAACATTAAATATTTAGTCGAGAAGGAACACCAATTCTCGTCCTTTGTAATAAGGTTAGATATTTCCGCTTATAAAGTTGAAAAGATCAGAAAATTACCAAGTCAACTCTTTTTTTTTTTTTACGTAATTTGGAAGAATCGAAGATGAATTACCTCAATGAGATTTTTTTTTAACCTTAATGAAATATCTATTTATTTATAAATTTTAAAAATGAATACATCGTATTCATTTATATCCAAATTTTATTTAAAAGTTCTAGATAATTTTTTACTTTCCTTTTTGATTTAATCTGAAGAAATAATTATTTTTGAACTTGCCGATTTGAAGAATTAGAGATACTACAAACTATATTCTTGGTAAAGTGAAAAATATAGACAAACAAATTTAGATTTTAAATCATTATAGATTTAACTTAGAAAAAGCTACCCCGCTTGAATCTGACCGGCCAGTCATATTAAAATGGGGTTAAATGTCATATTTATCTCAAAAATGTGCAAGAGATATCATATCTACCCCGGAAGTATTTTTTAGTCCAATTTGCCTTGGAAGTGTACAAAATGTATCATGTACGCCATTTAATGTTAAATAGTTGAGGTTGACTGTTAATATTTTCACGATGAAGAGCGAATATGATATACCTTGCATACTTCTGAAGCAAAATTGGATCAAAAAATACTTCTGGGCCATATATGATACACCTTGCACACTTCCCGCCCCTATTAAAATGTGTACATTTCAAAGAAGAATTTTTAACTCCTCTTGTAGTATTTATCTCCTGTGGAAAAATATATTCTTAGCTAATGATGACTTAATTAGTTGGCAAAATAAATTCGAAAATTGCAAAAACTAAAAATAAATTTCTCTTCCAAAATCTTTAAGAACAAAACAACTTGGAGACAAGAATGAAATACAAGAACTGAAAACGTCTACTGAAACAAAATAGAATCCCCTTACAAACAATTTAAGTTGCATGAATCAACAAGCGATTCCTTGATACAATATACAGGACCTGTCTGTCACGTCCAGATTATAGTTACAACTTAGAACTCACAAATCCAAATAAATAAACTACATCCAACAGGAATCTTCCCTTTATAGCTTCTTATCATGCACGGAATGAGTTTAAAAATGAAGCCTGGTTCTCCAAGTGAAAAAATGAAAAATCCCTCTATCACCTAATTAAGAGGCTAAAGCCATACCTCTTAACTCATTTTTTAATCTACTTTCCCACTGAGATAATTGGGAGAGGAGAGACAAAAACCATGCCTGATTCAACTCAGGCACATATTTTTCCCTTCCATTTCTTCTGTGTACTAAAGCTAAACACATCCATCAGTGATTCTAAGATAAAAATGCCTGCAACAAGAAGCTGAAGTTGAAGCTGAAGGTGGTGTTAGGTATTCATATAAAGAGAAAGAGAGCATATAAGAACATGTTACACAAATATGACTTCAAACTTAGAACAAGGAGTGCTTTCCAAATGATTTCTAAAATCAGCATTTCCTTTGAAGCTGAAGGTATGAAGAGCCTGCCGCTGAGTCAGCCCTACAGGATATATTCTGTAAATTTTTAAGTCATTGCCTCCTCTTATGCTTTCTGGCCTTTCTGTCTTCCATATGGGTACATGATTCTGGGATGTGAACTTCTTTAAGACAGCAGACTTCAAAGCTTCCAGAGTCAAATCGCTTGACCTGCATAGTCCATGTCAGTATAATGAGTACTCTGCATGCCAACATTATGATATTCTTGAAAAAGGCACAAACATCTGAAATGGTAGTCTCTACTCTCTATGGCCATGTAACATCTTCTGAGCCTAGCATAACTTATAGGTAAATTGTATAGATTATAGCTTAAGAGAGAGAAAATACTGGTTAAAGTAAAAAAGCATACCTCAAGTAAATGGACTCCATCTCAAACCTTCCCCTTTCTCTCACATATATGTGATATACAGTTTCTGAACCTCTAGTGCACTTGCATGGGCGCTTCTTGAAGCTTGGGCTCTTTTCTTCCTTCTCTCTAATTGTCGTGGCCAAGTGAATGCAAAGGCGGCAAGATGAATGTACTGCTGCCATGTCCACAAGGGCCTTAAAAGAATCAGATGGGCCCTCATACTTCCACCTAAATCAACAAAAGACACACGTGATGGTATTAATTATTAAGTAGAAAAAGAACATAACGCCAATCAAACGATGAGTGCAGAAAGGGAAAAGTTAGACAGCATTACTAGATGTGGGGATTTTTGGGGTAGGGAAGAGACTCAAGTTTCACTGTTTTTACCTCAGTGACTGATTATATGCCTCAGGGTTCTCTGCTAGGTATTTCATGGTTTTGGCAACTGATTCAACGTCTTCTATCTCTTTAATATGTAAAATTGAACCTGGGGCTGGGGCAAAATCCTGAATATTTGGAGCGCCAACAACAACAGGAACAGAACCTACAACAAAAGAGAGATTAGTTTCCAGATGAGAGGCATGTGCATAAGTAGGTTAGGCAGATATTTTAAGTTGCGCGACAACTTTCAAGGATCCAGAACCAATCAACAAAATTTCCTAGGGTTTTCTGTTCATCCAGATGTTGAGCATATCCTTCATTTTCCATAAACTCAATATAATATATAATAATTTAGGTTCTATTAATTGCTCTTTCAAAGCTCCTTCATTCACACAGGGTCTCTCCAACTAATTTCTTAGAATTGAACTAACTCATTGGGTCAAAATTAGATTAGACTTCAAAGAGTTTAGCCTCAAAAGCCGTATTTCACAGTCAAGTTGCCTATCTAGCAAATGAGAATGAGGGTATTAAAGCAGATGTTATTTCCAATACCAGCAACAAGAGATTGGAAGAATTTTTCAGTTACATAATCCTCCTCATTAGAATTCTCAAATGCCAAGCTAAATTTGTAGCGCTTCAGAGTTTCCACTTTGTCCACTGCAATAAGGAAAAATAATATCAACGAAGCAACAAAGGCACGTGAATAAAATGGGGAGGGCGTTGTTCTAAAGAATAAAATAATGTTACAAACATTTAAAAAAACGATTCATTTATGAACCCAATCCCTTACTGCATTTAAACTCAATAACCCAGGTTTGAGAATCATCTGTTTGATTTATATTGATAACTAAAAAGTGGGAATTGACTATCAAAGCTTTTAAAAGGTATGCTATCCAAATGCTACAGAAAGACGTGAGATTTTTCTGCTTCCAAATGACCTCTCTTAATAAAAAAATCATTTTCAAGGGTAAAGCAAAAATCTTGTACAGTTCTTTGTACAATATATTTGCAGCAAATCATGTGTATATATAAGTACATCAGAACTGAATTAGTCTTACAATGTCTAAATTTGAGAGCCAATGGCCAATCACCTAATGACCTTTTTTAAGATTTTAAGAAATGATATGTTGAATTGTTGACAAGATCGACAATTTAAAAAGCGGAATTGATGATCAAATAAAAAATAATTTTGAGTCTTCTTAAGGCAGAGGTGACATTGACTTCAATTTGAGAAAGACTTTATGGGGTCATCAGCACAAAGTAGTTGTAACTTTGACAATATGAGAAAGACTTTATGGGGTCATCAGCACAAAGTAGTTGTAACTTTGACAATATAACTCGTTAAAAAGGCACAAAAGATTTGAACAGATCAAATTATCAAATCATTACATTGTACCTCTTCCATCGCGGTTTCTATGGCAACCACCATATGAATCAATCTTGATGTTTGCTTTTTCAAGAGCTTCAAGAGCTTGCAGCCGGAAATTTCGAGCACCACAATTGGAAATGAAAGCAGCTGCAAGAGCAGCTTCAGTTTTGGGTTGTACTGGTCCCATAATGTCATATTCAGCCCAAGAGAAGTATCCAACAGGAACATCAGATGATAGACTGGTTGTCATTACAATGTGATATCCCCTCCTAGAACACAAGACATAAAAATATTAGTTATACTTGCACATAAATTACTTTTGGAAGTAAAAACGTTTTCTTCACTAGTATAATGAACAAAAAGCAATGAGATTCAATTGCGTGAATGTAAAAACAATAATAGTCTTTATTTTACATTATAATTACTAGGTAATTATATCATTTGCAAATTATCAGCCAACTATCACGTTCATCTTGTCCACAAGGTTATTTTCATACTCACTGAATCCACAGTCCCATGGCATTCAACTAGGTAAATTCTATCTACTACAATACTGTTCCATGGAACTATGGGAACACAAAAAACACGAGATCAGGTTGCCCAGCATAAAAGCTACAAATGGCTCAACCTAAGGACTTAATGCTTTATGATAGTGCTTACCCACCGTCTTGCCATTGCAATATTGTTCTCTGCATAGTATTGTGCAGATTCCATAGATCGCAGAACACTAGCTGTCCCATCTTGTTGAGCTGTGCCAAATCCTGCATCAGGTTTCTTACCTGAATTATACGCAAACTGGCATCCAACAGCACACGACTTCCACTCCTGCATATAGGATTCATAAAAATAAAAAAATAAAAAAATTGGGGCAAAAATTAAGAGAAATAAACAAAAGCTCAGATTGGATCAACAGAAAAACTTTCACTCAACAATAGACAATCATCATAAACTGTAGAGTACCTAGTATCAAATATGTCAACTTTCACATCAGAATATATAGTGGTCTAGTAATGAAATCATGATTTGATGAAGCCACCCATGAAAACATAATTCATGTGATCCCAACAAATGAAAAAATGAAGAAAATCGTGTCATTTAAAACTTAACTATTGTCGCGTGGATAAAACTATCAATAGGACGATAATTTCTCGGCATGCACATGGTTCAAATCCTTGAAACTTTTTCAGAGTGATTTTCACCAATCCAGTAAACAGGGAAATCACATGAACAATTCCAATGTTCCATTACTTGTTTACATATCAACACTAAACCATATATGCACTCCTAGAACGATAAACATAGTTACAGTGCATTAAACTCTTCAGCATTACCAACTTAAACAAAGAGAAGTATCTTGCATCCATTAACCAAAACAGGTTCCTTTGTGAAGTTCCTAGTACTTATTCGTCAACAACTAGCTGATTTCCAAAAATAGGAACGCATATTAGGAAAGTGTAATCAAGAGTCAAAATTCAACAAACCTGCTCAGCTCCATTAACCAAAACAGGTTCCTTTGTGAAGTTCCTTGAATACGTGACAGAATCCTCCCTCTCTAACCACTCCTCACAGCTCTCAGATTCTGAACTCCTCTCAATCCCCAGATCGTCTTTTGCGACGATTCCTTGAGGCATCCCCAAATCATCTTTAGCTACGGCTTCACGGGACCAGTAAATTAAGTCAGCCCAAGAATCCACCATAACAGTGTTCTTCGCCATATCCAACTTACCCAAGAAGGCGATCTCCGCTATGACCACAAGGGCAACGAAGAGAGGCATTAGGTTGGACCATTTCTTCTTGGGCGGCGCAGATAACCCAGGTGCGGAAACTGGTAAAGTTTCCTGATTTGGCTCTGTTCTTGAGCCTCTATGATTTGACAAGATACCCATTAAGTAAAATTAAAAGCTCCCGCGACAACCAAGGATTCTGAGAGTTAAAGAAAGAAACTTTGAGGAAATAACTTCGATCTGTAACAGAACCAAGTTCTGTTATAGCTTCTTCGACTAGCTTACATGCAAAATGGGAAGGGTTGAGAGAAAGCAGGATTCAATGCTGAGACTTGGTCTCAGAGAAGAAAGAAAAGGGAGACTTGGACTTTGAGGAAGGAAGAAACGCCTTATTTCCCACTCCCACGTTTAATCCAAAGTCTCCGGTGTGAAGTGGTAATGTATGTTGTTTTTCTCTTGGATGTAGTAGCTCACATTTAATTTATTTAATCATTAAATAATAGGAGTACTAGTATTAAGAAATAAGAAAGGAAACATGCTTACATAGCACAGATTTTGGGTGAAATTAATGTAATTTTTTAATTTTATCCTTATATTATTTATTATATAATATATAACATCTGTCTCTTTTTTAAGTTTAACATGTATGGGTAAAAAATGAAATTTAATCATTTATTATCTTGACTTTCATATATCACCTTTTATAATACTAACTAAAATTTTTTTTCATATTACCTCTTATGTTATAGACTCGAGGAGTATACGTAGATAATAGATAATATGTAAATGCATATAACTATTTGAATAACTAATAAATAATTTTGGTCTAACTAAATATAAGTATAACTAATTCTTTACTAAAATTGTTTAATGTAAGGGCAAAAATATAATATTCAGATTAAAAAGACATATAATCTAAATATCTCTTCTGTGATATATTTTGGTGTATTTTATACTAAAATTTTGTTATAGCTATATAATATTACTATATTTTTATTTTTAAAACGAGCACACAGGTGTTTTTTTGTCAAAGTTTCTCCCTATTTGAGAACTAAAGAATTGAGAGTGTTGAATATCAAAACCAGATTAGTTAATATTCCCTGCACTTGACGTATTTGGAGTTAAATATGTGACTAATTTTTAATTCTAGTCAATCTTTTAAAACAAATAACTATATTGATATTCCTCCAACAATAATCAAATGTTAAGAGATTAGGTGAGAGAATATAGGAAGAGATTGAGTGAGAGAATATAGGAAGATTGAAAGGGTGTTTTAAAAAATTGTCATATTAACTGATTTAATTAAATTAAATTCTTTTTGAATACCAAATGGTTTGTTTAGAAAATAGAAGGTGAATCAGATTTGATTTAATGAAATTAAGAGATGAAAGTAAAAATTTACAGTAAAGTTAAGAAGCAATTTTAAACTGAATGAACTTAACGATATAAAAAAGGTAAGATAAATATATGGAATAAAATTAAGGTTACATGAAATGAAGTGGTAGAGTAGAAATTAGAACTTAGAAGTATGTATTTACTTATTATTGGAAAAATATGCTACAACAATTACAATGAATAATTGCTAATTTGCAATTTGAGATTTTGACAAGGGGTAGCAAAATGCGTAACCTGATGGCTTCTGGTAAGAAATCAATTGTTATAACTTATAGGTTTATTTGAATAAATGATTTAATAAGAAATACACAAAGGTAGCATTTAATTAATTTCATCTAGTGACAGGAATTTAAAAGCTTCAGACATACGGAAGTAGCCTGAACCATTTAGAAGAGGTTCCTGTCTTCGCTTAGGTTTGAAGCTTGAAATTACACACACACACAGAGTATAAATGACAATCATTCTTTCTTTCTTTCTTTTTCTGCAATAATCATTCATTGTTATCGCGGAACTTAAAACTCTTTTTTTCTCCATTTCTAGAGTATGGGATGATATCTTTTTTTTATTTGTCGTAAATGATATTCTCTTGTTTATTTATAATCTAATTATTATTTATTTTTTTAAATTAGGTCTGAAGGTAATACTTTCTTGAGGTAACCAATTTGGGATTTGATCATTTGTATAAGTTTGTGCTACTGAGGGAAATAATAGATAACAAGATAAAAATAAAATGGTGTTAAATTTAAACGTATCATTCAATTCTTTTTATAATTTGTTCATTTTAAAAATATTTTTTATGTTAGATAGTCCTGTATTTTTATATTTTTCATCATAAATGATTGGGTGTCATTTTTTAAACCGCAAACAGATAATAGACTTATCAACATCATTGATTTTTATAAATATTTTAGTATATTATTGTGATTATTAAAAACGAGTTGGACATCCCGTGCGATGCATGGGTGAATTTTTTTTTTTTGTAAGGCATTAATAGATTATGCCGAGAGGTGATAAATGAAGTCTTATAATAACTTTTTAAAATAAAAAATGTTGCACTTTGTTAGTTTTCCTGTTAAGTGTCTACTATGACCACCTGACCATAATCTTTGACATAGTAACTATGATTGTAAACTAATGTCTTTCTAATATATGGAAATGCTGAATCAATAATCCAATGAGTTAAAATGGATATCTAAATTACAGGAGACACCTTTACTTATGCCAAAGGCTGCCTCTTAAAATAGTATAGTGACAATTGATCACAAAATATTCGATCAGCAACTAATCGTCCTAACGACAACTTTATGTGGACATTCAATCAAGAAGTCATTTGGTAAAAAAAAGTAGACATCAGGCAGAGGAGGCATGTTCTTTGAATCAACAGAACACTGATCATTACGCACCTCAGGGACTCATCTGCAAATACCGAAAACATCAATTCTTTTCCTACTTCACTTTGGCAGAACCTATAGGAAGATATTGTTATAGCTAATCCCACATAAGAAATGGTAATTTAATACTCAATGTATGTCATTTTTCAAGCACTTCCAAAAACACTTTAAGCCCATCTATCAAAAAGGTGAACATAGTGTGTCAGAAAGTTACCATGATGTTACGCAAAAACTAATTTAAATATGAATAGTTTTATTAGATGCAGAAAACTATTATGGATATAGTGTTGAAATAGACTATTAAGAAATTACGATGTACCTGAAGAGGAGGAATTGGCCAGTACGTTGTCTTCAAAATGACTAATGTAATTATGGCATATTCACATTCATGAATATCTCTTGGTACACAACATTAATAGTCTTGTTCCCTGCCTGTTGTTGGTCTTGACTTAGAACAATTTTTAATCCTTCAATGCTTCTCACCCTTGAAAGTGCCACATAAAGTTGACCATGGGTGAAAACAGGTTTTGATAGATAGACCCCAACCTTCTTCAGTGATTGTCCTTGACTTTTGTTTATTGTCATTGCGAATGATAGTGTGATAGGGAATTGCCTTCGTTGCATCTTGAAAGGCCATCTTGACTCAGATGGATTCATGTCCATTCTATGTATGAGAACCTTCTCATTAGGCTTTGATCCATTTAACGTGACGGCCTCAATAACCATCTTACCCAATTTTGTAACCCTTAGCCTTGTACCATTGCATAGTCCTGCCTCTTGGTCTATGTTTCTAAGCAACATGATTGGTACACCAACCTTAAGTAAAAGCTTGTGTGGAGCCATACCTGATGATGAAATTGTATTAAGAAATTCAGTGGTGTATAGGTTGTTGATGCTATCACTGTCAGTTGATGCCTGGCAAACAGTATCACAGCTGAGAAACTCATGACATTCACCAGGGAGTAGAGAGCACATATGATCATTTATTTGATTGACCATTTCAATTGTTGGGGCAAGAATAGCACGGTCGTTGAAGTACGAATTGATTGACAAACTTAACAATAAGTTATCATAGGTCCATGAAACGATTGCTTGAACGGGATCATTATGGCCATCGATCATTAATTCTGCAGGTATCTCAACCTCACTTACCCCCTCAACAATTGTACCTATCTTGCCATCTCCAATGTCTAGTAACCATTTAGAGAACCACTCAATCTTCTCGTTAATAACAGGATCATTGGATGAGTTCAACCGCATGTTCTTTGTAAGATGAAACATTTTGCAATGATTCCACAAGTAGGATGAATTGATGCAAGCATTAACAATTGTTGCTCTTGAGCCTTTCGGTATTACCGGTAGTATTTGTCTAAAATCACCACCCATAACGATACACTTGCCACCGAAAGGAAGGTTGCAGTGCATTACATCCTGCAAAGAGCGATTAAATGCTTCTACACAAAAACGTTGTGCCATGGGTGCTTCATCCCATATAATTAGTGATGTTGCTTTTAGGAGATATGCCAATGGGGAATTTTGCCAAATCGAGCACACAGAGAACTCGTTGATTTGTATAGGAATAGCAAAACGTGAGTGTGCCGTCCTCCCGCCAGGCAACAATGTTGCTGCAATACCACTAGATGCAACTGTAAGCACAATTTCCCCTTTCGCACGTAGTGATGATGCAAGGGCATTCCACAAGAAAGTTTTCCCAGTTCCTCCAAAACCATATACAAAGAAGAAACCCCCTTTTTTTGATTGTATTGAATGCATGATGCCAGAATAAGCTTCCATTTGTTCAAAATTAAGACACTTAAGTAAAGATTTTGACTGTTGTTTCAGAAGATCCCTGTTGTAATTGAGCTCCTGAACAATTAGATGATTGGAGACATCTAACATTTCTGTCTCCTCTGGTATAGGCATTGGGCTGTAGTCATGTAAGCTCTTTCCATTTAAATGTAGCAACTGATTGATTTCCCTTAGTGCTGCTTGTTCCTTTTCTTCCCGAGTGAAGGTTACACCTATTAGAAAAAGACTTAATAATTAGTTAATCAGTTTTCAAATCAAGATGATAATTAATATATTTGTTAAAGAACAGATCAAATCACTTTAAGTACAACTTACCTAAACGTGAAGGGTCGCTTCGGGGTATGTAAAGCATGTCTTCGGACAAGATAGTTGATGTTGCTTCCCAAAGAACATTTGGCCTGTGTAATGATCCACATAACAACATCGTGACAAATAGCCTTCTCAAGGATTTTCCACCTGCCCACGTATATGCTTCCTTTATTGCAGATACAAACTCACGATCATCATCTAATAAGCCACGTGCAAAGCATGCATCCCTGAATGTTTCGTGCACAATACCGTCTACCATCTTTATCTCATCGAATGACTTTGGTCCTCTGACATGTGTCAATAGAATTCGAAGGTAATATAGCTCTCCTGCTGATGGTGAAACATGTGCCATTCGACCAACTGAGAACGTATTGGTCTCTCTTTTCTTCCATTCACGTATGTCCTTTTGGTACACGTATTTGTTGGGAAACTCAGAGTATGTCAAAGTAGCAGCCTCTTTATCTATATCATTAATTTTCATCCACGAGAGGAATTGTGATTCACACACACGAGGCTTGTCCAATAGGTCGGATACATCATCATTGCTTTTATATACTATATATTGCTGGTTAGGTAGGTGGAAACTCAACCTTTCAACAGCAGGATATCTATGATGTATTGGGAACCCAAAGACACGCCATGAAGCCTCACAAGCAGAAACATATCTACAATTCAGATATTGCTGAACCTCATCAAAAACAGCATGTCCGCTTCCATCTTTACTATTGTCAAACAATCCAACCACAACTCTGTCATTGCCTTTGTTTATGTATTTGAATAGGTATTTGATTGCAGTTGATTGGTTACACTTTTCGATATTTATGTAAGCATGAAACATCTTTAGTAGGATTGGATTGTATGGAACAACAAACCTATTGTCCAATGGAACACCTTTCACATTGATGGTCCTTCCGTCATCCCTACGCCTGTATGTGGGGTAGCCATCATCGTCTATGGTGGTGATGTTGACAAATTTCTTTGGAAAATACTTAGAACATTGCTTGTCTTTCATGCATCTAGCATTAGGCTTGTCACGACCACATGGCCCGTGTAGCATGAACTTTTGCACTAACTCATGCAGCTCTGGGTCTGATTCTTTATCTGGGATCTCAGCTGAAATGATTCTATCGATAGATGCAGGATCTGACAACTTATCATTTTTATCTAAGAAAATCAGAATATGAGCATGTGGGAGTCCCCTTTTCTGAAACTCAATCGTGTAGATTTCTGTTAACATAATGCACGATATCAGGATTTGTACAAAGTTTAATGTTTTTAAAATCATGAGCAATATGCATTGAGAAAATTAAACTACGTGTCAAATTATATAGAATGATTCAAAGAAACTGACAAATCAATAATGGAGGTGAAAGCCACCAATTCTTAAGAGGAGAATGGTTGGATTAAGGAGAATACCTGCTCGAACCTTTCCAAATATCTTATCATCCTTCAACACTTTCATTAAACTACGCAACTTCATGTAGAATACTCTTGATAACACTTGAGGACAATCTGAAGGATTCAACTTCAACTTTTCACAAATTCTGGTAACCTCTGGCCAAGTTGGATTACAGGTGAAAGTAATAAAAAGATCCGGATAGCCAATTGTTCGACAAATAGCCATTGCGTCTTGGTAATTCCCCATCATATATCTAGCTCCACCTGTAAACGAAGACGGCAGCACCACTTGTCTACCTGTTGAAGAAGCATCTGTTTCACCATTAATAACAGCGTCTGAAAGTCCTTTGTAAAGGTCGGCTCGCAACTCCCTTTGATGGGTTCGAACCCATAATAACCTTTGCGATTCAAGCATTGTGTATGTATCAACTATGAATTGTTGCAATAACTTTGAAGCAGAAAGCAGAATAGACAATTCAGATGATCTAATCATAAGCTTGTAACAAATGTATTCCCGAATACTGACTCTCTTACGTGTCTTTGTTACGATTAATGTTTCATCACGATGCATGATGTCGTCTCTGTAACCATCCTCCCTATATGGGAAGAGTAAAGGATATTGGAGAGGCAAGTAAGCAGCATGTAATTCATTTATATGTTGTAAAGTTCCTGAATGTGTCTCAATGATAATATCTCTTACATGGAAATCCATGTCAATATCACCTACAATTAAAGCTGCTACTTCAGATGCACTTGGTAAATTATAATTACGACCATCATGTTGCCTACTCCCAAGCAAAACCATCTTCAAAGCCGGTTTGTCTTGTGTAGATAGCATATTGGCAGCAATCCGGAACTGTTTAACGAAAGGGTTGATCTTGTCCAACTGATCCTTTATTTTAGAAACAATTCCTGGATCTACGGTGCTATCCTTTTGATGTTTGCTGCATTCATGTATAGCATTTTGGAATGCAATCAATATAATTTATCTTCAAAAAATAAGTTTTGCAAACCAAGATATGTCTGAAATGGGTTACCTGATAGCAGAAATGCTGTTCGTCACTTCATTGTCGGTATCGTGGATGTATAATTGGGAAAAAACAGGATTTGCTCCTTCTGGTGGCATTAGATTGCCAATCGTGTGGTGATTCATACCAGATAGCACGAATGTGTAAGGGCCTGCTCCATTGTTAATTGCATGATTGATCTTCCCACCCATAGAAGTAAAGGAGAACATATTGTTGTATTGCCTTATGTTCTCATAAAAATTCTTGGATTCCTCAGTTTCTTTTTCAAAGAATAGTGACTTAAATAATGGAGGAGGATCTTTCAAGGCCGGCAAAACTACTTTGCCTTTCAAGCAGCACATAGAAAATACATTGAAATGTTTTTGCTTCTTGTCCTTCTTCTCTCTTTCATTAAACCACATCCTTGCATGACAATATGTGCATTCGTAAATCGGGTCTCCTTCATCTAAATTAGAAGTCATACATTCAGATATAAATAAACGGAAGTTAATTATGCTTGTATATATTATATATTGCTTAGATACACATGACGAAGTATGGCACTACCTATGTAAGAGACTTCACCATTTCTTCTTCTTCTTCTAATCAAATTGCGTGGTCTATTTTGTATTGTTGCCATAACAGGGGTATAATCTGTAAAGTTTTTGTAACATAATGTAGATTCCCAGTAAAATCCATATTATCCTTTTTGCAACTCTACAATATTAAGAACTATATTGCAGATTTAGAAGTAGTTTACCTCCATCTTGTGCACTTTCTTCACTTTCAGAGTCGCAATCTACTGGTGGCTCACATTCCAAGTTGAACTCTATGTTTCTGTAATGTTCTTCTATAGGAACAACTTGGTTGACACTAACTGAAAAGCAAGATAGATTCCCTTTAGTTACCATCTTTTCTATAGGAATAGGAAGTAATGGTACACATAATACATAATTTCTATGTTCGTGGATATTCCTATATTATATCATGTGATGGTATATATTCCTCAAGTAAGTTGGGCAATGTAAATTCAAACGACACTTAACCTGATGTTGAGACAACCTCATTTTTATTCATTTCTTGCATGTTTATATTCCCTTTTGCTTGGACGGAATATGCCTGCTTTTTTATTCTTTTCGGTGGAACATTACTTACAATGTTCTGTAGGCCAATCCATCTTGCACTCTTATGCTTGCAAACAGGATTGGGGATGTTGTTGAATGAGTCTTTAACAGACAAATAGAAATGCTTTCTAATGAGAAATGGTGAGAAAAGAAAGAATTCATAACTAATAATCACATAAGAGAGCTGTGAATCAACTTAATGCACTCATTATTGTTGTATTACCTGTGAATCTATTAGCTAAGTTTCTATGGACTGAAGTGATGTCTTCCAACGCAACTTTTCTCCTCTGTTTCTTGTTTTTTGATGTAGATGCCTCAGTGCTATTTTGGCTAAAACAATCAGAAGGTTGTGTGAAGTTCCCTATTTGAGTTCAAGCTGGGTTCACGTTCTCATGGTGCTGCTTCTTCATGGTAGTGGATGAACTACCACAGAAGTTTAAGGAAGAGCTTTCAGATTATATATCTATTTTCAAAAAACAGCAACCTTTTATTCAATACAGAGTGCGACTGACCAAGGAGCTACACTCTTGCTTCCCTTTCATATGGCGGTGTTCTCAGAGACGTGTGTTTGCGAAGAACGAAGTCAACTTCCACTCTGCTGGACGGCGTCATATGTTACTTCAGTAAGAGGGTAAACACTAAAGGACAAAATACATTTAATGAGATCATCGGCTTTGTCGAAAATCTGTGACTGAGGAGGACGTTTCACAAATAGTCCTGACTTATTTCGCAGTAGCAGCGCAGTCAAAATATCATATGTACACATTGTCAACATAAAAGATTGAGTTTGTTTTTAGTTGAATCCCAACGAAACCTTAAGAAGCATATCACATTGTGAGGCATTTGGTGATCTGAATAATATGTTCAGGTGAATATTTTGGGGTGAGTTCACTATTTTGTGCTGAATTAGCGAAAGAGATGAGTGTTTTGATTTATTTAAATTAACCCTTTGCTGGATGGTATGGTATTTTAGTGCGTATTGTTCGGATCAATAGCATTTCGTGTACCCAATATCCAAACTATTATACTTTGCTTGGTGATTACTTCCGCCAATTTTGAAGATATTTTCGTGGTGTTTATCCCCACAAATAATGAATTCTATTCTATTCATATATATCCTGCAGAAATGATGGTATAGGATCTGTCATTTGTTGCAGTAAACCAAAAAAATGAGTTTTAATAACATTTGCAATTATTACTAACTTAACAACATTTAGTTATTGTACCACATGTTTAATTTGTTAGAATGGTCTTATGGATAATTAGTATTAAATATATTAATGACGAAGCAATTGACAGCTGCAACATGATTTTTTTTTTGCCGAAATCAAAGAGCAAGGGAATTGTAATTGATAGATGGCATCCTTAGTAATAATGTTTTTGGTTTTGGTGTCCCATTAAGGTTAAATATGTATATATCATATATGCTTTAGTAATGATGATATAGGATCTGTCATTTGGTGCAGCAAGTCAAAAAAAAATAGCTTTAATAAAATAAGAAACTATTAATAATTTAATAACATTTAGTTATTGTACAACATATTTATTTTTTTAGAATGAACTTATGGATCATGAGTATTAACTATTAATGGTATAACTTTGGTATAATTTTTAATAATAATAACATAGTATCATTTATGAATAATAATAACATAATTGTTGAATGGTCGGTTTTATTGGCCAAATGATATCAATGTGATTCTTAGCACCACATGTATCATCTTTTCAAATCAATAGCCTTCCTGCAACCTTTACAAAATATATAATATATAAATATAGAAATGATGAATTTTGTTGACAGCTGCAACAACAAATTGAAGAGCAAGGGAATTGTAATTGACAGATGGCATCTCTAGTAGTCATGTTTTTTGTTTTGGTGTCACGTTAAGGTTCTAACACATGTTCTCTTGAATAATACCCGCATGGTATTTTGATTAAACGTGGATAGATTAAGTTCAATACAAACAACGAAGGTACTAATTGAAATTCAAAGAACATAAATGAACGTTCAGAAAAACAGTAAATGTAGGACATAGCTGTTTTCAAGACAACAAAGCAAAGCATAGCTAATTCTTGGGTCAGGCTATTGATAATGTTAGGATTGGAATCCTCAAAAGAAAGTGGTCACTGTGAACCATTGGGTCGTTCAAGCCAGCTTCTCTTGTTTCACAGTTTTCAACATCCTCTCTTCTTGGCGTAGCGAAGTCGACTGCTGAGCAGTTGTGGGAGTACCCTCCTTTTGGGCCCTGTTCATTCCAGATATCCTTCTTTTCCCCTTAGCATGTGTGGTAGTTAGTTGTTTCTCAAGGTTTGTAGGCGTTGTGTCTTCTTCAGACAGGTCTACCGTATTGTTTGTGCTGTCTGAGATACTTGACTCCTTTGTGGCTTTAGAAAGTTTATTGACTTGATTTGGAGTGTCCGATACTTGTATAATTTATATAGTAAGCAAACTAATAAGTGCTAAAGAGTGTGTGCAAAATGGATTAATGAAGGATGGAATATGATGAAGGGCTACATGATCAGAGTGAGGTGGCGGTTCTTGTGCAACCTGATACATGCATGACAGCATTATTAGTCATTAGTTAGTACAAAAGTAAGAGCATGTTGCCCTCTGAATCTATTTACTATCATGTATAAAGTAATGATGAAGACAATTTACCTCGGAAGAAGCTGAATTAAACTCTTGTAAGAGATCTTCACAAAGAGTAAACTCACAAGCACTTATGCTCGAACCTGGGAATTTCTTATTATAATCGTTTAGTTTCAGCTTTATCAGCAGCCTTTTCCCAACCTGAGCTTGAATTTCTGGCGGGAAGCCCTCCTTTCGCTTCCTCTGCAATGATGAATACGTCGAAGGTGTCGTAATTAATAGTGAAGAAAGTGGAAAGCACAACAATATAATTATTAATTGCTTCAAAGCTGATTGGCAACCTCTGGTAATTCAAGCTTCAACTGTACAGCATTTTTGTTCAGTAGCTGAGTAGCAAGGTCATCCCAGAAAGTTACAGCATGAGTTTCAGTTTCATCCTTAACGATATATGTGAGTTTCATTCTGTTAGGAAAGAACATAGAACCATTATGTTCTCAACTGTAGTCATTTATACTTTTACGTCTACAAACCATGTAACACGGGTAAAATCAGAATACATAAATTAATAACTTACTTCAGCTCAACCTTTCTGGGGGCCTTCTTACAGCCTCCACAAAAGAGTGGGCTGTTTGGGACCTTTTCATCCACAGGTTTGGGGATGGAGCTGCACTTTGAGCATCCCTCATAAGACCAACCATATTTTGACTCAAACTTTAAAATCTCACAGCCAACTACAAATCCATCACCACCCTGAAATTTAAAATCAGTAAGTATTTAGCATATAGAAGGGATGATTTTATTTACGGTTACGTTCGATGAAGTAGTAGACATACAATCTTCTGATCTTTAATCTGGTTTAAAGTCACTTTGGGCAGACTATGTAATGAATGTCCTCCAGAAACACGGCTCCTTTGTGTGGGCATTGATTGACTGAACTCCATTGACATAGGTGTACCGCGATCTTTAACACTGGGACACAATGGAATAGTTATATCATTAGTAAATAATAATAATTTTGAAAATTTTGGTGAAAGCATAAGTAGAAGAATAGATATATAATAAAATAGCCAACCAAACTGACCTCTCGATTAAGTCCTTAACCTCTTTGACATCAGGGTTGAAAAGCACCCTTGTAGCAGCAAATGAAGACGCAATCTGTCTATGGTCTACATTGCAATATATATTAGCTAAAGAATGCTAGTGATGATGCTAAAGGTGTAATTGATATATCTATTGAGATGTGAAATCTTTAGTATGACCGTTGTTAGAGTCGTCCAACTTTCCCATTGTCCTCACAAATCCTACAATGTCTATAAGGTGATAGATTCAAGAAATAATGAATTAGTTCACATCTCTAAGCATGTTCCATATTATAATATAAGTAATGGCATATTGATCATTTTATGAGGTACTAACCAATAAGGTGATCCACAATTTCATCGTCAGGCATGTGGAGAATCTCCTGTATTGATTTGAATGTGTATGAGTAAAGTGGAATAGCAGCTGGTTCTTCACAGAAGTATGTGTGTGGCGTAAATGTAATCTTGAACGGGTGAGTAGTAGGCCTATATTTATAAGAATTTGGAGACACAACAAAGGTTTCAAATTCGTAGGTCCTATTTTCTTTGATTCCCTGGTTATATTTTTCATGGCATGATTTCGCGAGGATGCTGCCCTGTATCTTGTTGCCCTGTAAGGAGGATATTATGTATTATCAGTTTGAGAAAGTAATATTTTTATGTCAAAGATCATGCACAATATTGTACCCACAGTAGTTAGAATTCAATTAGAATCATGGAAACGCAGAACAACTCATTTAGCCAAATAGAAATGGATTATTGTTGAGCATCATACCTCAGAATCAATTAGAATCATGGAAACGCAGAACAACTCATTTGGTGAGGATTTTTGATAGACATTCCACTTTCTCATTACTCTAACAACGATACTCCACATATTAGATCCATCATGTATGTCTTTCAGCAAGGAGTGGGAGGACATGTTGAATCCAACGAAGAAAGAAAGAAAGGTATAGAGTGATGGGGTCGGTTTTTTAGCTCAATCAGGAAGGATGGATTGGGTTCATATGAGAGATGGTTAAATAAGTCTTGTAATAACACACAAGTTACCTCAAAAAAGGCGGAAAGTAATGGAAGGAAAGTGGGGTATGAGCAAGGGAATCTGAGAGACAGGATACTTTCTTTTGAGATTTGATGGAATTTGACTTTTTTCTGATCTTGTGTTTAGAAATAAGTTTTGAGATAAATATAAAAGATAGGAATCATAATGATGGGTCAACATCAATTTGAAGGCATTAATTGAAAGCAAGTGGTAGATGATTTGCAAACGTTGGAATCGAGAAGGGAAGCGTGTGAAAACTACTATGTTAGTGTAATTATACTGTCATAGCTAAAAGGAGGAGCATACTTTTCTATATGTCACATGTGAAGTGATATGTACAGCAGATTACCTTTTGTGCAGACTTACGTTAACGATTAAGTAAACTACTCAGTCAGTCGGACAAAACAATTAGATGGAGGTAAAATACGAATCCTTTTGCTTGCAGGCCAACTAATATAGGAGAATCACTTTGTAAGAGAACTATTAATGGTCTTGTTGTCAATGTAATTCATTGAAGACGAACCAAAAGAAATAGTCATTGTTGAATTCAGAATTAATAGTCATATTTCATTTCATTATATGAGGTTGACATTGTTTCTTGCAATAAAGTTAAAAGAAGACAATACCTCTCAGTTATAACCCAACAACATACATGCGTGTTGTCCTGTACATTGTGCTAATCGAAGTGCCAGAAAAGTGAGCGTAATTCAGGGGCTCTTGCCTAGGTGGTCATTGCTGTAGAACTTAGCAGATGTGATGAGCTTGGGTCAATGTGCTAATCGAAGTGCCAGAAAAGTGAGCGTGATTCAGGGGCTCTTGCCTAGGTGGTCATTGCTGTAGAACTTAGCTTCTGTGATGAGCATTGGGTCAATAAGCAAGATAATCTTCGCAGAAATATGGGCGAAGGAAGAGAGTGAAGAGGGCGTCGGATCTAAGATCATCTAATCTTTTGTGTGAAATGGCAAGAGCTAGTACGTGTGATCATTTGATTGGTTCAATGAGATTTTATCTAGATGATACTATGTGTGCTAATGTCTTGGGCCATGACAGGGTTGAACATTGGGGCCATACTTAAGAGTTATTGTACTTTGGGCCACATTATTTGAAATGAAAAGTGAGCCCGTTTTCATTATTGTACTTTGGGCCACATTATTTGAAATGAAAAGTGAGCCCGTTTTCATTATTGTACTTTGGGCCACATTATTATCTGGCCTCAGCATTTTGTTTCATTCTTAATGAGACATGATGCGTTTAGGTGATGCATTAGGCATAAGATGGCACCATTTTTTTTTCATAAGATGGCACCATTTATTTTTGAGATATTGTACCCGAAGTGATTAAACCAAAATACCAAAAATATTTTTTTTAAAAAAAGTTTGGTTATGTAACTTGTCATCAATCTCAGTTTTCCTTCAATTACACTTCTGAATTATCAACACTCGGCCTGCCTTAAATTGTTTTGTTTAATTCCTCCAGATTTATCATTGCAACAGTTAGTGTTTATCCAGGTATGGTTCTCTTCTAACTAATCAGTTTCAGTGATGATACTTCATAGCATTACAGATTGGATTGACTGGGTTTAAATGTGCATTACAGATTCTCTCGGCATAAGTAAGAAAGACTGGAAATAAGGGATACAATGAGTTGGTGAGTCTTGAAAATATAAGACTGAGCAACACTACTATTGAGTTTGTGACATCAACTGCTTAAGGAGCTGTACTTGAGGGATCATTGGATTGATATCCAAGCTCGATGCATGACTGTATGAAGAAACAGTTGGAAGACCTGTATCATTACAAAGGACAAGCAAAAAAAATCACTAACGAAAGGCCAGAATAATGCTTTTGTGTTAGAATGGCACATGAAGTTTGATCATGATGCATTTTATTAACCTACGACAGGTTGGCATGATACAACGTAGCGCACATGGACGAATACATGTTCACACTCATTCATTGCACTGGTTACAAGTTTCTGAACAGCTTCCACCCAGGACCCACGGAGGATGCACCGAACTTCGTCATGCCTAAAGTGTAAATGTGTCAGATTATCTATGGACAGATATATAGGAAGAAACGGTGGACACAAGATATTACCAGCAAGAAGCTTTCTTCCACGCAGCAAGGATAATATGAATCTCCTTATCAGAAAATCCCATGTGGTTAGTCCTCAATATTGGGGAACAAAAACGGACAAAACCCAACACATCTGCAATAAGCAAGACAAAATGGCGGGATAAATGAGTATGACCAAATCTCATGGACAGAAAGACTGGGTTGTAGTAATCTACATACCAAAGAAACCTTCTAGTTGGTTAGTTGCTCTTGCGACATCGGACACACGCATGAGCCTATACGGGAGAGGTGGGAAAATAGCGATGACATCATTGAGAATGGTATTTTGGTGGAACTCGAGATGATAGTAATCATGAATACCTTCCCCACCACACTCGACGGAAGGATTGACGACTTCATAGACGGCGCTTTCACGAATATTCCTCATAAAACGATCCCTTGATTCTTTTGATTTCAACTTGGAAAGCATTCGCGTCCTCTTTGCCATCACAAACGAAAGACAGGAGTAAGTCAACTATTTTTGAAATCTAAAAAACAGAGATGGGAGGCTCATGCATATATACACACCTCCTCATCATAAAGGACAATGTCGACGGAGACAACCTCTTTCATAGGGGCACCGGATGGTCCGACGTAGTTGATAACCTCCCTGTTGAAGGATATGTCAAACTTCACATTCACTTTGAAATCATCGTAAGCGGGGTGGATTCGGTCCAAGTAGGCCGTCTCCCACAGAGGCATCGTATATGTTAAGTTGAACAAACTACGAACAGAGACATAGTAGAAAAGAACAGAGTCAGAGTTCTTATAGAAGAAGCGGGAAGGAATAGGGTAAAGCAAAGAAGTAAATGGAGGCAAACTAACTCAAGAACATGATAAGGGTTCATAACAAACAATACAGAAATTTATTCTCATGTGTCAGGACATTCTACGACTACTAATTTATGTTTCTTTCTTCTCCATTATTATCCCAATCACAAGGCAGGAAATACAAAAAAATTTACTTCTTTAACACCTTAAAAAAAACAAATACAGCTCCTGTGAACCACTAAAATACGATGGTTCACATGATGCATCTGAGACGGGAATATGGAACAGACGTGGATCTGAGACGGGAATATGGGATCATCTATTATGTAGATGAAAAGGAAAAGAAGAGTAGTAACCATACGCACCGCGGAGGAAAGGCCGATGTTGCAGTAGCTCTTCGAAAATGGATTTGGGTGGGGAGCTATCCATTAGGTGTGAGAAGCAGGGGCTTTTAAGGAGCTGTACTTCAAAATTTGAAATTTGAATCTTGTAGAGGAGGGTGGCTGACCATTGCTTACTCATCAGCTAACACGGAGCCCGAGGTTACCTTGTGAACAGTGATTTGAGTGAGGAGCCATCCATTAGGTGTGTGAGCCGGTTCTAAAGTGGAAGAGAATACAGAGGAGGAAAAGGCGGGAAGAATATCTTTTAATGTTTAATAGATAGATGGAGAAAATGAAAACTGAAATGGCTTTACAGCAAACTAAGAAGATGACTAAAGGCAAATAATATCAAAGTGCGTTGAGTGGTTTAGGATCGATGGGAGTTAGTTCTTCACATGACAAATTGAGTTTGGCCATCTTCATTCTTCAAAAGTATTCTTTAACTAAGTTGGCTGAGATTAGCTATATCATTGGGTGAACTAATACACTACAACAATAGACAATGGTGAATAATAATAATAATAATAATAAAAAGTAGATTTGCTTTTGATGTGATATTAGGCAGTGCCTCGTAAAATAGAATGCACCTGCGATCAAATTTGCGTCCTTATCACTAATCCCGAGATTCTATATCTGTCATTTTAATTCTGGAGTTTTTAATTGGATTTTCCAGAACAAAGAACAAGTGACTTGGCTCATACGCATAATTCTCTTATTTGTAACGCTGCTGAAAATGGCCTACTATTTTTAATCCATGTATTCACTTCTAAACAAGCAGTTAATTACAACATACTGTATGGTCAAAAAAAATTACAACATACTGTAATTTCCAAATTATAGTAGAAAGAAACGAGAAAAAAGCATTTAAAAGAACGAATGTATGTAACTTAATGTTATGACATTTCCCTTATAAATGTTATGACATTTCCCTTATAAGTAGGAAGTTGTAAGGTTCAACCAATTTTAATATATGCTCCTTTAATTAAAAAAAAAAAAGAGAGAACATAAAAGAGTGCCACATCTTGCAATTCCGGGATCTCAAAGTCAAGATAAGTTTCAAATCAAATAACGTAATAAATTTGATTTCTTAGAGATACACTGACTAAATTAATGGTAAATAAATAAGACTATATTTGTTAATAAAATACAGTAAATATGTATATGAATAGTCGTAATTGATTTAATGATTTAATCTATATTAATATTTAAAGCAGGTCCATTTTAGAGTTTCTTAACTGAGATGCAGAATAGGGCCCAACAGAAATGGTGCACCACAGTTCTGCACAGTATGTGGTACAAAGATGCCACAACCTATACAACAGAACCTCACAGCTAAACAAGACATACCCAACATTTCAAAACCACAGAACTGTATAACTACTAAATTAGAATGAAACAGCATAACAATTTTTTTCTATCAGGATCAATTACAAAAAACACAGTTAGCTGATAAAGAGCTTGAGGGAAAAAATGAAAGAATAATGCAAGAATAGCATATAAGAACCAAATGACTTGTGAGTTGCCTTACGCGAGTCTCCCCTCAAATTTCTTGAATAAGAGCGCTAAGTTGAGGTGCAGTTGTCTAGTTCTATCAGCATCTGCTGTGATGTACAAGCCTTCGATTTTGAGTTGCAACTAATTAGCTATATCTTTTAGAAAGTAATACAGATCAAATTTTGGTAGATGGACACTGTCTAGGAGTTCTGATAGCAATTCATCTTGTCCGTTATTTTCCGAGATGAATGATTACTGCTTGAAAGTTCTGTTGAGGTACTGACGCGAAAAGGAATTTGAACATGTAAGTTACTGATTGGACAGTTATTTGATATGGTTGCAAACAAACATATAAGTACTAAACATTACATGACCATGTCTTGAAGCATCATCAGCTGGAGCTGTCTTCAACCTTTTATCCATGTATGGGCACACCGCTTGAAGGAGCCCCTTGATCTTCATCCTTGAAGTTTTGATCTGTAACCTCTACCAAAACTAAAGCGTACAGATATTAGCCTTTTATTGATACCCAAACTCTATTTCAAAATTAACCACTTGCTTCAACGACTCCTAACTTTTTTAAACCATGATAAGCTTTTCATATTTCAAAGTTTGTCCTTTGAATAACTGATTTACAGGAACTCCATAACTAAACACTGTTCATCCCACCAAAACATGCACTAATGGCCACCTGTTTTAAGTGAGGTAATTAATTAATCATTTCTCATGATATGTTATATAGCTGGTAAATCATGATGTAAAAACAATAATAGTCTTGTCCATCAGGGCACCATATTCTAATGAGACCACACTCAACCCCGGAACACCAGCAAAAACATGCGATTTTAGTGGGGTCATAAAAGTTGCTTTGGCATGGTAGGCAATGGCAAAAACTTCATCAAACAAAAGAACTAACCTACTGGGGTACTTTAATCTAGTAAAATGTAGAATTCATTGTATCTGTAAGGATTAAGAACTTGAAAAAAGACAGAATGGTGTCCAAAATAAAGCTTGGGCACTTCAAATTTCTTTGCATTAAGCAATAGCAATCACCAAAAACAAGTCTTAAAACCTGAGTGGCAAAGCATAAAAAGGCAAATAGAATGTATGTGAGACCACATTTTTATACATACATAAGGATCAAAGCGTTTATTTTCACTCAGTTTCACATTCAGCACATAAGTTCGGCTCAATTAGCATCATTCCGCTTGACAAATTATAGGCTGAAATTTTTTATTTTACTGCAAGCACAATGCCTGAAATTTATGGGTGAATGTGGCAGACCAAAGGATCAACCAATCATCATAAAAAATGAATATAAAGAAAAACAAAGACCCATAAAGTAAGAAACTACCTAAGGAAAAAACAAACTTTGACTTCGCCCTATTAAATAGCAAAAAGCCTTGTGATTCTTATTAAGAATCTGCTCAATAGATGCCCAAGAGTCATGGCCCACTAACCACCAAATATAAGGAAACAAATAAAGGCATTCGGGCCTGAGATAAATCACATGTTAAATGTGATTTCCAACAGTACTTTAAATTCAGTGAAAATTTTAGCCGAAACTGAATTACCACAAATAGTTGCAACTTCTAATCAATCACATAACATTAAACTATCATCAAGAAGTTAACAAACTCCAAACTAAATAAGGAGGCAGAAATAATTTCTAAAAAAACTACTTAGATGCAGATCTGATCCAGTGTGAAGAACAAAGCATATCATCATTAAAGTGCATATATATCATCAATACATGAAGGATGAATGAAGTATATTTACAATTAAATCATAAAGATCTCCATCCGGAAAGCATATTTTCTGCTCTAGCATTCTTAGGGGCAACACATATACAACAAAGTTAGGCAATAAATATTCCATCTCGAAAACACAGTTGTTTGCATGGTCATTTGTGGCCAAAGTTCTAAACAGCGTCAATCAACAAAAGAAATCTGTATATTTTTCCAGTTATGTAAGTTACACATTATGACACAACACAAATAAATGGTAGCAAAATTTAACATCAGAAAAATATTTCCATTCTAGACCTGCAATTTCCATGAGACCATTATCAATAAGCATTAAATGCTGGTAAGCAGCCTCCTCTATCCCATGCCTCTAGGTCAGATATCATTTTCAGCCTCATAGAAACTGAGCCAACCCATTAATTGAATGCCATCCCTTTTTGGGAACTTTAAGATCTGCCCAATGATCTTGCAGCACCAGTTAGATGCATGCCATACTATATGAGTGTATTTGAAACTGAGCTCAAAAGAACATATGTTTTGGGGGGGGGGGGGGGGTATGTTTGAAGCCATGAACATAACAAGGTCCAAGAAAAACAGACCACAATGTACCAGTAACAAGGATGCAAAATAACATCTTGTTAGCGTAGCTTGGAATTACCTGCAGTAGTAGCAGCTGATTCCGGATAGTATAGGTCATGTTGTTCCGCTGAACTTCTTGATGATCTTCCAGAGAATATAGATTTCCCTCTTCTGTGACCCTCATCACCAAGAGAGCCACCGTGATGGACAGAAAAATCTCTAACAGCACAGCCTCTTTCTACAGATGTGAATTTCAATGGCCTTCCAGTAAGAACATGAGAATCAACAGTGCTCTCCAACACAGGTTCATTTCCATCATGGCTAACTTCCTTCCTGAAGCCATCTTGCAGAATCAAAAGCTAAAAGAAGCAAGAAATAATGAGGCAAGATTTCACAGGGAAAAATATGAAAGTTCAAGACATCTTCATCATAGAGATGCTATTTGGAATTTATCTCTGACCTGTCCAGACATGTTACGTGGCTTTTGTGAAGTTCTAGATTTATCCACTTCATTCAAGTTGTTTTGGACACTCTGACAGCCACGTAAGTTCATTGAATGGCGCATTTCATTAACAAATGAAGCCTCTAAAGAATTGAGATATAAGTTGTGTTGCCAATCTGTCCATCTTGTCAAATCGTCCAGCTACAAAATTTCCAGATTGAAGTTTAGTAATTCCTTTACCATAAAAAAGAGACAGGGTTCATCATCATTAGACAATCACAGATAATTGTCCCTCCCAAAATGGAATCGACGTTCCTATTGTCTATTCCAAACTCTAATTCTTTTATTGGCAGTTAGAAAATGTGGCAATCACCACCAAGCAAATACAAGTTAACCCATTATGAAAGTACGTTAAACAAAAGAATGTGGCCTGACAAGAGAAAATATGCAAAAGTGAAAATGTCATAATTGATTTAAAAGAAAGCAATACGAGAGCAAATTGCCGATCTGTATGCATTAGCCAGTATCAATAACCCAAAGTTATGACCGTCAAATACATTCAAACAAATCATTTCTCTCATCTTTCTTCTCCTTCACATTATCCTTGAGCCAATGCTGCCTCTGCAAGTCTTTACTTTCTCAAATAGTAAACAAACTAAGTTTACTGGTCGAAGTTCCGAGATGCAAACTTTAAACTACCAAGGCCATAACCAGCTACTTCATGAAACACATCACATTCAATATATCCCCTTTTCTGTTCATACACATTTCACATTATGTAACAAAATCAGCGGAAAAGTGCTAAAAACTAGCGTAATTCATTCTCAAAATAAACAAAATGAATCCACTAAATGGCATGCAAATGAAAGGCAAAATCACATAGGGACAAAACACAAGGGATCGAACAATATTTAACCTAAAAACACAATTATTTACACAGAGCCAGAGAGAAAATCAAATTAACTCCAAGATCAACCCCACCGAACCCCTAACAATCCTTCCAAAGGCACGAAACTAGAAAAAATTAAAAAAAAAAAGGAGAAACGAGTTATGAGTAGAGTTACGGGAAACGGAGGCGCGAAATGACGTGAAACATCAGTGAAAGCATCAAGAGACATGGCGGGGGAGGCCGAGTCAGTCTGAGTCAGCTCGGTTCTGCAACGATTCTGTGGATCCTTAGAGGGTAAGTGCGGTTGACAATTACGCCGGCGGTTTCGTTCCATGTGAAGTGAAAAAAAACAATGAAGGAAGAAATTAGCAGAAATTTCGGAGAAGAAGAACGAAGAAACCTCACTGATCTGTTTCGATGAAGAAGAAGAAGAAGAAGAATGAGCCAAAAGGGTTACGTTATGTGGAAACAGAAAAAGAGAAGGCTCCACATGGCGACGCTTTTACACGTGGCAGCGTATAGTCAGAGTGCCATGTCATCAAGCGGGGATAATATCTTTGGGCATTGTGAGCCAGATATTTTTGAAGAGAGTGGAGACCACGCGTTGATCTGGGAGCGTGAGAGGAGTTGGTGTGAATGCGGTTACCGCCACTATTGTTGTCAAACTCGCGAGTTGACTCTCCGATTTTACCGTTTGTACAGCTCTCTACCTAACTAAAACTTGTCACGAGACACTTAAATTCGTACTAGCTGTAAACTCAATAAAAACTCACGAGTTTATGCGCCGAATTTACCGTTTTTACGTTTCTACCTTACGAAAAATCATGTTAACTTGCTATAAATCTCATGTTAATTACTTTTATTTGACCATATTCAATGAATTTATCAATAAATTTCATAGAAATTTCTTTATTGAGTTAGATAAAGTATGAATGTTAATATATTTAATTTCAACTATTTATATTTAAAATATATTCAAGTCAAATTATTGTTATTTTTTTATTTCTAATCTAATTATATATTGAAAACATGTATTTATTAATAAAAGTAAACTCTTACGAGTGTACGATATGATTTTACATCCTTTTCATAAATTTATTTAAACTCACGAGTTTGACAACTTGGTTATAGCACATGGATTGTGTGGGTTGGTTTTTTTGGATTGATTGGGATTGGCAATCTCTATCAGTCGTGAAGTGTGAACGTCAATTGCGCAGTGGGATTTCTTTTGGGTATGCTACTGTTATATCTCTTTCAACAAAGCATGATTCTCGCATCTCTTTCTTAAAGAGCCCATTGGTCTGTCCTTTCTATTTTTGGTCTAATCAGCTAATGAATCATCACCATTTACCAAAACCATATACTCCTCCCATTTTTTATATTTGTTGGATTAAGAGTAGTTAGCAACTTCGACTCTTTTCCAAAAATCGAAACAACACCCCCCCCCCCCAAAAAAAAAAAAACACCTCAAAACCAGTGCACCATGTCAACACAATGGAGATTTTTATAAAACATTTTGGAATAAATTAACCCCACGTTCTTTATGCTGAGCTTTGGAGAATTTTGAAGGAATTTTGAATATAGAAGTGTAAATAGAGTTGGATATGATTAACTAGTAAGAATAAGTCGTACTATCATATATAGTAAAAGAGGCTTTGACTATTTTAAGTACAAAACATCGGATTGTGCAAGTAAATGTTAAGAAAGTTTTTTAAATGAATAGTTCTAATTGGACTTGGCAATATTTATATCTATCTCAATCAAATAGTTGTATTACAAAACATATTGCACGTCATTTCTTACTTTAATTGGAATTAGAATTAGTTTGTTTCTCCTTCATGGCTAAGAATATTGGCATTAAGAGATTAAGGCCACGGTCGTCTTAGCGGCTAATGTGTTCGATCGGTCTGTTCAAACTATAATATCCCTAAAAGGAATGATATCTCTTTAGGAATTTTCTGGTGTAGTGCTAGATTATTAATCTAGTCTCTGGTGCTGCTAAGTGCTGAGTCCTTATAAGACCACCAAGAAAAAAGGGGTTTATAGATTTTTTTTCTAATTTTTCTATTTAAGATTATGTAAGTGTGTTTGTACTCTATCTGCTTGCATGGTCTCTAATGCTCTTGGTATAACTAAGCTTCATAACCACACATTCCACACTTGAATTACTTCAAACAGGAATCTGCCTAAAACAACAGGAAGAGCCCCCATCAGCCACTAGCCTGCATCAGTGGGCTAAATACAATCTTACTGAATTAACATATGTAACTCAGGTAGTGGGTTCTTCACAGTATGAAGCCGTGGCCCCAACTCCAACGCCTTCTTCGCAAGGTAATCTGCCTAAATTTTACATACATTCCAAACTCAACACCATTCCATATAAGCGCATAATTAATGTAGCTAAACTTTTTCTAACTTTTACCATAACTATGAATTAGTATATTAATAATGTATTTGGTACTTAATATAAAAACCAAATAAGTACTCCCTCCGTTTCTAAATATAAGACTTATTTCTATATTTTCTTGATGTTTTCCTAAATTATCCCTAATGATACTCCTCAAGAATGAACAAACAAGAGAGGGAGGTGACAATAAATTAAGGTAAATTGCTAGCTAGGATGTTTTGGTAATATTAAGTGCTTTTAACTAACTTAACTAACAACCTTAATCAAGTCATATTATATCAAATATGTTTTATATTTATGAACGAATGAGGTAATTTGTATGTATGTATTCAAGAAATTAGTTAAGTAAGCGTTATATAATAAATGTGAGTTGATGTTTCTAAAATGGCCTCTTAAATAGTGTGCACTAGAATTAATCTTAATGGAAACTGCTCAATGATATAAAATCTATAGAAATACTTCGAAAAACAATTATTAATTTGGAAAACAAATTTGATCAATGGCTCATTTAATAATAAAATAGACACTATATTGTCTAAGAGCCTGCTTGGTACAGCTATGAAACCATGGTTTTGAGCCCAAATCATGGTTTTGAAAGGTCATTCTGACTCCAAACCATGATTATATAAGCTGTACTAAACAGATATCTAAAACCCTAATAGAAGAGAGAAAATTAAAAAAAGACAAAACTTAAGAGAAGATATTCAACGCTCCTTAAGTTCCCACAAACTGTTACCCCTTTCATGTGCCTTCTAGCCATCCATGACAATAGAATGTTCGGCTTTTCGAGAACCCTCTTCAAAGTTCAAAAGGCCGTTTCCTCCTTTGCCAAATAAGTCAAACTATTTCACTCCCCCAATAAAGTCGAATATAATTAAATCTCGCAATCTTGAGTCGGATACGCATAATTATACGTAGAAGTTAGATCGAACCAACCATAACTAATATACTTTATATATGAACTCAGTCATATAGTATAATTAAACAAATAGAACCCCTCAATGAGTTTCCGATCAAACTATTGTCATTGTGCACACATAATCATATGCACAGAGAGAAAGAAGCACGTATATACATCCTAATGAAATACTACATCAAAGAAAGTCTTCGACATTCGGTCAGGAATATTCCTTTGAAAGAGCATGCATATGCAAATATGCAATACACCTAAAGTAATGATTACGAATGAACGTGGTCCCTAATTGTTTGACAGCTTGAAGATGATTGCCGCACCGCACAAGCAACAACCTGGGCCCACTGCCTCAACTTCGTCTTCCTCGCCCCCAAATCATCCCCTTCATCCACATTCCAATTCAACCATCACATTCCCACAAATTAACCAATCAACCAATTCACAAATCATCTCACACATATTGAAATATGAATTAATTAAGTCAGGGCTCGACCTAACATTATTTATCCTTAATTCAAGTGACAACGTGGTGGGACTTGTTTTCTTAATAACAGACAATTATGACTTACCTGGATCGATTACGGTGCCGGAGTTTCCACCGTCGCCGTCGAAAGCCAATGAAGACGAATGATTATACTGTTGATTAACGGCATGGTAAAATTCCAAAGCAGGAATCGTATCTGAAAGTTTCGGATCGAGTTTCGGCGAATCGAAACCGAATCCGAGCTCGATGCAGGCTTTTAATTCTTGAAGATCGTCCTCGGAGAGGCTTTTGGAGTGACGGTGGAGGCCGCCGGTGACTTTGTTAACCTTTCGCCTCTCCCATGCTTCTTCCCGGAGAAGGTCCGGCGACCATGATTGCTGCTTGTAGAGCAGACGCGGCGGCGCGTGTGGCGGCTTAGACATGGTTGACGGCGCCGCCGTACGAAGCGGTTGGAGACCTAGGCGGGAGAAGATTGCGTTGAAGGGATTTTATAATGAGAGGTGTTGTTTTCGTTTCGATTTAGTTAGTGGATTGGATGGTTTCGTGTGTTTTTGGGTATTTAAGATTTAGTAGGTTTTATATGTTAATAATGGTAATGACTTTTTTAAATTAATTTGTAAAAGAGTGAGAGGATGGATCTAGTCAAATAATCTGGGACGTTAAGGAAAGAATCTTAAGTGTGATTTTATCTTGCACCTTGTTACATGTTAAGAGTTCTGAGTCAAGTCAATGTTCAAACTGTTTATTAGTCATTACTGCAAATTTTTATATTTTGTTTGTTTTCATCATTATTGTACCTCCTAAATATAATATTAAATTGATTTTTCCTTTGAAATTTAAAAAAGTAAAAAGGAATTCAATTTTAACATATGTTATAAATAATTAGATCATATGTTAATTTATAAGTAAAGTAATTTAGTTTTAAAAATAATGATATATATATATAAATACTTTAAAGTGTTTTTAATTTCTCATCATTAATCCATCCAAAAAAGTCAACAATTTAATCTTATATTTAGAACCAGAAAGAGTATTTAACATTAGTTATACTTTTATAATAAAGGAGCGTATGAATAATATTAATATTAAAATTAATATTTGAAAAGTACACATACACGTATAAGAATTAAGGGGGAAATGGTTGATTTTGATTTTAAATATAAGACCTTGAATCACTTTGTCGTCTAAACTTATACTAATTCTGCCTAGTTGGCTTTTTTATAAAATCTTAACAAAATTAAGTAAGTTACTTATAAATTGATTTGTTCAAATTTTTCTCTAAGCTAATTTATATAACTTATAAGCTAACATATAATCTAATAATACACAGAATATATTATTATTACTTGGCTCATTCGTTTTCTTAATGTCTCCAAAAAAGGCAATTAGTTCTTAAATTTAAGAACAGAGAAAGTAAATTTTTATCAAAATATATTTATTGATTGCATATTGAGAAAGGGATTCCGTTAAAGACAATGACAATGTACAAGAATAGAAAGAGTATTCTAGGAAAATCAACTCACCAAAAAGAAAGTAAAAAAACTACTTTTTTAATCAATACAAATTAGTTATCTAATTTTTATATTAATTACATATTCACCGAAGGTAATATATTTGGAGCTAGATGAAACGGAAAGAAAATAATACTTTTTCTATAAATTTGTAAACCATGAATGGAAAGTTCACCTCCATTTAAGTTAAGATTGCTTGAATCTGAAATGGCAGTATTAGATTCCAATTGAATATTAAAAAAATAACAATATTGTCAAGAAAAAAACACGTAAGTAATGATACTTATGTTTTTTCAAAGGAAATAAAAATGAAATTATAAATATAATCATATAATATTTTAAAAAAATTAATTTAAAATATAACTTTTGACTCTTATAATATAAATTATAAAGAGCGCGGATGGAGTGATCATGTGATGGCAATGGAGTGATCATGTGATGGCATAGATGTTTGTCAAGGACTAAAATGCAAGTAATTGACCTGAGAGTTTGTGGATAATAGTGCAATATTGGTCGAGGAAAAGGGTCGGTTGTATGAACATTATAAACGGTTGTATGAACATTATAAAATACTCTATATGCCAAATGATTCGGCACCTTTTAGTACTGGTCCATACACGCAAGTCCACACACCGTCCAATCTCTCATCCACAACTCCATTATATTAAGTCATTAGACTTTACAGCCACATGATGAGATTTTTTTTTTTAATATCAAGAAGTAGGTTCTTGGCTTTTGGCGCTTATGGGATGAGATTACTAAGGACTTATCGGGTTTTTTCCCTTAAAGTGAGCATTAAACTTGTCTCCTATTTGTCCTTGTGGCCACACCCTTGCTGGCCTATACTTGGGTCAAGTTAATGTTTTTATTAATTCCTTCCTGCCTTCGATGCCTCTACTTTTTCAATGTTAAATATAAATGACGTCATCATTTCCAAGTACTCATCCATTCAAAATATAACTTGGGTATTTATTTATTAATTTTCCCTTTATCGGCAGTTAAATCAGAAAACGTTAATTTATACCCTGATGCAAATTTAATTTACTTATGAAGCTAATTAGGCTGCGGATCTCCTAGCAAAACGAGGACTTGATGCGGGATATGGATTTTATTTTGTGGGTCATCCTCTTCAGATTTATCCACTGTCATTCTTAGGGATTGTAATGGGTTAAATAAGCCCATTGGAATAAGTTGAGGTTTCTATCTTCCCTATAAAAAAAAAATTGTACAACCTATTGTTTTACGAGTATCGTTGGATATAATTTTTTTTTTTAAAAAAAAAAACTTCTTAACCTACTTTTAACTTGTTTTCTTTAATTATAGTGAACTTATTTGAACATGATCTGTATTTTGGATCAGATTAAAGGGAGTAATGTCAAATATAAGTACTAATACCAATTTCACGCATATTGTGTATAAACGCAATTTTTTTTTTCATATATAAAATTGGAATTTTCTTATTGTATCATGTAACTTCTTCCTATAAAACGCAAATTTTCTCGTTGAATATCATATTTTAACAAGAGACAATAAAATGAAAAAAAAACTTAATTGACGTTCCAAACAATATCTTATAAGGTTAAAAGTAAAAAATATATATGTGATTTTATCAAAAGTTCGTCCAGCACTAACTGTTTTTTTTTTGGGCAAACATAACTTTGAACTTCTAAATTAAACTCAAAAGTTACAAATACCATTAAATTAAGGTCAAAAGAGACATGTGATTTGTACCTCTGCTTTTACCACCACCACTCCTTCACCTGACCACAGAGAACTTCCTACCTATGCTGCTCTTATTTTGTTCTCTCCTTCACTGAACAAAGAGAATATAGTGTTGTCGATGCGCCTTTCTTCCTTTGAATCCTTTGTTCTCTAGAAGATTTTGATGTTGATTCGTCAAACATTCGAGAGGGGAGGAAGAGAGGGGGTTTGGTGGGGTCGAGTGGATGAGTGGTAGTGGTGGAAGCAGAAGTTTGGTTGCAGACACATGAAATATAGCTGGCACAAATCACATGTTACTTTTGACCATAATTTAACAGTAATTGTGACTTTTGAGCATAATTTGGAAGTTTATAGTTACTTTTGGTTAAAAGCAAAGCACTTGGTGTTGAAAGAACTTTTGACATAATCATATGTGTATTTTTTTACCCTAAATCCTATCTTATATTATGAACCTAAAAAAACCATTTACAGAGCTCGTTTGGTTCAAACGCATTGCAGACATGCAATGGTAATGAAAATTGCATTACCAAAAAAATGTGTTTGGTTGCTCTTTAGTATGGTAATGAAGATTACCAAATCATAGCTCCCCCTATAAATCCTCGTTACCATCCATTGCATTTTTTAAAAAGTCCTATTTACCCTCCAATCACTTTTGTTTTGGCTCATGTTGTCTCCTCCCTCCCTCCTCCATTGTGAACCGGCAACCCTCACAGCATCCACACCCAACAGATCAGAGGCAACAGTTTCTCCATCTCTAACCCTTCTCTATCTTCTTCCTCCCACCATTATCGTCATCTCTTCCTCTCCTTTGTTCCCTCGTATATGTTTTTTGCAGATGCTTGGCGGGGTAATGAATGAATGTAATTTGCTGTGGGTTGATAATTAGCACGGGAGTGCATATAAAAAGTCTTAAAACAATTAAGAAATCAAACATCCTGATAAAGTCAACAATATTTTTTTCCATTGGTGAATCTGCAACAAGCTTTAGATCTCTGTGTTTATGTGGTTTCATTCTATATGGAATATTGGTTTATATTCCCCCATGATTTGAACCCACGCTAAAACTTGATTTAATTGAGCAACTTTTCTAATTAAGATCTCCTCAAGATTGTTTTTTTTAGTCTCCTGATTATTTTTTGGATTCTACATGTTTACAGTTTTAGCGGAGGAAGGAAGAGGTATGAGAATATTGGGATGGATTTTTTTAGGGGCATTATGGACCTTTCATAATTTTGATTAAATGTAAAAGATAATTTCCCCACATATTGTAAATAACCAATCAAACATATTGATGGTAATCATTATTTCATTGCACTACATTACAACGTAGTACATTGCATTATCAAGGGGTCTGCAATTGAACCAAACAAACCCTTAGGTGTCTTGCATTTAACTATGAAGTAGTATTTCATACATTGCGTGGACTTCTTTATACAAGGGCTTGTCAAAAGTTGAATTTAGTTTTAAATATAAGATTTTTCTTCACTTCATCTTTCAAATTTACAATTTTTCCCCTAAGAATTCCTATAAACAACACACAATAAGAGGCTTTCAAATAAGAATGGTAAATTGGTAACGACGAAAGATGACATTTTACGAAAAGCCCACCAATGTTTGTCACAAATAGCTAATATATCTAATGCTTTAATACAACCAATTTAATCATGTAACTCTTATTATATTAAGTTGTTAATACATGGTTACTGTAACATTTACCTCAAATCCCACTATTAACCACTCACAATCAAACATTAAAATCATATTTTTAAATCATATTCCACCTTTAATACCAGGCTTCAAAACAATCTCCCAGGAACCTAACCACTCATAACTCTTCGAACCTATATAAATATAAGCAACATCGACTTATCTTGTATTAATCAATCATTCCTTAGTATCCTCAAGACATATTTTTAAATCGGTTAAATAATATGAATGATTCAGAAATCAAAACAACAACCTTCAAAACATTATACTCCACACCGTTTAAAATTTGAATCATATTTTCAGCTTCCCGATCGTTGCAAAAGGTCATTTTATTTACCCATCATATCCTCAAAACATTAGCCAACCAATTCAAATCATTGAACAAAGCAATTACTGTTTTCCAACTCACCTTGTTATATCTTTTCAATAGGTCATTGCCGACCTTAATATCCTCCCCACCACGGGACGGAAGACATACCACATAACAATATAGCTACAACTATGTAATCAACGAACCCTTAACAGTACGAGGTATACTCTCCCACCCACCTACGGATGGAAGTTACACTGATTAGAGCCAGTCATACAATATAAAATTGAAAGGGAAAGGATCGGGGAATGTATTGCCACAATACCACTAATGCACGTGCAATGCATGATGGAAACATAAACAATCACATGCACAGCACCTTCCAGGTCTTTAAACCATAGCTCTGATACCAACTGTAACATTTACCTCAAATCCCACTATTAACCACTCACAATCAAACATTAAAACGTTTATATAGCTAACTATGTTAGGAAAAGGAACTTGCTGAGTAAAACAGCTAACATAGTTAGAAAAATATCTTTTCATAATATTTATATATGTATTTCAAACCTCAATTCTAATCTCCGTCATCACAATATAATTTTCTCCCCAGTACAATCACAGAAAATTTCATTATCCATGATTAATCTCCATACATCATCCACAAAATACCATACCATAATAGGTATTATTCAATAATTTCCCCCCAGCATAATAGCAAAGTTCAGCGGAAGCATTATACAAAATATGATCCTAAATGTGGCAATACCTCCTGTCCCTCTGGTCCAGAATATCTCACGATATCAGTGAGAAGTTCCCGGATCCTTCCCTTGACCGTCTAAACCGTACCGCTCCTAGGACCTGCAAAAGTGAGATCAACGGGGGGTAGCCCCAAAACGCAACCACTGACTACTCATCTACGTGTGGTGTGTGCTAGCAAGGTGTCCAGTGGAATACATACATATATATATCAATTCAGAAGCATGCTCAGGTATTCACATATAATGCACATCCTATTCCCAAAATCTCTTTTCATCATTTATAATTGTGGAATAACCTATCACAATTCATCCTCAAGAATAATATATATATCATTGATAATTACAATCAACCCAAACGAATCTTACTAGAAACGTTGGGAAAACACGTGGGACCAGTCGGGACCTTCCACCCACCCCTGATCACCACGGTACAGTTCACGAGGGACTCTCTACCCTCCCTGAATAGTACCACAGATTAGAAGGATCTCTGTCCTTTCTGAATCCGTAAGGGGCGATATCCCCTCTTTCGTCTTTCTCTCCTTTATTTCTCATAATATATCAATTAGTCCCTGTGGCGCAACAGGGTACCTCATCACGTGATGGCACAATTTCCAATTCACCGGTGTCACATACCCAAATAATTTCTCACATACAATACATAGATATGCAACACCACAATCAGGCACCAGGCCTTCCAGTATTTTCATAATATACATATATTAAATAATTTCCAAAACCACATATATTTCCGTTTCAAATATTTCATATCACAAATTTATGCCATTTCAAAATAATACTCCACAGGACATTTATTATAAAAATATTAATATTCCAAGATCTCATTTCCATATCTCATCAATCATCAATTGATATTCAAATCTCAATTTGTGATTCAAAATCTCATCTCCATATAACATCATAATTTTCAAATAATAATATTTCAAATTTCTTACTAACACTACACACACACAAACAAGCAGAAAGCGGTTACCTGATAGCTGGCACCAATCTCACAATAGTGCAGCTCCCCCGTACAGACTCAAGACAGCTCAAACACTACATAGAATATTATAATTAATCGCCTACCAAAACAAATTCATACATAGGAATTAAATTACTAATTACCCTTTCCATGCCCTCACTTAATTTAATTTCTACTCAACATTTATTCTCCCTCCTTATCCCCAAAATTCATCTCTAATCCACTTGTACATATATCCCAGCCTAAATATTAATATTTCCAATACCCATTTATTTTAAACCTTAACATCCAATAATCCCCATAATTCATCACCAATACCAATTTATAAAATTCAAGCCTAAATGAAATTTTCTAAACATCCTCCAATTATTTCTCAACCTCAAAGATTCATTCCTTAATCCACAATTTATTTTCAAAACCTTAATAGCTCAACAAAGTCAAATTCAAGCCTAAAAATATTCCGTTTTCCAAATCAAGACCTACACCAAATCTAATTTAATTAACCTCATTAATATTTTTGTTGGGCATAAACTATCCCCTTAAATTCATAATTACACAATATCCCACTTTTAATCCGTCAATATTTTCTTGGGTCCAAATTCCAGTCAAATCATTCAATCAAATCTCCTCATATGACCTTAATAAACATCTAAAAATCATCAATTTACCCATAAGCACCTCGAATAATTTAAAAGCCCCAATTTCTAAAACTTCCATAAATCAAAAAATTCCTAATAATTAGGAAAACTTCCATCAATGAGAAATCTACTTAGAGAAACTCATAATCGAGGCCTAAGCTTCAATTTATTAATTTTAGAACTCCCAAAAATATCAACTTAGACAAGGTCTAATTTTTCAAGTATAACAAATCGAAAAACTAATGACATAGAAAGGTAGAGGAGACTTACGGGATTCCAAAAATGTGCTTAGTTGGCCGAAAAACTTACTATTCCTATACTAACAGACTCTAATAAGTCTAGTGATAGGAATATTGGTGGTGGAAAGAGAGAGTGAGAGAGAGAGACGTGAGAAGAGGGAGAGAGAGTGAGAGTGAGAGAGAGACGGAGACGAGAGAGTATATATATAATTGATGCACAGTAACTCAATAGTAATGAATAGTAACTCAATAGTAATAATAATATAATAATAATATAATTGATGAATAGTAAAAAGATTTAAATTCACGGACGAGGAAGGAAGTTTACGGGAAGCATAGTGAAAGAATAGGAAAAATTGCACTATTAGGCCCAAAATTTTCAAAATTTATTTTGAGCCACAAAAATTCCATTTATTTCCAAAAATTTTACCTACCAAACCTCTTAATTATTCTCTCCCACAATAACCTCTTTTGAGCCTAAAAATAATTTCTTCAAAATTGTTATCCTCCAAATAAGGGAAAAACTAGTCCTTTAAAATCCTCAAAAACACCTCAAAATCCTTCAAATATTCTCATAATCCATCATTTTTCATTAATGAATTCATGTTTACCCCCACTAATCTTTAATTAAATTTTTAGGATGTTACAACTCTCCCACCTTTTAGGAATTTTGTCCCCAAAATTCACCTTCCTAAAACACAGAACAACAAATACAACGCATAATCAATCACAATCAACACTACCTAGGGAATTGGTAAGGTAATTGTGCCGCAAAGTAACCAAGTTTCACAAATGTTTTTTTTTTTACTTAACTTCTTACCAATTATCATCAACCCAACTCTAACTTTCAAAACCACCGAAACTTTCACTTATTTCCACTTCCTTACCTTTATTTAGATAGCCTATCAATTCAGCATACACTGTATAACCGTAATTCTTTATTTAGCAATTGGGACCTCAAGATCTTGAAAATTTAACTCGACAGAAAACCACTCTTAATACAAAACACACTCTATTTACCTTACTTATTAGAACTTGAAATAGACTACCAATCCATCAATTCCCCACATATGAAATTTTTACCTAACTGTATAACATCAGGTTCTCAAATAACCCTTCGGCTTGTCATCTTAATATCCTTCTCCAACATCCATTATACCTCCCCTAGGTTCCTTTAACCTAATGCAAACAATCACCAACTTCATAATCCTCAGCTTGGTTCACCTCCCTACTTGAAAGAATTATACTTTAATTTCAAAATTAATTGGACTTCAAGACAATAATCTAAGCTATATTACCCACTCGAACACATTTGAATATTTATCAGTGCTTTAGAAATAAATCAACTTGTAATCAAGGAATCCCAACACTCTTTTACTCCTTATTTTCCCTCTTCAAGCAACATAAATAACTAATTTCTTACTTCTTTAAAATTCCCAAACCTTTCAACTCTTTAGTTTCTAACTTTTGCTTCCAAATAATCTAATTTTTAAATGGTACAAACTCCAATTTCTCTTTCACAATCAGGTCATAGGGTTTGAATTTAATCTTAACTAGACCCCAAAATTCCCTAAATCGTACAACTCTGAGATATAATACATAACAGGGTTCATTCGGCACGTCTATCAAAGCTCTAATTGGTCAAAGAAATTCAAAATGTAATTGAAATGATACACTACGGAACCTCATTTCTATGGCTTTCTCAAAATTTCTAAGCTACATACTAGCTTTCTAAGGTTTTATTTGCCCACAAATGGATTATCCTCAATAATTATACCATCATACCACTCACGTACTAAGGTAAGAGTCTATCATCACTATGAAAATCACAACTTATCAAATTATTTGCCCCTTTTTGGTCATTATTACATCCTCTTGATGCCACTCGACACCTATATTAATTCAAGGGCAACCCACTACTAGAAATAATACCCAAATATTGCTCTTAGAATCGTTAAAATATCATATTTTGTCAATCATTGACATCTTACCTCCTTGATTTCAGTGAATGAAAGTCATACTTTTAGCTTTCTTAATCCAATCCTGAAATCCATAACACCTCAATCATTCTTATCATGCTTTATACCTTTAATTAAATTAATCACAATGAATACTACACGTCTAAAAGCATCACACCATATTGAATTTAACTACCAATCTTATTATCGAATCCTGAAGCTCCTTAGTTACATTCTCCTATTTTAACTTCCCAGCTACCAATAAATCCACTAACAATCAATTTCTTATTTTGATTCACTACCGATTTAGCTAAACACCTCCAAGATAAATTTCAACTCAATCACAAACCTTCAAATCGGAATTAACTAACTTCACATTAACCTCACTTAACCATAATCACAACCTTTTAAATTTAAAGGTAAGACAAAACATCCTTATTTTACATTCACTAAATTTAGCCAATCAACCATTTAGATCACTCTCTATCCCGATTGCGGCCGTTTCATAACCTATCTATATGCAAAATTTACATACTTAATTGTTTACCGGGCTGTGGGATCACTCCCTATTTAGAGTGATAACAATCCATCGGATCACTCTCTACCTAACTAGATTACTAGATAGGTCTAACTAGATTAATAGATAGGTCTTTAATCTATGCACTGCTTCCAATAACAAGCCTACATAGGAAGTTCTATCCAATCATCCTCAACTTGAGATCAATATAAAGCATCCAAATCATTAAAACTACCATCTAGTCCCAAATAATCACCTCACTTAAACTTCAATCCTATAACACCATTTTCTCATTTCAAATTTAAGTAGAATTCTCTGTTCATTAACCATTAATTCATATCCATCAAAGAATTTTCACATATTCAAAATCGTGATTACACCTCACGTCAATCCAACTTAATCGATTTAGCCTCAATGATCATGCCTTAATTCTACAATTTCATCCATATTAATCCTCAACAATTTAAACTAGTAGAATCTTCTCGTTATAACCAACATTTCTAATGGACAAGAAACCTCAACATTTCCTTCAAATCTCAAACTCCATACGAGACTTTAACTTCATCCGTCTCACTTCCCAGTGGTTTGACCAATAACATATATATTTATCAATATGCCTAAAGAAATTAAGTAGCCTCAAATTCCTCTCAATTTTCAAAATCCATATCAATCCAAATATTCACGACCTTGAATCTATTAAAATCCCTTTTTAAGTCGACATCCATAATCAAATTTTGCAGAAACCTTCCTAAGCACTTATGGGACTAAGGCAATTATTTGATTTCAGAAGGTCCTCAAGACTTCGAAGCCCCATTAGACTTTAACTTTAAATATTCAAAACTTAACCACATCCTCATACCTAAAGGTACATACATAGTCAAAACCATATTATTCCATTCCAATTTTTCCACGAGAAATCGCATATATTTTACCACTATTATTCCTTATCTTGCTAGACCAAAACTGACTATTTTCCAGAAAGTCCTCAATTCTTTTCATAGTACCCAATTTCATAACATTACATGAACAATCCTAAACATTCTTCATGCGCTTAACTTGGGCATATATTCCAATTCTAAACAGAACTCCTTTCACCCAGCTTATTTACCATTTATTTCTATACCAACTAGCATTTGTACAAGACAACGAAATTAATCATTCGATTACCCACTAATTCTCATCTTATCTCAGCATTAGACTTTAACTAGAGCTATACCAAGAGGAATAACCCTATGCATACCATAAACCTCGTAGTAGCAATTTTTTTTTTATTTAATAATCTTAAGCATCCATTAATAATCAGCTTGTTAACCTTCCAACATAAATTAAAATCCTATTCTAGTCATACCTTCATCTGTCATGATCTCCTTTTAGTTCAGCATCGTCTAACCCTTTAAATCCTTTAAACAATTATATTGATCACCCTCTTCATTATGACGTCAATTCCAACCAAAGCTTACCCATGATCGAATATCTTAACATATTTATTCCACCTTTAATACCAGGCTTCAAAACAATCTCCCAGGAACCTAACCACTCATAACTCTTCGAACCTATATAAATATAAGCAACATCGACTTATCTTGTATTAATCAATCATTCCTTAGTATCCTCAAGACATATTTTTAAATCGGTTAAATAATATGAATGATTCAGAAATCAAAACAACAACCTTCAAAACATTATACTCCACACCGTTTAAAATTTGAATCATATTTTCAGCTTCCCGATCGTTGCAAAAGGTCATTTTATTTACCCATCATATCCTCAAAACATTAGCCAACCAATTCAAATCATTGAACAAAGCAATTACTGTTTTCCAACTCACCTTGTTATATCTTTTCAATAGGTCATTGCCGACCTTAATATCCTCCCCACCACGGGACGGAAGACATACCACATAACAATATAGCTACAACTATGTAATCAACGAACCCTTAACAGTACGAGGTATACTCTCCCACCCACCTACGGATGGAAGTTACACTGATTAGAGCCAGTCATACAATATAAAATTGAAAGGGAAAGGATCGGGGAATGTATTGCCACAATACCACTAATGCACGTGCAATGCATGATGGAAACATAAACAATCACATGCACAGCACCTTCCAGGTCTTTAAACCATAGCTCTGATACCAACTGTAACATTTACCTCAAATCCCACTATTAACCACTCACAATCAAACATTAAAACGTTTATATAGCTAACTATGTTAGGAAAAGGAACTTGCTGAGTAAAACAGCTAACATAGTTAGAAAAATATCTTTTCATAATATTTATATATGTATTTCAAACCTCAATTCTAATCTCCGTCATCACAATATAATTTTCTCCCCAGTACAATCACAGAAAATTTCATTATCCATGATTAATCTCCATACATCATCCACAAAATACCATACCATAATAGGTATTATTCAATAATTTCCCCCCAGCATAATAGCAAAGTTCAGCGGAAGCATTATACAAAATATGATCCTAAATGTGGCAATACCTCCTGTCCCTCTGGTCCAGAATATCTCACGATATCAGTGAGAAGTTCCCGGATCCTTCCCTTGACCGTCTAAACCGTACCGCTCCTAGGACCTGCAAAAGTGAGATCAACGGGGGGTAGCCCCAAAACGCAACCACTGACTACTCATCTACGTGTGGTGTGTGCTAGCAAGGTGTCCAGTGGAATACATACATATATATATCAATTCAGAAGCATGCTCAGGTATTCACATATAATGCACATCCTATTCCCAAAATCTCTTTTCATCATTTATAATTGTGGAATAACCTATCACAATTCATCCTCAAGAATAATATATATATCATTGATAATTACAATCAACCCAAACGAATCTTACTAGAAACGTTGGGAAAACACGTGGGACCAGTCGGGACCTTCCACCCACCCCTGATCACCACGGTACAGTTCACGAGGGACTCTCTACCCTCCCTGAATAGTACCACAGATTAGAAGGATCTCTGTCCTTTCTGAATCCGTAAGGGGCGATATCCCCTCTTTCGTCTTTCTCTCCTTTATTTCTCATAATATATCAATTAGTCCCTGTGGCGCAACAGGGTACCTCATCACGTGATGGCACAATTTCCAATTCACCGGTGTCACATACCCAAATAATTTCTCACATACAATACATAGATATGCAACACCACAATCAGGCACCAGGCCTTCCAGTATTTTCATAATATACATATATTAAATAATTTCCAAAACCACATATATTTCCGTTTCAAATATTTCATATCACAAATTTATGCCATTTCAAAATAATACTCCACAGGACATTTATTATAAAAATATTAATATTCCAAGATCTCATTTCCATATCTCATCAATCATCAATTGATATTCAAATCTCAATTTGTGATTCAAAATCTCATCTCCATATAACATCATAATTTTCAAATAATAATATTTCAAATTTCTTACTAACACTACACACACACAAACAAGCAGAAAGCGGTTACCTGATAGCTGGCACCAATCTCACAATAGTGCAGCTCCCCCGTACAGACTCAAGACAGCTCAAACACTACATAGAATATTATAATTAATCGCCTACCAAAACAAATTCATACATAGGAATTAAATTACTAATTACCCTTTCCATGCCCTCACTTAATTTAATTTCTACTCAACATTTATTCTCCCTCCTTATCCCCAAAATTCATCTCTAATCCACTTGTACATATATCCCAGCCTAAATATTAATATTTCCAATACCCATTTATTTTAAACCTTAACATCCAATAATCCCCATAATTCATCACCAATACCAATTTATAAAATTCAAGCCTAAATGAAATTTTCTAAACATCCTCCAATTATTTCTCAACCTCAAAGATTCATTCCTTAATCCACAATTTATTTTCAAAACCTTAATAGCTCAACAAAGTCAAATTCAAGCCTAAAAATATTCCGTTTTCCAAATCAAGACCTACACCAAATCTAATTTAATTAACCTCATTAATATTTTTGTTGGGCATAAACTATCCCCTTAAATTCATAATTACACAATATCCCACTTTTAATCCGTCAATATTTTCTTGGGTCCAAATTCCAGTCAAATCATTCAATCAAATCTCCTCATATGACCTTAATAAACATCTAAAAATCATCAATTTACCCATAAGCACCTCGAATAATTTAAAAGCCCCAATTTCTAAAACTTCCATAAATCAAAAAATTCCTAATAATTAGGAAAACTTCCATCAATGAGAAATCTACTTAGAGAAACTCATAATCGAGGCCTAAGCTTCAATTTATTAATTTTAGAACTCCCAAAAATATCAACTTAGACAAGGTCTAATTTTTCAAGTATAACAAATCGAAAAACTAATGACATAGAAAGGTAGAGGAGACTTACGGGATTCCAAAAATGTGCTTAGTTGGCCGAAAAACTTACTATTCCTATACTAACAGACTCTAATAAGTCTAGTGATAGGAATATTGGTGGTGGAAAGAGAGAGTGAGAGAGAGAGAGACGTGAGAAGAGGGAGAGAGAGTGAGAGTGAGAGAGAGACGGAGACGAGAGAGTATATATATAATTGATGCACAGTAACTCAATAGTAATGAATAGTAACTCAATAGTAATAATAATAATATAATTGATGAATAGTAAAAAGATTTAAATTCACGGACGAGGAAGGAAGTTTACGGGAAGCATAGTGAAAGAATAGGAAAAATTGCACTATTAGGTCCAAAATTTTCAAAATTTATTTTGAGCCACAAAAATTCCATTTATTTCCAAAAATTTTACCTACCAAACCTCTTAATTATTCTCTCCCACAATAACCTCTTTTGAGCCTAAAAATAATTTCTTCAAAATTGTTATCCTCCAAATAAGGGAAAAACTAGTCCTTTAAAATCCTCAAAAACACCTCAAAATCCTTCAAATATTCTCATAATCCATCATTTTTCATTAATGAATTCATGTTTACCCCCACTAATCTTTAATTAAATTTTTAGGATGTTACAGTTACATTTAATATTATTAGACCAACAATGCATATGAAGACTTGATAAAGTATCCACAAAAGCATGTGGCATATTAGAAACAAGCACACATTATTGTTTGCTTAGCATATGATAAATTAGAAAAATTCTTTGGTGAACCTAATTAGTCATGTTATCTGAGGTCTCACTAGTTATAAAGAAATACTTTGGGTCAGACATGGAAATTTTAATTTGATTGGGAAACCTAAAAAAATTAGCTAACACATAAAAACATTTTTTTCAACTTGAAAAATAAGAAGTATAGAAAACATAAGATTAAATTTTATAAAGTGATAGAGAAATTTTTTTCTTTCTATGTGCTCCATTAGATTAAAGTTTTTGCACTCTTTTGTTTATGATTTGTGAGATTGCAAAACCGAGTTCACTAGATAACGTTCTAATTAATTAAAGTGACAAACGTTGACAAGCGGCGCTCGTGGCCTAATGGATAAGGCGCCTGACTTCTAATCAGGCGATTGTGGGTTCGAGTCCCACCGGGCGTGTAATCTTGATGTTCTAGTATTTTTTTTAAAACCTCCCTGCTTCACTCTTCACTCACTGTTTATTCTTTTCTAGTTTTCCTCAGCTATGCCTATGTTTATATGTATATATAAATATATAACAGATATTTCTTCATTCGTCACTAGTTTCATTTTTCTCTCGTGTTGTTCGTCCTTTTCCCTCCTTGCTTGCTTCCCATCTTCCTTTCCCATTCAATTTCACTCTTATTCCTTCCTCTCATGGCATCTCATATTTGTTATTCTACTCCTTTCTCTTCTACGCCTTCTCGTTCCCTTCACTATCCCATTTTCCCTTCTCTTTCCCTGCTTAGCCCTACTCTACCCGCCTCCTCTCCTTTCTCTTTCCGGATCCAAAGGCAGCTTAAGAGTCACAATTCCTACCTTCTTCCCAAGATTCAATGCCTCCGAGATGCCAAAGGTAATTCCTTTATCCTATCCCATGTTTTTTTTTCCCAATCTGTTTCGGAATTATAGCTGCAAACAATGGAAGAAACTGTTGTCGCTTATGAGGGATTGAATGATCAGTAAATTGGGAAAACCTGAATTCACAAAGTAGATACGATGTAATTGATTGGATGGGCTTTACATATCTTTTTCTTCTTTTTCTCGTTGTTGAAAATGACCTCTTCTGCGTTTGAAATATCCTGAGTGAGGCGAAAAGGGGATCCACGTAGCAATGCTTTGGATACTTGAGGACGCAATTGTTAACTCTGGATGCACTAATTAAGATGTGACCAAGATCAGTGCTAATTTGTGTAACACGATAGAAGGGGACTTTGAAAGTTTTACATTTGATCAGACGTCATTGGGGCGTTTGACTACATTAGCATTTTGCCCATCAAGCTCATTCTATTCAATAACTATTGCTTTCATGATTTGAAATTCCGAAATACTTACTGCTTGACGGTGATGATTTCTCATAAAGAACTGTATTTGATCGCGCTGGTCATGGATTTGGTTCTGCTATACTGTAGGATGATGCTTCATGTGAACTTGTTCAAGTTTCTGAGCGCCACCAAATGTTCTTCTTTGTACATGGCTGTGGTAAAGTGATAGCCACCAAATGTTTTTCTTTGTACATGGCTGCGGTAAAGTGAAAGTGGCTTTAGACTGTGGAGTGTGGAGTGATTAGGCCTTCAGAAGCTTGTTTCAAGGTTGGATAAAAGCTTAAACAGCCACTTTTTTAAATAATCTGAACAGTGTTTTTTTTTATTGTTAGAAAAATGTTTTGATTTATGCGTCTCTAAATTTTTCATTCAAGGCATGAGAAAACAAGCTTTTGCAACTTCACACATATACTGTGGATATATCAGTTGGAGAAAATCTAATCATTTCAGGATGAATGAAACGATAGTTGGTCCTGTCCTACAATAAGTTGTCTCAATGGCAGCACCACCTGTCATGCTTGGATGAGGTCCCATGCTTGAACCTGTTGACATGTTCGGTGTGCACATGCTTGTGTTTAATTGTATTAAAAAGCATAAGAGGAAAGGATGGTTGGTCCCTTTTGATTTACAGAGACATGGTAGTAATACTATATAATGTACAGATTGTTAGGTGTATTATTGACCTGAAAGATCCTTCTGATGTGTCTATGCCTTTCTTATTTGGGTATTCAGGAAGTTGATTGATTCAATCATGTTTATTGCGACAATTCTTCTTTTGAGCGGCTGATTTAACATCTCTTTCTAGTTATGATCATTTTGCTTTATGGTCTATATGCGTGAACAAGTTTTTTGTCAACCATTTTTTCATATCTTGTTATCATCTATACATTTGGATTTGCTTAAATTTTCATATCTCATTCTGCTCCCAATCTGAAACTTCTTCTGATTTATCTCCAGCACTTGTCTTGCTTAACTCCCTTGCCCCTGTGCTTTAGTTGTGTCAAACCCCTTTAATGACTTTGAGCTATCATTAGTCATTGTCAAGCCAAGAGATCAAAATATTGAGAAACAAACTGAACGTTTGCACCCACTCCCCATCTCTACTTACATCAAGTGTGTGAACTGCTATACTGTAGCAGCTTTGCTCTTTTATCAATTCTAAGTGCCTGTGCTCATAGCAGTCAAAGTTGAAATAGGTCTCATGATTGCATTGTATGTGTGACTTGAGTTATTGGGTGGTCTTCTAACCATGAAATGTTATGTTTGTGGCAGCAACACCAATTACCCAAGATTTGTGGGAAACTTCAATTTTGAACAGTGATACCCCTGTCCTCGTTGAATTCTATGCGAATTGGTGCGGCCCATGCAGGATGGTGCATCGTCTAATTGATGAGATTGCGACGGAATATGCGGGCAGATTGAAATGCTTTGTGCTCAACACGGACACTGATTTGGAAATTGCTGAGAGCTATGAAATTAAGGCTGTGCCAGTGGTTCTGTTGTTCAAGAATGGCCAGAAATGTGACACCGTAATCGGCACCATGCCGAAGGAGTTTTATGTGGCTGCCATTGAGAGGTTGCTCAAGCCTTAAACATGGTTCTGTGCTGCTGGCGGATTCCCTGTACACTGTTATAATTCTTGCCCTTGCAGTCACCTCGTGCAGTTTTTTGGTTTGGTTTATGAATGACAAAATTTCACTGTGTTATCTTATCTGTAGTTTGTACATATAGTGCTTACTTGCCTCCGGGAAGGGTTATGAAAGACCTGTTCCTACCATCTTCTTCCAAGTATTGCATTCACTTTTTATGGTTTTTGCAGCTGAACTTGATTGTTTGTTCTTCGATTATTTTTCTTCCCGAACTTGAAAATCGGAAGGGTTATTTATAAGGGGGTGTGGATTAGCTTTTGGGAAATGGTTTAGGAGAAAAAGGTAAAGAAAGTGATTTTAGAAAATAAATTTTGGGAAATAACTTCTAAGTTGAGGGTTATAGTTATTATTTAGTTAAAGTTGATGGGTTTGGGCGGCTTAATTAAAATATGGTTTTAACTTTTAAGTTTTAAAAGCTACTCTAAAAAATTGGGAGTATTAGACACTTTGATTTTGAAATTATAGTATGAGCCTAAACCACGGTTTTTAAAGTGAAACCGAGTGCACACTTAAGAAAAAAAACCCTAGCTGAAAGTCTGAAGGCTAGTATTCCCTCCGGTCCCTATATAAGAGCATAAATAGAAAACAAACATTTATTGCTATGATTTTTACATGTTATCTCTTGCATTTTGGATCAAAATATTTGTCATGTTACCTCTTATATTTTGGACCAAAAGATTTGTCATGTTACCTCTTATATTTTGAACTAGAGGGAGTAGTTCATTAGTTCCTTCAGAAAAATTATCTACAGGTCCATATGAAAAATTAAATATAAATATGCTTCCTTAGTTGTAAACATGAAAATTTGAGCTATAAATACTAAATCTATTAAAATACTCTCTCTGGTCCTATTTATAAGAATTCAGCCGCCAAATAACGCTTCTTAAGAAAACATGTAAAAGTTAGTTGGGAGCTATAAATATGTTTGAAAAATAATTGTTTTTCCAATATTACCCTTATTTATAATGAGACTAGAGAGAGAAATGTAAGTAGGAGTATTAATGAATACTATGAAAGAGAGTGTTAATAAGTAGGGGCAAAATAGGAAAAATGACATTAAATGATGACAGATTCCAAGGCAAGCTCTTATATTTTGGACCAAAATAATTTAAATTTTGAGCTTTTATAAATAGGACCGAAGGGAGTATATCATTATTAAATAAAGGGTTATTACAACTTTTGGTCATTGAACTTTCACTCAATTTTGGTTTTGGTACTTGAACTTCAAAATCGGTGATTTTGGTTCATGAACTTTCAGTCAATTTGGTTTTGGACCTTGAACTTTATATTGGTGATTTTGGTCTCTCAACTTTGTGCCATTTAAAATTATTGGTCCCTGATTTTTCAAATTTTTTTAAAAGTTTAGGATCAAAACCAAAATTCACAAAAAATTCAATGATCAAAATCATAAATTTTAAAGTTTGGGAGTCAAGACTAAAATGGACCAAAAGTTTAAGGATCAAAACAACCGATTTTAAAGTTCAAGGACTAAAATTAAAATTGGCTAAAAGTTTAAGAACAAAAAATTGTATTACCCCTTAAATAAAATTAGGAGATTTATTCAAATTTAATTTTTTTATCTGAGATATATGATTTTTTTCCGTTATATTCAAGTAAATAAAAGCATAAATTACAGGCAAGAAAATAAAATCTTAAAATAAATCATTCAAAGTTTAATATACATTAATTTCTTTAAAATTAGTAAATGAGTTATCAACACATAATCAGTCTAGTCTTTTTTGAGATCTATAAATAATTTTTGTTATTTTCCTGTATATTCAAGTAATAAAAGCACAAATCACGGGCAAGAAAATAAAATCATAAAAAAATTATTCAAAGTATAAACTATATAAATTTCTTTAAAATAAGTAAATGAGTTTGCCAACAAATTAATAGTTGTACTTGCGATGTAAGGTTACCTCAATTTTTTGAAGTCTCAATTCGAATCTGAAAGAGATATTTGTATTTGAGTTGGGAAGTCATGAACACTAAAATTAGAATAGTTTCCTCCAATCTTTAGGAAAAAAAAAAAGAATAGCTTCCTCAAAAAAGAAAACGCTGGTAATTGATTGTGTAAAAAAAATCGCAAAGGAATTATCTTTTTTCCAACTACATAATGAGTTTGAAAAAACCGTTATAGAACAGATTAAGATATTGGGTCAAGGGTTAATGGTTGGACAAGAGGTCAAACCGGTAATATTGAAATAATATAATTTTATTGATAATAATATTAATAATCATTAATATCAAAATCTAAATATAGCTAGGTATACATAATTCATTAAACATGAATATTTTAATGTTTCTATAGAGGAAAAAAAGAAAATGATTACACATAAAAGTAAATATTATTCTAAAATCTACAAACTAAATTAAAAATATTAAGAACATATGCAAGTAAAATAGCATTTAGAATAATTAACATAACTAGATTATACTCCCTCCGTTCCTAAATTCCTAAATATAGGATACGGTTGATTTTTTTGGAGAATCCTAAGAAAGTTAGATAAGTTATTTATAAATTGACTTGCCTGAATTTTTCTCTAAACTTGTTTATTTGACTTATAAACTAACATATAATGATAATATGATAATACATAAAATATATTATGATTAAGTGATTCATTTAGCTTCCATAATTTCTCCAAAAAAAAAAAATCAATGGGTCTTGTATTTAGGATCAGAGGAAGTGATATGCTTCCTTTGTCTCCATATATAAGTTTATTTTTTAAATGGTTTGTCCCTTTATTATAAGGTTTTATTTGACTTTACTTGAGTAATAAATGTTTCCCATTTTACCTATCCATTAATTTCTCACTTACATTCTTTTTCATCTTTTTTTCATAATTACTCTTTCTTACTCATTTATAAAGAAGGAAACTTTTAAAAAATAATATATTTCCTACATATCTATTGTTTTTAAATTGTTTTAACTTTTTTTTTTTAAGAAAACCACCATTCTATTGAAAAGACCATATCTATGTATACAGAGGGAGTGAATACTAAATATGAATTAAATATTAAACGTTGGCAACAAAAGAATTAAGTATTAGAAACTTGATGACAATTTTCAGAGAGATTTTTTTCATGAACCTAAAGTTTCACAACATTTATGATCGATCCAATTAGAGTATATCAAACCTCATCATTTAATAAGGATAGAGAATTAATTGGCAAGAGGAGAGTGTAATTTCACGGAGCAATGGATTTGAAAGAGTGGGAGTAGGAGTGGGAATGTGAATGGGATTGGGGTTAGGAGTAAGAGTGGATTGGAAAAGAAACTTTAAAATCGTGTTTGGTACATAACAATATTGGGAGGGAATGGATGCATTAAATTTATGTTATAACCATTTACAAATCATAAAAGTACTATAATACTCCTCTTAAAAAATACCCATTGGAATTAAAACTGCCACCTCATCCTAGTTGATGTAAACTATAAACACAAAAAAAACCCTCTATGAAAAAAATGCATCCTATACTTCAGTAGCTCAACCACGCTCTAGGAAATAAGAATAATAGAAAATGCTTGTGGTATAAATGAATCTGATTTTTTCTTTTAAATAAGACAAATGGACACAAGTAGGACAAAACACATAAAATAATATAAGGCTAAAATTTGTCTTTTATGTAATAACACTGACTCCAGTGCAAAAACAAGAGACAAAGTCAAGGTATAAAACAAAGTTTTTCTGGACAAATTATAATAACAGTCCAATAACAAAGAAACCAAATATAGATGAATAAAAAAAATCGAATAGTGAAGATATTAGATTTAGTTTCTCATTCAATCAATAATAGTTTCTCACTATTCTCAAGAAATATTCAGTGGAGAAAAACGACATATGCTAATGGAGAAGAATGACAGATGAGGGAGGAATAGTTTACCAATGAAGAAAAAACGTGCGACAGCTCCTGATGGGAAATGTGAGCAAGAGTGATGAGAGGCAATGAGAAGATTATCCTAACTTAATTAGATCAAGATAAAAGGGGTAATGTTGTCTGAAATTATTATAACGAAGGATATTTTTGTCCTGAAAAATTTCAATCCCAGTATTGAAATTGTAATACCAGGGAGAGGTGGGTTTGCCCATTCCCACATATGTAGGAATGTTCAATCTCAAGGTATTACCAATACCACCTACCAAACAGTAAAAAAATACCCATTCCCTAACCCATTCCCAATCCCTCACCCCCGTTCGTGCGTACCAAACATAGCACCTCACATTAAATAATATGATTCAATATATTTTAATTATATTGACCATAAATAATGTAGCCATCCAGATTCATGTACCTTAACTCCTTACTTGCACTACCGTATTATTTACCCTAACAAAATACTCTACGCTAATTTTAAACTTTTGTGTGGGCAAGAAAGTAATTAACTTTTGGAATGAGAAATATCTACATTTTACTCCATCCATTGCTTATTATAAGAGTCCGGTAGCTAAATTGTGCTTCTTAAAAAAATAATTAAAAGTTAGTTGAAAATATTAATATGTTTGAACTATAACTTGTTTCCAATATTACCCTTATTTATGATGAGAATAGAGATAAATATATGTAAGAGTATTAATGAGTACTATGAAAGAGAGTATTAATAAGTAAGTGCAAAATAGAAAAAAAATGTCTTAAATGATGACAGAATCTAAGGCGAACTCTTATATTTTAAAACAAAACAATTCAAATTTAGGCTCTTATAATAAAGATCAGGGGGAGTATTTTTTAAAAATCCCATAAAAAATATTCCAAAAATAGAGAACAAAAACAGTCCCTTAAATTGATAAATCCCTTTGATTTGTCATTTTCCATTTTAAACTCTGGAATAAACGAGGAAATCACTCGCCGTTAATCTTGGCCCCTCTCTCTAATCTAGTACGACTGTACGAATACTTTTTTTTTTTTTGGTTCCTTTTTTGATAATGGCACACGCATTTCTTATAGAAAGATTTTGGAGGTTGTTTGCAAAAAGAGAGAGAGAGAGAGATTTTGGAGGTTGGTCGATTGTCCCTCTTTCGTTTCAGGATCTTGATTCTTCAGCTTCTTCTGAAGGATTTATGTCTGCCTTGGCGTGATTCCCACAGGTTCCTTTCCTCTTGTTTGACTATCTACTGTCTTGATTTAGTTGTCACTCTTCTCTCTCTTACCCTTCTTTTAGATTATAACATCTCTGATGACTGATGAGCTTATGTGCATTGAGTTCCCTGTTTTTTCCTTCGCAAGACTCACAGTTCTCTGCCCCCCCAACATAACCAGGAATACCAAAAAACTTATCCAAAGCGGATCACTCTGCTTACTAGCCAGTAAAGATGATAAAATTAAGTGGAGCGTGGTATTTCATTTTGGACTATGTATCTTCCTGTTGCTGTTGAGTTTAATTGTTCAAAATATATACGTTTCTTTTACCTGAAAAATCGTTAGGTTGCAATACGGAGTTGTTTGAACTTCTAGAGCTTGGATACGATGTTCTTTTTTTTTTTTGGGAGTTATTTGGTCTCTTAGTTTGGTCAAAATAGAATTCCAATAACCCATGTTGGCTGTTGGCTTTGGTACAAGGTGAGTTGAGATTCATTGTGATATGTTATGATGGACTAGACTGATTAGCATTATAGGGGAATATGAAATTTATAGTTTTTTTTTTTGGGTCTTGACGTTACCCTTTTTTAGCATCATTCTGGGTCTAAAATCTCACTCTTACAGTTCTCTTACAATTTTTTTTGGATGATATAATCTATAATGCAGATCAATGCTGCTATAGTGATTTTAAAATTTCGATTATAATTTGTTAGTCTTGTATCTGCAGCATTATGACTTTTGACCAGTTTCTGCTAGAGCATCAAATCTATCTTTTTCGTTTTCATTTGGTTCTTGCTTCCTTTTCCCTTTGCTTGTACGATTACAAGGCTTACGTCCGGAGCATCCGTGCTTGTAACCTTGTATATTCACAAGGATATATACAGAAATTTAGGGTGAAAATTTGTGTTTGATGACGTCTTTGAAATACTCTATGCAGGAACTTTCCAGATGATATGATGGAGACCCCAAATAGATCTACATCAACAGGGTCTTCAGACTCATCAGAGCAGAAGGAGAAGGATATAACTGGTTCAAATCCAAATGCTAACCAGCCCCCATGTCCTTTGAACCAGCAACCTTCTTGTTCCTTGGATGGCCCAGTGGCTATACTTTGGGATATTGAAAATTGTCCTGCTCCAAGCGATGTGCGTCCTGAAGATGTTGCCGGGAATGTGACAATGACTTTGCGAGTGCATCCATTAATTAAAGGAGCTGTTGTGATGTTTTCTGCTTATGGGGATTTCAATAATTTCCCCAGGCGACTCAGAGAAGGTTGCCAAAGAACTGGTGTTAAACTTACTGATGTTCCCAGTGGGAGAAAAAATGCTGCTGACAAAGCTATCTTGATTGACATGTTCTTGTTTGCCCTTGACAACCGACCGCCTTCTTCTATAATGCTGATATCTGGAGATGTTGATTTTGCTCCTGCACTCCATGTTCTTGGCCAACGGGGATATACTATCATTGTTGTTGTCCCTACTAGGGTCGGTATGTCAACTGCCCTTAGCAATGCTGGTAAATTTGTCTGGGACTGGCCTAGCATTGCTCGTGGAGAAGGTTTTGTGCATTCCTCGAAGGCTCTAGTGCCACCTCATGTTCCAAATGAGGTTGTTGCAGATCTGATAGGGTGCCATATCAATGGCAACTTTGATGGACAAAACGAAGAAGCTATTGTATATGGAGGGATCTCACAGAACTGCCATAACTCATTTGTGTCCCAATCTCTGTCTGAATACAGAAGCGATACATTGAATGCTTCATGCTTTCCAATGGCTTTGAGGTCACATAGCCTTCCATCCACTCTGAACAATGTTCCAGGAGGACCTATGGCTTCTTCTAGTGACCAAAATGAATCCCCATCATGGGTACCAGCTGGGGATTTGAATGGTGTGAAATGCCAGCTAGTCAAGTTGCTTGAACTTTCTGGAGGTTGTTTGCCTCTGGCTCAAGTTCAACCGGAGTATCAGAAATATTTTGGGACGTCTCTCTCTCCATCTAAATATGGGGTACGCAAAGTAATGAATCTTTTCAAGAAAATGGGTGATCCATTTTCTGTGGAAGGAAAAGGTCCTCGGGTAGTTGTATATCTCCGAAACTGGAAGATGTGCCCTTTGTCTCGGGCAAGTGAAGATAAGAAAGAAAAAGGGATTCAGGAAGAGAATGCAGATATTGTCCATGCTGGTTGCTCTGTAGATGGAGTAAGATTACTCACGGAAGGACATGATGAGAGAAACAGCACAGAAAAGGTTCACCATAGGAAAGCAGCCAGAAGTGAAATTCATGACCAAATTCTTGAGCAATTCAGGCATGAGCTGCAAGAAATTCTTGTAATTTATTCTTGGCCAATATTCATAGATTGTTTTGATGACATTTACCGGCTACGATACAAAAAGCCACTGGAATACCAGAAACTGGGCGTGGACAAATTAGAGGAATTATTTGAGAAAGTGAGTGATGTGGTGGCACTGCATGAAGAACCAGTAAGCAAGAGGAAGTTTCTGGCTGCTGTGGATGGTTAGATTGTTGTGCTTAGCTTCATTTTCCTAGCAACGGTCAGGGATTTTTCTCGCTTTATTTAACAAGTATTGTGAAGATGATCTGCAGGGCTCGTGCTGTTTTTGCTGTGGCCTGGCCCTACATGGATTTGAATCTGATTCTAGATTTTCCTTGTATTGCTTGTTTTTAGTCTGTCACCGTGTCACTGATAAACTATTTTCCAAGTGTCTGGTGGCAATGGCATACAGACTCCCTATAAGTGAGAGGTCATAGGGTTGATCCCACTTGTAATCTCAAATTGTTGGTGTCTGTCCATTAATTGAAAAAATATACGTGTCTATATGCCTATAAAGTAGCCTTTTGTCATTTGTATATCTATATATACGTATCATCTTAATATCAAGCGAGGTTCCGTTTACTTCACATATGAATCCAATCATTGATATTTCTGCACTTTCCTTCCATTTCTTTATATCCTCACTATCTGTGTGCAAACGTTATATAAATGGTATGCTGATTATATTGTATAAAATGTCGTTCTATCTCTGTCTTCACAACTTACTTTTAGACCTTGCCACACTTAAATTAAATCCACTGAATTATGTCAGTATGTGAGAGCTTACAAACAAATTGACATAGCAGAAGATGCTCAGTTATTAACCCAGATATAAGATACAATATGATCTAGGCATTAAGATACAACAAAATTATGTAGTGTTCAATTGAAATTCAAAGCATCATGCCGTGTCTAAGATTGACTCAAATAAAAGATCCAATGTGATATGAACACTACAACAAAACTATAGAGTCGAAGAGCAATTTGAAGAGTTAATCGGTGTTTCATTGTGCAATGCGAACGAGGTTAAGCTCCCATTTGAAGTAGCAGTGCTTCCTATGTTAGCCTGATAAAAATTTGAAGCCAATGATTGATTTAAACTGAAAAAATATTTTGAGGGGACTGTGGAGATCCTGTCTCAAGTAAGAAACTTCTACTGCAATATGACCTGGTTGTACTAGAAGAAGAAGCTAGACATCTTCCATCCCCACTGTGATAATTTGGTTCGTTTCTGTGTAATTTTCCCTTGCTTCTTCTTCCAGATTGCTGATTTTCTCTATATTCTTCATCTTCAACAGCTTGTAAAAATCCGCTGTGGATTGGTTCTGAGGTCTCATACAGAAGTCTACGGACCTGTTTTATTGAAGGCCTTGCCCTGCTTTCTCTTTGAGTGCACCATCCTACTATAGAGACAACTGTTTGGAGCTGATCCAAATCAAAGGATTCCCTCACATTGGGATCCACTAATTCCATCAATCTTGATTCAAATTCCATGAATGGTTGTGCCCATTCGACCAAATTCTTATTATCTTGAATAGCTCGCCTTCCTGTTACAATCTCTAATAATACCACACCAAAACTGTAAATATCGCTTTTCTCGGTGAGTTCTTGAGTAACAATATATTCCGGATCCATATAACCTGTAATGCATTTTAAATCTACACTTAGCAATATCCACAACGATTAACCTGTTCTTGAAAAGATATAAGAAAAAATATCAGAAAGAAGATTATAAGATGGAAAAGATTTTATACCTGGAGTTCCCCGAATATCAGTATTCACTGGTTCAAAGAATATAGAACCATCTTTTGAAGCATGTGCCAGTCCAAAATCAGCTAGCTGTGAAGCGATGTAACACAGTTTAGATTTTGCATTTTTCACATATAAAAATACATCTCATCTCTAGAGCTATCTGCAATATTCATATGATAACGATTTGATTCTGAGAGTTACTGAACCTTTGCAACGAATTTCCCATCCAGTAAGATGTTGCTAGACTTGATGTCTCTGTGGCAGAGAGGAGGATCACAATAGAAATGAAGGTACTCCTGCATGTGAAACCAAAAAATAATGAAAAAAATACTACAAGAAAAGAAACGTATACAACACTGAGAAAGCATCATACTCAAATTACCAGTGCATTAGCCACGTCAATAGCAATTTGGATTCTTGTTCGCCAACTTAGAGGTGTTTTCCCAGGGGCTACACAAAAATGAGCAGATTCAATACAATATATAGATGCTTGTTTCGTTATCTCTGTTTTGTGATATTTCAATAGTGATATTTTGCTGGGAAAAGTTGATTATTTTAATTTTCATTATTGCAGGCAGAAATGCATGCTTCCCCATACAAAAGATGCACATGAGAGAAGTAAATAGAGGTTTCATTTACAACCCAATCAAATAAGAGTCTCTCAATAGCACTTGAAAATGACGTACAATGAAGATGATCTTTCAAGCTTCCATTTTCCATGTACTCGTACATCAGAAACCTGTCACAAGACGAGTAGAATTGTTTTGGTTCACATGTACAGCTGATTAAAAGAAGCAATGCATGCAAACACAAACAAGTACCTCTCATGCTTTTTAATGCAAAATCCTCTTAATGCAACTAGATGGCGGTGATGAAGCCGAGCAACGAGCTCTATTTCTCTACAGAACTCATCCCCCTTTTGCTCTGATGCTTTATCCATACGCTTTACTGCTGTCACTAAGCCATCACTAAAATGAGCTTTATACACAGTTCCAAATCCTCCTTGTCCGATGATAGTGCTAAAATCATCCGTGGCCTTCTTTATCTCGCTATATTTAAATTTTCGAAATGTAGATGAAGGACCTATGCAAGACATACACAGATAAAAGAATAAGGACAATTAGAGATCTACGACGCATATGCTATCTCCGAGGAAGAATTTAAGAAATAAAAGCCAAAGGCATACCATCCTGGTATCTCCACGTAGCACAAGGGGGTAAGGATTTTGAGGAGGATTTACTTAAATGATCAGGCCCCTCTAGCTCTCTGCTTTTTTGACGAATTAAAACGATAAAGACTATGAGCATCGTAACCGCAACAGCTGTGACGGCAATACCAATACCTGGAATTAATGTCAAGTGGTATCTATGGTGATTACTTTTAAGTGGTGCACCTAACAGCAATGGATTTGGGCTATCAGCAGCCGGAGGACTTGGAGAAGTCTTAGGAGTTGGTGAAGTGGATGGCTCTGAAGCTAGCATCAAAGTTGCAATTATATGATTAGTCAAGTTTTAGTGTTTTCATCACAATACAAAACTTCCAATATGCATGGCATAAGACTACTCAATTGGAAATGAAACACAAGAGAGCAGTCATGTTATACAGTATTAGATGAAAATGGCTTTTCCAGCATTTTCCAAGCATAATTTAATTCAGGAACAACACAAGAATATTGTTCCCATTTCTTGCTAAAGCAAGATCCTAGATATACCAACAGCAAGGGACTTGCACAACTTGTACAGCTATTCTAGTATTATGTAGACGCAATAGCATAAAGAACAATCACCATAGATAAATCACCAAATTATATTGACAACACATCTCACATCAGTAAGAAACCAGCAAACAAGTCTAATACATACACTTGTTTAGGCCTTTGCATAAACACATGGACACACTCAGAGACTCAGAGACAAAATCAAAACGAAAAAGCATCATATCAATTCTGTTGTTATTACCATTCATACCAGTAGGCCCGAGAAGTCCTTGAACCCCAAAGAAACAGCTCGCAATTTCAACAGTAGACATATCATCTACTTGACTTGCCAATGCAGTAAAAGTGGCATCACGGCATGTACTTAATGTGATATTATCTTGTACACCAATTACATTATGTAGGTAACCAATGGCAGAATTCAAACATTTCTTGCAATCAGCTTCCTTGACAAGAGGCACTTTGCAATTTTCAGTGACTTCCCCAAATCTGGGAGATTGCAGCATCTGTGTGACAGTAGTTCGACCTTTACACTCGTAATTAACCGGGATTTTTGTCCCAAATCCACAGAAAACAGCTGCATTTGGCGTGACTCCATAAAGTTGCAAGGTCTCAGTTATGGTCTGGAGGCAGAAGACAGTAGCATCTGGAGGGACTCCAAGGTTGGCTGTTCCATTCGCATAACGAGCAACGGAAATGGCAATGTTAGCATTAATGTAGCGACAACAGCTATTCCTGTCGCTTTGGTCTGAGCAGACAGAGGATGCCATTGTAAAGTTTGAAGTACTTAAATCCAAAGGGCAATCTGCATAAGCAGCAGCAATATGAGATGACAAGACTTCCAGTGATTTTATAAATTGATTTACACTTCAGAACACGGTCACAACCAGATTACATCAAGTTATAGAACTTAAAGGGCATGGAACTTTCAACTATTGCAATATTGAATTTTATGCTACCATATTAATGGCATAAAGTCAGATAATGGTCACAATTTCATTAAGATGCTTTTCTTCCGTTCTCAAAGCAAACCTTGGCAAATGACTGAAAGTTGAAAGTTCAGACTCCAGGCATTTATTAAGTTATAAGCACAAAGGGGGAAACAATCATAACTGTTGCGAAGGAGCAAATGTGGCACTAATATCAAATAAAAGAAGGCTCACATAAACCATACTACAAGTTCCCAGCTTCACCATCTCTTACCTGAGATGGGTCAACGAAGAGAAGCCACATTTTTCTCTCTTAAATTTTTTTAAAAAAAAATTCATTGGGAAACAAGCTAAATCATTTCTTCTTCTTCTCCTCTCAACTCGCTCACAGAATAAGCGCAAGCCAAGAGAGGATGATAAAAAGCACAACTAAGACAGGAAAGAACTAATAAATGAACTAACCAGCCATTATTGCAGGAAGCTGAACTCCAAAGACTGCCAAAAGCCCAAACAAGAAAAATGCAATCCCACGGAGCATAGTTGAGTTTAGAACTTGAACCAGAAGAAATTACTTCAAGGCAAAATCACAAATAAACCTTATACTATTAGCCCAAATACGGAAACCCCATGAATAAAAAAAACTCTCAAAGAAACATAAGACGATACTCCAACTGCGACTGAGACTGCAAGGGTTGAGGGAGACCAGAATCAGATACTGCGAGTGAAACATGAGAACTTGTGAGAGCGCGTGAAAGAGTGTGTTTTGTGAGACTGTGAAGTGACCCACCACTACAGTTTGGAGTAGAGAGGCTAGCTCTAAATAAATGCAGAAAGGGTGGGACCCAGAAGCTTCATTGGGTATTCCTATTGTGGGGTCACCATCATCACTACACACTTGAGATTCCCAAAAGGCATCATAGGGGCATGGCTGAGAAAAGGTTCAATCTTTTGTGGTTTTGAATCAGCCGCCTTCCCTAAAATTCTAGCCCCAGTAACCTTGAGTGCAATTTATCTTCTTTGAAGTTTCTTCCTTTTTGGACGAAGGCGGGGAAATTTTTTTAACAGTGAGTTTAAAGCAGGAGCAGGAGGTAAATTATAGAAAAAGTCAAATTGGTTAAACGTGAGTGTGAAGGTATATCCTGGCTTTTGTGGCTTCTTTGTCAAGAATAATTAATGAACCTCCACATAATCAATTGGGAACAAAGGTACCAGAATTAATTTCAGATCTAGACAGATAGAAAAGTTTCCTTAATCCTCGTAAATTGAGGTTTGATGATTGAAGACAGAGTGACAATAATTGGATGATGTGAGGTGGCTAGCCAATATATAATCAAGCTTATTGAATGATTGACCAGATATCTCACTACAAAATCACATGTCTAAACTTAGAGTGTCACTATTAAATGGGGTATTAGTTGTTAATGTTAAAACATTGATCAGAAGTAGAAGCAAGAAGTAAGATAGGTACCGGGTTCATGAACCGATTCGCATTTTCCAGCTTTTTGTTAAAATCCCTTCCTTACTGAAAAAAAATAGAGAAAAGAAGGGATCACACATCGATTGAATAGCTGTGTTGAATGTTGATTATTGTTTATTAACTTCTATATACCACATTGGGCTATGTATGGTGATTAATTAACAAGTATACTATGTTGCTGCATTTGAGATGGGACCACTTCCCATTTCACTCTCATTTGAACACAACTATGTACAAACTCTTCCATCGCAGGGAGGGACCATTCACTCCCTTCTAGTAAGACGTTTGTATGTGTGAACATAATTTTACTGTGTTTTCTGTTTTCAAGCTTTAATTTGTACTTGTCTTTTTATATTTATATAAATAAATAAAAATACATACTCGTCCTATCTTTGGTGTTTTTGGCTTTTTGTCCCATCTACTTGCTTTCACGTGACATACTTTTTTTTTTTTTTGGGTAATTTGATTTCTTGTTCAGCCAGCTTTTTAAGCCATAAAAAAGGAGCTCTAAAATGTGGATACAATTTTTCTGCAGGTGCAAATTGTGTGTGTGTTTTTTTAACATTATGTATGCTAGCATTCTATTCTATCCTTGTTACGGGTACCTTCTCCAAAAGAGATGATTGATCCTAACAAAATTAAGTCACTTAGATGTGATAATTAAATTTCAAAACTTGATTTTATGTTAAGTCATTAACTAGGAGAAAAAATGTAAAGCAAATTTTAAAAATAATTTTAAATTTAAATATGAGAAAATTAAAAAATTATTATACTTTCAATCAAACTTAAAGAAATAATCATCTATTTTTTTATTTTAGTGAAGTGGTTAACGATACAGTATAATATGTTTGTTCGTTAATCCATCAGTTCTTAAATATAAGACATATTTATTTAATTTAAAAATATTAAAGGTGTTAGTTTAAATAGTTTATATATTATGTTTTCATTAGAACACTCTACTCATCTTTTTAATTCTCTCAAACTCTCTTACTTGATTATTATTAAGGGAATATTATTAGAAGTATATAAATCCAACCATTGCCCTATCAATCAATATAATACTCTAAATCTTGTAGTAACACCGTTAAGAAGCCGTTAACTTCAGTTTAATCATCTAAATTCGATAATAACACCATCAAGAAGCCGTTTAGTGATCATTCATATTCCAATATTTGATTCATGATAATGAATGTTATTTATCATGACCCTTAATATTCTAAGGATTGATTACTGGACCATTTACTTTCCAATTTTTTATTCATGATTATGAGTGGCATTTATCATGACCCTTCATATTCTAAAGATTGATTACTCTATTTATAATTTATATTGTGGGCTTATATCTCACTCAATGATATTGTTTCTCTTCTTCACGTTAGTTCTTTTTCTATCTTCAAGTTCTTATTTCTCGATATCTATTTACTTTCTGTTTTTCATAGACATGATTATGTGAAGATTGATATCTCGATGCCTTGATGCCTTGAAGCGAGTATGATTGATTCTGTTTTCTTCCTTTGTTTTTTTAGAATTATTACTTTATTGTTTTTTCTTCATTTTTTATTTTCGATATTAGGAGAATTGATGTGCATACATCATTTTTCTCTTTATTTGTGTTTTGATCAATTATTTCTCTTTCTATTTTCTTGATTGATTATGTGCTTTCTTTCCCTTTTTCAAATATAAATATGAATATATATATATATATGAGTATCCCCCTTTCTTTTTTGTGGTTTATAAGAAGATTGATACCCACGAAAAGGTATGGCTTTTTCTCTTTTCTTTCTTCGTTTTTTTATTGAAGTCTTCACTTTGTATTTCTCTTCCATTTTTACCATAGATATAGCTGAGTAATTTTTTTAATTTACATTCACACACACTCTTTGAATTCCAATGGACTACTTGCTTCATGTAATTGATTTTAAGTGTTCTTATTTTCATGACATCTTAATTGATATTCAATCTAGAATGATTGTTATCTTAACAATTTTGAAATGAAGCCCTTGTATCTCAACAATTCTAATTTAATTTAATTTTGTTTAGAAATCTACTCCAGTGTTTATTTACTTATTTTAGAAATTCAAAGACTAGCAATATGTTGTAAGGAAGTTAGATGAATGTATTTTGTGGAAAACCTTGAAAACCAGGCTTGGTATACAACATTACTTAGCAATGATGGCTTTAGATGCCTTGAAATAATATAATATCCTCTTACAAAATAAATTTTGAAGTGCTTACTTATAATCATCGTATTTTTTATAAACATAAAGCATGGCCTTTTTAATAATTTTTAAGTAGAATGTGAAAGGATTTGGTAGAAATATTTGGGATTTTCAAATCAATAATCATGAACTTTTAATATTATAGAAACTTTTTATGAAATGGATTGTTATAGGAATGTGTAAAAGGTTATTAAATAAATCAAATAAATTTGGTTTAAGATTATATATAATATGAAAAGATTTGGTTCGTTTTTTAGAATATTGTACTATCTTATTTAAATGAATGTGAAAGGTTGTGACTATTACCTTTAGGCTTCTCATACCTTTAGTTACTAATTGATCCATCAATAGAATATGAAATGAATTGTTGAATAAAAAGGACATGGTAGAAATATTGGGGCTTTTCAAATTAATAATAATGAACTTTTAATTTTTGTAAAAACATGTTATGAAATTGGTTGTTATTGGAATGTGTAAGGGTTGTTAAGTGAGTTGAATAAATTTTGTTTAAATACTATAAAGAATATGAACAGGTTTAGTTTGATTTTTTGAAGACTATACTCTTTTATTTAAACGAATATGAAAGGTTGTGACTAATATCTTTAATTATTAATTAATCATTCAATGTAATGTGAAAGGAGTTGTTGAATAAATACGTTTTTTAAATATAACAATCTTCTATTCAAGGAAATGTGAAAGGGTTGTTAAATGAGTTAAATAAATTTTGTTTAAATACTATAAAGAATATGAAAAGGTTTAGTTTGATTTTTTGAAGACTATAATCTTTTATTTAAAAAAATATGGAAAGTTGTGACTAATATATTTAATTATTAATTAATCATTCAATGTAATGTGAAAGGAATTGTTGAATAAAATATGTTTTTTTAAATATAACACTCTTCTATTCAAATGAATGTGTAAGAGTAAATCTTATACCTTTGAACTTCTCAATATTAAATATATATTGTCATTCTTGTCCATATAAGTTTATTTTAAAAAATGAAGAATCCATGAATTAAATTGTAGAACAATTCAAGTGACTATATAATTATCTGTAGGAAATTTTATTTCTCACCATTGTTTAACATTTATCTCTAATTCCAATAAGTTAAATTCCAGTGAGTTAAATTGACTATAAGAACTTTGTATGAAATGGATTGTCATTAGAATGTGTAAAGGGTTGCTAAATAAATGAATGTGTGGTTCAATTTTTTAATGATAGACACTCCTAATTAAAGTGATGTAAAATGTTGTGGCTGATGCTTTTGAGCTTCTAATATATTTAATTATCAATTAATTCTTTAATAAAATGTAAAAGGAATTATTGAATAAAATTAGTTTTCAAAAGATTACGCTCTCAGGAAATGTGAAAAAGTAAAACTAGTATCTTTGGATTTATCAATAATAACCATATTGTCATTATTGCCATAAAAAATCATCTTGAAAAATGAAGAGGTCCGGAACTATATTATATAACAATTCAAAGATAATAATTATCTTTAGTAAAATTTACTTCCATCGTCATATAAGGTTTATCTTGAATTTCATTGAGTTAAACTTTAATTTGTTAGATTTTTTATATGGATTCATCATCAATCACATTGTGGAGTCATTCAGTAAATTACAAGAAAAATGGAAAGTTATCTACATTAACTAATGCTTCCTCCGATCCTAAATATATGATCTATTTAACTACTTTGATAAGATTAATGTTAGTTAATATAGTATGTTTTTTCTAAAACACCCCAATCATCTTCCATTATTCTCTTCACATCTCTTACTTGATTGTTGTTGGAGAAACTTCATTAAGGATAATTTAGGAAAAAGTTGATAAAAATTAGAATTAGGTAATACATTTATGACCAAAACTAGTTCTCCAAATATGTCTTATATTTAGGACCAGAGGAAGTACTATAATTAGTACAAGACCCTTTTTATTCAAAAAGTCTTGGTAAGAAGGCGGGGGACTAAAGGATGTTATATGGTACACTAAAATAAGAGAATTTATATCAACCCCCAAAATCCCATATAGTAAGGTAACTGTCAATGGATTTATATACTACAAGAAAATAGGACGTTAGTCACGGTTCAAATAGGACGTTTGTCACGGTTTTAACCGTGACAAACATACTTTGTCACGGTTTTTAAAACCGTGACAAGCAGATTTGTCACGGTTTTAAAAAACCGTGACAACGAAAACAAAAACCGTGACAAGATGAGCTATTTGTCACGGTTCAAGTTAAAAAACCGTCACAAAATCCGGTCAAAATACAGACAAAACGAGGCAATTTTGTCACGGTTCTAAAATCAGAACCGTGACAAATTGTCACGGTTGTCCCGTGGGAACCGTGACACTTTGTCACGGTTCTAAAATTAGAACCGTGACAAAGTGTGATTTTTTTAAAAAAAACAATTTTTTTTTATTTTGACCGATTTAATTTTAAAAATTTTACATAATAATTCATCTATTATTGTTTATTTTAATGTCTATAATTATAAGTTATCAAATATAAGTATATAACTATTAAATATTTTTACAAGAATAATTATTATCTTCACCAAAATTTGAAAGACACCTACAATAAAATAATTTAAACAATAATTAGATATTGCAAGAGATAATATTTGAATTAAATGCTCATATAACAAAAAGACTATATGATATACATAAAACACTAAAGGAAGAGAAAAAAGAGCACCAAAATATACTTGAGAGAGGAGAGAAAGGATGAGGAGGGAAGATATGAGTGTCAATGAATGAGTAGGGGGAGGTTTATATACTAAAATCGGCATGCTTTTTGTCACGGTTTTTTTAAATAAACCGTGACAAACCTTGTACGGATTACAAATTCCGTACACAAATTGTCACGGTTTTTAGATAGAACCGTAACAAATGTCACGTTTTGTCACGGTTCCTCAAAAGAATCGTGACAAAACGTGAACTTTGTCACGGTTCTTTTGTAGGAACCGTGACAAAAGTCACGTTTTGTCACGGTTCTTTTGTAGGAATCGTGACAAAAATCACGTTTTGTCACGGTTCCTTTAAAGAACCGTGACAAAGGTCATGTTTTGTCACGGTTCCTACAAGAGAACCGTGACAAAACATGATGTTTGTCACAGTTCTATCACATGAACCGTGACAAATAATTTTAATTTTTTTTTAAAAAAATAAATGTCTTTATTTTTTAAAAAAATTAAAAAAAAATAAACTTTGTCACGGTTTTAAAAAAGAACCGTGACAAAGGTCACGTTTTGTCACGGTTCTCTTGAGGAACCGTGACAAAACGTGATTTTTGTCACGGTTCCTACAAAAGAACCGTGACAAAGTTCAAAAAAAAAAATTTATCCATTTTTATCACAAGTTTGTCACGGTTTTAAATGAAAACCGTGACAAATTTCATACGTTTGTCACGGTTTACAAAACCGTGACAAAAGAACCGTGACAAACATACATTTTTTTTGTAGTATATAAACTATGTATCATTTGGATATGATATAAATTTTTTAAAGTGTATCCAATAAATAAGATATGTTCTGAATATATAATTGTTGCAGTGTATACATCCTTTTGAGAAATAAAAAACTCTGACATTTAATTTTTTTAGTTCAAATATAAAAAATTTGTTGGAAATAACTGTTGTTAAATTCAATAAATATTCTCTATGATTCAAATATCTTTATTGAACAAAAATAAGTTATTATTGATTTTTTAAAACCATAAAATATACTCAAAAAAATTAAGATAGAAAAATTTAGAATAAACAATATAATTCGTGCAACGCACGGGGAATTACGTCCTGTTGTGTTAAATTCTTGTAATCAGCTTCCTTCAAGGAAAAATAAAAAGCCTTTTGAGCTCTTTGCTCCCTTGGTCCTTCATGAGGATTTTCCTAATTTTGTGAAAGCGAATTGGGGTAAGCAGAAAACTTGGTGTGATTCAGTTGCTTCGTTCACTAAAATTTTGTCGTCATGGAACAGGCATACCTTTGGCAATATTCAGAGGTCTAAGGAAAGTATACTCAGGAAGTTCAATGGAATTAATCGAAAGATTGCTAATTTTGGATCTTAGTCGATTTTGGAGGAAGCTCAACATGAAACATAGAATGAGTTAGACAAAATATTAATGCATGAGGAAGTTATGTGGATGCAGTATTCCAGAACAAAATGGTATAATGAGGGGATCAAAACACGAAGTATTTCCATTCGGTGGCAAATGGTAGATGATGCAGAAATCGGATTACGGCCTTGCAACTTGATTCGGGTGTGTGGTCTTATGATGAGAAAGAAATCATGGAAATGGGTAGCAGATTTTTTGAAAATTTATATTCCTCATCGGAATCTCATATTAGTTATCTTGTATATGAGTGTACGTATCCTCGCTTAAACGAGGCATCTTTATCCTTAATGGAGCAATGGATCAGTGATTTGGAGATTAAACAAGCTCTTTTTGATAGGGGTCCTTTAAAAGCATTGGGGCCAGATGGTTTAAATCCCCTCTTTTACCAAAGCCAATGGGATACTGTAGGGGATCCATTATTGAGATGGTTCGGTCCATCTTCAAAAAGCCTGAGTTAGTATCTTTGGTAAATGGTACTCAAATTGTGTTAATTCCTAAAATAGATTATCGTCAAACAATTAGAGACTTTCGCCCGATTAGCCTTTATAATGTGATTTATAAGATTGTCACCAAAGTTATTTCTAACAAGTTGAAGCCTGTTATGCCTGCTAGCGCCTAATCAGTGTAGTTTTGTGAAAGGGAGATAGAGTTCAGACAATATTATCTTGACTCAAGAAATTATTCATTCTATGCATTTTATGAAGAAACGGCAAGGATATATAGCTATTATAATTGACTTGGAGAAAGCTTATTATCGTATACGATAGGGCTTTATTTTTTATTGTCTTAAAGAGCTTGCAATTCCGAAAAATATTCAAAGAGTAATTCGACAGTGTGTGTCTACTCCAGTGATAAATTTATTGTGGAATGGTTCAACTACTAATTCTTTTAACCCTTCAAAGGGTATGCGACAATAAGATCCTTTATCCCCTTATCTCTTTGTCTTGGCAATGGATAAATTGGATCACTTGATCCAAGGTATGGTACTTAGTGGAGATTGGATGCCTTTTCAACTTCATAATAAGGGTATGAAGATATCTCACTTATTTTTTGCAAATGATCTTATTTTATTTGTTAAAACAGATCTAGAGCAAGCAGGAGTAGTGAAAGCTATTTTAGATGATTTTTATGCTGAATCAGGCCAAAAAGTTAACGCTGCCAAGTCGAGAATTTTCTTTTCCAAGAATGTCAATCACAATAGAGCTAAAGAGAATCGTGATTTCCTGGACTTTGTGCCTACCTCAAATTTGGGTAAATATCTTGGGATACCTATTATTCATGAACGTGTTAACAAGGTTACTTATAAATTCATCTTAGATAAGATGGATATATAAGGCTATCCTCTTGGAAAATAAATGTTATCTTTGGCACCTTGCCAAACTCTAGTATCTTCGGTGATTATAGCTATGCCGTCTTATGCTATGCAAACGGTTCCATTGCCGCCATCCACTTGTGAGGAGATTATGTAGGGAAGTAGTCCAACATCTAGGAGAATACATTCAGTGTCTTGGGACAGAGTTTGTTCTCGCAAGAAGATTGGTAGGCTAGGATTATGGCAAGCTAAACACCAAAACAGAGCCTATATGACAAAATTAGGCTAGGCTTTGGTGAACAGGCAGGATTCTCTCTGGGTTCAATTTTTAAGAGAAAAATACAAGGGAGGAGATGACTTGATCCCTAAAGTAGAGAAGAGGAAGGTGGAGTCAACGACATGGAAAGGAATCCAAGGTAACTGGAAAATGGTTACTGATGGCATCACATGGCATATGATCAGTGGGAAGCTTATTTCTTTCTGGAAAGATGTATGGGTACCTCATTTTGATAAACTTGACGCTTTAGCATTGAAGGAAATTCCTGGGGAAATTATGGACTGGAGAGTAGCTGATCTTTTATCCCCTTCAGGAGCTTGGGATTGGGGAAAGTTTAGGGCCTATTCCCATCAAGATGTGTTGAGTGCCATTGGGAGAGTAAAAGTACAAGATACTGATGGTTCACACCTCCTCATTTGGCTTTGGACTTCGGATGGGTGTTTTTCACTTAAATCATCCCGCGATCAAGTTCGAGGAAACAATGATGTTATAGAGGCTAGAGAATGGAAATTAGCATGATAACTAAAGGAACCTCAAAGATATAAAGTTTTCCTATGGTTATGTCTCCACAATAGTGTTAACTAATGTAATACGGCTTAAAAGAGGTTTCGTTAGCTCGGGGATGTGTGATATTTGTTAGTCAGATCATGAAACTTCAATTCATGCGTTACGTGATTGTCCAAGAGATTTGACCTCTGAGTTTTCCAGCTTTTCTGAGTCGTATGAGTTGATTTCTTGGAGTATGAAGCAGAAAGAATTGGTGGAAGGATTCAAACTGAGTTTATTGTTCGCAATTGTATGCAGAACTTTATGGTTGCGGCGGAATATAATGACCATGTTTTCAATAAATGGGAGTGGAGTGATGCTAGTGTTATTGCTCGTAGTAACGCTTGTCCCTCTTGGGGAAGACAATGTTTCACCAAGAGTCTAGATGCGAGTATAAGAGTCAAATAGAAACCTCCTGGAATGGGTGTAATGAAGTTCAATGTCGATGGCTCAAGGAGTCTCACATCAGGTTGGTGTAGCTGTGGGGGAGTGCTCAGAGACCACAATGGGCGATTCAGGCAGGCCTTTCAATATAGAGTGGGTAGGGGCTCTATTATTACTGCTGAAGCTTGGGGAATTTTGTGAGCCCTTAATTTAGCATGGGAACAGCAGATACAACATCTGATCGTGGGAAGAGATAGAGGAGAAGTCATCCAATTGCTTCAATCTGGGTTCTCAAGTAATCACCCAGATTTTGATCTACTCAAAGAGATTAACATCATGCAGGAAAGATCGTGGACAATGGAATTGTTGTTTTATCCAAGAGAAGCTAATGTGTTAGCATATTTTGGCAAGAGAAGCGCAAGGCATTAAGGTCGATTTCGTTAATTCTACTGTACCTCCGGCATTCATACAAGAAGCTTTGAATCATGATTCGGTGGATTTGTCTATTGCTGTGAACTCTGTTAATATTACATACTAGGCTTTTATCCCTTTTGTAATAAAAAAATATCAACTCTCCAAATAAAATATTCATTAAGGCAAGAAGCACACGCTTAGTTTGTTTATGCAAAATGCAAATAAAAACGCCTACGATTGTAGGCTTGTAGTTAGGTGCAACATCCATAGTCAACAACAAATTGACAAGTGGCAGCACTTACCTTTAGATAAGGTTCCAAGATTGAACTAAAAATTAAGGAAAATGGAAAATATCCATAAACCCCTTTAGTAAAAAAAATTAGGGAATCTTGGCAAAAAAAGAGAGAAAAAGAAGTTTGAATTATATAAAGGGCAGTTGAATACAGTGAATTTAAAAAATAACACATGTAATTGACCTAACTATCATTTACAAATTTAAAAAAAATGTCACAAATGTCCTTGAATTAAATTTTTATTTTTTTAATAAAGGGGCCTACCATCACCGGCCAGGTGGGGTGTGCCACGTGTAGGGGTGGGAATGGCTCAGTTAGCCTGCCAGGGGTTTATGGCCTAACCTGCTTGTAACGTTCCATTATTTATACTATATTATACATAACCAAAACAACAAAAAACAAGATGCCACGAAAGTTTTTATGAATTAAAATAAAAGAAATCCAAGATAATTTAAATGAGTTATCAAATTTGATAAATTATGCAACTAATGTGGCAATATAAATAATGTAGCGACATAATGTCACATGGAGGTAAGGTATACTCGGATACCTAATCCTCAGGCTCATTCCCTTCGCAACCGCCTCTATAAGGGTTATCACCTAAAAAAAAGTTATTATAGGAGGGTTAGACAAAGTCCCAATAACCAATATCACTTTACAGAATATACAAGGAATGACCATAAGCCAACGAAGCAGTGCTTATATACATATAAAGATAAAGATAATAGTTTTCCAAAACAAAATCACAAATTCAAACACAATCGTTACCCCCAACCAATCTCCTCCGTATAACTCCCAGACATAGACCCAAACCTTTTGTGTTGTATAAGCCGGCCAAAGGTTATACCACTCACTACAGGTCATCGGTCTCCTCTCTTGCCTCCCACTTGGGGCTAGGCTCAAGAGGTGTTTTACCCAAGCACCTATTTCCAAACCCCGCCTAGGGGATAAGGAATAGAGACATGGGCCTGACTGTAACATTTACCTCCAATTCTCAATTTTAACCACTAACTCCCTAATCCCACTATTAACCACTCACAATTAAACATTAAAACGTTTATAGTGCTAACTATGTTAGAAAAAGGAATTAACTTAATAAAATAACTAACATAGTTAGAAAAAGATCTTTCCATAATATTTATATATATTTCAAACCTCAATTCCAATCTCTGTCATCACAATATAACTTCCTTCCCAGTACAGTAACAGAGAGTTTCATTATGCATGATTAAACTTCACACATCTTTCTTAAAATACCATACCATAATAGGTATTATACAATAATTTTCTCCCAGAATAAGAACAAGGTTCAGCGGAAGCATCATACAAAATATGATCCTAAATGTGGCAATACCTCATGTCCTTCTGGTCCAGAGTATCTCACGATATCAGTGAGAAGTTCCCGGATCCTTCCCTTGACCTCCTACTTCACTCCTAGGACCTGCAAAAGTGAGATCAACGGGGGTAGCCCCAAAACGCAACCACTGACTACTCATCTACGTGTGGTGTGTGCTAGCAAGGTGTCCAGTGGAATACATACATATATATATATCAATTCAGAAGCATGCTCAGGTATTCACATATAATGCATATCCTATTCCCAAAATCTCTTTTCATCATTTATAATTGTGGAATAACCCATCACAATTCATCCTCAAGAATAATATATATCATTGATAATTACAATCAACCCAAACGAATCTTACTAGAAACGTTGGGAAAACATGTGGGACCAGTCGGGACCTTCCACCCACCCCTGGTCACCACGGTACAGTTCACGAGGGACTCTCTACCCTCCCTGAATAGTACCACAGATTAGAAGGATCTCTGTCCTTTCTGAATCCGTAAGGGGCGATATCCCCTCTTTCGTCTTTCTCTCCTTTATTTCTCATAATATATCAATTAGTCCCTGTGGCGCAACAGGGTACCTCATCACGTGATGGCACAATTTCCAATTCACCGGTGTCACATACCCAAATAATTTCTCACATACAACACATAGATATGCAACACCACAATCAGGCACCAGGCCTTCCAGTATTTTCATAATATACATATATTAAATAATTTCCAAAACCACATATATTTCCGTTTCAAATATTTCACATCACAAATTTATGCCATTTCAAAATAATACTCCACAGGACATTTATTATAAAAATATTAATATTTCAAGATCTCATTTCCATATCTCATCAATCATCAATTGATAATCAAATCTCAATTTGTGATTCAAAATCTCATCTCCATATAACATCATAATTTTCAAATAATAATATTTCAAATTTCTTACTAACACTACACACACACATAAACAAGCAGAAAGCAGTTACCTGATAGCTGGCACCAATCTCACAATAGTGCAGCTCCCCCGTGCTAACTCAGTGCAATTCAAGCACTACACAATCATGCATACTACCACAATTAATTATTTATCCAACAATTTTATATGTTGGAAAATAAATTATTTACTACCATTTCTTTGCCCTTATTTATTTTAAATTTCCAATTTAACATTTATTCTCCCTTTCTATTTCTAAAATTTATCTCTACTCCATTTATACATATATCCAAAATTATTTATCCTTCCAATAACTATTTATAAAAATTCAAGCCTAAATAAAATTAAACCTTACATCCCTAAATTATTTCTCAACCTCAAAAATCCATTATTTAATCCACAATTTATTTTCCAAACCTTAATAAATATCTAAAAATTATTAATTTAACTATAGACCCATCAGATCATCAAAAGTCCTAATTTTCAATATTTCTAAAAATCCAATAAATTCCAATAATTAAGAAAAACCTCCCACAATGAAAAATATACTTAGAAAAACTCATAATCGAAGTCTAAGCTTCAATTTATTAATTTTAGGACTCCCAAAAATTACCAATTTAGACAAGGTCTAATTTTTCAAGTATAACAAATCGAAAAACTAATGACATAGAAAGGTAGAGGAGACTTACAGGATTCCAAAAATGTGCTTAGTTGGCCGAAAAGCTTACTATTCCTATACTAACAGACTCTAATAAGTCTAGTAATATGAATATATATGGTGGAAAGAGAGAGTAAGAGAGAGAAACGAAGAGAGAGAGAGAGAGTGAGTGAACGTGAATGAAGAGGAACGGTGGGTGTATTTATATATATTTGGTGCACAGTAACTCAATAGTAATGAATAGTAACTCAATAGTAATAATAATAATATAATAATAATATAATAATATATATATATAAATAATGATTGAAGGGAGACAAGCAGAGAAAGAGAGTCACGGGAATTGAGGAGGGAAACAAGGCAGAATTTAGGGAGGGTTTTACGGAAGAGAAAAGAAAAAGTAGTGAATAGGAAAAAGATTAGGAAATAATGCACTACTCGGTCCTAAAATCCTCAAATAAGATATTTCTTTTGAACCAAAAATTTTCTTTTTACTTTCAAAATTTTCCCTATAATATCTTTTATTTATTTACTCCCACAATAACCTCTTTTGAGTCTAAAAATAATTTCCCCAAAAATTATTATCTTCCAAATAAGGGAAAAACTAGGCCTTTAAAATCCTCAAAAATACCTCAAAATCCCTCAAATATTCTCATAAACCATCTTTTCTCATTAATCAATTCCTATTTACCCCTATAAATCCTTAATTAATTTTTAGGATGTTACACTGACAAATGCCAACTACTACGATCACTAGTAGAGGCTGTCACACGGGCTTCCAAACAAAAATCTCCACAACCCTGCCCCAAGTCTCCATCACAGAAGTAACCATAACAGATATCATCCGTAACATGTATCATCACAACATTATATATATAACACATCATCACATAAATCTTTGTACACATATGATAAGTGAGTCTAAAAGATAATTTTTATAATGGAATACATGCTAACATACTTCCCGCTTCATTGAAGATTTATACAATTAAAATAGAATTTTATAAATCAAACTTATACGATCAAAATATAGTTAAAAATTCTTATGTTCCAAAACAGGCATATAAAGTAAAGTAACATTGGTTACCTCAATTACACGCTCTGCTCCTTAGAAAATTTATTTCGTTTAAAAGATCTCGTCGCATAGAACAAAGTTTGTGAAAGACGTTTTGTGATCGAAGAAAAGTTACAAGTACGGAATTGAAACCATAAATTTGAGCTCTTAAGAAAGTCACACACCTTCTCTTGCAATTTAATTTATGGTAAAAAATGAGGCATATACACACATATATATAGATCATATATGTGAGTGGAGTGAATCATCATCATTCACATCATATCACATATATTTTGTATATATATATAATATTATATAAATATGCATATATGTATTTTTTAATTATTATCTTATTTATTTATTTTATATCTATCTTATCTTATTTGTAATCTCTCTAAATTATAGCTTTTTTCTAATAAATTACTTAATTTACTTTTAATTTATAGATTGATTATATATATACACACATATTTTACACCAACTATCAAAATCTAAAATATAATATAATGGTCTTATGAATTATTTAATATCTTTTTATTATAATTAGATAATTAAAATATTTTGAATGAGATGAGAGTTTACATATATTTATTGTACCTGTTAAATCGCATTCTCTCTCTTCCTACAATCATGCATTCAGATTATATTTTTGAAATATAACCCTCTTAGATAGATATTCTCTTTAAATATTTGAAATATTATTATTAAATTTTAATACCTTAATAAAAATTATCTATATACTACAACCTATACATTAAATTTTTATATATTAACCATCTAAATCTTAGAATTAAAATTTCTGGATGTTACACTGCTAAAGCCTGGCCTGACCTATTTATTATGAGGCCATGCTCAAGTTCTGGCTTTTTTTTGTTCTGTTATGCTTAATGGGCTAGGCTCAGGCTAAAAAATTAGCTTATTAGGCCTGTCAAGGATCCTGTTAAGCAAATAAATATATTTTTTCTGATTTACTTTTATATTATATAACATTTATTTTTATTGCATATAATATTATATTTAGTTAATATGAAATTACTACTATAGTCTCTAGTGTTTTTGCATTATTACTACTATTCACTTATCCTTCCCAAGTCCCAAATACTTAGAGCTGCCGTCGTCCCTTTCCCCTCTCCTTAGGGCTTCACATTCCAACAATCGCACCCACCCTCCTATCCTCGCACAATCGTAGAACGCAAGTAGAAGATGAGGAAACAAGGGGCATTATCTTGGTGAGTGGCTTTGCTCTTTCCTTTCTATTAGAGCAGTCGTTGTGTTCAATGGTTGATTCATGCATTTTTTTCTTTGCTGATTCGAAACCCCAGCCTAGTTGCGTCTTTTTCTGGATATCAATTTTTCCTTACTATCGTTTGTTCTCACGCTATCGACTTTACATTCTATCTTTATTTTGTTTATCATCTTTTTTTCGTAATCTTTATCCTTACAGTTTTGATTTTGGTGGCCACCCCAAATAAATTGGTTTCCAGTTGTTTTTGCAAATTGGTTTATTCTCTTCCTCTTCATTCCTTATGGTTGCATTCACACTTTATAATATCCCTTCAATTTCTTCCCCTGTTGTAGCAATGCATACTGTTAGAAGCCAGTCAGCCAGAATTCGAAGCTTGAGGAGATTCAAGGAGGAAATCAAAGCTTAAAAATCCAAGAAGGAATTCGAAGCTATATAAATTAACAGGCCTCTTAATAGGCTTCTTAGCAGGCCATGCTCAGGCCTGAAAAATAGAATGTGATAGATGTTCACCGCAAGAGTACGGATCGCAATGTAGTATAAAATTATCGTTCCCACGGAGATTTGTTTTAAAACTCCAATCAAACAACAGGCTAATGAACTCAATTAAGTTGAACAAATCAAATTCTTTTAAAAACTGGTTTTGAAAACTAATTTTAAAATAAAAATAAAGAAACAAACAAGAAAGATTTAATTTATCAATTAACTAGGCATAAGATTAATTCTCACCGTTGTATTTCATGAACCCTAATTAACTTCCCTTCCTTTAGTCTTTAAATGACAATCTATGTTTGCCTAAGGTTCTAAAGTACTTGAAACTCTCTCTCGAGTCAAAATCAATTCTATACTTCTCATTAAACTTGCTCAATCTCTTACTACAAATTAATGAAAGTATGCCTTAAGAGCCAACCTTAATCTGACAAAACTAGGTCGATAGATATATCTCTATTCTACTAACAAACCATCCATTAGTTGATTTAAACTTCAAGTCTAGTCTGATTTACCCTAGTTCTACACCTAAACTATCTCTCTCGAGTATAATTTAGATGAACAAATCGCTCTAAAAGGTGGCCAGTCAAATAGAGGCATTAAGAATATGATAAATCAACACAAATAGTCATCAAATTCTAAAAGAAAAGGAAACAAATTAGGTTTTAATCCATACAATGTTTGAATCAATCCTAGAACAAATGATTTAGCTACTCATGAATGAATTAAACCAGAAAATACAAAGAGATCCCATGTTTAATTCACAAAAGTAACAAAGAATGGAAGAAAACAAGAAGAATCTATCATTGTAGGGTAAGAAACTCCTCCAATTTTGCTTCTCAACCTCCAATTTTGCAAACCCTAGCTCCGTAGTTGTGTGCACAGATGAGTCTTATTGTTCCATTGGGTTCTAGGGTTGAAAGGGGACTGATTCTTTCGGTATTTTTGTGCCCTAGGTGATTTAAAAGGGCAAAAATCGAAGCTGTGCATTTTACTGATTTTTCAGGATTTTCGCGCGATGTTGCGACATCCTGGTGTAATGTTGCGACATCAGAACCAATTTTTCAACAATTTTTCTTAAATGACCTCCAGCTTTCTCCACACTTTTCCTCTGATCTTTTCCTTCTCCCTTGCTTAGAATGTCCATATTTACCTATCCAAACATGCATAAACGTGAGGGAATCATGCCAATTAAATTTCCTAGTAAATTATCATATTTTTCTTAAAATTAATCAAATTAAGTTCATTGACATATTTACACAATTTCTCTTAAAAACTCTTAAAATGCCCTTAATTAGCAATGATGACTCCCCAAATATATTCTAAATATGCCCTAAATTAATGATAAATGGGGAGTCATCACACCCCCATACTTACACATTGGCTTGTCCTCAAGCAAAAGAAAATCATATTCCAAATAAAGAGAGCAATGCACATGAAATCTCTAAACAAAGAATGTTACCCCCACACTTTGATATTGCTACCAGTTATTATTTCAATTAATGATTAATCAAAATGAATCACAAAGCCAACAACCTTAAACAATTGTAATCATCAATCAACTCACAATGATAAAAGGAAAAGAGCATAACAAGCACAACAATATAATTAGTAAAGGAATACTAGGCTTCCTAACTCCTATAGAAAATTTAAATTCCCTTGATTAATCAAGTATGCAATGAACACCAAAAGGATCCTCAGGCTACTTTTCTTTTGACTTTATTCTCCGTTTTTTCTTTTTTTTTTTCAATTTTTTTTAATCTTGAGTTGTTGCAGGTCCCCTTTTGACGCGACCTTGCACATGGGTGGTACAGCACCAGTTACTCAGTTACTCCAACAATTACTCAAGAGGCTTGTAGCCTAACTCTTAACTCTCTTTGACTTAACCGTTTGACGCGAGTACCAACATTGGTGATGAAGTGCCCCCGGTTACTAAGTTAAGTCTAGAAAAACCAGCATAGTTGTGTACATATTTTTTTCACTTTTTTATTTTATTTTTTTATTTCTTTTTTTACCTGAATCATATCCTAACACAAACAACTAAATTAATCAAGGTAATCAAATTTCTTAGAGGAAGTAAGAATCAAAGTATTCATAAACCAATTGTAACACCCCAAATTTTAGAAAACAAAAAATAGGAAATTACTTAAGATTTTAGGAATGTAACTAAAATATTAAAAATGAACTTATGACGTTTTAGGCATTTTTTTAATAAATTTAAGACTTATTAAGAAATAAAGAGAAATAATTAGAAGATAAAATTTAATTTAAAGAAAAGGGATAATAAGGATGTAGTTGAGGTCTTAGAAAGGTATTTAGAAATTAAAAAGCCTTATAAATAAATTTATGAGGCCAGGTGTATTTTTAATAATTTTTAAAGTTTATCTTCTTTATTAGTTAAGGAAAAGTAGTTAGGAGATAAATTTAAATAAATGAATATTTAGAATCTTGGGATATTGGTTATTAATTAAAAGGTCTTATAAATAAATTTAGAAATTAAAGTATATCTAGAAAAATTATTTTGGGGACAGATTTAGGTCTATTTCTAAATGATAATGATAAATAAAATTATGATTTAAGAGAAAAATAGAAAATAGGAAATGAAAAAGATAATATCTGCCCCTAGTTGAAAATATCCCCAATTAAAACGGGAAGGGCATGATAGTAAAATACCTACAAAACAAAAATATCAGTATCCTCTTTTACCATATGAGCTACACGTGGCCCTTCTCAATTCTTCCACCTCCTTCTTATTTTAATTTATTTAAAATACTCCCTCTTCCTCTGCCAAAACACACACACACACACACACACACACACACACACACACACTAAAACACACGCTCTCTCACCGATATACACACACTTCACCACTCTCTCTCATTCTCTTCTCTGTTCTTCGACTCTAGCAACGGCGGACGGCCAAATCGACGGCGATCAACGGCGTTACACGGCGGGGAAACGTCCAAGAAGGCCTAAGCAACTTCAGGTAAGCTTAGTTTTCTTGTTTCTTCTCTCCTTCTCGCGAGATTCCGAGCGTTTTGGGGTATAGGGATTCGAAATTTGTGAGGTTTTGAAGCTTCAAAATACATGAAATTGAAGCTTAAGACTCGAATAAGTATAATCTTGAAGTGGATTGAGGATAGGAAGCTTGATTTGGCCGATTTTTCAAAGAAAGGCCGGCGGGTACTGTTCACCCGAAAGCAAAAATTTGGGATTTTTATGTGTTTCTTGCTTCAAGCTCGATTACTCATGATTATGAGTAAGATTAAGCTTAAGGAACGAATTATATGTCGATTATTGAAGGATAGGGAATTTTTGAATGATTTCTTGCTTCCCCTGCTTCGTTAAATCCGTTCGGCCAAGGAAGGAAAAAAAATTTCTGGAATGAAATACACGTTAATTGGAAGCTAGAAAATATGTTTAAATGTGTGGATTGAAGAATCCTTGATTTGCTTGATTTGTTGCTCTCCCTTGTCTTTGTTTCTGTGCTGGCCGAAAATGAAGGAAGAAGGAAGAATTTTGGACGTAATATATTTGCAATTGGAAGCTATGATAAGTGTCTAAAATGTTTGAATCAATGAAATTGGAATGGTTGAATTCTTGTTCTTCTTGTTTCTGTTCTGTTCGGCCAAAGGGAAAATTATGGCTATTGATTTCTTGTTTTGCTCTGGAAGATTGATTGAAATCTGTCTATGTGTAGTTGATTAATATAGGGTTGTCAAGTGTGCAATTCTTGAATTTCTGGATGCTTTGACTGACTGGAATGGTTAAAGGAAGAAGAAAAAAATACAATGATGATTAATTAAACAAGAAATAGGAAATGATTATTGATAATGGTTGTGGTTTTAGATTCTAGAATTCTGACTGTTGCTGGGACTGAACCAAATGACTGATTATATTGGGAGTTTGTTGTTCCCTGTTGATTCAAATTCTGTTCCTTTGCATTGTTAATTTCTGGTTTATTTAGAAGAAGTATTTTGTGTTGATTTTTCTCTGTAAATGATTAATTTTATTTGTATATATATATATTAATCTATGTTTGTGCAATGTTGATTTGTAATGATATGATTAATCATTTAACTAGAAATTTAGATTTAATAGTATTAGAAATAGAAAGGGGTAGTATGATAGGAATGTGAGAGACGTTTAATTATTATATTTAAGAGTAGATATTAATGTATTATTTTATATCATAAATATTTATAGGACAAGATAGTGGGATTGAATCCCCAGAGTACGAAGAGATAAAGGAGTTTAGTGAAGGTTAAGCTCAAGAATCAGGTAGCAGTTTATTTCAAATAATATTTAATTACAGCGCATTGCATGCATAAATTTCATAATATCTGTAGCAATGGTAATTTTATTCCTTAGAGGTTATGAGGGGAGTACTCCAAGGCTTAGGTGGGTCGCTCCCCCTTTGCCAGATGTTATGAAATCCTGTTGCAGGTAGAGGTACCTCCACTATTTAATGAATATATCGTTAGTAGTGGTTGGTAGAGGTTATAAGGATAAAGATTATTCATATTGTGAAGATTTATGATTTATTATGCATGAACTCATATGAAAGAAACTGCTATTGGGATTACCCATCTCACCCCCATCCCCAAACATTTTTCAGTAACGTAGGTTTGGAAGAATCTAGCTGGGAGATAGTGAGATGATTAAGATGAGGCAGAAGTGTTAGAAGAAATTTAGATGAAGAAATTAAACTTTATAATTTGAAAAGTAAGATTATTTGTATATGATGTAAAATTAAATTATTAAATTATCAGTAGAAAGTATAGAAATTAGAATTGTATAAATTTATTAAGAGATTTAAATTTCTCAAGTATTATGAATTAAGAATAGTTACCCTGAGAGGGTTAGCGTACTTTTAATTGTTTTATTAACCACTTTATTTTATAAAGAATTTTAAGTAGTTCTAATTTGTCCGAAAAGCCCATTCCAATCAACAGAAGGTTGGTCGAATGTTTTAAAAGAAAAAGTTTTAAATTTTCCGTATTTTTGGGCTTCTGGCATTGGAAAAGTGGTTATAATTCAATTAAAATTACTATAATATAGCAGGAAATTTTAGGTGTTACACCAATTATTTGTTGGTCTTGTTATAAACTGCTCTTTTTTTCACGGTTCATCTCAAGATTTATACATAAGACTTAGGCATATGGCTTAACTGACACATTCTTCCTTATTATAGTGTATTAATTTGTTTTAAAATAGCAATTATCAAAGATGGGTAAAGGCTCAAAGTTCAGATCAATCATAAGCAATGCACTCATTTCAATTTTTAACAAGTTTATTTCCAATTGCATATAAGAACAAGCAGTGTAAGCATGAGTTTCTACCCCTCCCCCACACTTAAGTATCACATTGTCCCTAATGTGAGTAAAACAATAATACACATATGAGAGAGGATAAACAGTAAGGAAAGGTAAGCTAATACTACCCTGGATAAATTTAGAAGGAGATGAGATGTGCTTCTAAGCTGAAGGAATGCTCGTTCTTGCACCAACCGGCCATCTGAGAAGTTGTTTACATAATTAAAGTGTGCAGCCGGTACGCAAAAAGGGTTTCTCAGGGGGTCCTTAGGGTCAAAGGTATGGGGTAGAGATCCTTCTGAATGAAAGGCTCTTGTTGGAGCAGTTTTCTTCGTACGCTTAGATGAGGAAGCTTGACCAATGACACTCCTTTTTGGTCGCTTGGAGGCTTTAGGAAGTGCCATTGGAGATCTGCAAGAACTAAGATGATTGATGTGAGATCAAAGCAAAATATGTCCTATTGTGCATAACAAGAATTAGGAAAGATCATAGCAATGCACATGATAGCAGTTTCAAAAGCTTCTCATGTCAAGATAACATAAATTAAACCAAGCAATAACCATTCATACTGTTCATGAAAGTAATAGGCCAAGAAACCAGATATGAGATTATTACTAGCCAACTCATTGAAACAAGAACTTTCTCAAAGATATAAGTCAAATAGAAGCTTGAAAGTTTAAGCAATTTCACCATGCCAAGATAAGGATACACCCAACAGTCCTGCGTACTTACAAAGTGACAATGACACTACTAAATATTTGCATAATGGCCATCTTAACCCAGTGATTTAGAATATAAATGAAAAAGTAATTGGCCACAAGTGTCTCTCTAGCAATTGGAAACACACAATAGAGCAATTAAATAGTTCAAAAATTCAGAAACAAAATTATGCCCCATACTCTCAGAAATATAAAGAAACACAAGTATTCCCTTCAAATGATCAAAGTAGTGTCGAGAACAGAATAGTGAAACCAGATTCATCGCAAAATGAATAAATCCATATTTCAGTTGAGACATAGGCTAAAATCTGGATTGCAAACTAGACTGAAAGCAATTGCAAAAAGATGTAGAATAATCCAATGGCATCCCAACACCATAAGATCCCCAAAAACACGAGTCATTCGAATTAATCACAGCAAGATAGCCTTGAAATCATGTAGACTGAATAATATTGTGAACTAAGGAGGATAAAACACAGATCCAACATGAATTTCAGAGCTCTACTCAGTACAAACATTGCAACGACAATCAGACCAATCAGATAAATTAACAATGAATTTCAAAGGCTACAAATGATTACCAAGTTCAGCACGAAAGCACTTTGAAAATTCAGAAAAATCGTAAGAAATCCCTTAGTTCATTGGATGAAGAGAATCAAGATTGTACCTTACTGGTGGCCCAGGAAGACGAGAAGGAAACACGAAAAATATTGGGTACAGGGGTGGGAAGAATCAGAACTGGGGTTTCGAATCAAAAGAAAAGGAAGAAGGGCATGACAGTGGGGCTGTGAACAAGAGAGAGAGAGAGAGAGAGAGAGAGAGAGAGAGAGAGAGAGAAGATTGATGCCGACGAGATTAACAAGGATGTAGGAGTAGGGTTCGAACTGGGATAGTGGCTATTGGGCTATGGAGTCGCAGACAGGATACCATGTTTCGACGGACTCGAAGCTTGGGGAAAATACAGTGGCACCGTACAGCGGAGACGGTGACTTTGAGGGGAAGAATGGCTAGAAGACTTGGATGAGAAAGAAGGGAAGCAAGGACGGTGGTGTTGGCACTGGTTTGGCGGAGAAGGCTTCGACGCACGGCGGCTTAGTGACAGGGGAACAATGATTTGGTGGAGAAGAGAGAGAAAAAGGAAGAACGATGCTAGGGCTGGATGGAGAAGAAGCAATGGTGTTGGTCATGGAAGAGCGGAGCGATGTGGTGGAGGAGATTGGGGGAGCGTTGATTCATGGCGGCCTGGTGGCTAGTGGAGAAGGAGTCTGGGCCGAAGGGGCAGAAGAAGAAGATATGGTGGATGAGGGATGAAGACAGTGATGAATATGGTTAGGGCAAAAGTGAATTTGGGGCCTTGGAGATTTTTTTAAAAGAAAAATTGAATTTAAAAATGAAAAAAGAAAAAGACAAGTTGGTTTTTTTTTTCCGATTTTTTTTCTTTTTTTTTTTTTTTAAAAACAAAGACTAAACTAATCCAACAAATTTAAAATTTTGAATTTGAATTTGAATTTTTTTTATTAAAGAAAAAGTAATTAAACTAATGAATTTAAAATTTGAAATTGTTTTTTTTATTTGGTGTCATGACATTTTAGGGAAATGTGGTGGTTCCAGAAATGACCACTTAGAAGCCCTTTTATGCATCTTTATTGGTGTCGTGACATTTTGGAAAAATGTCATGGCATCAAAAAGCATGTCTTAGTTCCTGATAAAAATGTCATGACAATTTGGCAAAATGTCGCGGCACCAGAGAGCAAGCTTTTCCTTCCTGATGAAAAATGTCACGACATTTTGGCAAAATGTCGCAGCACCAAAGATCATGTTTTTGGTCCCTCGTAAAAATGTCACGACATTTTGGCAAAATGTCGCGGCACCAGAGAGCATGTTCTCTTGAATGAATTTTTGGGTTCTAATTTTGGAAAAATTTTGTCACGACATTATCCCAAGATGCCTTGGCACCATAAAACAAAATACTACCTAAAAATTCAATGCAAAACAACCCCAATTACCAATTTACCCTACTAAAACCTTGAATTTGACTCCCTAAGTGTCACCTGTATAAAGTATTCAATCTCTCAAATCCTCTATCACATTGAACTAACACTTACATCACACAAGATCACACTAGCAAATGCAATTCACACACCAATTAAGCATTCATGTTTGAGCTCATAACATCGAAATAATATCACATGCATGAAAAGCAATAAAACTCATGATAACTTGCATAATATAAGAGTTACGGTACTTCCCTAAAACTACAAGTTGCCTCAATCTTTAGTAATTGCTCTCGCTTTCCTCAAATTGATTCTCCAGCATTCTTTTTCTACCTACAAAATGAAAAAGACTAAATATAAACCTACCTACAAAAATAAGAAAAAATTGCAAATGAAAAAGAAAAGTTCAGAACTTGGGTTGCCTCCCAAGAAGCGCTTAATTTATAGTCATCCAGCCTGACTCTTCTGGACTCATGGTGGGTTCTTGAGATGGATAGTGGATAACAGACAATCCACATTTCCTCCCCAATAAGGCTTTAAGCATTGTCCGTTAGCATGAAACCTTTCACCTTTCTTGTTCTCAAGTTCAACATTCTCCAACTCTGATGCTTACACCACAGTAAACGGTCCACACCATCTTGATTTGAGCTTTCTTGGGAACAACTTTAGCTTGGATTTGTAGAGAAGTACTTGTTGTCCCGGCTCAAAATGTTCAGGAACAATTTTTCTGTCCGGTGGCCTCTTTTCTATCTCTTTGTTGAATCTAGCATGCTCATGTGTAACGAGTCGATGCTTCTCCTTCTCATTGAGTTGCAGAATACTGTTCTCAAGCATTGGTGGTGCCTCACTAGATGGCTTCAAAGAATAGCTCAATGCCTTAGGGGCCTTAAGTGGCTCAAAAGGTTTGAACTTGGTATGAGGGAATGCTCTAATGTCGAATATCTCTTCACATTTGCCCTGCTTGGCATTTTTAGAATCCTTTTGTCCAATCAAGAGTGCTTCCAAAGGATCTTTGATAACTGGTTCACGATGCTCCTCTTGAATCACATCTCCCAACCTATCAATGAAGTAACACTGATTATGCTCATCCTCATGAAATCTTAGTGCTTGAGACATGTTAAAGATAACTTGCTCATCATTTACTCGCAAGGTAATTTCACCATTTTCAACATCAATGAGTGTTCTTGCTGTGGCTAAGAATGGTCGTCCCAATATGATTGGGATTTTCCAATCCACCTCGCAATCTATGACAATGAAATCTGCAGGGAATATAAACTTGTCAACTTTTACCAACACATCCTCAATGATGCCACGAGGTGTAGCTATGCTATGATCTGCAAATTGTAGTGTGACCGTGGTGGGTCGTGGCTCACCAAGCCCCAATTGATTGAAGACAGCAAGTGGCATGAGATTAACACCAGCTCCTAAATCACATAGAGCTTTTCCGGTGAAGTTAGTACCTATATTGCATGGAAAATAGAAACTTCCCTGATCCTTAAGCTTGGTTGGTAACTTCCTCTGAATAACTGCACTACATTCTTCAGTCAAAGAAACATTTTCAAACTAATTGAATTTTCGTTTCTTGGATAAAACATCCTTTAGAAACTTGGCATATTCGGGCATAGACTCTAAGGCTTCAGCAAAAGGAACGTTTATATGAAGCTTCTTGAACATGTCAACAAACTTCTTGAATTGAATATCTTCCTCTTTCTTCTTGAATCGTTGAGGAAACGGAAGTGGAGGCACATAAGAAGTAAAGGATGATGCTTTTTCTTGCTTCTTTTTGTCATCCCTATGCTTTTTAGCTTTAGCATCTTGTTCATTCTCTTCTTGCTTCCTCTTTTTGATGCCATCTTCTTCCATGACTATTTCTTCAGTGAAACTGTCATATTTGTCTAGAACGACTTTATCATTAACTTTATCGCACATTCTACTTGGTATAGCCGCGTCTAGTCGTTGCTTCCCACTTCCTACATTGATTGCCTTACATTCCTCAACATGATTACTTTTAGGATTGGGGATGGTATCACTTGGAAGACTTCTTGTTGACATAGCATTCATGTGTGAGGCCAACTACCCCATTTGCAATTCAAGGTTCTTAATTGCTGTCTCGTGAAAAGAAAGAGTTACTTTAGTTTCAGTCCTTTCACTTTCTTGGTTAGCTAAGATTTGAGCTAACATCTTCTCCATTCTAGACTCTCCTTCCTTAGTAGGAAATTGCCTGGATTGTACTTGAAAGCCTGATGGTTGATTAGGCTTAATACTAGAAGAAGGAAGTTGATTCATGGTCTGCCCAATACTCCAAGAGAAATTAGGATAATTTCTCCATCCTGGATTATAAGTTTGAGAGTACGGGTTATTCTGAGAGTTTTGAAATTTACCCATATAGTTGACAGATTCAGAAGCCATGTAAAGAGGGCAATGATCTGGCAGATGACGTCATTGCATTGATCACAAACAATAGAGGTAGCATAGATAGATTGCACACTTTGAGAGTTTCCCTGCTTCAATTGAGATTCTAATGACTCAAACCACTTATTTATTGAAGAGAGAATAGCGGTCATTTGAGACGAAGAGTTGTTTTTAATGGTGGAAACAGGTTGTGTAGTCCTCCTATCAGTGCCTTGAGTATTATTTACAGATAGTTGATCCAAAAGTCTGATTACCTCATTAACAGGTACATTGCGATATCCTCCATTAGTCATTGAATCAACCATCGCCTTAGATTGAGGATTAAGGCGATTGCAAAATATCTAAATGACTACCCATTTGTCTACCCCATGATTAGGGCATCGCTTCATCAACATCTTATATCTCTCCCAAGCTGCATAAAGATGCTCATCTAGGTGTTGTCTAAAACTCAAAAATTCATCTCGTGCTTCCACAGATTTATCATCAGAAAAGAAACGAGCTCTAAACTTGCTTTCAAGCTGATCCCAAGAATTAATTGATCCTTCTATAAGGTTGTTGAACCAGTCTCTAGCTATGCCTTGTAGAGACAAAGGGAATAAATGAAGCCTTAGAACATCTTTAGGAACTCCGTTTTGCTTGAAAGAGTCATAGACTTCCAAGAAATACATAAGATGCTTGTTTGCATCTTCATTGTAGAGCCCATGGAACATTCCGTGCAACTGCAGCATCGTGATCATAACAGGTTTGATCTCAAAAGAGTGTGCTGTCATCTTTGGCATCCGAATACAAGATTGCATGCCCCTCATATTCCGGCTTGCAAAGTCATTGACCGTAACTCTATCATACTCATCGTCAGCCATGGTTTCAGCATTAGATTCAGATTCAGATTCAGTCTCAGTTTCGGCTTGTGTATCGTCAATGAATTCCACTCTTTCAAGCACCACTTCCAATCCGTCTGGATATATACGCTGCATATGCCGAAAGGGTACCTAGAAGAAGAAGACCAAAACGCGAGTATCAAACTAGAAAAAGAATAAAAACAAACAAAAAACAACTATGAATGAAAATTATAAACTAACCTAACAGTTCGATCGAAATTTACTAACATTAGCCTAGGGTTGACCAAGAGATTTTTACAAATCCTCGGCAACGGCGCCAAAAACTTGTTCGCCCGCAAGAGTACGGATCGCAATGTAGTATAAAATTATCGTTCCCACGGAGATTTGTTTTAAAACCCTAATCAAACAACAGGCTAATGAACTCAATTGAGTTGAACAAATAATTCTTTTAGAAACTGGTTTTGAAAACCAATTTTAAAATAAAAATAAAGAAACAAACAAGAAAGATTTAATTTATCAATTAACTAGGCATAGGATTAATTCTCACCGTTGTATTTCATGAACCCTAATTAATTTCCCTTCCTTTAGTCTTTAAATGACAATCTATGTTTGCCTAAGGTTCTAAAGTACTTGAAACTCTCTCTCGAGTCAAAATCAATTCTATACTTCTCATTAAACTTGCTCAATCTCTTACTACAAATTAATCAAAGTATGCCTTAAGAGCCAACCTTAATCTGACAAAACTAGGTTGATAGATATATCTCTATTCTACTAACAAACCATCCATTAGTTGATTTAAACTTCAAGTCTAGTCTGATTTACCCTAGTTCTACACCTAAACTATCTCTCTCGAGTACAATTTAGATGAACAAATCGCTCTAAAAGGTGGCCAGTCAAATAGAGGCATTAAGAATATGATAAATCAACACAAATAGTCATCAAATTCTAAAAGAAAAGGAAACAAATTAGGTTTCAATCCATACAAGGTTTGAATCAATCCTAGAACAAATGATTTAGCTACTCATGAATGAATTAAACCAGAAAATACAAAGAGATCCTGTAAGAACTACTACCTAATTATACTTTTTAATACATTTTAAATTACCATATAACAATTACAAAATTATTTATTGACTAACTATGTTAGAAAAGAATTCAACTTAGTAAAACCACTAACATAGTTAGAAAATGATTTTTCATAATTTTAAATAAATTACAATTTATAGTCTAACCATGATAGAAAAGAATTTCACTACTAAAGAATGTCTATCATGGTTAGAAAAGATTTAACATACTTTAAGCAAATTATCCATGTTATAAAAGAATTCTTCTAAACAGGGTAAAAGGCTAACATGGATAATTAAATCTCAGCCCATCTAACTTAAAATCTTTAGTTCAAAATAAACAACAAAACTTAAAAGTGAGCGAAAGCAAAGTCAAATGCAACATATCCCTAAATGTGGCAATAATCTCTGACCCACCGGTCCAGAGGCTCACAAGTTTAGTGAGGCGTTTCCGGATCCTTCCCTTGGTTTCCCTTTATGTTTCTATGACCTGTAAAAATAGATAAAATGGGGGTAGACCCAAGTAACTACTAACTGCTCGCCTACGTGCAATGGGTGTTAGCAAGGTGTTCAGTGGAGTATTGCTAATATAACTGAATTGGAAACATGAGGCAGTTACCGTTTAGATGCCTGACAGCTTTATAACATATATTCCCACATAAATTATCGTCATGTAACAATTCCTCAAAATCACACATAAAATCAAATATTTACATTCATATATTGCAATCCAATACATAGATGAATAAAACCAAACAATCAATAACACCGTTATTATACGGTCCAGTAGGGACTCAACCCTCGCCTGAGACCGGGGGCATTCTCCCCAATTCGTCTTTCCATTTTATGTTACTTAGTCCTTGTGGGCCTACAAGGAACCTCATCGCGCGATGGCATTATTATTTATTTATTTATTCGGTGTTCACACAATCAACACAATACATCATAAATGTACACATCCAACATATGGCACAAAGTCCAGTCCAGAAATTCTCAGATTTCAATCATGCAAATATATTTAATAAATACTATAAATTTCCAAAACATACAAGTTCACACCTTCATGCCATTTAAAAATACATACTCCACCAAACGTTTATTTTATAAAATAAATCTTCAAATTCCTGTTCATCCATTCCACAGAAAATTCACAAAACTCAAGTTCCAAAAACTTACTAACCCACACACACGCAAACAAACAAAAGTAGTTACCTGGTAGCCTGCACCGATCTCACAATAGCACAGCCCCCCGTGCTATTTTAGCACGACTCAAACTCTACATATCAACACACAAGTAATTACCATCTACTAAAACAAAACACAATTCACAATTTAAACTCTCTATTACCTATTCCCAACTCCTGCCTACATCCTTTACAATTTAATTCCACCAGATTCAAGCCTATAAGATAACCCAATTTTTCCAAATCAATTCAGACACCAAACCTAGCCCATTCAATATTACCAGCACTATCGTTGAATCCAAATGATCTCTTAAATTCCATAATTTCATCTCAAATACCCAAATTCATAGATTTCTTCGATTAAAATCAAGCTTAAAGCCATTCGGATCAAGAAAAATCACCCATAAGGATCATATCTATCACAACTAAACCTTTTAATGTCTTTAATCAACTTAGATAACCCAAATGATAAACTATAATACATTACCCAAGCAGTAATTTTCAAAATCTTTTATGAATTCTAAGTTTTCAAATTAAGAAAATTATTTTAAATTCTCAAATCATCTAACAGACAAATCTAAACCCATAAAATCAACCTACTAATTTACCTCAACAAATCCATTGTCAGTTATTATCAAAACTCAACTCCTACTTCAAATCTAAGTCCCAATTTTTTTCTCTAATCACCCTAATATTACTGTCATTGGAAAGCTTAAATTATATGTAAAAACTTTTATGAAGGAAGCTAAATCAAAACAAGTGATTTTAGTCATCTAAATTATCTGTAAAGCTCACATAGATCAGATCAATTCCACTGCGCGCTCGACGACCAGAAGAACGAAAGCTCAGCGGCGCTCTGTTCAATTGTGAAGACTAATGTGTTTAGGTCTATGTATACACACACACACACACCCCTCACGTGAAAGTGCCGGCGGGCCCCATGAATTATATTATATTATTATTATCATTATTATATCTTATTTTCTTTTCTTAGCCTTTTTATCTTAATATTTTTATTTTGTTATATATATCTCTTCTTTTATCTTTATTTCTTTTTATTTGTTATATATATAGAATAAATCTTAACATTAATTTAGTAACTCTCCCTAAAATTTAGATAAGAATCTAAGCTTTGGACCATATCCAGATATTTATTTATTTATTCATTTTATAAGAACAAGGATATCATTTTCTATTTTCGGATTTTACATTTAAATTATCAATATAATCTCTTAATTATTTTCAATCTACTTATTCTGTAAAATTAATCTTCATCACTAAATCTAAAGTCACCTAGAAATTTCTCTTTTCACTATAAATCTCTCCAACTTATCTCCACAAAATCCTCAAATCCAAATTAAACTCTCACATCCAAATTAAATCCTCAAATCCAATTTAAATCCTCAAATTTGATTAATCAAATTACATCCTCCAATTCAAATTAAATAATTAATTATCTTTCTTAAAATAAAGAAAATACTAAACCCTAAAAGTCCTCAATAAACCTCAATTTCCCTTAAGATAGCCATAATTTCCCAAACTCATCATTAAAAACCTAAATTAAAATTACTAAACCTTAATTTATTTTTCAAGATGTTACAGATCCCATGTTTAATTCACAAAAGTAATAAAGAATGGAAAAAAAACAAGAAGAATCTATCACGTAGGATAAGAAACTCCTCCAATTTTGCTTCTCAACCTCCAATTTTGCAAACCTTAGCTCCGTAGTTGTGTGCACAGATGAGTCTTATCGTTCCAATGGGTTCTAGGGTTGAAAGGGGGCCGATTCTCTCCATATTTTCGTGCCCTAGATGATTTAAAAGGGTAAAAACCGAAGCTGTGTGTTTTACAGATTTTTCAGGATTTTCGCGCAATGTCGCGATATCCTGGTGTAATGTCACGACATCAGAACCAATTTTTCAGCAATTTTCCTTAAATGACCTCCAGCTTTCTCCACACTTTTCCTCTGATCTTTTTCTTCTCCATTGCTCAGAATGTCCATATTTACCTATCCAAACATGCATAAATGTGAGGGAATCATGCCAATTAAATTTCCTAGTAAATTATCATATTTTTCTTAAAATTAATCAAATTAAGTTCATATGACAGATTTACTCAATTTCTCTTAAAAACTCTTAAAATGCCCTTAATTAGCAATGATGACTCCCCAAATATATTCTAAATATACCCTAAATTAATGATAAATGGGGAGTCATCAATATACCACAGGCCAGGCTCAGGCTTTCTTTTAAAAACATAAGCCTGGCCTGTTAAAGCTAAGGTCTGGCCTATTCACACCCCTAGCCACGTGGCAGTGGGGGGTGTGTGCCAAAAATAATGATACAAAGTGGGGGGTAGGATTCGAACTCACCCCCTCTCTTTAAAGGGCTTGGTGCCTTTACCATCAAGCCACCAAGCCTTCTTATTATATTATAGAATATATATATATATACACACTATCTTTCATTCATTATTGATACATTCCCAAATTCGTATAAAGGATTACCAACATCTTTTTATCCAATTACATATATCATAACTTTGCCAACTTTTTTTGTTTGTTACCAAAATTGGATAATGGTTTACCAATATCGAATAACCAATTATCAACTTTGAATAATGCTTTATCAACATTATCTATCCATTAACCAATTTTATAACTTTACCAACTTCTTTTTGTTTATTACCAGAATCATATAACGAATTACCAAATTCGGATAACAATATACCAACTTTGGATAATGGTAAAGTTGTGATGTTTGTAAATGGATGAAGACATGTTGGTAATCCTTTATATGAATTTGGTAATTCACTATCCAAAGTTCGTATACCGTTATCCAAATTTAGTAATCCATTATATGAATGTAGTTTTTGCAATATATATAACAAAAGGACATGGTGGTTTGGTGGTAAGGTACCACCAAGCCTAGAGTGAGGGGACCCACACTTTTGTCCCATTATTTTTAAACACACCCCCATCCTAGGGTCATCAACATGTTTACCAACATCACAACTTTACCAACTTCATTTTGGTTTGTTACCAAAAGTGAATAATGGTTTATCAACATTTATCTATCAATTTACTAGCTTCCTTACTCTACCAACTTCTTTTTGTTTATTACCAGAATTGTATAAAGGATTACCAAAATTCTTATAATGGATTACCAAATTCACATAAAGGATTATCAACATGTCTCCATCCATTTACAAACATCACAAATTTACCATTATCCAATGTTGGTAATTCATTATCCAAAGTTGGTATACCGTTATTTGAATTTAGTAATCCATTATACGATTCTGGTAACAAAAGAATTTGGTAAAGTTAGAAAGTTAGTAAATAGATAGATAAATGTTGATAAACCATTATCCAAAGTTGGTAATCGATTATTTGACGTTGGTAGGCCATTGTCCAATTCTGGTATCAAACAAAAAAGAAGTTGGTAAAGTTGTGATGTTAGTAATTGGAAAGAAACATGTTGGTAATCATTTATATGAATTGGGTAATACGTTATTTGAATTTGGTAATTCTTTATACGAAGTTGAAAAAGTATGAAGAATGAATGAAAAATAATATATATTTATATATATTATGCAATATATATATGATAAGCTCCATAATTTCACATTATTTCATCACAAATTTGCCCATTCATGTACATGATTTTGAAAGGATAGCTTTGAAAATGATACAAAAACTCGTAGAAAAAGATAAACAAAGAAACATTTACATTAATGTGAAATTTTGGAGTTTAAAGATATTTTTTTTATGAGTAAATTTTTTTAGAACATAAACCCTTTCCCTCTTGTATAGGAAGAGGTGGACAAGTAAAACGAGCAAAGACCCAGAGCTATACAAGCGGAGCAAAGGACTTGAGACTAACAAAGAGGGTAACAAGCACTGCACTTCGCCGTGGCCCCTACAACGAGGCCCACGGCGAGGCATGCTTCATGATGCTCGCACGCTAATCTTGGCTTCTTCTCTTGTTCTTGCTGTGGCCTCCCACAGCGAGGGCCATTGTGAGGGCTCGATAAAACTACGCGTTTTGAGTAAACTGGGCTGATTTTCAGAGGGGTATAACCTAGATTTTCGTGCTAAAACTCATTTAGACCCCCTTGGAGGCAGTTACCTTGGTTATAAAGTTGCGTGAGAGGCTTGGAGGCTTGAAGCTTTGATTTGAAGGAGTTTAAAGAGATTTGAACTCCAATTTTCTTGGTTACCTTCCTTCTTCTTTCTTTTTCTTTTCATTTCTACTACAATGAACTATTGTCTATATTTTGTTTTTGTTTTAGCTTCACTTATGTGTAACTAAAACTCTTTTCTAGGGTTGCTTTGAACTATTTTTATGGATTAAACTTTGTATTTCCCTTTTTTTATGCAATGAATGAAGTATATGTGTGGATTTTCATTTTGCTCCTTATTTTACAAGTACTTGATCACCACTTGACTTGTTAAATGAAACATGGCTTGAGAAAGTGTATTTTGTTTTAGAACCTAAATGAAATCATGTTGGGCTTAAAGTTTATGGTTTTAAATGGATTGTTAGTTAGTAACGTAGAGATATAGTTACTAACCTAACATTGTCAAATTGAGGTTGGATGAGAATTATAACTTGCATTAATTGTGGCAAGAGATTGTACAATTAATGCAAGTATAAATTTGATTTTGACTTGAGAAAACTTTTTTAAATGCAATTGAATCTTGGACTCACATAAATTCATTAGGTTGCTAAAAAGAAGGGAAATTAAATAGTTCATAAAGTGAAAATGGGGATAAGTAACCCTAGGTCTTTTTCATATTTGATTTAGTGTGTTTACAACAAATTTTCCATTTTACAATCATTTCCAATTTACTTTCTTTTTGAACTAAATTTCTGGACATTTTTTCTACTCTTTTCTAATTAAGAACCTAATTAGCATTAATTAACTTGCTTAAATCACAATCTCTGTGGAACGACACTTTTTCTATACTACCAAATTTTTGACAACCCGTGCGCTCACGGTAAAGACCGCAAATGGCCGTTAAATCAATATAATAAGAGGGATTGGTGGCTCTTTAAAGAAAGGGGGCGGGTTCGAATCCCACCCTTACTTTGTGCCATTATTTTTGGCACACACACCCCATTGCCACGTCGCAGGTAGACCCCGCCGACGGCTAGTGATTGTGGGCCTCTTTATTAAAAAAATAAAAAATTTAATCCAAGAGCATTTGTAACATTACCTTTAAATTTGCAAATAACAGTCATGTCAATTGCATGTTTTAGTCCTTTTTGAAATTCGTTGTATTTAACTGTCATTTATATAATTCGAAGGTCTTTTTCTGTCTTTTTCCCAAAAAATTAAATAGCCTCCATACCAATATTATTTTTTGGCTTGAGCCACCATACTAATATGAAAGCTCACCCAAACCTTTAGAGGGTAAAGTGAAATTAAATTAGTTAGTTGAAAAGACTAAAATGATCTTAATGAAGATTGCAAGCAAAATATAAGAGGAGATATATGAGGAATTTCTATAACATATGCGCCGCTCTCTATTTGAAACAAGGGAATTTCTTTGTCCCAAAAATGATGGGAGTTGCACTTATTATATTTTGAATGCTAGTCTATGGTTTCCCATATGTGTCTTGGAAATCCACCTGTTATATGTTAAATGCTAATCTAGTATCGGGACTTGGAAATATTCAAGTTTTTTTTGGAGACCAGCACATATATCTTGGAAATATGTATCTTGGAAATTCACTTGTTATATGTTGAATGCCAGTCCAATGTTGATTCCCATCATTTTTGGGACTTGAAAATACTCATGTTTTTTTGGAGACCCACATATATGTCTTGGATTCTCCATATGTGTCTTGAAAATTCATTTACTATATGTTAAATATTAGTTTAGTGTTGGTTCTTGTTATTTTTGTTATTTAGAAATTCTCACATTTTTGTTGGAGATCAACAAATATGATTTGGAAATTCCCCCTATCTCTCATTTTATATCCTGATTACAATCTTCATTAAGGTCATTTTAGTCTTTTAAATACCTAATTTAATTTCACTTTACCTTTAAGGTGAAAGTGAGGTTTCAATTTTTGTATGCGGGTATTTGAATTTTTTCAGCTGTTGAGGGGATTTATTGATATTTTCCCTAAATTAAAATAAATGTTATTTCTTAATTTTTTGTCGTAAGTTATATACTTTATTTACTTCTCCTTCCGTTCTTAATTATAAGATTAAATTGATTATTTTGGAGAAATTAATGATGCAAAATAAATCACTTTAAATTATTTATATTTTTTCTTTAAAACTAATTTATTTTACTTATTAATTAACCCATAATATAATTACATGTAATATATATTAAATTTAGTGGTCTAATTTATTTTCTTAACTTCTAAAAAAAAAATTCAAGTTTATCTTATAATCTTATAATTATGACAGGGTATTTATTAATATATGCAACCATCATTTTGGTGTCCTATCAAATTAAAGGTGATAGCGACAGTAGGATCCGATTTGATTAGTAGTGTTTGTATTTTTGGTATTGAATAGAACATTCAATTTGATAAGAGGCTTTCATAAAGAATTACGATTTGTTGTCTGAATGATAAAATGCAATTTTGATAATGACATCAGGTGCATAACAAATGGCATGCTCATCCACATGTATTTTTTAGTGAAATATTTGTGATGTAATTACATCATGTACGAAACGATTCACCCGCAGACAAACCAGCCATACCCTCCATTATATTACTTCTCAGCTTAAGGTCTTCTAAGTTTTAATTTATAAGAAATTCCAAAAAGTACCACTTGAATTCATAAAATTTGGACAGATGATATAAATTTGTTAATGTTATTATTCATATAGTCAAAACTATTATTCCAATAGTCAAAATCTTCTGTTTAAAATTTTAGGAATTACAATGGCATTTTTCTGAAATTTTCCTTTTAATTTTTTGCATTGATTAATTTTCCGGAAGTCAATTTGTTTAGTAGATATGAAAGAAATTAATACCGCAGGAAATGCAAACTAATATCCATGATTCACCGAGGCTTTCACCTTTTGGGAGGTGATCATATCATGTTATGTTCTGTCTTGTTTGCCCAATCTGGGCAATGAATTAACTAAATACAACCCGGACTTGGCTTCTTCAAATGGTTGAATAGTTGAATATATGATAACTTAGATGAATCATAGTTAGCATGAAAAACCAGTTTATTAAGGCAACTCTTTTGAAATATTTCACGATTCTATATAATATAAGTTTTTCTACTTCGTTTCAGGGAATGACTGAATCAGTTTATTTTAAGTAATTTTGTGTTAAGATAGATTTATCAAATAAGTTTTATCACATATAAATAAAATGCAAAAGTATTTCCATGTTCGAAGTATATAAAATAGCACTAACTAATTGTCTTAATTCACATAAATCAAGAAATATTAGTTAAGTCATTTGATAATTAATGTGTTTTGAATTGATGGTAAAATTTATCTATTTTACCCATACAAAAGAATGTGATGTTTAAATATGTATTCCTTATCCCTCAACTCTCTATTCTGTAAGGGATAAAAGAGGAAGTCAATTATTAATTACCCGATCTACCTCTAATATTTTGGAGCAATTTTTTCTTAAAAAGACTTCTTATATTTTATACTGTAGAGACTACTAATTTTAAAGGCTCATTAAGAGAGGTCGAAGTCTTTATTATATTGGGCACTTTGTGTAAGGGTCAAAAAATAATGTCATTATTGTCCAAAGTCCAAACAGAACCTCAAAATTGAAGACTCCGTGTCTTCACCAAAGGGCCTAACATAGAGGGCTTAGTTATAAAGAAGACTTGACTGCCACAAGGTTGGGCTATGCTTTTACTTCCAGAAGCCCATTAAAGGCCCATTAAACCCATTTCCAAACAAAGTAAATAGAGTACTTCCCTTGTTCCTTAATATAGGAGTAAGACATATTTACAAAGTTGATATTGGTCTTAAATAAATGATTTATTTCTAATTTTTGATAACTTTTTCCCCCTTATTATCCCTATTATTGCTTTCTCAACATCAATCAAGTAAGGGAGGAAGAGAGAGAATCAAGGAAGACAATAAGTAGGGGGTGGAAATAGACTAGGCCAAGCTAGGCTTCAACTAAATAGGCCTGGCTTTGCATTAAAAATGTAAAACTTGATCCTGGACCTGAGCTTGTATGTAAGTTTTTTTCTTAAGCATGAGCCTGAGCCTTCAAAAGGCCTGATAATGCCTATAAGCCTATTTAAAAGCCTACTTAAAATGTAGACTTTTAAATAAGCTTAAAAGTCTATACCTCTAATTCCATATATTATTCTTTAAACCTATTGAAACACCTATGTATGTCTCAAATAGATTTTATGATTATAAAAATATATTTTTTCTGTTCCTTCTATAGTAGAAACTATAATATACTTTTTTTTTGCTAGCAGAAACTATAATATACTATTCTTTATGAGATTACAATATTTCATATACGTATAATTGAAATAAACTTGTTAGTTTTAATAATTATTATGCTTGAAAAATCATATAAATTAGATAATAGTAGTGAGTTAACTATGCATCTTTAGTGATTGAAAATGATCAAAAAGATGTGAACGACTAATGCCTGAAATGGTTGAATATAATTTTGTGTACGAATGATGTGATGTAAAGTTTAGAGCTAAATATAAGTTGGTGATATTATAATTAATTAATATAATTTATTTATTTTATATTATATATCATAATATAAATTACAAAAGAACTAAATAGGTCAGGCTTGTAGATTTATAGGCTAGGCCTTACGATGAAAGGCTTAGCCTATTTACCTAAATATGCCTAACAATAGGCCAGAACATGAGCTTTGCATGTTTACTAAATAGGCTATGCCATGCTTATTATAGGTTAGGCCATAAGCTCCTGATAAAAATCTAGCATATTCCCACCCCTAACAATAAGGGTGTTTTAGATAAACATATACTACTAATTTAACTAATTTCTTTAATATAATCAAATTAGATAAATATATTATATATTTAGAACATGAGGATAATTATGTTATCATCCGAGTAATGACAACATTGTCTCGTCCTACATACGTAAATCTACATGCTCCAAAATTGCGAGTAAGAGTGTAAGACCACTTTCAAAGTATCCAAATTGAATACTCCAACATTTAATAATTGAAATCTTAATTTCTTAACCGCTTTTTCCTTCTTCTATATATAGATGTGTGTCATGTAAAAACATGTTTGAGAATAGGGGTTTGTTTTCTATGTATTGGCGGAAGTAGTCCATACCTCCAAATTGTTTGGTTTCAAGATGTGTGATCCCCTTTTTTTTTTTTTCCTTTTATCATCTCAAGATATCTGTTATCAACACATACAAAATCATTTAGTGAAGTGTTAAGTTTGAATAAGAACTTAATATTAACAGTACTGGTACTCTAACATTTAATTTTAACTAATCCCTCCCGTCCTATATATATACATGATACAATTGTTTAGAGTGGTATTATCCTATTTATAAGAGATCAGAAATACTTTAAGGATGTCTAAAATTTTTACCAATTTTGTTTCATCGCCATCCCCGTTAGTTATATGTTATACCATTGTATTAATTATATCTCACACAACATATTTTTCCTACTCATTTAATTTTCTCTGTCATTCACTTTCCCCAGTAAACAATGATACCTTTTTAAAATGATAAACATTGCCTCTAGTTTATGGTATAAGAGCCATATAAAACCTCAATCCAATTGATCGATTTCATATATTTATCGTTTTTTAAATTAATTTAACTAACTTATTAACTTGTATATAATATAGTTCTGCATGGATGTTTTAGTGAAACACATTGATTCAAATTAGTCAAATTACTTTGATTTTTTAATTTATCTAAATTAAAGCTTACATTAGAAACATGATGAAATACATTTTCTTACACCCCAATTTTAACCAACTTTTTTGACATACGTATAATTCAGTCGTTTGTATTTTATATATAGGATTGGACGGAGGAGTGTTATTTATAAATGTCACGTAAGAATGAAATCATTGAAAGATATCGGTCTAAGATGGTATTTTGTGGGGAGAAAAATGAACGAGAGGGAGATCAAAATTGACAATAGGCAGAAAGGTAGAGTATCCAGTGAATGATTGACAATAGACATCAAAATCAGTGTCAACATGGTTGCAATGTCCTTTATCTTTGACTCCTTCAAACCCCTCAATCCTCTCCCACCTCTCACTTCACATCCCACATCTGCCCCCTTTGCATCCTCCCTTTCATTCATTTTCTTGTAATTTTCTTCTTCTTCCATCATTTCAACCAACGACATCCCTATTTTACGTTAGAACAATTGGTGTTTGTGTTCTCTGTAGTCTAATGATATTAAATGTTTTTTTTTAAGTTGATGAAAACTGCAAGTTCAAAACTACTTGTAATCTTAGACTGTTAATGACCATCACTCTAATTCATAAAAAGAAAAGAAAAGGGAAGTTATTAGAACTAATTAACAGTGTGAGGTAATAAGTGAAAAAAAGTTAACAGTTACCCATTATCAAGAAAACTTTCATATACTATGTATTAGACTAAAACAATTATTGCCAAATATGCCTTATAACCCAGTAATATGTAAGCTCTCCTTTCAATAAGAAATTGTAAGTTTGATCTCGCTTATAATTTTACATGGTTGGAGAGAGCCAAAGACTTATAAAGCTCATCTTGCAAGGAAACTTCCCTTATATGGGACTTGTGACAATGTTCCCTCGCCGAGAGCTGATGTCCTTGCGGCTTCATTTTATGACACTTCACTAGGCCATTTTGCCAGTCAGCCCCTCCGATCAGTATTCTTTGCAGGTAGCCTTTCCAGTTTGTCAGACGAGATGACGTCCCGGCGGCTCCACTCTATAGCACTTCACTCGGCGCTTCACTTAACCTTTAATTTGTTGGTCAGAACCCTCCGTATGTAACCCTCTCCATTTGGCCATATCTCAATGAAAGCACCGTTGTAACGGATACAAGTCCTTAGGAGAACCATACCCCAAAAGCTAGCCATTGAGATTGGGGAACCAATGACTAATTAGGCTTCTCTTGCGAAGAAACCTCTCCGATTTGAAACTTATGACAATTTGTGCTCGTCACAATGGTGCTTTCATTGATAGACGACCAAACGAAACGGGCTACCTATTAAGGGTTTTGACCGGAGGAGCTGACCAACAAAAAGTTGAGTGAAGCACTGAGCGATGTGCCGTAGAGTGGAGCCGCTGGACAACAGACCGGAGAGAACTACCTACAAAGGGTTATGACAGGCAGAAAGGCCAAGTGAAGTGTCGTATAGTGGAGTCGTCGGGACGTCGGCTCTCGAGAGGGTGCATTGTCACAAATTCCACCTCTCGGGGAGGTTTCTACCCAAGAAGGGCCTTATAAGTCATTAGTTCTCAAATCCCAACGGCTAGCTTTTGGAGTGTGGTTCTCTCAAAGATTTGTGCTCGTTACATGTTAATTTTTTGATACTCAGTTTGTCTCATATCTTCATATTTTTCTGTTGGTCTAGCAAGTAGTACATGCAGGGCATTAATTACCGGATAGAGATCTTACCATTTCTCTTTCACATTCTTCACCACTTATGTGTGTGTGTATAATTAGAACTTTCTCTTTTCAATTATGACTTCGTCAAACCCACAAGTTCCATTATTGATCACTACTTTATAAAGTAAGGTTTATTGCTACTTGATTCACTTTCCATTAAAGCGAAAAGTAGACAGTATTAGATTAAAAAAAAAGAGAATAAACACTACTACAGAAATACTCTATTGCAGAGCAACAATAACAGCGCTTGTAAAACGCAAGTGATGGGATAGGTATAATATGACCTATACCAGCGCTTTTAAAAAAAAGTGTTGGTATAGGTATAAGCATATACCAGCGCTTAAGCGCTGCTATAGGCCCCTGTGATTTAAATTTTCTTTAAAAAATTATCTAAAACCAATTTTAAATAAAAATTAAATCACAGGGGCCTATAGCAACGCTTATTACGTAGTAAGCGATGCTATAGGCCTAAATAGGTATTTTTAAATTTTTTTCCTTTTTTAAAATGAATTAGTATTTTTAAAATTGGTTTTAGATATTTTTTAAATAAAATTTAAATCACATGGGGCCTACATAGGCCTAAATAGGTATTTTTAAATTTTCTTTCCTTTTTTAAAATGAATTAGTATTTTTAAAATTGTTTTTAGACATTTTTTAAATAAAATTTAAATGACATGGGGCCCTATAGCAGCGCTTAAGCGCTGCTATAGGCCTAAATATGTATTTTTAAATTTTCTTTCCTTCTTTAAAATGAATTAGTATTTTTAAAATTGATTTTAAACATTTTTTAAATAAAATTTAAATGACAGGGGGCCTATATAGGCCTAAATAGTTATTTTTAAATTTTCTTTCCTTTTTTAAAATGTATTAGTATTTTTAAAATTGATTTTAGATATTTTTAAATAAAATTTAAATGACAGGGGGCCTATAGCAGCGCTTAAGCGCTGCTATAGGCCTAAATATGTATTTTTAAATTTTCTTTCCTTTTTTAAAATGAATTAGTATTTTTAAAATTGGTTTTAGATATTTTTTAAATAAAATTTAAATGACATGGGGCCTATATAGGCCTAAATAGGTATTTTTAAATTTTATTTCCTTTTTTAAAATGAATTAGTATTTTTAAAATTGGTTTTAGATATTTTTTAAATAAAATTTAAATGACAGGGGGCCTATAGCAGCGCTTAAGCGCTATTATAGGCCAAAATATGTATTTTTAAATGAATTAGTATTTTATTAAATTATGTTACATATAAAAATTAAATCCCAGTGGGCCTAAGCTCTGCTATAGGCCCCCTAGGACTTAATTTTATATTGAAAAATATGTCAAACAATTTAAAAAAAACATTAGCAAATTAAGAAATGGCAAATATATTAAAAAATACTTATTTAGCCCCCTGGGATTTAGAAATTAGATAAAAACAATTTAATATATACAATTTTAAATATCTGAAACAATTAAAAAAATATTTAAATTGTTTTTATTAAATTGTGTTACATATAAAAATTAAATCCCAGGGGGCCTATAGCGCAGCGCTTAAGCGCTGCTATAGGCCCCATGGGATTTAATTTTTATATTGAAAAATATGTATTTTTAAATTGTTTTCCCTTTTTTTAAAAATGCCTGTGTCACTCCCCTGCCACATGTAACATCCCAAAAATCTAACTAAGGATTAGGGATGATTTAAGATTTGATTTTGGGATTAATTAAAGAGTATGGGAGAGTTTTATAAATAAATTTGGTAAATTGTGATATTTTAGGATATTTTTAAAGGTCTAGTTTCTCCCTTAATTTGAGGAAGTTAGAGTTAGAGAAATTATCTTTGGACTCAAAATAAATTATATAAGGAGAAAACTCTTAGGAGAAAACTAAAGCAAATTTTTGGAATTAAAAAGAGGATTTTATCTTAGCTAAAAATATCTTGTTTGAGGGATTTGGGGCCTAGTAGTTTAATTTTCCTACCCCACTCTATTTTCTTTTTCTTTTTCCTTTTTCCTTTTATTTTCTTTCTTTTTCTTTTTTCTGCCTCCCCTTGTTCCCGTATCTCTCTCTCTTTCTCTCGCACTCTTCGTCTCTCTCCCTCGTCTCTTCCTCTCCATCGTTCAGCCCAAGGGGCGGCAACGTCGTCGTCGTCAATGGCGATGGCGGTAGCGACGAGGGAAGCCACCGTGGCTCCCTCCATCTTCCCCATTCCTTTCGTCTTCTTGTTCCCTGGTCCGTGCAAGTTCGAGGCAGATTAAGGAGAAATTGTGGTGGTTTTTGGCTGACGTTTTGGGTGGTGTTTTGGGCGACTCCGGCGAGCTTCCGACGACCATGAACAATGGGTAAGCTTCCCAGCATCTCTTCCTTCCTATTGCTCATGGATTCTTGATTTTCCCAAATAGAAATTTCTAGGGTTTGTTTGATTTTCGAATTTCTGGCTTGATTGGGGCATTTGCTTTGTGCTACATGTTTATTTAGACTACTTGATGATGGTTATGTGGTTAATTTGGTTTAATTTGGCCCCATAGGAGATTTTGCTTGCTCAAAGTTGAATTAAGCTAAGTTTACGACAAGAAATCCTTTGAATTTGGGTTTTTGAGGTTGATTTATGAATTCTAAAGGGTTAGTGGAGTTCAACGATAATGTTGGTTGGAATTTTTTTGGTTAGATATTGTGTTGGATGGGAATTGGGAGCTTTGGGTGTCTAAGTAAAAGCTTAAGTGTTGATGTTTTCTATGTTGAATAAGGGAAAATGACTTAAATGATTTATGTGAGGATATTGGGTTATATTGGAATGGGTTAATGGTGAACTTTGTTCTAGAAGGATTGTGGAAATGTTTGGGTAGCTATAGGAAATTGTAAGGTAAGAGAGAAAGGAAATTATATCTCTTGGGAGTTTATGTGAATTATGAATAAATTGGAGGTTCCAATATGTTAATTGTGATTAGTAATTAAATGTTTTCCTTTAGGCATGAATGGGAGTGGATGGAATTTGAGTTTTTGATGGTTTAGTTATTTTATGTGAATTATTTTTGATGGTTTTGTAGTAAGCTGTTGCAATTTTCAAAGGATATGCTCCTCTTTGATGATGTTTTATTGTGCAAAGTATGATTGTTTTTAAACGTTCTTGATCATTGGTTGTATGCTCGAGTTAATTAGGACTTGGATGCTTGTAATTCTTAGCTTGTACTGTTGATTTCCTAACTCTCTTACTATCTATTGATGTTAAGCACTTGAAGCAGACAGCATCGACATGGAAGTTGACTTGTCCAGTCTTGGAACTGTGAACACAATGTTTGCAGCTTTGTTCAGGTGAGTGTTTGGTTCAGTACTTTATTTTCAAATCTGTGTAACTATGGCTTATCTCTTATTTTATTTGAGTATAGCAAGCTGGGTGTCCCTATCAAGACCACCATTTCAGCTAATGTTCTTTAAGAACCTCTAAATGGTACAGCTACAATCAAACCCCTTCCAATTGGAACAACAGTTAGTTGAAAAGCTGACTGCTTCCTTGCACTTTGTTGAACACCAAAAGTCTGTCCATTTTTACTTTGCTGATGACAGGTTTGAACTACAATTTCAATAACAAGCATACATAGCTGGACAAGTGTTCTTTATCTTCATTGATTTAGCATTTGAATGAAAAACTACAAGTACAAACATTTAGGTTCTCTTTAGAAACATATAGTATGCTTGCAATTTTTGCCGTTTTAATAGTGGGCATTCTAACTCTGTAGATGGAACCTTAAGCATGAGTAAGTGATTTTGATTATGTAATTTCAAATATATGTTATTAGTATATAGTAAATATATTTGAGAGAGACTTTGATTTTTAGAATGTTTAGTGAATTTACATGTTTTAATTTACTTAATTGTCCATTGTTCTTTCTAATTTATTTAATTGTTTATTTTTCTCTAAGTATATTACCTTATAATATATAGGAGTTAATTAATTAGAATGTTTGCTTTAATGTATTTGATCTCTGGATAAATGGTTTTTGATGTATATATGTTTTAGAAATGTCTGTAATTTCTAAATTGATGCAGGGATAAAAATTAATTTTTTTAAAAAAATAATACCTATAGCAGCGTTTAATAAGCGCTGCTATAGGTATTATTTTTTTAAAAAATAAATGACCTATCGCAACGCTTAAGCGCTGCTTTAGGTCACCTATCGCAGCGCTTAACAAGCGCTGCGTTAGGCTTAATAGCCTATAGCATCACTGGCTATTGCAGCGCTACTATAGGGCCAAAATAAGTGATGCTATAGACATTTTCTGTAGTAGTGAAAATTGTTTGTTGTGCTTTAAATGATTAATCAACTGGTCACATATGGTTTGTTTCTTCTGTATTTTATTTGTATCACCTCCAATTTTGTAGTGTAATGGATTTAAATAGGGGTAAAATTGAAAAGTTATTAGATTTTAAGGACGGATTTATAAGATTTAAAGTTTTAATTGGTCAGACCAGATGAGTATATATATGGGGTATTAAAATGATTATTTTCTAATTTAAGGAGGTAAAGATAGATGGATGCGTGTAAGCGACTAAATCAAAATAGATTGTGAAGGAGGATGTGCGGTGACGAGCATAAGTGAAGGGCATAAATGGAAGGACGTTACAACTGGATATTAAAAACTGCCCTTCATCGAATGTGTAAATACACGACGCAGAATGGAATCAGGTCCCCCAATGAAGCGTCTCTGTTTCATCAAGCAAACTCGCTTTAAGCTGCTTCTTCTTCTTTTCCATGAATATCTAATCTATTTGAAGTTATTATTTCTGTTTAATTAAAAACACAATCGACAATAAATGTGAAAGTATATATTTTCTAATCAGATTTTCACTCTTATTCATCAGTTGTCAAAAAGATTAGTCATTTGATTGAATTGTGATACTCCTTCTTGTATTAAATATATGAATTACCTATATAATTTGATTAGATTATTAAATATGTTAGTTAAGTTAGTTAATATATATAGGAGTATATTACTCATTCTGTTTCCATAATATAAGACCCAGCTGATTTTGTTAGAAAATTCTAAGAAAACTAAATAAACTACATATAAGTCAATTTTCCTGTACTATTTCTTTATACTAATTTATTTGACTTACAAGCTAACATATAATATAATATTACATAACATATGTTATTATTAAGTGACTTATTTAACTTTCTTAAACTTTTAAAAAAAAAGTCAACTAAACTTAATTAATATTAAGGAACCGATCCTGAATCATATTATAGGGAACTCTCTTTCTCTTTCTTACTTGAATGTCATTGAAGTTGTATTAATATGATGAGAGTAATTTAGAATAAAAAGGCAAAAAATGAAAAATATGTCTACGTTTAGGAGTACTACCAACTTCTCAAATAGGCTATTATTCAATACCAACTTCTCAAATAGGCTATTATTTAAGACCAAAATATTATATTTATATTCAAAATAAATCCATGCATTTAGTTATTTTATTCAGGACGAAAGAATGATGAAAGTGAGGCGTGTCGACATTATGTTTTTTTTGGGGGGGGGGGGGGGGGGTGAAACGTGACATGACAAGAAGTAAACAAAATAAATTAGAGTGATGGCTGTGTACGTCTCTTGTTATGTTTCTTCTTTTTGGCGGATGCTCACTGTATATGTCTAACTTCTTTTACCTTTCCTTTTGCCTTTTTTTTGCCCCTTTGTCCAGCTGACAGTTGCATGCATGCCATTAGTTATCACAAATAAATTCTGTCTCATTTCTTTTAATGACTTCGTCAACATGATATCCTTTTTCATTCTTATTTTTCTCATACGTATATTTTATTTGTCTGATATTTATTAGAGTATTGTTATCCATCAAGTGTCAAAGTTGAGTTGCAATAACGCCGTTTGGCTGTTTAATTAGATGAGAGGAAAAACAGATGTCATTTGGCTTACTAGTCATATATCATATCAAATGTATAATTTATTACAGTAAAATAGATGTAACATGTAGCGTAAAATATCAATAGTTTTTTTTTGTAGTACATGTCTTTTTTTTTTTTTTTCCCACTCTATAGTTGGTAAGCTTGTGACATTCTAAATATGATGAGATATGTCTCATCGATCAGTAAGAATAGTAAGAATATGAAGGAGCGGTGGATTGCTCCCCTCCTTTTCTTTTATATCATTTTCCTTCCGTTTCTTTTTTAATAACCACTAAATCTTCTTTTAATAGTTTATATTTAGATTTATATAAAATATATTTTAATTAATTTTCAATAATGATATTATAAACACCAAATCTAAACCATTCAAAGAAAATCTAGTTGTTATTAAGAGAAAAAAAGAGGGGAAATGATACAAAAGAAAAGGAGGGATTCCTCCCGCGGATTACTCCACGTTATTAAACTTTGAAATACCAATCATTCCTCTATATGAATATATTTAAAGTAAAAGATTCTCTTCAACTTAAAAACAATATGAAGTTAATGGTTAACTTCCATTTCCCTTGGTTAAAGTGAATTGTAACAATTTTGAAACTTGAAGGGTGATATTACTCCTAAATAATTTGGGGTGACTAGTATTCATCATGAAATAGTTAAGTAAAAAAATGATTTTTAACCCTATAATAATTATTTTTTAAGTAAATAAGAATTACACATAAAGTAAATTGCTTCGCCGTAAATATATATATACGAGTTTCATTTCTTTTCGGAGAAAAAGTTTGAAATATGTATGATCCAAAATGTGGATGATGTGGGTGTGAGTGATTGAAGGACGCGGAGATAAATGGTCCACCACTTAACCAATGACACCATAATTAACGTTATCCACATGAAGCTCTATTGTTATGCCCCACCATTTCAATATATCAAGAAAATAAGTGCCCTCTATACCTGGACTCTAATTTAACTCTCCCCTACCATGTCATCCCTTTTCACATTTGTTCATCAATTCTTACATTATTATAATACTCATGTCTTTAACTACAAATTATTAAAGTATTCATTAATACTTTATTTCATCCCTTTACACATTTGTTCATGACTTTGTATGATCAAGTGATTTTTCTTTAATTTATTTCAGAGCCGGATATACATCCTGTAGTATTCATTAATAGAGTGCTTGAAATGGTAATCAGAAAAAATTATACAACTATGGTTTTTATTTTAAGTCACTTATAAGAGAAAGTTTTAGCCCTACACACACATATGTGTGTATATAAATCACTTGTAAGGTATTTAATCAACGTTTTTTAATTTTACCCATATTTAATCATTGTTAGCTAGAGACTGAGAACGATGAGAGATTAGTGCGAAACTGTGAATGATGAGAGTGGGTTGTAAATGATATGTAATAAGAATTAGAGTTTGATAAGAATGTATTCATTGAATACTAGAGCTGGTAATTCGGGGTAGGGTTCGTCGGGCCGTTCCTTTTAGGCCTTGGCCTTTGGACGATCGGGCTTTGATTTTGGAGATTTCAAAAAGGAATTGGGCTTAACGGGCTGGCCCTGTAAGGCAGAGGGCTTCAAAGGGCCGGCCTTGCAGAGCCGAGGGCGGCCCATTAAGCCCGTCACATATATATATTAAAAAAATAGCAACTATAAAATAAAACAATTGATTAAAGGTAAAAAACAATAATACATAATTCCCAATATTTATCATTGCTTGATAATTTTTTAATGAGTGACTTATTTAAAAATATGGACAATATTTATTAAAACAATTAATTAAAGGTAAACATATATTTTGTGTGACTTATTTAAAAATATGGACAATATTTATCATTGCTTGATAATTTCTTAGTGTTTGTTGCTTGTTGGTGTTTGTATTGTAACTTAAAATTAATATTTGTGTTGATGATAATGATTTTATTGCTTTAATTTTTTTTGCTATGCATAAAGATTAAAAAATAGTATGTAAGCCCTAATTGGGCCGAGCTGCCCTAACATGAATATTTGCACTACCCTGAACTTTTTGAGCTGGCATTTTTAAGGCTCTGGCACTTGAAAGGCCGACTCTGTAGGGCCGGGCCAGCCCTGATTCCTAGCTCTGTTGAATACCTTTTAATTAAGGGCATTGGATAAATAAAATGATTTAGGAAAAAGAAAAGCACCAATTAAGAATATATTATCATATAATTCTGTTTACTAAACCACAAATAATATACATTATGCTATTATGTGATTATCAGGAAGCAAATCGTAAGTGATATTTCCTTGATTCTTCATTGCAAAAAAAAAAAAAAAAAAAAATCTAAGTTATATTACTTACAATGACGGAATGCGTGTAAATTGAACTGGTCTTTCATCTTACAGTTGTAATCACCACTGATATAGCTCGCAATCACGTACAAGTTGTTTTCAAGAGCTTGATATTCTATATGCTTTTTGATAGATTGCCACTTTAATAACGACTTTTTTGCTACTATTTCTTTTTTTATTAGTTAATAGTTTTCCCGAAAGGAGTGACAGCTGAGTCTTTTTAATTAGTCAAGCAAATAATCAACCTTTTAACCGACTCTTTAATTTCTCTCCATTATTCTATCAAAATCTAAAAGCTTAACTACGAGGAAGAAACGTGCTACCTATATGCCCTTCAGCCGTCACACAGCTTTCTTCCATGCATCACTTGCCGTACGTCCAGGGCTCAATAAACAATTAATATATATTACAAATAAAACTTATTTAATTTGATTTTTTTGATGAACTATGTAATATTGAAATTCCATATATAATCAATATTCATTAAAGGATCAGTCTTCATTTTTTCAGATTATATTTATCTATTACAAACTTATCAAAAAATTATATTCACTCTAGAAAATATGAATAAATTAAAATAGTGCATTGTGAAGGTACTTGGTCAGATTCAATGAAACGTTTGTCAATTGTCAACTTGGCTTGACTTAATTAATTTAACGCACATATAGATTTTAGAGTAAGTTTTACGTTTTCGTATCCGGTCAAACAAAATAAGGTTATAACTTATAACTTTCAAGTTAATGTCAACCCGCCAGTTGTATTACTCTATCCCTTCACATTTATGAACTAGTTTAAGTCGTAGCTAGCTAGAGATTATATAGATTTTTTGGTACTATGTTAGAAGCATATCTGGTTATATAAATTGTTAATGACTTATTACCTAATAAATAAGTTGTATATTAAACATGGAGAGTAACAACATGAGAAGCATCATAAATGGTACGCTATTTTAACAACTCTTTCAAAATAAATTTAATAACAGTAGTAATTAATATCAATACTAATAGATTTGGCCAAAAAATATCAATATTAATACCATCGATGTTTAAGCCAAACACCATCCTAAAATTTGTCAATGGAAAAAGAAAAAAAAAAAAGATTGTATTCACTATTTTAGTCGGCATACGTGGGACCAGAATAGCATATTTTCAATACACGGCACGTGTGGATTTGATTCATTTATTACCTTCCCTCATCTTATATATATCATCCCATACAGCACTATCTTCTTTCTCATCATCACATCACAGCATACCAAAAATCCCAAACATACCACACCAGAATTTGCAGACCCTTCAGATTCATCATTCATCTCGTTATTTCCGCACAGACAAACTAAGCATACTCCAATCCTTGTTTTCTTTTATAAACCTGAATTATGTCAGTGAATAAAGATTCAGAGCCGTTGGATTCAGTAGTTCAGGTTCCACACCACTTCAGATGCCCCATTTCCCTCGAGCTCATGACCGAACCCGTAACCATATCCACGGGTCAGACCTACGACCGAGCCAGCATCGAGTCATGGCTCGCCGCAGGCAAGGCCACGTGTCCGGTCACCCGAACACCTCTCTCCGACTTCACCCTCACCCCTAACCACACCCTCCGCCGCCTCATCCAACACTGGTCCGCCTCCAATCTCAACTTCGGATACCACCGGATCCCAAGCCCGACCCGACCCGTTAACCCGACAACAATTCGGACCCTCTTGAATCAGGCCTCGTCTGAAACAGCCACTCCTGAATCGCGCCTCTCTGCTCTGCGTCGACTCAGAGGAATCGCCAATGACTCAGACACGAATCGTTCTCTCATTGAATCTTCTTACAACTTCCGCAAGATTTTACTTCATATCCTCTTTGATTCCACCGATTCTGAATGTTTAGAGTTGAAGCACGAATCGCTAGGGCTTTTGATTTGCTTCTCACTTTCCGAATCTGAGTGCGTATCGATCTCATCGAAACCAGAGAGAATCAATTACTTGTCGCGCTTGTTATTTCACTCCTCCATCGAAGTCCGAGTCAACTCGGCCGCACTGATCGAGTCCGTACTGAGCGGGACTCGTTCGACTGAGATTCGCCAAAGAATCAGCAATGTCTGTGAGATCTACGAAGGGATTGTTGATATCTTGAAGAGCAGTCATGTTTCTTACCCTCGCGCCTTGAAGGTTGGGGTTAAGGCCTTGTTTGGTTTGTGCCTGCTGAAACAAACGCGGCACAAGGCGGTGGCCGCCGGATCGGCGGAGGTTTTAATCGATCGGCTTGGCGATCTCGAGAAGTGTGATTGTGAGAGGGCTTTGGTGGCGGTTGAGTTGCTGTGTAGAGTTCCGGCTGGGCTGGCGGCGCTTGTAGGGCACGCGCTGACGGTGCCGCAGCTGGTGAAGGCGATTCTGAGGGTGTCGGACCGGGCGACGGAGCACGCCGTCGGGGCGTTGTTTGCGGTTTGTTCGGAGTCGGAGGAGTGCCGGAGGGAGGCGGTGGCGGCGCGTGTGTTGACGCCGCTGTTGTTGGTGGTGCAGAGTGATTGTACGGAGAGGGCGAAGAGGAAGGCAAAGATGTTGTTGAAGCTTCTTAGGGATTCTTGGCCCCATGATTGTAGTGTAAATTCTGATGATTTTGCATGCAGTGAGCTTGTGGCACCGTTTTGACCTTTTGATGAGATTGTTTTTTCATTTGTCACCCCCACAACAACTGGGTCAGACTAATCCAGATTTGAGGCGAGTGGCACAGTTTCAGGCGGCAACCCCTGCCACACGAGCTTTAACTCTGTTGTGAGAACTTGATTAGACTAGATCATATTCTTTTGCCATACATATTAGATCATGGTTTAGTTTTTATTTAATTTAATTCATTCATTTTTTATGTAAGAATTTGCTGGAAGCAAAGAAAGGTTATTGGTTTTTTTTTTTTTTGTTTCATTTATTCATGTTTGATTATTAATTTGTAATTTATTTTCCCGTTTTGTATAGCCCAAACAAACTGGTATATGCACAAAAATGCAATTATTCAGTCACTCTATACAATGTGGATTAAGTGGATGAAGTTCATATTCAAAAGGATACGATGTATATTTGGAAGTTGGAACTTTAGCCAACGTACAGGAGGCCAAATCACAAATACGCAATCCAAGGAGGCAAATTAGGTTATAAGGCTATGTACTCATCAGGTTTAAATCCATGTTGTAATATAAAGCATGCACATGCACATGGAAAGTTATAAACGTAACAAGTGCATGGGAGTCTCTTAATGTTGCCTTGAAATCTAACTACACATCATAATCTCTTGAATTTATCTCTTTCTTTTGCATTTCCTCCATTTGACTGATATCATGTAAAGTGAAGGAATTACCTTCTAAGTTCATATGACAAACAAAATTACTCGAATAAATTGTGGTGTTGTGGGGAGAAATTTTTTTATAGGTTTAATTCGAACAGATTGATTCTCTTTGCGCTGGATTCATTTTTTTTTTTTTATACTGCTTATCATCAGTTTACATTTTTTTTTGGCCAAATCATCTGTTTAATTTCATTTTCTAAAATCTACCATCTTCTAACAATTGAATAACTTTAATTTGAATCTATAAGTTCTGAAGCAAGAAATGGCCAAAAAATGTAAGAACCTTAATTGTGCAGCTTGACTTGGGAATAATATTGCTGATACATGATGATTTAGCTACTATTTATATCTGATTTGATTATTTGAGTGATTGAGTAATTTAAATTTTAATAATTTTAAGTTAAATATAATATTTATTAACCTCAAATATAATTTCAGTTATGTAGAAAAATGACCTTAAACCCTTATAACAATTATTGTTTTAAGTAAATAATAATAACACATTAGTTAAATTGAAATTGGAATATTTTTTAATGAAAGACAATTATCATTAAAAAAAATATTATAAACATTATATTGAAAGAAAGTTGAAATCGGAATATGTAAGATCCAAAATGTGGATGATGTGGGTGTGAGTAATCCAAGGACATGGAGATAAAGGGTTCACTGCCTAATCAATGACACATCAATTAATGTTATCCACATGAAGCTGTATTGTTATGCCCCACCATTTCAACATTAAGAAAATAAGGGCCCACCCAACCTGGACTAACTCGACTCTCCCCCACCCACTTCGTCACTTTTCACATTTGTTCATCAATTCTTACATTTTTATAATATTCATGTCTTTAAATACTTCAGACAAAAAAAAATGTCTTTAAATCAAATTCAATTCAATAGAAAACAAAACGGTGAGCATCCATTATTGAGTTAATTAAATTGATTTATTATGTGATTTATACGTATTTTATCCTCTGTGACATACCTTTCATGACTTTGCACACTACTGCAAAAAAAGTTTTTAATGCCCATTATTTGAAGGTTTTTGCGTCCGTTAAGCAAGATTTGTCGTTCTCAATGACGTTGAAAAGTATGACTGTTAACGTCTTCCAAATAACGGACGTTAAAAGTCACACTTTCAATGTCTCCCATTTCAGAAAATTGGAGACGTCAATAATCACTTTCTAGACACCTATATTAATTAGTAAGGGACTTTTGACGTCTCACTTTAACATAAAGTGAGACGTCATTCTTTGAGTTTCAACGTTTCTTATTACTTAATAAGAGACGTCAAAGCTTACAATGTCTCTTATCTAGTAATAAGAGACGTTAAAACATTTAAATTTTTTTTTACCATTTCATATAATTGTTCTGGTTTTTATTTGCTTGCTGCAGGTCTCACGCTATACTCATACATACGGAAACAAATGCAGATTAACTTAGAATCATTATTCACAATTATGTTAACACAACCTAGAAAACTAATCAATAAACTAACATATATTTGCTATGGACAATAAACTAACAAGATACAGTGGGTATTGATTAATTCATTCTTAAAATAAACTAAGCAATATATATGTCGTACATGCAAACTAACATATATACAATTGTTGAAAGGAAAAACTCTGCAAACGAATCAATAGCCTTAACTTTGTACATGCATACATGCTCTCTTTTTACCCCATCATACTTGAGAGGACAAACTCTGCAATATATTCACGAATATGATCAATCTCATCTGCTTGGTTAAATGAGATATTTGTACAATAAATATGTAATAATAAGGGTGTGAAAAGTAATAAGATAGAACATTATATTTATATATGGTATGTCAATCATTTAAGAGAAGTAATAGATAAAAATTTTATACTTTTGAGAAATGTTCGGTATTTCCAGTCATGATAATGTCATACATGTACTTCATGAAGTAATACCCACACTCTTTATTCGTCGGTTGCGCAAGGCACTATAAATAACAAAAAATGATATAAATAACAAAGTAATTATATACAATAATATATATCTCAATGGACTAACATTCAAAGAATTTAAATAAAAAAAGTGCTTACTTTAGGTTTTAGTATCACATCTTCAAAGGCTTTATTAATTTGTTCCAATTGATGCCAATGCTGAACACCCCTTAACTATGATCAATTATATTAAACCTATGCCATTTCCAATAAATTAGTCAAGTTTATCTCACTAACTTGTGAAGAAATGAGCATGCTATACACTTAATTTTACTTCATACAAATTTTTTAAAAAATTTGGTAGAGTTTCCCCCTGTAAATATGACAATCAAAAATTACATTTACAATCCGATTTGATTCAATTAAGTTAAAACAAATAAAACTAATCTAACTATATCATGCGTATACCATTACTAATTCAACACTAATTGATAACAATCCATTTCAGTTCAATAAGTACAAAAGCAATTACCATTACTAATTCAACTCTAAATAACATACATACACAATACTAATTCGAGTGTATGTAGCCCTTAGTCATATCGAAGGGTTTGCAAAAGGCAGTCAGTTTCCGCTAGCAAAATCAATTGAAGATATAGAAGAATATTCGGTGTGATTGCAAACCATGGGCGGATAAACCCATTGCAGACTATAGCTCCGCCTAAGATTAGTAATCACACCACATATCCTCTCAGCTATCAAATGATCCTATGGGTCAAATCGACTGCCTTGTATGGCATGAAAAACAGACCATCATTGTGCCTAAAAATCTAGTCAGAAGAGTCCTTTCCAGTTCTCACGCTTATTTCAATTTTCAAGTTTTGAAGATTCTCAATCTACAGAGTTTTGGGATATGGCTAGAGGTACGCTAAATTCTTCCACTGTGTAGACATATATTCTGTGTTATTATGTCTGTTCTTATTTTATCATGTGGTAAAATCAATTGAAAATATAGAAGAATATCCAGTGTGATTGCAAACCATGGGCGGATAAACCCATTGCAGACTATAGCTCCGCCCAAGATTAGTAATCACACCGCATATCCTCTCAGCTATCAAATGATCCTATGGGTCGAATCGACTGCCTTGTATGGCATGAAAAACAGACCATCACTGTGCCTAAAAATCTAGTCAGAAGAGTCCTTTCCAGTTCTCACGCTTAATTCAATTTTCAAGTTTTGAAGATTCTCAATCTACAGAGTTTTGGGATATGGCTAGAGGTACGCTAAATTCTTCCGCTGTGTAGACATATATTCTGTGTTATTATGTCTGTTCTTATTTTATCATGTGGTAAAATCAATTGAAAATATAGAAGAATATCCGGTGTGATTGCAAACCATGGGCGGATAAACCCATTGCAGACTATAGCTCCGCCCAAGATTAGTAATCACACCACATATCCTTTCAGCTATCAAATGATCCTATGGGTTGAATCGACTGCCTTGTAAAGTCCTTCAATAGACTAAAGGCTACATACTCTCGATGAAATGGGCAGAGTTTCCCCTTGTAAATATGACATCTAAACATTATATTTACAATCCAATTTCAGTTCAGTAAAAATCAGTCCACACTCTAGTCAAATTATACAATATTTTAATCACAAATATCAACTTCAAATCACCCAAAACACTTAAATCACAAACTTTTCATAAGCAAAACAACAAAGACAATGATAACTTGTAGCATAACTTAAAAAAGTAGAGGGAACACAATCTTACCAAATTTCTTTCCTTAAATTTCTTCCTCAAAACTCTTCCTATGCACAACGTGATTGTCACAGTCTAAGAGAAGAAATAAAGAGCACACATTTCAGATTTCTCCATTACTAAACCCAATCTACTCTCATCAAAAACCCTTTTTTATCAGATTATTATTGAGTAGACAATAAAAATCAATAATAAGAGACCTAATCAGAGGTTTAACATCACAAAATCATCAAGCCTAGACAAACGACTGCGTCCAAAAATAAAAATCCCAAAACAAAACAACAAATTGCCCAAAGAATTTCCAAATCAAAGAGGGGTTTATTGTTTAAATAAGATCTAAACCAAATATGCCAACATTGAATAATCAAAACAGGAAATCAAGTAATAGCTTACTAGGACGATTCGAATCACCAGAACGCTGTCTTCGAGTAAATGCAGATTCATGAACGAAATGTGTGTGCTTTGAACTCTCCCTTGGCTTAATAGTCTTCGAAAGAGTGTGATTTGTGAAGAAGAAGATGAGAGAAAGGGTGCGATTCGCACCTTACGTTTTCATGGAATGAGGAAAATTGATAAATAATGGCCGATATATCAGATAAACAATGGCTCTTTTCTGAGAAACGATTTCTCTCATTTTTAAAGAGAGACGTCATAAGTAACCACGTCCCTACTAAGTAAATTTGGGATGCTGTTTCGTCATCTGCTAGCCATTTAATTACAAAATTGCCACCATCTTTTTTTCAAAATCAGATTTGTCATTAACAAATGTTAAAATGCGATGTTAAAGGCCTTTTTTGTAGTAGTGGCAAGATCAAGTGCTTTAACTTTAATTTACTCCTTCTGGTTTATAAGACCACTTTGACTTTTTTGTGGAGATTAAGGAAGCCAAATAGACTACTTAATTTTAATATATCTTACATATAATTGTATTATACGATAGTTTATAAGTAAGATAAATTAGTTTTGAGGAAAAATGATAACTATACACATTTTAAAGTGATTAATTTTGTATCTTTAATTTCTCCAAAAAAATTAAAGTGATCTTATAATTAGGACCGGAGGGAGTATTTCACAGCCGTATATGCATCTATAGTATTCATTAATTATTTAATACTTGAAATGGTAAGTAGAAAAAAATTATACAACTATGATTTTTATTTCAAGTCACTTGTAAGATAATTTTTAGTCCAACATGCTAAGTCACTTTAAGCTATTTTATCAATGTATTTCAATTTCACCCTTATTTAATTATCGTTGGAGAATGAGAAAGGTAAGAGATGAATGTGAACCTTGAGAGTGTGTTATAAGTGACTTACAATAAGAATTAAAATTTATACGCAAATTATTCATCAAACACCTTTAATTATCAAAATTGAAAAAAATGAAATGATTTAGGAGAAGGAGCACCAGTTTATATATATAATCGTGTTTAGTAAACCACAAATAATATATATATATATATATATATATATATATATAAATACACACATTTTGCTATTATGTGATGATCAGGAAGCAGATCGAAGTGATGATATTTCCTTGATTCTTCATTATAAAAAAATATCTAAGTTATTACGGACAATGAGGAAAAATGCGTGTGAATTGAATTGGTCTTTCATCTTACAGTTGTAATCACCACTGATATAGCTCACAATCACATACAAGTTGTTTTCAAGAGCACGACATTCTATATGCTTTTTGATGGATTGCCACTTTAATAATGACTTTTTTTTTTTGCTATTATTTCTTCTTTTTTTTATTAGTTAATACTCCTCCCATCCAAAATATAAGAGGTAATATGAAATTTTTTTCCCAAAATATAAGAGGTAACAAGTAAAAATCATAGTAATAAATGCATGTTTTCCATTTATGCTCTCATATATTAAATGATGAAGGGGGCGAAAGTGTGTATAATAAATGACTGAGGATAAAAATAGAAAACTTTATTAAATCTACCAATAATAAATGATTTCAACATGTTTTTATTGGTATACCATTTTATTCCTTATTATAAGTCTACCCTAACTACTTCTCACGTGCCAAGGAGTGGAAGTTATAGTATTAAATATGGCATAATTTTAAAAAAAATTTCCAACTTTGCCCTTGTTTAAGAATATGTGTGCAAATATTATTTTATACTAAACTTCCACTCCTTGGTATGTGAGAAATAGTTAGGGTGGACTTATAACAAGGAATAGAATGATAGACTTATAACGAGAACATACTGATATAATCAATAATTAACCGATCAATCTTCATTTTTTAAAATTATATTTTTCTATTACAAACTTGTCAATAATTTATATTCACTCAAGAAATCCTATGAGTAAATTAAAATAATGCATTGTGGAGGTATTTGGTCAGATTCAATGAAACAATTGTCAACATGGCTTGACTTAATTAATTGAAAGCATATAGATTTTAGAGTTGGTTTTACGTTTTCCTAATCGGTCAAACAAAATTTTTACGCTTTCATATGAGGTTTCAAGTTAAAAAAAAAATGACAAAAAAGAAGAAGAAGTAAAAATAAGGCTTTAATTTTCTAGTTAATTTTAACCCGCCAATTGTATTACGCTATCCCTTGACATTTATGGACTAGTTAAGTCGTAGCTAGCTAGAGATTATTTTTTGGTGTGTTACTAGCACATATGGTTATATACACTGTACCAATAAATAAGTCGTATACTAAACATAGAGTGAGTAACAATATGAGAAGCATCATTTTTTTTTCAAAATATGAGAAGCATCATTGATAGTAATCAATATGAATATTAAATATCAAATGTAACGAGTATATTAAATGAAATTATGTTGATCCATATAACTTATATTTTTGAACTTCATGTGAATATGCACCACACTTAGTTCAGTTAACATATATATATATATATAATTGATTATGATTAATTATATTATTTACCCTCAATCTAATGGTAAGAAAACGTAAAGTTGTTGAAATACTACTATCACAAATAATAAGAGACTCAATGGGTTAATACTTAATAAAACCCGTTAGATTTATTAGTTCAATTAAAGGAGACATCATCTCCATAGTTACATGAAGTTAGGCAAAACATACTTGTGTAGATAGAAAAAAGATTTATTTATCACGTTCTAAAGAAATTAGGCAAAACATACTTCTCGCACTACTACATAAATGGCCTATCGCAGCACAACAAAAGCAGCACTTACAAAACGCAAGTGCTGCTATATGTCTAAGATGACCTATCCCAACACTTAAGAAATAAAAGTACTGGCATAGGTACAATCATATCCCTACACTTAATAATTATAAGTGCCGGGATATCCTACATTGCTATTTTTATAAATAAGTATTACTTTGTTTTCCCTTTTTTATAAATGCTTTTGTTTTTTTTAAGGGAAAATGACAGAAAAAGACCCTCGAATTAGCAAAAGGACACTTCAGTACAACGAATTTCGGAAAAGACGAGTCAGTACAAATCCGTACAGTGACTGAACTGTCCTTTAGCAAATTTAAAGGAAAAGTTCAAAATGCCCCTGGTTCAATTCCCAGAAACGTTCAAGGGATTCCCAACTTCGCTTAACTTTAAGGAATTCCCAGAAACGTTCAAGGAATTCCCAACTTCGCTTAACTTTAAGGAATTCCCAGAAACGTTCAAGAAATTCCTAACTTCGCTTAACTTTAAGGGATTCCCAACTTTTGTTAAGGAATTCCCAGAAACGTTCAAGGGATTCCCAACTTTTGTTAAGGAATTTCCAACTTCGCTTAACTTTAAGGAATTCCCAACTTTTGGTAAGAAATTCCCAGAAACGTTCAAGGGATTCCCAACTTCGCATAAGGAATTCCCAACTTCGCTTAACTTAAGCGAAGTTGGGAATTCCTTATGCGAAGTTGGGAATCCTTGAACGTTTCTGGGAAAATATTAAAAAAGAATGAGATATAGTATATATATTACTTTTGTAATATATATAATGATGGCACTTGGTGGCCTGGTGGTAAGGCCACCAGGCCACCAAGTGGAGGGGGGTGGGTTCGATTCCCACCCACCCCCACATACATTTTGTGTCCCTTTTTCAAAAGGGACACCCGCCACGTGGCAGCCCCACAGCGCACCACGTGGGCCTCACCGCCGGTAGTGGTGGTGTGCAATTATTAAAAAAAATAATTTAACCAGGGACATTTTGGACTTTTCCTTTAAATTTGCTAAAGGACAGTTCAGTCACTGTACGGATTTGTACTGACTCGTCTTTTCCGAAATTCGTTGTACTGAAGTGTCCTTTTGTTAATTCGAGGGTCTTTTTCTGTCATTTTCCCTTTTTTTAATATGTCATATATTATTTATAAATTTTATTATATTCGCAGGGACCTATCCTGGTGCTTTTGACGTTATAAGCGCCAGGATAGGTCATATTTCCATTTTAAATTGTATAAACTTTTACTTAAATAATTTTTAAATTCCAGAGGCCCTATCCCGACGCTTATGATTTCATAAGCACCGAGACAGGGCCTCTGAAATTTTAAAATTATTTTAATAGTAGTTTATTCAATTTTAAAAAAATGAGAATCATTTTAAAAAAAGGTAAACTAATTTAAAAATAAAAATCTAACCCTATCCCGGCGCTCATGACGTCATAAGCGCCGGGATAGGGCCTCTGGAATTTAAAAATTATTTAAATAGTAGTTTATTCAATTTAAAAAAATGAGAATCATTTTAAAAAAAGGCAAACTAATTTAAAAATAAAAACTAACCATATCTCGGCGCTTATGACGTCATAAGCGTCGGGATAGGGCCTCTGGAATTTTAAAATTATTTAAAAAAATTTATACAAATTAAAAAAATCAGAATCATTTTAAAAAAGGCAAACTAATTTAAAAATAAAAAACTAACCCTATCCCGGCGCTTATGACGTCATAAGCGCCGGGATAGGGCTTTGGAATTTTAAAATTATTTAAAAAATAATTTATACAATTTAAAAAAATCAGAATCATTTTAAAAAAAAGGAAAATGAATTTAAAAATAAAAAACTAACCCTATCCCGGCGCTTGTGACGTCATAAGCGCTTGGATAAGGCTGTGGAATTTTAAAATTATTTAAAAAATAATTTATACAATTTAAAAAAATCAGAATCATTTTAAAAAAAGGCAAATGAATTTAAAAATAAAAAACTAACCCTATCCTGACGCTTATGACGTCATAAGCGCCGAGATAGGGCCTCTGGAATTTTAAAATTATTTAAAAAATAATTTATACAAATTAAAAAAATTAGAATCATTTAAAAAAAAGGCAAACTAATTTAAAAATAAAAAACTAAACATATCCCAGCGCTTATAACGTCATAAGCACCGGGATAGGGCTTTGGAATTTTAAAATTATTTAAAAAATAATTTATACAATTTAAAAAAATCAGAATCATTTTAAAAAACGCAAATGAATTTAAAAATAAAAAACTAACCCTATCCCGGCGCTTATGACATCATAACCCCTCAGCTCATAACCCTGAGCTCATATTCGCCGCCCCAAGCTTCCTTACTCATAGCGTATCCTCCACCCCTCAGCTCACTGGAACCCAAAGCTCGCAGCTGCGCTCCTTCCCAAACCCAAAGCTCGTCGTTCACCTCCTCGCAGCTCCTTCCCTCTCATTGTTCTTCGTCTTCTTCTCAGATCAACCCAAAGCCCACCGCTTTAACCCAGGTACTATATTATATTTCCTTTCTTTTTTTTTCTGAGCTCTGGGTTTTTATTGTGATTAATTTCGTTGGATTATATAATCTGTTTGGTCTAAAAGTGTGATTTTTTCCTAATTATTATTTGCATTTTTTTCCCAGAAATTAAACCAACGTCAACAAATTGATTTTTTTCCTAATTACTTTTTCCTTCCTTCTCATTGCAATTATATAGCTTCCTCAAATAAAAATAATAATGATAATTAGAATGAATTTTTGGAGGGATTGTATGTTTGATTTGCGGTTAGTTTTTGGGTTGATTCAAAAATTAGAACTTGAGGTGCTCTGTTTAATTTTTCTTGCTACCAGCTCTGAAATTTGGCTCTTACTATTGGAAGCTATTCATAATCATGGGAAATGTGTAATAGAATGTGAAGTACTGAAACAAAGTTCTTGGTGATGGGTAGTTTTGGGAAGGAAAAATTTTGATTCTTTATGTGGTCATTTTGTTTATAAAATGATGGTGTGTGGCTGCGAATTTTGTGATGCATTGGGCTATTCCGAAACTGACTATTAAAGCTTATCATTAGAATTATGAAGAGATATGTTGATTATTTTGAAGGAATATAGGATTTTATTGGTATTGGATTGGTATATGCTATAAGGTGAAGAATGTTATTATGGATTAGAAGTATAAATGTTATGTTTAGGAAGTAAGAACAAGGGTTTGAATTTATGATTGCTTGATTAATGAATTGAATTTTTTAGGCTTAAAAATTATGCACATTTCAAATGAGTTGCATTCCTAAGTTGCAACATGTTAAGAAAGTTATAAAGACTTTGTTTATATGTTGTAGGAATTTGAACTAGCATTTGTCTGGTCCACATTTTGATCTCTACCAAAAGTCAATTCAAAGAATCTATTAAGGTACATTTTTATGTTAGATGTTAAGAATGTGTGGTATGTTAATTTACATTAATGAGATTATGGCCTTGTGGAACTGGATATGTGAGCTGTAACTATGTTTTTCTGCCTGTTAATATATGCTCTGTGAATTCTGTTGCGGTGGGCTGTGGAAATATAGAGTTTATTCTGTTTATATAGCTTGCTATCCATTTCTATGTTAAAAAGAGAGGGCCTAGAGCCTGGGTCAGTTCATTTTGTAGCCGTTATGCTGCCGATTTTTTGTTAAAAAAATAAGGTAACATCGTGGGATGGCTACCTAGTGATTAAATCATGATGTACATCTTACCGCCACTTTCCTTTAGTAGGTTACCATGTTGGATCAGAAATGGATGTCTTGTAATCGGCGTTCAAAGGAATATATAGATGGAGCAAAAGAGTTCATTGAATTTGCTGCTGAGCATGCAGAGAATGCTAACATAATTGTATGCCCTTATATGTCGTGTTTGTATGGAAAGCGTCTCCGTCCTCTTGACTTGTTGGGCCACTTTCCTTTAGTAGGTTACCATGTTGGGCCACTTTCCTTTAGTAGGTTACCATCTTACCGCCACTTTCCTTTAGTAGGTTACCATGTTGGATCGGAAATGGATGTCTTGTAATCGGCGTTCAAAGGAATATATAGATGGAGCAAAAGAGTTCATTGAATTTGCTGCTGAGCATGCAGAGAATGCTAACATAATTGTATGCCCTTATATGTCGTGTTTGTATGGAAAGCGTCTCCGTCCTCTTGACTTGTTGGGCCATTTAATTTGTCATGGAATCGATCCGTCTTATACACGATGGACAAAGCACGGTGAGACCTATGAAGATGAATGCGGAGACCGGGTACCTGATGTTAGTAGTGCTTCAAATGTTGTTAACACATACATGTGTGATGAGAGTGATGATCTTGAAGAAATGTTGAACGTGGTGGGTGAGGAGAATCCTGAAATGTTTGAGACACTGAAGAGCGATGCAAAGACGCCATTGTATGTGGGATGCAGCAAATACACACGGCTGAGTGCGGTGCTTAAATTGTATAACCTGAAGGCGCAATACGGTTAGAGTGATGCAAGTTTTACCGTGCTGACGTCCGCTCTGCAAGATATACTCCCAGAAGGGAATGTACTCCCCTAAAAAACATACGAGGCAAAGCAAATTCTACGATCGACTGGTATGAAATATGAGAAAATACATGCATGTCCCAACGACTGTATTTTATTCCGGAATCAGTATGCGTCATTGGAGAATTGTCCTAAATGCAACACATCTCGGTATGGAAAGAAAGGTAAGAGTCCTTCTAAAGTGTTGTGGTACTTTTCGATCATTCCATGATTCAAGCGCATGTACAGTAATGCGGATGTTGCAAGACTTTTGACATGGCACGCTGATGAGAGGATTAAAGACATCAAGCTTAGGCACCCCGCAGATGCCCCCCAATGGAAAAAAATTGATTACGAGTACCCTGAGTTTGGTAAAGAACCAAGAAACCTACGGCTTGCATTGGCAACCGATGGAATCAATTCGCATGGAGTTCAGAGTAGTACTCACAGCACATGGCCGGTAATACTGATGATATACAACCTCCCACCAAATTTGATCATGAAACGCAAGTTTATGATGCTTTCTATGCTTATTTCCGGGCCTAGACAACCCGGCAACGATATAGACGTGTACTTGGATCCTTTGATTGAAGACCTGAAGCATATGTGGAATTCTAGTGAGACGGTTTTTGATGGCTGTAACGAAGAAAGTTTCAAATTGAGAGCAATGTTGTTTGGCACAATAAATGATTTCCCAGCATATGGTAATTTGTCCGGATACAGCATCAAAGGATATGGTGCGTGCCCTATATGTGAAGATGATACCCATTCGACGCGACTGGATCATTGCAGGAAAAATGTTTACATGGGACATCGGAGGTTCTTGCCGTTAAAACATCGTTGGCGGAGGTGGAAGAAGGCATTTAACGGGAGCTCATAAGAAGGTAGGCCACCGAAGATATTGACCGGGGATTACGTTTTTGAAAAGTTGAACGCGATAGAGAATGATTTTGGCAAGCCTTTTGCTAAAAATGTGTTTACAAGTGGCTGGAAGAAGAGGTCCATATTCTTCAAACTCCCATATTGGAAGTCCTTATATGTCAGATACTTTCTTGATGTGAAGCATATTGAAAAAAACATCTGTGATAACCTAATTGGCACGTTGCTAAATATGCAAGGAAAAAGTAAGGATGGTGTCAATTCAAGGTTAGATATGGTCAAGTTGGGAATAAGACAAGAGTTGGCACCTGTCGAGAGAGGATGCCGCACTTATTTACCTCCAACAGCTTACACCCTTTCGAAGAAAGAGAAAAGATCATTCTGTGAGTTCCTGAATGGGATCAAAGTTCCAGAAGGCTACTCCTCAAATGTAAAGAACCTTGTATCCATGAAAGAGTTGAAGTTGAAGAACCTGAAATCTCATGATTGCCACGTCCTGATACAAAATTTCTTAACGGTCGGCATATACGCAACATTTTACCCAAGAAACTGCGGAGCACGATCACTAGACTGTGTATTTTCTTCAGGCCCATTTGTAGTAAAGTGGTTGATAAAATAAGGTTGCAGGAGTTGCAGAGGCAGATCATTCGTATCCTGTGCGAACTTGAAATGTATTTCCCCCCATCTTTTTTTGACATCATGGTTCATCTTACTGTACACTTGGTCAAAGAGGTTCAACTGTGTGGCCCAATCTATTTAAGATGGATGTACCTAATCGAGCGGTTCATGAAAGTTTTAAAGGGGTATGTTAAAAATAGATAGCGACCAGAGGGGTGTATTGCTGAAAGATACATCGTTGAAGAAGTGAGTGATCTATGTGCCGATTACTTATCAAATGTTGAACATGTTGGTTTGCCGATGTCTCGTCACGATGGGCGATTAACGGGGAAAGGCATAAGTGGGTCCAACTTAATACGCATTTCAAATGCTGATAAGGAGCTGGCTTACTTGTATATTCTTCACAACACTCCTGAGGTTGAACCATTTATGGAAGAACACAAAAAACTCCTGCGGGAAATACACGGTGATAGAAATGAGAGTTTGATTACAAGGGAGCACAACAAACATTTTGTTAGATGGTTCAATGCGCGCATTTGTCAGCAGTTTGAGCTTAATCCTGGATCAGTTTCTGAAAGATTGTTCTGACTGTCGAAAGGACTGGGTTTGCAAGCATTTTTCTACACCTCCTATGCAATCAAAGGTTACACATTCTATACAATAGTGGAGTCACACTTGTTGCCGAGGCATGGCATATATCCAGTGCGAGAGATACAAATCCCGTATATGTGCAGATGGCATCCTTTGGTGTGATTGATTGCATTTGAGAGTTAGATTACACCATGTTCAAAGTTCCTGTGTTCTGATGTCAGTGGGTTAACAACCATAGTGGACGGCGGTTAGATGAATTTGGGTTTATATCGGTCGACCTTTCTAAAGTTGCATATAAGGATGATCCTTACATTCTACCGTCTCAAGCATCACAAGTGTTTTACATTGCCGATCATTCTAAGAAGAATTGGTCAATTGTCATGCAGTCGAACAAAAATTATGCCGAACAAGTTGATGATGAAAGTAATGATGATGATATGAATATGATAGAATAGGATCCTTCCTTTGAGACGCTACTGTCAGAAGACTTTGATGCGGACGAATGTAATGATGAAGATGAATATGTTTATGTAAGGCGTGATCATGAAGAAGGCATTTGGGTCAACATAACCCTAAATCCAGCAAAAAAGAGGAACCAAACAATTTTAGATAATATAACACCGAGGAAAAATAGACGGAAGCCCTCATATTGATTTTGGGTTTGTATGTATTTCTGTTTTATATTATGAATTACTTCATTTAATATGTATACACGTAGCTTCATTATATGCACTAAAATCATGTCTTGTTTAATTATTTTACAGGATAATGGATCCCCCCCTAAACGAGGAGGAAGAAGAACAACCGAATGCACAAGTAGATATCAATGCGGGTATAGCAGCTACCGAGGCGGAAATTACCCGTGGCATAACCCTTATTGTAAACTCCTCAAATGCAGAGCTGTGGGAAAAAAGACTAAACTTAAATGGAACGATAATGACCAACCAATCAGAGAGACTGCAAAAGACCTCTCAGGTTTTATTGGGTGCATTGTTCGGCAGAAATTGCCTATTACTATTATAGATTGGAGAACCGAGAGGAACAGCCATGACTTAGTTTGGTTAGAGATTCAGGTAAGGTGCCTTTTTACAATTAAGTTTAGTTTTGTCATGATAACATTGTAACTAACAAATCTAATATGATTTCTGTTGTTACAGACCATGTTTCATATTGATGATTCCCATAAGGAGTATGTCCTGAAGAAGGCTTCCAGAATACATCGGAATTTCCGTTCAACTTTGACCAGATACTATCTGAGAGATGAAAACGGGGAGATCGTTCCAACACCCCCAGAGGCACATGCAGGGTCAATCACTCAGGAACAATGGGATGAATTTGTGCAATCACACTTGACTGAGGAGTTTGAGGAAATGAGTCAAAGAAATAGAGAGGCAACTAAGAGCTGTGAGTATCTGTATATGGGCGGACGAAAAACATTTCCTGAATTGGAGGAAGATATGGTATGTTTGTAACACTTTTAAATACAAAATTATGAATAAATGTTTACTTGATTAATTTATGCGTTCACCTGGCTTACCTTGACAGATTCAGGAACAGGGCCTAGAAGGGAAGCCACCATGGCATGACCTCTGGTTCAGGGGACATTCCAAAAAAGATGGTACCATCGTTCACGAAGAAGTCAGAAGAGTCCGTGAACGATGTGTAAGTCATTCTCTTTGACTTTGTAATATTTTTTAACTGGTGACTTTGCTAAGTTAATAGCTAATAATCATTTCTTCTTATTATAGGATATGTTGTCACAAGAATACCCTGACGAGGTCAACAAATTTGGCCCCGGTGATTTCCTGGGCAGAGGGCTCGATCGTCCTGTGTATTCGGGCCGTGTTCGGGGCACAGGTCTCGGGGTCACGCTCTCATCTTACTTTGGCCACCAAAAGAGGGTATCAAAAGGCGAAGTAAGAGCGTTACAAGAAGAAGTTCAAACTTTGAGGGAGGAAATGCGACGACGGGACGAGGAAATGCAACAACGGGACGAGGAGTGGCGACGACGGGACGAGGAAATGCATCGGAAATATGATCAGATGTTTGAATTTTACCAGAGATATAATGTTGCATCTGTAACACCCCAAATTTTAGAAAATAGGAAATAAGGATTTATTTAAGGTATTGGGAAGTCATTTAGGAATTAAAAAGCCTTATAAATAAATTTATGAGGTCATATGTATTTTTAATAATTTCTAAGACTTAATTTCTTTATTTATTGAGGAAAAATAGTTAGAAGATTAATTTAAATAAGCGAATACTTAGAACCTTGAAGTATTGTTTGTTATTTAAAAAGTCTTACAAATGAATTTGGAAATTAAAGCATATCTAGAGGGATTATTTTGGGACTTAATTCAGATTAAATTGGAAAGGAAATAGTAATTAAACTTTGCAAATAAGGGCATAATGAAAAAGAGAAAATGAAAATGACCATATCTATCCCTGGTTGGAAAATATCTTGAGTAATAGTCTGAAGGATAAAATAGTAAAACACCCATTCAAAATATCATTTCCTACTTTCAATATATATACTCCACCTATTCCTTCTTTTCGAATTCACTTCCCCTGCTTCCCTCAAACCCGAAAATCTCTCTCTCTCGTTTTCTCCGCCTTCTCAGCGTCTTCAGCGGGCTTCAACGGTGATTCACAGCGGCTCAAGGCTGCGACGGCGCATGCAAGGCCGGATTTGAACTCCGGTGAGCTCCCTCTATTCGATTCTACCCTCTGATTCTTCGATTGTTGTTGTTTTCTGAGTGAGGCTCTGACTGTGTTAGGGGGTTTGGGGATTTTAAACTGATTAAACTGATGTTAGAGCTTAGATAATTAGTTCCCCAAAGAAATTTTAGCATGCATGAAGTCTTTGATTGGATTTTGAAAATTTGACATCGGGAGTTACTGTTCATCCGATGGGAAACTTTGATTTTTGATTAAATATCCGAAAAATTCAGCTATTACAAGCTTATATGAGTATATTAATGTTGATTTATGTGATTACATGCTCTTGGGCTGCATGTAAGATTTGAGTTCAGATTTGAAGTTGTATTATGAAGGCCATTGTTCATTGTCTTTATCTTCGAATTTCGACCTTAGCTGAAGTAAAATGATGTTTAGAATTAGTTATGAATAGAATGGGGTCAATTTTTGAGTTTATATGCCTGATTGAAACTTTTATTGAGAATTTTAAATCCAAATTCTAGTGCTCTGTTCACTGTAAGCTGAATCCAAGATAGATGTTCTTTATGTCAGAGCTATTTGGTTTTGATCTGAGAAGTAATGATGATTAAAAGATGTGATGATGTTTAAAAGTGGAAAAGATATTAATTTCTTTGTGGTATATCCATTTATGAGTTGATCTTTCTGTCAAGTTAGGAAAAAAGTGACATTTGATTGGTTAAGGGTTCAAAAGTAGCGAGAGTTTTACTGAAGATGTTTAATATTGTTGATGTGAATAATTTCCATATTTAACTAAAGAAAAAGAAAAGAAGGCTAACCGAAACTAAGGGGGTAAGAGTTTGGTTGATGATTAGATGATTTTTAATTTTAGTTTTTGCCTCTTCCTAAATGTTGCTGCTGAATTTTCTGGATGGCATTTGATGCTGTCTAGATTTCTTTAATCATTAAGAAAGTGCCTTTGAGACACATATATGTATGCATGAACCAAAATTCCTCTTCTCTGTTTCTGTGCTCACGTATTAGCTATGTAATAACTTGAGTTTAGGGATTAAATTTTTAAATGCAATAAAAATAGTTAAATTAAATTCTAGAATGTGAATTTTGTTGGGTTGCAGATAAAAAGAAAAATGGTGGTTGAAGTTGGATCTTATTAAGAGAAGTAAATGTTGTTGTTGGTGTAGATTGGAAACTAAATAAAATACAGATTCAATTAGGAATGAGTTGCTGTATAAACTTATTGGAGGTATTGTATAAGATAGTTTTGTTTTGAATAAAACTAGGAAATTCATAATTGTTGAAATGTGATTTGAAATTGGATATTAACTTTGAAACTTGGCTTAAGGATTAATGTTAGCATGATAATGTTTAGATGATTGAATTTTAAGAATTTAACTTGATTCAAGATACGGATTATTTCCACTAATTGATTAGTGGTTATTGCATATGATTAGAATAAGGTTAGAAATGATAGAACGAGTCAAAGTATTAGAGCTGTAGTCAATCTGGGTTGCTTTGGTGATATTTATGTTGCTGATTTAAGGATTTTTATATGCACACAAGTTTCCCAAAGATTTATGAGATGTAAACCTGGATTATTGTATGATTTAATTAATAGTGACTAAATGAAGGGTTTTTGTAGAAATTATTAGTCAAACATTGAGAATAAGAAATACTAATTGGAGTAAAGTAATTAAAAGTGATCTTTTTAATCTTGAATAGTCAAAATAGTTATAGTAAATAATAATGATTCATAGATATAAATAGTGGGGTAGTCACAAGCATATTAGGACCCGAGAGAGACGCTTGGTATAAATATAGAAGTACATATATTAATTTACTCTTATTATAATATGATGTGTAGATAGGCTTTGATATTGGTATGAGTTCACCAAGACAGTGGAAAGTAAAGGATCTAATTCAGCAAATAGCTCTGGTGTCCAGGTAGTAGTTTAATTCATTATATAAAGTTATATATATATAATTTTGTAATATCTGTGGCATTTAAATGGGCATTATTCCTGTTATGATATTGGTGATATTTATGGAGTACTCCAAGGCCTAGGTGGGTCGCTCCCCCTTTGCCAGTTAAATTCCTATAACCGTGAGGGTTATTGAGTAGCTGTGAGGGCTACAGTTAAATTCCTATAACCGTGAGGGTTATTGAGTAGCTGTGAGAGCTATAATTGGAAAATCCTGCAGGTATTGGTTTAAAAGGGATATATGCTTTCATTATATGCACAGGTTTATGAAATTAATGTATATGTATATATATAAGTGCACACATGATATGGAATAAACTGCTATTGAGATTTCCAATCTCACTGTTTTCCAAAACGTTTTCAGTATAGCAGAATGGGAGTAGCTAGCTGGGAAAGAAGTAAGGTAGTATGAAGGGGCAGGAATGCCTGCTTTGTCTTGTACCCTGTAGGTAGTTACTTTAAGAACCTACTTACTTGTGTATGTTGTATGTTTAAATAATTAAGAAAGCTTGTCTAGTAGTTAATGTATATGTATATATGTCCTTAATGAATTATAGAGCTACATACACATGTAAGAGGGTTATCAACCGAGATAACCCGCCAATATATTATTATAGTAAGAGAAGTGTAAATAGATAAATAGAACATAATCTAAGAATATTTAACTATAGTGTAAGGGGTTTAACTCCCCAAGCATTATAATTCGAATTATTTTAATTGTTTTAATAACCACGCTATTTTACTGAAAGGTTAAAGATATTCCAATTTGTCAGAAAATCCCATTTGAAAGAAAAGGAAATTTGATTTAATACTTTAGAAAGAAAAAGTTTTAAATTTTTGTATTTTTGGGCTTCTGGAATTAAAAAGTGGTTATAAATCAATTAAAATGCTATAATATAGTAGTAAAAATTTAGGTGTTACAGCATCACAAACGTGGAACTTCGTGCAACAAGGTAACGTTCCTGCCATCGAAAGTCCAAGCATCAGGGATAGCTGTACAATGCCTAAGGCCCAAATTCCTCAGGTAGTTCATTTATTTTCTACTTATAAACTTGCAGCGACACTGTTATATTATCGATTGTGAGCTAATGTTGTCAACTCTTTCGTAGGGCGAGTCAGACTGCAAGCTGTATAGGGATTATTCTTTCAGTGAAGTAGTTGCCACTGGCAAGGTCTACAATACTTCCAACAAGACCCTACACAACTTGCCGTTGCCTGATAATGCACTGAGGGTCATGATTGAATACTCCTATAACAATGGGGTACCGTTACCGTTCCTAACTGATAAGATTATTAGGGTTGGAGATGTTGTCGGTGCATTCGCTGCTTGGCCTATTGGTTTGATTGAGCCAACCATACAGGTTACACAGGTGGTTATTTACTAATAACATTTACACTGGCATTCATTGTGTTGGAATAACACTATTTAATTTACATGTTTTTTCAGGGTATACGCTCTACCGGAAAGAAAGCACAATTGCCTAATGTCAAAGGTACCGGTGGTTCAGCCGCTCAAGTGATGAAGAAAAAGGTTTCACGTACTGATCCATCGTCACAGGTGATTATTTACTAATCAATTTAAACTACCATTCTGTTTTATTGGAATAAAATTTCAGACTTTCTATTTACATGGTTTGTAGGCAACAAAAGCAAAGGGCAAGAAGAAAGCACAAGCGCCTTCTCCTGTTATGGAACGTACAAGCTTCGAGACGCCAAATCGTGCTCAGTTGCGAGAATTTGCAGCCACCATATCTCACGAATTTATTGTCGCGATTCCATTCAACAGGCATATATTTGCTGTGTCAAATATGAGTGAGCATGTTTCTAGGGATCAGCTCATGGAGGTGCTTGATGAAGGATGGCTCAGTGCTACGGTTATCAATTTGTGGATAAGGTATATATGCGTTTCCATTGGGGTTTGGTTTAATGTCATAAGTTATACACTAATTGGGAGTTGGTATGATTTCTATGAAGGCACCTGTATGAAGATTCATGATCACAGGGAAGTATGTCTCGTTCAAATTTATAAGCCCCTATGACATAGCACATATTGCGGGCGTGAGATATGAAGAGCAGTCCACGACACTTAGAAGGCGCTTTTCTTTAAAGGCAACGAGCATGACTTTATTCTTAACTCCAATTAATACAGGGTAAGTTGATACGCATTATAGGTTTCATTGTATTCTTAGCTCCAAGCATCATTTATATATATATTGACATAACGTTCTAAAAATTTTTAGGGCACATTGGCTTTTGCTTGTCATCTACCCGCAAGCACAATCGGAACCCTTGATTTACTATTTGGATCCTGTGCTAGGTGCTGAACCAGACAATCGCCCAGCTTTGATGCGCGTCTTCAATAGATACGTGAATGTCAACATTTTTTGAATGCGTTGTATTATTTGTCATTTTATGGCCCTAGCTAATAAAATTAATTTAATTTGTTTCCTTTCTAGCGCATTGACCAGTTATCGGTGCTCCATTAACTTGAGCTATTCCAGAGCCGCTGACCAGAAAGATGCTTATCAGTGGAGCATAGTCCAGGTTGTACAAGTTATTCAATTTTTTTAACAATCTAGTCAAATATAATGTAAATGTTTCTCATATCATATTTGGTGTTTTTTGTTACAGAACCCCTTCCAACCCAATAACAACGACTGTGGATACTATGTCATGCAGTTTATGAGGGATGTCGTTATACATGATCGATGTAGCATTCCATTTACAGTAAGTTTTATATTTTGTCAACTCTAATTGTATTTGAACTTGTTATTAGATTTCAAGTAGATTTGATTCCCATTCAAATTTCTTTGTTTGTGCAGTATTACCCAGACGCACGTTGCTCAATGTTGTCGAGGGAAAAGATGAATGCGTTAATTGAAGAATGGTGCGCTTATGTACTATCTCTTGTTCAATAAGTACAAATGTAGATAGTATAGCTAGTATTTTTTTCCCAATTAGAATGGTACATTGCTCTCTGGATGAGTTATTGGTGTATATTCGTTGCCTGGAACTGTGTATAGAATAGCTGGTATTTATCTGATGCAGGTGGGGTATATATAAATTTAAATTAAATATTTTTTAAAAAAAAATCAATAGCAGCGCTTATTTCGTTATAAGCGCCGCTATAGGTTTTTTTATAAAAAAATAAATAGCCTAAAGTAGCACTTAACACCTAAACTTTAGGTGTACCTAAAGCGGCGCTTATAGAAATAAGTGCTGCTTTAGGTAAAAGCAGCGCTTATTAATCTATAAGTGCCGCTTTATGTCAGATAATTTTAAAATAATTAAATTTTGACTGACCTATAGCGACACTTACAATTAATAAGCGCCGCTTTAGGTACTGGCTATTGCGGCGTTTATAAGTGCTGCTATAGGTCCAAAATTAATGACCAAAGGGATAGTAGGAGCTGCCCCTGGGTGTCGTTCTCTTTAGGAGCCTAAAATGCAATCGGAACCTAATAACTAAATGCAAACTTGATAAAGGCGAGTAAAAACATGGTATTTGGTTTTGTTATAAAATTGTATAAAGAGCGTGATATGTCCAAAAGCGAATTTAAAATTGGACAAAGGGGAGATTAGGATTAAAAGGGATGGACATTCTTGGCCATTGGAACTCTTCGGGAATCATTGCTTCAAAAGATTTTTGAGAGAAAAAAATGGCCAATTTTCTAAAGAACCCTAGAGGAACCCCTCTAAGCTAAACTTAGATTAATTTAATTAACGTCGGAACGCCACATGTTAACTAACTTAAGCTAAGTTGATTAAGCACTTGACCCAATTAAACATACTAATCGCAATGAACTCTTGATCCTATAACCGGAACCTTGAATTGTAACAAGATTAATTTATTAATTCCAATTCCTTGATGGAATTATTCCAACCAATAAATTGAAACTAATAGATTGAAGTTCAATATTACTCAAAAAATTAGTAGATTTACTTGCTAATTTCTAAACACAGACACTTGACACCATGATCTACCAAGTAAGAACCCTCACTTGGCATAAAATTTTAACAAGAAAACATAGATTAATTGATAAACCCATACAAATAATATATGCTCAAGTCAACAGATGCAATATGTCAAGCATCCATACAAAGAAAATAAACAAGATAAATTGTTTCTACCACTCTCATAAAAAGACAGAATAAAAATACAATAAAAAATTCCTAGAACTCTAGATAATTTGAAATACACATGAGGAAGAGAGAGTGGAGAACAACACCCCCCTTTGAAGCTTCAAGCTCCTCCCTAGAACTCCATCACCAAGAATATGAGAGCTTAGTTGCTGCTCTTCATAGGAGGAACATCAACCAAGGTGGAAAGGATAGAAGCCATGGATTAATTTGGACGAAGGTGAAGAATGGAAGATGGAAGAGATGAGACGAGAGAAAATGGAGAGTTAGGGTTTGTGGGTGGATCAAATCTGCCCCAATGTTCTTCAAATTCGACTTAATATCCCTCTCAGATCTGGTGAAGTGATGGGTAATTGGATTGGACTCCAGTTGGCCCAAAATTTCAAATATGTTAGCTACAAAATTCGTGCGCTCGTCATTCTATCTTCTTGGGCCTACGCACGTCGTGGCTTCAGTAATCATCTCTACCCCTTTTCATCTAGGTTCGCCGTGGGTTTGCTGTGGCTTCACGTTCTTTTCCTCTTCATTTGGCCTCTCTTCATCCGGACTCCGCAACTTTTGGTCATTAACCGGCCCTACAAGTAGAAATAAGATGGAACAAGGATCAAACAGCCCTATAAATTAATTAATACAAATCAATCTACAATTATGGCCAATTAATCATAATCTTATGCTAATTTCACTTAAGAATCTATCCATATTAAGCATTATTAGATTGCATCTTAGTCATGTTAATTGCCTCAATTAAAGGATATAAAAACACTACAAATCAGATATTTGTCCAAGCCTAACACTCTTACTAAAGGTTAGGCTCCAAGGTTTATCCCACACGGCACGTGTGGTTTTGATTCATTTATCACATGCCGTCACGTTATACTATTATATATCATCCCATATAGTACCATCTCTTTCTCATCCCCATACATATTAGATCGTGGTTCAGTTTTTATTTCATTCATTTTTTTATGTAAAAATCTGCTGGAAGCAAAAAGAAAGGTTTTTGGGTTTTTGTTTCATTTATTCATGTTTGATTATGAATTTGTAATTTATTTTGATATGAACAAAAATGCAATTCAGTATCTCCATACAATATGGATTAATTGGATGAAATGCAAAGGAAAGAGTTCATATTCAAAAGGATATAATGTATATTTGGAAGTTGGAACTTACGCCAACGTACAGGAGGCCAAATCATAAATACGCAATCCAAGGAGGTAAATTATGTAGTACTTGCACATGCAAATGGAAAGTTGTAAACGTAACTAGTGCATAGGAGTCTCTTAGTAATGTTGGCTTGAAATCTAACTACACATCATAATCTCTTGAATGTATCTCTTTCTTTTGGATTTCCTCCATCAATATATTTCCTAAATCTTGTGTTGACGCCGTAATCTTCTCCTAATCACATCCATAGTTTCCGTGATAATGCTTAAAACTCCTCCATAATTCCCGTAAAAAACAAGATTCCGTTAAGTTGATTGATTTTCATTCAAAAAATGCAATAAATCCTATTAAACTTTTGTGATCATAGCATTAAAAAAAAGCTATCAGCTCCTAAAATTCCGTTATGGTGAGATGAATAATTAATTATATAATAAAGACATAATAATAACCATCAACCTCCTCTGATTTGTCTTGACTGCTTCCCCTCCCTATCATGAGCGTTACATTCAGCTTTTGCCAATTTATCTTACTGTCAAATGCTTCAACTTCTCAACGTTGCAATCTTCTTCCTTCAACTTGAATATGCCTATTTATGGTTATATGTGTGTGTTCAATGAGACCTCTCACCATATGTTTCTTCTTACCTCTTTATGATTCTTAACTTAAGGCTAACATGTCTAACATATTCTTCATATGATTGCAGATGTAAGTGATGACAAAGATACTTTAGTGATTGATGCCTATGTCCTTAAAAAATGGTTGTTTGAAGAAAAAGGCTCCCTCGCAGCCGATTTGAAAAATCGGCATGATCCAGGTTGATGAAAATGTGTGTTGTTGATTTTGACCATTTCAGTATGGTTGTGTTTTTTTTAACTAGTTATTACTTCTCTTCTTGCATGGTTAGCACATGGATTTTTAGCTTCTGGAGTGGTTATATTGCCACCAACAACATATTGAACACTAAAACAAACATGTGCGTACTGCAATGGTTTTTCGATCTACATCTATCTGTTTGCCATTTTTAATTTTATTCATTTGAATAGTTAGTCCCATTATATTTTTTTGCCGTTTATAAGTTTTCCCTTTGGTTATACTTTTGATCTTCTCCTTTTTCATACTGTATTTTATCATTATTCATAATTGGTTGGTTTTTTTTCCTTTTGATATACTTTTTTGCTTCCTATCTCTATTCAAAAGCTCTTTGAGTGGTTATATTTGCACAAACAGTCACATTTGACACTTACACATGTGCATACTGCATTGTTTTTTTTATCTTCATCTATATGTTTATTTTCAATATTCTTTTGTATGGTATTTTCCATTTAGTGTTATTTATCTATATTGTTAATCCCATTTCATATATTTTTTTCCATTTACAAGTTTTTCTTCATATTATACTTTTGATGTCCTTTTTCATTCTAATGTCGTGTTTAAGTAAGAGCAGTGGACAGTGAAGACGTGTCTTTTCTCTTTGAGACTTCATGATGTGTGCATGCCTGCTAGGGTTGAGTGAAAATAGGAAATTTCATGTGAGGAAAAGGAAAAAAACGAAAGGAAACAAAATCTGAAAAAAGCCACCTTAAATTAGGGATGGAGAGAGTGTAAGATAGTGGTAATGTAGATTGTAAACAAATCCTTAATTTTATGGAGATATGAATAAAATTCATATTATGCTTTTAATGGGATATACAGTGATGTTAACAAATTCATATTATGTTTTTCACTATTCTGTGTAGTGGAGTGAAAAGTTAAAAGATATATTAAAAAATAAAGCCAAAAAATAGAACAAAATAATGGAATAGAAATCTGAGATCTCTATTGATTTAATGTACATTTTTTTTGATTGAATTAGTTATTAATTTATTTTATGAAAATCCACAAATGCGGGATATTAATGTATTTAATTAATCAATGAATTATCTAATCTATTTATTGAGTTGAATTATTAAATATCAATATCTTCAAAACAAATTTGCCAACTATCAATATCTTGATGATTGCATCATTCAAGGCGATTTATTTGAGAAATAATAAATAGTTACAATGAAGATTATGGTTATATTCTAAATTTTGCAGAGTTATTAACAAAATTTCAAATAAATATTAAATAATGATAGTGGAAGGATATTTCTTTTATTTTATGGAGATATTAACAAAATTCATATTATTTTTTTGGAATAAAAAATAAAATGCAGGTTTGTGGACTCTATTTGAGAACTATTATAAATATTTGGAGATATTAACAAAATTCACAAAAAAATTTATGTGCTTATCATGCTTGGTATATTTTTTAAGAAAAAATAGATGGTATGCTTAGCCACAAAATGTGATATTTTTTTAACAATTTTTATTTGGGATGCGAAAGAACTTGGTAGTAATCTTAAGTCATTTCATATTAATAATAACGCACTTTTATTTTTGTATAATTTTTTTGTGAGAGATATTGTTATTGGAATGTGAAAAGAGTTGTTAAATAAATTTGGTTTAAATGTTGTGCAAAATATAAAAATGTTGGGTTGCATTTTTTTTTTGAAGATAACACTCTCCTTTTCAAAGAAATGTGAAAAGTTTTTGCTATACTTTTGGGCTTCTCAAATCTTTAATTCTTAATGAATCATTTAATTGAATGTGAAAAAGATTGTTAAATAAAATTGATTTTTTTATTACAAATATAAATTCACAAAATGTAATTACTATTTAGTTAATTTCATATTTTTATTATATTTTTGTACATATCAATTCATAAAATTTATTTATTATTAATATGGTCAATAATGACAGAAAAATCATTATTTAGAAGTCCAAATGCATAAGCCACACCTTTTCACATTCCCTTGAATAGGGGGGTGTTATCTATGAAAAAATACATTTTATTAATAATTAATTTCACATTTAATTGAACAATTAATTAATAATGAAAAGCTTGGGCAGCAAAAGTTAGTCATAACCCTTCACATTCCTCGAAAAATAAAGTATTATCTTAAAAAAACGAACCAACCCCTTAACATTCCATATACTAACATGATCAAATTTATCTAACAAATCCCTTCAGGAGTGAAATTACATCATAAATAACTCTAGGGCACTAAATGCATCTAAAATATATTGCTCACATTAATCCTTTGAATATTTGAACATTCTATATACTAAAATTAAATTAAAAATATTAGAGAAATTACTAGAGTAATTTATTTGTAACGAATATGGTACTTAACCTAAAATATCTCTATTAATAACAAATAATATAAGACCCATTCGATTTTAAGTCTTGCTCAAAAGTGAAAGGATATGGTGCCTTGAAATAAGAGAAGTTGTATTAACCGTTATGTGCCATCTATAGCAAAGTAGCTCTCAAATGAAAAAAGTTCCTTGGGCTATTCTTTTTGGCTATATTTGCTGGGATATTTGGACATCTAGATGTAATAGAGTCTTCAATGGAATCAAGCCTATTTCCAAACAATCCCCTTGACTCCTACTATAGGGCCTATATTGGGATATAGACTTGATTAACCAATGTAAATTCTATGCTGATAACACGATGCAGGATACTCCAGATGTTATTGGATTCTTACATGCTTTTGGGAATCTTCTTGATCAAAAGAGGGGATCAGATGTTGTAAAGAGACTAAATCTGAGTGTTACAGACAAAGAGTTGTTACTCATATTGCTCTATTATTGTGAGAAAATTGTTTTTCTTTAATATGTTATCTAAATCTAAACATGTAATTTATTTTTTGTGTAGGGGTGATAATTTTGCAAATATTTACATTTTCAAAATATTTTGTATGATTTAATTATCTTCATTTGTATACATACGAGTAATTGTTTTTTTCTTTATTAAGAATACAAGTAATTGTTGAATTTTTTAATTTTTTAAAATAAAAAAACAACAACAAAGAAATAAGAAGCAAGGTTTAGAATGATCAACACCAACTACGCAATAAGATAGAAAAATCTAGAATGAATAATACAATCCGTGCAACGTACGGGGAGTTATGTCTTGTTTGACCGATATCATGTAAAGTGAAGGGATTGCCTTCTAAGTTCATATCACAAACAAAATTACTCGAATATATTGTGGTGTTGTGGGGAGAAATTTTTTGATAGGTTTAATTCGAATAGATTGATTCTCTTTCAGCTGGGTTCATTTTTTTTTTTTTCCGGAAACTGCTTATCATCAGTTTAATTTTTTTTTGGCCAAATCATCAGTTTAATTTACTGTTCTAAAATCTTCCATCTTCAATAACTTTGAAGTTATAAGTTCTGAATTCGGCCAAAAAAAAAAGTTATAAGTTCTGAAGCAAGAAATAGCCAAAAACAAAATGTAAAAATCTTAATTGCGCAGCTTGAATTGGGAATAGTATTGCTGGGACGACAGGGTGATTAGCTATTATTTATATTTGATTGATTGATTGATATTTGATTGATTGATTTGATTATTTGAGTGATTGAAAATGTAAATTTGAATAATCTCAAGTTAAATATAATATTTATTAACCTCAATTATAATTACCCAAAACAACATCATGTAGTGGAATAGGTCATGTGGTCCTAAATAATTGCAAATATAGTAATCAAGAGACGATATTAATAGTGACACTGTAACAAAGAAATACGAATGCTGATGCTGATGCTGATGCAGCACCTTAGTGGCCATATTTCCTTTTTCCTTCAGTCATGTCACTGCACTAGTGTTGACCATTTCAAACTAACCCAAAAAATAAACTCCATTTGATTATATATATTAGATCGTTAACAATCGAACAGTCAATCATTGTGGGACCAAATTATCAATCAAAGGAATCTAATTACTAAAAAATTCAATTCAAAGCCTATAATTCATTAAGGAAAAAAGATAAAAAAATCCCTTCTAATTTATAAAATCTCAAATAAGGAATTTTGAATTGTTAATGGTTGTTAATACCTATCATGAAATTGTTAATATCTATCATAAAGTTGTTATTGAGATTTTGTAAATTAGAAGGGATTTTTTTGTCATTTTCCCATTCATCAAAGGATGCAAAGATGAAATTCAGTTCTATAATACACACATATATCTATATGATATTAAATGAATCTGATTAATATATTTTCTTATGATGGCTTTAAGAAATGGGAAAGGGGTTGGTGATATTCATTTGTGTATATGGCTTTGGATTAGAGGGAATGAAAACTATAAATATATATGTTGGAATAAAAAAGAATAAGAAAAGAGACATATATACGTGCTTATACTTATTTTATGCACACACTCTCTCTCTCTCTCATCTTAAATATAAGATTAAATTAAATTTTTTGAAGAAATTAAGGATGTAAAATAAATTATTATAAAGCATTTATATTTATAATTTTTTTCTCAAAACTAATTTATCTTATTATACACTAATGTAAAATCTAAGTACATATAAAATATGTTAAAATTAAGTGATTTATTTAGTTTCCTTAATCTTCACAAAAAAAATTCAACTTAATCTTATATCGAGAGAGAGAGAGAGAGAGAGAGAGAGAGAGAGAGAGAGAGAGAGAGAGAGAGAGAGAGAGAGAGAGAGAGAGAGAGAGAGAGAGAGAGAGAGAGAGAGAGAGAGAGAGAGTATTGCGGTGGCTCCTATGCTAATACTGCTTTTATTTTATATTCGTTCCTCCGTAAAAACAAAAAAAAAAGCCTCTTACCATTTCGGTCCCTTTCAATCTATTATTGGGACCCTCCTTTGACAATATATTTGTTTCTTTTTTATTTTTTAGGGTAAAGGGTCAAAAATGGCTCTATACTTATGTCCAAAATGTATCTAGTACCTTGTACTTTTTTTTGGCTCAAAATTATCCATCAACTTTCAAATTCAGGTCAATAATGACTTTTCTTCAAACCGGCCCAATGGACGTTTCAAATTCAAGTCAATAATGACTCTTTCGTCAAACTGGCTCAACGGACGTTTCAAATTTGGGCTAATAATGACTCTTCCGTCAAACTGACCCAATTTCTGTTACTTTTTTATGGGTAGGTTCTACACTAGAATTTCATAAGAATCTAATTTTTGTTGGGCTGTTTGACGGAGGAGTCATTATTGACCCGGATTTGAAACATCCATTGGGCCAGTTTCACGGAGGAGTCATTATTAGCCCGAATTTAAAACGTCTATTGGTCCAATTTGACGGAAGAGTCATTATTGACCCAAATTTGAAAGTTGATGGACAATTTTGAGCTAAAAAAAGTACAAGGTGCCAGATGTACCTTAGACACAAGTACATAGTCATTTTTTTACCATTCACCTTGTACTTTTTTTACCATGTACTTATGTCCAAGGTGCATCTAGCACCTTGTACTTTTTTTTAGATCAAAATTGTCCATCAACTTTCAAATTCAGGCTAATAATGACTTTTCCATCAAATTGGCCCAATGGACGTTTTAAATTCGGGCCAATAATGACTCATCCGTCAAACTGGCCCAATTTTTGTTCCTTTTTTATGGGTAGGTCCCACACTAGAATTTCACAGAAATCTAACTTTCGTTGAGCCAATTTGACGGAGGAGTCATTATTGACCCGAATTTAAAACATCTGTTGGGCCAGTTTGACGGATGAGTCATTATTGGTCTAAATTTGAAACGTCTGTTGGGTCAGTTTGATGGAAGAGTCAGTATTGACCCGAATTTAAAAGTTGATGGACAATTTTAAGCCAAAAAAAAAAGCACAAGGTGCTAGATCACCTTGGACATAAGTACATGGTCATTTTTTACCCTTCACCCTACTCGGTCTATAAATCATTAAGGGCCATTTGTACAAATAATGAACTGACAGAGAGAAAATTCTGAAAATGTACCTTCACTACCACAGAAAATGCTTATAACAGCGCTTTTTTTTACCTTAGAAGCGCCGTTATAGCCAGCGCCGCGATAGGTCAAATGACCTATAGGCTACCTATAACGACGCTTCTTAATAAATAAGCGCTGCTATAGGTCAAATGACCTATCGCAGCACTTTTGTGATTCATGACTCACAATAAAGTATTTTCTCTCTCTAAAGAACATTTTACTGCCATAAAGAAAATGTATTTGTGATACTAATTATAGGAAATACCACAGATGAGAGGACATATAGATAAAACGAAAACTATTCACACACAGGTATGTGTATATACATAATTCATATTGTAGAGCTCGTATAAGAAAATTCATCAAAAAATTTATGACTTTGAAGAGGCACAATTACAGTTTGGGTGATATTGTCGTGGATTATTCATGGCAGTTCTAGGTGTCCTGGTTTTCTGGTCTTATAGCAGGTACTAAGTCAGATTTCAACCACAATAATTAAATATTGTATGCGGATTTCGGCTCGATCAGCATGTGTTATCTTTGGAGTACTATTTGCATTGCTTTTTTCAATCAGACCAAGTCCATTTGTCATCAAATGTTGGTCTTTATCCTTCTTTGGAGTTCATTGGTTTGGGTACTCATATTGCTGGAAGTTGGTTGAAGTATCCTTATATCCTTCAATCTTTTTATTGTCATATTTCATATTAAATGTATAATTTTAGACAGTAAAAATAGATGTAACATGTAGCGTACACTATCATTAGTTGGTTATTATAGTACATGTCATACTATTTTCGCTCTATAATTGGTAATAAGCTTGTAACATTCTAAATATGATGAGATATGTCTCAGTGAAAATATAAAGAATAGGTGAATTGCTCCACATTATTAAACTTGAAAATGCCAATTAGTCCTCGGTGAATATTTAAAGTAAAAAAAAAAAAAAAAAAAATCTCTTCAACCCAAAAACAAAATAAGAAGTTAATGAATTAATTTCCATTTCGCTTGGTTAAAGTGAATTGTTACAATTTTGACACTTGAAGGGTGAGAGTATTACCCCATTAAATAATTTGGGATGACTAGTGTTCAGCATGAAACAGTTAAGTAGAAAAATGACCTTAAACCTTTATAACACTTATTTTAAGTAAATAATAATAACACATTAGTTAAATTGAAATTGACGGCAAAAAAAAAAAAAAAAGAGTTAAATTGGAATTGAAATTGGAATATATATGATCCAAAATGTGGATGATGTGGGCGTGAGTGATTGAAGGGCGTGGAGACAAAGGGTCCACCACTTAATTTTGTTTTTTTTTTTTTGAACTGAAGGGTCCACCACTTAATCAGTGATACCATAATTAATGTTAACTCTATTGTTATGCCCCACCATTTCAATATTAGTATCAAGAAAAGAAGTGCCCACCCAACCTGGACTTTAACTTGACTCTCCCCCACCAATTTCGTCCCTTTTCACATTTGTTCATCAATTCTTACATTTTTATAATTGGCATGTCTTTACATACAAATTCAATTCAATAGAAAACAAAACCGTCAACATCTATTATTGAGTTAACTAAATTGATTTATTATGTGAGTTATATGTATTTTATCCTCTGTGGCATACCTTTCACGACTTTGCAAGATCAAGTGCTTTATCTTTAATCTATTTCACAGCCGTGTATATGCATCTGTAGTAGAAAAAATTATACAACTATGGATTTTATTATGAGTCACTTGTAAGATAATTTTTAGTCCTACATGTTAGTCACTTTAAGGTATTTAATCAATGTGTTTCAATTTCACCCTTATTTGATTATCACTGGAATGAGAGATAAGAGATGAATGTGTGTTTCAATTTCACCCGTAGCTGGAGAATGAGAAAGATAAGATATGAATGTGAACGATGAGAGTGTGTTATAAGTGACTTACAATAAGAATTAAAATTTACAAGAAACTATTCATCAAACACCCTTTAATTATCAAAATTGGATGAAAAAAAATGATTTACTTGAATTAGAAGCACCAATTAAGAATATATTATCGTATAATTGTGTTTACTAAACCACAACTAATATATATACATTTTGCTATTATGTGATGATCAGGAAGCAGATCGAAGTGATATTTCCTTGATTCTTCATTATATATATATATTAAAAAAAATCTGAGTTATAACGTACAATGAGGGAATGCGTGTGAATTGAATTGGTCTTTCATCTTACAGTTGTAATCACCACTGATATAGCTCACAATCACATACAAGTTGTTTTCAAGAGCTTGACATTCTATATGCTTTTTGATATATTGCCACTTTAATAATGACTTTTTTGCTATTATTTCTTCTTTTTTTATTAGTTAATAGTTTTCCAAAAGGGGTGACAGCTGAATCTTTTTTTTAGTCAACCAAGTAATCAACTTTTTAACAGACTCTTGAATTTCTCTCCATTATTCTATCAAATATAAAAGCTTAACTACGAGGAAGAAGCATGCTTTAACTAATTAATAAGCCTTCGATGCAACACTATCCGTACGTCCACGGCTCAATAAACAATTACTCTACTTCGATCGTTGTTAAATAAATGCCCTATTTAATTTTTTTGGACAATCCTAAAAAAAGCTAAATAAGTTACTTATAAATTGATTTTCCATAATTTTTCTTTAAACTAGTTTATTTTACTTATAAGCTAACATATAATCTGATAATATAAAAATACGTTATGATTAAACAGCTCATTTAGTTTTCTTAATTTCTACCAAAAAAGTCAACTGGATTTTATATTAAGAAATGGAGGAAATAATTTATATTGTAAATAAATTATTCGAAAAATATATATTACCGACAAAATTTATGTAATTTGATATTCTTTTTTTCTAAATAAACTGTATAATATTGATATTTCATATACCTCTGTTATTTATTATAAGTCAAACTATATAAAAAATTTGTTCTTAAATATAAATCCTCTTGGTGGTTATTAATGTTTGCTTTCCAATTTTAACCTTATTCAATTATTGTTGGGAAGAGGAAAAAGATGAGAGAGATGTGAGAATAATTTATTATGTAGAGAGAGGAAAATTTTGAATATCGGTAGTCTTAGAAATTTCATCAATATAAGACATACAGTACTTATCTAATCATATTTATAAGGCGTTTTCAGCAAGTTTCACATAGATCGAGGAAAACTTTATACCTCATTAATTATGCCTCAAAATTCGACAATTTTTTCAACTATATCCCTATTTAATATCCACTACACCACAAAAAATAAAATCTCAAGACATAAATGTAGGATAAAATTATAAATTTACATGAAAAATTTAATGAGGCGCCCTATAAATAAAATCAAATGAAGTCTTCTCTCTCTGCTTGATAAATAAGATCAGAGCAGTATATAATTATCCAACTAACAATTCTTGGTATGTGAGACTTAGTTAAAGTGTACTTATAACGATCAACGTAGTGGTATAATCAATAATTAACCGATCAATCTTCATTTTTTAAAATTACATTTTTCTATCACAAACTTATCAATAATTTATATTCACCCAAGAAATCTTAAGAGTAAATTAAACTAATGCGTCGTGAAGGTATTTGGTCAGATTCAATGAAACAATTGTCAACATGGCTTGACTTAATTAATTGAACGAATATAGATTTTAGAGTTAGTTTTACGTTTTCGTAATCGGTCAAACAAAATTTATAAGCTTACATAGTATAAGGTTTCAAGTTAAAAAAATGTTTTGACAAAAAAAAGTAAAAATAAGGTTTTTAACTTACAAGTTAATTACAGGTCAAAAAACTTACAAGTTAATTTCAACCCACCAATTGTATTATGCCATCACTTGACAATTATGGACTAGTTAAGTCGTAGCTAGCTACAGATCACTTTTTGGTGTGTTAATAGCACATATGGTTATATATTCCTTTCGGTCCTAATTATAAGATCACTTAAATTCTTTTAAAAAAAATTAATGATATAAAATTAATCATTTTAAATTGTTTATAGTAATCTTTTTTCCCTCAAAACTACTCTATTCTATTTATAAACTAACCTATAATCTAATTACATGTGACATATGTTATAATTTAGTGGTATAATTTGCTTCCTTAACTTTTACAAAAAAGTCAAAGTGGTCTTATATTTAGGACCGGATGGAGTATACTATAACAATAAATAAGTTGTATACTAAACATAGAGTGAGTAACAATGGGTGTGTTTGAAATTAGGATCAGAAAAGTGACTTATTTTTAACCTAACTTAATATAAGTAAGATTGAATATAAGTCAGATTGTATGATGAGATTTATGTTTCGATTGACAGTGATCGAAATGACTTTTTACAAACTAAAACTTGTTTGGATTAATAGTTGTAAAAGTAACTTTTATATATATTGTAACAATTTTAAGTAAAATATTAAAATTAAAATAAATGAAAAAATATTTTGTTATTAAAAATTTAAAATATTTTTCTGGTCTTATTATAAGTTATTTTATCATGTTAATACAATAAAAGAAAATGATTATTCTAACATGATTATTTTAGAGAGATATGTAACATATATATATTATAATTAAATAATTTATTTAATCTTTTAATCTCTAAAAATTAGTAAACTAGTTCTTATTAATGATTAAATGTAATATTTTTCCTCCTTCATAACCAAAAAGTATAAGTCATAAGTCATAAACTGCTTTTCTCATTTTGCTTATTTTGACTTATAAACCATAAGTCCAATTAACAATAAGTTAAAACAAAAAAAAAATCACAATCCCATTTTAAGTGCTTTTTAAGAAAGTAAGCACTTATTTTGCCAATTTAATTCAATCCAAACACATTGATTAATATGAGAAGCATCATTGATAGTAACCAATATACTTAACAAGACACATTAGATTTATTTTTTCAATTAAAGGAGATGCCATCTCCATGGTTACATGAAGTTAGGCAAAACATACTTTTGTAGATAAAAAAAAAAAAAAAACTTATTCGGCATATTTTAGAACCGATAACGACTTATCCGATTGGATCATGAGTTAGAGTCCAAACCTAACACTCTTACTAAATCTATCTATTAATAAAAAGATTGTAGTCACTATTTTAGGCGGCATTTGTGGGCCCAGCTTAGCATATTTTCAATTGACCAATCCTATACCTGGCACCCAACCAAGGTTAGGCTCCAAGTTTTATCCCACACGGCACGTGTGGTTTTGATTTATTTATTACATTCCCTCACATTTATACTATTATATATATCATCCCATATAGCACTGTCTTCTTTCTCACCCCCATAACTTTTTTTTTCTTCTTCTCTCATCATCACATCACAGCATACCAAATCCCAATCATACCACACCAGAATTTGCAGACCCTTTAGTTTCATCATTCCTCTCGTTATTTCCGTACAGACAAACTAAGCATATTCCAATCCTTGTTTTCTTTTATAAACCTGAATTATGTCAGTGAATAAAGATTCAGAGCCGTTGGATTCAGTGGTTCAGGTTCCACACCACTTCAGATGCCCCATTTCCCTCGAGCTCATGACCGAACCCGTAACCATATCCACGGGTCAGACCTACGACCGAGCCAGCATCGAGTCATGGCTCGCCGCAGGCAAGGCCACGTGTCCGGTCACCCGAACACCTCTCTCCGACTTCACCCTCACCCCTAACCACACCCTCCGCCGCCTCATCCAACACTGGTCCGCCTCCAATCTCAACTTCGGATACCACCGGATCCCAAGCCCGACCCGACCCGTTAACCCGACAACAATTCGGACCCTCCTGAATCAGGCTTCGTCGGAAACAGCCACTCCTCAATCGCGCCTCTCTGCTCTGCGTCGACTCAGAGGAATCGCCAATGACTCAGACACGAATCGTTCTCTCATTGAATCTTCTTACAACTTCCGCAAGATTTTACTTCACATCCTCTTTGATTCCACCGATTCTGAATGTTTAGAGTTGAAGCACGAATCGCTAGGGCTTTTGATTTGCTTCTCACTTTCCGAATCTGACTGCGTATCGATCGCATCGAAACCAGAGAGAATCAATTACTTGTCGCGCTTGTTATTTCACTCCTCCATCGAAGTCCGAGTCAACTCGGCCGAACTTATCGAGTCCGTACTGAGCGGGATTTGCTCGTCGGAAATGCGCTTACAAATCATCAATGTCGGTGAGATCTACGAAGGAATTGTTGATATCTTGAAGAGTAGTCATGTTTCTTACCCTCGCGCCTTGAAGGTTGGGGTTAAGGCCTTGTTTGGTTTGTGCCTGCTGAAACAAACGCGGCACAAGGCCGTCGCCGCCGGCTCGGCGGAGGTTTTAATCGATCGGCTTGGCGATCTCGAGAAGTGCGATTGTGAGAGGGCTTTGGTGGCGGTTGAGTTGCTGTGTAGGGTTCCGGCTGGGCTGGCGGCGCTTGTATGGCACGCGCTGACGGTGCCGCAGCTGGTGAAGGCGATTCTGAGGGTGTCGGACCGGGCGACGGAGCACGCTGTCGGGGCGTTAATGTCGGTTTGTTCGGAGTCGGAGGAGTGCCGGAGGGAGGCGGTGGCGGCGCGTGTGTTGACGCCGCTGTTGTTGGTGGTGCAGAGTGCTTGTACGGAGAGGGCGAAGAGGAAGGCAAAGATGTTGTTGAAGCTTCTTAGGGATTCTTGGCCCCATGATTGTAGTGTAAATTCTGATGATTTTGCATGCAGTGAGCTTGTGGCACCATTTTGACCTTTTGAGACACCTTCGGTGGCAATCGAGGTTTAAAACTATGTTGGGTCTTTTGGGTCGAATCTCGAATTAGAGACCTTGATCATACTACATAAATGCCCTAATAACTGATCTAAACGTTCGGAAGGAAGTATGATGCTGCTTCTTTTGCCATACATATTAGATCACGATTCAGTTTTTATTTCATTCATTCATTTTTTTATATAAGAATTTGCTGGAAGTAAATAAAGGTTTTTGGTTTTTGTGTTTCATCCATTCGTGTTTGATTATGAATTTGTAATTTATTTTCCCTTCTTGTATAGCCTATACAAATTGATTTGAACAAAAATGCATTTCAGTTAGTACCTCATCGTCTGTGGATTCAACTGGCGAAAGTTGTTGGACATTCAACCATTTTGGCGAGTGTTCGATTCCCAAGAAATACCACTTAGTTGTGCTTCTAGTCGCTGCGCTTGGGGAGACATCTTCACATCTAAATGAAGCTGGACGAAACCTACCCGTATTAACAGAAAAAAGGGCTTGCTTGCTATGTTTCAAAGCTCACAAAATAGGCCCCCAGTGGATTATGAGTTATGAGTTCTGCCCTTGGATTATGGGTGAGCATAACCCCATACCTAAAATTCTTTAATTAAAAAAATGCAATTCAGTCACTCTACACAATATGGATTAATTGGATGAAATGCAAAGGAAAGAGTTCATCTTTAAAAGGATATGGTGTATATTTGGAAGTTGGAACTTAATTAGGCCAACGTATACAAATACGCAATCCAAGGAGGCAGATTGGGTTATAATTAAGGCTGTGTACTTAGATTTAAATCCATGTTGTAAAGCATGCACATGCAAATGGAATGTTATAAACGTAACTAGTGCATGGGAGTTTCTTAATGTTGGCTTGAAATCTAACCACACATTATAATCTGTTGAATGTATCTCTTTCTTTTGCATTTCCTCCATTTGACTGATACTCCCTCCAGTCCTAATTATAAGATCCAGTTGACTTTTTTGGAAAAATTAAGGATGTAAAATACACCATTATAAATTGTTTATATTTGTTTTTTTTTCCTCAAAACTAAGTTATTTTACTTATAAACTATCATATAATCCAATTACATTTCTCATATATTAAGATTTAGGGGTCTAATTTGCTTCCTTAATCTCAAAAAAAAAAGTCAACTGGCTCTTATAATTAGGACCGGAGGTAGTATCATGTAAAGTGAAGGAATTGCCTTCTAAGTTCATATCACAAACAAAATTACTTGAATAAATTGTGGTGTTGTGGGGATAAATTTTTTGATAGGATTAATTCGAATAGATTGATTCTCTTTGCGCTGGATTCATGTTTTTTTTTTTTTGATACAGTTTATCATCAGTTTAACTTTTTTTGGCCAAATCATCAATTTAATTTAATTTTCTAAAATCTACCTTTTGAAGCAAGAAATTAAATGACCAAAAAAATTTAAGAAGCTTAATTGTGCAGCTTGACTTGGGAATAGTATTGCTGGGACAGGATTGGACGATTTGGCTATTATTTATATTTGATTGATTATTTGAGTGATTGTGTAATTTAAATTTGAACAATTTCAAGTTAAATATGATATTTATTAACCTCAAATATAATTACCAAAAAAAAATCATGCAATGGAATAGGTCATGTGGTCTTAATTAATTGCAAATGTAATAATCAAGAGACGATATTAATGGTGACACTGTAACAAAGAAATACGAATGCTGATGCTAATGAGCACCTTAATGGCCACATTTTCTTTTTCCTTTAATCATGTCACTGCACTAGTTGACCATTTCAAACCAACCCAAAAAATAAACTCCATTTGATTATATATAGTAGATCGTTACCAATCGAACACTCAATCATTGTGGGACCAAATTATCAATCAAAGGAATCTGATTATTACAAAAAAAAAAAAAAACCATTCAAAGCCTATAATTCATCAAAGGATGCAAAGATGTAATTCACTTGTTTGATACACACATATATCTATATAATATTAAAGGAATCTGATTAATATATTTTCTTATGATGGCTTTAAGAAATGGGAAAGGGGTTGGTGATGATGTACATATATATGTGTGTGGCTTTGGATTAGAAGGAATGAAAACTATAAATATATATGGAATAAAAAAGAATGAGAAAAGAGGGACATATATAGGTGCTTATTTTATACACACATTCTCTAATCCTAAATATAAGATTAAGTTAAAATTTTTTTAGAGAGATTAAGTATGAAAAATAAATTACATTAAAGTATTTATATTAATAATTTTTTAAAAAACTAGTTTATTTTATTTATTTATTAATGTATAATCTAATTATATACATGAAATATGTTAAAATTTATTTATTGAACTTCCTTAATATTCCAAAAAAAAATTCAAATTATTTTTATATCAAGGGAGAGAAAGAGAGTGTGTATAAATACTGATGTGACTACTGTGCTAATGCTGCTTCTATCACGTTCATACTAACGTTTGTTTCGTTCCTCTGTCACTACCAAAAAAACAAAAATCTTACCATTTCGGTCCCTTTCAATCTATTCTTGGGACCCTCCTTTGACAATATATTTCTTTCTTTCTTTTTTTACAATATATATCAAATTAAAATCTATCCCACACACACATGCTATGAGTCTGGAGGTAAGTTTTTATCTAAATGAGTTTTCGGGACCCAACTGATACAAACTTTTTCTTGTAAAAAATCTCGCACGGTATAGTAATAATTCAATCCCCATTTTGTTTTGTTTTGAGACACGATTTTGAAATATCATCTTCATTATTCATTGAATACTCAGTCTATAAATCATTAGGGGCCATTTGTACAAATAATGAACTGACAGAGAGACAATTCTGAAAATGTACTTTTATCATAATCTTTTGTATTTCATGGCTCACGAAAAGTATTTTTTTTTTCTAAACAACATTTTATAAGAAAATTCACCAATAAATTTATGACTTCAAAGAGGCACAATTACAGTTTGGGTGATATTGTCGTGAATTATTCATAGCACTTTTATATGTCCAGGTTTTCTGGTCTTAGCAGGTACTAAGTCAAATTTCAACCACAATAATGAAATGTTGTATGCGGATTTCGCCTCGATCGGTTATCTTTGGAGTACTAGTTCCGTAGTTGCATTGCTTTTTTCAATCAAACCAAATCCATTGTTCATCAAGCGTTGGTCTTTATCCTTCTTGGAGTTGATTGTTACAGTATGCCTCTTCGCCTTGGTTTGGTAGCCACTGTCTTACTCATATTGCTGGAAGTTAGTTGAAGTATCCTTTAATCCTATAATTTGGTTTTCTGTTTGGATAGCTATTTTAGTTATATTTGAAGATTTTATGTTCTCACTTATATGATTTTTTTCTTTAACTGTGCGTTTGGTGTATGCTGCTATCTTATGTGTGGTTATCTTCTTATACCTCCTTTTCGCATGATATAATTGGTTATTTCATTTAAAAAAAAATAAAGGGTTGTGATATTAAAGATTTCAATTAATGAACAAATTAAATGTTGCTAGGTCGAAATTTGATGCCTTTAAAATGATTGGAAGGTGAGATATAGCTGTTTAGCTAAACGTTTCCGCTTTTGGAGGGTTAGTAGAGCTGAAGAGTCAAATTAATTTTCTTTAGTTGATGGATTGCCTCATTGGTAAAAGGGTTAAATGTTATATTTGTCTCAGAAGTGTTCAAGGTGTATCATATATGTCCTAGAGACATTTTTAGGTCCAAATTTGTTAAGTTTAAAAATTGATCAATTTCGCTCTTTACTATTAAAAAACTCACGTTAACAATTAAATAATGGACGTTAACCGCTAATATTGTAACGGTAAATTGTGAAATTAATCAATTTTTCACATTTTTAGGGCAAATTTAAACCCAAAAATATTTCTGGGGCAGATATGATATACCTTACATACTTTCGGGGTAAATATGACCTTTAACACTTGGTAATACGATCAATTTGTTTTAAAGTAATCTATTCATTTTTCATCCCTTTCTTTCATTCTCATGTCACACAACACTTTACATTCAACTTATATAATAACCTACTGATTTGGATATATCATGCATGTGTGAGTAGATAAGAACACGACGATACAGGGATCATGTTGGAATTAATGAATTATTCAATTCCCTGTCGCATTTTTTACGAAAATTTAGTGTTCCATTATATATGGAGTATTGGTATTATATATATATATATATCATGCCAAAAAATATATATAAATTTAGGCGCTTAGAAATATAAAATAAAGAATCTAACGTGTTCCATTTTAGATCTTAACAATTTTATTAACAACACACACACACACTCCCACTCTCACTCACACTCAGCTCACACTATGCTTAATCAAGCATATACATAAAACATTATCCATTTAATTGAATTTAGATACTCCTTCGTTATTAAATAATGCAGCACTGTAATAAAAAAAAATAATGCAGCACTTATTTATTTAATTTGATTAAATTATTAATGTTAGTTAATTTAATTAATATATTATGTTTTCCCCCTAAAACATCTTAATCATATGTCTTAACTCTCTCAAGTCTCATCATCTTTCTTACTTGAATATTGTTAAGGGAGTATCAATGAAGATAATCTGAGAAAACATAAATACAATTAAAAAAAAAATTATATTTTACAATTAGGACCAATATCAATTCCTCAAACAGACTATTTATTAAAGACCATAAGAGTATTATATTTAGAATCAAAATGAAGCCATGGATTTAGTTTTTATAGTCAGGATGAGTGAATAATAAAAGTGAGGCATCTCTACATATGTTGGAAGGCATACTGAAACTTGACAAGAAATAAACAAATTAAAGGGATGGCTGTGTACGTCTCATGTTATTATTCTTCTTTTGGTGGATGCTGACTGTATATATCTAACTTCTTTAACCTTTTTTTCTCCTTTGCCGAGTTGACACCAGTTGCATGCATGCCATTAGTTATCACAGATGACTTCTGTACGTCTCATTTCTTTTAATGACTTCGTCAACTTACACATTTATATTTAAACTACCATTAATTTCCTTCTTGATATCCTTTTTCATTCTTATATTTCTCATATACATTCTATTTGTTTGATATTTATTAGAGTATTGTTATCCATCAAGTATCAATTAAAGTCGAGTTGCAATATCACCATTTGGCTGTATAAAAAAATGAGAGAGAAAATGGGTGTCATTTGGTTTTCTAGTCATATAGCATATTAACACGTGTATGTATAATTTTAATTTTGACTGTAAAAATAGGTGTAACATGTAACATACACTAATCCATAGTTGATTGTTATTGTTGGATTATATGTCTGAGTCATTCCTCGATGGACCAAATCGTCCGAAAGAAGATCTGACGGATGAGGAGTGATATGGAGAGTTGACAGTTGACTCAATCAGCATTTATTGTTGATTGAAGTTAAATCATTTCCTTATAGGAAAATGAGAGAATCTGTAATAATTACTGATTGACGACATTTATGAGAAGCATTAATGACGGTGACAATATTCCTTTCTGCCGTTCAATTTAGCTCTCCCTACCCATGCATCTTTTTTATAAGTAGGGAAATTTGTTCCATTTTTTTCACTCAATATTTGGTAATAAGCTTATGACATTCGAAATATGATGTGATATGTATGTCTTAGTAAAAATATAAAGGACAGGTGAAATGTACCGCTCCACATTATTAAATTTTAAAATGCCAATTATTCCTCTATATATATGAATACTTAAAGTAAAGAAATTCTCTTCAACCTAAAAATAATATGAAGTTAATGGCTAACTTCCATATCCAAGAGATAAGGTGAATTGTAACAATTTTCACACTTGAGGGGTGATATTACTCCATTAAATAATTAGGGATGACAAGTATTCATCATGAAATAGTTAAGTAAGAAAATGACCTTTAACCCCTATAGTAAAATTTTTTTTTAAACATTTGGGGAAAATGTTTGAATGATTCAAAACGTGGGGGTGTGAGTGATTGAAGGACATGGAGGTAAAGGGTCCACACTCCACTACTTAATCAATGACACTGTATTTAATGCTATCCACATGAAGCTCTATTGTTATGCCCTACCATTTCAAACTCTTCTAAGTCACTTATATTTCACATACATTAAAGAAACCTTAAAACTCATTAAATTTTCATTTAAAATCCAACAAATTTTTAATTTTACTCGTATTTAATATCCACTATACCACATGAAAATTAAATCAACATATAATAAATGAAGAGTAAACTATTTATACATTTACAGTAAATATTTATTAAAGTGACTTATATATGGGACCAAATAAAACCCTCTTTCCCTACCATATAATCAAGACCAGAGGAGTATATCAAGGAAATAAGTGCCCACCCAACCTGGCCTTTAATTTGACTCTCCCCCACCTATTTCATCCCTTTTCTCATGTTGATCAATTCTTACATTTTTTATTATATTCATGCATTTAAATACAAATTCAATCCAATAGAAAACAAATCGATGAACATCGATTATTGAATTAATTAAATTTATTATTATGTGATTTGTACGTATTTTATCCTCTGTGGCATACCTTTCACGACTTTGTAAGATCAAGTGCTTTATCTTTAATTTATTTTACAGCCGTACATACATGTGTAGTATTCATTAATTATTACTTGAAATGGTAGTTACAAAAATTATATCACACTCGGGTCTTTATTATGAGTCACTTGTAGGAGAAATTGTGACATATAAGTCACTTGTAAGGTATTTGATTAATGTGTTTAAATTTTACCCTTATTTAATCATTGTTAAAAAATGAAAAAGATGACAGATGATCAATGCGAATAATTTATAAATGTAAAGAAAGAGGACCTTAGTAAAGATAAATTTAGAAAAAAACTTACTCCCTCCGATCTTAAATATATGATATATTTATGGAGTTGATCTCTTTCTAATTTTTCTCCATTTTTTTAAAGTATCCCTAATGACACTCCTTAATAATAAACATGCAAGAGATATAGGATATGAATAAATCTAGATACTTAGGGAGTGTTGATAATATCATATAGGTAAATAGGTAAATTCATAAGAGACAAAGGGAGGGTATGATTTTAACTAATTTTTCTAACATTCTTAATATAATCAAATTCGGTAAATATGTCTTATATTTAGGATTGGAGGGAATATTTATTTTGTTTAATGCATTCTTTAGTATGAGAGTGGGTTATAAGTGACTTATAATTAACAAGAATTAGAGTTGATACGGAAGTACTCATCGAACACCCCTTTAATTATCAACAATGTATAAATAAAATGATTTAGGAAAAGCAGAAGCACCAATTTAAATTATTTTATTATATAATTCTGTTTATTAAACGACAAATAATATAACTTTGCTATTATGTGATGTCAAGAAGCAAATCGTAGTGATATTTCCTTGATTCTTCATTATAAAATATCTAAGTTATTACGTACAATGAGGGAATGCGTGTAATTGAATTGGTCTTTCATCTTACAGGTTGTAATCACCACTGATACAGTGGTATAGCTCACAATCAAATACAAGTGGTTTTCAAGAGCATGACATTCTATATGCTTTTTGATAGATATTGCCACTTTAATAATGACTTTTTCGCTACTGTTTCTTTTTTAATATTAATTCATAGTTTTCCAAAAGGGGTGAAAGCTGAATCTTTTTAAATTAGTCAATCAAGTAATCAACTTTTTAGCCGACTCTTTAATTTCTCTCCATTATTCTATCAAAATCTAAAAGCTTAGCTACGAGGAAGAAGCATGCTACAACTAATTAATAAGCCGTTCCAGCCATCACACAGCTCCAACTTCATTAATAGCAATGAAATTACATTAAAAACTTCCTGCTTACATAGTAAGAAGCTCATATACAAACAGAAAAACAAGAAAAAGACAAGAACTTGAAATATATAAAGATAAAAAGCCATAAGATGAAGACTGATTTGGGCCCCAAAATGGATCGATAAGTAACTAAGCCCATAGGCCTAGTATTGCTGCATGCAGAACACACATGAAGCTCTGTAGTCCAATGTTGCCCAAATCACTTCTCTTATTGTGTCTGGTGAAGGTTGGAAGGCGTGGAAATAAAACCAGCTTGCTTCCAAGTCTAATTACTGAGTTGAAATCGGCCATCTTTGCATAAGGAAACGCCACAATGAAGCTCCAGACAGTCATAGAACTTCGGAACGTGAATAACCCTTAGGCTATATAACAAGGAGGATGAACAGAACCTCCGACGCTTGGAACCAAAATTTTCTCCATCCAGATAAAATATAGAGGAATATCAATAAGTTGGCCAAGGAGATAGTAAACAGAAAGTTGGCTATTAGTATAAAGGAAGTAAAACAAAAATAGAAACATATAAATTATTAGTATATTATGGTTCAGCACTGCAAGCAAGATTGACGTCTAAGTGGACTGTTGAAAAACTTAGAGGCCCTTGATAATATCATTCGCAAGAGCGGAGTTTGTGCCACAACCCAGAATATTGGAGAGAGGCTCTTCCCATGAACGCTTCATTTTCCTTCTAATAAAAAATGTCTCCAAAAATACAGACTGAAGTGAGGTGAGGATGAACTCTTCAATTCCTGATATCTTATAAAAGAGAGAGAGCAAAATGAGAGAATGTGAAGAGTATTCTCCAAGCGATCACATTGAACTCTCCATTGAGTTAAAATGCCATTGTCCATGGTAAACCAAAGACACTTCATAGAACCATTCGAATTAGGGGACCTCCCAAACTTTTGAAATTGATTAGAACCTTGGCATTTACTGAGATTGCCAAGTAAAAAATAGAAGGATTTGTGAAGATTAAAATTGCGACACCTCAGTAAGTCAAAGCATGTAACAGTGGTAACATTGTGAGGAAAATTTTTATGAACCAAACAACAACTTAAAAGTAATGATGGTGAATCTGAGCAAAGCTTAATTTTCTTCCCTTGACTAGACTTGAGTTCATCTCCCTTTCGTTTTCTTTTGGACACATCATTAGCAGAAGAAGTAGCTTTCTTCCATACAAGATGCAACACTCGCCACTTCCAGGGCTCAATAAACAATCAATATATGCTTACTTTGATTCATATGTTTTGCACAATCCAAGGAAATATAATAGAGTTATTTAGTTTTGGGTAAAATTAATATGAATTTGCAATTTTATCCTTATATATAATTTATTATACATAAACTTTCACTCCCCTCTTAATTTACGTTTAATATATAAGGGTAAAAATAGAAATCAAACATTTATTACATTAACTTTCACATGTTATCTCCTATAATAATATGGACTAAGAAAATTCTTATGTTACTTCTTACTGGACATGGATAGGAGAGAGTAAAACAAACAAAATTTTATTGTACTTGATTTTTTTTTTGTTGCCTAAATGAACTATGCAATATTGATATTTCATATGTATTCAATATTAATTAGATCAATCTTCATTTTTTTAAGATTATATTATTCTATTACAAGCCCATCAATTAGTTATATTCACTAAAGAAATCTTTTGAATAAATCAAAATAATGCATTATGAAGGTATCTGGTCAGATTCAATGAAACAATTGTCGACATGGCTTGACTTAATTAATTGAACGCATATAGATTTTAGAGTAAGTTTTACGTTTTCGTATCCGGTAAAACAAATTTTTTACGTTTTCATGTAAGGTTTCAGTTTTTTTTTTTAAAAAAAACACAGAAGTAAAAATAAGGTTTTAACTTTCAAGTTAATTTCAACCGGCTATTATTCTAGCCCTTGACATTTATGGACCAGTTTAAGTCTTAGCTAGGTAGAGATTATATACGAAGTACTATATTTTTTGGTGCGTTACAAACATATATGGTTATATACTATATACAATATATTGTTCACGACTTACCTAATAAATAAGTTGTATACTAAACATATGGGAGCGAGAAACAACATTAGAAGCATAACTCATGGTAAGTTATTTTTACAGCTCTTTCAAAATAAATTTAATAATAATCAATATTAATATCAAATGTAACAAGTATATCAAATGAAATTATGTTGATTAACCATACAACTTATATTTTTGAACTTTATGATCGGCAGGAACCCCTCTTATTTTTTGTGATCCTCTTCTCCAATCCTAATCATTTATAAAATTTAATGGCTGAAAAAATGAGAAGAAGTAATAGAGAGAAAATGTAGACGAAAATATAGGATATGAGAGAGAGAATATGAGAAATTTGTGTTATCGTGTTTTGTTTTTAACCATCAGAATGTATGGATGGTTAGGATTAGTGAAAAGGAGGAGAATGTGATCATAAAAAATAGGAGATCCTTGCTAGTGATAATAAACAGTTATACACCACACTTAGCTCAGTTAACATAAATAATACGAATATAAAATTATATCATTTACCCTCAAACTAATACAGAGAGAAAATGTATTAATCTTTGAAAAACTAGTGTCACAAATAATAAGTGACCTCATAATGGGTTTAAGACGCATTAGATTTTTTAGCTTAACTAAAGATGTTGGTCACTATTTTACGCGGCACACGTGGGACCAGCATAGCATATTTTCAATTGACCAATCCCATACATACCTAGCACCCAACCAAGGTTAGGCTCCAAGGTTTATCCCACACGGCACGTGTGGTTTTGGTTCATTTATTACATCCCCTCATCTTATATTATACTCCTCCGTCCCAATATATAAGGTCTTTTTAACTAAATTGTGATTTCCTAAAATTTTAGTTAAGGGAAAAAGATAAAAAAATCCCTTCAAATTTACAAAAACCTAATTAAGGAATTTTGAGTTGTTAATTGTTGTTAATACCTATCATGAAGTTATTATTGGGATTTTGCAAATTAGAAGGGATTTTTTGTCTTTTTCCCTTTAGTTAATGTTAGTTAAAAACAATAAATGTGTAGAAAATATACCATTTTTTCCAAAAGTGCCCAAATTTATGAATGAGTAAGAGAGGTGGTAAATATAAAAAGAAGATGAAAGAGAATGTGTGGGAAAAATTAATGCATGGGTAAAATGGGGAAAAATACATTTATTACTCAAACAATGTCAAATAGGACCTTATATTTTGGGACAAGGTCATTTAAAAAAATAGACTTTATATTATGTGACGGATGGAGTATTTTCTTTCTCATCTCATATCACAACATATACCAAATCCCAAGCATACCTTACCAGAATTTGCAGACCCTTCATGTTCATCATTACCCTCATTATTTCATTCATTCATTTTTGTTATGTAAGAGTTTGCTGGAAGTAAAGAAAGTTTTTGGTTTTTGTGTTTCATTTATTCATGTTTGATTATGAATGGGTAATTTATTTCCCCTATTTGTATAGCCTAAACAAATTGATATGAACAAAAATGCAATTCAGTCAATCTACACAATATGGATTAATTGGATGAAAGCAAAGGAAGGGGTTCTTATTCAAAAGGATATGATGTATATTTGGAAGTTGGAACTTAAACCAACGTATACGAGGCCAAATCATAAATACGCAATCCAAGGAAGCAAGTTGGGTTATTATAAGGCTGCCTCACATGAGCTGCTCTCGTCTGCCCCTTTGAACGAAAGTTATTTATATTTAATTATTTGAGTGATTGAGTAATTTAAATTTGAATAATTTCAAGTTTCGTATAAAAAAACAACATTATGTAATGGCGGAATAGGTCATGTGGTCTTAATTAATTGCAAATGTAGTAATCAAGAGACGATATTAATAGTGACACCGTAACAAAGAAATACGAATGCTGATGATAATGCAGCACCTTAATGGCCACATTTCCTTCAGTCATGTCACTGCACTAGCGTTGACCATTTCAAACTAACCCAAAAAATAAACTCCAATTGATTATATATTTTAGATCGTTACCAATCGAACACTACTCAATCATTGTGGGACCAAATTATCAATCAAAGGAATCTGATTATTAAAAAAAAAAACGATTTAAAGCCTATAATTCATCAAAGGATGCAAAGATGAAATTCACTTGTATGATACACATAACCATACAATATTAAAGGAATTTGATTAATATATTTCATTATGATGGCTTTAAGAAATGGGAAAGGGGTTGGTGATGATGTACATATATGTGTGTGTGGCTTTGGATTAGAAGGAATGAAAACTATAAATATATGTGTTGGAATAAAAAAGAATGAGAAAAGAGGGACATATATAGGTGCTTATTTTATACACACATTCTCTAATCCTATAAGATTAAGTTGATATTTTTTTGGAGAGATTAAGTATGGAAAATAAATTACATTAAAGTATTTATATGCAGAATTTTTTTTTACTCAAAATTAATTTATTTTACTTACACACTAATGTATAATCTAATTACATATAAAATATGTTAAATTAAGTGATTTATTTGCCTTCCTTAATCTAAAAAAAAAAAAAAATCAGTTTAATCTTATATGAAGGATGAGAGAGAGTGTGTGTATATTGTGTTGGGTACTGTGCTAATCAAGGTTCAAAAAACCGGACCGGACATCGAACCGGATGAGGCACTGGTTCAAGGGTCATTGGTCGGACCGGGGGTCGGACCGGGTCAGACCGTTATATTAAAATAATAAAATTTTATTAATATTAACATTAATAATCACTAATATATCAAAATGTAAATATAAATAAGTATGCATGATTCATCAAACATGAATATTTAATGTTTCTATAGAGAGAAAAATAGAAAATATTAGTTGATTACACGTGAAAATAAATATTATTCTACAATCTATAGACTAAAATACAAGTACTAAGAACAACAACAGTTAAATATTAAACATATGTAAGTGTAAAATAGCATTTAAAATATTATAGTTTCCTGATTTCTAAAATTAAGTGAAGTGAAAGTTGGTAATTAGGTGAATTGTAACAAAATAAAAAAAACATTTTTTTATTTTTTAAAAAACAAAACCGGTTCAACCACCCCCGGGTTGAACCGGGCTGACCGGTTTTCACCGGTCTAACCGGGTTTTGACCGGGTCAACCACCCCGGTCTGAAGCCTGAATCGGACCGGACCAGAGACCGGTTCCCGGTCGAACCGGCCGGTCCGGTCCGGTTTTTTTTACCTTGGTGCTAATACTGCTTCTATCACGTTCATAACCCAACTTTTGTTTGGTTCCTCTGTCACTAACAACAACAATAACAATAATAATAATAATAGTAATAATAATTAAAAAAAAACTCTTACCATTTCGGACCCTTATTTGACAATATATATATATATATATATATTTCTTTCATTTTTTTACAATATACTTCCTCCGGTCCTAATAATGATAAGACTACTTTGACTTTTTTGACATTTTTTAATAAAAAAAGTAGTTTCAGTTAAAAAAAAACTTTTTTCCTCAAAACTAATTTATTCTACTTATAAATTAACCTATAATCTAATTTCATATGACATATGTTATAATTTAGTTGTCTTATTTACTTCCTTAACTTCTTCAAAAAAAAAAAAGTCAAAGTAGTCTTATATTTTGGATCGGAGGGAGTATATCAAATTAAATTGTATTTCACACACATGCTATGAGTCTGGAGGTACGCTTTTATCTAAGTGAGTTTTCGGGACCCAACTGATATAAGCTTTATCCTGTAAAAAATCTCACACGATATAGTAATATTGCTATCCCGATTTTGTTTTGAGATACGATTTTGAAAATAATCTTCTTTATTCGTTAAATACTATGTCTATATAAAAATCATTAGGGTCCATTTGTACAAATAATGAACTGACAGAGAGACAATTTTCAAAATGTACCTTTATCATAATCTTTTGTGATTCATGGCTCACAAGAAAGTTTTTTTCGTAAAGAACATTTTACTACCATAAAGAAAATGTATTTGTGATATTGATAATAGGAAATATTCCAGATGAGAGGACAGATAGATAAAAGGAAAACTATTCACACACAGGTATGTGTACATACATAATTCATATTGTAGAGCTCGTATAAGAAAATTCACCAAAAAATTTATCACTTTGAAGAGGCACCATTACAGTTTGGGTGATATTGCCGTGGATTATTCATAGCACTTTTATGTCTCCTGGTTCCCTAGTCTTAGCAGGTACTAATAAGTCAGATTTCAACCACAATAATGAAATGTTGTTTGTGGTTTTCGGCTCGATCAGCATGTGTTATCTTTGGAGTACTGGTTCTGTAGTTGCAATACTTCTTTTCAATCAAACCAAATCCATTGTTAATCAAATGTTGGGCTTTATTCTTCTTAAAGTTGACTCTTACAACATACTTATTCGCCTTGGTTTGTGTAGTCACATTCTTACTCATCACATTGTAGAGCTCGTATAAGAAAATTCACCAAAAAATTTATGACTTTAAGAGGCACAATTACAGTTTGGGTGATATTGTCGTGGATTATTCATAGCACTTTTCTGTGTCCTGGTTTCCTTGTCGTAGCAGGTGCCAAGTCAGATTTCAACCACAATAATGAAATGTTGTATGCGGATTTCGGATCGATCAGCATGTGTTTTCTTTGGACTACTAAATCAAACCAAATCCATCGTTCATCAAATGTTGGTCTTTATCCTTCTTGGAGTTGATAGTTACAGTATACCTCCTCGCCTTGGTTTGGGTACTCATATTGCTGGAAGTTGGTTGAAGTATCCTTTAATACTTTGCGCTTTAAGTTGGTTCTGTTTGTATAGCTATATAATATTTGAAGCTTTTATGTTCTAACTCATACTCTAATTTTTTTCTTTAACTGTGCGATGGGTGTATGCTGCTATCTTATGTGTGGTTTTCTTATACTTCCTTTTCACATGATATAATTGGTTATTCCATAAAAAAATAAAGGGTTGTGATATTAAAGATTTCAATTAATGAACAAATGTTGCTATGTTGAAATTTGATGCATTTAAAATGATTGGAAGGTGAGATATAGCTGTTTAGTTTCCGCTTTTGTGGGGGTTAGTAGAGGTGAATAGTCAAATTATTTTTCTTTAGTTAATGGATTGCCATCATTGGTAAAGGGTTCAATTTTGTTTTAAAGTAATCTATTCATTTTTTATCCCTTTCTTTCATTTTCATATCACACAACAGTTTCATTCAACTTATATAATAACCTACTAATTTGGATATATCATGCTTGTGTGAGTTGACATGAACATGATGATATAAGTATCATGTTTGCATTAATGAATTCGATTCCCTGTCGCATTTTTTACGAAAATTTAGTGTTCCATCATATATAGAGTATTGATAATATATATAAATATATCAGGCCAAAAACTATAGTATAAATTTAGGCGCTTTGAAATATAAACAATCTAATGAATGCGTCTTATTTTAGATTTTTACACACATATACACTCCCTCCCTCCCTCCCTCACTCACAGCTTAATCAACCATATACATAAAGAATCGAACCAAAATATATATATATATACTCTATAAAATACCTTAAACTTCAGAAATAACCTTGATTATGGAAGAGATTGTTTGCCCTCGTGATTTAGTGATTATTTGCATATAACACAAAATATAAAGTAGCTGAACTATAAATTAATGAGAGAGTCATATGGAATGCAAGAATAGGTTTCTAACTTCAAAATCAGATTTTCCACCATATTCATCCTAAAAACCGCCAACAATCACTTGATGACAACATTTCTTCATCGCAACAATGCCAGAATTGGCAGCCATGATCCATACAGCCAACTTCTTCAGAACATTACTATAATATAATGGTTAAAGTTAGATAATGCCCCTGGATGACCCAAGGATCTATCATTAGGAACCTACTTGTAGTGATTAATATCAGTGAAACACAACAAAAGATGGGTCCCAAGAAAGTAAATCTGTAATCTCTAATCATGTAATGGAGGGCATTCAGAAGTATGAGCATAACAATATAACAGTTTCACATCCTAGTCTATATTCTGTACATGGACATGTAGCAACCTGCGATGTTCTCATATGCCTATAATTAAGTAGATTACTAAGAAACTGATTTAGGAGGAGTAGGTTTCCCTTGCAATACAGACCATGGAGGCCGCTTGTTGTGTTCCTGCACATTAACCATAACCACAACTAATGTTCAGTTCGTTTCAGAAATAATTTCTCTTACACAGGAAGGGACTTCGGATTGGATCCCACAATGAATATAAATGGGTATGTTTATGAACACAAGAGCTCTGATTCCCACTATGTAAAACTGTATTGGATCAAAAGAATAAAGCTATTATACAATTACAAAGTTTCTCCCAGAACTAAGACCAACAATCCTCGAACTGAAAAGTATCACAAAGGAAGGGCACTTCATGAAAGGTTTATTAGTCTTTTATCCATTTCAGGCAAATCATGATAGGTTAACAGTACATATGTTGTCCATTATTTCATTTCTTGAAAACTGTTGTGATACATTTCTACTTTGAACACTTATCCTAGGGAAGCTTTTACATACTTCTGGCTGGGTGTGGGGGTGGTGACTGCACTTTATCTATCAGAAAAATATCAGGTTAAACACTGCGATAATATACTATAAAAGTAACTTCCAGTTAATTCAAGTACATTCTGAATGTGTGCAGAAACATAGCAAAGTGTATCGAAATAGAAAGATTGTGTTTAAAGCTATAATTAACACACCTCAATTTTCGTCACAAACTGGCAAGAGCAACACCTAACTTGTGGAGCACCATACGGGTACATTAACAGAACTGCGCAGCTCCCACAGTTGACTTGCCCAACCTGCTCAGCTGGAATAAAGGATTGTCTTTCCAATATCAGCAGCTTGCCACAAAGCCAAAAAAACTCAAATATAGAATAGAGTTTCACGAAATACAGCTTAAAATTAAAAGTAAGGAAGAAAACGTGTATGATGCAGAATTTACTTATTAATACCTAATAAGCAAGCTAGGATTTGCATCAATTGTATAAATGCTTATGGCATGATTGATGTAGCCAAAAATGCATAAAATTGAAATCAAAATGCAAAGGCGAGACTTGCAACAAGGATAGACAGAAGGAAAAGGAAAGGGAGCCAACCTTCTAACACAAGGTTTACTGTCTGACAGCAAGAACACTTAACATGCTTGGCACCTTGTGGATATGAAAGAAGGCGACGACAAGAACCACAAACCATTTGAGCCATTTCTGTTGGAATAGCTTGCGCATGAGAGTTATACAAAGCTTAATTCATGGAAATTGAGGCAAAAATTATGAAGTTCCATTATTGCCTAATTCCATAAATGCAGTCATATTATATATGATCACAAGTTACAGACAGAACAGATAGGCCACAGTGACTTGATGGGCAGAAGCCCAAAAATTCAGGAACCTAGCTTTGAAAGATGCGTTTCCTTTGCGACTCTCACAAGGCCAAGCAGACTCACAATCTCCCCTGCCAATGTTTCCTCCTCAAAATCTGACAACAGTTCAATTTAATTCCCCACCCAACTCCCTGATTTAAGACACTTTGATTTCAATAGTGAGGAAAGGGAGTAGATGTCCAGTATCAGCGCTTCTGTAATGAAAGTCTCCTATGATATGTCGTTAAATGCAGGATTTTGAAGACAACCTCAAGGCTTGGAATAACAGTGTAACAGACAGTTCAAAATGCAAAATTCAAGCTGCTGATCGCATGATCAGTGAACAACATAGTATAACTGAGATTAAATGAATTCATAAGAGGTCTAGATTCCTGCTGGCATCTAAGCTTGAACGAGATTGAAGTAGTCACGAGCAATGCACAAGGGATTTAAGTATGCTACTTACCTCAATGAACCATGGCACAAATGGCAATCTTTTTTGTACCTTCGATCAAATGCCACCTTAATTGATGAAAAAGCTGTAGGCCCTCGTTTTCATTGTTTTAGAAATCAGTTCTTATTTATGAAGGTTTTCAGTTCTTATTTCCCGGAAAAAAAAAAATACAAAATCTTGTTTCTGGGAAAATGAAATTAGAATATCACTATGAAAAAATGGGTGAAGAGAAAAACGTACCTTGGAAGAGAGAAGGAGACGACAGGCGGCGAAGTTGGAACAGTGAACACAAAAGGCAGAGCCGATTATTGTCTGGGGCCGGAAAATCGACCGCCGCCACAGCTTTTCTATGATAGGCTCTAAAATTTATTTACTTTTTTTTTCTTGGAAAATTTAGTTTGTTTAATAAACTACTATAAAGGTTGGACCTTTTTTATGCATATGGATTGGGCTTTGTTTGGCAATTGCATTTGCGTCCAGGGCTAAGCCCCTTATATCTTTATATTTCTTTTAAATGACCCAAAATTCATTATTCAAATTATAAAATTATAATGTAAAAAATTCACAATTTTTGTTCTAAATTTTGAAACATATATTAATCGTGATATTGTTCTATGAAAAGATCAAATATTAAGATTAATTATTTATTATTATTCCCATCGCTTGCAACAAATAATGAAGTAATAAACCAAAATTATAAAATAATCCTACAGGCCTTTTGATGGCCCCCACCTTTTTAAGAAGCTTTCAACTATTGCTTCTGTAAATGGGTTTCCGTGGTACTACCATACCTCACAATAGATTTTGTAGGTATGCTATGGTATGTTTGTTATTTCGAGTAGATTTAATGTATATGTTTTTTGGGGGGTTCATTCTCTATATTTATTTATGCATGTGTTTCGTCAAGATTTATTTGCATATCTTCTATTATGTGTTTCTCAAATGGCCGTTTACATAAGACTTGATCTTGTAATGTTCAATTTATTTAGGGAAAAAAGCTTTGAAGCAAAGAGGTTAATCCTTTTTCTTTTCTAAATATAAGTTTAAGTGTGTTGATTTAGAGCTCACAAGAGTTACTTCATGTAAGAGAGTATCTACAAATTACCCATCCGTCAATGAAGTCTTTACATTGGAAATGAGGCTTAAACTTACAATCTTATAGGTTATAGGTTATGATGCAACTATTTACTAATTGAACGTTTATTGGCCAAAGAGATTAATTTCTTGTATACTAATTCTTAACTATAATTCTTTTTCCATTTACGAACTGCGATTACTTAATTTTCTTTTCTCTTTCTGGCCAGATTTAGTTTCAGTTTGACAAGACTCGTATCTCCTGATTTTCCGTTGACAAAAGTAAAGAGTCATCAGTTAATTACTCTCACGTTAAGCTCCTGAGGATGAGACAGATCACAATGTGCTTACACTGAACAATTTGAGTCGTGTAGCGTGTAGCGTGTAGCGTGTGTGTGTGAAAAGTTCAAACTTCTCTAGGCTCTTAAGTTTATGATTTCAAGGACTGAAATCGTAAATTTTGAGGAGGAACTTCCATTTTTTCAAAAATTCATTTGGCACAGTCGACATTACTTATGTATGTTCCTTACTTTTCTCATATCTATGTATAAAAAAAAAAAAAAAAAAGTTTTCTCATATCTAGTAATCAGCGGGCCCGGAGAAGATAAAGGTTGGACTATAATTGATCCAAAAGCAAAGACAGCACGCAATATGAGAATTAAGCTTACATATATAGGAAAGCATAGTGCTTAAATTGTTCCATGGAATCACATCTTAATTAATTGACATATTAAAAGATCAAAACACTAGAGAAATCAAAACGAGATGAATACTATAGGCATCAAGTAAATAAACATAAGGCAAGAGTTTCATTGCTGGGTATAAGATTATCAATAGACACTCTGAATAATTTCTTCAGCAGCTTGCCTGAATATATCCTCCGCTGATAACATTGCCGCAGGAAGCTGAGCCGAATCTTTGTTCACCTGCAACATTATTCATCCACAGAATAATCCTAAGTTGCTTTGAGTAAAATTTAGATAATTTCTTCCTGAAAATATCCAATGAGATTGATGAATTCCTTTTTACAAATAAAAAGCATAACATCGTTAATAAACTTGGACATAGAACTCATCTTTTCCTCTACTAACATATGTAAACAAAGCCATAAGTATGATAATGCAAATATTTATACTTACTAGAGCTTGTAACATATAGAACCTGCGATTATTACTGTCACATGAAATGTGGGCAGACAAAACCTCAATCTTGTACTTCTCGAAAACACAGCAGATAGTGGTCAACACGCCGCGACTCTTGGTAGAGCAAACACTGAAGTTAGCTTCTTGGCCAGTAATGCTGACAACCACATTTGAAGAAGTCCAAGTTTGGTACTTTACTTCTTCTGGCTCATTATTACGGTTATTACGTCCAATTGAAGTGGATGAGGAGGCAGCAGCTTGCTGTTCTTTTGCAGCTTTAAATCTTTCCATCCTCTTCTTTTCCAGGTTTGTCAAAGTACCCTCCAATGTTTTTATGTAGTTCATTGTTTCATCCACTATTGTCACTTTGTCTGCCTGCAAAACACAAGATAGAAACATTGATAGCATCTTTGTCCTTTTGAGTTAACAAAGTGATACGATCAGGTTAGGAGGCCATCAATGAGATGTATACTCCCCTGGTCCTAAATGTAAAAACTAATTTAAAAATTGATTTTGATCGTAAATGTAAGACTTATATTCTATATTTATTAGTCTTTTCCAATATTACTCTTAACTTAATTATTATTAGATGTTCTATCAAATAAGGGAGAGAGTGTGGAAATTACTGTGATGTTTTGAAAAAAAAGAACATATCATATAAACTAATTTGACTAACTTCTTTAATTTAAATGAATTAGATGAATAGTTAAGGAGAGAGAGGAGTAAATAGGAATTAAAAGTTGAAGGCACTTGATAATTGTACCTGAGGGGGAACATGAGGGAGCATAGCATGAAGGTCACCAAACAAAGATCTGATTTTCTTGCGCCTCTCCTTCTCAGTAGTATCCATTATTTCATCATTAGCACTGTTAGCAACACCCTTCTCCTTCTTCACTATTGTTGTGGCTGAAGCAGCATGAGAATTATAATACAGTTCATCATCATCATCACCAGGTAGGGTTAGGGTTAGGCCCTTCCTGAATTTGTGAGAATAACTGGACTGGTTTTTACTCTCTCGTTCTCTTTGTACAGACATGGCTGTGGACAGAAAGCAGAAATGTGAGAGAGGTTTGGGATGTAAGAGCCCTATTTATAATGAAGCAGATAAAGATAAAATGATCATAGCCAGAGGTTCAAGCTAGGTTTATTTTGTTCTACCATATGTGGGTCCTACTAAACAGTGGGTCCTACTATAGAAGGAAAGGTCCTCTTCGGTTGTTTCATCCTTCACATGGTTTTTGATCTTCGATTCGAAAGCCAATATATCAGCTGTAATATACAATAATGGAAGGGACTGTCATGAACATCGTGGTTAATTATAGTTGTAACAAACCCGGATACGAAATGATTATTATTGTAAGTAACTTCTTCCTTCACATGATTTTCCATCTTCAAGGTTTTATACTAATTTAATTACTAGCCACTAATATATATACTCATCTGGTCCTATTTATAAGTCACTTCAAGCATATTTCACACAGACCAAGGAAAGCCTTAAAACTCATTAACTTTCCACTAAAATTCAACAAATTTACAACTCTACCCATATTAAATATCCACTATACCACATGAAAATAAAGTCAATATATAATAAATTAATGGTAAACTTGTACATTCACACTAAATATTTAATGAGGTGACTTATATATAGGACCAAATGAAACCTTCTCTCTCTGCCCTATAAATAGGACTAAAGGAGTATGTAACAAAGGTTGGTCCAATTGGTAAGAAGTTCGTTTAAGACTCATTAGCTCGTAAGTTCAAAAATGCCACTGTTTATGTAAGTACTTTATTGGTGAGCAATATGTAAGTATCTCTGTAAGAGTTTTTTAACCCTAAATCAAATTTTGGCCCTAATGAACTCCGAAACCCAATTGGCCTAAACTTTTTCATTAAAATATGCATATACACAGTGAACACATGAATTTTGTGGTTATCTCAAAATGGGAGAAAGTAAATATAACCTATATATTGCCAACTTTAATCTGTTGAGGTTGCAACAAACTAAAGTAAAATGAGTATTCACATGGGAAGCAAGGCCTGTGTATGAGTATGAATAGTGTGACATCCTTATGAAATATAACAGTCTGGCCTGGGACACAGAGAACCTCACATGGAAAGCAATATATGAATATCAGTTAAATCTCTTTGCATTGCTGTTTCTAAGGAAAAGATTCCCAGATGAGTAAGATAGCCTAGAAAACGTGGTTGGTGCGGCATCTGTATGATTTTCAAATTTGATTTAAACTGAACAAATTTAAATATTTTTAACATATAATTATTTACATAATAAATTTATATTTTTTTTTTCACCGAATGATAGTTTAAAAATAATGTCTGTTGAGATAAAAAAAACTATTAAAAGAAATTGATGAAATTTCTTAGTAGCCAAAGGAAAAGAAAGCAAAAGCGATCCACATATATGATAGCGACGAACGAAATTTCTTAGTAGCCAGAGGAAAAGAAAACAAAAGCGATCCACATATATGATAGCAACGAACGAAATGGGACAGCCTACCTAAATCGTGGAAACGGGTTGTGGGAGAGCAATATAAGCATTGTGCTAGCTACTAGGTGAAGTGGTGGAGTGCTGCACCCTGGATGGCTAGAGTAAAAAGTATATCGATTCTTTGGTCTTTGTTACTATAATCCGACGACTCTTTTTCTTGATCATATTATTATCAAGTATTTAAGTAACCAGTTAATCCGGTTCATAGGAACTGGATCACAATGAGGCACATCGTTACCTCCAAATAATTATTCTAGTTGTATTCTCATGACTTGAATATAAGATAACCATTTAGACTTAAACAACCCTTTCCCATCTTTGTGGTTAAAATTATATTGATTCTACACCATCCAATTTTAATATTGACTGTTCAAATTTGGTGCTTAAGTGATGAGCACATGAACTAATTCCAATTAAGTAAATAATATAATATATGTGCCTGAAATTTTTTTTAAATTGGATATTTTGGTAACCTTTAAGTGGGCTCGTCTTAGAAGTAAACTTTGTTACTGCTGCTCTAAATTGTTTTATTAGATTTGCAAATCTATGATATTTATTTCTGATCTATTATAATTACATTTCTAAATTTCGGATGTTCTGTACATAGTTGTTTTCATTATATAAACCAACACTTCTCCAATGTGGATTAACAGGTATGATTAGAGAAGACAACAACACAGGAGATTACTCTGATAATCAATATTACCTGGCTATATATGTTTTAAGTTTTTACTAGATTTTATCCATGACATCATAAATATAGAGAAGTTCCAATTTTTGTGGTATCATTGGCAAGACATGTGGATAACTGGAAATTAAAATTCATTTAATTTAGACGAAACAACTACTGGAGATTACATTGAAAATTAAAAAAGCAAGCACGAAATTAAAGCAGACCACAACAGAAATTTAAAGAAAACACAATTACAAATCATAACACTTCTTGCAACCACCATCATCAAGAACACACTCCAAAGCTTGAATTTCTTGCAGCCACCATCAATAACACATTCCAAAGCTGGAACTTCACATAGGACAGAGAAGATAAAGTTCTCTTGCCGCTTTCTTGAATGTTTCCTCCAATGCCTCATATGAACTTCCATCCGAATTGTTCTTCCCGTTTGCCTGCGAAATTCACCAATAAAATACAATGATACATATTGAACTCTAATTAATTAAACACCTCAAAAAAATTAACCATTGTATGTGCTTGAAGATTAATTGATCCACACACACTTACACTTGCTTGAAGCTTATACAAGATTTTATACTTATCAGTTGAAATGCTGACCCACGAAATCTGAATATTATACTTGTGAAGAGCATAAGAGATTTCTTTGTAGAGGTCTTGCTTGTTATTGGGAAAGCATACTGTAAACAAAGCTTTTTCCCCATTAATGTTCACAGCCACATTTGGGAAAACCCAAGTCTTATTAAACCCTGCTGGGTTTTGTGGAACAAAGTGGGGAAGTCTCTCCCTCTTTAACTTCTGCATCTTTTCAACACGGGCTTCAAGGGTCTTAATGTACTTGATAGTTTCTTCAACAATGGTTACCTTGTCTGCCTGCACAAACAAAAAACAAGAAGAAAGACATCAAGTAAAGAAATAAATAAAAAATAAGATGAAAGTCCTGTTAAACAATCATATATTTACCCTAGTATTTTGAACAGAAGGGACCAACTCTTGCAGTTCTGAGAGGTGGAGCCTCATCTTCTTCCTTCGTTCTCTCTCTGCAGAGGTATGAGATTGACGACGACGACTGTCAACCGAGCTGAGATCTCTCTTGTTGCCTCTCAGGGATTTCTCCACAGTGATTTCTGAGCTTGAGAGATCAGAGGAGGAAGGCATGGTTGGTTATGATGAGAAGGAAACTAATGAAGGAAGTGTCTGTGAGAAGAGGTGTGGTAAGATTGGCAATGGGGAGGGGTATTTATAATGTTGAGAGGCCTGGATGGATAGGGAAGGGACTAGTGATAAAAATGTGAGCTTGCTTAAAAATAATGCAAAATTATAATAACCTCAAGGAACACGCGTGCATATGTGTGTGAAATTAGCTGGATATATGTATTTTGATTTATTCTTTAATTATAATGTTTACGAATTGGATGATAAATATGGAAGCTATATGATTACTCCCCGTATTGTGCGTTGATCTTAGTTATAAATGTTGATTCTCTTTTTAATTTAGGTAAATGTGCAATTTTACAAATAAAATGTTGCAGTATGAATGTATATGGCACAAATGATATGAATGGTGATAAAATACCTTCAGAGCAAAACAACCAAAGTCATTTATTTACTCTAGAAGTCCGTCAAATTAAGCACATAATGGATGGGTAAGGAAATAAATGGACATTTGGATAAAATATACGGCATTGGTTGTTTTACTTCGTGCTTAAACTTTATAGGTACTTTAACACATTTCAAAACATACTTATGCTATATGCTCATACTGCAGTTGCAACACTTAATTAGTAAATTTGCAGTTTTGCCCTTTTAATTTTAGTCAACCTTTTCCCAAATTAATCTTATCTATACTCCATCAACAACAATTAAACAAGGGAAGGAGAGAGAGAATTAAGGAATATGGTTAATATATTTTAGATAAAACGTGTCATCTTAACTAGTCCCTCAGCCCTAATTATACTATCACTTTGACTTTTTTGACTTTTTTTTCAGTAAAAAAAAAGTAGTTTCAGTCCAAAAAAAAAATTCCCCTCAAAACTAATTTATTCCACTTATAAACTTACCTATAATCTAATTTCATGTGACATATTTTATAATTTAGTGGTCTAATTTGCTTCCTTAACTTCTTAAAAAAAAAGTCAAAGTGATCTTACATTTAGGACCGAAGGGAGTAACCTAATTAACACCTTTAATCTAATCAAATCAGATAAATACACTCTTTTCCTTATTATAAGTCCAATTTAACTAATTCTTACATACGAAGAATTAATAGTTAGATCATTAAATATGTCGGTAGATTGATACAATTTTCCAACACTACCCTTATTCAAATTTTCCCTTTCTCTATATTTATTTATTGATTATTCTCACATCTCTCTCCTCTTTCTCTCTTCCCAACAAGAATTAAATAAGGCTAAAGTTGCAAAACAATCATTAATAACGTCTAAGTGGACTTATATTTAGGAACAAACTCTCTTTGATAGTTGAACTTATAATAAAGAATACAGTGATATGTCATATATTTATAAGGGCATGGGAGTAATTTGTAGACATTAAAAAATTTGGGCTTGTCTAAATTAATGTTTTCAAAAACTGATTGGTCTAATGTAACTTAATAAAAAAACTTATTTGGATGATATATTGAAGTCGAAGAGCCACTCTCAGAAAGCTATATAAGAAAAAAAATTTAAAATTAAAAAAAGGTTACTTCAACTTAAACATGGCTTCCAAACAAAAAAGATCATTTGTTCAAATAACTTCTTTTTTCCTTTCTAACTAGTACTAGAGTAAAATACCCTAATACCTCCTTTGTTTTGCTTTAATTATACAAACCCCCTCTATTTTTTTTTTTTTTTTGCTTAGACCCCTCCATTTTGAAAATTTACAATCTATTCCAACAACTAATACCACTAAAGGATATTCTAAAAGGATTTTAAAGTAATTTTTTTTAATTTAAAATTATATTAGAATAAATCTTCCTTACTAATTTACCCTTACAGTATTAAATCTATCATCTATATATCTTTCAATTATTTTTCAATAATTATTAATTATTTATGTTATATTCTTTGCTAACTTAAACAGAATTTCAGAATAATTATCTGAAAATGAAATATAAACAAATTGATCAAAACAAAAAAAAATTTATGAATATTGATTTAATGAAATTTACTTAAGATTTATTAATTATAAAACATACATTTCAATATAATATTAACAAATGTGTAATAGATTTAAATATTAATAAAGCAAATTTGTAACATCTAAAAAAATTAATTAAGGATTAATGATGATTTAATATTTGATTATGGAATTAATTAAAAAAATTTGGAGCGCCTTAAAAATAAATCTATGGAATTTGAGGTATTTTTTGGGATTTTTAGAAGGCTCATTTTCTTCCTCAATTTGAGAAAAGAAATAGTTAGGGAAACTATTTTAAGACTTGGAAAGTTATGGTGGAAGAAAACACCTAGTTTGTTGTTAAAATTTATTTTAGAAAGTGAAAGGATGATTTTTGCCCTAAAAGAAAATATTTTCATTTGATAATTGAAGGACTTATTAGTTTTTTCCACTCCCTACCTCATTTAATCCCTTTTCTTTTCTTTTCCCCTCTTTCCTTTTCATTCATGGGGTTCAGTATCATCTCCACCATCTTCTATTCCTTTTTCTTCTTTGTGCTTGTAGAGGGGGGAGAGAAGCAGAGAGCTCTCAGCGGAAAACCTCCGCCACCTACCATCACAATTCTGTCGGCATCATTTCTTCTTCCCCTTTCTTTTTTGTCATGCGTCGAGTGCATAGAGAGAGAGAGAGAGAGTGTGTGTGTGAGTGAGTGAGCTAGAAATTTGGAGCTTCGCTGGTGCCAGAATAGAGGGTGTTTCAACTAGCCAATTGCATATTCAAGATCTAGTGAGTCTCCTCTACACTTTTCTAAATATGGGTTTTGCATGAGTTACTGTTAATCATCAAAATTTTTGGAATTTTGATGTATATCCAAGCTAAACTAGTAATTAGAAGCATGTATAAGTTAGTTAAATTTTATTTGTGAGCTTCCGATGAGATTTCCCATTTTATATGAATTTTTGAATTTGGAAGCTTTGAGAAATTAGGGATTTTTAGTGAAATCTGAATGAGTGTGATGTTTATTGGTTTAAACCACTTTAAATCACTCATATGAACTTATCTAAAGGCTTGAATGGTTTGGTTTAGTTGTAATTTGACTTATATGGAATTTTGATGGTTAAAGTTTGAATTAGTTAGAGTTTATGGTATAATTCTTTAAGTATGATTGTTTGAGTTTCAATAGAAAATTCTATGGGTTCATTGAGGTTAAACGAAACTTTTAATCATTTTGGTTTTATTAGAATTATAATTATATGAAATTTAGGGATGTTAGGTGAATATGTATAAATGGAGATAGTGGAATTTGATATAATAAATATTCATTGATGATTTTAAGGATTGAGATATGATATATGGATTATGATTAAGGTTAAATATGGGAATTAATTGTAAATATTCTCTCTAATAGTATAGGATTTTACTAGACTTTATTAGTTATTATTAGCATTAATTAGAAATTATTAGGAGTTATTGTCTTGTCTCTTCTTCTAGCCTATAAATAGGCTCTTGTACATCAACATTTATATAATGAAATATACATTAATCTCTCAAATTTGTCCACATGGTATCAAAGCGGGACATTCAAGAGTGTAAAAATTAGGGTTTCGAGTTATGGAACTAAGGAGAGCCACGGTATAGTACCTTAGGACATTCATGTCCGATTAAAGAGACCATAAGGGGTCTCACCGCTAGCCCTAGGAGAAAGAGGAGGCTCTAATCAGCCAACCCCCGGAAGATCACGATGAGTAGCGACGCGTATGGCTGCCATGTGCCACCCGAAGAAATCACCACAGAAAGCATGTGGTGGCACGTGGCGGCGTGTGGGAGCTCCAATCAAGAAGCGGTTCTGTCGCTGATGTCGGAATGTTGTTTTCAGTCATATCCATACCACTACTTGGTCTGGGCATGCATAGTTTGGAGTCTGTGGGCCAAGGCAGTAGGTGGTATGATATTTTAGGTTATGTTGGAATATCTACCAATTTATGTGTTCTTTGGATGTCATCTATCATCTAAAGTGAGAGGAATTGTAATTTTTGTAGTCATATATTTTTCTCCTAATATTATTAGTGTTCTCCGACAAGTTGCAGCAAGAAAGGAAGCCGTAATTATGGGATAAATGTAAGAATCAGTAGCCTCAATGTTACTAGCCAAAAAGGGTAATTTCCTTCAAGCCCTAATGACATCACCGGATGAAGCAGTGTGGATTGTGGATTCTGGAGCGTCAGACCACATGACTAATTGTCATCAACTATTTATCACTTATACTCCATGTGTCGACAACCTTAAAGTCAACATTGCAAATGGTTCCCTTTCTCCTGTTGTAGAAAAGGAAGTATTTGAATCTCAGAGTTTATTACTTTGGAGTTTGTCCTCCATGTGCCAAAGTTAGTCAGCTAACAAAATAATCTAACTGTTGTACTATTTTTCTGCCTACTCATTCTGTATTTCAGGACTTATCATCGGGGAAGACGATTGGTCGTGCCAAAGAAGGTGAGGGACTCTACTTCCTTGATGGTGCCAGAGTAAGCCACCAACCTATTAAAAGTGTATGCAATTCTATATCTATCTCAATAAATGAAGAAGAAGAAGAAGAAGAAGAAGAAGAGAAAGAGGAGGCGGTTGACAAAGAAAGATATCAAAGACTTGTGGGAAATTAATTTACCTTTCTGATACAAGACATGATATAGCATTTGCAGTAAGTGTGGCTAGTCAGTACATGAGTGAGCCAAAGAAAAAATATATGGATGTAGCCTACAAAATTCTGAGGTATCTGAAAGGTACTCCTGGGAGAGGGTTATTCTTCCAGAAACAAGAACGATGAACGGTTGAAGTATAAACAAATGCAGATTGGGGAGAAACACACCTTGACCAGAGATCAACCTCTGGTTATTGCTCCTTTGTATGGGGAAATATAGTCCTTGGAAGAGTCAGAAACAAAGAGTTGTGTCTAAGAACAGTGATGAAGATGAATTAAAGGCCTTGGCTCAAGGAATAATGGAGGAACTATGGTTGAAACGAGTCCTTAATGAGATATAAGTCAAGGTGGAATTGCCACTCAAACTCTATCGTGAGAATAAGGCCGCTATAAGTATGGCTCGAATCCTATTCAGCATGAAAGATCAAAGCATGTGGTGATAGATAGACATTTCATCAGGGAAAAAATTGAAGAAGGGATCATATGTCTGACCTATCTACCAACAAACCTTCAAGCTGCAGATGTGCTAACAAAAGCAGTATACTCAAACCTGCATTTGAGAGTTGTATAAAAAAGTTGGATATGATCCAACATGAGGGGGAGTGTGAGAATTAATTGTATTGATTTTAAATATTCTCTCTAATTGTGTAGGAGTTTATTAGACTTTATTAGTTGTTATTAACAATTATTAGGAGTTATTGTCTTGTCTCTCGTTCTAGCCTATAAATAGGCTCTTGTATATCAACATTTATATAATGAAATATACATTATTCTCTCAAATTTGTTCACATTAAATTGGTTGGACATCTTGCTTAAAGATGATTTTGGTGAAGTTTGGTAAGTGTAAGAAAACTTTGATGAAGGAAATAAGTTTGGGATTGAATTGTCATATTGAGGTTGTTTGTAACACAATAGACTTGATATAGGTTAAATTAACTTAATCAAGCCAGGAATTGTATTTTTGTACCTAAATTACCATTTGAGCTTTAAAAGGGATCAAGTCCCGAAGTTATTGTATATAAGTCACTTGATTAAGTGTTAATCATGTGTATATATGTTATGGTGATTGTAGACACCAATGGATCAAGTTGAGTTTGGAAATATATATATATATATATATGGTATTGTGGTATTTCATTTGGATTATACCTCATGAGGTAACTACACTCACCTTAATGTATCTATGTGTGTGATGTTAGTTGAGAATTGTGAAATTATTTGCTATAACTCATTTGGACTATTTGATGGTTAACTTGAACGTTAATTTTGTATTGAAACAGTCTTATGGGGACTTTTTTGCGAAACTCAAGTTGATGTTGTGAACTGGATTTTGAAATTTAACAAGATGTAATCCCCGTGCGTTGCACGGATTGTATTGTTTATTCTAAATTTTTCTATCTTATTTATTTGTTTGGAGTATTTTATGTTTTAAAGAAATTAATAATAATTTCTTTTTGTTAAGTGAAGATAGTTGAATCATAGAGAATATTTGTTGAATTTAATAATAATTATTTCCAACCAAAAAGAATTCAACTATAATTACGTGCGTTATAAAGTTGGATTTGAACTAAACAATAATTAAATGTCAAAGCTTTTCAAGTAAAAAGGCATACAGTGCAACAATTATATATTTAAAATATATCTCATTTCTTAGATACACTTTATAAATTTATATCATATCTAAAAGGACGAGAAAAAGATGACCACAAAATATGAATATAGTATATAAATCATTTGATAATTAATTTATTGTTGGGTTTTGGTAGTTGATACAACTCTTACTTCAGGCACCATACAATATCCCCTAACCTCTACCTTCTTTATGGTAAAAAAAAAAAAAAAAGCTACCTCCGTAGCAAGACCTCTAATAAAAAAAGGGCTTTATACTAATATAGTATTAATTAATGAAGATATATTTTCATTTTTCTTATAATTCGTTGAATGACTCTTCAATTAAAAAAAAGTGAATGACTCAACAAAATGATTGATGATTGGTCCCCGTCAAAAGTTTAACAAATTAAAGTTTGACCCATTGGAATTTGAGATAAATGTTAAATGATGATAGGAAATAAAATTTGTTGAAGATAATTATTGTCTTTGAATTTATTCATATTAAATTTCAATCTTCGAATTATTGGATGGCATGATTGAGTATGGATTAAATTTTATCTAGTCTCAGAAGGAGTTTATGTATTATTCACTTGATTGGGAGGTGAATATATAATTCCAATTCTAAGAATTAAGAATTTTGTTTTTATTTATTAATTTGCCTATTTATTATTGGTGATACTGATGATTTGTCATGAACTAATATCCTTATTTCAATATTTCAATTAATTTATTTGTTACTTACTAATTTACATGTTGAATTACAATGTTTACTGATTATTCCTTGGTTTTATCTGCATCCCTTCATATAAAGTTTTAAAAACACAAACCATAATTTAAGAAATTTCTATGATTAAGGGAGTTAGAAAGGAAAGTTTTAAATTTGATTTCCAATTTTGACCTAAATTTTGGGAGTGAATTAAAACTATAAAGTATACATTTTTAAAATATATACGAATTACCACCTAATTCACAAACAAACCATAACGTTTTTTTTTAAAAAAAAGTCATAATATTTGAGATTGAGATTCCACTATTTAAGCACATGGGAAAGAGGAAAAACAAAATATGAATGAATTATGATTTTAATAAGACAATTTTATGTGTCATCCCTTCGCACCTATAGTGATATTAGATTAAAAACTTACAACATAAAACTTACAACATAAAAATTAACAACGCCTCCAGTCATTAATAGAAGAACAAAACTTTAGCTTTAAGCTAAGGAATTAGAAGTGACTTTATGATATAGAACTTGAAATTTTCGAAATTTAAAACTTTGCCTTCAATCGGAAAAGACATATAGTAATCAATCAAAGTTTAAAAATTCACAAAGGCCTCAATCTCGAAACAACGAAAGGAGAAATATAAATTTTATTAGAAATTACATTTGAATGAAATTATCCTTATTACATTGCTAAAGATTCAATTCAAAAACACAAGCGACACTGTAATAGTCGGAATCAACTACACACCTCTTCATCAACCAAAATCATATCGATTTTCCAAATCAAGTGGCATGGGGCAACCTTTCTTTGAACAACCCATTCTCCAGCAATAGTCATCCAAATATCTTTGTCACCATAAATATTAGCAATAAGCAATCATATCATAGATAAGTTGGCCTCAAGTCAAGAATCAAGAATCAAGAAGGAAGAAGGAAGAAGGAAGGAGAAGAAATATGTGGTAGGAGGACTGATTAGCTTTTGTATATATATATATAACACTAGCACCATGCATATTCATGATGAAGGAAGAAGCCAAGGAGACAAACTGCAATATTAAAATTAGGAAGGTAAAGCATTTCGTCTTTATAGAAATTTGGAGAGAATGACTATAACCTTTGGAAGAGGAAGGGAAAACTGACAAGAGAAATTGGAAGAGGTTGAATTACCATAATTATGCATTGATTACATAATTGATTCTTCATTATAACGTAACGTAATTATAGGAGCCATTGATTTTTTTTTTATTTGGAGCATTTATGAGACTTATTCAATCATTTTAAGAGAATTGTAGTGATCACATTTATTTTAATGAAATTATGGGAGATTTTAACGGAATTAGAGGAGAGATTACGCCAAACACACCAAAATTGTAGATGCAATCGAACTGGAGGTCACGGCGTGATTACATGATTTAGAGAATATATTGGTTATATATTGCTAACCTTTGAATTGTTGAGCTATTACAGTTTACATATGTGATTAAGGAGTCATGTGTTATATCTTGAGTTGATTTTGGTTATATGATGATTTTCCATGCATGTAGAGTTGCATTATACCATCATGTGATGTAACACTCGATTAACCCATCAAGTGGTTATGTGTACACGTCTTTGATTATAAACATAGACAGTATTTGATTGTAGATAGGGACATTTTCCTGATTGTAGACAAGGAAGTTCCCATGATTGTAGATAGAAGGTAAGCGTAGTCGGCTTGTGCCCGTTCTACTTATAGACAGGGGGCATAGGTTCATAAATATTCTTGTGGTTACATTATATCATTCTGGTATATTTATGTATATATACACTTAAACTAATGAACTGTATGTTGTGGTTGGTTATTTATGATATGATTTGATCACTACTATCCAGTTGACACTCTGCTAACACACACTCTCATGTATGCTGAGGATGAATAGTTGTTATTAAGGCAATTGTCTCACCTCGTGGATTTTACATATTTTTCAGGTGATCATACCCAGACGAGGACATCAGAGAAGGCTCCAGTAGATCTATACTGATCTTGTGAGTCGGATTGGTAATATTTTGGATATTGTATATTTCCAAAACTGTTTAGGCGTCATTATTGCTTCCTCATGTTTTCATTATAGCATTTTGGGATGACTGTACAAATTCTGAGCCGATGATTTTTTCTGCAAATGGATACGTGAGATATTTGTTGATAATTTTTCTGGCTGGATATCCATTATAGTATTCTATGGATCTGGGCTTTTATACTGCTGAATTCAGGATTGTAAACTCATGGCCCTTGAATGGTTATATTGTGTGCTTGACAAATTCTATTTTAATAATCATGTTAGAGTATTTCTTTCTAACATGAATGATTGTGTTGATTTAGGTGGGATGTTTAATAACTATGTTAGTAACTTTCTTTTCTAATATCTTTCAATGTAATTAAGGTTGCATTTAATAACCATGTTAGCGTGTCCTTATTCTAACATTGTTTGCACTATGAGTTAGAATATTTTTAAAAATATTCATGGTAGATTTTTTTTTTTATAAAATTCATGATAGAATTTTATTGTGATTAGAAAGTTTCCTTTCTATCATGGATAGACTCTTTGATTGTTAGTAAACTTTTCTTCTAACTATGCTAGCTTTTGAACATTTTCGTTAAGTGAAATCTTTTTGTGTCATAGTTGGTATGTTGATTGCGATTTGAAAAGTATATTATGGCTAACAAAGTTTATTTTAAGTAAATCCCGGATTTAGAAAGAAGAATTTTAAAAATTATATATTACATAATAAATTAGTTTTTAAAGTAAATAATTAAAATTTTAAATTATTGAAAAATAAATTTTATCATTATAAATGAATTAACAATGTCATATTAAAATTAATAAAATTATTAATATGAAATTATAAATTAAATTTAATGTTTGATGTTGATAAAAACAAGTTTTAAATGATTATTAAATATTATTTATGTTAATCAATGGCATTTTGATGAAAACAATGAGTGAAAGCAATAATTAAACTGTCAACTAACTAACGGCCGGATGAATAGTAGTTTGATTTTAAAACTAGAGAAAGGTTTATACAACATATTTTTTTTTATTTAAAGGGAGGTTCACATAGATTTTTAAGATAAAGGAGATGCTTTTGTACTTTTGATTGGATAGAGGGGAGTCAATGTCTTTTACTCCTAAAAATATGCACAAAATTAGTTAAATTACTATTTATGAGAAATGTATGTTGATTTCCCAAATATCCCTTTAATTATTTGTATTGAAAAGTAATCCTAATAAAAACGCGTTAATGAGTGTAATTGATATGATAATTTGGAGAACAAACTATCAATTTTGAAATAAAATGGATTAGTCTTACATTTATTAGAATCAAATCAAACTTTCTTTCGGCTATTATTTCCTTTGTTTATTAAGACTAGAGGACAATTACTACTATTGCAGTATTACGTATGAAAGCGATGCTACTTTGGCTATACAGATTAATTAATTGGATGGATGGATTATACCATCTGATTAGATGAATTCAAAGCTGAAATTATCAGGCAAATAAGAGATTAAGAAAAAAAAATGCAATAATATATATCTACACACGCACACAAAATTCATCCTAATTCGGCTTAGTTGTCTGCATATTGCATAAGGTCCCTTTAGAGCACTAGTTGAGAAATTTTTCCCACTATACTAGACAGGCGCAATTATAACAAATCATTTCTCTTTCAACTAAAAACCAAAAAGTTTTTTTTGAAAAAAAGAAAAGAAAAGAAACCTCAAACACACTGTTTTTCAACTCTTTGGTTTCTCAACCATTGGACCAAATTTTAAAATGGTCCTTTATAAAATATATTTTTATTCTTTTCTTAATTATAGTTATGGACTATAATACTATAATGTAGATTATGTTTTCAAAATTTCAATTTATTTATTTAATTAATTTTATAATTTTACATTTTAATAATAATTTTGTAGAATGTTAAATCTTATCTATTCAAAATTTGATAGAGTTGTGGCGAGAGAAGGAGAGAAATCGGAAAAGAAAATTAGTATACCGAAGACCATATGATTTTTATCCGGTCCGGAATGTCTCATTTTTTTATGGTCATTTTCTTCTCTTTTTTCTTAATTTTAACCATTCATCAAATCTGATAGGTGAAAAATTATAAAATATTGGCCCACAAATCTCTCCCACTATCTCTCTCATCCCTATTTTCTAGCTTACACTATCTTTCTATTCTTATCTCTTTTTTTCTTTATATATTTTTAGTCATAAAATTTGATAGATAGCTAAGATTAAAGAAAATGAGGAGAAAATTACAATAAAAAAAGGAGATATTCCAGACCAACTTTCATGAACACACACATTAATGGTTTTACCAACCCACCCACAACTTTCACTAAGGACCAATACGTATATTAGTTTTAACGGTTAATAATAGGTCTTCTAGCGACGTAGAATTATTTCATTAAAAACTCAGAATACATAATATTATATATACGCTCGTGCTCTCTCTCTCTCTCTCTATATATATATATATTTATATATAATATCTATATATATATATATATTTGAATGTCTTCATCTTTAACTATATTTATATGCTTCTCAAATGGCCGTTTACACGAGACGCCTCTAAACTTATGTCCGGAGATGTTCTCCACGTTTGAATTTCTTTCTCCAAAAGAATCAACAATTATATTAGTTGTACCTTATAAAAAATTATATAGATGTTACTTTGAATTAAACAAGCGTATTTCCAATATATTCTTTCATTTTCAATATGAAAACAGTCATCGTTAACTAATCAAATATCTTATGCAATAGTTAGATGTACGAAGCATTTTCAGAATCAAATAAAATTCTATAATATTCTCATAAAAAACATAATAATAACCATTTTCATCATAATAATAACGATTAGGGTATACGTACGATTAAAAACATGTAGTGTATTTAAATGAACAGCACACAATATGAGAAGCGAATAGGTAGCATATTCTTAAATTCCGCCATGGAATCGCATCATAATAAGTTGAAATATTAATGGATAAATCAAAAGACAAAGGAAATAAAAACGAAGATATTAAAGGCTTCAAATGAGCATAAGGCAAAAGGCAAAAGGCAAGAGTTTAATTGCTGGGTAGATTTCAAGAGACACACTGAATAATATCAGCAGCAGCTTGCTTGAATATTTCCTCTGCTGATAATTCCCCATCCGAATTGCCGTTCACCTGCAACATTATTCATCCACATATAATCCCAAATTTAGAATGATGTAGAAATCCTTTATTATTATGTGCCATGATTCAATAATGTAGACTTTTTTTGTGGGAAAATTCAATGCATGCGATTGCTAAATTCCTTATTACTTCCTGGTCCTTCTTGTATGATTAATTCGAGTTTAATTTGGAGAATTTTTCTTGGTCCTAAATGCGATTTTTATATCTAATTTTCGTCAATTTTTCTTTTATCGCTCCTATTGATGCTATATCATCAATAACCAGGTAAGATAGAGGGAAATAAGTTAAGAAATATGATTATAATAATTCAGAAAAATGTGTCATATCAATTATCTTAACTAAAATAATTAAATCAAATTATGGGAATTGGTCATACATTTAGACCAAGAGGGAGTACTAATAGATATTTAAACTAGAAGGCTTTCATAAATACATTCACTTGACATTAAACTCATTTACCATGAAAATTATAGTGCATATATATGCTTACTTTTGCTTGGAACATCCAGAACCTGCGACCATTGTCACATGAAATGTGGGCAGACAAAACTTCAATCCTATACTTGTCGAGAACACAGCATATATTGGTGAAGAGGCTATTATTCTTGGAAGAGCAAACACTGAATTGAGCTTCGTCACCACCAATGTTGACCACCACATTTGGAGAAGACCAAGTTTCGAACATTACTTCTTCTGGGTTGTTGTTATTATTATTATTTGGACTTGAAGAATTTGTGGGGGATGAGGAAGAAACTACTTTTTCAGCTATGAAGGCCTCTCTTGAAGCACCACCGGGATTGCCAACATAAGAGACAGACGATCGAAGTCTATCCATCTTCTTCTTTTCAAGGTTTTTCAAAGTTTTCTCCAATATTCTTATGTAGTTTATTGTTTCATCTACTACTGTTACTTTGTCTGCCTGCAAAGTAAGCCCAAGTTACAAAAATCATAGTAGCATTTTTTGTTTGATTCACAAGAGATAATTACGTGAGATTGAAATCAGCAAAACATCATAGTATTTGATAATGATAAATATTTTTTAACTTATAGGCTTATTTATAATAGCCTTATGAAGCCTCAAAAGTCAATTGAGACTAAAGAAAGCTAGTTGGATAAAAAATGATTTTTGACATGGTCTTGAGGCAAAAAACCTTTAACCCAAAAATCATTTAAAGTTAAAGCATCTTTTCATAGCTTCTGGTTTTTAGGTCTTCTTCATATTCAAATATGTTGAAACTGATATTTCAATTTATCATCTAAATAAATTTATGTCAGATTAACTTTTTTCATAAAACATATCCAAACATATATAACCACGTTACACTGATTTACTTTTACCCTAGTTTTAATTTACAAAAGTGAGTAGGGATAAAAATCGTCTTTACCGACATTAAGTCCAAACAAGCCCTTAATATCTAGGAATCAAAAGTTGAAGCACTTAATAAATGTACCTGAGGGGGAACATGAGGGAGCATAGCCTGAAGGCTAGAAAACAAAGATCTGATTTTCTTGCGCCTTTCCCTCTCAGCATTATCTATAATTTTACCATTATTAGTACTATTATTAACAATCTTCTTCTTCCCTCTTGTTGTGGCTGAAGAAGGGTCATAAGCACCAGAAAAATTCTCCTCCCTCTGTTGTTCTCTATCTGCAGACATGGCTCCCGAGAGAAATGTGAGAGGACGATGCTGCCAAAAGAACCCTATTTATAAAAGGAAATAAACATGAAATGATATAATTAAAAATGGGCTAAATTAAAGAAATAACAGTCCTCTTTGGGTTGTTACATATCCTTCACATGTTTCTCCATCTTCAAAAGCTTGTCATGAACTTCATGGTTATTTGAAGTTATGTGGTATAACCTCTTCTTGCGTTAACTTTGAACTTTAATTATTTAGAGGTTGCAACAAACTAAAGTAGAATATTATATATTGAGTGTTCACATGAGAGGCAAGCTAAGGAAGATGTATAAGAGTATGAATTATGCGACCTGAGAAACAAAACATCACATGGAAAGCAATATATGTGAATATATCAGTTTAATCTCTTTAAAAATATAACTGTTTGAGGGAGATGGTGCTCAGAAACGCCTGTTAGCCACACTTTCAAAGACGTCCACACAGCAACTTCTGCAGCCTCACTCACCATCAGAACCACTCCAAATACAAAAAGTAGGATTATATATAATAGGGTTTTTGAAGAAAAAGAAAATCATTTCGTTGATTATTAGAATAAAATCTTAAAACAATACATACCCAAAGTTAAGTAAAATATACTCATTGGTCATGAATATAAGACATATTTACCTAATTTGATTAGATTAAGGATGTTAGTTAAATTAATTAAAATCACATTATATTACCAATGCACCCTAATCATCTACCTTTATCATCACCCTCCCTCTCTTGCTTTTTTATTATTGAGGAGTATTCATGGGGATAATTTGGGAAAAAAATTATAACAATTTGAAAGATATCTTGTATTTAGGATCAAGTTCCCATCTCTAAATAGATCTGTATTATACTTATCCCATATATTATACATATATCTAGTGTGATACCCCCTCTGATCCTAAATATAAGAGGTAACATTGCAAATTTTTTGGTCCAAAATATAAGATAATATGCAAAAGTCAAAATAATAAATGCATGTTTTTCATTTCTGCCCTTATACATTAATAAATGCAAGGAGGGGAAAGAAAGTGTGTATAATAAATGAATAAGGGTAAAAATGTAAAATCTACCCATAATAAATTATACCAACATGTTTTTATTGGTATGTGTAAAAATGTTGACTACCTCTTATAATAGGGAACAGGGGGAGTAGTACTTTGAGGTGGGATATGTGATACCAACAAAACAAACACGCATTTGCCTGTCTAATTAACCTCCATAGCCGCCTTTCTCATTGGCTTCATTTGTTGTAACCCAGTGGGCTGTTGTGTGGAGCTTAAAGCCGGGAATTCGGGCCGAGCCTGTAGAACCAGCCCGTTTAGGCCCTAGCCCGAAGAGGGCCTGACTTTGATTTTAAAGCTCAAAAAAAGGAAGCGGGCCTCGACAAGCCATCCTGTTTAAACCCGTTTATTGCCCTCTTTTTTTTATTTTCATTTGCTCAAAGAGTTAAATGGGTATGCTATTTTTGTAGATATGCATATGGACGAAAATAATCTAAATGCTTATTAGGTTAGATTCAAATCTCGTACGTCCCACTTTTATACTTTAATTCCTTATTACTAAGAAGGTCCATTAGAATTCTGTCACATGTATTGCAGGAGGAAAATGACTACAGTGTGACTTGCTAATTTTGAAACCAATTAATGCAATTACTGTGTGTGTCTTTTGTGTTTGTGGTTTTCTAGTTTATGACTTTATGTTTATGTTATTATGCAGTGGTTTATTTTATGGTGTGAACCAATTTATTTAAATGTGTTGTGTCATATGGATCCTATGGAAAATTTTATGTAATTGTGGTGTGACTTCTAGTTCTAGACTTAATACTTAATTTATGAGTTATTAAGTTGGTATATGGCAATGCACTAATGCATGCTTGACAAGTTGGTATTTAAATATAATTTGGATTAGTATTAAAAACTAACATTGGTTCCTTTTTTTTTTTTTTACCAGGACTAATATTAATCTTCGCCTGGTAAGGAACTAACTCCTTTTACTATATCTAACCCCATTAACTTTGAAATGCTGCTAGACTGAGAAACCTTTGTGTTGATTCACAATGGGGTAAAACGCGCATGTTTATTCATAATCTGATTGCCTTATCCAAAAAGCCTACTCAAATTCTGGCCCCACAGCTCCACCAATCTATGGTTTGATGAAAATTATTTGACATCGTGTTTTCGTTCTGCAAAGAAAATTCCCACATTTACTTTGTTAAGGGAATCCGCATACGGTCATATTGTTAGGTACCTACTATTATCCTATTTAATGTGAAAGTTGAGAAAAATTATATAAAAAAAATACAAGTACTACTCAAATCAGGCATTGCTTGAATTAAAGCAGACTAGTCTATCACATGCATGTCCAGCAGAAGCAGCCAAGGTATTCTACATCATCATCATCAACAAGACATCAATAATAAACCTACACTTGATACAAAAGTTCAAGGGTTTTTATATCATAAATGAACTGTAATTATCCACTTTTTAAAAGAAAAAAATAAAAAAGTATATGTAGAACTCTTCTATTACCCAAGCACCAATTTCTTTACTCCTTTTGTCTTTTTTCACCTTTTTCTTTGAATGACCTTCCCTATCCAATAGATGGACAAATCCAGTCCTTAATAAGCAGAGCAGAAAGTTCAGCAAATAAAACAAAGCTAAGGTCTAAAGTCTAAAGCCAGTTCTTTAAGGTTCAACTGACAGAGTTTCTCCATCATGTTGATAGGGCTGTTGTTTTGCAAATGGGGCACAGGTTCTTCTGCATTAGCCACTGCTTGATGCAGTTGGTGTGGAATTCATGTCCACAATCCAGTGAGGCCACATCCTCCCCATCAGCATATTGCTCCTGCAATTGTTGGACAAATAAATGCAAGTCATTGAAAGGCGAATAAAGTTGCGAGTTGACTTACAGGCACTATTTCCCACCACTTTTTCCAAAAACAAACTGAGAAAACCACGGTAAATACCTGACAAATACAACAAGGTTCCAGATATGTAGAAGCCTCGGTCATGAAAGACACGAAGATCCGATGTTTCATCAACCTCATGATGGTATCCTCACTCAATCCAGTGCTCACATCTCCAATGCGCTCCTCCAATGCCAACAATTCCTGAAATCCCAGTGACACTTGAGAAAAGTAGCATAAGGGTAACATATATACTCTTCTCCCTTCAAGGAGAGCTTAATTACCCAGCTCTCCTCTATTATTAAAATATACACAGGCCTCTCTCCACTTGAAAACTATACTATAAGTCTAAAACTACCTCCAGTTGACCAAGGGTGGCTCCAAATTCTAGTGGCCAAAGACCCAATGCCACAAGTTTTCACTAAAACAACCTCCATTAACATCTTCATATGTTAAATCTCTTTACTTGCAGGGGCATATGGAAGATTTGCACCAATAAGACGACTTTTTCATCACACTTACTTGAAGCATCTTTTGTTTTAAAAGAAATTTGTGCGCATGATTATAATAGACAAAGTGTCATGAAATTCTCTCAATGAAGAGAAATGTATTATACCCATAGCAGAAAGCCAACTTCTTATGGAATGGAAGTTAGGAATATAATTTCTCTTCAACGAAAGATGTTCATGAATTCAAACTTTCTTTTACCTCATAAGACATGTTATCAACATCAAGGCGCATGTCCCTGTGCCTATCATGCAGTTCAGCCATACCATGATATATGAAAGGGTCAAAGAGCATATAATCCTGAATCATAAGTAACAAAGCAAATATTTTCAAGTTAGTATTCTCAATTATCACCAAAGAGTATTACTAAGTCCAACTTAAAGATAGCTCTCACAACTACCAGGACAGAGTTTAATTCACAAACAACATACGTAACATAAAGATTATGACTATTTTTCCTAGACGTTCACTTCCACTCAAATTCAAGTAAAGAAGTCAGGTTGTGAGAATTACATACCCATTACTAGGTTCAAACTTAAATTATTATAGTTCAGAAACATGAGATATATTGTAGCTGCTAAGCTCAACATCTGAACTTAACTAAGAATATAGTCAAATTTGCAGGATTCAAAACCTTTACTTTCACATACATTCATGTTTTACTAGCCAGGCACAAAATCAAGCCAACTTTACTCAAGATAGCAGTCAAAACCTAGCATCTGCTATAAGAAAGGCATGAACTACAGTTTCCATTGCAATATTCAACAAAAGAAAAAGCACAATTACCTCAAAAACTGTAACTACACACAAACTTATCTGCTCTAAAAGAAAGCCTAACATGGGAGATGATTACTTCCAACAAGACATTCCCATTCTTAGATTAACTGATATAAAAAAAAAAAAAAAAAAGGAAAATAAGTAGTATGCACATTGAATACATCATCAACATCAATGAACCAATGATAAGTAGTCCTCCAATACTAATTTCACAACACAAAAGGATGTCAGCAACTGTACATTAATAATATCGTGAATGAAAACACAAACCTCAGCTCGTAAGTTCTCACCCCTACGCATTGCACTTAAGACTTGGCGAATCTGGCACAAGAAGCAACATATGCAGTTAGTTCAGGCGAGACCAATACGGAACCAAATCCATACAAGTTCGATATAATTTATCAGATTTCAAATTATCAAAATATCTATTTACTGGTAATAAGTTATAAGAAACTAGTTTGAAAATAACACTAGAAAATTAGAAATTCATTAGGAAGCAAACAGAAATTAGATGACAACTTCGGGAAAATGTACGGTCAAGCAGTGGAACAAAAGAGTGCTAATCTACACTATGTAATCACTAATTCATAATTCCTGCCTCAATCTGTCTTGTATACTACTAAACAATTTAGACTGTGAGATGGATACGTTCTGAATCACCACTAATTGCATAGCCTTTAAGTAATAATGCAAGCTATTCTGTCAAAAGGAAAATCTCAACATAACAAGTATAATACCTCAGATATCAATCGGCGTCTCCCCTCAATGTCAACAGCCAAAGCCCGTAATGAGTGGGGTGCACTAAGAACTTCATCACCTCTTCTCTCCATTAATGACGCTAATCTTGAAAATGATTGGTGGTTGCTAATGTCTGGAGTAAAGGGAGGAGGACCAGAAGAAGTAGAAGATGAGGCAGAATGAACATTATGAACACCAGACACTGAGTTCATTGATGGAAAAAAGGACCAGGGACTGAACTCTGGTAATCTTTGCTGGCTCTGAGTTGGAACTTCATGGGGAACAATCCAGCCCGGACTAGGTAATGGATTGACATTTGAACTGGATCCAATCCAAGATGTAGGAGGTGCACTTCCAGAATTGTTCATATTGCCAGATGACATATGCCAACCTGTAGGGTCAAGTCCAGATGATGAGGGTGCAAGGATGGGGTGCTCTGTATTGTCTCTTGGAAAAATCCTTAAGTTCAATTCTTCCCGAAGTTCTCTTTCAGCAGAGTTATATGAAGTTGATGAACTGGCTCCTCTTGAACTAGAAGCTCCATTCCAAGGAAAAGGATGTGTGTTCCCTGGCAAACCAGGGATGTGAGTAACATGTGATTGACACTGAGGGGCACTAGAACTGGTTGCTGAAACTCCAGCTGTTAACCTTAATTCTAGAGAATCATTAAACGGGTGAGAGGTAGGTGCAGGTGTTTGGCGGGAAGAAGAATGATTAGCATGCCTAGATTCCTGTCGTTGTGGATAATTCATCCTCCTATCAAAGTCTCTCAGAGTCAGAGGCCTGTTCGCATTTCCCCTAACTCCAACCAAAGGGAATGCATCGGAAGCTATTTGCCTCATCTCATTTCTTGGGTTCAGCACCACTGGAGGATTAGTAATAGGAAAATCCTCAGAAGGTCTAGACACATTTAAACTGCCGGAAGAAATATTAGAATTGGGAGTCCCAGTAGGCCAACTACTGCTTTCAGCTTCTAGAAAAGAGCTTGAACTTTCCCCAGTAGACAGCTGCCCAGAAGTACTTTCAAGAGCCTTTCTCTTGCAGGAAGAACCCCAATTAACTAAAGAGCTTGGATTATCATCATCTCCCCCAATATAACCAGAGCTTCCAGATGAAGTTCCTACATGATCAAATGAGGCACTACCAAATGATGCATGCTTACTATTAAACCCACATGTATTGTGAATACTATCACTGCTACAAGGTTCTGTTCCTTTCCCATGATTAGGAGGGCTGGCAACGGAACCCGTATTTAAAGTCGCATTCTGGGTTCTATGATTGGAGCTAGAACCATGCAAGAAGAAAGGCCGGACTCTGGATTGATTTCCATGTAAGTCGGTATTCAAGCTACCAGGGAAAGTTACATTATTTGGATCAAATTGCCGTTCCTCTGGCCTGAATACATCCTCAGTGGAGGCACCACATGAAGAAGACCAACCATGTTCTGCTTTTAGCCCGTCATTATTGACTCGACTGTGAAGATGTACACTAGAACTGGGTTCACCAGCATTCCATCCATCAAAGTTCTGAACATTAGGACCACTAGTGCGTAAACATGCAGTCTCACCGGAGGGTCCCAGAAAATCTGACAACCGAGCATCAACTGGATTTTGCATGTGATTCAAAGAGGTCTGCTGATTTATGTCAGTGCCACTAGAACTAGGCTCCTGCAGCATACTTACAATTGCTGGGAAGGACCCAAGAGTCCTTCTGTTACCTTGCATTGGAATTCAATCAGCCCAACCTGATTAATTACCAGATAATCAGCTTCTCAACTTTCGAGCTATTAAGCGGTGCACCCAAGATCACAGAAATAACCTGCACAAAACACCATTGGCATTGAAGCAAACTTGAAGAAGTTTTGCCAGGAAGAAACCAAAGTAGATTTCTTTCCAGTTAATGTAAAGTACAGACAATCTTAAACACAAGATAATGAACAAGAATATTGTCATAAAATTGCTTTAGCAACATCATTTATGAGGATAAAAAATCTCACAAAGCCATGGTATATTCTTTCAAAAAATAGTATCTGATTGAGAGGCCAGTACATGCTTCCTCAACAGGAAAAATAAAGTCATATAACAAGGCAAGAGTAAAAACAAATTTGTAACTGGTGAACAACAACAACAAGCCTTATCCCACTAGGTGGGGTTGGCTACATGGCTTGTCAATGATGAAATCTATAAGAAATTGGCAAGCCCATTACTGGGGCGCACCTGATTTCCCATATAGGTATTTAGGATGGGCAAAATGGTAACCATAAAACAAAGTCTGGCCTTGCATGAAATGACAAATGAATAAATTGTTGAGGATGCTTAGGATCAGAAAATGATATGGATAAAAGATACAAGGTCTCTCATTGTTTCACAAGCTCAGGAACCTGTAAAAACAACTTGGCCTCCTGTTTTCTGGGTGTAAATTCCATGCTCAATATATTGAATAGTAAGAGTCCTGGAATGAGTGGGAAAAATAATAAAACCAAATATCAAAAATTAATAGTTGCACAGCGTCCCCATGCATATCTTTTGCTCACCACATTATTACCTACATCAACGATGCAACAGTAAACATCAGCATCTTTAGGCACAACATGCTAAGATAATAGACAAGTTTGCCAATAATCACGAGTGAAAAACAACCAGGTCAGGGCTCACAATGCGCAATCCTGGGTTTTTGAGGTTCCAATGTCAAATACATCAGCGAAAAGAAAACTTGCCAGATTCAGACCACAACCAGCAGAAAAAAATCGAACTTTGAAGATTCCCAGAAAATACAATAAGGCTTCGGATCAATTGCATATCTAAGAAGAAGCGGAAGAAAATAAAAGGGGATGAGCAAACTTAAAAGGGCTGTAAAACCTAGCGACTAGACGCGATCCCTCCACCCCAAATCAAGGTAAGGGATAAACTTACAAATAGGAAACGCAATCCAGACCTATCTATAGAGGAAAAAGCAATATTATCAGAGAATCATCATGACGAGCAGGAGCATTCGCGAATAAAAATGGAGTCAGATGGAAGCAAATGCAATAGGGAGAGGGAAAAAAGAGGGAATTACCTGAAGAAGATCCCGAGAATCGAAATGGGTCAAGAAGAAATGCCTCAATTTCTGCTTTTTTTCTCTCCGATTCTCGCCTACCTCTCAGAAATGAAGGGTATTTTTACGATCGGAGAAGAAGCTGATGAGAAGGCGACAAAGAAGAGAGGGGTGAATGAGAAAAAGGAGAAAATGAGGGGAGAAGTGGGGGAAGTGAGAGATTAAAGGAGAAAGAGTACAAGCACAGTAATGTTAATATCTAATTTAAGAGTTACACATTTCACAGAGAGAGAGAGAGAGAGACAGAGAGGGGTGGGCTGATAGATAGGCGCCATTGATCGTACACGTGGCTCGCATGAGGACATGTGGGACCCACGTGAGGTGAAATTGGGAGTGATGATTGTGAAATTCCCATTTCTTTAGATTCAGAATATTCGCTCTAACCTCCTTTGCCTCTATGCCATGCCTTCCGCATCATCAGGATAATTTAATCATTAAACCTTTTCCCATTACAATCACATTTATATCTAATATTACATGTTATGTTATGTCCGAATAATTACCAGAATATGACGCTAAATGACCACTGTTGAAATAATATCTTTATACCACAGTTGATCAAGTCCGTACATATTTGATAAAAAAAGATAAAGTCCGTACATAGCTAAAACTTCAATTACATTCAGACCAAAAAAAAAACTTCAATTACAAAAATAACTAATTAAAAGATTGGGTGCAAATAATTGAAAATTTGTTAATATAATTTTTTTTTCTTTTATTTCTATTTCGAGAAAATAACGAAAAACTCAAGTTTCTAAATACTACTTCCGGTCTTTATTTACGAATTTGGAATTAGTTTGGCTTAGAATATAAGAGCACGATTTGGGTTGTTTTATCACTTAATGCATTTTTTTCCTATCTTATCCATAAATAATTTAAAATATTGCATTGAATGAATGATGGGTGACACTTATATTTACTATAAGGGAGAAGGAAACATTGTTTTGAATGAGAGGGTAGTAGCAAAATATAATTAGGGGTAATCTTAGAAACAAAGTTCTATTTCATACATGTTTATACTTTTTAACTAATTTTTAATAGTTTTCTTAATAAGCGTAATTTGGTTGTCAGGTTCTTATAATAAGGACAGGAGGGAGTACTCCCTCTGTCCTTATATAATTTAAAGTCATTTTAACCGAATTGCAGTTTCCTAAAAAATAATTTAAAGTTTCTTAGAAATAATAAATATATAGGAAATATATTTTTTTTTCTAAAAATACCATTATTTATTAATGAGTAAGAGAAAACAATCATAAAAAAATGAAATAAATTGTGAGAGAACTTAATGCATAAGCAAAATGAAAAAAAAATTATATTTATTACGCATATAAAATTATATAAAACCTTATAAAAAAAGACAAACCATTTTAAGAAAATGACCTCATACGCACAAAAACGGAGGGAGTATAGAATAAGCAAATTTAATGGTTAAATTGCTTGTTTTGTAACTTTCAATTCAATTGTGTATTTCTACCTAGGTTAATCACATCTTTTGTCGGTGATTTTTTATCTACAATGATGATTTATTCTCAGAAGATATTTTTTTTAAACAAGAATTCTCAAAAGATTTTTGTGGAAGGTGAAAAACAGTTGGAATGATTCGTTTCACTTTAAAAAAAAAGTGTGGTGGAGAAATGGTTGGCCCAGAAAATGTTTGGGCTGTCAATAATTCTATGATTAAAAATTCAATAGGCCGATGGATAATAGAAGCAAAATGTCAGCCCATCAAAGCCCAGTCTCTTGAACAATTCTGGGCCTAACTCCATGAACATATGTTTGTCATATCACAACTAGGCCCAAAAGTGTTATATTGTACATTATGATGCAAATAATATTATAAAGATGTAAAAGCCCCATGTTTGTTTCTATGCATCTTTATTCATTTTACTTATTTTGAATAAAATTGTCCTTTCATGAAAAATAATGTTGAGAAAGAGTATGAATATGACTATAATTTACCTATTTTATGTTCAATTATTTATTTATTTTTTATTTGTCTACAAATAGATATTGTGCATCCACTTTCAAAAAAATGAGAGATAATGTTTTATTTTACCATATTACACGAGTAGTTTACTAAGAACATGTTATGCGTTCACTTATTAACCCCCTCTGCTGCGTTTTTGTGTTGTTATTTTTTTTAGTTTCCTTTATACAGATCATTTTTCTCCCAAAAAAAAGGGTACAAGTAATAAGGCAATAAAGCAATGTTTGATTGGAGCGAGGACTTTATGAATGAATATGAGTGGGGGGATTATACGCATGTTACTATAAGCGTTGATTAGTTTTCTTATGTAATGTAATGCCTTCTATATTTTTATTTCCGTTGAATTGCATATGTTATAATCTTTGCTGTATAACGAATGTTATTTTATGCATATAAGTACAAGCTCCCAGTGCAACACACGGGGGCACAAGTTGGTTATATATAAAAGCTTAGGTTCCTTTGGTTCAATAGTTGATCCTCTTGGTAATACAATCCAATGGGGTGCAATACAATGTTGATTATCATTGGTATATATGTTTGTTTTGGTATTAACAAGGTGTGGAGAAATTGTTTTTCAAGTTTAATTAAGCTAATAAAAAAGTCTCTTGAAAAAAAAAACTCTTTCGTCCTCAATTGTCTTTTTCCTCAACCAAAACACCAATAATCAGTGTGAATGCAATACCCATTTAAAAATCAACAAGTATGAGGTCTTGAGCAGATCTTAAGAAACAAAGTCACTCATTAACAAATGGGTTAAAGGTCATAGTTGTCCCTGAAGTGTGCAAATTGTATCATATCCGCCTCTAAAGTATTTTTGGGTCCAAATGTGCCCTCGAAGAATGAAAATGGATCAATTTCACCATTTAACCATTAAAATATTAACGGTCAATATCTATTATTTAACATTCAATATGAGTTTTTTAACGTTAAAGGGCGAAATTAATCCATTTTCATTCTTCAAGGATGCATTTGGACTCAAAAATACTTCAGGGGTAGATATGACACACCTTACACACTTCATGGGCAACTATGACCTATAACCCTTAACAAATTGAAAACAAAGATATGCTTAAATCAATAGATGTGGGTTCAATTTGTAAAGAGGAAAAAATTAAAGTTAACCTTCCATGTAGATCTAAACCACATAAACATGAAAATCTAACGATTGTCATGGTGAAATACAAATATGAATATATGGAGAAAACAAATCTAGAGGAAGAAATTCATAGACAATCTTAGAGTGGGACAAATTGTAAGGCGCTCATAGCTTCATTCGTTGATGGTAAAGGATGGATGTGCCAATAAGTATAGGCGTTGATGGTGCGCCCATGTCTATTGCTCTCGCCTTTCGTAGTCCGTAACAAATCTCCTCTCAACTATGGATATTACTTCAAATATGGCATTTTAGGGTTTTGTCAATTGAGCAAGCTTTATTTAGGACAAAATTGACATTTTCACAAAGGATTTTAGGCTGTAAGCCTGCAACGAAAGCTCATGGGGCCCATAAGAATACATATTATCTAAAAATGTTCAATCTGTTCTTCTTTGAATAAGTCCAACCAAATGCAATACTATTAAACATGTGTGATGGGGTTTAATGAAATGTACCCTTATTTTCTTAGTTACAAGTAGCATTATAAATATAATTGCGCAGCTTGCCATTGACTTTGTAACTTGTTTTATATGAGCGAATTAGGAAGGGAGAGTCTGAGCTAAAATAATCTAAAAACATGATTGTCCCCTTTTTCTGTAGAGGGTATTAAGAATTTTTATCTCTAATTATTAAGCATCTACATAAGTTTAGATTAACCTTTTAAAAAATAAAGAACATAGCCCCTCTAGTAGGAAAGTGCTAACGATAATCTTATAATTTGCATTTATATGATGAGTTTAATGGGTCAACAAATCAGCGTGATTGTTTATCCATTTAAACACATGATTAAAGTTAATAGTTCAATCTCTAAGCAAAAAATCTATGTTCTTTGCTTCTCATGACAAAGACAAGTAAAAAGTATATAACATGTTAGATGAATAAAACGATGTTTTGATCTAGAAGTAAATCATAAGAATTAGAAAGAGGGGAGCCACTTTCAACATTATTTATTTTGATGGAGGTGTGACATACAAGGGATTTTAAGGGTTGCATTTGGCAAATAAAACTACACTCGATCGCTTAAATAAAATATTAATAGCCTAATTTCAAAACAACCCCTATGTGAGTAGTTTGGAAAAATTGTTTTGGTCTTTATTACTGATACGTTTCCATCCCTTATTATAAGTTTCAAATAACAACCTTACATTTATCAATAAAACTAATTAAATTAGTCACAATCAATGATTATACTACCTCCGGTCCTAATTATAATTGTCAGTTGACTTTTTTTGGGGAGATTAAGGAAGCAAATTAGACCCCTAAATCTTAATATATGCAAAATGTAATTGGATTATATGATAGTTTATAAGTAAAATAACTTAATTTTGAGGGGAAAAAACAAATATAAAAAATTAATAGTGGTGTATTTTACATCCTTAATTTTTCCAAAAAAGTCAACTGGCTCTTATAATTAGGACCGGAGGGGGTATATATATATGTACGGACTACGGAGAGGGTAGAAGTGTAGTTGAATATTAGGTTTTTTTTTAAAAAAAATGTATGTAGCCAGATGCCCGTTCTCATTTAAGACTGCACTGTTGGATATGCTTAGTTTTGATGATGTCAAATATAGAGTTAAATGTAGTAAGCAAAAAGTGTGGATAAAGTGTTTATCTCCTACTATCTACTATCTTATGTTGCTATTGTAATTCCTTATGACTTAGGCTCAGAATTGCATACATAAGAGCATATAACTTGGTCTTAAATAAGTTGAAATAAGAATCATAAATGACTAGGTAAAGGAGTATAGGTTACCTCAGCAATGATCAAGTAAAATCTAATAGATAACAGATTATCTATCGCTAAGCTAGAACCTATCACTAATCACTGGAAAGCTTAGGATAACAATGGCTAATGAGGACTTAGCAGTAATCTAATGAAAAGACAATACATCTATCGCTAAAGGTCTTCACTATAGCTAATAGAATGAGTTGAGCTAGCTAGCAAAGAAGAATAGATATCTATCGCTAAAGCCCCACAAATAACATGGAAAACAAAAAGGGGAAGAATGTTAGATCAGCTAGCAAGTGAACTTAGCTAGAGATAACAGGTTAAGCTATCGATAACGGAGTACTTCAGATAATAGACATTCAGATAGCTAGTGTTTGAAAACAAATGAGTTAACTAGCAATAACATAGTTGCTAACTCTAACACATTTAGCTATCGATAACAGGATACCTGAAATAACTTAGAGTATTCAGATAGCTCAGTATCCTTAAGCTAATGAGCAATCAAGTAACTAGCGATAATGGGATTAGCTATCGATAGAAGAATGCTTGTTGAAATAATAAGTTAATACACAACATTGATCAAATAGAATATACTAGCAATAGCCTTGTTGCTATCGATAGAGAAATACCTGCAGAGCTAATACATTGTTTAAGTGCATATCTTACACTGTCAAGCTAGCGATAGCCAAGGGAGCTAGCGCTAATGAAAAAGCTGTTGTGCAAGTACAACGTTGCAAGTTACCGTTACTCACAGTCTCCATCTCTCTTAGCTCATCCTCTGCGAGATAAAGTGAAGCAAGAGAAGAAACTTGATTGTCAACGACTAGTTCCACAAGTCTCCAACGGACAGAAAATTATAAGACCCTATATAAAGATCTGAAGACATCTGGAACAGGGTATGCTCACACGATGCACATACACGAGACGGAACTATGACAAGATGAAAAACAGAGGGCTCTACATAGACTACACAGAGTATCAGTTATACACAAGTGAGCCCAAAAATGAAGAGATAATGATGAGTTGAGTGCATTAGAAAATAAGAGCTAGAGCACACATTGTTCAAATCATTAAGCTCCATAATTTGTATTTCATCATTCATCTTCCTGTACTTTAGTGATTAACAAAATCACTTCTTAGAGAGAAGTTAGCCTTCCTTGTATTCATTCTATCTTTGTGAGTGAGACTCAAGATTGGGAGATCTTGAGTGGGAAACAGATTGTATCCTTACAGGTTGTAAGGGGGAGCATTTAGAGGAAGTCTAAAGCTCTGTTAAGGTTGGCAGGTGATCTCGTGCTGTAAAACCTTTGGTAAAGGCTTCACAAGTGCCCAGCTAAACTTGTGGGTTGTAAAGGCTTCTCTTGTGCCCGGTTCAAACAAGAGGATAGTGGAAAATCTCACGTGGAGCCTGAGGACTGGATGTAGGTCAGGGATAGACCGAACCAGGATAAATTCTGTTTGCATTATCTCTTCCCTTAACTCTCTTAGTTTCCAGCATATTTAACTTGTATACTCTTTAGTGCATTTTATGTTTTGAAATACTCTCAGTGATAGACCGAACAGGATTTTAAAGATTGCCTTCATTGTGATTTGAAAAGAGTTTAAGTCTTTATTCTATCACCCAATTCACCCCCCCTCTTGGGTGACAGCGAGCACTAACATGCACAAGTTTTGCCAAACCCATTCCTTATGAGTTGTAACGAGCATAGGCTAGCCCGTGCCCAATAAAAAAAAGTGAGTGGGTTGTTGCCTAACTATCAAACAACTCATCAAACTCAATGCGCAGTTAGTGCCCGTTTGGTTCATAGAAAATATTCTGACAGAATGGAATGGAATGGAAAATGATGGAATGGAAAGGAATGTTGACACGTTTGGTACGCACAGGAATGGAATGAAAAATTTTATGTTTGGTTGGTTGAAAATGGTGGTAAGGAAATTAAGAAATATATGCAAATGACTATATTGCCCTTAATAAGTATTTATTAATAAAATTCACATTTAAATTCAAAAATTCAATAATTAATACAATATAATAATTTAAAAATATAATATAAAAAAATATATATAAATATGTAACACAAATTAAAATTTTTAAAAAATATAATATAAATATCTAATTTTAATAAAAAATTTATAATTTAAATAAATAAATAAAAATATTTCTGTTAAATATAAAAATCAAATAGATTTTAATTTTAATATATATATATATATTATAATATATTTAAAATATTTTAAAATTATATTACCATGAAAATAAGTGAATAAATTATTTTTACTAATTATAATTTTAATAAATATTAAATTTTGGTAAATACAATAATCACTTAGATTTTAATTTAAAAAAATATTGATATCATGTGATTAAAAAATAACTACATTATATTTAAAAATACCACCAAAATAACTCTAGTTTAGGTATAGAAGATACTTGCTACCATATCTAACAAATTAATTAATAATTAAATGAAACAAATAATAAATTAAATAGTAAAAAATGCCTAAAATATAATGAGACGGTGACTTTATTTTTAAATAGAACCTGTTAAGAATTCATCAGCAAACTTCGCAACTACCAAAATCGATTTTAACCCCTCACATTCGATTTTAACCCATCACTTTTGATTTTAAATCCTCACTTTTGATTTTAAACCCCCCCACTTTCCATTTTAACCCCTTACATTCGATTGTAAACCCTCACATTCGATTGTAACCCCTCACATTCGATTGTAAACCCTCATTTTCTTAAACAGAAACAATCACAGAATAGCAAACTAGTTGACAAAAAAATTAGAATAGCAAACTGGAAACAGACGAAATAGTGTCTAAATAAAACATAGAAAAAAGCAAACAACAAAAAATAAACAGAATGCATCCAGGTCTTCAGCCAACTCCTTCACGGTTAAATGAGGTGGTGAATGATCCATGCTCAGAGATTGTGGAAGCGGTGATATTAATTCGAGCTACATTGTGAGATATCAAAGGAAGAGAACAAGGCTCATTGAAGAGAAAAAACGGAGTAGATGAACTGAAGAGAAGAGGGGGAAATAGCAGATGCCGACAAGAAATAATGGGATCTGATTTGAACATGAACCCAGCAACAGATTCCCCTTGACAGTTACGCAAAACACGACCACATCCAAAGCCCAGTCCCATAGAAAAAGCCCCGTCGACGTTCAGCCACATCCAGAGCTTAAAGCTTCCCATCCACAGCCAGAGCCCAGTGGAGACGGAGATGTAGGAGTAGATGAAGAACATGGGTGAGGGGAAAATGGTCTTAAGAAGCTTCCACGCACAATGGAAAATAGGTTCCCACCTATTTTGGTGGAAGCTACTTTCTAGTCTTTAATGGAAATCAGATCAGCGACGAAAATGGAAAGCAAGAGGATTCCGGCAACCAAACGAATGAGAGTGATGGAAATTGTTGATTTTCCGTTTCCTGCGGCTGATTTTCTCTGAACCAAACGGGCGCTTATTCTTTCCATACAAACAAGAGATCGCAAAAAGATCCATTTCCTTCCTGTGTCCAATCAAATAGGCCTTTACCCTTAGATAGAAGGAAAAGTTGAGTTAAAAGAAATTGAGATGAGAGAAAATAAGGAGAAAAGAAAAGTGGAGAGAAAATGAGATCACCTTTCTTACTTAGATGATCGAGAAAAATGAGGAGAAAAGAAAATGAACAAATATATTGACCAAAATATCTTTCATGATATTTTGCAAAAATATGTGGTTCTTTCTCATTTTCTCTCCATATAGGCATAGAATATTAGGAGAGAAAATGGGGCGTGGGATCTACTTTATTTTCTTTCCCCTCCCACTTTATGAACTATCCTTTTTGAACTGGATCATTTTATCTACTATTCAATTAAGCAAAAACTTGATTCTCCACTTCATTTTCTTCCTTAGTTTTCTTTCATCTCCCATTTTTCCTCCATCCAAACAAAACCTTTGTCTATTTTTAGAAAAAAATTACCCTTTGTTTTTTTAGGAAAAATTACTCTTACTCTATTCTTTAAAATTTACAAAACAAATTACCTTTTTAAAATTAAAAATTTACCACTTTCTTTAAGGTCCCTATATATATATATATATTTAAAAATGTACTCTATGTTCTTTAGTTCTCATGACAAAGAAAAGTCGACTATATATAGCATGTTGATGAATAAAACGAATGGTTAGATCTAAAAGTAAAGCATAAGGATTTAAAAGAGGGGACCTTAATTTCAACATTAATTATCTTGATGGAGTTGTGACATATGAGGGGTTATAATATTTTAAAAGCCGGACTGGAAGTTGAGTTTGAAAGATAAGCGGGTCATGATCAAATAGTTAAAACTGGCAGTTCGTTTGGTTAGGCCAATTACGTAATAATTGAATTAAAAATAACATTATTTGTATATATAGTGACATAAATGTAAGAAAATAATATAAAAGTGTTATATACATCTTTAAAAAACACAAATTTATGGACTTTTTCTATAATTTGTTGTACAAATTTTTTTTTATCAAAGGACAATATTATTATAAAGGCAAAACAAAGTATATATAAAAAAAACTTCGGCTTTACTTATTCTACAAAAATTTTCAAGTGACAAATTCCACATCTATCTCACATGTAACACAAAAAATATTTAAAATAATCATTGATAATTGTGTGAGATAGGTTATAAGTTTAATTTTTTTTCAAATAAATATTTTAAATTGTTTCAAACTCTTCCAAAAAAACAAAAAAGAAAAGGATTGAGTTAAAAGTGTTGAACCAATTTTAAATAAATATTTCAAAATCTTCCCCAAAAATAAAAGGATTGAGTTAAAAGTGATACCGCTGGGTAGTGGGTACAATAAAAAGATATTAGAGTTGAAGTGCATAACCACTGGGTAACCAATGGTAACTAGTTGAAAATGTGTTAAACCAATGGATAAACAATAAATTCCACCAGAGAACAAAATGGGGCAGCTTTTGACACGGTGGGAAGTATGTTTGGGGACTAAAACACGCGACATAACTCTCTCTCTCTCTCTCTCTCTGTACGGTGTTCATTCATCAGTCTAAACTAAACTAGCTTTTTTCATTTTCCTTCTTTTGACGAGCTCATGTTCGGTAGGAGAAACAAAATCTAAATTGTCGTTCTTAAGGAGTGTAGATATTCCCAATAACTTATAGGCAAAACATTATGTTAAGCAAATCAAAAGATAAGAGGTAAAAGTTTTTGAGACAATTTCACATAGGTCCCAAGTAAGAGAATTAATTTCAGACAGGTCCCAAGGAGTTGTTAATGACAACTATTAACAATTGCAATAGCTTTGGTTAACAAGTAAAGAAGTTGTCAATGGACCTGTCTGAAATTAATTCTCTTGCTTGAGACCTATGTGCAATTCTCTCAAAGTTTTTCGCCAAACTAATTATTATTGCATCTTCATTTCTTCTTCATCTCCTCCATTAACTCATTTTTTTGTTGTGAATGTTGGATGGGAGCCATCCAGTTACTTAAAATCTATTCTGGCTCCCGGCCACAAAGTGGTTTCCAGCTCCTTAATGGCTTTTTCCAGTCCAACCTGGCTAGACCATTATAATGGCTTTTTCACTCTATCCTAGTCATCATTGTCTCCGGTTGACAGTCAGGCCATCCAGTCCCACCCGGCTCTAAAAACACTGGTTTTAAGAGTTGCATCGGGAAACAAATTACACTTGATCACTTAAAATATTTGTGGCCTAATTTCACCCCTCATATGTGATTAGATTCTATACCACTTTGGCCATCTTATATAAATATTGTTTGGAAAAAAAATTGGTATTTACTATAAGTCAACTAGAGAATAACTAATGATAGTGTTACAGTTTTGTCCTCGTTTAAGGGGAGAGAGAGAAAAGAAGTGAAAAGCAATGTAAAAATATTTTTACAATATCATTCATAAATGAGATAAGGAGGGTATAAAATTGAAAAAAACTATTGATTTAGAGCAGTGTTAATGAGTTAACTAACTTTCATTGGAAAGTGATAATAAGGAAAATTGGACTTATAAAAAAGACCATAATGGTACTACCGCTCTGGTTCTTTTTATAAATCCATATTACGTAATTCTTATATACTAAGGAAAGGTAGTTAACTCATTAAATATGACATAAATTAATAAGTTTTTCTAATTTTACTCTCATTTATGAATGAGTGTTTAAATATTATTTTATACATTATGTTTCATCTTTTTCTTATCTCTCTACATTTATTAACAAAGGAAAAACGTAACACTCACATTAATTGCTTTCAAAGTTGACTTATAACAATTAACAAATACTCCCTCCGTCCCTATGTATAAGAACCAAAAATTTGAATAGTTTTGTCCCTTTTTATAAGAGTCTGTCACAATTTATCAAAGCATTTAATGAACTTTTCCCCATTTTACCCATCATTATTCTCTCTATTCACATTCTCTTTCATACTCATTTATAACACTATTATCACATTTCTCTCTCTTACATAAATAAGGGCAAACTTGAGAAAACAAAATTATTTTAGACATATTTATCTCTCTCAACTACTTCCTTAATCTGTGTGATTTTACCTATTTGGCTCTTATAATAAGGGACGGAAGGAGTACCAAAATTTTTTACAAAAAGGACTCATAAAAAGTATCGGAATGGCAAGTTATTTTGATATACAATGAGTCATGATGTTCTAGCTCATACAATGCATTGTGTATCAATCAACTAATGATTAAGCTCATAATATGTTGTATGTCATGCAAAAAAAACCTCGCATAACATTTGGTTGGGAGTTTTTGTATGGAATGAGATAAAGATATGCTCTCCTCTCGGATGAAACTATCATCATCTCACTCTCCTAAAGGGATGTAACTTCTGTATGCCTTAATAATAACAGCTTCACAAACTTTTGATATTTCCATATCGCCATTTATATAAAATAACAAAAAAAAAAATCATGTAATACCAATTTTGATTAACATGAATGATATGGATTCTCGTCATTAAAAATGAGTGGTTGGAGTCCATATCTCAACTCTTGTACATAAAATAAATCTAACTTAAGTGTGTCATTTGCCCTCCATACGTCAAAAGGAGAATTATTATATTGTTATCCTTAATTGGCTCTCTAAATACTAATTGAGGGATATTAACTTTAATTTAATGGTGCTAAAATAAAGGCATTGGTTTATTTCTTTAACAAAATGAATTTGACTATTAAGATGTTTTTTACCATGAATAAAGGGGTTAAGGTGTAAAAATACACATTTAAATTTGTTATATATGCATCTAGCATCATATAAAAATGTGGGTGCAAAAATATCCATGGACATTTGTAAATGAAGCAAAAATATTAACACCGTTAAATGTGCCAAGGTTGGCCGTTAAGTTGTCCAGGATGCTGCAGCGAAGCTGAGATGGCATAAAAATGTCAGACACATATACACCAAGGTATAAAAATACCATATAAAATTTGTATATGTGCGCTTGCCGCTTGGCACCATACACATTTTTTTGTGGGTAAAAAATACATATGAACTCTTCTAAATTAGTGGGGCCCATGTTGTCATTTAATAGATAATTCTCACATTTTCCTCACACACTCTTCCTTGTCTTCCCTCTCTTCTCCCACATTCTTTTGTAATTGCAATGTCCCTTCTCTTTTCTAGCCTTAAGTTTCATTCGTAAAATATGTGCTAGTGCATTTCTAAGTATATTATTTATCATAGTGAGATTATGTTTCATAGGCCACCTTTGTAGAAGCTTAAACTCACTATAACAGATAATATACTTGGAAGTGCGCTGGACGTAGTTGATGATTGAAAGTTGAGACTAAAACAGAGAATGGGTAATGCATTGGCGAAAAAATATGGGGGATGAGAGAGAGAGAGGGTGAGGAAGAAAATGGGGAGAATGTGAGGATTATATATTAAATAATAATGTGGGTCCTACTAATTTAGAAGAGTTCATGAGTACATTTGCACCCCAAATAATGTGTATGGTGCCAGGCGCACATATGAAAATTTTACATGAGTATTTTTGTACCTTAGCTTATAGGTGTTTGGTCCACTGAATAGTCAAAGTTGACACATCTAACGATATAAGCATTTTTGCTTCATTTACGAATGTATATGGGTATTCTTGCATGCACAGTTTTTATATGGCGCCAGATGCACATCTGACAAGTTTAAATAGATATTTTTGCACATTAACCCTAAATAAAAACAACTATTAGGAAGATGAAAGGGTTAAGAGTAAAAAATACACATATGATTTTGTCAAAAGTTTATCTAGCACCAAATGTTTTTTTTGACAAAAAAAATACACATGAGTTTTTAAATTGGATCAAAAATCACATTGATAGTTATATTTCAAAAAGTGGCGCTTGGTGCTGGACGAACCTTTTTACAAAATCACATGTGTATTTTTGACCCTAATTTAACTGTAAATGTGTATTTTTTTATCCAATTTGAAATGTTATGTGTATTTTTTGTCCAAAAAAAACATTTGGTGCTGGATGAACTTTTGACAAAATCATATGTGTATTTTTGACCCTTGATTGCACCTCATTATTTTATGTTTCTGACCACTAATTTTGGAAAATTAGCACTTGTCTTAGGCTAATACATGGCTATTTAGGCACTTTTAGGCTTAAAGTTACAATGCATTGAGTTATTTGTATTTTAGTGCTAAATTGAACATTTTAAGGTTTAAACTCATGCATTTATGATTTATAGACTTGGGATATTACAATTTGTGCTTAAATTTGTCATTGTAGGAAGACTTGATGAAGATGTGCCCGAATTCCAAAAATTACAGTTTAGTGCTCGAATTTAAAAAAATACAACTAAGTCCCATGGCACTGCATATCTCAACTGGACAAGGATAAGTTTGGTAATTTGGGAGCTTAAAGGAGGGCAAAGACGAGATAAAAATTGCAAAAGTAAGGGCATTGTTTGGATGTTCAATTAGGTGTCTTACCAAAACCCTTGGATCTTCTGCTTAGTTTCCATCAACCAAACAGCCCTTAAGCTCCTTTCATCCCTAAATCAGACCTGAAACCTGAGATTCACGAAGACAGCCATTATTGGAGACATCATTTGCATAAAACCACCACACCATTATCTCCACCATCATCCATCCTCTATAATCCACCATCATCTTCACCTTCCTCCTCCCACCCACCACCATCTTCATCTCCATCCACCAACATTCAGCCATTTTCCCTCTATCTCCTTGAACAATTCATCACATTCGGCCTTCATTTTCATCACCTACTTCACGCCACTTTCACTTTACCTCTCGGCGTTCATTTTCTCTCTTAAAGCTCACACACTTCACGCCATTTCCAAGAGCAAACACGCCTCTCCATCATCTTCAATCTCATCCAGCCCCTTCTCTCCATTCGGCCAGCACCATATTCGGCCTCCACCTGTTCCTCTTTCTACTCACACACCACTCATTCATCACCTTCACCATTCTTATTTTCCATCGTCTTATTCATCTCTCATGAAGCAAGAAGGTCAATTCATTAATTGTGGGTTCAAGAGGATGATTGGCTAGAGTAATTGGGGTTTCTTGGTGACAACAATGCAATTGGAGCTTCAATGTGTAATTAGAGGAGTTCTTTAGATTATTTTCATGCCTAATTTCACATGTATATATATTCAGATTTTCATGCCTTTGTATGTATATGTGATTTTGGAACATGATACACTAGGGATTTCTATTACTTGTGGTAGTTTTCCTTTGGGTTATGTATGTAATTTAGCGATTGTTTTTATATGCATAAACTTTAGTGTTAATCACTTGGCATAATGCAATTTGATGTAGTAGCATTGATTATCTACTTTGGATCGCTAGATTGGATTAATGCATTGCTTCTTGCATTTAGCATTAGATACTAGGTCCATTCTTGAAGGGTCAAATTATACCTTCAAGTGGAGACTCATTATGTGTTATCAAGGGTTTTCACTATCAAGCGATTTTCCAACAATTGCCTAGTTCACTAATTGAGCATTAGTAACTAGGTCAATTGGACTTAGGCGATTGCCTTTAGTTTTTAACATTCGGTCCTGGATTTGAACTTCCGATTCATTTGAGAAGCTATGAAGATTTGCAAAGTTTTCATTAAGAACCTATTCCATTAAAGAGTTTTCAAACCACTTTTCTTTGCTTTCCTAATTCTAAAAAGCCAAAAACAAATCAATTTACATTTATTAACTCAAAAATACCAAAAAAGGCTTTTCAATAACAAAACCCCGGTTTTAATCTTTTTCTTCATGCATTTAGGTTAGTCTAGGCATCAAAATAAGTTGACTCTTTTGAGAGACGACCCGAGGTTGAGCCACTTTGCTCAAGCCTTGGTTTCACATATTTTCTTGTATTTGACCCCGAGGCACACCATTCTGACAAAGGTCAAATCAACCCTTAACCCAAGATGAAATAAGAATGAATACGGAAAACTCATCCCAAAATTTAATAAGTTTTAACCAATGAAAAGACTATGATGAGAAGGCTGACTAGCACTACAAAAAAAGCGGCATTTAGTAGCGGTTAAAACCGTTGATTAGTAGCGGTTCTAACCACTACTGAGTGGTTACCAGCGGTTTTACAAACCGCTAGTAAATCTCCCGTGACTAACATGTAGTAGCGGTTCTCAAGAACCGCTAGTAATACGGTCAAAACCGCCACTAATGAAAAAATTAGTAGCGGTTTGTGAACCGCTATTGGATACTCAAAAATATATAAAAAAATTCTGATACTATTTGCAATAATGTTTAATTGTATAAAACATTTGAAAAAAATTTAACATTAAATAATCATAAAATTTTTTTATCACATTTTCTCAATTGATATATCCAAAATGATATGAAAAATAAATAATTAATAGTATGAAAAAAGGTGATTGTAACTAATCAATTTAATTTAACAATATTCAAATGAAGATATTGAGTATGTACATATAAAAACGAAAACAAAAAACAGTTAGTATATATATATGATTGAAAATTGAATGAAATAATTAGAATAAAAAATATAAGAGCTAAATTTATGAGATTGATGGAAAAATTAAGAGCATCAGAGGAGAAGAATTGAGAATGAAGGTTTTATGAGGTTGATTGAAATGAGGAGAGGGGTAGGTATTTATAATTGTTGCAGGCGAGAATCAGTAGCGGTTTTAGTAGCGATTAAGAGAACCGCCACTAACTACGCATTTAGTAGGGGTTCTCAAGAACCGCTACTAATAGCGACGGTTATTTAGTAGCGGTTCCTGAGAACCGCTACTAATAGCAGCGGTTATTTTGGAAAACCGCCACTAATGTGATGTCACTGAGTTTCCCGCTGTAACATCCTAAAAATTTAATTAAGGATTAGTGGGGGTAAACAGGAATTCATTAATGAAAAATGATGGATTATGAGAATATTTGAAGGATTTTGAGGTGTTTTTGAGGATTTTAAAGGACTAGTTTTTCTCTTATTTGGCGGAGAATAATTTTTGGGGAAATTATTTTTAGATTCAAAAGAGGTTATTGTGGGAGTAAATAATTAAAAGATATTATAGGGAAAATTTTGAAAGTAAAAAAAATAAAATTTTTGGTTCAAAAGAAATATCTTATTTGAGGATTTTAGGACCAAGTAGTGTATTTTTCCCTAATATTTTCCCTATTACACCCGTGTCACCTAATCTCTCCCGTGAACCTCCACTTCCCTCTCCACTTTCAATTCTTTTCATTATTTTATCGTATATTATATTATTATTAATATTATATTATATTATATTATTTAAATATTATATTATTATTATATTATTATTATTATATATACACACACTCTCGTCTCCGTCTCTCTTTCTTTCTCACTCTCTCGTCCGTCTCTCTCTCTTCTCTCTCTCTCTCTCTATATTGCTCTCTCTTTTATTTACTTATCGGAGTCCGTCAGCGTAGGAATAGTAAGTTTTTCGGCCAACTAAGCACATTTTTGGAATCACGTAAGTCTCATCTACATTCCTATGTCATTAGTTTTTCATTTGGCTATACTTGAAAAATTAGGCCTTGTCTAAGTTGATATTTTTGGGAGTTCTAAGATTTATAAATTGAAGCTTAGGCCTCGATTATGAGTTTTCTGAGTAGATTTTTCATTATTGGAGGTTTTTCTAATTATTGGGAATTTTCGGATTTGTAGATATTTTAGAAATTTGAGCTTTTGATGATCTGAGGTGCTAATAATTAAATTGATTATTTTTAGATGTTTATTAATGTCATATGAGGAGATTTAATTGATTGGTTTGACTAGAATTTGGACCCAAGAAAATATTGGTGGATTAAAGTTTTGGATAAGTGGGATATTGTGTAGGTAATTGCGTAATTATGAATTTAAGGGGATAGTTTATGCCCAACAAAAATATCAATGAGGTTAATTAAATTAGATTTGGTGTATGCCTTGATTTGGAAAAGGGAATATTTTTAGGCTTGAATTTGACTTTGTTGAGCTATTAAGGTTTTAAAAATAAATTGTGGATTAAGGAATGAATTTTTGAGGTTAAGAAATAATTGGAGGATGTTTAGAAAATTTCATTTAGGCTTGAATTTTATAAATTGGTATTGGTGATGAATTATGGGGATTATTGGATGTTAAGGTTTAAAATAAATGGGTATTGGAAAGATTAATATTTAGGCTGGGATATATGTACTGCAGTACTGGTGGATTAGAGATGAATTTTGGGGATAAGGAGGTAGAATAAATGTTGAGTAGAAATTAAATTAAGTGAGGGCATGGAAAGAGTAATTAGTAATTTAATTCCTATGTATGAATTTGTTTTGGTAGGCGATTAATTATAATATTCTATGTAGTGTTTGAGCTGTCTTGAGTCTGTACGGGGGAGCTGCACTATTGTGAGATTGGTGCCAGCTATCAGGTAACCGCTTTCTGCTTGTTTATGTGTGTGTGTGGTGTTAGTAAGTAATTTGAAATATTATTATTTGATAATTATGAGGTTATACGGAGATGAGGTTTTGAATCACAGTGGAGATATGATTATCAATTGATGATTGATGAGATATGGAAATGAGATCTTGAAATATTATTATTTTTCATAATATAATGTCCTGTGGAGTATTATTTTGAATGGCATAAATTTGTGATTTGAAATATTTTAAACTGAAATATATATGATTTTGGAAACTATTTCATATATATGTATATTCTGAAAATATTGGAAGGCCTGGTGCCTGATTGTGGTGTTGCATATCTATGTGTTGTTTGTGAGAAATTATTTGGGTATGTGACACCGGTGAATTGGAAATTGTGCCATCACGTGATGAGGTACCCTGTTGCGCCACAGGGACTAATTGATATATTATGAGAAATAAAGGAGAGAAAGACGAAAGAGGGGATATCGCCCCTCACGGATTCGGAAAGGACTGAGATCCTTATAATCCGTGGTACTATTCAGGGAGGGTAGAGAGTCCCTCGTGAACTGTACCGTGGTGATAAGGGGTGGGTGGAAGGTCCCGACTGGTCCCACATGTTTTCCCAACATTTCTAGTAAGATTTGTTTGGGTTATCTGTAATTATCAATGATATATACTATTCTTGAGGATGAATTGTGATGGGTTATTCCACAATTATAAAACGATGAAAAGAGATTTTGGGAATAAGACGTGCATTATATGTGAATACCTGAGCATGCTTCTGAATTGATATATATATGTATGTATTCCACTGGACACCTTGCTAGCACACACCACACGTAGATGAGTAGTCAGTGGTTGCGTTTTGGGGCTACCCCCCGTTGATCTCACTTTTGCAGGTCCTAGGAGCGGTACGGTATAGACGGTCAAGGGAAGGATCCGGAAACTTCTCACTGATATCGTGAGATATTCTGGACCAAAAGGACAGGAGGTATTGCCACATTTAGGATCATATTTTGTATGATGCTTCCGCTGAAAACTTATTATTATTTTGGAAAGAATTATTGTATAATTACCATTATGGTATGGTATTTTAAGGATGATGTGTGGAGATTAATTATGGATAATATAATTCTCTGTTATTGTACTGGGAAGAAAATTTATATTGTGATGACAGAGATTTGGAGTTGAAATTTAAATTATATATAAATATTATGGAAAGCTCTTTTTCTAACTATGTTAGTTATCTTTATTAAGTTAATTCTTTTTCCTAACATAGTTAGTATTTAGTAAATATTACATGAAATATTTTATTATCCATGTTAGACTCTTGGTATTACTAAAATTCCTTTCTAACATGGATTACCTTTTTATATAAGATTAAATCATTTTCTAACTACGATAGGTTTTATTATTATTTTAGAAAGTTCTTTTCTGTCGTAGTTAGACGGTAGTAATCATTTTTAAATGGAAATCTTTACAGAAATTCTTTTCTAACTATGTTAGCGAATTTTTGTTAATTTAATTCTTTTTCCTAACATAGTTAGTACTATAAATGTTTTAATGTTTAATTGTGAGTGGTTAATAGTGGAATTGGAGAAAATGTTACACCCGCCAAATGGCGCCACTTTAGCGGCGGTTTTGTGGGACTAACCGCTACTAAAATACGCCACTATTTTTTATATTGGTCAAACAGACAGATTTAGTAATATGTAATTAGTGGCGATTTTAGTTTTCCGCTACTAAATGAATCGCTAGTAAACCCCGTTTTTTTTGTAGTGTAGGTTTCATGTATGGTTACAATAAGGAATGTTAAGTTTGATGATACTTTTATTATTAGTATCTGTAATTTATATTAAGAAATTAGTAACAATTTAATATAGTATAATGTAGCATAATATCAGTGTATAAGTGCAGTTAAATGTTTATTTGGTTTAAAAAAATTACCAGATGCCCATATACATTCAAGGCTACACAAGTTTTGCCGAAACCATTCATTGTAAGCCGTGATGAGCATGGTCTAGCCCCTACCCATTAAAAAAAAGAAAAAAGCGAGTTGGCTGTTGGCTGACCATCAAACAACTCATCTTACATTCTTACCCAATGCACATACCATACTTTCCATACGAAAAAGAGATCACCCAAGAAATCCATTTCCTTCCTTTGTTCAACCAAATAGACCTTTATCCTACCCTTGGATGTAAGGAAAAGGCAGGAGGAAAGAAAATGAGATGAAAGAAAATGAGTATATATATATCAATGACTAAAATATCATTAATGATGTTTTGTGAAAATATGTGGTTGTGAGGGAATTAGAAGTAGAGAAGTGAAAAAGGTTTTCTTCTTATTTCCTCTTAATAGGTGTAGAGAAAATTACGGGAGAAAAATGGGCGTGGAACGTACATCATTTTCTTTCCTTTTCCATTTTTTCTAAGATGAAAGCAAGGAAAAACCTTTGTATAAAAAAAAAGAGCAAGGAAAAACCGTATTCTTTTGTATAAAAAAACCTTATTCCCCCTCCATCTTATTCCTTAATTTTATTTTCTCTCCCATTTTTCCTCAATCCAAGCGAAATCTTTGTTTTTTTTAAAAAAAAATTACTCTTACTCTACTCTTTCAGATTTATAAAACAAATCACGTTTTTAAAATAAAAAATTTACCACTATCTTTAAAGTCCTTACAAATATTTATTAATTTTCCTAATAATCCTATAATAAAAATATTAACCATAAAAAATTTTGATAAATTTATGGAAAGGTACTAAAGCCATAAATTTGTTAGCAGTATATTTCAAGGAAAAATAAAATTATCTGAGTAAGCTATCTTGATATATAAAGGAGAGGAGTAAAGGAGGGGAATGAAGATAGTACGACTGTTACGTCTCATTAAGAAAGGGGATCACACGGGCGAATAGAATCTTCGAAAAGCCTGCAAATTTCAGTGACGTGCATCCAAAAATGGAAGTTTCATCTAAACGAATGAAAATTCTTAAATTCATTCATACACACTTCATAGGACTAATCAAAACGCCAGATGTATCCCTCTATTTCGCTCTTTCCTGATCCCATTATCCCCCATACCTCGATTTCCTAAAAATCAAACAAAAAAAAAATCACTCCCCGACAAAAAAGCCGCCATGGAATCTCGCAAATTGGCAGCTTTACTTTCCTCCCTCATCTCCCAACTTCTCCTTCTCATCCTCCTCCTTTTCCCTTCTCTCTCTTCTTCTTCTCCTTCCTCTGATCCCAATCCCCACTTCAATGCCTTCCCTTTTGCCCAACACTTCCTTTTATCCCAAGAAATCGCCGCCGCCGCATCTCTCTCCTCCAAGAAAACCAAGAAACGAAAACGGGTCGACCCGGAAACCGACCCGGTTTCTGAAATCGGATCTGTGATTCGGAGCCCTGACTCTTTCAAGACCTGCTTCCGAATGACGGCGTCTACCTTTGAGTGGCTATCTGGTTTGCTTGAGCCATTGTTGGAATGCCGTGACCCTGTTGAGATGTTTCCCCTCAATCTCTCCGCCGGCGTTCGCCTCGGAATCGGGCTTTTCCGGCTCGCTAACGGATCCGATTACCCCGAAATCTCGACCCGGTTCGGGGTTTCGGTGTCGGTGGCGAGGTTTTGTGTGAAACAATTGTGTAGGGTTTTGTGTACCAATTTTAGATTCTGGATTGCGTTTCCAAATTCTCATGAAATTGAATCTGTTTCAAAAGGTTTTGAGGATGTCTCTGGGTTGCCTAATTGTTGTGGGGTGATTGATTGTGCGAGGTTTAATGTTGTCAATTCTGAAACATCGTGTGAAGATGTTGTAGCTGCCCAGATTGTGGTTGATTCTTCTAGTCGGATTTTGAGTATTATTGCTGGGTTTCGTGGGCATAAGAGTAATTCAAGAATTATAAAGTCTTCTACTTTGTATAGAGATATTGAAGATGGGAAGTTGTTGAACTCAAAGGCAATAGATGTGGATGGGGTTGGTGTGAATCAGTATTTGATTGGGGATTCGAGTTTTCCTTTTCTTCCTTGGTTGATGATTCCTTTTGCTCAACCTCTGCCTGGTTCATGTGAGGAGAATTTCAATTCTGCTCATAAGGCTATGTGTTCTTCAGCTCTTAGAACTATTGATAGTTTGAAGAATTGGGGTATTCTGAAACGGCCCATAGAAGAAGAGATGAAGATGGCAGTGGCTTATATTGGTGCTTGTTCTATACTGCATAATAGCTTGCTGATGAGAGAGGATTTTTCTGCACTTTCTGGTAGGCTTGAAGATTACCAATTGCAGCATCCGAGTAATAAGGATTTTAAAGAGGAGAATCCAAATACTAGAAATGCTTGGATTGTACGAAGTGCATTGGCTGCAAGAGCCAAGAAAAGCAATAGTTGAAATACATAATGGATCTATGGTGATTTATTTCAGCAGGGGACAGCAACAAAAGGATTGGTACATGGAGACAAGTAATTGAATTCATTTCTTCATTTTATTTTCTTTTTCTTTTTTTGAAAATAAATTTTCAAAGTTATCAGTTATCACAGAAAATAGAATCAAGAGATTCTTTCTGCTATTTTTATCCCAGTTTTTATGTACTTTTGATTGGAAGGAATGATGGGCCGTATGTAGGTTTTTCATTCATGAGTTAATTTCAGTTTTGCAGATTACATTGTTGTTTGGGTGCACTCGCAAATGTAAATACTATCTTTTGAGCACGAATAAGGTTTTGTTTTTCCTGTTAATCACAAATATCGTTATCCTGTTTAGAGAGCTTTCTACCTCCAGAATCTCTGCTTCTGGGGTGAGAATGTGGACATTGAAACTTTGATGAACCTCTATTCTCATGAATTCTTTTGCTTTGTTATCTGAAACTAGTTAGTTCTTTTTATGGCTCTCAGAAAGCAGAATTAAAAGATTATAGATTTAGCGGTAAACCAATGGATTTCTTTGTGAAGGCATGTGTCTTCTCTTTTATTTTTTTAGTACCTGGGGTAAGGTAATAGGAATAATGCTCTGTTCTTCAGTTCTTGTTCAACATATGACAATATGGTTAAAGTCTTTGCTGCCATAGCTTTTCAAGAAAATATGTTGCTTTTATATGATAGGTTAATGAAACAACATACGATCAGCTAACATGACCATAGAGCAAAATGATGGAGACAAGATATTTGAAAGTTCCATTAATTTAGTTGTGGTGTCATGTTGGTTTTATCTGCATTTCTAATAGAGACAGACTTTAAATATTCCACATTTCCACTACTACTAGACTTCGGAATTTTATCTTTAGCTGGGAAGTTAGTATATTACCCATGCTTCTTGTCTGTTGTTTAAGGTTTAAGCTATTGACTGGAGCTATAGTTATTACCCAAGCTTCTTGTCTGTTGTTTAAGGTTTAAGCTATTGACTGGAGCTATAGTTTGTTTTTCCCATTCAATGACAAAAACTTGCGTCAGTTAATTGACTCCTTTTTTGGATGAAATGATTATACTCATGTTCACTTGAAAGACTAGTTAGCATTGCCACAGCTTCTTGCGATCAGAATAGTCTGCAGCACTAGCTGTTTGCTGATAGGCATTTTTTGTTCATTATTCTCTATCTTGGCTGGATTGATATATCCAGTTTTGCTTCATCATGGCTGTGTGTTATGCATCGAAACTGAGAACAAGTGGATGGCCAAAAAAAAAAAAAATAGAAAGAAATAAAAAAAAAAAGAAAAGAAACTGAGAACAAGTGAGCTCTATATGGGGTCCTGGTGGTATGAAATCGTCCATATAAAAGAAAGGTTATAGATTCAATCTCACTTGTTACTTTAGTTTGATAGTTCCTGCCCCTTAAATTTAGAAATAATAATGGAACTTCCAAACTGCAGTTAGATGCTGATCAGCTTAAAAAATTGCACCACCATTTACCGTCAAAATTGCGTGTTATTATTTTTTATGTTTCAAAATCATGTACTCCCTCAGTCTTTAAATATAAGTTCCTATTTTTTTGGAATGAGTTTGTCTCTTTTTACAAGTTCCACTTTCAAGTTATCTTAGTAATATATATACACTTTTACCTATTTTATTCATTCATTTATTTCTTTACTACATTCGCGTTTATTATTTTTCTCATTATTACTCTCTCTCATCATACCAATCTATAAATAAGGGCACTTGTGAAAAAGAAAGTATATTATCAACACATTTAGATGGGCATAGTTGCTAAGGGATCGTACATAGTCTTGATTCTTGAGTAGTTTTTTTGCCGTGAAGAGTAGGGGAACGGGAAGCGATGTAGCTGTATTTGATTTTATGTGAGCAATAATGTTGTTTGGTAAGATCTCGTATAGAGTACTCCAATTTATAAGAATGTTATGAATAGTGTGTATTCCTGAACATTTCAATGCGACTGCCAAAGGTTTATTAATTGAATGGGGGTTGCGTTGAGATGCCTGTATATATTAACTAGCACTAAAACCACAAGGGACAGACAAGTATGGAGTTTAGCCAAAGAGAAATACCACGTATTTGTTAATTCACAAAAGACTTTCATTTTTTCCAAAGTAGAGACACTCTTGTATTGGATTTGGAAATAATTTTTTGGTTAAAGTTAAAAGTTTTAATGGGTTAAGTCCTAAGAACTTATTAGGATTAGGAAAGCCTTCAGATTCAAAAGGTGCTTACGTGTTGTGTTATATTGCCTACCAATAAGTTTCTCATATCGAGGGACATTAAACTCACAGCTTATTAGTCTTTGGAGGCAACTTAGTTTGACGTGTATTGTGAGGCAATTAAATTAAATGTGGATACCTTGTTTGACGTATTGTGAGGCAATTAAATGTGGATAGGATACCTCTTAAAACATGGATGTTCAAATTTTGATTCCCCTATCATGAAAGACTAACCATTTCTTTTTTCTTTTTCCGCCATCAAAAGACTAACCATTTCTACTATATATCTAACCTGTAATTTACAAAAGGTTTTATATACACTTTAAGAAGGAATATATGATGTGCATGGCATGTTTGGATCCAGAGCAGCAAAAGGCATAGTCAACCAGTGTTCGCCCAGTGTGCTTACTTGAATATCTCTTCGTACCAGGAGGAGCTGGGGCCATCCAGTTCTAAAGATTATACTACTAGTATAAACAAAACAAAACAAACCTTGCTTCTCTTTAAAAGACAATGATGTTAAGAACTCACATTCACGTTATCTTTTTAAATCACAAATTTCTTCAAAGAAATTGACACGGATTTATATGTGTGTGAGAGATAGAGAAGGGGCGGCGTGTAGTTGAATTGTTCCTTTCTCAAGGGTAGAACACTAAGTGGATCATTTTTATTGGGAGATGTGTCCACATTTAGAAACCAATGATGTCTTAAACATTATTCCCTTGGTTCCTAAATATAAGACCTATTTAGGGAGGTCGGCTTGTTCCTAAATATAAAACCTCTTTCTATTTTTTCTCAACAATTTGCTAAAATAACCCTATTGATTCTCCTCTATAAGAAATAAGCAAGCTGGGAGGATGAGGATAAAGGTAGGTGGTTCTAGTGCTTTTGTAATATCATATGATTTTAACTAACTTAACTACGATCCTTAATCCAATCAAAGTAGATAAATAGGCCTTATATTTAGGAACGGAGGGAGTATTATATTTAATAGGAGGATACCTATATTTAGAAAAACAATTAAATTAGTAAGTAAAAAAATTTAGATTTATAAACAAATCTCTAATTAGCATATTACTCCCTCCGAACCTAATTATAAGAGCCAGTTGACTTTTTTGGAAAAATTAAGGATGTAAAATACATCACTTTAAATTGTTTATATTTGTCTTTTTTCCTCAAAACTAAGTTATTTTACTTATAAACTCTTATATAATCTAATTATATGTCACATATATTAAGATTTAGAGGTCTAATTTGCTTTCTTAATCTCTCCAAAAAAAGTCAACTGACTCTTATAATTAAGACCATAGATAGGTAGTATTTATTATGAAAAGAAGATTCAATAGCGCTGGGAGTTTATAATTATAAGTCGTTGAGCCGTCAATACTCAATACAGTTGAGCGGGATTATTTTTTCTCTTTTAAATTAAAAATAGTAGTAGGAATGAATACTTTTTCCAAATTCTAATTATTTACTGTGACTTCACGGCTTCAACTACTAATTCATAACTTTTTCATTGACTGGAATAATTCATTAAGTCATCACCAAAAGTAAGGTCTGAAAAATGATTTTCAAGAAGGCTTGTTTATGAAATTTAGTCTAATTAATAGTAGTATATTATTTGTATGGCGACACATTACATATTTGTTAATCCGTGGCATGGAAATTTATTGATAATATATTACTTTGACAAATTAATAGCAATTATTTTAACATATACTCCATACAGTAATGGATTGAATCATTGAATTAGTTTTAATAAGGCAGATATTACATGGTAATATATACAATTAAGGAACGGACAAATGAAGGAAAGAGGACCATTCAATAGGGTGTACAATTCTAATTGGACGCCCTTATGTGGGGTTTGTTCTTTGTCTCCTTTCTTCACAATATGTCAATATCCCCTCTACTTTCCTGATTTCTTAATATTCCCTTTCTTTTTAATTTATCATAGAGTTTTTAAATGGAACATCCACTTGCCACATCCATTTGTCTTTGACTCCAAAGACTTCATTTCATTATTAATTCTTCACCTACTCCCCAATTTTATTTAAAAACTTGTTTATTTTTTTTCATAAAAAAAATGAAAATTAGCTAAAATTAAACATTAACTGAGAGTCAGGTACAGTCCCGTCGAATCAAAAGAGACAAATCCTCAGGAGGATTAACAACAAAGTGAAATCATGGCATTATTGAACCAATTACTTGCTTGGTTAAGTGATCTCTGCTATAGAGTTAGCTGATCTCAGAATATAATTTATCACAATCTTTCAAGGTTGAGCAAGCCAAAACATTGCCTCCTGAATCAGCGATGCATCTTGATGATGATCTACTTCCTCTTGGCCGATGAGTTGGAGAACCTCGGAAGCATCTGTCTCAACGAGTAAACAATGTGCCCCTTTTCCCCATGCTAGTTTAAATCCAGATATAAGAGACCACAACTTTATAGATAAATTGCCTCCACCATCAGGGTGAAACATAAATCCTTCAATAAAAGAACCTGCGCTATCACGTAGTAACCCGCCACAACCAGCTCCATCATTAGATGAGAAAGCTCCATCAACATATTAAGTTTGATCCACCCTTGGGGGGTGGAGTCCACTTAACATCTTTGTCTTGCACAACATTACCATTAAGGTTAGAACCACTACACTTCTCCACTGCATGATTTAAATTAGCAATCAAGGATCTAGCTTGCATCAGTAGGGAGTTATTAGTCTGCGACCTATCATCAAAGATTCTCCAAAGGAGCCAACAGAGGGTAGCAAATAATTCACTCCAACCTTCACCAAAAAAGAGCTTTGGGTATAAAGGCTTGTTTCTTTTGCTGCTTGTCCTTTACTTTAATGACTCGATCACATTTTAATTAAGATTATTATCCTATATATCTTTTTTTCAAAAGGTTGTTATCCTATTTGAATATTATATGTTTTAATTGATAAAGGCCTTGATTTTTTTACTGGTTTGGAAGTTGTAATATGGAAGCCAACATTCTTAATTTCATCATCGTTAGTGACATTTATTGCATGATATGAAGCTGATAAGTGAACTAGTGGTGGGGAATTTCTGTATCTTAACTTCTAGAAACTAAATAAGTTCTGTTTGAAGATTTTTTTTTTTTTTTTGTTGAATTCTTCCCAAAGGGACTTCTCAAGTTCTCTAAAAGAGGTAGTCACCTTTACAAAAAGCTCTTACCCGATATTTGGATGGAAAAAAAATTAGGGGGAAAAGAAAACATGTAAAGAAAACTCTAAAATATTTTGGGAAGTTTTCTTTCTTTCTTTCTTTCTTTTTTTCTTTTTTTTGAGTGGAGAAGTTTTCTTTCATATGTAGCATTCTCTTCTCTCCTATTTTTCTGTGAGTTTTTTCTCCATTCAAATACAGAGATAATCTCATTAAGAGGATTCTCCTCCAAATTACTCACTTATTAACACGATCAGGGATGTTAGATAGTAATTTTATCACAAGGGATTGTATAATTACTCTTGTTCATATTTTCAGAGAGTGAATATATAATTGTGTCGTCAACTAGGTAGCTAATTATAATTATATATCATATTACTTTCCCTCACGTCCTAAATATAAAATCACACTGTTACTGTTTACTCACGTTAAGAATCAAAATGAGTTGCTCAACCAACTCTTGTAATTAGCTCAAAGAGGGTAGTTCCCATCAAACTGAAAGCAACTAGAAAGAAGGTGAACATGATTGAGCTGAGTGTGAGAGTAAAAAGTAGAGAAAGATCCTTAAAAAGCGGCATCTGTGAGAAAAAATTAAGACAAATTGGTTTAAAAATAATTTTAAGCTTTGAAGTCATTCATTTTCTTCTTTCCACGTTTTCAGTTCCACAATTAATCTCCACCTTATTGACTCTCACTTTCCCACACAACAATTCTACATTATCAAGTCACAATTTTAGAATCCCAAGAGACGACATTGTTTTACTTGTAAGATAAAACTTTTAGGAATAATACAACTTTTGGTTTTTAAACTTTTTCTCAATTTTGTTTTTATCTCTGAACTTTAAAATTGGTGGTTTCGGTCCTTAAACTTTCGGTCGAAAATTAATCAAAAGTTCAAGGACCAAAAATTGTATTAATCTAAACTTTTACAAAAAATCATACTTAAGACTAAAAACACATATTCAACATGCTACACCTAATGCAAGACTTTTTCTCTTTAGTAGGTTGAAATGGAATTTATTTTCAATGTTATGGGAACTCTCTTTTTGTCAAATGAATGATAGCAGCGTCATTAAAGTCATGCATGCATGCATTCCACTCAAACCATCGGAGGCAACATCACAATCGCATTTAATCTATAAACTACGAAGTATGAAAGATGTTCAATTCTTCAACACAACTCTTCAACTTTTCTCATATCTTAGTATTCCTCAACTCCTATTGATGCTCACCAACTTTCTTTCCTTCCTTTTCACTTCTTCATTCCTTTGTAGTTTTTGTTATTTACAAAACTAAATATGATTCCACACATTTTATATATTTTTCTGATTCCACACATTTTATTTCCCTCCGTTCATTTTATAAGACTAATAACTAATTTACAATAATAAAAAAATCTAGTGAAAATAAAATTAATAAGAATGTTAAAATACAATTTTTTAAAAAATCCTTATTTAATAATTGTATGGTGATTTTTAATAATTTATCTAAACCTTTTATAATGACAGTAAAAAATGAACATTTTAATACATGGGTAATTTTTTATTAGTAGGGGTGAGAGAATCCTGAAAAAAAAAAAAACAGGAGAGGGGACTTTAGAGAGAGAGAGAGAGAGAGAGAGAGAGTATATAAATATTTATACCATTCTCTTCCTTATTAGAAATCCACCATAACTACTTCTCACATACCAAGAAGTGGAAATTATAGCATTAAATATATTATATTTTTTTAAAAAAAATTAACTTTACCCTTATTTAAGATATGTGTTAAAATAATATTTTATATATTATAAACATTCTCTCTCATCTTCCTTATTTCTAACATAAGGGTAAAATAGTCACAGTAGCATTAATTGATTCCAAATTAAACTTATATTTAGGGAAAAAAATTGTGATGATTGAATTTATAATAAAGAATAGAATGGACTAATGGTACATAACTAATTAAATTAAATTACAAATTATACCATACTTTATTTGTTTTAAACCTCACCAACCCCAAAACCAATAGCCTCAATTGACTTGTGCCTTTTTCTGGCTATGCCCTACCTACCCTTCCCAATACCGTCCTGGTATGGTATCTTTTATTTTCTATCCAGAAAAATTAAAGATGCATGTTGCATACCCCTTTTCCCCTACCGCTTGACTTTTCAAATAAAAAATAAATTTTTTCTATAAAAGTACAATTCAGCATACTTTTTTGGACCGCAAGTAGATGGAACAATAATTGAAAGCTTTACAAATATATTTATTATAAATAAGTCCACCATAACTACTTCTCATATACCACTCTGTTCTTTATTATAAGTCCAACTATCACAAATTTTTTGTTCCAAAATATAAGTCCACTTTGGGATCAATTAATGCTACTATGACTATTTTACCCCTATGTTGGAAATAGGGAAGATGAGAGAGAAGATGTATAATACATAAAATATTATTTCAATACCTATTCTTAAATAAGGGTAAAGTTGGAAAAAGCTTTAAAAATAGGAGATATTTAATGCTATAACTTCCACTCCTTGATATGTGATAAGTAGTTAGGGTGGACTTATAATAAGGAACATGATGGTATATTAAGGAGTAGAAGTTAAAGCATTAAATATGTCCTATTTTTAAAAAAATTCCAACTTTGCCCTTATTTAAGAATAGGTGTTAAAATAATATTTTATACTTTATAAACCTTCTCTCTCATCTTCTTTATTTTCAACATAGGGGTAAAATAGTTACAATAGTATTGATTGATCCTTAATTGGACTTATATTTTTTCTTTATGAAACATCAAGGTATCCCCACCGACAGGTGGAGATTAATCTTCCGCTGAATTGTAGGCACATCAAAGGGTGGGACAGCTAGCCCTGGAGATTTAATGCTTCTCCATACCCAAGGATCGAATCCTCGACAATTGGTTAAAGGTGACACTACAAAAAAAGCGTGCATTAGTAGCGGTTCTAACCGCTACTAACATGTTTCCAGCGGTTCTTGTTTCCGCCACTAAATCGTCCGTGACAAACATGTACTAGCGGTTATTGAAACCGCGTGTAACAAAGTCAAAGACGCTACTAATTAGTAGCGGAAAACCGCTACTAAATAAAAAAGAACCGCCTCTAATGTAAAAATTAGCATAATCGTGGAAAAATTCAATTCTCAATTTAGTGGCGGTTTGAACCGCCACTAATTAAAAAAAAATTGGTTCATTTATTAGTGGCGGTTTGAGCAGCGGTTCGCAAACCGCTACTAATTAAAAAGAATAAAAAAAATGTCCAACTTATTAGTGGCGGTTCAAAACCGCTACTAATTAAAAAGAATAAAAAAATGTTCAATTTATTAGTGGCGGTTCAAAACCGCTACTAAAGTTTAAGGATTTTCAAAAACAACCAGATTAGATATTAAATAATCAAAGTCATATGATCAAATGTAATCAAAAAACAATGATAATAAATTAGTGTATTACAAAATGTTCTTATTGTTAAAATAAAAAAAATTTCTCAACTATATTAACAACCATATATAGAAAAAAACAATATATCAAACACATAAAAAAGAAATAGTTAAAAATAAACAAATAATTATATTTGTTATAAGAATAATATGAATAATAAATTAAAACATTTTTATCACTAAAAATGGGAAATAATTCGATATTGTTACCTGAAAAAAAAAAGTAGCAAACAAATTAGCAAATTAATTCAGAATAGAAAATAAAACACATTAAATAATAAGAAATATAAGATAAATTGTTTTCAGAACAAAAAAAAAAGGCATTAACGGTCAGACTGAGGATAAATTGAATGGAAAGGGAGAAGGAATTGAATGAATGTGTGAAGAAAAATGAGGGGAGGGGGTGGATATTTATAGTGATTTGTGCGCGATTTAGTAGCGGTTTGGGCAGCGGTTCTAGAACCGCCACTAATATTTGGCCGCAGAATTAGTAGCGGTTCTGAAACCGCTACTAAATGTCTTTAATTAAAAAAAAACCTCAACCTACATTAAAAAAATATGATATATGAACGTTTGATACACATTTTTATGAAAAATTTATAAAATGAAAAAATAATTATGGTTGGCTGCTTCAATCATCTTCTTCTTGCTCCTGCCTAAAAAGAACATAAACAAATATATAAATTTCTATTGCTAAAGGTGTTGAAATTTGTTTAAATTATTTGTAGTGAAAATGCTCACCTAACTACTTGTAAATGACCGTCTTCATCAGAAATGAGGTTGTCGAAGTTTTCAGGTTCGAAATGTTGGCTGCCTAGTTCCAGATCATCTTCGTCACCCATGTCGTAGAGGTCACGAGGCTTCATATGAATCACCATGTGCCAATCTTTATGTGTCCGATCTTCCACATAGTAAACTTGCTGCGCCTGTGAGGCAAGAATATACGGCTCATCATCTGCCATTTCCCCTGTGTGAATGAGCCTCGAGAAATTTACGGACGTGATGCCCAAGATGTCCAATGTAATGCCTCGAGAAGTTCTGGTGTCTGCCCACATGCAGTTGAAGAGAGGCACGGTGAAATGACCTTGATAGTTAAGCTCGATGATGTCCACGAGCTTTCCATAGTATGATACGCCTCCAAATCGCATGTCTGTATCCCGTGAGCTGGCATAACTCCTTGTTCCGAATGTGCCAAAGACTCCGGAATTCTGGGTGAGAGAACCTTCATCCCTTGCAATGGTGCAGAACTTGAAGCCGTTGACGTTGTATGCCGTATATCTCCTGACATGGTTGAGTGGACCGGTTGCTAGATTTATCATATCAGGCGCATGGGGGTTGTTGTCATTGAGTATCCTCTGTGCAAACCAATCCGAAAACTCTCGATGGACCTTTTTGTCCACCTCGGCAGATGACCTTGTGCGGCTTCGTAGTTGGCGTTTAACATAGCGGTGGAAATCCCTAAATTCCAATGGAACATATAAGAGGGTTATGTGGTTTGGAAATAAAAAAAATAACATGATACGTGTATATAGTGTTAAAATTCTTACTGAATGTAGGGCTCCACTTGAGGGCAATTTGTCAAGACATGTCTGTGTGCTTGCAACCTCTCAGTGGGAGTGAGCCTGTAATACTGACTTCCTCCAACTGGCTTTCCGACTTGCGGGAATAATGTGTTGGAAGGTGACTGGACATTGGATGGGCTGTCATCGACACGAGGAGGGCGGTTGAATGAAGTCTCGATGTCATCATCAAAATAGCGCGAACAATATGTTAACACCTCGTCACCAGAATAACCCTCTGCTATAGAACCCTCTGGAGATGCTTTGTTCCTCACATACGACTTCAATTTCCCCAAGTATCTGTAATTACAAGTACAATCAGGTAACTGAAACAAAATCATGAAACCACTGGAAAAATGAATCAACGGACCTCTCTATGGGATACATCCAGCGGTATTGAACCGGGCCGCCTATCTTTGCGTCTTGAACGAGGTGTACAGTGAGATGGACCATGACCGTGAAGAAAGACGGGGGAAATATCATCTCCATATGACAGAGCGTTAGAACAATTTTTTCCTGCAATTGATCCAGCTCTGCTTTGTCCAAAACTTTTGCACACAACCGTCGGTAGAAAGAACTGAGTTGAACCAAAACATTAGACACCTCCGGGGGCAATGTGCTTTTAATTGCCAGAGGTAGGAATTGCTGGAGCAAAACGTGGCAGTCATGGGTTTTCAACCCGGCAATCTTCTTAGAGTGCATGTCCACACATCTTGAGATGTTGCTTGAATAACCATCAGGGACCTTGATGTCCTTAAGTGTGGAGAGGAAGACTTCCTTGTTGGCTCTTGTCAGTGTGAATGAGGCTGGGGCAAACTTGTCATTCTCATCCGGCTATGCGTCTTCACGTATTCCCATCGCCATCAGATCTTTCCTTTCTTGGAGATGGTCCTTGGACTTTCCAGACTCGTTGAGTAAAGTGTACAAAATATTGTCACACACATTTTTTTCGATGTGCATGACATCAAGACAGTGGCGAAGTAGATTAGATTTCCAGTAGGGGAGCTCGAAGAAAATGCTCTTCTTTCGCCATTGCTGCACGTTTTCCCCCTGGGTCTGGCCGCGTCCCCTTCTTCCCCCAGGCTGAACGCCGTCTGTCTTCCCGAACTCTACATGAACATCTTCAAGCTGTTGAAGAATATCTGCGCCAGACAAAAACGTAGGAGGATCCCTCATTTCCTGCGATCCGTTAAATCTAATCTTCTGCAGCCGGAACCTATGACCGCCAGGAATGAACCGCCGATGACCCATGAAGCACCACTTGCGACTGTGAGGAAGGCGGACCGAGTCTTGGTCAAAGTTGCAGTTGGGGCAAGCTCTGCCTGTATGCACGTTCCAACCAGACAATGTGCCAAGTCCGGGAAAATCGCTCACTGTCCACATCAACGATGCACGGAGTGTGAAGAGCGTCTTACTGTAAGCGTCATACGTCTCAACTCCGTTGGTCCAAAGTTCCTTCAACTCCTGTATCAACGGTTGAAGGTAGACATCTATATCGTTTCCAGGAGCTTTCTTCCCCGGAATAATCATCGAAAGAATGAATGAGCTCTGTTTCATACACATCCAAGGGGGTAAGTTGTACGGTATCAATACCACAGGCAATATACTGTACGTAGTGCTAAGATTCCCGAACGGATTGAACCCATCTGATGCGAGAGCGAGGCGTACATTTCTCGGGTCACTGGCGAATTCCGGGAATCGAGCATCAAACGCTTTCCAAGCCTCAGCATCCCTAGGATGTCTCAACTTCCCATCGACGTTGGGCTCTGATGAATGCCACCGCATGTGCTCCGCCGTTTTGGATGACACATACAACCTCTGAAGTCGTGGAGTCAGGGGGAAATATCTTAGAATCTTTGCAGGCTTCTTGGTTGCTATTCGACCCCTCTTCGCCTGTTTGTACCGAGACGCATTACACCGCTTACATCTGTCCAACTCGGCGTCTTCTCCCCAGTACAACATACAATCATTCGGGCAGGCATGGATTTTAGTGTAGTTCAATCCCAACTTGTTAATAGTCTTCTTTGCTTCGTAGAATGATGGTGCGATTTCTGCCTGAGAGAATGCATCTCCCAATAATTCTAACACCATCGACATCCCCTTATCGCTGAAGCCACACAAGCACTTGATATGATAGAGCTTGACAAGAAATGATAGTTTTGAATATTTACTGCACCCTGAATAAACATTATTCTTATTCTAAAATGAACGTTTATGTGACAAAACTAGAAACGAAATGAGAGGCAGTTTTTAGTAGAACCTGGAAACAATGGCTTATCTGAATCCGTCATAAGGTTGAAAAAATTCTTTGCAGCTTCATTTCGAAAAAACTCCGGGAGTGGTCCTTCAACCCCTTCCTGACTCCCGATGCCGTCACCTTGCACCCCGAAAGCATCACGCACAACATCGTTAAATGGATCCACATGATTGTCGTCATCATCGTCATCGTCGATCTGCATTCCAACCTGAGATGTTCGAGCAACTACCTCACCACCATCATCATCGTTCTCGCCATGAATACCCCAGAATGTGTAATTTGATGGGAATTGTTTCAGTATAAGATGCTCACGCACAACATTTCTGGGATGCCACTTCTTAAATTTACATTTCGGACAAGGACACAATATCTGATTGTTAACACCGGTGCGGTTGAAAGCAAAATCTAAAAAGTGGTCAACACCAACCAAATAGCGGGGAGACGTCCGTGGCAAACTTATCCAAGATTTATCCATCATATGACTGAAGATATTATCAAAGAAGGAAAGAGCTTAATAGTTTGAATGAAATGTGAAAATGAATTGGAAAGAATCAAGGGCTTATAAAATGAAATTTAGACATTAGTAGCGGTTCTATAACCGCTACTAAAACCGCAACTAACTCAATCAGACCGTTGGAAAGTTAGCAGGTGGCAGATGTGTCTGAGTATACATTAGTAGCGGTTCTAGAACCGCTACTAATATTAAATTATTTTTATAATTAGTAACTTAGTGGCGGTTTAAAACCGCTACTAAGTTTAAATTTTTTTAAATATTTCTTCATTTAGTAGCGGTTCGGAAACAGCTACTAAATGTGCTATTTTGTGTTTTTAACGTTATTTATATCTTTTTTTTTCAAATACTATATAAGAAAATAAACAAATAACAACGGTTTATTTAGTTAGTCAGGGAGAAACTTTTTTGTTTAACTGTTAAAAAAAATTATCGCCATTTGTAAAGTAAAAAATAAAATCAGATAATAACAACTAACAAAATTATGCAACATTAAAGATATGAAATGTTTAAACAACTAATATTGAAATTAGCAAATATTTAAATATAAAAATGTTCAACTGAAATCCTAAAATGAAAAACATTCTAATAAAAAAAGATCCCAGAGCTACGCAACAGGAGGCTGATCGTCGTCTTGATGCTCCGGAGAACGGTTGCGAGGCTGCTTCGGTGGACGTGGAGGTAGTGGTACTCGCAAAGGAGATCGATCCGGGTCGAACATCCGCTGTATTCGTTCCAACGTGCTATTGGCGTCGTGTACCCAGGAGTCCAGTCGGTCGTACACCTGATCAGTCACCCGTTCCGTAATCTCATGAGTGAGTCTCTCCCTCATTTGAGCCTCAAACTCTGCGTCTCCCCTAATAGGGCCACTTGTTGATGGTTGGCTTGAAGCGGTAGACTGGGCGCTGCCTGGGTCGCTTGACCTGCCGTACACCACCGTAGGTCGGGCTCCGAATCCCATCCCGCGAACCCGGCCTAGGTGCTCTTGAGTCCCTAGGGCAGCCCTTAGCGAGGCAGTGGGGTCTACATTGTCCCCCTGCGACTCGGTGATCTCTCTCTCCGCAGCCTCAATCCTAGCCTGCACACAAAAACATATTAACAATTTTATTTTGATGTCGTTGTTATTAAAAATATAATAATATAAAAATAAATAAATAAATAAAAAATTTACAATTTGCTCCTCAGCCTCCCTGGATGTTGGGCTCCCGTCGGCGTGTCTGTGCTTTATTTGGTAGAAACGACCGTAGGTAGCCTTCTGCCCTTTCTTCGCAGCCTCTTCCTCCTGAAAATTAAGATACAAACAGTTATTAATATATAAAGATAAATTATTTTTAAATCAAACAATGAAACTTCATTCATTCATACCATCTCTTTGTACCCAACCGAAAACGGCTTCGTCCCAGCCGTATGATGAACCTTCTGATGGGCCTTCGCGGCAAGACCTTGTTGCGACCTCTTCTGTTAACATAAAATAAAATTAAATAATAATCAGTAATTCAAAAATAATTTTTCAATATGATATTTCAATATCAATTCAATAATATTATTCATTATACCTTCCCAATGTCTCCCCTCCTCCAACCCACATATCTCTCCCACGCATCCGCAGGGACGCCACCAGGGACATCATCGACCAACTCCTGAATCGGCCTACTCCCACCCCGATTTCTTTCTTTGAACATATCCAACCGCTTGTTCTTCCAACCGTCCCCCATCTTTGATTCTGTCCAATTCTTCCGGCTGTCCCTCACATCAAACTTCCTCTGTAAAATATTAAATTTAAGTATGTTTAATTAGAAATTAATAAATAATAACAAATTCCAATAATAACATAAAACAAATAATAAATAATAAATACATTTCCTATAATATTTATTAAAATCAAATTCAAATAATAACAGAAAAGAAATAAGAAATAATAAATATATTTCCAATAATATTTATTAAAATCAAATTCAAATAATAACAGAAAAGAAATAAGAAATAATAAATAATAAACAATAAACAATACATAATAACAAGAATATTTCTTATAGTATTAATTAAAATCACATTCTAATAATAATAAATAATAAACAATAAATAAGGTCAAAGTTAATTCAACAAACCTTAACAATTTCGTCAAACGCGAACTTTTTAGAGTTCGCGTCAATCTTCCTCCAGTCCAAAGCGTCAATCGGAAATCGCTGATAATTCTGGCCTATACCCCCGACGAACCTCGAGTACAGTTGCCCCCCTTGTCCAACCGGTAATTTGGTCAAGTCGTCCCACTCAACTATAACTCTGTGCCCGCTCGGAAGGTTCATCGCATCTTGCACCGTCAACCTCTTCTCACTTATGCTACCAGAAGGGTCTGTAAAAATTATGGAACAATTTCAATTTAATGAGCGATAAAAACAATAAAAATTGAATTTCCTTACCCTGAACTTGTACTTCGTAACCGGTGGACCTTCCGGAGGATCGTTTAGGGTGCCCCGCCTCGTCAAATTCCTCACCGTCCAACCAACGTTCCATATCCTCAAAATCCGCTCCTCCTCCAGTCTCGTCGAACGCCTCTCCCCCGCTCCAGAATGCGTTGATTACAACTTCTGGAATCGGATCGTTCTGTACACGGATGCGCTCTTGTTCTATACGATCCCTCTCGGCCTGCTCAGCCAGTTCCTTACGTAGCCGCTCCTCAGCTTCCATTTGTTCATCGGTCATATGCTTCTTATTGTGATCGCCCTTTTTCACCATGATTTTGATCTCTTTTTTCTAGTCGAAGTCACGTCAGGTCACTTTCTTTCTCAAAAAGCTCGTGCCTTTTCTCTGAACAGGCACGAGCCTTTTTAAACTGTTCACTTTAGTAGCGGTTCTGCAAGAACCGCTACTATTAGTCGCGGTTTCAGCTAAAACCGCCGCTGAAACCGCAACTAAATCAATCAGTAATAAATGCAACTGCATTTATTTCGCTGAATTAGTGGCGGTTTTGGACGAAACCGCTACTAATGTACTAAAACCGCCACTAATTCAGTGGCCATTCATTTTTTAGCGGTTTTTCCCTCCAGAACCGCGACTAAATGTACGCCACTACTTTTCCCGCCAAAACGCGCCAAATTTGTTGCGGTTATAACCCCTAAACCGCTAGTAATATCTGCTACTAAGTACTTCTGTGGTCAAACCGTCGGATTTACTTGCGGTTTGTGCTTATAACCGCTACTAATGTAAAATTACTAGCGGTTTTAATGTTTCGCGACTAAGTTAACCGCTACTAAAAGCCCTTTTTTTTGTAGTGTGAATGAGTCTATTCCACTCAACCACACACCCCAGGTTAATTGGACTTATATTTTGAAACAAAAAAATTTATGATAGTTAAACTTATAATAAGGAGTAAAGTGATAGCTTATAGTACATATAAATTTTATTACATGTTAAATGGACTTATATCACAACTTTTTTAAAAAATAATGTAAATCAAAGCCACACTCTCATCATCAACAAAATTTAATTTTTAAAACTTAGGTTATCTTTTAATCCAATTTATTTTTGGTTAATATATGTAATCTTTAGTCCTTAAGTTTGCTCTTCTTTTAGGTTTCAATCCCTCAATATTAAAATTGGAGGTTTTGATTCTTTAAGAATAAAATGACTTAAATCACCAATATTTTTAAGAAAATGAAAATCGAGTCATCAAAACCTCTCATTTAAAACTTGATAGACCATACAAAATTGGTACAAACTTAAAGAATAATGATTATATTTAGTCACAGTTAAAAAAATGATTATATTTGCTCTTTATTTTATTTGAACTTTTAGCTAAAAATATATTTAAGAAATTATAAAAAATATTTTTAACAAAAAAATTACACAAATCCTACCCAAAAATTGAAGGAAGAAGCAGGGTGGGACCTGGTCACGCATCCTAAGGACTTCACCTACCCCGAACCGGGAAATGACCGGTTCAAACATATCAACTGTTCAGCCCGGGCTTGCCCCTGTCTTATTTAAATTGTTAAACCCCCTTCTTCTTTCATCTCCAACTTCTGTTTTAGCCACCAGACAAGGCAGAGCATCATAATCCGGCGAAGATTTCTTAAGGGAAAAATAGTTAAGCAAAGGAAAAGGTTTGAAGAGTATCGATGGCGTCAAACGGAGAAGAGAAGAAGCAAAACGAAGCAGGAAGGCACCAAGAAGTTGGTCACAAGAGCCTTTTGCAGAGCGATGCCCTGTACCAGGTAAGTTACAATAAATCTTGTTTCTTCTTCCAGTTAATTACTTAATACGAATATTGAAAGATGGAGGATTATATTCAATATGTATGATGATGATGATGATGCAGTATATTCTGGAGACAAGTGTGTACCCAAGAGAACCAGAACCCATGAAGGAGCTGAGAGAGATAACTGCAAAGCACCCATGGAACATAATGACGACATCGGCGGACGAAGGGCAATTTCTGAACATGTTGTTGAAGCTGATAAACGCAAAGAACACCATGGAAATTGGTGTTTACACTGGCTATTCCTTGCTTGCCACAGCCCTCGCCCTCCCAGACGATGGCAAGGTAATTTCTTCATTCATTTCTTAGAAAACAGTGTGTGTGATGATTAAAGTTTTTTAAAACCAAATCAAGCTCAGGAAACAAAATCCATTCACCCTCCCCTGAATTCCGTCTTCCAAACATATCCTAACAGTAGATGACTAAAATACAAAAGGACATCATTTAACTTTAAACAGTTATAATATTTTAAGGCCGGCAAAAAAAAGAAAAAGAAAAGATATACTGATATTTTAAGTATAATTAGGTAATTATACGTGGTATGCAGTACTCCGTTACTTATTGTAAGCATCATTCTTGGGATTAGTCCTAAATATAAGTAATAATATGTGTTTCTTTTAAAATCTAATGCACTTTTTACATTCTTACCCCAATTAATTATACTATGTTTGTTTCATCTTCTTTTGGTGGAAAAAAATAATTATGAGTGAAATAACTATTTTTTTTATTTCATTATAATTATGATCATATAAACGTGAAAAAATAAAATCAAACTATACAATTTCTAACTTAAAGTTTTTAAATAAATGAGTGATTTGAGAGAGAATTTGCCCAGGTTTTTTTTGGTCAAAGAGAATTGCATAGGGTTGAGACTTTACTACTTGTGAGCATCATCGCTTCATGGGCTTCACAACCTTCATAATTGTCATGAATGTTTCTGTTCCTGAAAATTATATTACAATGAGTGCTTCCTTCTTTACCCCAATTTGTTTCTTTCTATAATCAATTTAATGTTTTAAATGACAAAAAAATTTACTGTTCTTTCAGGTCTAAACTTTACAGTGTCAGTACATTTAATTAATTAATTTAATGTTCACTGTTTTTAGGGGACCAGAGGATTCAATTGTTGACTTATAAATGTAGCATTCAGTTTCTGATTTTTTTTTTCTTCTAGATATCTGAAAATGGGATTGGTGTTAAAATGCAGATACTAGCTATGGACATTAACAGGGAAAATTATGAATTGGGCCGGCCCACACTTGAAAAAGCTGGTGTAGCCCACAAAGTTGACTTTAGAGAAGGCCCTGCCCTTCCTGTTCTTGACGAACTCGTCAAAGACGTAAGCTCTCTTCATCACTCTCAGTCTTAAGTATCACTCTGTTCTTATTTGTAAGTCATTTTTAACTAACTTTTATACATATATCAAAAGAATGATTGTTATGCCATTAAATATATATAAAATTTACCAATCTTTCTAATTTTACCCTTATATACACCCGATGTCTATATTTATTATCTTTTACTCTCATCTTCTCTATTTCCATAACATTTAATCTGAGCCAAATTGGAAAGCTCACATTAATTGCTCGCAAAATAGGAACATACTGATATTAATTAATCCATAAATAAAGAAATAAACAAACTACAACTGGGGAATGAATGCAGGAGAAGAATCATGGGAGCTTTGATTTCATATTTGTGGATGCTGACAAGGACAATTACCTCAATTATCACGAGAGGCTCCTTCAACTGGTGAAGATTGGGGGTGTGATCGGCTACGACAACACCCTATGGAACGGCTCTGTCGTGGCACCGCCTGATGAGCCCTTGAGGAAGTACGTAATGTATTATAGAGAGTTTGTGTTGCAGCTTAACAAGGCTCTCGCTGCTGACCCTAGGATTGAAATCTGCATGCTCCCTGTTGGTGATGGAATCACTATCTGCCGTCGGATCAAGTGAAATCTCCAATCATCACTGATCTTGAGTTCTTCTTAAAATGTTTGTTTATACTTTATACCATGGGAAATGACTGAAACAAGCAGTGTGTTGCTGCGGATTTTATTTTATTTTTGCTTCAAGTTTCATGTGATGATTGATACCTCTTGATAGAAAATGAGGAGTCTTGTAACAATATGAATATTATAAAGAAAGTCATTTTATGCTCTTATATAAAAATTTGATAATTGCAGGTGAGTGAAAGTGAAAAAAAGTGGTCAAGTCCATTTCCTTTAGTTATATGGACTTTGGTTTTTCCCATCACATCTTGAGTCTTGACTTTAAAATCACTCTACAAAAGCTTCATTTAATAGAATAAAAATTCAAAAGAAAAATGCATCAGATAAAAAAGTACGTCCTTTCCGAAAACCATATGGATTTGGATATTTTGAAATTAAGAGTTCATTATATATATATATATATATGAAAAATTGTGTAGTGGAAGAAACTCACCCCACATATATTTTAATGTCTGATCATACAATTTTTTTAACATATTTTAACTAAAAATATTCAATGGAAGGTTAGAAATGGATCAAACGTTCCTCTAAACCATTATGTTTTCCAATGCATTCAAGATCAGTATATAATGGACAAGTTTCATTAGTAGAAGTTCCAATTTTGCATATTAATCAAGTTTGGAATCCATCATAATGGAATTCAAATTTGATTAATGAGCTATATACTCCTCGTCATGCTTCCAAGATTTTGTTTATGCCTAACATGCAGCATGGTAATATTTGGATCAGGACATTACTCAGCAAAATATGGGTTCACACTTTACTACATATAGACAAATATACTTCACAGTAATCATTTCTAAAAATTTTTGTGGCCTATCAATTTACCTCCTAAACATCTGTTGTTATGTGGAAGTTGTTCAATAGAGCTTCACCATCAGGGGATACTCTTCATTACCTTCATGCATGGGAGAGGAACCCCTCCTTTTCTTTTACATCATTTTCCCTCATTTTCTCCCTTAAATTACACTAAATCTGGATCATTGAAAGTGGATCTAATGGTTATTAAGAGAAAAAATGAGGGAAATTATGTAAGAAAAAAGGAGGCGTTTTGTTTTATTCCTTTTTGGTTGTGATAGTTAGGAAACGATAGAGCATGCTTTTTTTCCCCCAAATGTCCATTAGCTCGGGCAACCTGGGGACTTCTGACTATATATATGTAGCCTGATTGGGAGAATTTCTAATATTTTAAACCATGGCTCTTTACAATCCTTTCAACACTCCAAAAGGACGGTTTTATGGACATTCTTGTGAAAATCATTCTTCTGCTCAATACTTTATGGACGAGTAGAAAAAGATTAGTTCGTGATGGGGTTTAACAATTTCTCCAATGATCTTGATACAACGAGTTCATCATGATTCTGTTTATCATTATACAATTTCACAACTTTCTAGGAAACATAATCTCTTTCCCTCAGATTATCCTAAACCTCTGGGTTGGAATCTAGAGATCAGAGGAAACTTTTTGTATCATCATCATTGGATTATTGTTTTTCACAGGCACAAGGATCATCTGGGATTTGAATGTCAAGCTAATTTTATTAGAAAGACAGGAAATACAAGTTTTTAATCGGAGAAAGTCTACCACAAGAATCATTTGGGATTGGAATGTCAAGCTAGATTTTTTTTCTGATTGCTGACAGCTAGAATTTTATTAGAGAAAGCTATCTCATGAGTTGAACAGAATACGTTGTCCAAAAGTTAAAAGACTTAGTGAGTTGGAATTTTCTTTCTCTTGAGAACTGTGCATCAAGCCAAGGCAAGAATGTATGAAGCTAGCCAACGTAAGGTACTACCAGATAGACATCCGGCGGATGGTGAGCTTGCAAATCGGAACAAAAAGAAGAAAATGGAAGAAATAGTTCAAATAATTATGGATGATGAGATGGAAGAGAATCAATGGGAGGAAGCTAAAAGAGAGACAGAGAAGGAAGATAGGAGAATAGATGAGACACTGGAGAAAGATGAAGAGGACAAAGCAGAAAATTCACCCCCCAAATTCATGTCATATCCAGCCTCGTTAATGGGGTTCAATGGGGTAGCAAATGGATGTTATGAGCAGGATGAGGACGATTTTATGCTAGATGATGAAGACTTTGAATGGAAGATTCCTCAGCCTTCTGAGGAGGTCAAGAAATTAATGGAGCTTTACCCTATCATTCCAGCCACTCAAGAGGAGTATAATGAGTGGTGTGAGCCATGAAAACACTCATTAGTGCTCACAATTCTGGGAAGAAGATTCAATTTATTTTGGCTTCAAGAACACTTTCAAAAAATCTGGGGGTTCTCAAGTTTTGAACTAATAGACTTACCAAACAATTATTTTATGGTCCGTCTTCAAGACAATGAACAATGGCGGAACCATTACCGGAAAATCCTTTGTGATGGTCCGTGGACAGTGAGACAACATTGTGTGCTAGTGCAGAGGTGGACACCATATTTCAACCTGAAGAGGTAAAGAGACCAATGAAATAACAGAAAGAAGTAATTGTATTGCAATACTTTCTGTGCTGTACAGTGATGTAATTTATAGTGCAGTAAGGTGTGAAAAGTGATACAGGTGCAACAAAGCAGGAATAGAATTCTCTAGAGAAACAAGGGACACGTAGCCCTACAATACAATAGTGGGCCAAACAATAACTAAAGTATATATGTGGGCCTAGATATTATTAACAGATGTGGGCTTCAATGAGTGTGCTCCAACAGCCCCCCTCAAGTCGAGCGGCATCTGAGTGACTGTGAGACTTGATCTAAGACCATGAAATCGTGGAGCATCAAGGGGCTTGGTAAAAATGTCAGCTAGTTGATCCTTGGAAGAAACAATAGCAATGTGAAGAGCTTTAGCAGCAACTCTTTCCCGAACAAAGTGATAATCCAAATCAATATGCTTAGTCCTAGCATGCATTACAGGCTTGCTTAAGCCCATAAATAGATCGCTGAAGTTTGCACACATAATCAGGATATGCAGCATTGCGAAAACCAGGGGGTTGACGCATGTAAATAGTCTCCTCTAGATCACCATGAAGAAATGCATTTTGAATATCAATTTGGCGAATACACCAGTCAAATGAAAAAGCCATTGAGAGAAGCAAGCGAATGGTGGCAGGTTTCACAACTGGAGAAAATGTCTCGTGAAAATCAATACCTGAGGTTTGATGATAACCCTTGGCAACGAGACGAGCCTTGTACCGATCCAACGAGCCATCAGAGTTAAATTTCTTGCGGAGAACCCACTTGCAACCAAGAACATTTTGAGATGGAGAAGGGGGAACAAGAATCCAAGTCTGATTAGCAAGAAGAGCATCAAGTTCAGATCGCATAGCAGTACGCCACTCGGGGTATTTTAGAGCAACAGCAACAGATGTGGGAGCATCAGGTGGCGAGCCAAGGGACGTGGCAAGAGCACGAGGCGGTGGCCAGTGAATGGTCCCATCAGAGAATTGTTTAGGCTTCAGAGAGTTGGTGTAGGTACGAGTAATGATGCGAGAAGGAGAAAGAGGACACGGGGGAGGAGATGGTAGTGGTGGAGACGGTGATGAGAGAGAAGCAGTAGAAGATGGGGAGGCAACTGGAGAGGACAAAGGAAGAGTTGGGGAACCGGGTAGGGATGAAGAAGGAGCCGGGTTAGGCGAGTTGGGTTGGAGTAATGAGTTGGGCTGTGAGTGAATGGGCCGAGAAGAATTATTAGGAAGAGTGACAAAATCGAAGTAGGCCGAAGAAGAAGTAACAGATGTGGGCTGAAAAGAAGAAGCAGGAAATTGATTTTCAACAAAAATAACATCTCTACTTACAAAAATTCGACCAGTTTTGGGCTCAAAACATAAATAGCCATGATAATCATTTGCATAACCAAGAAAAATACATTGAGTGGACCTGGGTTCCAGCTTGTGCTTAGCATAAGGACGTAAGTGTGGCCAACATGCACAACCAAATACTCTCAAAAATGAATAGTCAGGATTATGATTAAATAGGAGTTGAAAGGGAGATTTATTATGGAGAGTGGCAGAGGGTAATCGATTTATTAAATAAACTGCAGTGGAAAATGCATGAGTCCAAAATTTGTGAGGTAAAGAAGCATGATTAAGGAGAGCAAGACCGGATTCAACAATGTGGCGATGTTTTCTTTCCACAGAGCCATTTTGCGCATGAGAATAGGGACATGTTATGCGATGAATTATGCCATTGGCTTGAAGAATGTTATGTAATGCTTGAAATTCACCACCCCCATCAGTTTGGAGGAATTTAATATTTGTTTGAAATAGATTTTCCACTTGTTTTTTGAAAAGAAGAAAAGCATTGGACACATCAGATTTTGCCTTTAAAGGATAAAACCACGTATATTTAGTATAATCATCAACAAAGGATACATAATACCTATAACCAGCTAAAGACAGAATGGGTGCTGGACCCCAAACATCACTAAAAACAAGAAATAAAGGATGGGGAGAACGATGAGGGGATTGAGGATGGGGAAGTACATGAGACTTAGACTTATTACAAGCAGAACAGGAAGATGATTGTGTGGGAAGGTTGGGAAGAGAGTATTTGGACAGCACATGTCGAACCACTCTGTAAGCTGGATGTCCCAGTCTGGCATGCCATTGATCTATTGATGTTTTGACTCCAAAATAAGCCGATGGTGAAGTAGGAGAGGGATATAGAAAACGTTCAGTTGGTCCTTGTAGAAGAACTTGCTTTGTGTGAAGATCCTTCATAACAAAATGAGAGGAGTAAAATTCAAAGTAAACAGAATTATCTAAGCAAAAACGAGAGACAGAAAGTAAGTTTTTGGAAATGGACGGGACATGTAAAATATCAGATAGATGAAAAGTATGAGAAGAGATAGAATATTTTCCAGAACCTTGATGAGCAATGGGAATGGGGGAACCATCACTTATATGAACTTGTTCACGTCCCTTGTATGTTTCAGCAGTCAGATTTAAATTTTCCAAGTCTGAGGTCATATGATTGGTGGCACCAGTGTCAAAATACCAGGCACTATCTGGATAAGAGGAGTAGGTGGAATAATGAGCTTGGGCAAAGGAAGGTGGTGGAGAAGCTTGATAAGAGTAGTTATAGCGATCATAGCAAGTCTTGGCATTATGACCATACTTTTCACAAATCTGACATGGTTTGTGGGGATCAGATTGGTTGTGATTCTGATTAAAATAACCACCTCTACCATAACTAGAACCATAGTTACGACCAGCAGAGAAACGTCCTCTACCCCCTCTAAATGAACCAGTACGACCAAATCGTCCGCGGCCTCTAAAAAATGTTGGAGACCGAGGTGGGGGTGGAGGAAGGGAAGAAGAAGGTGAAGAACTCTTGGTGTTTAAATTGGCTGAAATTTCAGAAGAAGAGATGGAGTGAAGTTGAGTGTGCCTAGCCTCATGAATCAACAAATAGCTCAACATATCTTCAGAAGATAAAGGTTCTGAACGAGTGATAAGAGAAGTAACAATGGAATCAAAATCTGTTCCTAGACCATTTAAGAAATACCGATTGAAAGCAATATCATCAATAGGGGCTCCAGCAGTTCTCAAAGCTTCAGCAATGAGAATCGCCCTCTTATAATACTCTGAAATCGATTCTGAGCCCTTACTTAGAGAAGTAATTTGACTCTGTAAATGTAATAAACGAGCCTCAGACTGTTTGGTAAACATATTTTCAAGAGCAAGCCACATTGATCTGGCTGTCTTGTACTTCACTACTTGACCCATCAAAGATTCAGAAATAGAAGAAAACAACACTGATAAAACATACTGATCTTGTTGCTTCCATTTTAAATTCTCAGGATTAGGAGATCTATTTGATAGACACAATGGAGGAGCAACAGAGGACCCATCAACAAATGAAAATAAATGCTGACCATAAAGATAAGGAATCATTTGTGCCTTCCAAATAATATAGTTATCATTGGTTAACTTGATAGAAAGAAAATGAGATGGAGAAGAAGTAGGAAAAACAGTAGAAATATTTGAGGTAACAACAGAGCTCGTTTCCGAGCTGCTTGAAGGCGATGATGCCATATTAAAGAAATACTAAGAAACTTGGCTCTGGTACCATGAAGAGGTAAAGAGACCAATGAAATAACAGAAAGAAGTAATTGTATTGCAATACTTTCTATGCTGTACAGTGATGTAATTTATAGTGCAGTAAGGTGTGAAAAGTGATACAGGTGCAACAAAGCAGGAATAGAATTCTCTAGAGAAACAAGGGACACGTAGCCCTACAATACAATAGTGGGCCAAACAATAACTAAAGTATATATGTGGGCCTAGATATTATTAACAGATGTGGGCTTCAATGAGTGTGCTCCAACACAACCCACACCAAAATCCTCTTGGGAGAGTAGCTACATGGGTTCAGGTGCCAAATGTTCCTATTCATTGTTACAATAATCACTTCATGTAGAGACTAGGGGATAGAATAGGAAGAACACTCAAAGTGGATCTAAAAACCTTAAAGGATTTCTCGTCCAAACATGCAACGGTGGAGAGAGGGAAGTTTGCAAGACTTTGTGTAGAACTTAATTTACAAAAGCCTCTAGTGCCAAAAATTATTTTTGCTGATGCTGTCTTTAATGTAGGATATGAAGGACTTGGTTTGATTTGCTTTTCTTGTGGAAGGTTTGAACACAAAAAAGAGGCCTACCCATGGAAGGCAAGCTCAAGCCCTCCCTTTACAAACTCCCAGCGTCCCACATCACAGAATGAAGCATCAGAAATGGTGAATATGGCGCATCAACGGCGGAGGGTAGACAACCAGAAAAAGTAAAAGAAAACAGGGGAAACGAAAGTGCAGAAACCTTTGGTCAATGGATGATAGTCTCTCAGGCAAACAAGGCTCAGACTCCAAGTAAACCACTGCGAAAAGAATGGCTAGTGACGACGGCAAAAGGGGAAAATTGTACCACAAGATCAAATGGTTATGTGCAAAAGACAATATTTGCAGTACTTGAGGAAGAAGAAGACAAGGAGTCGGAATTGAGAGATCACGAAATTGGGGGTCCAGACAAGCCTGCAAGGTCTGACAACTTTGAAAAGGCACTTGTTGAAGTTGAAAAAAGGAAAGCAGTGAATGGAAAGTCAGACAAGATGGGGGAACAAAGAAAAAAGTTAGGGGTTAATTAAACAAGTAAGCAAAAAAGTTACTACAAGCCTGTGGGAAAGAAGAATGTGAATCCAACAAGTGAGCCTATTAATGCTAGTGGGCTGCATAAATCCTCTCATGAGGAGAAGGTACAAGAAAAGGTCCAAATTGTGGGCCAGGAACAAACAAATAAATGTGAGAATAGACAAAAGAGCAGGATGACCCATCAAATAATTTAAGGGAGCATCATTAATATGGACCACATGGAAATAAAAGCCCAAGGAACTAAAGAGGAGGTGACTAAAGACAGAAACCTTGCAGAAGTTCTTGCGGTTAATGGTACTCACTATGATGGAACGAACCAGAACATGGAGGGAGCAAATGAAATAAGCAGGTCACCAAAGCTGCCAGATCCACTGGACTCAGACTTTGACGATGCCGAGGAGTTCATGGAGGAAAATGAGTCGTTGGTGGCAGAGACACAAGAAGCTGAACAGGGGAAAGAGAATCAAAATGAGGAGAGTCGGCAAGTGTTTTGGCCGATTGGTTTTAATTCTAAGATTAGTGTTATCAATGATCATTGCTTCTTGGAATTGTCGGGGAGCCGGTAGTCGTGCCTTCCCATTAATGATTAGAGATATTGTAGGAAAATACAGAATTGAAATCCTTTGGCTGTTGGAGCCCAGGATAAGTGGGAATAGAGCTGAAAAGACTGTTAGGAAAATGGGCTTTAGTAATTGGATTAGAGTGGAAGCTAGTAGTTTTGCGGGAGGGATATGGATGATGTGGAATGATTCTATGTTCAAAGTAGAGTATACAACGTCAAACACTCAACTGCTCCACTGTAAGGTAACTGACCGGCGAAATAATAAGAGTTTTTGTGTGTCAATGATCTATAGTGAGACAAAAACAAGGAACAGAATTGCCTTATGGGAGTCAATTAAAACCATATCAAATTACACTTCTGGCCCTTGGATTGTGTTAGGAGATTTCAATGCCTATTTAAACCCAAGGGATAAAGAAGGCAGCTCTAAACTTGATAGAGTATCCATGCAAAATTTTCAAGAGTATATTGAAGACACAGGCTTAGTGGAAACTAAAATAAAAGGGGAACGTTTTACATGAGAGCGCAATGGACTAAAAGAGCGGCTCGATTGGGTGTTCCATAATACAAACCGGGATTACAACTATCCCAACACTATTGCTTCTCATGAGCTCAAGTTTGAATCTGACCACAGGATTGTAGTGGTTAATTCAGACATAGAGCAAGCAAATCAAGGGTCAAGACATAGAAGGTTTCAATACCAGGCTGTATGGCAACTTGAAGAAGGTTTTGAGGAACAAATTGTTAAGGCCTGGAGGGGGAAAACTGGACAGAAGGGTTGATAGTATTCCAAAAGGAAGCGATGGAATTGAGTCAGTCAAAAATTGGCAATATAACCATAAAGAAAAGAGAAGTCATTAAGAGATTAAGAGGCATAGAGAACAAGAAAAGGCTGAATATTCCCACAGGGCTACATCGAATTGAACGGAAACTTTGGGAGGAATATAATAAATTGGTTGCACAAGAGGAAGCACTATGGTTTCAGAAATCGTGGTGTAAATGGCTTCAATGGGGTGATAAAAATACAGCTTTCTTTCATGCATCAACTGTGGTAAAACAAAGGAAGCAGGAGATTCTATCACTCAAAGATGAAACAGGAAGATGGGTGGAAGACCAATAGGAACTTAAAGAATGGCAAGAAGTTTTTACCAAGAGCTGTATTCTCAGGATAATAATACACTACCTCCGAGCGGATGGAACACAAAGTTTCCGGACTTAACACGGGAGGAGTTAAATGATTTATCAAAAATGGTGGATAGAGAAGAGATAAGACAAGCGGTGTTTGAAATGGGAGCTTTTAAAGCACTGGGTCCTGATGGCATACAAGCACATTTTCTCCAAACTCAATGGCATATAGTTGGAGAAAAGGTGTGTGATTTAATAGAGGAGCTATTTGTGGAACCCCGGAAGGTTGTGGAAATCAATCAAATAAGAGTGGTTCTAATCCCCAAAGTGGAGTCACCCACGTCACTTAAGGATCTAAGACCTATATCCCTATGCAATGTTAGTTTCAAAATCTTGACCAAAGTGATTGCAAATAGGCTGAAGAGAGTTATGGGAAAATTGGTTGGCCAAGAACAATGCAGCTTCATAAAGAATAGATCCAGATGTGATAACATCATCATTGCGTAAGAAGCTATTCATACAATGTGCATGAAGAAAGGTCGCTAAGGGTATGTTGCCATAAAGGTAGATATGGAAAAGGCCTATGACAGACTTGATTGGGCTTTCATTCAAGACACCTTGCAGTGTTTGAAACTCGATGATCGAATCATTCAAATAATTATGATGTGCACCGGTACTGTCTCAATGAGTACACTTTGGAATGGTGTTGCAACACAAGAATTCAATACATCTCGAGGGATTAGACAAGGGGACCCCCTTAGCCCATACCTATTTGTGTTATGCATGGAGCGCCTGAGCCAACTTATTACAGCAGAATGTGAAGCCAAGAAATGGAAACCTCTATATTTCAGAAAGAATAGCCACGGTATATCACACCTGTTCTTCGCTGATGATTTGATCTTGTTTGTGGAGGCAAGCTCTAATCAGATGGAAGAAGTAAGGATAGTCATGAGAAAATTCTGTGAGGTTTCTGGATACAGAATAAACTTGGAGAAATCAAGAATGTTCTGCTCTAAAATGTGCATTTCAACAGAGCCATTGAGCTGAGTCAATTACTTGGGATAGGAATAACATCAGATTTAGGGAAATACCTGGGAGTCCCCATGCTCCACTCAAGGGTGACAAAAGACACTTACAGGCACATCATCCAAAAGACAAGACAAAGGCTATCCTCATGGAAGAGTAGATATCTCAGCATAGCAGGAAGAGTAGTCCTTATTAAATCAGTCCTTGCAGCTCTCCAAAGCTATCAGATGCAGTCACTTCTAATCCCACAAAATACAATCAAGGAGCTTGACAAGATTAGCAGAGATTTCTTATGGTCACAAGAAGAAGATGCACCCAATTGCTTGGGATAAAATCACCATGAAGAAAAAAGAAGGTGGTGTAGGGATCAAACATCTCAGATCCCATAATCAAGCTTTTGTGATGAAGCTATGTTGGGGTTTGCTAACGAAGACAAAAGCTCTTTGGGTCAAATGTCTAAGGGCCAAATATAAGTGTGGTGATGCAGAAATACCTACTGTCCTTAAGAAAAGCTCGTCTTCTAGGACATGGTAGGGCATAGTCACAGTGTGGGAGAAATTCCTCCAAAGAGTAGGGAAAAGAATCAACAATGGTAGGAATACAAAATTTTGGTGGGATATCTGGGTCCCAATCAATAAACTCCTTATCACTTTTGTGGAAGGAAATCTTTATCCAACTCTTTGTCCAAGTTTAAATGCACGGGTATGCGAGTATGTGTTACCCATAGGAGGCTGGGATGTATCGAAGTTTCAAGGATTTCTACCACAGGGGATTGTAACCATTATCAATCGGATGAGACCCCCTGAGCGTACAAAATGTGATGCTTTTGTATGGAGACAAGCGAAAGATGGCGCTTTCTCAGTGAAATCAGCATATGATTTCATTAGGGGAGAGGGGACAAATGGCAGAGGAAGTGTATGGGATTCTCTATGGAAATGGAACATACTTGAAAAGGTTAAACTCTTTATGTGGCAAGTATCTCATGAGAGACTAATTACCAACTCACTAAGAGCTAAAAGAGGGATAAACACTGAGAGTGAGTGTCCTTACCAATGCCAAAAAGAAGAGAGTACGATACATATTCTGAGAGATTGTGAAAGAGCTAAGAATCTATGGAACACCTTTTTATCTCCTAACCATATCTCTAGATTTTTTCTTGGAAATTTGCAGGTATGGCTTGAATGGAATGCACAGAACAAACCAGGCCGGGGTAGGATAAAAAAAGAAGAATGGACCTGAGTATTCAGTTTGTTATGTTGGAACCTGTGGACTTCCAGGTGCATATTTGTTTTTGAGGGTCAACCTGCTTCAACCAGGGACCTCAAACACAGATGTACATTTCAGATTTTGGAGTGTGCAGCAAATAGCAGGTTTTATCATAAGCTATTCCAAGTGCAAGAGGTACCGGAGAACAGCTGGGCACCACCACCACAAGGACATGTGCGACTTGATGTCATCGGTTCTGTTTGGACTCACCAACAAGCGTCATGTGGAGGAGTCATCAGGAACAAAGTGGGAGAATGGCTCATGGGATTTCAGAAAAGTCTAGGAACTTGTTCGGTCACAGAGGCGGAGTTACTGGCTATACAAGGAGTTAGAGTGGGACTTGGTGTAACATCCCTAAAAATATGAATAGTTATATGTATAAATATACACTTTGAAATATATTATATATATATATATAATAATGAGTTATGCTAGCAATTGTTATAAAAGATAAAGAAAAATATAATAACTAAGATATTTAGAAATAACCTTGCCTCCGTACATATATATTGTTGAATTAATAATCTTGCATTGAAAAGGCATGGAGAACTCTAGAAGGTAAAAAGATAAATAGGAGGATGACTGTACACTGAATGGGAAGAATAATTTGACTTGAAGAGGAAGAAAAGAAAGAGATAAGGAGGTAATAAAAACTTGACTTAAGAAGATAGGATGATAATAAATAATCTTAATCATATAGGGTCAGAAAATACTATAAATAGGCCCTAGTAAAAACTGGAAAAGTCACTCCAATTTTAGAAAAAGAGAACAAAAGAAACACCCATAAGCCCTCTGAATCTCAGAAAAAGTAAGAAAACTTTTCTTACCGAGTGATTGTTTAAAAGCCTTATTTCCTTCTCTTCCTCTCACAAGTTTTATTTTATATTCACGTACCTGATATGTATTACTCATATTTTCACTTTCCATCTCTATGTTTTCATCTAATACTGCGTGAGAGGAGTATAAAGTCACTGAACAAAGAAACTTGTTTTACCTCTCCCTTTCTCACCTCACCATATGGATACTTTATTATTATTATTATTATTATTATTCTCTCTCTCTCTCTATTTATATTTGACTTTTGTGCAATTCTTCTTGAAACATACTCATATGTATAAGTTGTCACACAGGGGGCTGTATTGTCAGGACGTGAATCATACACACACATAAATATATATATATATATATATATGTCTACACTCATACTCTTACTTATCTTGATTCTCTCTCCTAACCATGGTTATTTATTCTACTTTTTAGTTACTCTTATCTCTCTTTAAATTATACTCTCATGCCTCCTCTGATTGGACTCTCTCCTTCTTACAGTTTCACTTGTCTTCTACCCCTTTTCTTCTCTCCCATTACATGCACACATACACCAAGTCTCCTCACAACCTTCCATTTAACCGATAAAGACAAAAAAAGGGTCTTTCTTTTCATTATATTTAATTGCTTATATAGTATTCTTACTATTGTGAAAAATCAGACACATACTTTTTACTCGCTCTCTCTCTCTCTCTTTCTGTATACTTTTCTGTGATGATTTCTTTGAATCCTGGGTGTATGTTGAATTTTTTTATTACATCTCATTACATAAATTCTATGTCATACGGCCATGTGAAATCCTTCCTTCCTTATACATGTGTATATATATGTGTATGACCGTTTTCATTTGATCCTCTCTGTGTTTTCTATTTTTCATCAAATTGTCTCTCACCCCCTTCTTTTCCTTTTCACGTATACACACATACATTTTTTTCCTTTATTTATGATTATTATAAATACTTGGTGGCTACCTGAAAGTCAAAAAAGGGTTCCTCTTGTTATTATACCTATATATATATATGTTTATACACATACCATAATCTGACATGTTCACCCATGTGTATTACATACGTTTACTATTTCAAGGAAGAAAGGAAATGATTTTTTTTTAAATTGATAAATTATTTCTTTACTCCAAACATAATTTACTAGATGAGAATTGCTAGTACTGTGTGGCTGCTGTGTGCAGATATGGAAAATAATTCTGTGTGGTATGATATTGTGGATCCATACTAGGGGACGCCCTAGTTATGTTCATATAAGGGATATATTCCCTTAAATTATTTTCTAGTGCAATTTCTCATTTAGTTTATTTTAAAAATTTTATGGAGAAAAATCTTGTTTTCTGCTAATAAGCAGCTGGGCATTATTAGTTAAAATTTATTATCACTCATTGTTTTGTAATGTTCTAGATGCCGACTACCGAAGTGAGAATCCTAATTGAGTGGATTTTGGTCAGGGCGCTGCAAGTCATCCAAAATATCCATACGACTAGCATTAACCATGTTGACATACCACCACCACCAAGCCCTCCTCCAAGCCCACCAGTAATTTACAATAATTATGCTCATAACTATTTTGCTCCCGAAGAAGATCCTTTAGCATCTATCTCTGCCGACAATATTATCATGACCCCTAAAACCATTACCTCCGAAATCACCGCAACTACCGATGGTCAGCTGTCTCCCGGGAACCCATAGAAGACACATGCTATATAGATATACAATAAAGAATAAAAATTCAGTCTTTTAGTTGGTTGGATTATATATATAGTTTGGATGTTATACAATTGGCTTGAGAAAAATATATAGTTTGATGTAATAGAAATTAAGATATATGAATGAATTATATTTATAATTATGCCTTGTTCTTACTGTTTCTTTTCATATGAGATGGAAATAATAATAATAATAATAATGATCCGATAAATAAAAAAAAATGAGGGTTTTTACACTTCGACTTGGCCACAAAAAGATTCTTGTCTACTCGGACTTCCTTGATGCTATTAATCTGATCATGAGAAATTGTGCAGTTGACCATCCTTTGCATAATGCGGTTGCTGACACGAGGGACATAATTCTTCAAGAAGGAATGATTGAACTTCGACATGCAAGAAGGGAAATTCTCAGATGTGCAGACTAACTTGCACGTACAGCTCATCAAGATGGCTTTGAAGCGGTGCTATTTCCACAAGTTCCAACAAGCTGTTTAGACTGGTATCATGAAGAGCTGCAATCTTGTGCAGGACTAAACTAGGAGAGTCCTAGAGCTTTCTTTTATTACAAGTGTAAGCTTGCCATATGTACTCAAAAAAAAAAAAAAAAGAATTTTATTAGAAAGACAGGAAATACAAGTTTTTAATTGGAGGAAGCTAAGTCTGCTGTAGGTTCCCCATCTTTTCTACACAAATGTCTTAGAGCTTCCCTCATTTGGAATACAGCAAATCACTTGTATCAAAATGGAACAATGCTCACCGTCTTATTAATTAACCGGCTGGTTTAGTCTTGCCAATTCCTGAATCAATGACATGCTCATACATGATTTACAAAGGCTGCTCAACTCTTTCAACGAAGTGATTTTGGGCAACATTATTAAAGAGGATATGGAAAAACATCTTCGTTTCAATTTCCATCTCATTATTGTATTTTGTTAATTCTGTTGCTTTTCTTTAATTCTTTTTTACTTTATTGTATAACTTTTTATTATTAATGAAATTTTTTTTAAAAAAAATGTCATTTCCAAAATCTGAGGAAAGATGTATAACTAATCTTAAAAATTATCCTCTTCTCTTTGCAATAACACTTCCATCCTTTCTCATCCCTAATACTATGTCACAATCAAATGGTAATTTTGAAAAGTTGAAAAAAATTGCATTTAATTAATTTTCTTAATGTAATTAAACAAAGTAATTAATAGAACTTAATAGAACAAATGGAGGGATCAATAGCTTAAAAGAGCTAGAGAAGATTCAGACCGACTCTGATCTCTTCGGTGCTATTTATATGGTGTTTTTTAAAAGACACCCTCATTTCTTAATAAGAGGTGTTTTGTAATACTATTGTGTGACCATTTTCTATTTTTACCCCCCAATAAGTTAATTATTGTTCTCATGAATTATGAAAGGAAGTTCATTTTTTTAACAAGAAATGATGAAAAACAACGACATAAGCTCGTTACAACCCTTAAGCAAAGACCTCATCAAGCTCTAATAGCAGCTTAATAAGTGTAAAAATGAAAACATTGGATTTTTTTTTAGGGTAAAGGTGCAATAATACCCATGTACAATTGTCTAAGGGGCACCTGGCACCATACACAATCCAATGGTGCAAAAATACCCATGATATGTTAAATAGGGTGCAAAAATTCCATGGCTGTTAACATAAATTAACGGAGTTAAATTTTAGTTGTGGGTCCCAATAATCTGTACATGTGGCCTCCACTTGAGCACTGTTGTAGGCTCCACGTCAGCAATTAGAACTAATGAAAAAGAAAATAAATTGACAAAGGGACAAACATAATAATAAGAAGCTAGGGTTATGATCAATTTGGGAGAATAAATCTGGCTCACATACAGGAAGAAGAACAAAAGCCACGAAGCTTCAAGCACAGATCGAATAGGGAGAAGAGCAAATCGGGCGAGGAACAAAGCAAACAGGTTCGGTGAAGAAGAACAAAAGGCCTGAAACCACCCAAGATCTCTCACCCCCCGACGCTAAAGAAGGGGAAGTTTGGCTTCGCCGATGAATGGCAGCCTCATCTGCAACTAGCGGAAGGAGTAGAAGGGTGGCCTCACCTGCGATGCAAATGGCCTCATCGTCATCTACCACTATCGGTGGAAGAAATAGAAGGAGGGTGGCTTTAATGAGACTACCCAGTCGAGAGGATGTCTATGAAGGTCCTTTGAGGTTATGCCATCACAATTTAGTCGCTCCGCGTTGGACGGCCTGGACTGAAGCGAATCCTGGACGAAGGTTTTACGGGTGTCGATTCTACTACCAAGTAAGCATTTAGTTGTTTTGGAAATTGTTGATGTTATGTGAGTGATTTAACCCTGCTGTCTAAACCTTGGTGTTCAACTTTGACAGAATGGAGGTTGTGGGTATTTTGATTGGCATGATGAAGACTTTGGTGAGAGGGCAAATCAGGTGATAAAGCAACTACTTGATGACATTGACAAATTATATGATGAGAACTCCATGATCCGAAGGGATAGGCACGGTCGAAATTTCAGTGACGAGCTTGATGAAATTTATGGTGAATTGGAGAAGCTGAGACTTAGAAGGGCGACAAGTGAACGTGGAGTTAAGTGGGATATTAAGCTGAAACTTGTAATGGCTGCAATGATAGTAACATGGGTGTGGGTGCTTATTTTGTATTTGCAAATTAATATATGAGAATACAATGACAAATTGAAGCACTAATTTTTGTTACCACTGGTGCTTCTTCTGTATTTTGAAAGAAGTGACTTACAAACTCCATTTGTGTAGGTTACCTGAAATATATTTCAATTTTCGTTACCACTAGTGCAGGATTCTAAAGCAGAACATTAGCTGTAATATTAAAAAAATGATCTGCATTGCAATTGGTCTTTTGTTTAATATTTCTTTAGTTGGTCACACTTCTTGCTTCAATTTGATTAAGCTTTGTAAATGCCTCTCTCCCTATGCTGTCTCCCTATGATGGCAAAGTGTGCCATCAGCCTTGCTTATGGGTGGAAGAGATTGATAAAATCTAAAAGGAGATGAATAATACACGGTAATGCAGGAAGTCATGTGCTCAAATGATTTACACACAGTGAGTCTTTATATGTATGCACTTGCCATTGACTCAAATATGCCCAAATGATTTACACACACGTTGACTCTTTATATGTTCCAAAATGGAAAATTGCACTAGAATAAGCCAAATTTGGAGTCCAGAAAGGTCAAACTACATTATAATGCACCAAGAACAGCACAATTCGTACTGGTGGAGGAATATAACAAATTCATACCACAAATTCATACCACCCAAAATATGAAAGTTTTCCTCAAAAGTTTTATACAAAATATCTGCAATTCAAAGAGCCTATGTATGAGAAGTATTTATCCTAGCTCTAGTCTTTGCAATCAATGCTTGTCTTTTTGCAAGTAGTTGTGAAGTAGTTATGCTTGGATTTCCTCTCCACTGGAGCCCTGGGGGTTCAAATGGAAGTTGAGAAGGCTGAGGTGAAGTCTGGTCCATAAAAGAAATCCTTCTACATCCTTCAACGAAAGTAGAACTTTGTCCTCTTGACATTCTAATTGCATTCTCATTTGGTATTGGGAACTTGATTTGGGGGTCAGCATTGTGTTGTAGGTCCTCTTGTACACTACCCTCGTCAATGACAATCTCAGAAGTCAATCCCGGCTACATGCATTGAAGATAAAACAAGTTAGCATTGTGTTGAAAAATATGCACAATAAAGACTAAACAATATAGCATTATGAACTCACATTGAACACGGTTCTCCCAGTATGTTCATCAATGATTATACCCATCCCACATACAGCTCTTGATTTGTAAACGCATTTTTTCTGAGATTGTTGGGAGGGTGGAGGTGGCTGTGTAGATCGTTGGGAGGGTGGAGGTGGCTGTGGAGGTCGTTGGGAGGGTGGAGGTGGCTGTGTAGATCGTTGGGAGGATGGAGGTGGCTGTGTAGATTGTGCAGATGGACCTTTTTTCTTTCGTGTAGGCTGCTGGTTAGAGGAAGAAGGAGCCTGAAGAAACAAAGGAAATCATTATATTATATGATGTATGCACTGTCAATAAAATTTTGTACAAGATATTACCTCTTTACATGTGGATCTATAGTGACCTTGTTGCTTGCAGAAGCTACATTTAACTGTCCGTCCATATTTGCTTAATCGATCTGGTTGAGATGATTGCTGCTGCATCTGAACTCTAGGCACTCCCTTTTTCAGCCTTCTTTGTGCTTCTCCCGTTCTCTTTCTCTTGACAGGGGGTCTACCAGGCATGGTGGGAACGGGTGGAGGTTGCATAGGGAGAAACTTGTCAATGTCCCAAAACTGTTTGCCTCTAACCGGTTCAAGCTTGTGTCTATAGCTAGCTAAGTATGTGTCAACATGGAAATAATGAGATATATAGGCTTTTGGGTCAACTTTTGCATGAAGCATAGCACATATAGCATGTTGACATGGGATGCCAGTCAAATCCCATGTCCTACACGTGCACTTCCCCCTACTTATGTAAACAGTGTGCTTATCCTGTCCCTCTTTGACTTCATATCCATCATCTCCATTAAAATCTACTCTACAATTATTTGCTAAAGTCCAGTTAGCCTCAAACAATTCCATGCTTTTGGGACTGTAATTACTCTTCCAACTTCTAACATTTTTTTCACTGTCCGCCCATTTACCCATCATCTTAACTCTAATGCCATCAAACATTCTAATTACTGGCAGGTACCTATACTCACCAATCCAGGAGTTTAAACACTCACTAATATTGTTGTCCACCATCTGTGACTTGCATCTAGTGGTAAAGAAAGCTCTTACCCATGTTTTTGGGTTATACGACATGGCTGACTTAGCTGCTCCTTGACTAAGTGCACCGAGGGCTCTTATATTGTCTCTAAACTGTTCCTCAAATGAACTCCAGGAGCATGCAAAAAATGCGTTCCTCAAAATATCGCCCTTCCACCTTTTGGACCAATTGGCATAGATATGTCTTGCACAAAAACGGTGCTCAGCATCAGGTAATACCTCCCTCACAGCTTGTGATAAACCCTGAGAATCATAAATTACCATGAATTCAATTTAAAGACAACAACAACCAACAAAGATTAAGGTAATTTAATATTATACAGAAATTACCTTTTGCATATCAGACATCAACGTAATGCTAGCACCATTATCCAAATTCAAAGAGGCCTGTAAAGATTCAAGAAACCAGGACCATTGAAGGCCATTCTCTTTGTCTGTTAAACCGAATGCCAAGGGATACAAGGAATCGTTGGCATCCACCCCAACTGCAGTAAGAAAAATACCCTTTGAGTTACTTTTAAGGGAAGTGCCGTCAACACCAATCAAGGGCCTGCAACGTGTCCACCCAACCTGCACATTTCAGAAATGGTACCCACTTATCAACTTGTCATTTTGTAGTGTAAGTATAGAAATAACCAAAAATATTTATGAACATACCTTGGAAGCGTTCAGACACATATACATCCTGCTAAAAACCCTTCTGCCATACTCTAATGCCTCATTGTTGACCTCCACTCTAACATCTGAACCTGGATTAGAGATGCGAAGTTCATGGCAATAAGCCTCCAACTTTGCAAACTCATCTTTCCAACTACCTTCCATATCTTGCATTATCTTTCTCTTTGCCCGCTTGCACTTATGTATGCTAACATGGACCTTCATATCACGCTGAACTTGATCTTTCATCTCACTTATTTTATATTGAGGGATATCTTGAACTTTTTCCTTAAAGTTGTAAGCCAACCAGTTTGCTGAAGCTCTAGGGTTCTTATACACTCTTGCACAACTATGCTCTAACTTCACAGTTTTCACCATGAACCCTACTTGTTGCCCATACCTAGAAGCATAAAAGTTAAACGGGCAGCCTTGTTCACAAACAGCCTTTATAAGCCACTTATCACTCTTAGCGATTCTAAGGTTAACCCCTGTAGTTATTGCATACCTATCTAAAGCCCTTTTTAGCTCAACCTTGTCCTTAAAAGTCATGCCCACCATAAAAAAGGGCTACTTGACTCACTACTCCCTCTCACTTCTTCTAGAGGCCCATAATCATGTAGTGGGCTCATATCCTCCTCCTCCTCAAGCTCATTGCCAATACCACACGCCACACTAAAATCTGATTCAACGCTCTCTTCAGTGTCAAGGCTTCCACTTTCAGCCACATAACTCTCATCCTCAATATCACCATCACCATCCTCATATGCATTTAAAACAAGCTCGTCATGTGCATTTAAAGTAGAGTAATCAGGTCCAGTTAAAATCCAGTCCTCAACTACATTTATATCATCACCAACATCATTTGAGTTTAAAACAAGGTTATCAACTTTGTTTACATCATCATGAACAGGGTCATCATTACCATCTATATTCAATATGTCCTGACTTACATCTTGTTCGTCATCTCCTAGAAGACCTATAGTGTTTACCTTGTTAAATAAGGTCCCATGAGCTTTCACACATGCTTCAACTGCATTTGCGTCCTTCAACTCATTCTTATCCGCTCCTTTAAAGTTCCTTAACTCTGCCACAAATACAAAGTATAAAATAAATCAAGGGCTTCAATGGAATTTCACTGTATATGCTACAAACAAAATCATCAGGGCCCATTTGAAATTTACCTGTGCTTTTCATCTTTCCCATCCTTTAACAGCTCCAAACCCTAGAAGAATCAGAATATCTTTCTTGCTTTCTTGCTATTTCGTTCAGCCAAACTCCATCGCAATTTCGCTCAGGCCGTCTTCATCCATCGTGATTTCATAGCTCCTTCTTCGTGATTTCTCTTCGTGTTAAGCGTGTTAGGGTTCCATTTTCTCTTCGTGATTTCGTTCAGACGATTGTGTGCCTTCGTTCCTTATGTTAGGGTTCCATTTTAATACTCTTTTTTTTAGCCCTTTTTATCAATCAGGTTTTCTTTTTATCAGAAATTTTATCAATTAGCTTTTCGTCTATAAAATTGCAGTGTCATAATCCTAATCAGCTCATACCATATACGCAGAGTGGTGGACATGTGTTTAAAATTGCGGGGCCCACAACTCCAACAAACGGCAGTTAGGCCTAAATTGATGTTACAGGCATTTTTGCACCCTATTTAAAATATCATGGGTATTTTTGCACCATTGGATTGTGTATGGTGCCAGGTGCCCCTTAGACAATTGTACATGGGTATTATTGCACCTTTACCCTTTTTTTTAACAAATTTGATGATGATTTTTTTATTATGTGTGAAATGTTCAAAACATATGTTTTTCAAGCTTAAGTAACTTCCTCCTGAAGATAATCATGTTTAAGGACTAAATATAAATGTTGAAAACATATTATAAAAACGGAGGAGTGTGTGTGTGTAATGAATGGGCTTAGTCTTAAGGAGGACTTGGACCATGGAAAAGGACTAAAGGTGGCCTTAGGAGAAGTGGATAAATGAACACATATCGCTGGTTAATCGAACAACCTTAAGCGTACATGCAATTAACAATAGTTTTGTGCTCAGTTTAAATCTCATAACTAGTAAATGTAAATTTCGTTAATTATTTTCTTGCCACTGAAGTGATATTATCACTGAATACTGAACTAACCAAGGCTAGCAATACAAACATCAAAACAAAAGCCTGGCAAAACGAATTAACAGTTCCATACTACAATTACTGTAAAGCATTGTTATCGGAATCGTGTTCGTGTTTCCATATGATCCATGCGATACAATGATCCATAGCTGCACAATTCCATTAAATAAAGATTCGATGCTCCATATAAGATATTTTGAGTAAAATAATTATGATTCATTAATGAAGAGTACTCCAAAATTATTTCTCATAATTTCCCTTTTCAAATATATTTTTCCCTGATCTCTCTCTAAATCTTATTAAATGAAAGATATTTTTTGAAAATCAAGATTCTAAACTGTATCGATTTAATTTGATTGGTATTTGCAATTTTGTCCTTAATGGTCTTTGAAAATGGGTGGGAGCACTTCTATTAAGATTGGAATCTTGATTCTGGTAATAGCGGACTTGTAGAGAAGTTTTTTTCCCCTATTTGTAAGTCATATAGTTAAAATCTTCAAATGAATATAAAATATTATCATTAATTTATTATTGAATTGACGCTCCTAATATTGAAACACGAGTACTCGGACACTCGAAACGGGTACCTAAACAGTAATCTGAATCAACAGATACTCAAAGCTCACGCCACTAACTAGATTACAAGAACCTAGAGTGGATTCGCAAAGCAAATCGCCAGAGAGAGGGAGGGAGGGAAACGAGGGGGAATCAGTTTCAGTGCTCGTCGGAAGGATGAGGAGGGGGAGCTTCTCCACTCTCAACCGTCCAGATCTAATCTGGGTGGTCCAAATTTAATATTTCAAAGTTTACGATTTTTAAATGAAAATTATATTTTTTGACAAAATGATAGTTAAGAGATTATCTTTATTTTAGATTTTCTACCCATTAAAATAATTATATCATTTAAAAATAATAAATTTTAAAATATAAGATCTGGATCATCCAGATTGGATCTGGATGGTTGAGAGTAGAGGAGCTCCCCTTACTCATCCTTCCGACGAGCACCGAAACTGGTTCCGAGGGGAGGGAGGGAGGGAGAAAAGAGAGAGAAAGAGAGAGAGAGAGTACTATGGCTGGGGTGAGAAAACTTAACATACTGAGATGTACCTTCTATTTATAGTGTTTATGACGAACGCTAGAAAGAAAAGATGCCACCAACATAATTGCTTATCATAAATGTCACCAATTAGCCATTATAATATATTCTCTCATTTCCCTTAAATGAAACAATTTGACTTCAATTAGCAATAAATGTTAATTGAGTCAACTATCAATTTCTATCCGATCGCTTCCAATCATTTGGATCCTCTTTCAGACGATCTGACCTATCGAGGGAGGACCATGACACATAGTCTAACGCTTAAGTTTTAAGTGTGATTGGCTTGGGGTAGGGGAAAGGGGAGATATTTTAATATTTCCTCATGTCCTAAATATAAGATTTAACTAATTTGATTAAATTAAAGGTGTTAGTTATGTTAGTTAGTATGTTGTTCATGTCCTTACTTTTGTCTTTAAAGTAATCAATTAAAACTAGGTCCAATTACAAATATACTATAGTGACAACCTAGGTCATTCTCTCAAGGAGCAATTTATGGGTTTTTCTCTAAGATTAACTTTAGGTAAAAAAAAATGCAGAAAAATAATGGGCCTAACTAAAATGCAAATTAAACTAAATAAACTAACTAAATGCAATATGTAACTCTAAATCCTAAATGAAAGCGAACTAATCTATAGGCTGATGGTGTGATTCAACAGCTCCTTTTATAAGTAACACAGGGAAATCTAGATATATGATTTGGGTCTAATAAAATTATATTAACCCATTAAATTTTATCAATTAAATTTCCTTTTAACCTTCAAAATTCATTCTGCACCGTAAGATATTCAAGTCTTCTCTCATTGATCTGCAAGAATTAAATAAGAGCGTGATCTTTTCAAATTTAAAATACTTATTTAATTACTAAATGTCAAACTATCTATAATTTTTGAATCAAATATCTCATAATTAATTCAGATTTACATTGTTTCCTAATATAAGCTAATAATCTAATTATATCCCAATAAATCCAAATTAGTCTGAAATAATCCCCAAATTATAGAATAAGGTGGAATAAAATATAAAAAAGTACATATTTATCAGTTGTGTTTATTCTAAAACACCCAATCATCTTCCCTTATTTCCTCCCCCACATTTATCAGTTGTGTTTATTTCTTCCCCCAATTTGACCAATATACAATACAGAATTCTGTTGTATTAGGCTTCCTTTTTGTAATAAGTTATTAGCCAAGTTGAACCCATATACAATGAGGGGAGAGAAAGTGTGTATAATAAATGGGTAATGGTAGAAATAGAAAATTTTATTAAATCTGCCCATAATAAATGATTCCAATATATTTTATTAGTATGTGTAAAAATGTTGGCTACTTCTTATGATAGGGAGTAGCAGACAAGCAGAGAAGTTCTTTTCCTATTAGTCATATGTTAAAATTTTTTAAATGAATATAAAATGTTGTCCTTAATTTATTATTGTATTGGCACTCATTAAGTTTTAAGTATGTTTGGCTTGACTTAAGGATTTTAATATTACTTTGATTGGATTGATTAGATGGGAGGGGGTGGGTTTTAATCTCACTATTTTTATTATAATTCTTTAAATTTTTTAAATATATAATTTTGCGTCTCATGGGTTTTTTTTGAAATTTTATTAAAAAATAGAATAATTTAAGAAATAATTATGGATAACTAAATCAAAACATGTAAAAATATGACATTTCCCCTCTAGATCCTCCATTTTTGGAGAAATCTCCCTCTTATCCTAAAAAAATCATCTTGTTAAACAATGGGAAGGGGAGTGGTGAAATCCTTAATTTACCCCCCCCCCCCCCCCCAATACCACCTTAAAGTTAGAAAGTTGTAAAATTAGGGTAGAATAGATAATAAAAGGGGTCAAAGTTAGAATGTTGTAAAATTACCTATCGTCTGTGGATTTAATTGGCCAAAAAATTGGACATTCGACTATTTAACGAGTGTTAACACTTAGTTGTAGTTCCAATCGCGACGTTTGGGAAACATCTCTACAGTTAAGTGAAGTGAAACCTACCTATGTGAACAAAAATAAAGGGTTTAATTTGCTTGTCATCCTCTAGAACCTATAAGGACATGTCCCAATGGATTATGAGTTAAAGGTCTAACCCTTAGAATGTGGGTGAGTCCAACTCATTACTAAAATTTTGTTATAAAAAATGGAAGTTGTTAAATTTTATGTCTTAGTCAATAACAATTACATTTTTCTTTAATTCCAATAAAACATCTTGAAATTCACTTATAAATAAAATCACAAGAATATGAATAAAAGTAATATTTGAAATTAGGTGAAGTTAATGGTGAATTGAATATTTCTAACTACTTTTTATTAGCATGCATAAATTAAGATGGAAATAAAATATTTGGGGCAGAAAAATATATTTAGATTTTCCATAAATGTAAATTTTAAAGCTTAATGATTCACCAACTCCTCCCCCCAACCCGTTTTTAGCTAGCATGCTGAAGCAAATTAAAAAGCATTAAACTCTCACCAGCCCAAACCGATCTCATCTTATCATTGCTTTTATATATATATATATATATGGCCATATTTTCACTCATCTAATCATCCCAATCCTCTCTCATCTGCCTTCTTAACGTGAAATCGCAGAACAAGAGAGAAGAGAAAAGGCTGATTAAGCTTTTTTTTTTTTAAAAAAAAAAAAAAAAAAGCAACAATGACATCCGAGGGAGACCACCAAAAGCAAGGTGAAGCAGCCGCAGCATCCATTCACCAAAACGGCGTCGTCCCCAAGAACCTGTTGAGGAGTAATGCTCTTTACCAGGTACAAATCAAACCTATTTCTTAATTTCCACTCACGTACAACACTACTTGAAAAATCATTTGATGATATATGTTGCAGTATATACTGGAAACCAGTGTTTATCCGAGAGAGCCAGAATCCATGAAGGAGCTGAGAGAGATCACAGAAAAGTCTCCATTGTATGTTACACTTTATTTCAACTTCACACTCACACATACACACACATATATGTATATGTATATGGGTTTAATTTGTACTTTTTGTGGGTTGATGATGATAATGATGATTTTGAAGGAGCATGATGGCGACAACGGCAGATGAAGTGCAATTTTTGATGATGGTGATTAAAATGATGAATGCCAAGAACGCTATGGAAATTGGTGTGCTTACTGGTTACTCTTTACTTGCCACTGCCCTCGCTCTTCCCCAGGATGGCAAGGTACCTCCTCACTTGTACATATCCTCTCACTTTCTTATATGCAATTTTAGTTTATCATCTTATACTCCAACACATAAAACTTTTCCTAGTATTGACTGATACTAAGTTTTAAGTACGAGGTTACGAGTACAATTCTCTATTTGAAACCGATTTCCATACTGAACACTTTGTTTAGCATGAGGAACTTGATCTGTCAATATCTGAAATAGGTAGCCAATATTTGATTTTGTTTAAGGGCTATATATATTTTTAAAAAAATTATTTTATTTTGGCTAATCTTTGCTTAGAGAGTGCTTAGCAGGGAAATTTGTTCCCCTCTATAAATACATGTGGTGTATAAATTGTTTCAGCAGGGTGAATGAAAGTTATATCTCATTATTAATTATAATTAATTTCTAATAATAGAATGTATCATTTGTATTAAAATTATTTATTGCTACTTTACTCAAAAAAGTTGTTACTACTATGTTTCTCTCTTATGAGGCATATTTATAGTAAATACTAAATAGTACTGGAGTGGTAACTTTTATTAGAATAAGTAAAGTTCTTAACAAATATATACTTTTATGTGATCATCTCAATTTCCTGAACTAAAATTATGTCATCGTATATAAAATATACAAAGCTGACATCTTAAACTTAATGTATACAAGTTTTTGGATTGTCTAGTCCAGTGAACCGATACTAAGCACTAAATATATATATATATATATATATATATATATGAGGTTGCGAGTTTAACTCTATGTTTAAAATAAATTTTCTTACTAAACACTTTGTTTAATAGAAAGACTTACAGATTTGATCTGTCAAAATCTCAAATAGGCAGCCAATATTTGATTTTTTAAACTCTTTATATATATGTATATATTTAAAAATTATTTTATTTGGATAATCTTTGCTTGCATGTGCTTAGATCGGAAAATTGTTCTCCTCCCATAAATATGGCGTATGAATTGTTTCAGTTGGGTGAATGAAAGTTCTATCTAATCATTAATTATAATTGATAATAATAGAATGTGTCATTTTTATTAATATTATTTATTGCTACTTTACCCCAAAAAGATATTACTATTTTCCTCTCTTTTGAGGCATATATCTAGTAAATAGTACTAGAATGATAACTTTTCTAGAGTAAGTATACTTCTTAAAATATGCATTTATGCGATCATCTCAATCTCTTGAACTAAAATCCTGTCATCATGTATAAAATAAGAAATGCACAAAATTGACATCTCAGGCTTAATGTATACAAGTTGGGTTATCTGGTCCAACTAACATAAATACCTCCTTAAATTTGTTTTTTTGAATATGAGGTTGTCAGATTGATACAAATAAGAGGTTTTGTCTATAGACAATATATTTGAAATGTAGGTGAGTTTACTCCCTTAGATGAATGATTGAAGGAAAAAAAAAATACATGGAAGTTGTATGTGGTTATTGATTATAATTTATAAAAATAGGACAGTATTATTCGTATTATTATCATTTATTTCCACTTTACCAAACAAGTTATTACTTTTTTTCTTCTCTTAAATATGAAGCATGCATGGGAAATAATACTACAAGAATGATAACTTTTCTAGAATAAGAATAATTCTTAATATTCAAACTTCTTTTGCTACACTAATATATAAACCGGCGAATATAATTTTTAAGAATAAGAACAATTCTTAACATATAAACTTGTTTTGCTACATTAATATATAAACCTGCGAATGTAATTTTTTTTTTTCAATGAGTACAGATTCTCTTAACTAATTTTAATCAAAGATTGACTAGGATAAATTAAATATCTCAACAATTTTCTCGGAAATAAACTATGAACGTTGTAAATTTTAGAATAACTTCAATTTTAATATATAAACTTTTATGTCTAAATTTTTTCGGACTTAATTACTTTACTGTTTCCTCTAGAATCAGCCTATATATCCAACATGCTCATGACTAATTGCCGTCAACAAATAAATGAGTGTAGATTATATTAATTTAAACAAAAAGAAATTAGACATTTTAAATAAATGTAATTGTTTCATCAATTTGAATTATTCATATTATTGAATTGTTATGAGATTTGAGTGGTCTTAATTAATTGAACAGTTTGAATTTAATTTCTTAAAAAAATCATTCCTTTTTCATATTATAAGAATCCTTGCTTATTGGGGATCAAAGGATATAGCAGAGAATAAAAAAAAGAATCCTTGCCTAATTATTTATTTTATGCAGATATTGGCTATGGACATAGACAGGGAGAGCTATGAAGTGGGTCGTCCAATATTAGAAAAAGCCGGTATTGCTCACAAAATTGACTTTCGAGAAGGCCTTGCACTTCCTCTTCTTGATCAACTTCTTCAAGATGTAACCTTTTTCATCTTTAAATTTCTCAAAAAAAAAAAAAACACACACACACCCACCCCAAAAATCCAAAAGAAATTAAATTGGGAAATTGATGCAAATATGTATGTCAATGCAGGTGAACAATCATGGAAGCTTTGATTTCATATTTGTGGATGCTGACAAGGACAATTACCTCAATTATCACAAGAGGTTGATTGAGCTAGTGAGGGTTGGGGGTGTGATCGGCTACGACAACACCCTATGGAATGGCTCTGTTGTGCCATCACCAGATGGGTCCATGGATGAGTACATCATGTCGTATAGAGGCTTTGTGTTGGAGCTCAACAAGGAACTTGCTGTGGACCCTAGGATTGAAATTTGCATGCTTCCTATTGGAGATGGAATCACTTTGTGCCGTCGGATCAAATGAGAAGTCCACCTAGGATTTATATTATCCTCTTCTCCTCAACACTGCAATCACTCTCTTCGTATTATGAAATCCACCTATGTTTATGGTTTTGAATCTCTTAAATTTTCTTGGAGAAAAAGGTCTTTCTTTGTCCTTAAATAATAATGCTACGTGTCCGTGTCCTTGTCTTTCTTTTTATGTAATTTTTATTTTGGTTTACATTGTGGTAGATAAATAAAAGAATAATGTGTTTTCTGTTTTTATAGAATTCTTTTCTTTTCTTTTATATTATTATTCACGGCATTTTTTAGGGCTTTTATATTAATCTTTTCACTATAAACAAATTTTGTAGGGTTTTTATTTCATAGGATCATTCAACCTCACTTGAATGTTTAAAGTAACGAAAGAAGAAAGATGTTTACTATTTTAAGAGGGCCAACTCCTTTTATTTATGAGTGGCACTGTGGCAGTGTTGGTAATGGGTATCTTTCTATCTTTTTTTTTTTACACGCACATATGTATATATATAGCCAACTTTATTTAATCAAGATAAAACGAGAGTACAGTTAAAGCCTCCGATACATCAACATAAGAAGGCCCAGTAAGTGACAGTACTACAGAATAAAAGGAAAACGGTGACCTAAAACACAAAAACTAAAAAACAAAGGAAGCATTAGGCCCAAAAAACACTCATAGGAAACTAAGCCCGCAGACTCAGTATCGTGCCATGAATCTGCAAAAGCCCAGTTACTTAGAAAACAGAACGTAGATAGAAACAAAAACTATCTATCTTTTCACCAAAAACAAAAAAAATATTTATCTACTTTCCTTTTCTAGTGGTTATCTGACTTTTGTGCCGGCCGCTAGACTTGTTACTGAAAGTTACCGGCATATTATTCAGAATTGAAGGTTAAAATCCATCGATGATGTGTTTTTTTCAGTTAATTTGAGCGGATCCGAGTCCTGAATGTTTAACCCTCATCTTACGAGCATGTTATCCAGAATTGCTTATATGCCAAAAGTAACATCCAAGAACAATTTATTACTTATAGATCATAGAAAATGAATTGTTTTCTTTATGAAAAATATATACAGAATCGCCATTTCTTTTATTTTCTTTTTTTAATCCAAAAATACGTACACACATGAGAAAGTCCCAAATTTTTGTAGTTCCACCGTGAGGCTATGATGAATCCTGACGAGAGAATATCACGAATTGCAGTACTAATACTATAAGCTGGGTGAGGCCGCATTCGACCTCAACCCAGACATTTCGAATTAAGACTAGGCTAACTAGAAGATTTTGTTTTATCATTTTAACTGAAGTTTTTAAAAGACCCAATTTTAATGTAAAAATTTGAATTGATAAGAATACTGCAGAAAGACATGCTTGGCTATTACGGTATACGTAAAGAACGCATATTGAATATTGAATTATGCAAACAATACGAATACATCTAACTATTTTGGGTTAAGGATAAAAAATACACATGTGATTTTGTCAAAAAAAAAATTAAATAAAAAATACACATAAACTTTTAAATTTGATAAAGAATACACATGAATTTTTTAATTGGACCAAAAATACAAATATGATTTTGTAAAAATGTTCGTCCAACATCAAGCACTTCCTTTGGGAATATAACTGTAAATGTGATTTTTGACCCAATTTAAAAGTTCTTATGTATTTTTGGTCAAAAAAAAAAACATATGGTGCTGGATGAATTTTTGACAAAATCACATGTGTATTTTTGACCCTTAACCCAACTATTTTTCATACAAAATGTGTCTACATTTTTTTAAATATCAGCGGAGAAGACAGTCACACATCAAATTCATCGTTTCAAAAATTTGACTCCCAACCACTAATAAAAAAAAAGTCTTTAGGAGAACTACCTTCAATTGGGACAATACTCAAATCTGAATATGATTCTAATATTTGACTCAATCAGATATTGATGTAAAAAATATGCTGTTGAACTTAAAACCAAATAGTGGTTACCAAAAAAATTTATAACTTTGTCATCCCCCGAAACTCAATACATTTCAAATAAATACTAACTAAACATCATGATAATACTCTTAGAAAGATGGATTATTTCTACAGCTAGCAGAGATAAAGCCAATAACCGAATAGGCAGTAAAGAGTAAAATCTATCACATCAAACCTCTCAGAAAATATAATTCGGTGGCAACACCTAAATCAATATTAACACTAAAAAAAGTTCTGGCAAAAAAATAAAATTAACACTAAAAAAAGACCTTCCTTACCTTCTGAGTTCCCCATAACCACCCATCCAATATAAAGACCAAATGATATAAAGTAGAGAAAGCGCCAATTCTCAATTTAGCACCGATTTCGATACTAAACACTTTGTTTGATGGGAAAAACCAATCATATTTTTGGACTGTCAAGATTTGAAATAAGTAGCCAATTTTTAATATTTTTTAAATTCTATATTAATTTTTAAAAATTTATTTTATTTGGCTAATCTTTGCTTAGCATGTGCTTAGATGGGAAAATTGTTCTCCTCTATAAATATGGTGTATGAATTGTTTCAGTTGGGATCTATTTGATAATAATAGAATGTATAATTTGTATTAATATTATTTATTGTTACTTTACCCAAAAAAGTTGTCACTACTATTTTCCTCTATTACGAAGCATATATATAGCAAATAGTACTAGAGTGATAACTTTTCCAGAATAAGTAAAGTTCTTAACAAATATATATACTTTTATGTGATCATCTCAATTTCTTGAACTAAAATTCTGTCATCATATATAAAATATAAAATACACAAAGCTGAAATCTTAAATTTATACTAAGCACTAAATAAAATAATGTATACAAGTTGTTGGATTGTCTAGTCCAATTAACTGATAATAAGCACTAAATATATGAGGTTCCGAGTTCAATTCTCTATTTAAAATCAATTTTCTTACTAAACATTTTGCTCAACAGGAAGAGCTAATTAGATTTGGTCTATCAAAAATTTGAAATAGGCAATTATATATTTTATAAAAATAAAATAATTTAAAAAACTATTTTATTTGGATAAATAAAACAATTTTTAAAGTGTGTATATATATATATTTAAAAAATTATTTTATTTGGATAATCTTTGCTTAGCATGTGCTTCGATGGGAAGATTGTTCTCCTCTATAAATATGGCTTATGAATTGTTTCAGTTGGGTGGATGAAAGTTCTATCTAATTATTAATTATAATAATATAAATAATATAATGTATCATTTGTATTAATATTATTTATGTTATAAATTATATAATTGTGTGGATGTTTATAATCAAATGGACTCTTAGAATTCGTTCTCATGATTACATTATACTCTATAACTCCCATATTGAAGGGTTTAAGTGCACATCGTCTCTAACCTCCAATTGTACCATTATGTTACTTAATTGTCTTCTTTACGTACTTGTAACCCTTTAGGTTAGTCTTCATATCTTTGAGGCCTATAAATAGAGGCTATGTACAAAGTATTATGATATCCAAGTGAATAAGAATTTCCCCATCTTTCTCCCCAATTTTATCTCCTGCTTTTTTCATCTTTCACATCTCAATTCTTATATTTTTCTTATTTTCATAACAAATTATGGTTTTATTTTTATTTTCCTCTCTTGTGAAGAATATATCAATTAAATAATATTAGAATGATAACTTGTCTAGAATAAGCATACTTCTTAATATATACATTTATGTGATCATCTCAATCTCTTAAAATAAAATTCTATCATCATATATGAAATACACAAAATTGACATCCCAGACTTAATGCATACAAGTTGTTGGGTTGTCGGTCCAATTAACGTAAATACCGCTTTAAAGGTTGAGTTTGATACGAATAAGAGGTTTTGTCTACAGAAAATATATTTGAAATGCAGGCGAGTTTATTCCATTAGATGAATGACTGAAAAAAAAAAAAGCAGTGATACATGGAAGTTGTATGTGGTTATAATTTATAGTTGATAAAATTAGAAAAGTGGCATCCGTACTATTATCATTTATTGTCACTTTACCAAACGCTTATTACCTTTTTCTTCTCTTATATATGAAGCGTGCATGGTAAATAATAATACAAGAACGATAGCTTTTCTAGAATAAGAATAAGAATAATTCTTAATATACAAACTTGTTTTGCCACAATAATATATAAACTTACAAATGTAATCCCTCCGTTTCTATATATAGGATCTATTTAAAAATGTAAACTTATTTCTAAATGTAAGACCTCTTTCTAATTTTTCATATTTCCCCAAATGATTACTATTATTACTCCTTAATAATAAACAAGTAAGAGATGGAAGATGGGAATAAAGGTAGATGATTGAAGTGTTTTAGTGATATCATGTGATTTAAACTAACTTAACTTATATCTCTAATATAACCAAATTAGATAAATATGTCTTATATTTAGGAACGAACATTGTTTTTCTGATTTTACTCTCCTCTAGAATCAAAGTATTACTACATCAGCTCCTAGCCTTGGGACAAATTGCCATCAACAAAATGAGTAGAGATTCTCTTCGTTAATTTTGATTAAAGATTAACTAGGATAAATAAAAGGGGTAATTAATTCAGAGTCCCATGTAAGGGACATTATTAAGAACAGGTCCCATAAAATGTTGAAATTAATTTAAAGTCCCTTGGGACCTAGCATATATTATTTCTAAGGAGTAGGCCCCACAATAAATAATAAAATATTCCCTCCCCCTACCCCACCTCTCTTACTCCCTCCCCCCCCCAAAAAAAAATCCAACTCTCTACTCTCTCTCTCTCTCTCTATAACTGGTTGGAGCCCCCTCCCTGCACACTGTGACGGTGCTCCGCCGCCGCTATTCTCCACTGCCATGCAACTCATTTTGTTGCAGGAATATTCCGTTCACTGCGAGATGGAGATGGAGTTCCAGTTGGAGAGGGAGAGAAAGGAGAGATATAGGTGAGGTGGCAGATGAAAGGGGAGATAATGGTACCGGAGATGAGGCCGGCATTGAGGTTGTTGAGGTGGTTGGAGATGGTTATATCGACGACACAAGGGTGGTGGACGCAGCACCACCGGCAGCAATAGGTAGTGCAGTGAAGTGATCATGGTATTCGTAATGAATAAGTGTGGATATGCATGGGAGTTGGCTGGTTGATTTATAAGAAGCATTTGGTGGTTGGAAGCTTGTGTATGGTGGGGATATCGGTGAGAATGAAACAAAAGGAGCTGCATAGTGGCGGAGAGTGATGGCGGAGGAGCACCATCACGGTGTGCAGGGAGGGGGCTCCAACCAGTTATAGAGAGAAAAAGAGAGAGTAGAGAGTGAGGTTTTTTTTTTTTTTTGGGGGAGCACTGGAAGGAGGGAGCAAGAGAGGTGGGGGTAGGGAGAGGGAATATTTATTATTTATTGTGAGGCCCACTCCTCAGAAATAATATATGCTAGGTCCCAAGGGACTTCAAATTAATTTCAACATTTTATGGGACATGTTCTTAATTATGTCCCTTACATGGGACTCAAAATTAATTACCCCAAAATAAAATATCTCAATAATTTTTGTGGGAGTGAACTATGAATGTTGTAAATTTTAGAATAACTTCAATTTTAATATATAAACCGTTTTGTGAAATTTTTTTTAACTTTAATTACTTTCCTGTTTCCTCTAGGATCAGCTTATCAGCCTATATACTCCCTCCGTCCCTTATTATAAAAGTCAAAGAGGTGAAATTACACATATTAAGGAAGTAGTTGAGGGAGATAAATGTGTATGAAATAATTTTGTTTTCTCAAGTTTGCCCTTATTTACAATTGAGTATATAAGAGAGAGAAATGTGATAATAGTGTAATAAATGAGTATGAAAGAGAATGTAAATTGAAAGAATAATTATGGATAAAATGAAAAAAATTCATTAAATACTTTGACAAATTTAGACAAACATTTATAAAAAGGGATAAAACGATTCAATTTTTTAGCTATTTCTTACATGGGATGGAGTATCTAGCATGAGCAGGACCCGCCATCTACAAATGAATGAGTGTAATTTTTTTTAACTTTAATTACTTTCCTGTTTCCTCTAGGATCAGCTTATCAGCCTATATATCTAGCACTAGCATCAGCAGAACTAGGCCATCTACAAATGAATAAGTGTAGACTATATTAATTACTTTCCTGTTTCCTCTAGAATCATGCTAGGCCATCTAGCATGGGCATGGACATGAGCATGAGGACTTTAATTACTTTCTGTGTAATTTTTTTTTTTTACTTTAATTACTTTCCCAAGTTCCTCTAGAATCAGCTTATCAGCCTATGCATCTAGCATGAGCAGGATTAGGCCATCTACAAATGAATGAGTGTAGATTATATTAATTTAAATAAAAAATTAGACATTTTAAATAAATTTAACTATTTCATCAATTTGAATTATACACGCACGCACATACACATTATTGAATTGTTATGATATTTGAGTGGTCTTAATTAATTTAACAGTTTGAATTTAATTTCTTAAAAAAAATCCTTGTTTAATTATTGGTTTATGCAGATATTGGCCATGGACATTGACAGGGAAAGCTATGAAGCGGGACGTCCAATATTAGAGAAAGCTGGTGTTACTCACAAAATTGACTTCGAGAAGGCCCTGCACTTCCTCTTCTTGATCAATTGCTTCAGGATGTAAGCTTTTTTTTTCTCCAAAAAAAAAAACACAACGGAAATATAAAACAAATTAAATTGGGAAATTAATTCAAATATGTTTATGTATGTGTTGATGCTAAATAATGGGGAAATAAATTTAAGACTAAAAAGGAGTGATTTTTATTGATGATCGGGGTCACCGGCAACGGTGGTTACAAGACAATTGAATGAGTACAATTAAACTATGCTTAAGGGAGCTAAAATCCACAGTTGATCGTGCTTGGAGAGTGTTATGAGTGCTTTCAGAGTGCCTTCTTCTTTTTTAGTTCGTGCTTTAGCTCATTTTTATAGACGTTATCAGTGAACTTGGTCGTGGCAAAAATGTAGGCGACAATCGTGGGATTATGGACGTTGTGGGCGACAATCTAGGTCAGTTGCCAACCGTCTCTTGCATCGTATCGGTCGTCAGATCTGGCCAAATCCTTTAGTTTGAATATAAATATGCACTATTGACGCTGTTAGGCTAATGAAGCGTGCTATCTGCGAATATGGGCTTATTAGGCTTTGACTAGTCTGTGAAGGCCCAATGGTGGAAATAGGGTCCAACATTAAGTCCCCTACTTCACGATGTCAAAGACGATTTGCATTGGGAAGTAGCGGCTACAGTGATCCAGCGATCAAGATTGAAGTTGACGGATTACTTGCCCTGTTCCCTCCACGTTGGACGGCTGTAATGCGACCTTAAGGACATGGCTTCTTCAAACGGCGTTTGTCAGGCTGGATTTAAATAGCAAAAAGATGAACTGCTCTCACTTTTTTCATTTCCTCCGCGAATTTCTGGCCATTCCTTCGTCACGTCCCTCTTGTTTCTGCAGTTAGAGCATTGTCATTTTCCCAGGTACCTCTTGCATCTTTGCTTTCAATCTTCGTTTTGAATTTCTGTTTGCACTGCTTCTGCTTTCTGGGTTTTCATGATGTCTGGGTCGAACTCCAACCCTTCGTACGTTGGGTACCCTTCTGAGATGGAGAGTTCGTCTGCTTCCACCATATCTCGTCCTCTTGATGACGAGATTATGGAGGAAGAAAAGGAGAGAGTGGTTCCTTCTGTTAGTAAGACCTTTAGGAAGAAGAACCGCCGCCTAAAAGGAGGCATTCTAGTAGACTATTGTATCGTCGCCCTGCCTCTAAACCCTCCACCTCGAGAGCCCTGGTTGTGGTCTCTGATGACGAGGATGGACATAAGGATGAGGTGGGTCCTGTGGCGATTTTGAGGTAGCTGAGTCCGACGCCCAAGTGCGTGAGGCCGATGTCCAGGCCGTCAACTTAGGAAACCATTCTCCGACCAGAAGGTCGGGGGTTATGGAAGTGGGAAACCCTCCTTCGCTCAAACAAAAGGAAATCAACTTGCTTCCGAATCTCCATTGCTTTGGTCCGATCGTTAGTTACAAGTTTCCAGAGGAGTCAGAGCGACTGGACTCTTACTCCGACAATACAATCTCCTTGAGTGTAGAGGCTTTTCGTTACATTTATCCCTTTCCCCTTCCTAGGGTAATTTTAAAGATCTGTACTTACTATGATCTTTCCCCTTCTTAACATATGCCCCATGTCTGGAGGTTGGCGGTTGCTATTGAGGTGTTCAATCACGAGTTGGGTATGGTGTTAGATATGTTTGACCTCTGTGAGACATATAAATTGGTGACGAGTAGGCCTGGCTGCTATACTTTAGGGCATTGTCGTACGGGTAGTTCTGCCTGGTTGGCAGACAAGTTGCCTAACGATTGCAAGTGGGACATCAGGTTCATCATGGTCCCCATCGAGCGTCTGGAATATCCAGGTGCCCCCTTCGTAGGGAGTGGCGAGAGCTCAGTAAGATGTTTATCCCTGTGTTTTTTAGACTAGACCCATGAATGGCTGACCTTATGTTTGTCTCTGTTTTTTGCAGGTGAGGATGAACTTGTTGTTCCACCAATCGTTAATCGTGATACCCCTAAGAAAATTAAGAGGATTTCTTCTCTGTTTGAGGACGATCAAACCTTCTCAGAATTCATGTCAAGTAAGTGTTCATGAGGGTCTGTCTCTGCCATGGCTTGTTTTGTCATCGTTCTTATGTTAAATTTTGTCAGCGACGACGACGTGGAGGCCTTCCTCAAGCTTGTCGATGCCAAAAGGTATATGTCTAGAGCTGCTTATGTGGCCCAGCTTCAGGAGGCTTCTGCCTCCAATCCTCCAGCCACTGCGAGCAAGACGCCCGTGGGCAGCCCTTCTGTCGGGGTGAAGACCAAGAGTCCCACTGGCCAATCTGTGCCCCAAAGGAAGGCGCTTAAGGTCTCCCTGGACAAGGCGGAGGCCGACTTGAAGGCCGCTGAAGAGAAGAGGGACCGAGCTAAGGAAACTCTTAAGAAGAGTAATGAGGAGTAGAGGAGAATGTATTATTCCTTGCAGGCTGAGAAGAAGAAGAAAGATGAGGAGATAACCTCTCTCCAGGAGGAGGTGGATGCCAAGACCGGGATGATAGAGGCATACCAGGCCTACGAGGAGGAGAAAGAGGCCAAGATTGCCGAGTTGTAGGATAGGCTCGATTTCAGGATTGCTGAGGTGCACCTGCAGGCCAAGCGTAATTTAATGAAAGAGTTCCTGGACGGGCAGCATGTACACTGGAAGCCCATGGAAGTCATCGCTTAGTATGAGGAGCTGTTTAGCGAGGCTGATCCCGATGCTCCCCAGAATGTTAATGTCCCGGTGGCCACGGGGGCCAATGAAGTTGTTGCCGAAGTGGAAGACCAACACATAATTGCCCAGATGGTGGGAGCGCAGTGATGTTGACCACTTAGGACCTAGTTGAGCAAGAGCAAGTGCAGGAGCAGGAGCAACCCGTCGCACAAGACAGCGACATCCCCCAGCCTTAGGAATCCAGGCTTTATTCTTTCAAGCTTTGTCGAACTCTATTTTTATTTTTAGTGGTTTGTAAGTGGACAGCCATAAGGCCAATGTGTGTTGCCGCTCCGTCGGTGTTTGTTGATGGTTTCCTTCAATCATGAATGCGGTTAAAGTATATTTATGCATATATGATTGCTCTTTATCATTTTTGTGTTGCTAAGTATAATAACCCAAGGTGGGGTAGTCTTATACCTTAGTAAATTTGACTTGCGCTATGTGCTTTGACAATTTGCCGATCGGGGTAGCTGCTTGTCGTGGTAGACTTTGGCGTAGATCGACCCTATCATTAAGTTATAATGTCATTAAACCAATATCGTAGTTCTAGACAAAGCATTTATGTTTAAGCATTGGTAGCGATTACCTTTTTTGGGCTTGCATTGGTCCCCTAACATGATAGCTTGGTAGGGGATCGTGCCAATATAGGTGCGCCTGGTTCCATTTTAGGGTGACCACTTGCCGTGTGTTGGTTAGGGCGTCCTGTGCCAGGGTTAGGAATACCAAAAGCAGATATAGGACAAGGTGTAGAACCTCGACAAGGGGGATGTGTGGCGTCAGTAGCCGTTTGCCACACCTGGATCAGTATGCCTAGGGCATCTGACCGAATATGGATCAGGCTTGGCTCATCCTTCGCCACCCCCATAGTTAGTATGTATTATAAGGGAATATATAATTGAAATCGGATTAGAGCATGTACCTCTTCAAATGGATGGCGTTCCAGCTTCGCTTAAGGGGTTTTCTATGTATGTCAGCTAATTGATAGGCGTCTGGTCCTGTTATGCCAGTGACTTGATATGGATCCTCATATGTTAGGCTCGGCTTGCCATCTCTGCTTTCAGGGGTGTTTGGGAAGACCTTACGGAGCACCCAGTCCCCCACTTGAAAATGTCGTTCTTTGACGTTCTTGTTCCAGAACATGGTCGCCCTATTCTGGTAGGCAGCTATCTTGACAAGGGCTTGTTCTCGTCGTTCATCGTACAGGTCTAGTTGTTGGGCTAGTTCCTGATTATTCGTCTCCTCCCTGGTCCATTGGTAACGCAAGGAGGGTACCTCGACCTCCACTGAGATCATGGCCTCCGAGTCGTAGACGAGTGAAAATGGGGTTTCTCTTGTCGCCGTCCTCGACGTGGTCCGGTATGCCCATAGCACCGCAGGGAGCTCTTCTGCCCATTTATCTTTGGCCTTGTCTAGCCTCTTCTTGAGTGAATTGACGATGGTTTTGTTGTTGGACTTTGCTTGCCCGTTTGGCTGGGGGTTCCGCGATGTGGAGAATTTTATGTTGATGTGCCATTTGTGGCAGAACTGCCTTAACTTCCTTCCAATAAACTGCGACCCATTGTCGGTGACGATCTCCTTAAGGAGACCAAACCTGCATATTATATTTTTCCAAACAAAGTCTATGACCACTGGTTCTTGTACCTGGGCGAACGCGCTTGCCTCAACCCATTTTGTAAAGTAGTCGGTGATGACCAGGAGGAAGACAAGACATCCAGGAGCTGGAGGGAATTTTCCAACAATGTCCATCCCCCATTTCATGAAAGGCCAAGCTGGGGCGATGGTGTGCAACGGTTCTGGTGGCTGTCAGATCGTGGTGGAAAACCTTTGACATTTGTCGTACCTAGCATCCTTCTAGAGGGTCGACCAATAGTATCCTGTCCGAATGACCTTTTTGATCAGGTTCCTGCTACCACTGAAGTCGCCACAGTCGCCTTCGTGAACTTCTCTTAGCATATAATTTGCATCCGTTGGCCCTAGTATAAAGAAGTTAGAAATAAAACATTTGATACCAGAAAAATATATGTGGATATTCCAGAAACGTTAATGTTTAAGACCATAAGACTAAAAATGAAACCACGTTACAAAACACAAACACAAGCATGACAACAACTAAAACAAAATAAATAAGAAGTTGCAACCCCATAAGACTAAAATATAGTTAACACTTTAAAGACACGCTAAAACTTGAGTTCTATCTCAAGTCAATTATAATATGACTAAGTTAGTCAACTCCCACAATCCGTGTTTGGCAATCGACTAGGTCCTCCGATCCTAATTATAAGGTCACTTTGACTTTTTTGAAGAAATTAAGGATGCAAAATTAATCACTTTAAATTGTCTATAATTATCTTTTTTCCCTCAAAACTAATTTATTCTACTTATAATCTAATTACATGTGACATATGTTATAATTTAGTTATATAATTTACTTCCTTAACTTCCACAAAAAAAAGTAAAGTGATCTTATATTTATGACCGGTAGGAGTATAATATCACAAAGTTAGGCAACTCCCACAATCCGTGTTTGGCAAGCATGCTCAAACAAATTAAAAGAGCATTAACCTCTCACCGGTTCAACTCGATCGGTCTCCATGCATTTATATAAATCGCCATCTTCTCATCCATCTAACCGTCTCAATCCTCTGTGTCCTTTAACTTAGGGTTGCAGAGTGAAATCAAAAAGAGAGAAGAGAAATAAAGGTCGGAAAAGCTAAGGCTAATAACTAAGCTTCTTTTTTTTTTTTTTGAACGTGAAGCAACAATAATGGCATCCAAGGAAGACAGCCAAAAGCAAAATGAAGCCGCAGCAGCATCAATGCATCAAAACGGCGTCGTCCCCAAGAGCCTCTTGAGGAGTGATGCTCTTTACCAGGTTCAAACCAAACCCATTTATTAATTTCCACGCTAGTATAAGAAAACTCATTTGATTTCAACATCAAAAATCGAATATAATATATTGTTGGGCTACATATATATGATGATATATGTTGCAGTATATACTGGAAACCAGTGTTTATCCAAGAGAACCAGAATCCATGAAGGAGTTGAGAGAGATTACAGAAAAAAATCCATTGTATGTACACCTAATTTCAACTTCTCATGTATATATCTAGGTTTAATTTGTATTGTTTGTGGGTTGATGATGATGATGATGATGAAGGAGCATGATGGCGACAACGGCAGATGAAGTGCAGTTTTTGAGGATGGTGATTAAGATGATGAATGCCAAGAACGCCATGGAAATTGGTGTCTTTACTGGCTACTCTTTGCTTGCCACTGCCCTCGCTCTTCCCCATGATGGCAAGGTACTCACTCATACAAATCCTCTAACTTTCTTATATTCAATTCTAGTTTATCATCTCATACTCCAACACATAAAACTTGTCCTAGTATTAACTCAATAAGTTTTAAGTGTGAGGTTACTGAGTTCAACTCTCAATTTGGCACCGATTTCCATACTAAAAACTTCAATTTAATAAGACGAATTTGATTTGTCAAGACTTGAAATAGGTAGCCAATATTGTATTTTGTTTAAAGTATATATATATTTTTAAAAAATTATTCTATTTGGCTAATCTTTGCTTAGAAAGTGCTTAGCAGGGAAAATTGTTCCCCTCTATAAATATGATGTATAAATTGTTTTCAGTTGGGTGAATGAAAGTTTTATCTCATTTTTAATTATAATACTCCTTCGTTTGTAAATATAATATATATTTACATAATTTGATTATATTAAGAATATTAGTTAAGTTAATTAAATCACATAATATTATCAAAGCACTCTAACCACATTTTTTTGTTCCTACAATCCTACCCCCTCTTTTGCTTCTTTATTATTGAGAAGTATTAATGAGGAGAATTTAAAAAAAATGTGAGAAAAATAGAAAAATATCTTATATTTAGGAACTCGGCCACACAAATGGGTCCTATATTATTTAAGAATGAAGGGAGTAATAGAATGTATCATTTGTATTATTTATTTTTACTTTACCAAAAAAAGTTATTACTATTTCCTTCTCCTATGGAAAAGCATATATCTAGTAAGAAGTACTAAAACGATAACTTTTAATTTCTTATATAAAATACATAAAGCTAACTTCTCATATTTAATGCATTCAAGTTGTTAGGTTGCGTGGTCCAAGTGAGATCGAGCACCTTGAAATTTAAAACTAAATAGATTGTTAGGCCTGATCGATCTAAATAGTTTTATTTTAATTCATACTATAATCTTTAATATAAAATATATTAATTACATAAATTATTCATAACATTATAGACTTAACTATAATTCTAATTAAACTTTGTATTTCATCATTCGTTCACAAAGTTCAACCCTTTCATACATTAATGGTCGATCACCTCTTCATGATCTCTTTCTTTCAGTCAGTTAAGATACAGTGCTAACTCGCTTACTTTTCTTTACTTTGTATGATTTTCTAAAATATAATATTTTTTCAACTTGCAAGTTTATCTCAATTGGTAAAAGTAAGAGAAAGATATATAGTTTTATAGCAGTAAAAACTTTTTGAGACATACATAGGCTTTTAAATAAGATTAAAGTGTATATGGAATAAAGTTATATGCTTTAAAGTATATTGAAAAGCCTATAGTTTAAGTAGCATTTAAAAAAAAAAATTCAAGCCTTTTGAAGACTCCGACTCAGGCAAAAAAAAAGCATTTATAAATACTCATGCTCAAGTTTAAGCGTCACATTTATGTTGCAAGCTCAGGTCAATTTAATTAAAGCCTAACTTGGATAACCTATTTCCACCCCTACTCATGACTTATTACTGTCTACAAATAAATAAAGTGAGTGTACATTATATTAATTTGAATTATTCATACACACACAGTCATGTTATTGAACTGTAATGAGATTTGAGTGGTCTTAATTAATTGAACAATTTGAATTTAATTTCTTAAAAAAAAACTATTCTTTTCATCTCATAAAAATCCTTGCTTAATTATTTTTTGATACAGATATTGGCCATGGACATTGACAGGAAAAGCTATGAAGTGGGCCGTCCAATAATAGAGAAAGCTGGTGTTGCTCACAAAATTGACTTTCGAGAAGGCCCTGCACTTCCTCTTCTTGATCAACTGCTTCGAGATGTAAGCTTTTTTTAGCTCAAAATTCTATTTAAAAAAGAAAAAAAGAAACCCAACAAAAATCTGAAAAAGATTGAATTGGGAAATTATTGCAAATGTGTGTCTGTGTATAAATATGCAGGTGAAGAATTATGGAAGCTTTGATTTCATATTTGTGGATGCTGACAAGGACAATTATCTTAATTATCACAAGAGGGTGATTGAGCTAGTGAGGGTTGGAGGTGTGATCGGCTACGACAACACCCTATGGTATGGCTCTGTTGTACCAGATGTGTCTATGGATGAGTTCATCATGTCGTATAGAGGCTTTGTGTTAGAGTTCAACAAGGCACTTGCTGTGGACCCTAGGATTGAGATTTGCATGCTTCCTATTGGTGATGGAATCACTCTATGCCGTCGGATCATATGAGAAGTTCACCTTGGATTTGATGTTAGCCTCTTCTCCTCGACACACCATGCAATCACTCTCTTCATATCATGAAATCCACCATTGTTGACTATTTTATGGTTTAAAATATTTCTTAGGTCTCGTTGGAAAAAAGGATGGTTTACTTTTGGTGGATAAATAAAGAGAATATGTTTTCTATTTTCATAGCATTCTTTTCTTTCTTTCTATTTTTTTTTAAACTCAATTAACCACTATCCGGCATTGTTTCTAGTTTCTATATTATTCTTTTCACTATAAACACATTTTGTAGGCTTCTTATTTCATAGGACCATTCAACCTCACTTAAAAGTTTAAAGTAACCAAGGAAGAAAAATGCTTACTATTTCTAGAGGGCCAACTCCTATTTATGTGAGGCCATCACAACCCTAGAGACTATATCCATGTCATCTTACTATTATTCTCTATATCGTTTCAATTTTATCGGATGTCCCCGAAGGAACATAGTCCTAAAGACTTTAAATCCTGACCAGCCTTCGTTTATTAATTCTATCTTTTTTTATCTAAAAATGTATTTCATTATTCATCTTTTTTTAATTTATTATACGTGCTTGTTCCGGTAAAATATTGAAAATCTAATTGGACTTTTACGCCGGCCACTAGACTTCTTATTGAAAGATACCGCCATATTATTCAAAATTTAAGGTTAAAATCCATCGATGATGTTTCCTTTGAGTCCTGAATGTTTCACCCACATCTTACTGGCATATGATTAAGAATCGCATCTAAGACCAAATTATAGATCATGGAAAATGAATTGTTCTCAGTGAAAAATATATACAGAATCGCCATTTCATACTAGGTCATCTACTCCAAACATACATACACACACATATAAAATCCCAAATTTATGTAGTCTCACCCCGAGACTATGATGAACCCTGACGAGAGAATATCACTAATTGCAGGACTAAGAATATCCCAAATTATAAACAGTCATTATGTCCCTATTTTTTCAAAAACATTACGCAGAGAAATCCGATCAAAGGTTTAATAAATTAAAAGATGAAACCTTTTTACCATAACCCTTTTGTCAATCTAACATATATAAATCATTAAGAAAAATAAGGTTTATAAAGTTGATATTCATAAAAGCAAGGAAAAATGTGACGGCATATGTGGCACGCATACATATCGGGCTGGGCGGGGCCTAATGTGACCTCAACCCAATGTTCAGCCTGACCATATGTTCTAGACTAACCCAGACACTCCGAGTAAAATCAGGCTAACTAGAATGATTTGTTTTCTTATTTTAACGTCAAACTTTTAAAAGACCCTATTTTAAAGTTAAAAAAAAAAGACCCTATTTTGACGTCAAAATTTGAATCGACAATAATACTGCAAAATGACTTGCTTGGCTATTACGGTTTAGGTAAAGAAAGCATACTGAACCATGGAGACAATACGAATACATCAAATTCATCGTTTCAAAAATCTAATTCCGAACCGGTAATAAAAAAATTCTTTAGGACACCTTCAATTGGCACAATGCTCAAATCTGAATGTGATTCTCATATTTGATTCAATCGGATAATGATGTGAAAAATAAACTGTTCAACTTAAAACCAAATAGTGGTTACCCAAAAAAGTTTCAATTTTGCCATCGCCCCACAATTCAATAAATTTTAAATAAATTCTCAATAAACATCATGATAATATTCTTAGAAAGCCGGTTTATAACTACAACTCCTAGGGATAAAAGCCAAGAACCGAATGGACAGAGTAAAATCAATATAAGATCACTTTGACTTTTTTTATGGAAATTAAAACAACAAATTAGACCACTAAATTACAACATATATCACATATATAGGTTATTTTATAAGTAGACTAAATCAGTTTTTGAAAAAATATAACTATAGACAAATTTTTTTTTGTATAAAGGACAATTTCATTAAAAGATAAAATGTATTACAAATAACTAAACAATTAAATAAAACTAAAACATTGTCCAAATGGTGAAGAATGAGAGTTCATAGACATAGAAAGTTCTTGGCTCTATATGGAAAAGATGTTGAAGTTCTTGGCTCTGTATGGAACAGATGTTTAAGTTGCCAAAGATTTATAATAATTTCTAAATATCAACACCTATAACCAATGTTGTAAAAACCGGACCAGAAGGTGAGCCGAAGAGGGCATTGGGTCACGGTTCGCACGGTCGGATCGGTCGGGCCAAAGAAGTAATAATTAAAGAAAAATATATGATTTTTAAATGTAAATTAAATATAAACAAATTATGGTCCCTTCACCTCTTAATTTTTAATGAAAGACCATTGACCAAGAAATATATAGCCATTAGAGACTTAGAAAACAATCATTCTTGTCTTTAGGTAAGCAAAACAAAGAAGGCATATAGGATCATTTGAGGATCACAGTTGCATAAATTTTTGTCGAGATAGAAGAACTAGGAAGTTAGGAACACAAGCAATTTCTGTTATGCAAAAGGTAAGAGATAGAATATGCAACTGATGAAAATTTCAAAAGAAATGTAAAATGTAGAAAGACAACAAGTGCTAAATATAGAATAAAAGCTTGAAAGAGACGTTAAACATCAACAATAGAGGAATAGTGAGAGAGATGATGTTCACCAATTGGTTGGAGTTTTGGAAATCAAATTTCACAGCCCTAAGATTTTCAAACGGTTGCTGGGGTTTTTAATTTAGGAGAAAGATATGAAGCTAATGAATTTGGGAATATAATTTGGGTTTCTTTTTTAAGAACTTGGGTTTTTTTTAGGCTTGATTTTATTTTTTTTCATCTTTTTTTTTTGTTTCAGATTGGAACGCCCGGTTTTTATAAAACCGCTCCGGTTCCCGGTCCAATGTCCGGCTGGAAACGGCCCGATCCGGCTTAACACAATAAACGGTTAGACCATAAAATCCGAACCGACCTGTGGAGCGACGGTCCAACCGGTCGGACCGTTCGGTCCGGTTCTTACAACACTGCCTATAACATCATTCTGATTCACTGAGGTGATGAATAGTAGATACAGAAGCCGAAGAAACCAAAGCAAAGGATTGTTGATGAAGCAGAAGACCAATTATAGACAAATTAAAGTGCTTACTTTTGCATCCTTAATTTCTAAAAAAAAAATCAAAATGATCTTATAATTAGGATTAGAGGGAGTAACACCTAAATCGTAATCATATGATCTATGTTGCTAACTCCACCTAGTGGGATAAGGCTTTATTATTGTTTGGTGGTATCAACTAAATCAATATTAACACTGAAACACGGCCTCCCTTACCTCCTGTGAGTTCCACATAACTACATATCCAATATAAAGACCAAATGACATAAGATATTATGATGCAAGAGAATTTTCTGTTTCTAAAGTAAGATTACTCTATAAGCCCACCTGAACCATGGCCACATATATATAGCCCTCAATTCATAACAAACCAGTATTTAGCAAATTAAGCCTAAATAAATTAAATCATAGATGAAGTTCTACTTCACACAATTGGCAAAGCGGCACCACACTACATAGGTTAGCCTAAGGTTATACTCTATTTCCAAAGGATCATCAGCCGCAGATGAAAAACATCTGAATAGACCACGAAGAAACAACGAATCCCAGTAGGAAAGGATGAAACGCTGGACCTGAAAAGCAAGCTAAATCCACATTGAAAAAATTGTAACAAGCGAAGTTGCTACATTCCACCAGGAAATAGATTATACTTGACACTATGTTGAGCAATGATTGACGAATCAAAATGGCGATTCTTATCCAACAAAACAGCTGAATCTATATCAAACTTTAAACATACAAAACACCCTATGTCACTGAGAAAAATCAACCCGCGTCGTTCATACCCATATTATAACCTAAATAAAAAGGCTTGATATAATTAAAAAGCATCTCAACAATCCATAAAACAAAACGCCCAAAATTATAGAACTAATAGTCGATATAAAAAGTCTTCCACAGCAGGAAACATGAACCGAAAATTGAAATATAAATCGAAAAAGAGACCTTCTCCGCAGAAGAATATAACCCTTCAACGGTAAGACTTCTGGAATCTCGCACGTGCACCACGACCACCGAACTTCTTAGGCTCACAACGCCTAGGATCAGCAACAAGCAAGGTCCTGTCATACCTAACAAGGATATCCTTGATCTCCTTCTTGCTCTGCTCATCAACGTACTTCTGGTAAAAGGCAACAAGGGCTTTCGCAATACTCTGCCTGATTGCGTAAATCTGAGATGTGTGACCACCTCCTTTGACTCTGATTCTCATGTCGACGCCAGCGAATCGGTGTTTTCCGAGGAGAAGGATTGGTTCGAAGGCTTTGAATCGGAGGATCTCTGGCTGAACCAGTTCGATTGGGCAGCCATTGATCTTGATGAGGCCACGGCCACGCTTGCAGTAGGTGACGGCAACGGCGGTCTTCTTACGGCCGAAGCATTGAACTTGCTCGAGAGCTTGATTCTGAGATTGCTCCATGGTTGAGTCGCCGAAAACCCTAGTCTGATTCTCTGGTGTAGAAGTGTGCGGTTGGAAGATGAAGGTTTATATAGTCTGAGTTTAGGGCTTCAAAAATGTGAGATACCCGATCTATGAATTTAGGTTTGGGTTTGTTGGTATAAATGCTGGCCCAATTCAAGCCCAAGAAAATAATGGCCCTGAAGTTTATCGGACTGGATTAAGTACCCCAAAAAAATAATTATTTCTAGAAACTTTTAAAAAATAATTATTTAGAAGGACCAAAAATTTAAAAAAAAATTTAAATTACAAAATTAACATTCCTATATTTTCTAATTTCTACCCATATCTCACTTGACTATAGTGTAATTTGTAAATAATCTTTATGCATATCAAAATATTTTTTTTTTATTTCTACATTATAAATTCTTAAAACTATCAGGGGGCAAAACAATTGCAAAATTTTCTGTACCTTAATGTTATTTTAATATAATTGGATGAATAAAATCTTAAAAAAAAAATGTATCGCACATAAGTGTATAACTGTAATGAAATAATTTAATTCAATTTTGTAATTTTAATTAAAAATATTAAAATATTGTTGTGATCCTCCTAAGTTATTGCAATACTTATAATATATTTATAATATAGAGAATTACATGAGATGGATACTGGTGGATAAGCACTAAAAATGTGGATTTTGCTAGAACCAAGTGGATGCGAAATACAACTATCAAGGAATTTTGGAGAGAAGAAGAATGAGTGTGCCTTTTAAGATCCCTGTACTGTACAAGATATAATGAAACGAAATAATTTTTAAATTTTTTAATTAAATTTCAATCATCAATATCAATCAATATAATCTCTAAATCCCGTAGTAACACCGTTAAGAAGCCGTTAACTTTGGTTCAATCATCTACATTCGATATTAACACCGTTAAAAAGCCGTTTAGTGACAATTCATATTCCAAAGTTCGACTCATAATTATGAGTGTCATTTATCATGACTCTTAATATTCCAGCGATTGATTACTCGACCATTCACATACCAATGTTCGATTCATGATTATAAGTGATATTTATCATGGCCATTCATATTCTAACGATTGATTACTCTATATATATAATTTATATTGTGAGCTTATTTTTCGCTCAATCAGATGGTTTCTCTTCTTCACGTAAGCTCTTTTACGGTCTTCAAGTTCTTACTTCTGGGTATCTATTTACTTTCTGTTTTTCATAGACATGATTATATGAAGGTTGATGCCTTGAAACGGGTATATGATTGATTATGTTTTCTTCCTCTAATTTTTTTAGAATTATTATTTTATTGTTTTTCTTCTTTTTTTATTTCTGATATTAGGAGAATTGATGCGAATATATGTCATTTTTCTCTTTATTTGTGTTTTGATCAATCATTTCTCTTTCTCTTTTATTGATTGAGCATGTGTTTTCTTTCCCTTTTTCAAATATGAATATGAATATGAATATATATGAGTATCCTCCCTTTCCTTTTTGTAGTTTATAAGAAGATTGATACCTATGAAAATGTATGGCTTTTTCTCTTTTCTTTCTCCATTTTTTATTGAAGTTTTCACTTTTGTATTTCTCTTCCATTTTTATCACAGAAATAGGTGAGTAATTTTTTTTTAATTTACATTGACATACACTCTTTGAATTCTCAGTGGACTACTTGCTTAATGTAATCGATTTTAAGTGTTCTTCTTTTCATGACATCTTGATTGATATTCAATCTAGAATGATTGTTATATTTTTTTAAACAATTTTGAAATAAAGCCCTTGTATCTCAACAATTCTAATTTAATTTAATTTTGTTTAGAAATCTACTGTTTATCCACTTATTTTAGAAATCCTAAGACTAACAATGTGTTGTGAAGAAGTTAGATGAAAATATTTTGTAGAAAACCCTGGAAAATAGGCTTGGTATAAAACACTACTTAGCAATGATGGATTCAAATGCCTTGAAATAATATAATCTCCGCTTACAAAAGTTTGAAGTGTTTCTTATAATCGTCTCACTTTTTCTATAAACACAAAACATGGCCTTTTTAATAATTTTTAAGTGGAATGTGAAAGGACTTGGTAGAAACATTTGGGATTTTCAAATCAATAATCATGAATCTTTAATATTGTATGAACCTTTTATAAAAGGAATTGTTATAGGAATGTGTAAGGGGTTGTTAAATAAATCAAATAAATTTGGTTTAAGATTGTATATAATATAAAAAGATTTGGTTCGATTTTTTAAAGATGACACTATCTTATTTAAAAAAATATAAAAGGTTGTGACTATTACTTTTAGGCTTCTCATACCTTTAATTACTAATTAATCCATCAATAGAATATGAAATGAATTGTTCAATAAAAAAGACATGGTAGAAATATTGAGGCTTTTCAAATCCACAATAATGAACTTTTAATTTTTGTATGAGTATGTTAAGAAATGGGTTGTTATTGGAATGTGTAAGGGGTTATTAAATGAGTTAAATAAATTTTGTTTAAATGCTATAAAGAATATGAAAAGGTTTAGTTCAATTTTTTGAAGATGATACTCTCTTATTTAAACGGATATGAAAAGTTGTGACTAATATCTTTAACTATAAATTAATCATTCAATGTAATGTGAAATGAGTTGTTGAATAAAATTTGTTTTTTACATATAACACTCTCCTATTCAAGAGAATGTGAAAGGGTAAAATCAATACCTTTGAACTTATTAATATTAACTATATTGTTATTATTGTTCATATAAATTTTTCTTAAAAAATGAAGAATCCATGAATTAAATTGTGGAACAATTCAAATGACTATATAACTATCTTTAGCAAATTTTATTTCTCATGATTGTTTAACATTTATCTCTAATTCCAATTAGTTAAATTCCAGTGAGTTAAATTGATTATACGAACTTTGTATGAAATGGATTGTCATTAGAATATGTAAAGGGTTGCTAAATAAATGAAATAAATTTGGTTTCAATGCTATATATAATACGAAAAGGTTTGGTTCAACTTTTTAATGATAGACTGTCATAATTTAAGTGATGTTAAATGTTGTAGTTGATGCCTTTGAGCTTCTAATATATTTAATTATTGGTTAATTCTTCAATAAAATGTGAAAGGAATTATTGAATAAATCGGTTTTCTAAAGATGGTACTCTCAAGAAATGTGAAATGGTAAAATTAATATCTTTGGGTTTCTCAATAATGACTATGTTGTCATTATTGACATAAAAAATATCTTGAAAAATGAAGAGGCCATGAATTACATTATGTAACAATTCAAACAACAATAATTCTCTGTAGTAAATTTTGTTTCCATCATCATATAACATTTATCTCAAATTTCATTGAGTTAAATTTTAATTTGTTGGACTTTTAATGTATGCCCATCTTTAATCACTTTGTAGAGTCATTTACTGGATTATAAGAAAAATGAAAAGATATCTACATTAATTAATACTTCCTCTAATCCTAAATATAGGACATATTTAACTACTTTGTAAGATTAATGTTAGTTAATATGATATGTTTTTTTTCTAAAACATCTCAATCATCTTTCCTTATTCCATCCACAACTCTTATTTGATTATTGTTGGAGGAATTCCAATAAGGATAATTTGGGAAAGAAGTTGACAAAAATTAGAATTAGGTCATATATTTATGACCAAAACTAACTCCCCAAATAGGTCTTATATTTAGGATCGGAGGGAGCACTACAATTAGTACAAGACCCTTTTTATTAAAAGTCTTAGTGAGAAGGCAGGGAACTGAGGGATGTTGTATGGTACCCTGAAATAAGAGAAGTTGTATCAACCCCAAAATCCCATATAGTGAGGTAACTTTCGATAGATTTATACACTATATATCATGAACTGTGGACATATTTTTCTCCATCTTTTGGATATGATATAAATTTTTAAAATATACATGATAAATGAGATAGATTTTGAATATATAATTGTTGCAATGTATTCTTCTTCTTGAGAATTAGAATTAAAAAAATACGACATTTAATTATTTTTTAGTTCAAATATAACTTAATAACACGTGTAATTATAGTTAATTTCATTTTTTTTTTGGAAATAACTATTGCAAATTCAACAAATAGTCTCTATGATTCAAATATCTTTGCTGAACAAAAATGAGTTATTATTGATTTCTTAAAACTATAAAATATACCAAACAAAAAAGTAAGATGGAAAAGTTTATAATAAACAATACAATCTGTGCAACACACGGGGAATTACGTCTTGTTTGTAGAAAACATGGGAGAGAGAAAGAAATAGTCAAGATATAGGGAGGGATAATTTATTAATTTAAAATATTTATTTTAATTTTTAATCATTCCAAATAATTATTTTTTAAAATTTCTTTAGAGTAATTATTTTATTGTCCGTCCGCCCTCCCCTAATTTTCCCAAAAATAGTTGGCAGATTTGGCAATAAGAATGTTTAATTTATTCCATTTATTAGTGTTTTTTGTTTAAAAATTTTATCTAATTTTTTTTGTAAGAAAAACGAATAAGACTTTTTTCTAATTCTTAAAAGTAGACATTATGAGTCGAAATGGTGCTCATGGAGCTAATGAAAAAAAAATATTTATGTACATGGATGAAAATGTTTTCATATTGGCAACATAATAGTACTTTATACAATTCTAAATATAAGATTTAGTTGATTTTTTTGGAAAGATTAATGAAGGTAAATAATCCACTTAATTATAACATATTGTGTGTATTATTAGATTATATATTTACTTATAAGTCAAATAAATTAGTTTAGAGAAAAATATCCAGGTAAATCAATTTATAAGCAACTTATTTTACTTTCTTAAAATTTTCTAAAAAATCAACTAACTTTTATATATTAAAAAATAGAGGGAGTACTATTACTAATCGAGGAAAGCTCGATTGTAAGGCTTAGGATTGTTACGATGGGTTATAAATTATGGAAAGTATGAGCATATTTGGCTCAACCGCATTACAAGGTATAATGGTAATCAAGATTACATCGTCAAGCATATTTGGTTGCTGTTTAATTTGGTAGTAACGTTTAGGGTCAAGGAGCAAATTAACAATAAATTAATAAATAAATTAAAAATTACTTTAGTTAAAAATAATGATTAGGATTCTAACAAGACTTCCTTATTCATGTTCTATTAGTTAAAATTCTTTCATGATTAGTTATCAGTTACTTCTCCTCTGTATTATGTATATAATATAAATTTAGGTTATATATATATATATTAAAACTTAAGGTTAGGAATTTTGTAACTCAAATAATTATTTGAATATTTATAGACTACTATAACTACGTAACGAGTTCCCAGTTAACAACTTCGAGTAAAAGTAGCATCAAAGAGGCTGCTGCGTGTTCGTAAGTCTTGCCAACTCTTTTAGTGAGTTTATTATAATGATATGTGTGGATATGCGGTCTTGTGGCCAAATAAGAAGTTTGATTTTTTTGGATAAATATATAAGGGTTTTTATTTATGAATGGTTGATTTTTTTGAGTCGCCGAAAACCCTAATTTGCTTCACAGGTGTAAAAGTATGGAAGTGGGAAGTTATATCGTCTTAGATTAGGGCTGAGATGCCCGAACCGAAAACACAAATTTGGGTTTGTTGGTATAAATGCTAGCCCAATTCAAGCCCAAAAAAAAAACCAATAATGCTGATTGTCGAGGTTTATTGGATCGGATAAAATTTCTCGATATTCAGTCAAAAAAAATATGTAGCAGAATTTGGCAAGAAGAATGTTTAATCTATTTCATTCATTAGTGTTTTGTTTGAAATTTTATCTATATTTTGCATATAAAAAGAATAAGATTTTTTTTCAAGTTTTTAAAGTAGACAATATGACTCAATAACAATGCTTATGTAGCTAGTGAAAAAATATTTGTCTACATGAAAGAGAATGTTCTCGTGTGATTGGCATCATAATACTATTGCAAATCGGGGAAAGCTAGGTTGTAAAAATTATGCCAGTTACCGATTAGATTGTAAATTGTGAAAAGTATGAGCATTTTTGGTTCAACCTTATTGTAGGCATATAATGGTAATCAAGATTGTATTGATAATGTTCATTCACACCAGACATGGCTTTTCTCCTTTACTATTCCCATCCGCTCCAATCCTTTTCCGTAAAATTACTTCATTTGAGGGTTAAATTTTTATGTTTGTTTATACAATTAGATTCTACATAAAATTAGTGACATTTTGATATCTTATGGACAAAAACAGGCTCTACTTTTTATTTTATGTGATTTTTCAAAGATTTAATACCAGAAAATGCTGTGTTTTTTAAAGCTAAAGCATTAAATCTTTAAAAAATAATATAAAATTTAAAACTGAACCAATTTTTACTCTTAAGATATCAAAATGTCATTAATTTTATGTATAATCTGGTATTATAAACAAATATGAAAAATTTTACCCCAAAATGAAGTAATTTTAAGACAAATGACGAGAGTGGATGTAAATAGTAAAAGAGAGAAGCCAGGTCCATTCATTCCTCCCGTTATTGGAATCCTCATTATTATCATCTCCTTATTCTGATTTGTCTCCTTCCTTCCATTACCGTTGTCATCTCCATCAAAGTTCAAAGCTATGAATATCTCCCTCTTATATCTATCATGGGTGTGTTTGGATGGACTTATGAAAAAGTGACTTATATATAAGTCAAACTGAAAATAAGTCAGCTTGTGTAATGAGATTTATGTTTGGGTCAGCTGTGAAAAAAATGACTTATAAGTGACTTATTTTCTATAAGTCAGATTGTGTATGTTTGGATAAGTTGTGATTAGAAGTGAAAAATAATTAACTTATAAGTCATAAATAAGCTGTTCTAAACAGCTTATGCTTATTTTGACTTATAAACTATAAGTTACTTATAAGTCAGATTACAATAAGCCGAGACAAACATATAAAATAAGCTACTAACAAAATAAGTTACTTTTACCGCAAAATAAGCACTTATTTCCTAGAAATAAGTCGAGCCAAACATAGCCTATATGAATATCTCTGGAACTTTTTTTCTCCATATGTTCATATTTGTATTCACTGGGAGAGGTTTAAGATTTTATTATTGTTTGCGGTTTAGATTTATATGAAAATTAAGTTTTCAATTTTGTTACCTCTCTATGATTTGAACCAACATTTATAAAACTCGATTCATGTGTGATTTTGCTGCTAAGGATTTTGCCACTGGAGTCTAAGGGTTTCCGTTTAAGTAGGAGTAAGACAGAATATATGTATTGCAATTTTGCAAATAGACAACTTAGAGGTGATTTGGAGGTTAAATTGGGAGAGCAAACAATCCCTCAAGTGACAAAATTTAAGTATTTGGGATCAATTATAAGACAAGATGGTGAGATTAATGATGATGTCAATAATAGAATTCAAGCTGGGTGGTATAAGTGGAGGAAAGCTACTGGAGTTCTCTGTGATAGAAAAGTACCACATAAGGTAAAAGGGAAGTTTTATCGCACTGCTATAAGACCAGCAGTATTATATGGTAGTGAATGTTGGGCTTCGAAGGGTCAACATGAACATAAAATTGGGGTAGCTGAAATGAGGATGTTGAGATGGATGTGTGGTCATACAAGAAAGGATAAGATTCGGAATGATCATATACGAGAGCAAGTTGGAGTGGCACCTATCAGTGAGAAAATGGTAGAAAATCGTTTGAGGTGGTTTGGACATGTACAAAGAAGGCCATTAGATGCGCCAGTGAGGAGGGTAGATCAAACAGTCTGGAGTCCGATTAAGAGAGGAAGAGGGAGACCCAAGCTTACACTCAGTGAAGTTGTAGAGCGAGATCTTTTAATAAATAATATATCTAAAGATTTGGTTACCGATAGAGCACAATGACGTCGTGCGATCCATGTAACCGACCCCACTTAGTGGGATAAGGCTTGGTTGTTGTTGTTGTTGTTGTTTATTCTTGTATGGCTTTTGCACTGACCCGAATTATTTTGGTTGGGGAAGAAGAGATAGGATGCACAGTTTTTATCTTGTTTGAGGGGGCATTTTGGAGCTTTTGTAATTCTAATTTGATATAAAAAATAGTTTTCTCACATCTCGTTTATAACAAATCAAACACATTAATGTTACTCATTATTGCATTACATCTCAGTACATTGCATCCCAAGAGAATGTGCAATTAAACCAATTAAACAGGCCCTATGTAAACCCAATGACTTTAAATTTTCACAATTTACAATTTATATTTAACAAGTCTTTTTATTTTCGTTTTTTCTAGAGGTCATTTATCATCCCAATAGAAAAAAGAGAGAGAAGGACGAAGTGGGGGTGTACTGGTGGTGTTTACCAAATTTGGAGTACGGCATCATGCAATAACTCGCCTTATACGAAAAAGGAAAGCAGCCATAAATGAGAAATGAAAATGAGAAAAAGACATTTGCTGGATTTTTTTTTAAAGGACATTTTTTTTACAAATCATTCCGCAAGAAGCATAAGTTTTTTTTTTTTTTTTTTTACCAAGAAGCATGGGTTATTCTTAACTATTTATTGCATTTGAAGTGACTAACATTCACATTTACCTTGGTATATTAGATGCTCCCTCCCTCCCAATATATATATATAGTTTATCCATTGGACTTATAATTAATTTTCCCAATTATTTGCAAAAAAAATGGAAATTTAAATAAATATATTTAATGGATAAAAAGTCATATGTGTAACATTTACTCCCTTAAACCCACTTTTAACCACACATAATCAAACTTTGAATTGTTTTATAACAGAAGAACTAACTATGTTAGGAAAAGAATTAACTAACATAGTTAGAAAAGAATTTTCATAGAGGTTTTCATTAAAAACAATTACTACAATCTAACTACAATAGAAAAGAACATTTCAAAATAATAATAAATCCTATCGTAGTTAGAAACGAGTTTAGTTTTATAAGAAGGTAATCCATGTTAGAAAAGAATTTAAGTAGTTTAAAGAAGCTAACATGGATAATAAAACCACCACGTATAAATCAACTTTATCCATATTAGAAAAGTAACTTTATGAAATCATGGCTAACATGGATATTTAAAAATGCCAATGTTAGATAAAACTCATCTAACATGGATATTAAAACACACCTTGAAATTTCGTATTTCGTAATAAAAGTAATAAGAGTTTATTCTACACATACCATGATAGAAAATAAATACCCCTATCATGGTAATTAAAATTCAACATACAAACAATACATCTTCCATGTGCATAAGAAACCACCTCCAAGTCCCCCAAAATCCGTCCAACCATCAAATACTCCATATTTTCTCGACATCATTAGTGAATGCTTAACTCATGCCTGTTGAGGATATTAAATCATAACTAAAGTAATGTAACATCCAATATAATCAAACACTTGAGAATTCCAGCAATATACCATATAATCCAAGTTTGCCGGAATTGGACCGGTCCCAAAATTAATAATAATCAAAGGGAATCCAAATACTATTTCATAATAGGAGTTATACAGTAAATTCCAAAAGCAATAACAAGTTTATGCGGAAGCATCACATATGCATGACCTAAATGCGGCAATATCATTATGTCCTAATAGCCCAGAATTTACCCACTATATCAGTGAGAAGGTCCCGGATCCTTCCCTTGACCGTCTGTTCCGCTTCTAGGACCTGTAAAAAGTGAGATAAACGGGGGTAACCCCAAACGCAACCACTAACTACTCATCTACGTGCTGTGTGTGCTAGCAAGGTGTCCAGTGGAATAATACATATATATATATATAAAGTTTCAAAACATGCTCAGATAATAGATAAATGCACAACAACAAAATGTATAACCCCAAATTGGTTCCAAACCATATCTTTCAATAGAAATACGCTGGTTCTAAAACAATACTTTTCAAATCATTTACAAATTTATTTCGTTTCTCCGTAATAAAATCAAAATCCCCAAATCACACTTTTCAAATCCTTTTCAAGAATCATTCATCTCATCACAATCAAACCCAAGAGATCATTCACGACTCGTTGGGAAAAAGCGGAACCAGCTGGGACTCTCTACTCGTCCATGGAACTGAAACGTGTGGAACCAGCCGGGACTTTCTACCCGTCCATGGAACCACGATACGGGTCATGAGGGATTCTCTACCCTCTATGAAGCCGTTATATGGTTCAGAAGGGACTCTCTACCCTTCCTGAACCAAGAGGAGCGCTATTCCTCTCAATCAATTAGTCCATGTGGGCCAACAGGGTACCTCATCACGTGATGGCATTATCTCCACATACACCGGTGTCACACACACACATGAAATTCACCACGACATACACATGTATGCAACAATCATCAATCACGCACTTGGCCTTCCAGTAGTTCCAGAATATATATATGTACATACGTGCAATTCATTTCAAAATCATATGTATATCTCGTTTCCAAATATGTCAGATCACAACTTATGACAGTTTCAAAATAGTATCCCACTAGACAGTTATATCGTGAAAATAATAGTTTGAACTCCATTTCTCAATAATCGAAATCCACAGGTCACAATGCCACAAACTACGGTTCCAAAATCCACTTTTCATATATCCTCATAATTATCAACTCATAATCATTGTTATCAAACCCGGCCCGGCCCGGGTGCCAGACCGGGCTGGGTTGGCAACCAACCAGGGGGTGAGGTGACACAGTCAAAACCCGAGAAACCCGTTATGACCCAGTCACAACCTGGGTGACCCGGCGGGTCAGTGGGTTAACTCGGTCCGATTCCCCCTCCCCCAAAAAAACCTGAATGCAGTCTTTTACTTTTTTAAAAAAAAAATTTAATTTCATTATTCTATTTCATTTCCTCATTCTTGTCGATTCTTTTCCCTCACTCCATTCAAAATCTCTCTAGAAAAATGAAACATCTGTGTTCTTCGTGTCTGTAACCGATGTTTATGGTCACCGACATGGTCGTCGGTTCCCTTGCCTTCGCCATGCTCTTCATTAGTGTAGTGATGATAGGGTTAAAGGTGAACAATTTTGTTATCGTATACCTATTTTGATATAATAAATAGTTAGTACTGGGTACTAATTTGTTGCTAAGCATTGTGTGTCATTGGATGGTAGTATGATATGATATGATGATGTCATTTTGTCAAAGAATTTGTAAACAATGTTGATACTTTGATGATTTTTTTGTTAATGATTCAAGATGGTAAGTGAAGTTATTGTTTGGATTTTTGGAAATTATTGTTACTTGGATTATTTTTCAATTAATTTTTTATGCTTCACCGGTCTAACTCATGGGTTGGTTATGAACTAACCCTATGACTCTCTGCCTCGACCTGGCTAGTTGTCGGTCCGGGTTTAATTACCATGCTCATAATAGTTAAAATTACTTACTAACACTACACACACATATAGACAAGCAGAAGCGGTTACCTGATAGCTGGCACCAATCTCACAATAGTGCAGCTCCCCCGTGCTGACTCAAAACAATTCAAGCACTACACAAAATATACATAAAATTATAATTAATCATCTACCAAAGCAAGTTCACACATTGGAATTAAGCTGCTAGCTACCCATTTCTTGCCATCACTTAGTTTAAATCATACTCTTACCCTTTAATCTTCCTACTTATATCTAAAATTCATCTTTAATCCAACTTATACAATCTCAAGCCTAAATATCCATTCCTACAATGACAATTCCTTTAAAACCATAACACATACCTCCCTAAATTGTTACTAATCCCAATTAATCAATTAAAGCCTAGGTGATAATCTCTCCAATAACCATTCCTTTTGAACTTTAACATTCAATAATCCCCCATAATTCATCACAAATTTCAATTTATAAAATTCAAGCCTAAACAAAATTTTCCAAACATCCTCCAATCATTTCTCAACCTCAAAACCTATTCCTTAATCCACAATTTATTTTCCAAACCTTAATAGCTCAATAAAGTCAAATTCAAGCCTAAAAATATCACATTTCTTAAATCAAGGCCTACACCAAATCTAATCCAATTAACCTCACTAGTATTTTTGTTGGGCGTAATTAATCTCATAAACCCACATCCAACATCCAGAATTACATCATTACCTACACAAAATCCCATTTATTCCAAACTTTATCCACCAATATTTTCTTGGGTCCAAATTCCAGTCACACCAATGAATTAAATGTCCTCATATGACCTTAATAAACATATGAAAATTATCAATTTAACCGTAAGCACATCAGATCATCAAAAGCCCCAATTTCCAAAATCCAAAAATTCCTAATAATTAGGAAAACTTCTAACAATTAAAAATCTATTCAGAGGAACTCAAATTTAAGGTCCAAGCTTCAGTTTATTAAGCTTAGGACTCCCAGAAATACCAACTTAGACAAGGTCTAATTTTTCAAATATAACCAATCGAAAAACTAAAGACATAGGGATAAAGAGGAGACTTACGGGTTCCGAAAATGTGCTTAGTTGGCAAAAAAAAACCACTATTCCGGCGCCGGCAAGCTCCAATAGGTCCGACCAAAAACTTTTTCAATCTCCTTATTCGACCACGGATCGAAGCAAAGATAAGTGGAGGAAGGAAGTAGGAAGTGAGAGAAGGTGAATGGAGGTGGCGGGAGGTGATTTCCGGCAAGTTTTCATCGGAAAACTCCCTTGTTAGAATCTTAAGTTTTGATGAAAACCGGACCCATAGATAACATAAGTAAAATGAACAACTAGCATATAACTTAGTCTGGAATAAATTGAGATAAGAATCATGTTAAGTGACTGAGTAAAAGAGTGCAGGTTACCTTAACATTGAACAAGTAAAATCTTATAGATAACATATACTCTATCGCTAAGCTAGAACCTATCGCTAGCAAATGGAAAGGTTAGGATAACAATAGCTAATGAAGACTTAGCAATAATCTGAAGAAAAGTAAATATCTCTATCACTAAGACCTTCACTATCGCTAATATAATGAGTTGAGCTAGCCTAAGCAAGCAAAGAACAATAGATCACTATCGCTAGGCATATCACTATCGCTAAGACCCCATAGATAACATGAATAACACAAAAGGGGAGTATGTTAGAACAGCTAGCAGTAATGAACTAAGTTAGCTAGTGATAACATGATTAGCTATCGATAACGGAATACTTGAAATAACTTAGACATTCAGATAGCTAATACAGTCTTTGAGCAAATGAGCTAATAAGATAGCTAGCGATAACATAGTTACTAGCGATAACATGATTAGCTATCGATAGAGAAATACATTTGAAATAACTTAGATAATCAGATAGCTAATACATTGTCTTTGAACATTGAGCTAATGAAATACACTAGCGATAACACCTACTGTGCTTCACATGAATATTTGTTTAGCTAACAGTTAAGTGCAGGACTTACACTGTTAAGCTAGTGATAGCAAAGGTTGCTAAAGCTACTGAAGTTGCTGACAAGGTTACTCACTCACACACACAGAGACGAACCAACATTCAATACTCTAATCTACTCTCTGCTCACAAAAGCTCAAAATATTTATTACTCTTAGTGAGATTATTTGTACTTAAGTGTTTATCAAAATATGTTCATTGAGTGAACTCATTAATTGAAATCCTCTACTGTTTGAGGTTGTTCTAAAGCTTGGGGCTTTAAGACAGGGTTGTGTCCTTACAAGTTGTAAGGGGGAGCGTTTAGAGGGAAGTTTAAAGCTCTGTTGTAAAGGTTGGCCGGTGAACCTGTATTTGTAAAACCTGTGGTATAGTGGAACCCAAGGAGGAGTTGGAGAACTGGACGTAGGCATTGTGTTGGCCGAACCAGTATAAAAGATTGTCTAGTGTTCTTAAGTCTTTAATTATTTTTAAAGGCACAATTCACCCCCCCTCTTATGCGTTTTTGCCATTCTCACCCCTCCCTCATGAAGCTTGAACGGCAGCGTTAATGGGGAAAAAATGGGAGGGAGATGAAGCAGGGGGGAGAGAATAAAGGAGAGGGGGCGCTGTCGCACGGCGACGGCAACAGTGGTAGGGGGCGGTGAAAGGAGAGCAAGAAGGAGAGAGAGAAATGAGAGGGAGGTGAGGTGAGAGAGATGAACACCGGGGGGGTTTGGACGTGAGGTAGAAGAGGAAATAAAAAAAATGAGAGAAAAAGAAAATAGAAAGGAAAAAGGAAATTTAGACTACCAGACCCTTAAATTTTTCAAATAAGATATTTATCTTGAGCTTTAAAATTCCTTTCATTTCCAAAAATTTACCTACCACACACCTCTTAATTATTTTCTCCCATAATAACCTCTTTTGAACCTAAAAATAATTTCTCCAAATTTATTGTCCTTAAAATAAAGAAGAAACTAAGCCTTTAAAATTCTAAAAAATACCTTAAAAATTCCTCAAATATTCTCATAATGCATAATCTCTCATAAATCATTTCCTAATTAGCCCACTAATCCTCAATTAATTTATTGGGATGTTACAATATGAATTAGAAATTATACAAATATAAAGTTTTTTAACTAAATAATAATACATATAAGCTATAAACACTTAACAATAAGCTATATGCTCTTTTTTTCTACTTGTGCTTATTTTGACTTATAAGCTATAAGTCCAATCAACATATAAGCTGAAACAAACACACACAAAAAATGCATTTCCTTTTTTAAATGTTTTTTTAATAAAATAAGCACTTATTTTCCAAAATTAAGTCAATCCAAACACGTTGAATGTGTTTTTTTCCCCAATATTGTCCTTAATCAATGCATCCTTCAAAAAGTTGAGTCAATTATAATAAATGTGTTATTGGTTAAAAAAATATAATAAATGTGTTTTCATTATCTCACATTACGGGTGTGTTTGGATTGAGCTTCTAAGAAGTGACTTTTTTTCAGAATGACTTTTTTAGAAGTAAGATTGGATAAAAGTCAAATTGTGTGAAGTGATTTATGTTTGAATTTGTGATGATATAAGTGACTTTTTTCAATCTGACTTTTAGAAACATGTTTGGATGATTATTTTGAAAAGCAAGTTTAGATGAAAAATTACTAAAAAAGACATTATTGTTATTAAATAGTAAATATATAATATGCATATTCTTATTAAAGGTTTAGTTTCTCCTTTATTTTCAGGAAAATAATTTTAAAAAATAATATTCTTATCAAAGTAGTTAGAAATTATTATGGTAAATTTTTAGAGATAAAAAGAAAATTTTAGACTAAAAAAAGTATCTTATTTGAGAATTTTAGGGGTCTAAAAGTCTAATTTTCCTACCCACTTTATTAAATAATACATAACAAAAGGCGTGGGACCCACCAGAAGTCAGAAGTCAGAAGTCAGAAGCCAAAAGCCACTTTTTTTTGCTTCTGACTTTTGGTGTTGCAGAAGTCATTTTGGACCAAAAGTCATTCTGAAAATTTGCCTAACCAAACATGATTTCTTTTTTCAAAATGACTTTTTCTTCTTGAAAGCACTTCTGGGGGCCAGAAGTGAGATCCAAACATGCACTACTTTTTTCTCTCACATCACTTATCCCATACATTCTCTTTCCTCATTTTTATTATTATTCTATTTTTTATTCTTTCATAAATAAGAGCATTTTTAGAAACATAATTATATTTCCTACCCGTTTATTGCTTTTTAACCAACTTTAACTGTTTTTAGAAAACCATAATTTGGTTAAAAGTACCTTATATTATAGGACGGAGGGAGTATTTCAATCCATCATTTCTCATTCACCATCACTATAAATAACTATATATAAAAAAAAACATTTTCCCCTGTTTACTTAATTCAATAATTTGCATAGGCAAGGATTTAGTATGAGATTTTGCAATTACTAGGCTCCAACCAAAATCGATAGTCCTTCTCAGCAAATCCCAAATATGTTTTTTATTTCAAACACTAAGCATGAGTTATTTTTAACTAAGTTTTTTTTTGTTGCTGTCCATTCCATTAGATATGGTCACAATTTAATTTACATATTCTTTTTTTTTGGATAAATTTAATTTACATATTCAAAATAAATAAGACTCCTAAAAGCATATACCCGATAAACCCATACATATCTACTAACCCAAAATAAAACAAGACACCTAAATAAGCGAAGCCTAAGCCCAACGACATCTCTAACACAAACCCTAACCCTAAATTACATGATGAGAGCCCCATTAGTTGATGCCATTGCCGCCGTCTAGAGAGACCAGAAACACTAACACTAGTGCTGGAGACAAGGGACGTGGGTTCAAAGAACCATCCCATAAGATCCATCCGCTTCGATTTCCTATCTACAACTACTAACTCCACACAATCTCCACTGAGTGAAAAAGAGAAGCAGCAGCACCAACATCACTTCGGCTCCACAAGATTCTGACCAACATCACCAACATCTTCCCCCACCCAAACCACCAGATCTGCAAAGACAGTCCAAAAACCAACCCTACCCAAACCAGATTGAGGAAATAGAAGAGGGAAAGGCATAAACAAAAACGAATCATCACCAGGCCTTCGACATCATGCTCTCATCGTCACTGTTGTTCCGGTCTCCTCCACCCATCTAGCTTCCTTTTCTTCAGACCAAACTCCACAGATCAAAGCGCTAACAAACTAACTCGAAGAGATCAAAAAAACTAAAACCCCAATATCTACAACCCCAAGTCAGACAACATTTCCTCCGACAAGAGTCAAAGGAAGAGGCACCTGAAACCTAAGAGTAGAGGGAGAGAATTCTCACGGTTGGAGAAATGAGTCTCCACGGAAGAGAGAGGAGAGTTCATTCTCTTATTTTTAACTATGTCCAAGTAATGTTTCATTTGAAGTGACTACTGACCAGCCATTTGGATATCAAACAGCCATATTCACGTTCACCTATACATTTTCTTAATAAGATTCGGTTGACAAATTTTTTGAGCAAGAGTTTTCAATTTTTTCATACCAGAATATTATATTCTTTGTGCATGCTTCAGATTGCTTTAATATTATTTTCCTTCACAAATGCCGTCTTCCTTATTCATGCATCAAAGGCCAGAAATTCAAAGAGAGTTAGTCTCCTATCATTCATCAGAAATACAACATACATTGATTTAATTTAATTGTCGTTGGCAAAAAAAAAAGTTTAATTGTCGCTCTCATACTTTTAGGTAATCCCTTTAGTCCTAAATCTTAAAGTTATATCTTACCAAAAAAAAAATCTTAAAGTTATAAAATATGTGATATAAACGATATATTCCTTCTGGTCCTAATTATAATATCACTTTGACTTTTCTAGAGAAATTAAGGATGCAAAATTAATCACTTTAAAATGTCTATAGTTATCTTTTTTTCCTCAAAACTAATTTGCCTTACTTATAAACTATCGTATAATACAAATACACGTAAGATACGTTAAAATTAAGTGGTCTATTTGGCTTCCTTAATCTCCACAAAAAAGTTAAAGTGATCTTATATTTAGGATCGAAAGAAGTATTTTTTAACAAGTTCTACTACTGTTCTTATCATAAGATAGGTTGTTACATATCTATCTATCTATTTATCTATTATATAATAATAGGACCTTAGTAATCCTCAAGGTAATTAAACCCGGATCGGTATCTAGACCGGTCGAGACAGTGGGTCAAGGGTTAGTGGGTCAGACCGTAGTCAACTCGGAAGCCAGACCGGTGATAATTAAAATAATATAATTAAATTAAAAATATCAAAACATTCTTACCTTTTTTTATACAAAAAATATTCTTACTTTAATTATGAAGAAGTTAATTTTTCAATATAAACTCATATTATTGTGTATTTATATATATTTATATATGTAACAGAATTATTTTTTTTATTTCTTATTTTCATTTTCCTCCACCACAGCACCTGTTAAGTTTATTTTTAAAATTTTTTCTTTCTTCTCTTATGCCCTTTCTCTCTTCCACGTGAATACCGTCTCTTCCTTTCCTTCTTTAGTCACTTTTCTGCCACATGTCTTCTCCCTTTTATCTCCTTCACAAGCAAACATTGTTCTTCACTTCTTTGCCTTCTTCCATGACCACAACTCCATGAAACCAGTTCTGTTTGTTTTTCACCGTGATACCAAGAGATGCTAACAGCAAACCACAACACCACTAGGGAAGGAGAGTGGAGGCGAGGAGGTTTGCTTTTCAAGAGATGCTAGTAACGATGCTCAGATCGGAAGAAAGGGAGGAGTATATCTAGATCCTGTATGGTAAGTTTTCACCCATGGCAACTCTACTCATCCCTTTCTTCTTCAAACTGCCCGCGTCATTTCACGAGTTCCGTGAAAATTTTTCAAACCCAGCTAGGTCGCACAACCCAGCGAGTTAGCTGGGTTACTACTAGGTCTGACCAAGTTTCCTGAGTCATACCCGGGCTGTTGCAACGCCGGTTTGGATGCTAACTCGGACCGCTTCTAAAGCTGGTCCGGCGGGTTTCGGCCTGGACAGGTCGGTCCGGGCCCGGTTTGATTACCTTGATAATCCTACTTGAATGACATTTGACATATCCCATCTATCAATCTATTTATCTATTACTTGAATGACACTTGGCATATCCCATCTAACGATGTGTATATATATATATATTTTCTTCCTTCCTTCCGCCATATGTTAACCAACCACTTTATACTTTCTCATTTCTCATATGCACCTTTTTTTCAACCGTCGACATGTTCATTGCACGAAATAACTGTACTATTATACTAAATACTAGATACTCCATCTGATCCTAAATATAAGATCATGTTGATTTTTTTTTTGTTGAGCTTAAGAAAGTCAAATAGATCACTTAATTTTAATGTATCTTACATGTAATTGAATTATACGATGGTTTATAAGTAAAATAAATTAGTTTTGAAGATAAAAGATAACTATAAACATTTTAAAATGATTAATTTTATGTCCTTAATTTCTAAAAAAAAGGTCAAAATAATCTTATAATTAGAACTGGAGGGAGTATATATCTAAAATTTTAATTTATTTTTCCCATTTTAGCCCCGGACCACTTGTCTTCAATACAGTCAACGGCAGACACATTCTTCTCATATCTCTTACTACTTCAACCCATCATCTCTCGTTCGCCATCACTATATAAAAAAAATCTCCCCCAGTTTACTTAATTCAATTATTTGCATAGGCAAAGATTTAGTGTGAAATTTCCCAAACACTAACCTCCGACCAAAATTGTGAGCTACTGAGGATTCTCCTTCCCTGCAAATCCAAAAGAAAGCCTTCCTTCTTCTCCCATGAGCTCGCCGTCACCAAACGACTCCGATGAACCCCTCACTCCGGCCGGGCGGCTATTCCTTCAGCCAAGCACAAACCAAATAATCCACTGCGTCGTGGGACTCAAAAACCCCTTAAACATCGACTCAATCAAACCCATAATCCTCGATTCCCTCATGCTCAAACACCCTCGCTTCACAAGCCTCATGGTTCGCGACCACCGTGGCTTCGAACACTGGCGCAGAACCGATGTCAACATCGACCGCCACATCAAAGCCATCGCCGCCCCTATCTCCGACACCGGCGACGACGAATCGGCGATTAACGAGTACTTAGCTGAATTGTGCATAGAGAATCTCAGTACGGACAAACCCTTGTGGGAGATACACCTTTTAATCGCACATAAGTGTGTGATTTTTCGGATTCATCATGCGTTAGGTGATGGGGTTTCGTTGATGTCGATGTTTCTTGCGAGTTGTCGGAAATTGGAGGAGCCGGAGGCGGCGCCGACGATTGTTTCGTTTGAGAGGAAGAAGGGGAAGGGAAGCTGGGATTGGAGGGATTTGTGGGGTTTTGTGGTTGTGGTGTGGTTTTGTGTGGTGTTTTCGATTGAGTTTGTGTTGAGGTGTTTGTGGGTTCGTGATCGGAGGACGGTGTTGAGTGGTGGCGCCGGCGTGGAGGAGTGGCCGAGGAAGATGGCTACGGCGAAGTTCAGATTGGATGATATGAAGATGGTGAAGAAAGCTGTGAATAATGCTGTAAGTTTCTGCAATTTTTCTTTTTTCCTGTTTTTCTTTTTCCCCCTAATAATAATTTTGAAATTTTTGAATCTCTGCCGTTTTTGGTATAAGAAGCTCTGCCTTTGAAAACACAACTCAAGTGTTTTACTGCTTTTTTAGGAAAAGCAATTATACTTCTTCAGGACCAAGTTGACGTTTTTTTTTAAATTTTTTTTAAAAATTAAATAAATTAATTATAAATTGATTTACTTGAGCTTTTCACTGAAATTGTTTATATGATTTATATAAACTAATATGTAATATAATAATATATAAAATATGTTATGATTAAGTTGTTTATTAAATTTCCTTTATTTTTTTAAAAAAAGTTTTTAGGAAGGGAGGAAGTAGAAGGGTATAAGGATAAAGGAGTTTTATTTTTTTTAAAAATGATTTTTTTTTAAAGAAAGCGGTTATTACTTTATTGTTATTATTAGTACTTTGAATTGAAAATTATTGGGAGTCTTGGTTTAGGAAAAAATAATCGGAAACAGAAGTGGATTTAAGCTTGCATGTTGAATCATGCATCTATATCCATATAAAAGGCCTAAATAAGCTAAGCAAGCTTTTGCTTGGTTAAGTTTTAAATACGTGTATCCACCATATTATTTTCCTTGCTTCAACAAGCTTGTCGCCCTCTAGTTTGGTGAAATTTATTTGGCGACATTGAGGATTGCCCTTCATGAATGAAAAATCACTTTAAAATAATTATTCTTAATTAGAGTTGGACTCTTCGGCCCGACTCTTTTTTTTAAAAAAAAAAAAGAAATATTTTTGTCCAGAAAAAAATTCAAGTGGATTTTTTTTTTTATATTTATTATGCCAAATTATTCAATTATACATAGTCATGTGTCCCATTGATTTTACATAGACTTAGAGTTAAATAACAATATTTTAAAATTAAAACTCGTGAACATGTAAAATTGGAGAAATTAATTTAACGATATAAGAAACTTATACAAAGAATTGTCTTTTTATAAATATGGCACGAAAGGAAAGGTAATGATGGAAAAAAAGAAAGGGAAGTTAATGGATTAAAATGTGGCATATCAGCCAGGGAAATGTCTCGTTGTGTGAGTAGTCGATTTCATTGTTTTAGCAACCAGAGGGAAATAAAGCCGTGGTGGTGTTGGATAATCAAATTGTCTTGTAGCATTAATATGTATAATACTACAAAAATTGGACTTTTTTTTTTTTCCTAAGTCTACACACTAGAGCCGTGTGCGTGTAAGCCATGGAATCACTTTGGAAATGCCTTCATCCGTGTATCAGTGTCCTCTTCTATGACAGTTTTGTTTGTCGGTTTCAAATTCCTCAATCCATTGCATTACGCCATTACCAAATAGCCTTACTTCAGATATTTGCTCTAATTTTAGAAATCTTTGACCATGATATTTTTAGCTTTCCTATATTATTTTCTTGTTTTCCAAGGGTTCTCTCAGTGAAACTCTCGGGTTAAATTTGTGTTTCCAACTTTTTATCTTTTTTGTGATTGCCCAAAAATAAGTGAGAAGGGAAAAATATGGGTATTTCTTACCCAATTTCTTTTTTCTTTTTTTTTCATAACATATTTCTTACCCAATTTCTTAAAAAGGTATATTTCTTTGTTTTTGATATACTCCCTCTTATCCTAAATATAAGAGGTAACATTGTAAATTTTTTGGTTCAAAATATAAGAGATAATATGCAAAAGTCAAAGTAATAAAGGCATGTTTGCCATTTCTGCCTTTATATATTAATAAATGCAAGGAGAGGAGAGAAAATGTGTATAATAAATGTGTGAGGGTAAAAATGTAAAATCCACCAATAATAAATGATTACAACATGTTTTTATTGATATGAGTAAAAATGTTGACTACCTCTTATAATAGGGACAAGAGGGAGTACCATCCTTATAAGTTATAATTATACTGTAAAAGGGGGCCTAGTAGATAAGGCTAGTAAATAAGGTTTCCATCTTGGGGAGAGATTGTTCTCACGATTTAACCTTTATTGTTATTATTATTATTATTATTATTATTATTTTTGCTTTTTTTTTTTTTTTTGGCCAGATTTTGCTTTTGAATAATGCAGTTTTTTTTTTATAAATATATAAATACTATATGTAGAACGTTGATGAAAAAAATTTCCCCAAGTGTGATTGATTTTCTTAGAGAAAAGGTGGGGAAGAGGTCGATTATCCTTCTCTCCTACCGAAATAGAACTTCATTTTCTTGAACTGTTTCTAAGACTAAGCCTTTCATTCATGTTGTCAAGAAAAATAGTGGCGTATGTAGCAGACTTCGTAGTTAGGTCTTAATGAGCTTAACGCCTTATCTTATCTTAATCATAGTTATTTGCAATATACCTTAGCCTAAGACTCTCCTTCAATTTCAAAGGAAACTTTCTAATATAATAAGGGGAAGAATACTCGCTCTTCTTCACCTGTTTGAAATAAGGGATACTTAGATGTAATAAAAGAAAAGGTACTAGGATATGTGATAACGTAGAGACTTCAGCTTCCACCACTGTATAGTATAAGCTACACATGTTAGTAAGCATAACTCTGAACACATTTTTTCATGCCTGTGATTCGTTGATTTATATTATTCCGCAGACCATAAATGATGTTCTATTCGCAATCATATCGTCTGGACTATCAAGATACCTGGATTTTCGATCATCAAATGGTAAGTCATTTGTGCAGCAGCGTGTGCGTTCACACAGTCACAAACTCACAATATATTTCTTTCTTTCTTTTTCCTGTCATCAGGGCTGAAAAATGGAATTCAGATAACAGGGTTAGCCATGGTCAATTTGAGACCGCAGCAAGGCTTGCAGGTCTATTCCTCCCTAATATAATCTCCTTTTGTCCATGCTTTGTACTATATTTATTATTCAGGTTTGACTTAGAATATAATGCTAAGGTTGGATAAATATGATTGATACTAATCAGGATATCACCAATTTGATGAGAAGCAATTCAGGAGCAAGGTGGGGTAATAAATTTGGCATGATTTTGCTGCCAGTATCATATATTGAAAGTAACTGTCCTGATCCTTTAGAATATGTGAGGAGAGCTAAGGCAATGATTGACAGAAAAAAACAATCTTTGGAAGCCCATTTCTCTTACAAAGTTGGAGATTTTGTAATGTCAACTCTTGGAGCAAAGGTACGTTTTATTTCTTCCTAGTACACGGAGACTCCCTCAACTTTGGACCATATATAAATAATCCTCTTGATCTTCACAGCTCAGCAATAGACCTCCTTCAGTTTTCAAATCTCTCTGGATAATCCTCAACTATCGATTATATACATTTTTTAAACTTATTTTTTGTGCATATAACACCTTTAAATTTTGATTGAAATGTAGATGACCTCCTTAACTCTAAGCTATTCACAAATAAGTAATGTACAAAATTAGTTGTATGGTAGCTGTGTGCATAAATACAAGACTTATAGAAGGTTTTATTGTAAAAATTCAAAGGTTAGTGAGGTTACTTATACATAGCTGGAAGTTCTGGAGAGCTATAATTTAGCCTTATGATAAATAGAGATATGAACGTATCAAAAGTGGTTTCCACTTTAAAATGCTAACATGCTTGCACATCTATGCAAAATTTTTTGGATCTATAAGGGTCTACATATTAATTCTCCCCCAACCCATAAATGTAAGTATCTTTAGTACATTGAATTTTCAACTACCATCTGAATCCTGCTAAAGTAATGCTATTTATATATTGCAGGTTGCTTGCTTGCTAAATTACAGGATTGTTTGCAACACTACATTTACAATCTCAAATGTGGTTGGTCCGCAAGAGGAGATCATGCTTGCAGGCAACCCCGTAACTTTCTTGAGGGCAAATAATTCTGCCTTGCCTCATGTACAGCCCCTAATTACCCAATTAATTCTCTTTTTTGCATTCATACCTTTTCTGATAAAATATTAGGATTATGGCTTTGTGTTCTTGAAGTTCATTACCGATGTTTGTAATTCAGGCTCTCACTTTGAATATGGTGAGCTATGCTGGAAGAGCTGACATGCAAATCCAGGTAGCTAAAGATATCATTCCCGACCCAGTGTTCCTTGCTAAGTGCTTTGAAGATGCATTACTAGAAATGAAGGATCATGCCATGGCAAAGAGCTGACTTCTGTATGATTTGTTTTTGTTGAATGTACAATATTCAAAAATTTAATTGTAACTTGTCAGTCCAATGCATTTGATCATATGTACAATATTTATTTCAATGAAATATTTTTAACTGTGATTTCAATATTGTCTTTGCTCTGATCTATTTATTTATGTGTTTTAAACTTCATGAACAACATTTCAGACCTTTTGCACGTTCCATTATTGTTAGTGATGTCTCCATGGAAGCTAGAGAATGATATGTTTTAACAAAAAAAATTGTTGTCGTAATTTAGGCAAAAACGTCAAGAGCGGGGGGGGGGGGGGTTGGTTATGGAGCATCTAATTAAGATCACTGTGGTAATGTAATTAACAAAAAAAAAAAAAATCCACTGTTTATCTTGTTATCAGAAAAAGTTATGTGCTACTCTATGATGATTGTAGTGTGGGATCATGAAAGTTTTTTGGGCTGTCCAATATTGGCTTCATTCGTCTACTTCACGTAGTTAATATTCAGGTTCTGCGTTTCATAGTCGAGAGTTCTCTCAAGTTCATGTCAATTGTTTTTGTAGACCATAGATTTGTTGAAAAGTCAAGATGATGAAGGAATGTGTGTACTACCAATCAAAAGCAATTCCGCAGCTACTTGTGTGTGCATCCATCACTGCATGCATTTTGTTGGTAACTCATCGGTCCTGAAAACGTTAAAGAGTAATGCATATAACCTATTCCAAAAGTTCAATTATCTTTAATACAACTTGTATGTACACCAGCATTATTTACAGAGTAAAATGAATCTCACTCAGGAGAAACTTTCATAATCTCCAAACCCAATTATCAAAGACGCCAACCTATAGAAGTGAAAAGCACGTCATACTGAAATCAATCCCTACATTCAAACAGAATAATTGATTGTCATGGGAGGCACGAAATCTTGGGCCTAGTTCCAGTGAAAGATTCTTAGAAACATTCCTTGGTTGAAGTTTGGTGCAAGAAGTAATAAAAACTCGTCCAAGTGACCATTTGTGTGCTGAAATCCACCAACTCATTTTGGGAAGTTCTCAAGTGCAAGGAGCATGAGTAAGAATTACTCCAGATTCTCTTCCTTTTCAGAGAGTCATGCTTTGGCTAAGGACTGGATTCCTTTACTTCTCCCTCTCTTCCTTCTTAGCAGCAACTTCCTCAGTAAACCAAATCCTCCTTGTTTTTTAGCTGGCACAATCGCCAGCGCACCAGTAGTAATATTGCTTCCATCATTTTGATCTGAAGTTAAATTTGTTTCCTGAGCATCAGGAACTTGTAGAGCATTATTGTTATCAGACTGAAGATGGGGAGGCTTCTGAACACCACCAGTAGTTTTATTTTCTTCTGTATGGGAAGACTGAAGGATCCCTGATTTAGTGTCATTCTCAGCTAACATTTGACTGCGCAAAGAGGACCGTTTGAACAATTTTTTCTCATGAGTTGGGTTGGCCATAGCACTGGTTTTCAAGAAAACATCATCAAAAAGTGCACTGTCACTTGTCGAAGCAAGTGCCTTCAGTTGTTTTCCAAGGTTTAATATGGTTTCTTGGCACTCTGCCAACTTTGATGAAGCTACTGTGATCTCCAGGCCCTGAAATTTTTATTTTTTCTCATTATTTCCGCTAGGATTTGTGATTTCATTAAATAATAGAAGTTCCTACTTCATTAGTTTATAAAAAAGGTTTTGACTTCATCAGTGAACTAAGAAGATATTGATTATGTCAAATAATGTTAAGCCATTGGAACATACTGAACAAAAAATTGCTATGACAACTGACCAAATTCTAATCTATGGCCCCATTGGCAATGCAACTTTGTATCATGCAGTCACCAAGATGTAAAGAACTTACAGTTTGATGCATCTTTTCCACCTCATGTCCGTCATGTTTTGGAGATTCTTTCTTTGCTATACTGTTCAATTTTCAAATTCTCAAAATTAGAATATTTATCCAGAAAAAAAAAATGAAAATTACAAAAGGGTGGGATAAGAACGGTTAAGGCATTACCTTTCTAGCTGGAGTTGAAGCTCTAGACATGTTGCTTCTAATTCTTCACATGAGTTTTTCTTATCCTCCAATTCAACTTCTAAAGATGACAATTTCTGAAAGAAGTCATTTAGCTTGGCTTGTGATATTGTTAACTGAGTTTCAAGATCCTCATTTATAAGCTTCTGTTTTTCAATCTGATCAACAATTATTTCATTGGATTCCTTCTGTGTCTCCAATTCCAGTTGTAGTCCCTTAATGGTATTTTCACTATTTTGTGCTTCCTGGAGTTGTTTCTTCAGACCTTGACATTCCTCAGTGACTAACTGAAGCTTCGCTTCCAAGTTATCTTTTGCAGCTTCTGTGTTCCTCAGCTCGTCTTTCAATTTTCTGTTTTCTTCAAGGAGATCATTCTGATTATCCTTCTTGCTAGAGAACACACATTGATCATCTGGGGAAGCGACTAAAGGCGAACAGAAAGACATCTTATCTTCAACTATGTGATTTTCATTTTCATTTTGTGATTCATGGCGACTAAAATGCCTCTTGATCTTATCCCTTGCAACTGAGGAATTTGCAGGGCTGACACAATTATTTATGCTCCAGTCCAAAGCAAATGCTACCTCCTGTGCAAATTCTTCAAGATCAGCTCTTCCGATTAACAAGTCCTTACAGGTATGAACAAGTCGATGGAGAAGTGGACTCAAGTCAGCAAGCTTCCACTGGAAAACATGAACAAAGTATTCTTTGGAAGTTGGTGATTGAGGTATTCTGGAATGCTGGTTCTTCATGCAATCATCTGGGCAGTTGTTGCTGATTAATGACACAGGAGAAATGTCTTCAATCAGTTTGATAATTTTACTGATTGAATTTCTCAGATTAGAATTGAGGTATTGGTTGCCTTTTTCCTCTTTAAAACTTTTCAAATTAAAAGAATCCCTGGGCTTTTCAGCAGTATCGGATCTACATGAAGTTGGGGGAGTTATACAACCCAAAGCAATTCTTATATCCTCACAGAGTTCATGGAGACTTCGTTTTGATATGCGCTGTTGCTCTAAGGTGGCTTTCAAAACAATCTGAAGCCAGTCAAATGAATACTCATGGGGTGCAAATTTGAATCGTGACTCCTGTTTCTCCTCACTGAAACCAAATTCTTGTTCAAATGGCACTAGCTCCCTGCTAGTTAAATCAGAGCAATATTCTCTTTTAGGTGTATCAACTGAAACTATAGCGCGCTTCTCCATCTCGGTGAGATCATCCAGCAAACTCATCTCTGAAACTTCAATGGCTTTACAGTTCCTCCAATCTTTAGTCTCTCCAGTTCTCAAATGTTCCAGTTCAGAAATAAGTGCATTTGCCCAGGATCCTGAAGAGCTAACCCCATCATCATCACTAGCAATATCAAACTTTGATATAACAGAAAGCTCATTTGATACAGTACAACACCTTGCCAGCTCCGTGGACTTATGATCTTGACATAGCTTTCGGAGTAGAATCTCAGCCTGTGATAATTTGGTAGCTGTTTGAGCATACATATTCCTTGAATTTTCCAGTTCAGAGTTCTTCTTGGTCAGAATCTTTTTGAAAGCCTTATTTTCCTCATCCAGATCCTGCAAACGTTTGATCATCAAGTTGAAGCTCTTGTTAGATACCTCAGGAGAGTTTCCTCTAGAAGTTCTGTTGTAGCTCAAATCTCTGGTAGGATTTATTCTTCTTCTCATGTCTTTGTCTCCTCCCATAATTCCAACTTCGTTCTTTGTATTCGCCATAGCAAGCTGGGGTGGCCTTTTCTGCAGCAGAAGACGGAGCCTCTGACACTCAACTTCTAACTTGGAGACTTTCTGAATGGTTTCTTGATATTGTTTGTGGGAAGCTTCTGTATACTGACGACTATATTCCATCTCTTCTTTTCGAATCTCGAGTTCCTTCTCGAGCATGTGAAATTCATATTTGAGGAAAGCATTTTCCTTCACTGTGGAATCTAATTTATCAACTAGTGTACTGTATTCTTCATCAATCTGACGTCTACGATTTAGCAGGTCCCTGATAGATTTCTCTTTGTCTAGAAGAGCATTAGTTAGACTAGTATTCTCGACGGTTAAGTCAGCCAGCCTTTTACAATTGTCTTGCAACTTTTCTTCCAACTCTTTCTGAATATTCTCTTGTTCTTTCAATAAATCTGGTACAGCACCGCACATACTTTCAGCTGATGTTTCTTTAGTCAAATCTTCATCTGCTTCCATTTCGCAGGACTCCACTTCTTCTGTTGCTTTGTCTTCGCCTAGGATTTGATTAGAGATTGATTGATTTGATCAGACAAAACAACAAACCAGATTGGATGTTCAGAATACAGAAACAATAGCATGTGCAAAAAGGCATATGTAGAGGAAATAATCTCCAAACTATTAAAGGTGGACATTGAAATGTTGATGTCCCTTAAAGAAGAGAAAATCATCATAAATACAAATAGACTGAGAAACTATTCTCATCTTGATGATGTCACTAAAAATATTCTAAGATCTTTTTATTTACATATATAATTTGAACAATACGATTTAATATATCTTTAATTAGTATATTTTCTTTTGGAAACTGACAGTGCAAGGTATTTAAAATATGATATAATACAGGCAAGATATCTAAATACGTGTATTTGTGTGTTATGATTTATATGTGTATATATATATTTATATATGTATGTATATTTGAAATTTAAGTTGTCCTTGTTCGTTTTGTGTAATGTGTCTTTGCTTCATGGCCTCTGGTGGAATTTTTAAGCGTGAGAAAAGATGAACATATAAACCAACAGGCGTCAGAAGTGGTTTTGCTGCTTAAGCATGAGAGCTTTAGTTTGGGTTAATACGAATGCAAAAAAACATCATTGGGAGATATATCTCAATTGAGCCTGTCAATGCTCAAATCCAACTCAGCCAGATAACCATGTCAAAAAGAAGAAAAAAAAAGAAGATGCACGTAACAGAGCTACCTCTAATCATCCCTCGGGACATTTGTTCATGTTTTGGAGCAAATTCCTCTGCATCATGAGAATCAAGGAGGACTGATGCCAACTTCTCATTCAGACTTTTTGATGATCTCTCCGCTCCAGCATTTTTATCAGTTGCAAAATTACGCCCCTAATAAAATATATTTACAATAAATCAGATCTAAGATCTCTACATTGAAGTGAAGTTTGCAAGACTAACAAATCTCACAAAAATGATACTGATTGTATCACGTTCTTCAATCAAATGTGTGGAAAAAACTTAATGGTTCTGATTTATAAGAATATCCGCATAATATATTCTCATCAGAAAACTTAACAACAATCATGTTAAAAAGTAGTGGTAAGTTTTGCGCTCATAATGAGTGTAGTGAAGGATTTTCCGTACCTCTGCTTCTATGGCCCCTGAAGAATTGGCAACTTTGTCCACTGAAAAGATTGTCTTCTCCATAGATCTTTTCTTCCAAAGCCATGATTTTTGGTTCATGTTTTTCAGTACTTTCAAACAACAAAAACTGAAAAATTATTCATTTCATCAATGTTTACTTAAACTTACATTTTTAACAGTGCAAAGTGAGCTAGAAACAAATATAAGATATAGAGTGGTTGGCACAAGAATAAATAACACTAGAAGTAACACTAACTTCATATTCTAACGCTATGATTCATAAACAGAAGGTTTTGAATTATTTTCTTATCCAAAGTGAAAAGGATATTTAGGATAACCAATCACAGTTAGATGAGATAGTTATGAGGTTCCAGATTGTGGAAGCTTGTACCTGAACAACGTCGGCTTCCAAGTGAATCAAAGAGGAAGTTTCAAGGTTCGTCAACCTGCCATTATTTTTCTGGTCTGAAGAAGGAAGAGTTGGAATGAGTGAAGAAAGTAACGTTGGAGGTGAAAGTTTGAGGAAAAGTCAAGACAGGGAATCAGATAAGAAGAAATTAGGAGGACCCCAACGGAAAATGTCATAGGATGCTTGTTTTTGCTTACCCACTACCGACAACCTAAAATCCTGTAATGGGCACTCATAGATTACTATGAATTCTCCTGTCGAAAGTAAAAAAACAAAAGCTCAGACATGGTTGGTATAGGCAGTGGTAATAAAAAATAGTAGTTCTGATCTTAAATATAAAATTACGTTAACTTTTTTTTTTTTGTGAAAGTTAAAGAAGTAAATTAGACCATTAAATTATAAAATATGTCACATGTATTTTGATTATAGGTTAGTTTATAAGTAGAAATGAGGAGTTTTGAGAAAAAAAGATAATTATAGACAATTTAAAGTGATTAATTTTATATCCTTAATTTTTTTCATAAAAATCAAAGTGATCTTATAATTATTAGAACCGGGGGAAGTAGAAACGAGCAAGGTTCAAAAAGTCGGACCGGACGAGGCACTGGTTCAAGGGTCAAAGGTTCAACCGGGGGTCGGATCGGGTCAAACCGGTTATATTAAAATAATAAAATTTTATTAATTTTAACATTAATAATCACTAATATCAAAATGTAAATGTAGATAGGTATGCATGATTCATCAAATATGAATATTTTAATGTTTCTATATAGGGAAAAAAGAAAATATTAGTTGATTACACGTGAAAATAAATATTATTCTACAATTCACAGATTAAAATATAAATATTAAGAGTAACAATAATTAAATATTAAGTATATGCAAGTAAAATAGCATTTAAAGTATTATATTTTCCTAATTTCTAAAATTGAGTGGAGTGAAAGTTAGTAATTAGGTGAATTATAATAAAATAAAATTATTTTTTAAAAAAAAAAGTTGGCCGGTTCAACCCGGGTCCTGACCAGGTCGGCCGGGTTAACCGGTTTTTCCCGGGTCGTGACCGGGTCAAAGGCCCCCCGGGTTTTTGTGCCAATCGGACCGGACCAATGGCCGGTTCACAGTTGAACCGACCGGTCCGGTTTTTTGTTCCTTGGAAACGAGCCAAGTCGCTCCAAATGGCAGGGAAGGTCATAAAGGACAGGGCAAAAGTAAGAAGGTGGGAAGGCTTGTTAGGGGGTTTAAACACAAGGTCTCAAGTTTAAATTCACGTGGTTACTGAAAATACCTCTAATAGAGCTACATCAATTAGATTGATAATATTGAAATCTAACCAATTTAAATAGCCATATAAAAGAAAAGTGCAGTAGTCCTCTTGATGAGGTGGGGAGCTAAGCCGAGCCTATCAATCTTGCACACCAAGTATTATATTTCTCAATATAATATATTTTCTTATGATTTTCTATACGTATGTTTTTGACCGGTTCATCAATTATATTTTAATATTTATGGATCTTTTTTGGCCAAAATTAAGACAAAAAATCAACAAAATAATAATATAAATAGGAAAAGTAGCTACTGCACCAGGTCAAAACTTAATTAATGAGTTAGATTTGATTTTTATAAAAATTTTTGTAAACACGTATTACGAAGAGATTGGAATCAATTTAAACGATATAACTAAGTAATGATCAACATCCCATCTTGTAAACGGGTGAGTGCACGATGGGGTGGATTACAAAACATTCAAAGTAACATACCAAAAAAGAGAATAAGGAAAGCAAGGAGAAAAGATTCACAAAAGGGACTCACAATAAATGACTCACAAAGTGCTGCATGACAAGTTCCAAATCCAGTTATAATTAAATTCACAAATAATTCAGTCTTAAATTTTGATGAAGGGGTGTAATAGTTTGGTTAAATTATCTGCATAAGTATTATGCTTTCCCATGACCTCATGCAAACAAATTATTATTTATTTTTTTAATTGAAAAACCATATTTATAATTTCAAGTCGAATCACATGAAAAATATCACCCGTGCAACACACGGGAGGCCCAGCTCGTTCATCAAATATGGATATTTTAATTTTTTTATAGAGGGAAAAAGAAAAAATATTAGTTGATTACACGTGAAAATAAATATTATTCTACAATCCACAGACTAAAATACAAATATTAAGAGCAACAACAATTAAATATTAAACATATGCAAGTAAAATAGCATTTAAAGTATTATAGTTTCCTAATTTCTAAAATTGAGTGAAGTGAAATTTAGTAATTAGGTGAATTATAATAAAATAAAAAAAACCATATTTTGAAAGGGAAAAAAAAAAGCCAACCCGGTTCAACCTCCTGATTTTGAGCGGGTTGACCTGGTCCTCCGTCGGGTCAACTGCCCCTTCTGTTTAAATGGCCAACCGGACCGGGCCATTGGATTGTTCTCGGTTGAACTGCCTGGACCAATCTGGTTTTTTAAACAATGATTTTTTTAACAATGAATGTTGAATGATTTGAACATGAGTTGTCTCACTTTATAGTGTACCTGGTCCACCGCTATACCTTGTATGTTTATGTTATATATATAGATATATATATATATGCATATTATATACTCTCTCTGGTCCTAATTATAAAATCACTTTGACTTCTTTTTGAAGAAATTAAGAATGCAAAATTAATCACTTTAAAATGTCTATAGTTATATTTTTTTCCCTCAAAACTGATTTACCTTATTTATAAACTATTGTATAATATAATTATATATAAGATTTGTTAAAATTAAATTGTCTATTTGACTCACTTAACCTCCACTAAAAAAAGTCAAAATAATCTTATATTTAGAATAAGAATGTACGATGGAATATTTTGAAAGCATTGCTTAAGAAAAGCTACTGCAATGCTCTCCCTGGGGAGACAAGATGATGAAGCATTGATGGCGTTGTAAGCTAAGAATTAATTAAGGTCTGTATTATTGTACTTTCTGGTTCAACATGAGCCTAATATTTTGTCCTGTTGGTAAATAAAGGAGTTTCTGTTTCTCAGCTTATTGGACAAAAAATTCCTTTTTGTTTGGTCTAAATCACATGTGCAACATTCACCCAAATATTTATACTGGTCTAAAGATCCATATAATCATACTACTTAGAAGAATTATTTAGATTTTGGCTAGAAAAGAAAAGAAAAGAATTAGAATTGCAACGAGCTGATAGCTACACGTTGCAATCTTTAGCTTTTAATCATATAATGTTAATCAGCATTTCACTTTGAATCCTTACAAATCTTATAGAACACGAATGATTATCACAAATGCTCTAGCTTTCCTTTTTTTTTTTTTTCTCCTTCTTGGTGAGTGTGACCGAAAGCTAGCACACTCAAAAGAGATCAAAAATAAAAAATAAAAAAGAGGAAAAGAATGAGAGAAACGATACAATATATTTAGAAACCTTATCTTTGCTAAGGCTTTCAGAGGGAACACATCTAATGATATTCCAGTTAAGATCTTTCTTTCTAACGTTTATTCCGGAAATTTGACCCCACATCATCATATTGCTAGAAATCAGCTTTATTAAAGTGAGAGACCAAAATGAAATGATACTTTTGACTCTGAAAAACGTGTGATTAGCTTCATCCTTAACTACTACTAATCGATTGTTGAAAATGCCTTCAGCAATAAATCACTCCGTGTACATAGAATAAGCATGAATCAAAATGGAGATGCTAGATAAGAGCATACTTCACCAAACTTTAGAAAAATAATCATTATGCAGGTATGGTTTATAAGTTCCCTATATTTTGCAAGTCTCAAAATTAAAATCAAAAGAGAAGTAAGGAAGAGAAGTAATTTCCAAATTCAACAGCGACTCTCTTTACTTGTAGACTTGTCTTTTGAAATATTGCATGGTGGTTATATGCATTTTATCTTAAAGATTTCTTTCGCCTTCATTAGGTGGAAGAGAGAACTTCTTTGTTAGCCTTTATTATATGGAAGAGAAGAATTTTTGTAAATTCTAGACATTATGTTCTAAAGAAGTATGATGATTTGAGATAGGCTCTATGGATTATCTTCTGAACTCTTTAGTCATGAGAAGAGTGCTATATGTTAGACAATGGTGCTCTTAGGTTGAATGATGTATGATCCAATTCCCTCCTGCTTGTCATGGAGGTCCATTTTGGCCCTGAGTGCATCTCTTCCTCTCCTGGTTCTAGGGAACGTAACAGATTAAAGTTGTGATTGTAAATGTAGCATTATTGTCAAAGAGGTAGAGCTGATTGTTGAGAAATTCTTTGGACGAGCACTCTCTATAGTTGTTTTTTTTTTTTTGGTTGGCTTGTATTGGAAATTGGCTTAAATGTTCAACTATAGAGCATTGATTTATGCCTTCTTTTAGTTTTATTGTTTATGTTCAATTAATAATATTTTTTTGTTAGCGTTGATACCAGCCCACCTTTTTTTATTAGTGTTTTGGTGTTTAAAGACTCAGTTTGAATGATGTAAATACACACATATATAGTGAAAAAAGCATTCATGTTTTGTAAGCAATGAGTTAATATATAATTTCAATCATACATGGATTTAATTTGATTTAATTGATCGATATCCAGTATGTAATGTACAATAGGTTTTAAATTGAAATTTATATTAAAATGGATATTTATAAAATTTAAATAAATATTTTAAAAAAATGGGTATAAATGATTCAATTGTGTAACACCATTATATAATACTCCCTCCCTCCCTCCGTCCTTAAATATAAGACATAATTACTTAATTTAATCAGATTAAAGAAATTAGTTAAGTTAGTTAAAATCATATTATATTACCAAAACATCATAACCATCTATCTTCATTCACATCTATCCTCCTTTTCTTACTTGTTTACCACTGAGGAGCATCAATAGGGAGAATTTGGGGAAAAGTTGAGAAAAATTATAATGAAGTTTTATATTTAGCAACAAGCCCATCTCTTCAAATATGTTTTATATTTAGAAAAGGAGGAAGTAACATATTTCATTTTTATAGGTATATGTCTATTTATTAGAGACATTTTTATTTGAAATTTTGTTACATATTAAATGTGGACAAATCTTTGGGCTTCAAATATTGGTTGGTTTTGTTGTGAAGAATAATTTATTCTATGAGACCCGACCCCCTCTTAGGCAAAATAGTGAGTTGAAAGTTAGGGAAAAAGACAACAGAGACACAGGCTAGAACAAGCTAATTGGGTTCGCCCAAAAGCCATCCTAAGTCGAGAGACTGTTTTACGAAACCCCTGAATAAGCCCACAAACCTTAGCCCAATCCAAACATGGATGAAAACTCTAGATAGGGATGTGGGGCCTCCTTCACCCCGTCGAAGAAGGCCAGTAGAACTAAGTACTAACAACAAAACCTCCAACGACCTAACATATTAATTTTACTAAAATTTTATTCTCCTACAGTACTATATTAACATACTCACTTTTTTTAATTTTTTGAATATTTCTTTAAAAAATAAGTATTATTTTTTTGGCAAGAATTTAAAAATAAGTATAATTAAATCCGGTTATTATAATAAATCACATTTTCTAAAAGATAAACACTGGAATGGCTTTATTTAATTCATTTGGTAACATAAATATTCAACCTTGTATAATATTCCCTCTTATTCTTAATATAAGATCAAATTGATTTATTGGTAGAGATTAAGGAAATCAAATAGACCATTTAATTGTAGCATATATGATATATAAATAGACTTTACATACATTAGTTTATAGCTAAAGTAAATTAGTTTTAAAAAATGATAAATATAAATATTTTAAAATGATTTATGTAACACCCTTAATCTCTTTTAAAAAAGTTAACTAAAATCTTATAGTAATAAGGACAGGAGTACATCTTATAGTTATATATGCAAAGTTGGGGTCAGGGGGTAGCTCTCCCAAGCAAAGAAAGAATCACACTTTTACATGATGTATTGAATAAGCATTTACAAAAATATTACTGAGCAAAAGAAAAGAAAAGAAAATAATGAAACTACTCATCATCACTCAAATACATGTCAATTATCAATTTTTTCTCTAAGGTGTTTTTTACCAATAATTTTGTCTCTAAGGTTTAAACCTTAGAAACTTAGTTGATAAGAAATTAACTCTCGAGATCAAAATTAATAATTGAGACAAACCTAAGAACCAAAATGACTGACAACTAAAAAAAGCAAAAAAAAAAAAAAAACAATTTTTTAACACAGCAATTTCTTTCTTTTCTTTTCTTATCAAATAACACAACAATTTCACTTATTATGAATTTTAATTTACAATATTAATAATTTTGTCCAGAATTTACAATTTACGATATTAATAATACCCATATTTTTTGACCAAATAAAATTTATTTTTCATATCGATTACTACATACACGGTTTCGTGTAACCGATTTATCCACGAACATCACCGACCCAAAAGGGTATGCTCGTTATATAAACCATATAACAAGGGCAAACCCGGAACTTTAAGTTTTTGACGCCATTTTCGAGTGGCGAACCCATATCTTCATCTTCCTCCTCCTCCTTCGGCATTCACCAGACTCGGTCCTTGAATCGGCGAGTCTCGGCCGATCACCGGCAGGTAGGGTTTCACGCGCCACCATGGAGATCGATCATGAACTGCCGCCTTCAATCGAGGAAAGCGTAAACGCTGGCGATAACTCCTCTCCTTCTTCATTTTCATCTTCATCCTGCTCCTCTTCCTCCTCGCCGCATGGTTTGAAGGATAAGGTGAGCGAAGGGAACGCGTCCACGTCGGCCAAGTACGATGATGATGACGAGGAGGAAGAGGACGTCTGTCGGATTTGCCGGAACCCTGGTGATGCTGAAAATCCTCTCAGGTATCCGTGTGCGTGTAGCGGGAGTATCAAGTTTGTGCATCAGGATTGTCTCCTTCAGTGGCTTAATCATAGCAACGCTCGTCAATGTGAGGTTTGTCACAACCCCTCTCTCTCTCTCTTGTAGATCATATAATTTGTATTGTAGTAATTTATTGGTGGTCTGCTGATTAGGTTGTTTATTGGGATTTTTATCATAGATCAACATATAGATCAATTGAATCTGTTGGTTTTATCGCGCCGTATTCTTGAATTTGATCCATATCTTACTTAGACGCTGTCTCTCTCTGTGTGTGTGTGTGTGTGTGTGTGTGTGTGTGTGTGTTAGGGTAGCAATTGTTTTGCTATCAAAATTGTGCGCGCGCGTCGTATGGCCTACATGTGATGATCGAAGCTAAATCTTTCCCTAACTTGAAATCATGTCTGTGGTCTCGTGAGGAATAATTAAGAGTAGCGTGATTTACCTTAAATCTTGTTACCTTAGACTTGTCAGTCACCAAGGGCAAACATTCTCTTGTCCGCGCAAGGTGTCAGTGATTATAACCAAAAACAAAAAGCAAGAACAACTGCTGGAGCTGAAAGACTAACTTGAAGAACTACATTCCAGACTTGAGACCCAAATCCTTATGCATGCAGTATATTTGAGACATTCCATTATTGTTTGTGTATTATTATTATTCATGGATGCGCTTCTCATTTCTACAGGTTTGCAAGCATGCCTTTTCATTCTCTCCTGTTTATGCTGCGAATGCTCCAGCTAGGCTACCTTTTCAAGAATTCGTTGTTGGAATGGCTATGAAAGCGTGCCATGTTCTGCAATTCTTTTTGCGCCTGAGTTTTGTGCTATCTGTGTGGCTCCTTATTATACCATTCATCACATTTTGGATATGGCGATTAGCTTTTGTGAGGAGCTTTGCTGAAGCCCAGAGGTTATTCTTGAGTCATTTATCTACAGCCGTTATTCTGACAGATTGTCTACATGGTTTCCTACTCTCTGCAAGTATTGTGTTCATTTTTCTTGGGGTCACTTCTTTGAGGGATTACTTTAGGCATTTGCGAGAAATTGGGGGGCAGGATGTTGACAGAGAAGATGAAGTGAATGGGGCTCGAATTGCCAGAAGGCCTGCTGGACAAGCTAATCGTAACGTTGCTGGTGATGGAAATCTTGAGGATGCTGGAGTTCAAGGCATTGTTGGAGCAGCTCAAGCTCCTAGAAGGAATGCAGATAATGTTGCAGCACGGTGGGAGATGCAAGCACAACGTCTTGAGGCACATGTGGAGCAAATGTTTGATGGTCTGGATGATGCTGATGGTGCTGAGGATGTGCCCTTTGATGAACTTGTGGGCATGCAGGGTCCAGTTTTCCATCTGGTTGAAAATGCCTTTACTGTAAGTGTATTTTTCCCCTTCGTATTTTGTTGTGTATAATTTTCTTTAAATGAAAAGTGCTTGCAGATCTGGACAATTTAAGCTCAAAAAATTACTAACTCCTTATGATACTTAGCCACGTTTCTTAGAAAGTGTAACTGATCCTGAGTTGCTGCTAGTTTTCCTCACTTGACCTCTCAACTTTAGGATGGTGGCGGGAATTGGAGGAGTGATGAATATATTGTCTGTTTGAGACCATTTTCATTCATGTGGATGGAAGTGGTGTAAGCTGTGACAACAATTCCATTTCTACTTTTACCACTTGTGTTATTTTTATTCTCACATGTTAATTAGTGCTGTTCATAGCACTAATGTGACTTCTTTTAGAGGCCTTGCTTGGTCTGAGCTCTCATTATCAAGCAAAGCATGAGTAGTTCTTTTTCTACTATTGATTTTACTTATTTTAATTATTCATTCTATTCACACTACAGTTTCTTTAATATTGCAAGTTGTATCTTGTTTCTTTTAAACATTGTTTGAAAATAATCTAAATTTTCTTTTTATGCACCTTTATTCAAATATTAAATGGTTCATTCTCTGTGCAGGTGCTGGCAAGCAATATGATTTTCCTTGGTGCTGTGATCTTTGTGCCCTTTTCATTGGGCCGCGTTGTACTCCATTATCTATCTTGGTTCTTTTCAACTGCTAGTGGTCCTGTATTATCAACTGTCATCCCACTTACAGACACAGCTCTCTCCCTAGCAAATATCACATTAAAAAATGCGTTAACTGCAGTAAAAAATTTGTCATCTGAACCTCAAGAGAGTGGACTGATAGGCCAGGTTGCAGAAATGTTGAAGGTTGATGCAAGTGGACTAAGTGAAATGTCTAAAAACATTAGTGACAGTGTTTCAGCTGATCTCTTGAAAGGAGGGTCAGTTGGAACTTCAAGGCTTTCTGATGTCACCACTCTGGCCATTGGATATATTTTCATTCTCTCTCTACTCTTTTGCTACTTTGGTGTTGTTGCTTTGATTCGATACACAAGGGGTGAGCCTTTAATCATGGGAAGGTTCTACGGTATTGTTTCTGCAGCAGAGACAATTCCATCTCTATTCAGGCAGTTTTTGGCAGCAATGAAGCATTTGATGACCATGGTTAAGGTTGCTTTCCTTCTAGTTATTGAATTGGGGGTATTTCCCTTGATGTGTGGATGGTGGTTAGATGTTTGTACCATCAGGATGTTTGGGAAGACAATGGCTCACAGAGTTCAATTTTTTTCTGCTTCTCCTCTAGCAAGTTCATTGGTTCATTGGGTTGTAGGGATTGTCTACATGCTACAAATCAGCATATTTGTCAGCCTTCTTAGAGGGGTACTTTCTTTTTCCTAATTTTTTTAACATGGCAATATTCTTGAAGCCCTCATTTCATTTATATTCTTTTTTTAACATTTACTGCTAATGGCAGGTTTTGCGCAATGGAGTCCTGTACTTCCTTCGAGATCCTGCTGATCCCAACTACAACCCTTTTCGTGATTTAATTGATGACCCTGTTCACAAACATGCTCGTAGGGTCCTGTTATCTGTTGCAGTTTACGGAAGTTTAATTGTGATGCTTGTATTTTTACCTGTTAAACTTGCCATGCGGATGGCTCCTTCCATTTTCCCACTTGACATATCGTAAGCTGGTTCCTTAGCATTTTTTTAATAGATTAGTGTTGACCAAGTTGAAGCTTAGTCGCAATATTTAATGTCGAATGTGTATCATTGTAGGGTATCTGATCCATTCACTGAAATTCCAGCCGACATGCTTCTCTTCCAGATTTGTATCCCATTTGCTATTGAGCATTTTAAACTGAGGACAACTATTAAGTCCCTTCTGCGCTACTGGTTTACAGCAGTTGGTTGGGCACTTGGTTTAACTGATTTCTTACTTCCTAGACCTGATGATAATGGTGCTCAAGAAAATATGAATGGGGAGCCAGCTAGGCAGGACAGGCTACAGGTTGTACAAGGAGGGGTACCGGACCGGGGAATGGTGGCCTTTGCTGGCAATGAAGTGAACAGGGGCCTTGTTGGATCCGGAGACCTGAATGTTGGAGATGACTTTGAAATTGATGAACAATCTGATTCTGAGTGAGTTGATCTTTGATTGGATCCCTAAACTATGATTTATGAATGAGTGATATGTTTCTTTCTTTTGTTTCCTTTCCTTCCTCCCCAATTTTTGTGGGTGTGGGTGTGTCTTTTTTTTTTTTTTTGGGGGGGGGGGGTACAAGTATGATTCTGTGTTTGCATTGTGAAGTATGCAGAAACTCTAGTTTTTCTGCCTTTTTCTTTGTGTACCTCTGATTTGGTTGTTTCTGGTTTTGGTCATTAGTTTATTTGTTGTTATGGTGTGGCTGTTTTATGTAACCATCTGATTCAATATACTCTCTGTGACTTTCACAGCTATGGTTTTGTGCTTCGCATTGTACTGTTGCTGGTGGTTGCTTGGATGACTTTACTTGTGTTCAATTCTGCCCTGATAGTTGTACCAATTTCACTTGGGCGGGCACTTTTCAATGCCATACCTCTTCTCCCTATCACTCATGGCATTAAATGCAATGGTATGCAGATAGTTGATTTTCTTTTCACTGGACTCAGCTCTGGATGAGTTAGTAATTTTATTTCCTTTTGTTAGATTTATATGCTTTCATCATGGGAAGCTATGTCATATGGACGGCTGTTGCTGGAGCTAGATACTCCGTCGAACAAATAAAAAAGAGGAGGGTTTCAATTTTATTTGGCCAAATTTCCAAGTGGTGTGCGATTGTTATAAAGAGTTCTGCTCTTTTGTCTATATGGGTAAGAATGATTCTGGTTAGGGTTTCTATAACAACTTTACTTTCCACTGCTTTTGCTTAGGTTTGTGTCAATGTAATGATCAGTGCTTGCATTTTGTTCCCCCCCAGATATTCGTCATTCCAGTGCTAATTGGACTCCTCTTTGAACTTTTGGTTATTGTACCAATGAGAGTTCCGGTGGATGAAAGTCCAGTGTTCCTCCTCTATCAAGACTGGGCTTTAGGGCTTATTTTCCTCAAAATATGGACTAGATTGGTAAGTATTTCTCTAATATGGCGAATTTCGTTTATTATTTCAGAGAACATTTATTCATTTAAAGTATCGGTTTGCTTTTAGGCTCCTAGAAATGTTGTCAATGAATTATTGGCAGATTAAAGTTCCCCTCCCACTAAATTTGGAGTAAGAGAGTTTTACAAAATATTGTCTACTTTTTTTGGCCGAAACAAAATATTGTCGTCTAATAGTCTAGTTGAGGCTAAGGGATCTTTGCCGCTTGCTAATTCATATAAGGTAAGATTCTTTGGTAAGTGAATTTGATCGTATCTACTGTTTGGCCATCCAAAGGATCTTTTGGTGAATAGGATTTCTTGGTGAGCAGTCCCTCCAATCCTTTATATTGGTAGTCTAGATTGAGTGCCTTCCAAACAGATTGGGCAGTCCTCTGTGTTATTCACTGGCTGGAGTACTAATTAACTTTATTCAAGGATTGCCTCATCTTCCAATTTACCAAGAACACATTTAAAGTGTGATGCATTGTGAGATATCTAATTTATGGTTTCAAGTAGCCCAATAAGGGCATGGTTCGAATTCCCCCCAAGGGTAAATTAGCTGAACATGCTTGACCTTATAATCATGGTTTTTAAATATTGGGATGTCTTCCTGGTTGTTTCTTATTGACCCTGTCTTGTGTGACATTGGTATTTCCATTTTATTTATAGATTGATTGACTGACTTCCCATTCCCTTTTCTTTAGGTTATGTTGGACCACATGATGCCGCTCATGGATGACAGCTGGCGTGTGAAATTTGAGAGGGTGAGGGAGGATGGTTTCTCGAGGTTGCAAGGACTATGGGTGTTAAGGGAGATTGTGCTTCCGATCATAATGAAACTGTTGACAGCATTGTGTGTGCCATATGTGTTGGCCAGAGGAGTGTTTCCAGTGTTGGGGTACCCATTGGTGGTCAATTCTGCTGTATATCGGTTTGCCTGGTTGGGATGCCTCTCTGTCAGCCTCTTATGCTTCTGTGCCAAGCGATTCCATGTCTGGTTCACAAACCTCCACAATTCCATTCGTGATGATCGTTATTTGATCGGTCGTCGGCTGCATAACTTTGGGGAAGAAGTTAGCAGGGCTAATGAAGATGCAGATTCTACGGTAACAGAGACTACTGATTCGCTCAGCACTGATTTGATACCACATGACCGTGAAGTAGATGTTGGATTGCGTCTGCGGCATGTGAATCGACAGGTTGCCTGAGTTATTTTCTTGTGGGAATTGTATATTTTTAGTTTTAATGTTAGGGCAATTGAATCAGTGGTGCAAGACCTCTGGGTTTGATAGATGTATACGCTTTCCATGACACCATTTATTAACTCTTCACATAAATGGTTTTGCATGCGTGCTAAAGTCCGTCAATATATTCAGCGTGTGCATCGAGATAGTTGCCAGTTGGATCTTTTGTGTAAAATATGCTGTAGGGTAAAAAATTAATATAATGCTTATTTTGTTAGGTGTTGTATTTCTCCTACTTTCAGAACTTGACTTCTATTCCATTCCATCTTCCCAAGGCGTTACTTTGAAAATGTTCTTTCACAAATTATTATCAATTTATTTCGCGGCACCTCACAACATTCCTTCAGCTCTTAATTTTACCAAATTTAGTTATATGACGTTAGTACTTTTTCGATAGATTTAGGATTTTTTTTTTTTGAGTAAAATGGATCTAGGATTTTTAATTAGCTAGTTAACAAATCACTTTTTCTAATATACCCTAATTGTCAATCTAAATTCTTTCATTCTCTCTTAACTATTGTTGAGGGAATATTAACAACAATAATTTGAGGAAAATTTTGACACATTAAATTATATCTTAAATTTAAAATCAATTTTAACAAAAACAATCATCTTATGACAAAATATTCACTGATTTTGAAATCGAAACTTATTATCTGCCCATCATAGTTTCTTCCCCCTCATTAATAGACAACTAGCAATTGGTTAAGAAAAAGACAACGCCATTCGCACCCAAGTGTTGTGGCCTGTTTCGATGACTCTCATTCATATCTACAGAGCTTACCTCACCAAAAATATTAACTCAATAGGCCAAACGGACCGCAATCATATGTCCAAGCAATCTTAAAGGCATGAAAATTATAAACCATAAATGAAACTGTCGAGAAGGATCCTTCAACCCAAGGGAGATGATGGATAACAGAGCTAAAGCAAGCAGTACCCACTACGATGAAACAAACTCAACCTGAAATGCGAGTAAAAGCCAAGCCTACAATAACAATCCAATCGTTGCTGAGTTTAACCCAAAAACATGAAACTCTCAAGAAACAAGATTGTCATTAAGTGATAATGAGGCCAACTGATCCACGGCTCCACCAGCTTGCTGTTGCTGAGAAACGTTCCTCAGAACATCCATTGCCTCAGCCACCTTTGATTTCAACGCCTCAGGTGATTCGAGCAAGTGCAGAACCTCAGGCTGATCCATCTCCAGAAGCATGCCCGTCACTTTAGCCGCATTATCAGGCTCCAACTGTTCCACCAGAGGGTAAAGGTTCTCACCCAGCATCTACAAATGGTCAACGACCAGAAGTGGGTCAATCTGGAGCACACCTAATCATAGTAATCATCATAAAGAATAACTCAGAAGAAACGTGCTGCCTACCGTCCTCTGTTGCTCTGGAGAAGCATTTGCCAGGGCAGAAGCCAGAGCCCCTATAGGAATTTGCTGGGGCAGAGCTGCATCACGAATTGGCATTCCACCGACATCATATGGGACAGAAAACATGCCTCCAGCAACCCCCGGCATGGGAGCCTCAGGCATACCCCTACCAGGATATCGGTACATACGCCCCCTTGGAAGCATCTGTCATTCCCAAAAGCTGTGAGGCAATGTCTCTAACAGGACAGTTGGTTTTTAAATGAATAGGAATACATGATGAAACTTCACTAATACTGACCTGCTGCTGCATCATTGGAACAGGCTGCTGGTTCTGCTGGACTCCCCCAGCACGTCTTCCACCTGGACGCTGGCCCTGCTGCCCTTGCTGAACCATTGGCATAAAAAAATTTGGCATAGGACCTCCTCCAGGCCTCATTCCAGGCACAAGTTGTTGTTGATACCCAAATCCAGGCTGATTCAATGGCCAAGGCAAGACAGGTTCACAACAATGATAAATAAGATGAATATCAGCGAGTAGAAAACAATAAGATGAATCATGGGAGAAGAAACATCCAAGTCAATCGTCAATGAGTTATGACCATGTTGAAGTGCAAGTAGAAACAGTTAAAAAGGAATTACCTGGGAAGGAATGATTGCAGGAGGGCCTTGACCATAAAATATCTGTTGTCCCATACCTGGACCACCAGGGGGATACATAGGCACACGGGGAGCTACAGATGGTGCCATTGCAACAGGCCGCATCTGCGCAAATTGAGCCTGAACAAACAGGATGAGACCAGAATATAAAAAATTGATAGTCAATAGTCACAGGCATATTCAGTAACAATGTACAATACCAAGCCTCGACATATCTAGATCATCACATTGATCATGCAATAAGATAAAGCCCACCATAATTCATGTTTCTAATCCCAGATCACAGACTACTAGGATTTTCCATCAGAAATCTACACGAGGCAGGTAAGAAAAACCCAACATACTACCATTTCTTCTAATCTATACACAAATCCTACAGCTTGGCAGAAAAAAATGACACAAGGATGCATGACATGAAAGGGACAGAACCTAACTTAGGCAGTTGAGAAATCATTTCTGCACGTTTCAAATATTGCATACCTAATTATAAATGATATGAAAAATAACTCGACTTCACACAAAACATACCTGCAGCCTAGCTCTTCTATCTTCTTTACGTTGAGCTAAAGCAACATATAGAGGCTTGCTTACTACCATTTTTCCATTCATCTCCATAAGCTACAAAATGAGGGGAAAATTACCAGCCATTCTCTAACTACTGAGGAACCACCTCCACCATAGAAAATATTAACTTGACTTACAGCTCTTGAAGCCTCTTCAGGAGTCGAGAATGCAACAAACCCTGATCCTCGGCTTATCCCATTGGGGTCTTTCATAACCTATCAAGACAAACGGAGAATTTTTAGTGACAGTACAAGTCAGTAGTTAGTGTGAAACCAAAAAAAAGGTCTTACATACCTTACACGAGGTAATGTTACCAAATGGAGAGAAGAGCTCCCTTAGTTTATCATCACTAATGCTATCATCTAAATTTTTAACATACAAGTTAGCCCCTTGATATTTATCAGCAGCTTCTTTCATCGTCTGTTCGAATCGAAGTTTCAATTCAAGTTCCCTCTCTGATTTCTTTTGAGCTTTTCCAACATACCATTCCTTATCATCAATTTTCTTCCCATTAAGAGAATCAACAGCCCTAGCAGCATCATCAGCATTCTCAAAGTTCACAAATCCAAAGCACTTAGATTTGCCATCCGCATCTCTCATAACTACAGCACTTGTAATTGTTCCAAATTCACCAAAAATTCTCTTCAAATCTTCATCGGTGGTTGTCTCAGATAAATTCTTTACAAAAACGTTGTTAAATCTTGTTTTGTCAACAGCACTTTCTCTCTCCTGCTTGCGAAGAAAGGGTCCCACATACACCTGTTTATCATTCAACAGCATACCATTCAGCTTCTCTATGGCCTTTTGAGCAGATTCCTCATTATCGAATTGCACAAAGCCATATCCCTTTGACTGGCCAGATGAATCCGTGGCAACTTTGCAAGAAAGGATACCCCCAAATGCAGAAAAGGTATCATGCAAAGCTTTGTGGTCAATTGCCTTATCAAGATTCTGCAATGATCCAGCAAAAAAAGACAAAAGCATTGATAAAGTCAGAACACATGGCATCAAACAAATGACCACTTCAAGGTTCTAAGACTGGAGAAAAGTGGGGGAAAGAAGGCAAAAAATGCATACCTTAATGAATATATTTCCAGCCCCACTTCTTCGAATACTAGGATCACGATGTGAATACATAATACGAATGGGCTTGTTATTAAGAGGAGTGAAGTTCAGCATATCCATTGCTCTGGCAGCTGTAAAAGATATGTTTATATAAAAATTATAAACAGCTTCACAGAAAGATTGAACTGAGTTGAACATCACACGGGAATCAACATTTGATTTTATAAAAAATTAAACAGCAACAACCACAATGAACAAGTCTAAATTAGGATCAAGCAAACTGCGAATAAATAGATAAGAATCTCAAGGGTTATCTGGGGAATGTTAGTGACAAATAACATCACACACACATTGCAAATTAAACTGCACAAAAATCATAACACATGCACCAGTCCTGCATCATGAGTTTATAAAATTCAATACAGCAGCCATGTACCTAATGCTCAATACACACTGATAGACTCGTTTGAGGTTTTAGATATAAAAGATCATATATGCTCATGAAAAGAATCTACAATTGAAAAGCACTAACCCTACTTCACAAGACTGCAAAAATAAATCAATATAAAACAAACTCATTCCTGAATCATAAATAATGATGCAGTTAACAGGATGCATAGATGTCCATGACAAAGCTAAAAACTTATTAGAATTCCTTAGTGTCGGTCCAACTCTCCAGTGAGATACAGACATTCATGACCTCTACAACCTAACAAAATTTGGCTTTCTAGCTTTCCCTACAAGCCATGCTATCAACATCCACATGACAAAGAACTTTATTGCATTAATAATGTCTCCTATGCCATTCTTCTAAACTTACGGCTAACACATACTGCAATTATTACAAGATCTTGTTCAGCACAAAAAAAAAAAAAAAAAAATCACATAATATTTGCCTCTAGTTCATGCATCACAGTAAGCACAAATTCACTCATGCCAACATCACAACAAAGCTATCCAACTGGCAAGTGTCTTTCATGTGCATCTTTTCAGGACATCGAAGACAAAGAAGTAATTCCGAACTTATCAAGACCAACAACTGGATATGCAGTTATATAACTTTATCCTATCAAATTATATAATAAACAAAGATTGCTTGACAAATGGCTAGGAAGCATCTATCTATCCATGAGAGAATTTACAATTCCTTAGAAATAAACATGGTACTGAATATTAATTATTATTAATCATTTCTAACTTTTTCATATGACAAATGACTTTTTCTGGGGCCAATGAAATAGGACGAATGAACGCAAATGTGCAATCCAATCACTGATTGCAAAGATTAGGCATAATATGCAGGACGAATGATAAAGGCACATTTTCGCTCATCAAGTAGGACAACAATGAGTCCTCTACCCTCCATTGATTCCATTCTTCAATTTCCTATTTAGGTTTCAAACTTCACCAAAGCAAGATGGTACACTCACCAGCAATAGAAATCAATATAATATAATTAACCACAATCTCGCTGAAAAATTCAGGTGCAAGGTGCCAAGAATTCTAAAGCCCACAATCATACAAAACGATGCCTGAATAAGCTAACTCATTAAATTAATTTACTTCTCATCAAATGTCAATTGTCAATAAAATGAATTCCAAAACCAGGAGGCCAAATGTTCAACCAGGTATGTTCACATGATCCAGTCAATCTATATCAGACATCCATAAGCCCAACGAAATATCACCCATTCATGCATAAAAACTTCCAACAAATCTATCCATAAACCAAAAGAGAAATTTCTAAAGACGCTTCCAAGAAAGATGATGATTTTCCAAGGGACAAGCACGTCAAACAACTAACCTTCATGCGCCAAGTTAAAATTGACATAACCATAACCAAGTGATCGCCTAGTGCTCAAATCCCTACAAACCCTGACGGAGGCAATCTGACCAGCTTGGGTAAACAGATCGTAAAGCTGCGATTCTGTAACGTTGACATCAAGATCTCCAACATAGAGCGACGTCGTCACAAACTGGTTGGCCCCACCAGTTGCCGCAGCACCGTTAGCTCCCTGAACCACATTTTGATTCGGAACCTGAACTTGAGCCATCTCAACTGATAACACCTAAATCGATGATGAACTTAATCGATTCTTCCTTTTCTCTACCAAAAACTTCCTTAGTTTTCCCTTTTTTTTCCTTTTTTTTTTTTTGTGTATAATTCTCTTCCCTCTCCTCTAGTAATACAAAACAATACACAGCCAAAGGAAGAACGAAAAAAAAAAAGCCTAGATAGCTCTCACAGCGAACGAGAAGAACAAAAGGGAGTGAACAAAATCCGATATTTTTCTTTTGGGGTTTTTTTGTTTTAATAGAAAAGAGCGAGGAGGAGAGGGAAGGGAGTGAATGAATGATATGGTCGGAGGCCCGACGCGAAATAACGGCCACCAGAGACGGTGGCGCGTGAGAATAACGAAAGACAAAGAAGGTGTGAAGGAGAGGGCAGGTTAAACTGCACTGAGAGAGAGAAAGAGAAGGAAAGAAATGGAAGGAAGAGAGGTATATAGGAAAATCAAATGGAAGGGAAGCGTAAACCCTAGGGAGAGCAAGCAATCTAGCGAGGACGATGTGGACCGTCCGATCTGAGATGGTGTGGGGCCCAGTGACGATGACACATTGACAGCCTATTGGTTGTGGTGATGGAAAAAGTGAGGAAACCAATAAGGAAATAGGGGGAGGAGGATTTTCGCAGACAAGTGAGAATGAGGAAGGAAGCTGAGAGTTACAGAGACAGACAGGTTAAGGAAGCTGAAGATTCCAGATTAATTGTGTGTGTATATATTAAGCCAGGAAAATTATCGGGTAAATCATAGGGCAAACTTTATTTTATTGTAATAGATTTTTTGAATAATTCTTATCACTCGCCAATCACAAATTAGTTACGCATTCTCATCGTGCTATTTTCTCTTATTTTGAAATGGACGGATGATATTAACATACTGTAGCACTTGGTGATTAATAAGGTGTGGGTTGGGCAGGGCGGACCCCTGCCCGATGCCTTGCCCAAAACATGAGTGGGCTCCATTTTACAGCCCACCGCCCGCCCTATCCATTAGAAGCCCATATCATTTCGGGCTGGGCAAGGCTAGGGCAGATAGGGCGAGCATCATGCCCATGTGATCACTCCTTAGAATGGTTTAATCAAGAATGAAAAATGGAAAGTTATTGTTATTTGTTGACCCATAAAAATAAGTTATAAATATTATATATATAATATGCTATATATATCAAAATATTATAATTATTATAACATGTTAACATGTAATATAAATATATAATATTAATCATGTATTAAAAATATATATAATATTATTTATTTTGTGGGTAGGGCAGCATACCATGCCCGATGCCCGCCCCGCTCACAAACATGCCCATTTTTCGTTTGGCCTATTTTTTTTGGGTTGGACCAGATATTTTTTGTTCGGGCAAGGGCGGGCGCCCCGGGCGGCTGGGCTACATGAACACCCTTAGTGATTAATAGGAATTAAAAAAATGATTATATTTAGATCTTTTAAAATCAAAAAATTATGGACTGGGATTATTCGTTGTGCTTTTAGAATTACTTTATAACTATATTATTGTTTTTATGAAACTATTATTCTTTATTTTAAAAAAATGAAAATATTTTTGATGAATTATATATTATTTGATGATAAAACTTAGATGATGAAATAAAATTAACCCAGGAGCCTGATAAATATACTAAATATCAATCAAATAAATTTAAAATATCTAAAATCATAACAATCCCAATTAGAAAAACAAATTCATTACCAAAGACCTTATAGTCTCCCAATCCAGCGGCATCTCCTTGTAAGTGAAGTGTTACTGATTTAGTTTAATCGCATCCTCATCTCTCTACCTCTACCCTTTCTTCTATTTATGGCTGTTCAATGCTATGCTCCTAGGATAGTACCTTCTTGTTCCAACTCCATCCACCTTCGTTCTCATTGTCAGTTGTTTTTCTCTTGTCAATTTTATGTGACATCTCCTTCCTCCCTCTTTTATTCACGCTGACTCTCCTTTGCTTTTTCCTTTCTGTTTTCTTTTCTCTTTTTCAATCCGCCTTTCTTATGTGGCTTTGTCTTCAGTTCTTTTTAAAAGGTGTGTGTGTGTGTGTCAGTTTCCCTAATTTATTAGAGTTATCTGCACTTAACTCAAATTTGAAGAATATTATTTCTACACAAAAAGTAAAGTTTAAAGGTCCGTTGTAACAAAGTGATCTTGGAAGTTGATTGCAACATATTTTTTTTTTTTACCATAATTGCAAAATACTGAAAGATTGCAAATTACAGAAAAAATTAGATTTGCATGTTTGGAAATGACAGACAGTTCTACAAAGACATTTTGTCTCTTCTAGTATTTCAAATTGGGTTCTCGCTTCATTTTGCTTCATTTTACTTGTAGAGATTATCATATTATAGTTGAAGCTTGTAAAGGAGAGTGCCCAATTGGTGTTGGCTATTTTAGTCTCCTTTCATGTTTTCTTCTTCTGTCTTGCTGTTTTCTGTGTTTGTTTCAGTTCTGTAAGCTTATGTGCTTCAGAACGTTGTTCACTGATTCCTTTCTTTAATGGAAGAAAGCGTATTATTTAGTTAGAAAAGGTCCCTTGTCACATTAAAATTCATACAGTTTAGTTGCACATTTTTTGGTGGTGACATGTTATTGTTTACACATTAATTAATGCTAGAGTTTTGTCAGATTTAGTTTGCAAATCACTAGTTATTCGGTAAATATTTTAATGTTTAATTCGTGGAAGTTTATAACATAACATTTTTTACATAATAACAGTGGTCTTATATATATAGCAGAACTTTTTTATTAATGGTGCCAAGTACACGGGAGAGAATGACCGCGAACGGACTCATGAAGAAGGTTAGCATCAATTCGTGACATCGTTATAATTTAAGGGCCCGATTTGTGCGGGGGGGAGACGAGAGAAATTGGGCAGAATATCATTTTTTAATTGGATTGTAAAAATTAGAGAAGCGGGTTAAAAGTTTTAAATTAATTTTGTTACTCTTTTATTTTATATCTTATATTTCTTATAATATTATAACCTCATTACTTCAATTTTTAAAAATTTAACTCACAAAAACTTTCCCTCCCTTCTCTCCAAGTCCCTCGTATCAAACAGACTCTAAGATCTTAATTTTAACTCTAATTTTCTTAAATTATGAAGTGTTGTAGTGCAAATTTATTCCAAAAGTTTTATTCAGAAGAAATGTTACCTTAAAAGTTTTTTGAGTAACGCTACTCGGAAAGTATTAAATGGGTTTATCGATGACAAATTAGTAGCTAACTCAAATTTTTTAAATGGTCAACATTAGTTTTTTAATAAAACTATGCAATATTACTACGTTGTACAAATTTTAGAGTGACACTAAAAACAAAAAATTTTTAAGCAACGATGCGTTTGAGCAAGAACTTTTAGAGAAAATTTTGCACATTAACCCATGCACACTAAAAATCTTTCAAAAATCTTGATTTGACATTAATCATTTTCAGGTTTTTTGAAATAAAGGGTTAAGATGTAAATTTTCTTTCAAAATTTCCACTTAAAACCATCAGATATCAGGATTTTTTTGGTGCAATGTTACTCTTGAAACATCCAAATAAGAGCAAATTCACCCCACCATCAAAGAAGTTAATTTTGAAGTTCTCCTTTTTAGCTAGGCTAACATAACTAAAACACCCTCAACCTATCACTGTATACTTAAATTAGATCTTTAAAAAAAATGCTAACATTGCAACATTAATAATTTGATTATTCCATCATCCGTCCTTTGAAGTTAGGAGAGATTCAACTAGAAAACCCATTATCTTCGATCATTGTTTTGAATGGGATCAGTCATATTATATTTTTTCCCCCTTATTCAATGGGAAAAATTACATTGTTTTGAAGTTAAAAAAGTAGCAGACCATCATACACACACACACTCTTATATATGTGTGTGTTTACGTAACATTTTTTTTTATATTGGATTAAGTGTGATTTGTATTTCAATATTCTATATATTTGTGGATTAATACTTTTTTAAAACTATGATTTTACTAGTGATCGGTCTGATTTCAAGTTCACTTTGACCAGTAATAAGTCGGATTTGCAGCAACTTGTCTTATTTTCAAAGTAAATGAGATTATGCAGGCTAGAAAGAGTTGTCAATCGTAAAATCGACCTAAATTGATGATGCCGTGATTGAACTTTGGATAAAGATCGCTTATGGGTAATGGGTATTGATTTTCGAATTGGACTTTTTATTTTAAAAAATCTAATGGAAACTTCCTACAGACCAACGCAATAGACTCCAGAATCTTGTCTTTGTGGCCAAGAAAAAGAAAAATAGCAGGGGTTAATTGTTGTTGAACCTATACTCAATTTTAGTTTTAATCTCTGAACTTTAAATTTGTTGATTTTGATCCTTAACTTGGCCCCATTTATAATTGTTGGTCCATGAAATTAAATTTGGTGGTTTTACTCTTTTAACTTTGTACTCTTTATACCTTGTGATTCCTAAACTTTAAATTGTGCGGTTTTAGTCCTTCCAACTTTATATCGTTTATAATTATTAGTTGCTGAGATTTGAAAAAGAATTGATACTGCATTTAACGTTGTTACTTTTACCTTGTAGCATTGACACCTTTAAATTACTTTACCTTGGGGTCCTACCTTTGTGGCCAAGAAAAAGAAAAACAATCAAGGGTTAATTGTTGTTGAACTTTTACTCGATTTTAGTTTTAATCTCTAAACTTTAAATTTAAATTTGGTGGTTTTACTCTTTCAACTTTGTGCTTTTTGTAACTTGTGATCATTGGACTTTAAATTATGCAGTTTTAATCCTTCAACTTTATGTAATTTATAATCATTAATTAGTTACTGAGATTTGAAAAAGAATTGATACTACATTTAACGTTGTTACTTTTACCTTGTAGCTTTGACGCCGTTTAATTGCTTAAATGTTATAAAAAAACACAAATTTAAAAAATTAAAACCACCAATTTTAAAGTTTAGAAACTAAAACTAAATAGTCATTGTCGACAGAGTAGGGACTGTCATTAGCAACTTATTGACGTCAGCACCACGTAAACAAAATTAACACTATCAAATCCAACATCAAGTCCTTTTCAAAGTTTAGAGACAAAAGTTATAAACAACACAAAATTAAAAGACTAAAACCATTGAATTTAAAGTCAAATGATCAACAATTATAAATTATACAAAGCTGAACGATCAAAGTTACAGAGTTTAAAATTCATTGTCCAACGTTATATATATAGTAAAAAGTAGGGCTGTTCAAGACTGTCCCGTCCCGGTCCGTCCCGGCCATTTCGGGACGGGACAGAGTGCAGTTTCGGGACGGGACGGGATCGGGACGACCCCGTCCCGTCCCGTCCCGAATATATATGTTCATATTTTTTAAAAAAAAAAATACATGTGTCATCTGTCTCATGTATAAGTATATATGACTTTTTTTAAAAAAAAATATAACTCTAACTTCTAAACTAAATTTCAACCATTCATCGATCTCAAATTTCTCGTCCGCCGCCACTATACTCTATGTGTAACACATTACATTTGAAGTTTTTTTCAAACTCTATTTAAATGTGTAGTTGTTGCTACTTTTTTTGCTCTAATTATTATGTTTTTTGTTTATTATGTATTAATATGGAGTGCTTATGGCACTGGAGGAGATTTAATTATGCTATAAAATCACCCACTAAGTGTGTTGCTCTGCAAAAAAAAAAGTTTTTTGAGCCAATTTTTTTTAATTGATAAAAAATTTCGGGACAAGACCTGTCCCGTCCCGGTCCCGTCCCGATCGAGACCGGGACAAGTTCGGGACGGGACGGGAACCCCGTCCCGAACACTTTTCTTCGGGACGGGACGGGACGGGGTCGTCCCGGTCCCGTCCCGTCCCGTGAACACCCCTAATAAAAAGTTGAATAACAAAAACTACCGAATTTAAAGTTTAGGGACTAAAAACAAAATCAGACGAAAGTTTTATGATCAAAAGTGGTATTAACCCAAAAATCAACGTAATGAACAATCAGAAATGTTGACACTTCCATCCATAGTTTCATTGTCAACTCAAAAGGCCTGAATTTGTTTCTTTCCACTCGTTTTTCACAAATAATGAAGAAGCCTGGCTATTTTTCTGTAATATAATATATAAAACGCTGAAACTTATAAGATGTTCACCATAATTTTTCCATAAGAATTTTATACGCCCCAGGGAACGACATAATAACAAAGAAATATTATTAGATCTATACGCGTGTCTTGGAGTGGAGCAAAACGACATGTCTATATGTTTATACTTATAGGCATTATGTATAAGAAAAATCACAACCAATCCTAAACAAGGGAATTAATCACAATCAGGTCTCATAAGTTGTCAATACAATTCCTTGAATTATCAACGTTAGCCCATTCACTTGTCATGTGACCTGATTGTAATTAATTCCTTTATTTGGGATCTGGTTATAATTTTTCCTATAAAAAATGCTCATAAATATTCTGTAAGGAGCTGCTTTTATCCTAAAATTTAACATGATGCAAGTTTATTTATCAACTCTACAAAGAACAATGCAAAAATTTTCAATTCGTTACAAGACCGAACTTTACTCTAGAGAGGGATGTAGGTTCCACTTGTTGTGTCACATATAGATGTGTTGGGGACAGCATTACCCAACAAGTACTCCACAATTATGCAATGTTGCCCATGAACCATTAAATGCGATGGAAAAAAAAAATCCTCAATTCATAACAGAGGCACATGTTTGCAAGCATTGATTGTCAATCCCCTTGGATGAATAGATGCAGGAGGAAAGAGTTACTAATCAATCTAATTACGAGATGAGTTCGAAGTACATTTATGACTGTGGCTATGAGACATGACAGCATAAAATGTTGTATCTAGAGTTTCTATTGGCTAGGATTAGTTTCAGAACATATATTTTCAGATGAGCACTTCATTTAAAGTAGAATTTCAACCCTTTTAACATACACAGTTTTTTTTTTTTTGGTTGCATTAAGTCAAATTTATTAAAATCAAATAAAACATTACATCTAGAAAGGGCTCCCATTACTGTTTAACATATTAGTGGGAGACCCAAAGCAAGTATTGTTGGCAGAAGCACGTACAGAATCACAGTAATCTGAGTCGCGTCCTCAGGGACACTGTCCTATAAAGTTATTCCGCAACCACCGGCAAGACTGGATGCGGCACTCCCCAGGATTAAACAGATCCTTCCTGCAAGAGCAAGGGAACAGAACAGCGAAAGAATATAATAGCTCAGCAAGAAAAGAAAACAGAGGAGGAAGAAAGAAGGAGCTTGAAAACTCAAGAGCTTGGTGCTTTGAGCCTTCAGCAAACTCTTCCTTTTATAGGCAACAGATGCATATGAACGTTGGGCCCAATTTAAACACATTGATGACCATAAATCTTTAGTTACGATTATCACCATAATCACACAATCGGTTTTGAACGTTGGCACCATAAAGACGACGGTTTTGCAAACGCTTGAAGCACAGAAGGAGATCTGAACATTGCCATCATTGATACAAATGTTCAGGAAATTAATCCAGACGTTAAGATCCTCTGTGCCCATGTAATTGAAGATCCAAGGCATTAAAAATGAAATCCCAAGCGCGCCCGGGGGGGGGGGGAAATCACCGGATTTCCACTACGTTTGCCTCTCAATGGCCCATCCTTGTGCGCGCGAGACCCACTCCTCCTTAGGCCCATTTACTTGTGCTAAGACATAAGGTACATTATATACTCTTATATCCTCCCTATTCCAAGTAATGTGGGACTTCTCCCAATTTGACACACCCATTAAAACTCTTAAAATTCCAACAAATATAAGGGTAGATGAAAATAAAAGAAAGTATAATATATAATATAAAATAAATGGATCTAATTGCAAACTCTAATCAATAGTAGCTTTCAAATCTTGAGCCAAAATCCAAAGTTAACACTTGATCTCTGTCACCCACCCCATGCAGTGTTGCCGATGAACCAAAGATGAAAATACAAAAGTCAAAGCGAAAGGCTTAATTGGTCTAAGGAGTAATATCGCTGGAATCCTTGATTATATCCAAAGATTCACGACGTCTACCCCAAAAGTGTTAAAGAGAAGCCTAGCTAGTAAAAAGCATCCTTAATGAAGCTTAGAAGTTGGAAGCAATAAGTGCCATAAGCTTGAGATTGAACAAAAAGTAGTAGCAGCAAACTATAATCAGAACAAGCAAGAGCCCAATTAGGGCATTGTTCTAATTTCCTACCAAAGGCAAATTAGCATGAATTAAAGAACAAACAAGACACAAAGTAGCCTAATAAAAGAAACCAAAATAAAAACTAATATGAGCAGCCTATAATTTGAAATGCAACTGACATTACCAATCCCAGAGCTAACATATGTTATGGAAAAAAGGAGAAATAAATACTATCAAACAGCAAAAGCAACGAGAAATTCTAACATTCACAGTTAATGTTTGGCCAATATGTGCTTCTATTATGGCTTTGGGAATTTTGTCACCATTATTTAGGGTTTACAGGTGAAATGATACCGTAATGTAGTACTTTATGAAATTTTGGTCCCTAGCCTATGTAAAGTGGCACGTGATTGCCAAAAACTTTCATTATGGATTCCGCCAAGATAATTTAATCGGCACTTTTAGAGTTTAAAGTTGATTGGTAAAATTGCAACTAATTAACTCAAGTTTAGAATGTCAGCAACCTCCCTCACATAATACAAACCATTATTTATATTTTGGGTTAGAATTATTGTTGAGTTTGATTAAATTTTATTTTAATCTATATAATTTCAACTCAATTTGTTTCGATCTGTATAATTTCATAAAAATTAGATGAGTTTAACAAATATTCCTTATGTTTCTAACAAGTTATGGTACCTATTCACAAATGCAAACAGAATTCTAATGAAACTATACAGATACAGACCAACTATTTGACATTAGAAGGACTTAAAAAAAAAAAAATCAATCAAATTGTAAGCACAAAAACAATATCAACTTTGATATTTATGTCCTCCTTTTATATTTTCATGATTGGTGTGATAGTTGTTGCACAAATATCTTACGAGCATACATTTTATTCGGTCTGGAACTTACTTACTTAGCTTTTCACTTACCTACCTCCATTTAGATTAAACTACATCTTTTATTAAAAAAAACTGTATGGGATAATCATTTTACCTCTAAAACAGAAAGCATTAATTTCGGGAAAATTGTTGGATCATAGTTTTTTAATGAAACAATAAAATTTTATCTAAGTGGAGGTAAGTAGACTGACAATTAAGTGAAGAGGTTCCAGATTGTATTTATTTTGGGAAAATTCAGGTCTCTTGCAGTCCTGCTTGTTATTTCCATGCATATTTATATTATACTTTTTTTTTTTATATAAGACAAATTAGACACACCCCTCCCCTAAGGGAGGAGGGAACTTACTCACCAACTACACACATATCCACACCCCTTTCAAGGTGGGAATAGAACCAATGACCTCTCCTATAAAACAAAAGGCATGGGATGAAGCTCTTGACAAATACTCCTCTAGTCCTATTTATAGGGTAGAGAGAGAAGATTTTATTTGGTCCTATATATAAGTCACCTCATTAAATATTTAGTGTGAATGTACAAGTTTACCCTTCATTTATTATGTGTTGACTTTATTTTCATGTGGTATAGTTGATATTTAATATGGGTAAAGTTGTAAATTTGTTGGATTTTAGTGGAATGTTAATGAGTTTTAAGGCTTTCTTTGGTCTGTGTGAAATATGCTGGAAGTGATTTATAAATAGGATCAGATAAGTATTATACTTTACAAATATTAGTTAACATCCCTTTCTAACATAAGAGTTCAATTTTAGTTCTAAATATAACATTTTCATTAAATTTATCTCTTATATTTATCATATTTCTTCAAACTAATTTGTCCAACTCACAAATTGATATATAAGTTAATCATGCACTCGAATTTTTCTGAAATATAACATAATATATATATATATATATAAATATGATATAATTGAATAATTTATTCAGTTTTTCAAATGAAATAAATTACTAGTCAAACTGTATTGAGTACCGGATTTTGTAATTCTTAAGAAAACAGAAAATGACAATTTTGGATTCAAACAATGCAACGTAACCCCGTTTGTCAACTTTGAATATTCCCAGGCTTGATTAATTTCTATATGGACATTGGAAAAATAAGGAAAAGAACAAAATAAAACAAAACCCACCGGCTTCGCTATTTCCTCTTTTCTGTAAATATTTTCTTTTGTTTTTTTTTTCTCCCTCTTAATTATATAGTTGTTGGACTGTTAATTTTGCTTAAAAAAAATACTTATAAATGTTTCTAATTTTAAAAAATCAATCCGACATATAATTCAATCTTCTAGAAGGAAATATTATATATAAACTCTCAACATAGAATCTAATATTTTAAAAATATCATGTATTAACTCTCAATTTTTTAAATGTCTTTTCTTAAGCTTCATTAAAGATGGCGTCTCAACTCTCAATACAGTAGTAATATTTTAAAATTAGATTAGATTCCTCATGACTTGTTGGAACTTGTTATTCCAAATCTATAGAAATGAAAGCTTGCTCTTTTATAGTAGTTAGTTGTCAATGAAAATATAATCATCATTATCAAATGTAATTATGTGACAACTATCAATTATAGAGAATAAAATAATGATGTAAAAACATACTTCCTCCTCCGATCCTAATTCTAAGATCAAGTTAACCTTTTTTTTTTTAAATTAAGGAAACAAAATAGACCACGAAATTTTAACATATACTATTGTAATTAGATTATACGTTAGCTAATAAGTAAAATAAATTGGTTTTGATAAAAAAAGATGAATATAAATTATTTAAAGTGATTTATTTTTTTATCCTTAATTTTTCCAAAAAAAAGTTAACTTAATCTTATAATTAGGACAGGAAGGAACTATTGGGTTGGATCTTTCATACCAACTCCATTTATATTTTATAGGCTTGTTAGGTCATAGCCTTTTTATAATGCATTTGTAACATTTTTAATTTAGCTTCTTATTGTAAGTATTATCTTTTCACACATAAGTGCTTTTTTAATATCTACAGATATTGATTTTATAGTAATTATATGGGACTTAAACATGTAATATGAACCGGTGGAAGGTGGTGATTCAGACTTATCGCTTTGAACTTTTGGATCTGATTGAGTAAGACCCGAGAATCGGCATCCTTAAACCAGTCTATTTCAAGAAATTAGATCATGCCATCATCGTGATTGAGAAGTATCTATTAAAGGATGTAGCAGAGTGCCAAATATGGCTAGTACTGCATCAACGAAAAATGCTTTGAACAATTATGATGCCGTGGTGTTTCTCTCCTCCTCGTCTATGTTTTTTTTTTTTTTTTTGCCAACATCCTCCTCCTATCTTTTTACTTTCTCTACCTCTTTCTAAATATAAGACATATTTACCTAATTTGATTAAATTAAGGATATTATTTAAGTTGGTTAAAATCATATGGTATTTCCAAAACACCCTAACTATTTACATTTATTCCAATCCTTCATTTTTAGTTTGTTTATTATTGAGGAGTATCAATGGAGATAATTAAAAAAAAAAGGACAAAAATTAGAAAGAGGTCTTATATTTAGAACCAAATTCACATATCCAAATAGTTTTATATTTAGGGGTGGAGGAGTAGTATTTATGCCTCTTATGAATAAGTAGTGCTATGATGTTAAAAAAAAAAAGCTGTTTCTAGTAATTATTGTACTTCCTCTGATCCTAATTATAAGATTACTTTGACTTTTTTTTTTTGGAAAAATTAAGGATACAAAATTAATCACTTTAAAATATCTATAGTTATCTTTTTCTCCTCAAAACCAATTTACCTCACTTATAAACTATCATAAAATACAATTACATGTAACATACATTAAAATTAAATGGTCTATTTGGCTTCCTTAATCCCCACAAAAAAAGTTAAAGTAATCTTATCCTCCCTCCGGTCCTAAATATAAGACCACTTTGACTTTTTTTATGGAAGTTAAGGAAGCAAATTAGACCACTAAATTATAATATGTCATATGTAATTAGATTATATGTTAGTTTATAAGTAGAATAGAGTGGTTTTGAGGAAAAAAGATAACTAAAAATAATTTAAAGTGATCAATTAATTTCAATTAATATTAATATTGGTGCGACCAAAAAACATTCAATGTTTGGCCAAAAAAAGAAAAATTCAATTATTCCTTGTCACCGACCCGACTTTTCTCCGTGTAGTGGTAATAGAATCCGCGTTCAACGGAAGCAGAGCGAAGGTAAAGTACGTATGCGTCACCTACTTTGATCTCTCTTTCTCTCCTCACCGATCGTATAATATATAGCTTAATAGTGATTCTTGTTTCTTTAATCCTCTTCTTTCACCTCATACTCTCTCTTTCGATTCAACCCAGATTCCATTATATTTCTTCAATTTCATTAAAATTAATTAATGGCTTCCATTAATTTGACCACCACGCTTCCTCTCACTCGCTTTTCTCCCTCTTCTACCCTTTTCACTCACCAATGCCATTCTGGGCATTCCCTTTTCGCGCCTTCCTTCCTTAAAGGACGCCGTTTTCCCATGCCCCTTGGGTCTTCTTCACCCCTTATCAATTCTGTTCCAGTACCAGTACGGATCAGTACCTGAATTGTCCTTGTTATTCCTCCTGTGCATTCATGTTCTGGGTTTTTTTTTTTTTTTTTTTATTTATGTGGGGATTTTATTTTTCAGCGTAGGAATGGAGCGTACAGAGTTGCTGATTTCATGACCAAGAGGGAAAACTTGCACGTTGTGAAAATCAACACTACTGTTGAGGAAGGTTGGTACTACTGCGAATTTATATGGGTCTCTACCTCATGTGTTGTGTTGTTCTTTTCTTTCCACTATGTTCATACGCTTTTCTTATTTTTTGTTACAGCGTTGGAGGCTCTAGTTAATAACAGAATCAGTGGTCTTCCCGTGATAGATGATGATTGGAATTTGGTAATTTTTCATTTGGTTTGACCATGCTAATAATAATAATAATAATAATAATAATAATAATAATAATAATAATAATAATAATGTGAACTAACATTTATATTATTTTACTGAATATGGTAATGGTGGGTAAAGTATAAATATACTGGATGACTTGCGGCTTCTTATGAACGGACAGTTTCAAGTATCAAGCTTTCTTTTTCTTATCAATTAATTTGAATGCTTTTTCCCCTTTTATTTCTTGATTAGCTTCGTTTTCTGAATATCGCTTAGGTCAATAGGGCTGCCTTTCTCCCTTTGAGATGTAGGTTAAGAATAAAAAGTCTAATCAAATTGTCAATAAGGCCATTCTTAGAGTAGTATAATATTTAAGCTGCTGTTTTTAAGATCGTTCGATTTGATAATAGTATAGTTGAGATAAACTGTACATTTTGCCCTGACATTGGTCCCTCCTACTTGCTCTTACTTGGTGCATAGTTGGTCTCCATTGTTTCAATTCCTCATTTGAAATTTCTTTTTGGTATGCAGGTTGGTGTTGTCTCAGATTATGACTTGTTAGCCATTGATTCGATATCAGGTAATATAAACATTTTTATTTGGAAAGTGGAAATATTATTTCATCTCACTTTGTCCACGTTTTAGGCAGCATTAACATTTCTCATAACTACTATCAAAGTAAATGGAGGTCTATCTATGTAAGCCGATAGAAATGTGTACAATGTGTTCTTTACACTAGTTTGATGGACATGTGTGAACTGTTAGCAACTTAGCATTGAAAGATTGGAGAATGGGGGTACAGTAGTGTAAATTTTGGAGGACACTTCATACTGTTGTAGATTATTGCATATGACTCATTCTCTTAGATGGTAGATAACCACTAGACACTTTCATGTGTATTTGTACCATACGAAAGAGAAGGCTTAAATTGGTTACAGGCCAAAATGGTGGTTTTAATATTCTCTACAAGTCTGAAAGTCAGCCACTCTGAAATTAGATTATTGTACCAACGTTTGTAAATCAATTACTCCACATGTATCCGGTTTTAATTCTAATTTTATCGGTCGAGTCTATCATTAGGCAGATGTCAGCCTCACCTTTTATTTCATCTGGAACTAATCCGAGAGATTCAGATGTTATTATGTTGTTGTTCTCTGCTTTTTTTTTTTTTTTTGTGTATACTGCAAATTTGGCACTGAAATTTCTTCTTGTGGCTTTAGGTGGCAGCCAATGTGAAACAAGTTTGTTTCCTGACGTGGATAGTTCTTGGAAAGTATGTCATATTCGTTCTATACTTCTATATACTGTTTCTTGATTGTTGTTTATGTTGGATTCAACTATTTATGTTTTCATTGTACTGTTTTGTGAAATTTTGCTCTGTTCCATAGCATTGCTGACAATCATGAAATGTTTCTTTATCAGACTATTTTACTTAATGATTGGATAAAACATGGAATCACTGACTAGAAGTTGTTTGTTTCATGGTAATGTGGTTGATGAGTTTGATGCAAGATCTATTCTGTTCATATTATGGTAAAAATGACGTTTACAAACTTCATCTCTTTTGCTTCCATGATTTGCAAATTGCAATAGAGTAGTGTTTCTTCTCTTCATTTATTCCCTCCCTCCTGCCTTTGTTTTCTGCAAAGAGGAATTGTATATGTTTACGTATTATCCAGAAAAGTCATTTGTTCTATGTTTGAAGTAACAAATTCATTTTCACGCTCGCATCTTTTAAAGTCACTGAATAATAAGGCAGCACATGTCTGAGTAAGCAGTATTTTTAAATAAACCGATTTTCTTGATCTGCAACTAGAGTTATATGTTGAACACATGAGAGACTGTATTTGTGTGTATCAGTTAGCAGTCACCACTCCAGCATTAGCATTCTGCAATTTCTAATTACTATTTGTATGGCAGACATTCAAGGAGCTACAAAAGCTTCTTAGTAAGACTAATGGCCAAGTTGTGGGTGACGTAATGACACCAACCCCACTTGTTGTTCATGAATCCACTTGTCTAGAAGATGCTGCCAGGTAAGGAATTTGCATACCAGCTCCATGCCATTGACTTCTGTCTTTAATCTCAGTATTTCTTACTCACTATTTTTTTTCTTATTTATAAGATCACTGTTGCCAACTAAATGCCACTATTTGATTTCACAAGTTTTCAATGAATCTATCAGCACGAGTTCCTTGATGTCTGACCTCATTACTTCTCGTGTTAGGTTGTTGCTAGAAACAAAATATCGCAGATTACCTGTAGTAGATGAAGTTGGCAGGCTGGTAAGAAGATTGTATATCTCTCGTTAAAATATTAGTTCTTTTTTATTCTGGCTGTTGTCTCTGACTGATCTTTTGTTTTACTGTCATTTAGGTTGGACTTATTACAAGGGGGAACATTGTGAGAGCAGCTTTACAGTCAAAACGTGCCAGTGAGTGATTAGAAGCCCTTATGTTGTGGTTTTTGGAATATCGTTTGAGCAAATCTGTGGATAAGTTTGAGAGTTCATTGGTGGTGATGAAGGCAACTTTTGATGTTACCATTCAAAGGAAGTGGGGATTGATCGATCTGCTTCCTTGATATGCTATACGAGCTTACTTATACATAATGTAGGCAAGTTACATAGGCTTTTATTTTACGATATTTTGGGCAGGAATACTACATCATTTTGAGACTTTGAACTTTTACATTGTAAATGGCTCCGCGTTTTGTAGTTATTAATCCAATTCGTCTTGTCATGATATATATTTATATATATATATATATATATATTATATAGATTATAGATAAAATTCCAACATTCGAAAACCTTGTATACCAATCTTCTGTAGAGATCAATATCCAATACCCTTGTTATGGGAGAATTAAGAAGGCATGTTAATCTATGTCAATACATATAACTAATATACTCCCTCCTCCTTCGATCATAAATATAAGATCAAATTGAATTTTTTTTGTGGAAGTTAATGAAGCCAATTAGACAGTTTAAATTTGACATTTGTTACATGTAATTAGATTATATTCCTAAATATAGTATTTAAATTATATTTATTATTTCTTCTCAAAACTTATAAATGTTAATTTATAAATAAGGTAAATTAGTTTTGAGAAGAAATAATAAATATAAATGCTTTCAAGTGGTCAATTTTGTATTATTAATCTTTCTAAAAGTCAACTTGATCTTATAATTAGGATCGGATGAAGTAGATATTATGATTATGATCAAGATATTAAAAGATACTATTACATCCATGCTTAAAAATTCTATTTATAAATTATGAACTATTTGATTGATTTCTCAAACTCTTTCAATTATTTTGAAGCTAGACGGAGAATAATTCGAAGTGTGGGGATTATATCTTAATTGAAGAATCATTAGAGTGCTATATTACATATCATTACAGAGCTCACCGAAATTTTTTAAAACGATACAAGTTTTAAACAATGTAACAACTATCAATCAATATAACCTCTAAATCTTGTACTAACACCGTTAACAAATCTGTTAAGTCTATACATTTTATGTTAACACCGTTAACAAGTTGGTTACTCATAAATATCATGTGATAATGTGTAATCAAACTATTTTATGATTATTCTCATATTATGTTCATTATATTTATTTTGAGACTCTTAATTTGTCCTAGGTGATGATTTAGTTTTTATTGTGACTTATCGTATGCTTGTCAGTTTATATACCTTGATAATTTAATGATAAATGTGTGTATCCTTTCATCTTCTGTGGTCCATATATATGTTGCCTTACCCTCCCTGGTTGCTTAGCTTGCCCATGATCTGCTTCATGGTTCCATATTGTTTCATCTTCTATGTTCATTGTACTATGATTTTATTAAAGTGGCTGTGATTGATGTTTTTTCCTTTTTGTGCAGGGATGGATGCAACAAGTTTTCTCTCATACTTGTCATTGCTTGGTTTACCAATGAATATTTAACAGTTCAATTGTTCTTAGAAATCATAATCTTTTAATGAGTATTTGTATCTTTTGTCTTACATAATCTTAATCATGTGTTTTAGTGATGAATATGCGTATTCTTTCATCTTCTACAATCTTAATAGTAAATATGTGTATCAAAATTATTTGTGTTTAAGAACGTGGTTTATTAACATTGAATTTGTATCATACTGTGAGTGACACTGACTCATTCATATTTGCTGATTTATTTATTTCTTTCGCGTATTGTAAGGATATTTGCAGCAGATTCTTTTGAGGTGGTCAGCGCTCAATACATTTGTATTTGAAAATCTTGAGTTACTTCATGATGTTTATACACACATTGGATGCTCTTTGGAATGAAGAGAACCTTTCTCATAAGGGTTTTAATGCTAGATATAGTGGAAGAAATTTGGAATAATGTATTGTTTGTGTTGGTAGTTTTGTTTGATAGTTCTTCTACTTTTTTTGGGTTGATGGTTTGAATTATGTGCACATTATCTTTTGGTCATATATATTCATTGTGTTTTACAAATATTAAGGGTGTTGTGTTATTCCTTTAAAATAATCATTGAAGAATATATTATTACATTTTTGTTTCTTGCAATTGAAAAGTTAAATATGGTATTCTTTTCAATTATAGTGTGTTGTGTACATGTATATATGTGTACAATTGAGGGGTTTGGATCCCTGAAATTTGTATTTAGTGTTTTTTAATAAGGATTAGGGGGTATTGTCTATTATGAATGTATTTATTGGTTTAAGGTAACTTTAAATTTCAAAATTTTAATAATACTTGAATTATTTAACGATGCTCGAAAGGTCTCATTATAATGAAATTCTAAGTGTAACATCCTAAAAATTAATTGAGGATTTGTGAGGGTAAATAGGAATTTATTAATGATAAATGATGGATTATGAGAATATTTGAAGGATTTTGAGGATTTTAAAGGCCTAGTTTCTCCCTTATTTGGACAATAAAATTTTTGGGAGAGATTATTTTTAGGCTCAAAAGAGGTTAATATGGGAGGAAATAAATAAAGGATATTATGGGAAAATTTTGAGAGTGAAAAGAAAATTTTTTGTTCAAAAGAAATATCTTATTTGAGAATTTTAGGGTCTAGTAGTGTAGTTTTCTCTTTCCACTCTGCCGACACTCAGTTCCTCGTCAATAACTTGTCACTGTGCATCAATTATTATTCCTCAACCAATCACATTCAACTACTATTTATATATATTATTATCATATTATTATTATATTATATTATTATTTTACTATTCATCAAATATATATATATACTCCCTCTCCGTCTCACTCCCTGCCTCACTCTCTCACTCTCACACACTCTCTCTCTCTTTTCTCTCGTCTCTCTTTCTCTCTCTTTTGCTCTCTCTTTCCACCACCAATATTCCTATTATTAGACTTATCAGAGCTCGTTGATATAGGAATAGTAAGCTTTTTGGCCAACTAAGCACATTTTTGGATTCCCGTAAGTCTCCTCTACATTTCTATGTCATTAGTTTTTCGATTTGTTATACTTGAAAAATTAGACCTTGTCTAAGTTGGTATTTTTGGGAGTCCTAAAATTAATAAATTGAAGCTTAGGCCTCGATTATGAGTTTTTCTGAGTAGATTTTTCATTGTTGGAAGTTTTCCTAATTATTAGGAATTTTTGGATTTATGGAAGTTTTAGAAATTGAGGCTTTTAAATTATTCAAGGTGCTTATGGGTAAATTGATGATTTTTAGATGTTTATTAAGGTCATATGAGGGGATTTAATTAATTGATTTGATTGGAGTTTGCACTTAAAGAATTATTGAGGGATTATTGGATGTTAAGGAATTTTATAAATAGTTATTGGAAAGATTAATAATTTTGGATATATGTATAAATGGAGTAGAGATAAATTTTAGAGATAGAAAGGGAGAATAAATGTTAAATAGAAATTTAAAATAAGTAAGGGCAAAGAAAGGGTAGTAAGTAATTTATTTTCCAACATGTGAAATTGTTGGATAAATAATTAATTTTGGTTGTATGTATGGTTGTGTAGTGCTTCAATTGCACTAAGTTAGCACGGGGGAGCTGCACTATTGTGAGATTGGTGCCAGCTATCAGGTAACCGCTTTCTGCTTGTTTATGTGTGTGTGTAGTGTTAGTAAGTAATTTGAAATATTATTATTTGACTATTATGATGTTATATGGAGATGAGATTTTGAATCACAGTTGAGATATGATTATCAATTGATGATTGATGGGATATGAAAATGAGATCTTGGAATATTAATATTTTTATAATAAATGTCCTGTGGAGTATTATTTTGAAATGGCATAAATTTGTGATGTGAAATATTTGAAACTGAAATATATGTGGTTTTGGAAATTATTTAATATATGTATATCATGAAAATACTGGAAGGCCTGGTGCCTGATTTTGGTGTTGCATATCCATGTGTTGTTTGTGAGAAATTATTTGTGTATGTGACACCGGTGAATTGGAAATTGTGCCATCACGTGATGAGGTACCCTGTTGCGCCACAGGGACTAATTGATATATTATGAGAAATAAAGGAGAGAAAGACGAAAGAGGGGATATCGCCCCTTACGGATTCAGAAAGGACAGAGATCCTTCTAATCTGTGGTACTATTCAGGGAGGGTAGAGAGTCCCTCGTGAATTGTACCGTGGTGATCAGGGGTGGGTGAAAGGTCCCGACTGGTCCCACATGTTTTCCCAACATTTCTAGTAAGATTTGTTTGGGTTGTCTGTAATTATCAATGATATATATACTATTATTGAGGATGAATTGTGATGGATTATTTTATAATTATAAACGATGAGAAAAGATATTTGGGACCAAGTTATGCATTATATGTGAATACCTGAGCATGCTTCTGAATTGATATGTATTTATATGTATTCCACTGGACACCTTGTTAGCACACACCACACGTAGATGAGTAGTCAGTGGTTGCGTTTTGGGGCTACCCCCCGTTGATCTCACTTTTGCAGGTCCTAGGAGCGAAGTAGGAGGTCAAGGGAAGGATTCGGGAACTTCTCACTAATATCGTGAGATATTCTGGACCAGAAGGACAGGAGGTATTGCCACATTTAGGATCATATTTTGTATCATGCTTCCGCTGAACCTTGTTCCTATTCTGGGAGAAAATTATATATAATACCTATTATGGTATGGTATTTTGAGAATGATGTGTGGAGTTTAATGATGCATAATGAAATTCTCTGTTATTGTACTGGGAAGGAAGTTATATTGTGATGACAGAGATTGGAATTGAGGTTTGAAATATGTATAAATATTATGGAAAGATCTTTTTCTAACTATGTTAGTTATTTTATTAATTTAAATCCTTTTCCTAACATAGTTAGTTACATAAACGTTTTAATGTTTAATTGTGAGTGTTTAATAGTGGGATTAGGGAGTAAGTGTTACAGTTGGTATCAGTTTCATGGTATAAGACCTGGAAAGGTGTTTTGCATGTTTCTTGTTGTGTCAGTCATGCATTACACTTACATTAGTGATATTGTGGCAATACTTTTCCGATCCTTTCCCTTTTTATGTTTCCTATTATATGATTGTTTTTAATAGGTGTAACTTCCATCCGTAGGTGGGTGGAAAGTATGGCTCGTACTAGGAGATCAGGTGCAGGAAATAGTACAGGGAATGAAAGTGTGGTTCGTACTAGGGGATCAGGTGCAGGAAATGGTACAGGAAATGAGCAGCCTACAAACCAAGAGCATGACGAGCTAATAGCCAAAATAAGAAAAGAATTTGAAGCGGAGATGAAACAAAAGGTCGCAGCAATAAATAAAGAAAATGAGGAAAAGTTAGCAAAATTGAAAGCAGATTTTCAGGCTCAGACTAATAAAGGTGATGAATCAGAAAGGCAGGGGGAGTTCTCTAAAGTTAATGATAAAGAGGAATTAGTTTATCCTCGCCCGGAGGACTTGAGTACTGAAAAGGTATGGAAGAAAATTGACCGTCATCATCCCAAGCATTTTAGTGAAAGTCAGGATCCTTTCGAGGCAGAGGCTTGGATTAAAAGATTGGAGGCCATATTTGCAGCTGTGGTCTGTAACCCTTATCAGAAAGCGAGGGTTGCTATTCTCCTCTTGGAAGGAAAAGCATTGATTTGGTGGCAGAGTGTATGTGTAGATGATTCCTTGATGACCTGGGATAAGTTTAAGGACAAGTTCTTGGGATATCATTTCCCTCATTCTCTTAGGAAGGAGAAGGAGAATGCTTTTTATTATCTCAAGCAAGGTGGGATGTCAGTGGATCAGTATATTGCTACTTTTTCAGAGTTATCTCGCTATATTTCATTCCTGCAGCGTCAGGACGACCCTCAGTGGCGTATAGATCAGTTATTTGAGAAGGCCAGACCTGATTTGAGATTGCATGTGCATGATAAGAAATGTAAGAATGTTGAAGAAGCATGTGAGAAGCTGAGGATTGCGGATCGCATGATGAGGGAGGCAGCTGCAGTGACAGTTAAGTATACTGGAGGCCCAGGTCTCGGCCATCAGAGTTATGGTAGACCTTTTCAGCCCACCCTGAGTAGGCCTTCTCATTCCTTTGGGCCGACGGGAGGTATTAGCAAGAAATTTGGAGCAAGTGGTAGTAGCAGTTCTAGTGGCTCTGGAAGGAAGAGTCACTCTGGGAGCCATGGCCGTGGTCAGTCAGGTAGCTATGGTCGTGGTCAGTATGGTAGCCACAGCAGAGGACAGTCTAGTGGTTTTGGATGTGGCCAGTCAGGTAGGGGTCGTCAGGATTCAGCCCCGTGGAGATTTGGTTCAGAAGGTCAGTTGAGAGGAGGCAGCCAGGTGACTTATGGAGAGTCAGTTCAGTCAACTCCTAGTGTAGCTGGTCCTTGTAGCAAGTGTGGTAGGTACCACCAGGGACCCTGTTTTAGATGTTTTGGATGTGGCCGTATTGGGCATACGATTAGGTACTGCCCAGATGGGGGCCAGAGTATGCAGCAGCTAGTGGCTCAGCCTAGTCGCCCTCTAGTTCAGGGTAGAGTTTATGCTACATCAGCCGAGGAAGCAGGGATGTCTTCTAATATGATTCGAGGTACGGTCTCTATTCATGGCCATGATATTGATGTGATGTTTGATTCTGGTGCGTCGCATTCTTTTATTTCTTTCGATTGTACTCGGAGGCTTAATTTTGAGTTATCTGTTATGCCATATAATATGCGTGTGTCTACGCCTGCGGGTGCTAAATTTGAGACTGCTTTAGCATGCAAAAATCTGGATTTATGGTTTGAAGGCCGTAAATCAAAAATTGATCTAGTTTGTTTGCCCTTGAGGGGAATTGATGTGATTATTGGTATGGATTGGTTAGAGGAAAATAATGTAGTCTTGCATTGTAAGGATAAGATTGTGTCTTATGCTGAGTCATCTAGTGCGCCGATGTTACTATCTGCGACTCGTGTAGAGAGGTGTGTGAGAAAAGGCTGTGAGGCCTTTATGGTTTTCTTCTCCATTAAGGAGGAGGGCGAGATCTCTATCGATCAGGTGGATGTAGTTAGAGATTTCCCAGAGGTATTTTCAGATGATATGCGTGGACTCCCTCCAGAAAGGGAGGTAGAGTTTACCATTGAGTTAGAGCCGGGCACGGGCCCAATCTCTAAGGCTCCATATCGGATGGCTCCGTCAGAATTGGTAGAGCTTAAGAAGCAGCTTGAAGAACTTCTGGATAAAGGTTTTATCAGGCCTAGCGGATCGCCTTGGGGTTCCCCAGTCTTGTTCGTAAAGAAGAAAGATGGTAGCATGCGACTCTGTATCGATTACCGGCAATTGAATAAAGTGACCATCAAGAATAAGTATCCGTTGCCTAGGATAGATGATTTGTTGGATCAATTGGCAGGAGCTTCAGTTTTCTCCAAGATTGATCTTCGGTCTGGGTATCATCAGTTGAGAGTTAGAGCGGAGGATGTCCCTAAGACTGCATTTAGGACGAGATATGGCCATTATGAGTTTCTGGTGATGCCATTTGGGCTCACCAATGCCCCTGCTGTGTTTATGGATTATATGAATAGAATTTTTCGGCCATATTTAGATAAGTTTGTAGTGGTGTTTATTGATGACATTTTAATCTATTCCAAGAGTGAAGAAGAGCATCGGGAGCATTTGTATTCTATCCTGCGAGTTCTGAGAGATCATAAGCTTTATGCCAAACTTTCTAAATGTGAGTTTTGGCTCAAGGAGGTAAAGTTTCTAGGGCATGTAGTATCTGCTGAGGGAGTTGCGGTTGATCCAAGTAAAGTTGAGGCAGTTTTGCGGTGGGAGTCTCCTAAGTCAGTGACGGAGGTTAGAAGTTTTGTTGGACTAGCCGGGTATTATCGTAGATTTATTCAGGGATTTTCGCAGATTGCGAGGCCTTTGACTAATTTGACCAAGAAGGATAGGCCTTTCATCTGACTGATCGGTGTGAGTCAGCATTTCAGGAGCTTAAGACCCGGTTGACGACTGCACCTGTGTTGACATTGCCGGATCCAGGTCAGCCATATGAGTTGTATACAGATGCATCCTTCAAGGGTTTTGGCTGTGTCTTGATGCAGAATAGTAAGGTTATTGCGTATGCATCTAGGCAATTGAGACCGCATGAGGAAAATTACCCGACTCATGATCTGGAGCTGGGAGCAGTTGTTTTTGCTTTGAAGATTTGGCGACATTATTTGATGGGGGCACAGTTTGAGGTGTTCAGTGATCATAAGAGTCTGAAATATCTTATGGATCAAAAGGAATTGAATAATAGGCAGCGTCGTTGGATGGAGCTAATTAAGGATTATAAGTTTGAAATTAAGTATCATCCGGGAAAGGCAAATGTGGTTGCTGATGCCCTTAGCCGGAAATCAGTGCATGTATCTGCTTTAAGTATGGAGGAGCAGTCTTCTTTCAGAGATTGTCGTGTTATTCATGTTAGGACAGAGAAGTTAGTGGCGTTTTTGGGAGCAATTGTTGGCCAGTTTGGGTTCTTCGAGGATTTAAGAGTGGCTCAGGATCGGGATAGTCATCTGAAGGAGATCCGGGAAAAGCTTGATAGTGGTGTCTATCCGGATTATGATCTGGGTGATTAAGGTATTTTGAGATTTAGGAAAAGAGTATGTGTTCCGGATAATGAAGATATCAAGAAGGCTATTCTTGAGGAGGCTCATAGGAGTAGTTATGTGATGCATCCTGGCGTTTCTAAGATGTATAATGATTTAAAAAGAGTTTATTGGTGGCCTAAGATGAAGTCCGACGTGACTCAATTTGTCTTAAAGTGTCTGACTTGTCAGAAGGTGAAAATCGAACATCAGCGGCCAGGTGGCCTATTGCAGAGTATTGAGGTTCCTCAGTGGAAGTGGGACCGTATTTCGATGGATTTTGTGGTTGGCTTGCCTTTGACTCAGTCTGGTCACGATTCGATTTGGGTTATCGTGGACCGTTTGACTAAGTCCGCTCATTTTCTTCCGATCAGGATTAATTATCCTTTGACTAGATTAGCTCAGATGTATGTGGACGAGATCGTCAGGCTTCATGGGATTCCCGAGAGTATTATTTCAGATCGAGACCCGCGGTTCACCTCTGAGTTTTGGAGGTCTTTACAGACGGCTCTGGGAACGAAGCTTAAGTTCAGTACTGCGTATCATCCTCAGACTGATGGTCAAACCGAGAGGACGATTCAGACTTTGGAGGATATGCTCAGGGCGTGTGCTTTGGAGCTACCGGGTAGTTGGGATAGACATCTTCCATTGGTGGAATTTGCCTATAACAACAGTTATCATTCGAGTATTCAGATGGCGCCTTATGAGGCTTTATATGGTCGGAAGTGCCGGTCGCCAATTTGTTGGACAGAGCTTAGCGAGAGGGCTATTATTGGCCCAGATATTGTGGATCAGACGATAGAGAAGATTAAGTTGATTCGCCAGCGACTATTGACTGCCCATAGTCGGCAGAAGAGCTATGCAGATAAACGACGTAGATCGTTAGAGTTCAGTGTTGGGGATCATGTTTTTCTTCGGGTATCTCCGACGACGGGTATTGGGAGGTCCATAAGAGCTAAGAAGCTCACTCCCCGGTTTATGGGTCCGTTTGATATCATTGAACGGGTCGGATCAGTGGCATATAGGGTGGCATTGCCTCCGCAGTTATCGAATCTTCATGATGTTTTTCATGTTTCTCAGTTGAAGAAATATCATCCAGACCCTTCGCATGTGATTGAGCCTGAGGAGGTCGAGTTGAGAGAAAACTTGACATATAAAGCTGAGCCGGAGAAGATTTTAGATGTTAAGGATAAGCAGTTAAGGAATAAGATGATTAGGCTAGTTAAGGTGTTTTGGAGAGGTATGACTCCAGGGGATGCAACCTGGGAGACCGAGGAGCGCATGCGACGAGAGTACCCTTATCTATTCCCTGGGTAAGTTCCGTTTATTGAGTGATTTTATACGTTGTATGTGTTGTGTTTGTTTGTTTTGGGGTCATGTTAGCAGAATTTTGGGGACAAAATTCTTAAAAGGTGGGGAGAGTTGTAACATCCTAAAAATTAATTGAGGATTTGTGAGGGTAAATAGGAATTTATTAATGATAAATGATGGATTATGAGAATATTTGAAGGATTTTGAGGATTTTAAAGGCCTAGTTTCTCCCTTATTTGGACAATAAAAATTTTGGGAGAGATTATTTTTAGGCTCAAAAGAGGTTAATATGGGAGGAAATAAATAAAGGATATTATGGGAAAATTTTGAGAGTGAAAAGAAAATTTTTTGTTCAAAAGAAATATCTTATTTGAGAATTTTAGGGTCTAGTAGTGTAGTTTTCTCTTTCCACTCTGCCGACACTCAGTTCCTCGTCAATAACTTGTCACTGTGCATCAATTATTATTCCTCAACCAATCACATTCAACTACTATTTATATATATTATTATCATATTATTATTATATTATATTATTATTTTACTATTCATCAAATATATATATATACTCCCTCTCCGTCTCACTCCCTGCCTCACTCTCTCACTCTCACACACTCTCTCTCTCTTTTCTCTCGTCTCTCTTTCTCTCTCTTTTGCTCTCTCTTTCCACCACCAATATTCCTATTATTAGACTTATCAGAGCTCGTTGATATAGGAATAGTAAGCTTTTTGGCCAACTAAGCACATTTTTGGATTCCCGTAAGTCTCCTCTACATTTCTATGTCATTAGTTTTTCGATTTGTTATACTTGAAAAATTAGACCTTGTCTAAGTTGGTATTTTTGGGAGTCCTAAAATTAATAAATTGAAGCTTAGGCCTCGATTATGAGTTTTTCTGAGTAGATTTTTCATTGTTGGAAGTTTTCCTAATTATTAGGAATTTTTGGATTTATGGAAGTTTTAGAAATTGAGGCTTTTAAATTATTCAAGGTGCTTATGGGTAAATTGATGATTTTTAGATGTTTATTAAGGTCATATGAGGGGATTTAATTAATTGATTTGATTGGAGTTTGCACTTAAAGAATTATTGAGGGATTATTGGATGTTAAGGAATTTTATAAATAGTTATTGGAAAGATTAATAATTTTGGATATATGTATAAATGGAGTAGAGATAAATTTTAGAGATAGAAAGGGAGAATAAATGTTAAATAGAAATTTAAAATAAGTAAGGGCAAAGAAAGGGTAGTAAGTAATTTATTTTCCAACATGTGAAATTGTTGGATAAATAATTAATTTTGGTTGTATGTATGGTTGTGTAGTGCTTCAATTGCACTAAGTTAGCACGGGGGAGCTGCACTATTGTGAGATTGGTGCCAGCTATCAGGTAACCGCTTTCTGCTTGTTTATGTGTGTGTGTAGTGTTAGTAAGTAATTTGAAATATTATTATTTGACTATTATGATGTTATATGGAGATGAGATTTTGAATCACAGTTGAGATATGATTATCAATTGATGATTGATGGGATATGAAAATGAGATCTTGGAATATTAATATTTTTATAATAAATGTCCTGTGGAGTATTATTTTGAAATGGCATAAATTTGTGATGTGAAATATTTGAAACTGAAATATATGTGGTTTTGGAAATTATTTAATATATGTATATCATGAAAATACTGGAAGGCCTGGTGCCTGATTTTGGTGTTGCATATCCATGTGTTGTTTGTGAGAAATTATTTGTGTATGTGACACCGGTGAATTGGAAATTGTGCCATCACGTGATGAGGTACCCTGTTGCGCCACAGGGACTAATTGATATATTATGAGAAATAAAGGAGAGAAAGACGAAAGAGGGGATATCGCCCCTTACGGATTCAGAAAGGACAGAGATCCTTCTAATCTGTGGTACTATTCAGGGAGGGTAGAGAGTCCCTCGTGAATTGTACCGTGGTGATCAGGGGTGGGTGAAAGGTCCCGACTGGTCCCACATGTTTTCCCAACATTTCTAGTAAGATTTGTTTGGGTTGTCTGTAATTATCAATGATATATATACTATTATTGAGGATGAATTGTGATGGATTATTTTATAATTATAAACGATGAGAAAAGATATTTGGGACCAAGTTATGCATTATATGTGAATACCTGAGCATGCTTCTGAATTGATATGTATTTATATGTATTCCACTGGACACCTTGTTAGCACACACCACACGTAGATGAGTAGTCAGTGGTTGCGTTTTGGGGCTACCCCCCGTTGATCTCACTTTTGCAGGTCCTAGGAGCGAAGTAGGAGGTCAAGGGAAGGATTCGGGAACTTCTCACTAATATCGTGAGATATTCTGGACCAGAAGGACAGGAGGTATTGCCACATTTAGGATCATATTTTGTATGATGCTTCCGCTGAACCTTGTTCCTATTCTGGGAGAAAATTATATATAATACCTATTATGGTATGGTATTTTGAGAATGATGTGTGGAGTTTAATGATGCATAATGAAATTCTCTGTTATTGTACTGGGAAGGAAGTTATATTGTGATGACAAGATTGGAATTGAGGTTTGAAATATGTATAAATATTATGGAAAGATCTTTTTCTAACTATGTTAGTTATTTTATTAATTTAAATCCTTTTCCTAACATAGTTAGTTACATAAACGTTTTAATGTTTAATTGTGAGTGCTTAATAGTGGGATTAGGGAGTTAATGTTACACTAAGAGTTTCCCAAAATTGTTAGAAAAGTTCATAATCAAATTTTACTATAATATATTGATGGAAATAATTATTTGAAAATAAGATAACGAATGTGATTTAGGATTGAATTAAACAATTATATTCATGTTGTGCGTTTTGTCCAAAAAAAGTTTCACAAATATAAGTTTAAAATAAAAACATAATTATCATTTAGTTCTTTTTAGATTTTTATTATATTTTTATGTATATTAGTTCACAAAAGTTTTTTATTAATATGGGCAATGATGACAAAACAATCATTATTGAAAAGTCTAAAGGTAGGGGTCATACCCTTTCATATTTCCTTGAATAGGGGATTTCATCTATAAAAAACAAACTTTATTTAATAATTAATTATACATTAAATTAAACATTATTTAATAATTAAATGTTTGAGTAGCAGACGAATTAATCACAACCTTTCACATTCCTTGAAAAGGAGAGTGTTATCCTTTAAAAAAAACCATCCCCTTCACATTCCACATACTAACATTAAAATAGAATTTATTTAACAAATTCTTTTAAAGATGAAATTGCATCACAACTAACTCTAGGGCACTGAATACACCTAAAAAATACAATGCACTTAGTGAACATACAATTAGAGCAAAGGAAGTTTTACAATTGTTTTGAGCCGCTGCACTACTGTAATTTTGTTAATAGGTACGGCTATACCTGATGTAAATTTGACTTATTAATATAATTTCCCTTTCCAGTGAAAAAAAAATACAATGCACCTTATCCCATGAATATTTAAACATTTCATATACAAAAATTGAATTAAAAATATTTAACCTAAAGTATCTCTATTAATTACAAATTATATAAAACCCATTTGATTTTAAGTCTTCCTCATAAGGTAACGAGAGTCGTACAATGTCTTCAAATAAGAGAAGTTGTATCAACCGTCAATTTTCATTTATAGTAAATCAACTCTTAAAAGATTTATTTACTATCTATTAACGAACTACAATGTTAATTGTCTCCATATTATAAATATGATATAAATTTGAAAAGTGTATTAAGAAAATGATGCATGTTCATAATACAATTCTATTTGTTATATAAAAGAAGAATACACAATTGTTGTCATGTATTCTTTATATTGAGGTTAAAAAACTCAAAGCTTTTATTAGTTTTCAGCTCATCCAACTTAACATCAAACATAACTATAGTTAAATTTAGCAAATATTCTGTATGATTTGATTATTTTTACTCATACAAATTCAAGTTAATATTGAATCTTCATAAAAACACAACAACTGAAAAACAAGATAAAATATATATAATAATCAATATGACTCGTGCAATGCACGGGGATTTGCGTCTTGTTGTTAAAATTGGTGGTGGAAAATTTGAATACAACAAGTCCTATTATCTTATTTCAACCTGTGATATGATATATATCGGCTATATGAATTAATGTATTCTATCATCAACCAAAATTTTGAACAAATTATTAGTTAAGTGATCTTACTTAATAACTTTATCGAGTGTATTTTTACTCTTTTATTACTTCTATACATTAAAGTTCTATACTGCTTTCTTGCTGGAAGAAAGAGTTCTATACTTCTTTCTTCTCTTTTTAATTTTTATCAGCACATCCAATAGCTTTTAAATGCATCCAAACATCTCAAAGGATATTACAGAAAGAACAAATTATAAATAACTTGAAAAATCCGGCAGAAAGAAAAAACTTGAAAAAGTGTCGACAAAATTATTATTAGAGTAATTAATCATAGGGTTAAAGAGCGAAAATGCCCCTGAACTTATCTCAAAAGAGCATCTAGCACCTTAAACAAATATTGGGAGCAAAAATACCCTCAAACACTTGAAAAATGGAAAAAAACACCTCCGTTAAAACCCCCAAAACGCCGTTAAGTACATAAGGGAAAGGAGAATGTGTTTTTTAACGGCGTTTTGGGGTTTTTAACGGAGAATGTGTTTTTTTTTCCATTTGGGACAAAGGGCATTTTGGACCCGGAAGTTATTCAAAAAGGGCACTGGGCACCACAAAGTTATCTTGGGGCCTACAATGCCATAGAAGAACTAAAACACATCCAATCCGCACCCTGGCTAACGGATTGGCTAACAGAGTCTGTTAATTGTCAACATGTCCTGCGAAAATTGCCACGTGGAGAAAAATGGGACACATGTACATGCCCCGTGTACATTGAAAGTGAAATAGGAAAAATTGAAAAAAAAACAACTAAATGCAAAATTCCCCTGGCCATTTGAAAGATCAGAAGCTTGGAGAAAACCCTAAAAGCGAATGAAAATCCCCACTGCTTCGAGAGAACCCTAAAAGTCGAAGCTTGGAGGAAACCATAAAAGCGAATGAAAATACCCCATTGCTTCGAGAAATCCCGAAAAGTCGAAGCTTGGAGAGCGGCGTGAGGTGCATGTGAAAGATCAGAAGAAGACGAAAAAGTGCAGAGATTCGTCCTTGAAAGCGAGGTAAGGAATCGAATCTTAGTTACAGTATGCATTGTCGGTTTATGCTTTAGGTGAAATTTTGTAAGAGCCCCTTGTTCAAGTGACTGTATACTTCGATTTCGATGCTAATTGTTTGATTTGATTTAATAAACTAGGGATTAGGGAGATATGGGGTCCGAAAATGCGGGCGGTGGTCCCCGTGGTGGTAATGGTGGTCTGGAGCGTTGGCTAAAACTGGAGAGATTAATTTATGAGTTCAAGCATAGAAGGAGACAGAAACAGAATCTCATCACACAACTTCGCGATAGACATCCCACTGAAGATAATGTACCTGAGACTATAGAGAAAGAGTTCACTGAAGAGGCCGACTGTGCAGGTAAGGGGATAGGTGAGTATGTTGAGGGCATCGATGACTTAGATTGGAATGATAAAGTATGCTACTTGGAAAATGTTAAAGCTGAAATTGCTGAAAAACGAAGGGAAGTACAAGATGAGATAGTTGAAATTGCTGAGGGTTTGAAAGCTCAAGTTGCTGGTGAAGCAGTGGATGAAGTGGAGCATGACAAAGAAGTGGATGAAGAAGTAGAGCAAGACATAGGAGTGCATAAAGAAGTGGAGCATGACAGTGGAGTGGATGAATTGGAGCATGACAATGGAGAGAACGATGAGTTGGGAGGTGAGGGTAAAGAATTAGACGGTGATGGAGGAGATGATAGCGATGATATAGAATTTATATTGGAGGAGGGAGTAGGTGACAGTGGTGACAATGAAGAAGAAGATTTGTTAGTTGACGAGGGAGAAGATGAGAGTGAACTTGATGGGTCTGATTTGTTGAGTGAATTGGGCCAGAATGATGATATTGGGCCTGTTGAACAAGTCAGGGTCCATGAGGGTGAGCACTTATTCATGGTAGGTGACCCATATGCTGACAAAAGTGAGTTGGTGAAGGCTGTCAATAATTATGCCATCAAGAATGGGTTCAAGTTGAAGTTTGAAAAAAGTGAGCGTGCAAGAGTAAGGGTGAAGTGTCAGATAGGGTGCCCTTTTGTATTGTACGCCTCGAAAGAAGGCACAACTCCTGGTTTTGTGTTGAAGACTGTGGATTTAAGGCACAAATGCAATAGGGTGTACAAGAACCCGAGGGCTTCTGTGAAGTGGATTGCAGCCTATTTCAGGAAGAAGGTCCAAGAGAGGCCACAATACAAGCTTGTAGATATGAAGAAAGATTTGGAAGATGAGTTGAAGCTTTGTGTGAGCATATGGAAATGCAAAAGGGCAAAGCGGATGATTATGAGGAGAATGGAGGGGAGCTATGTAGATGAGTTCAATAACCTTGAAGCTTACTGCAATGAGCTTAAATTTACTAACCCTGGCTCAGATGTGTCTTTGGAGTTGAGCAAGGAAGCATTAGAAAATGGGAAAAGGGTGTTCAGTCGACTGTATATATGCTTTAATGCTCAAAAGGTATGATTTACTGTGTACGTCAATTTACAAATGCTCTGTGATTCTTCTTGTATGTGCTGTGTGAATAATATTTATTGTATGTGCTGTTTGTTCTTCTTGATTTGTTAGGATATGATGAGTATATGTATATGTAGAAAAATACCTATACTTTCTCTCTCTAAACTTCACTGTCCAGTATGTACAACCTTATCTCTTTCTAATTCCCTGCATAAATGAGCCTTGCTGGAAATTTGAACCTTAGAACCTAAAGCGTTGGGCATGTTTTATGTATTCAGGTCAGGTGGAAGGCAGGGTGTCGACCCATAATTTTCCTTGATGGGACATTCCTAAAGGGGAATGCAAAAGGAATAGTTCTAACAGCAACGGGCATAGATGCAGATGATGCACTGTATCCCATAGCATTTGGGATTACTCAAAAGGAAACAACTGTCAATTGGAAATGGTCATTCAATGGCTAACGAAATCATTAGACCTGGAAGACGGAGAGCGTGTCACTCTAATGTCTGATATGCAAAAGGTAATTCCTGGTATGCAAAAGCTTTCACCTTCAATGTTATGCTTGATTATATTTTGATAAATGACAATGCCAATTGTGCTTCTAGTTTTAATTGTTAATTGTTTCTGGACACAACATTGTTTTGGTTCTAGTTTTAAGTTTTAATTGTTAATTGTTTCTGGACACAGCCAATTCCTGGATTTCTCATGTTTTGGTTCTAGTTTTAAGTTTTAATTGTTAATTGTTTCTGGACACAGCCAATTCCTGGATTTCTCATGTTTTGGTTCTAGTTTTAAGTTTTAATTGTTTTTTGTTTCTGGACACAGCAATGTTTTGGTTTTAGTTTTAAGTTTTAATTGTTAATTGTTTCTGGACACAGCATTGTTTTGGTTCTAGTTTTAAGTTTTAATTGTTTTTTGTTCACAGCATTGTAATATGAATCTGGTTTTTGTTGACAGCATTTGGTTGTGAAAAATCTCATTCTGGTTTTTTATGATTGTATGCATAGGGCTTGCTTGCGGCTGTGTCAACCGTGTTGCCTAATGCAGAACACAGGTTATGTGCAAGGCACATATATGCAAATTGGAGCAAGGCATGGAGAGGACGGCAGCTGAGGAACAAATTCTGGGCCTGTTCTTGGAGCACGTATGAGGAGCAGTTCATCGCAAACTTGAACGAGCTTGGAGGCCTCCACAACAAGGCAGCAGAAGCAGCTTTGTCGTACCCCCCTCAAACATGGGTTAAAGCGTACTTTAGGATCACTTGCAGCTCTTGAATTTTTGATAACAACAACAGTGAGAGCTTCAATTCATGGATTGATGAATTTAGATATCTTCCAATTATAAGAATGATTGATGGGATTAAGATTAGGTTGATGTCAAGGTGGGCTGAATCTGAGAGGCATGTAAGAAGGTGGAGAGAAAACTTTAGTCCTAAATGTATGTCTTTGTTTGAAGAGTATAAGAAGGGTTCAATGGGATGCTTGGTACGCTTTAACGGGGATGATGCTTATGAAGTCACTGAGGATGAAAATAGGCATAGTGTATTTATAAGTAGGAAACAATGTACCTGTAGGGCGTGGGACTTGCATGGTATCCCATGCCAACATGCCATGTGCGCCCTTTATCATGCAAAGTTGGATCCAGAGAATTTCATATCCCATTGGTATCACAAGGACACATATGTGGCCAGTTATGGCACTAAGTTCCAACCTGTCCGAGGTAAGGAATTTTGGAATATTCACAAGTTCAAGCCATTAGAGCCACCTCCAGTGTCCAACATGCCCGGGAGACCACCTATAAAAAGGATCAGAATGGATAGAGGGGTAGGAAGGAAAAGACAGGTTCATAACACTCAAAAATCTTCTCAAGCTAGTGGGATACAACAGAATGATATGCCTTCAGGACCAGATAAATTGACAAAGAGAAGGTCCAGTTCAAAATGCTCTATCTGTAGGAAAGAGGGGCATAACAGATCAACTTGTCCTGATGTGAGTTCCTTTTTCCCCTTTTTTGACGATATTATGACTTTCCAATTATTTGAGATGTTCTCTAATATTGATTATGACTGGTATTTGTTCATTCTTTCAGAGAACAAATCCTACCCTTCCGCGCCCAAGGAAGAAAAATGGTACTCAAACAACTGCATCAACTCAAGAATCTCACGTATCTAAAAGACCTCGTGGAGGTAGAGCCTTTTATAAGGCAAGGAATGACTCTGGGTTTGGAGTTAGGGTTAATTTGGAGACTGGGCATGCTGTGATTGATGTGCGTATCTTTGTCTGACTTTAGATATAATTTTTTGTTAAAGTTGTGATGAGATTTATTGTTTTCATTTTCTGAAATGGTAATGGTAATTTGGTTTTCGGTTTTTTACCCTATTATTTGTAGCCTGGGATGCCATCTCAGAGGGTGATTCAAGAGGGGACAGCTCAGGAATATATGGTGCACAATGCCGATGTGGAAACTCGTATGGCCATACCTAATGAAAGACAAATAATGCGGACAAGCAAGTCAGTCCCACCTACTGAACAAGGGATTAGACCCATCAAATATCATGGAGATGGTTCTTCAACTTTAACTCCTTCTGAGCTGCCATTTAATCCGCCAGGTCTCATGTGGCAGGGCCAACCAGCAATCATAACAGAGACCCTTGTTTCTTATAGTAGGCGCCCCAAGAAAACTGCAGGAAGGGGAAGACTAATTCCTTACATTGACCATGTGGTGCTGTTTTGTCATTTTGTGTGTACTGTATTGCACAACTTGTTTCTAATTGGTATATTTCTTTTGTCAATTGACAACTTATGAATTGCACACCGGATGTGTCATTATATTAGGCCACATTTTGTTGTAATTTTAAGAACTATGTCATTATATTAGGCCACATTTTGTTTTACATATTTTCATGTTTCATGGAGTTCAGGTCAGGTCATATTTTAAGAACTATGCCTTTTAATAGGTGGAATATGTAGCGTTCCATGGATAATTTGAAAACTACGTTTCCAAAAAAATAAAAATTATGGCAGAAAAGAACGAGCAAAACATTCCAATTGAGATAAATCAGGCTAACATTCTCGGCCCCAAAAAAAAATCTGGCAAATATTCCCTTCAAAAATTTAATTACAAACAATTATGCAAATATTCTCAAAACATTAATAATGAAAGTGTTCAATTTTATGGCTATATTGACATGGCATATCTCAGGTTAATCGACAGAACTCCCCATATCAGGTCAGGTCATATTCATTGTCATGGATAAGGAAAGCTTTTCTTCTCATATTCTCCATTAGGACAATAAATGGTGTGACCTTTGTATGAACTTTTGGACTTATACTTCAAAAGCTTTTTCTTGTTATTAAGTTAGTATTTTGCGCATGATGAATTTACAAAACTTAAAATGTCAGCATGCAGAAATTATGGATTAAAAGAAATTCATTACACTTTAGATTACTAATCTTAAAATTCTGTTTTGGATTAATAACATTACACTTTATAGTTCAATGACATTACATCCTACATATACCAAAACATTACATCCTTCTTCTACCAAAAAATATTACAATACATCAACCTAATAACATTTTCACAAATAAGTAGACCCATGTAGCCACCAATGCAACCAGCGCCACCTTCAACCTCCTTTCATTCTTCTTCATACAAGCAACAATAGTGGAAAGCTCCTTTTGAAGATCTGTATTAGCATCTCCTACTCCTTGCCTCAGACTCATATTCTTCTCGTGTAACCTTTCAGCATTAACAAGGAGTTCGTTCAAGACCTCCCTCGACCTGTCACCCACCTCTTCATCAAACCATTCAAAAAATCCACAACCCCCTCCCTGTAATTAACACGAAATTAACCTGACAAAGTATATGAAGCTTCCATTGCCTTCTATATACACATCGCTATTGAAAATAAAGCAAAGGGCATTCAAGGATCCACAAACCTGGCGAAAATTTCGGCATCCATAGAACCTTCTACCTGGATTCAGCTCAGTCCATGAAGTATGACGAGGAGCAAAATCGCCACAATGGCAAACCCTAGTAGGCCCATTTTCAGTATCTGCAATTCGGCCTCTCACAAATGCCAACCTTCTCCTTCATTCACTTGCTGTTGATGCCATCGAATCCTCCAACTCTAATAAACTACCAAAATTGAAAACACCATCAGAACCAAAATAGGAAAATACTTCCTAAAAAAAACACCATTGACACATTATTCCTCATTACCAACCAAAACAGGGCAGAGAACAGAGAACAGAGGAGAATCAAAATCAAACCACAACAGAAATAAACATGAAACACCTTACATTTCTTCTATTCTACTCTTGAATTCATTATCTCAGAAGGATCAATATTGCAACAAGAAATAGAGCAGAAAAGGATCAAACTACTCAGAAGAACATTTCATTGTCTCAGCCGATAATATATCACTATAGAGCAGAAAACTTCACAAGGCAGAGGCACCAGTCGGATTCGATTGAAACAGGGAACAAATTATTCAAAAATGTGACAAACTTCCATAATCATACATACAAGACGCTATATGTACTTAAATTTAATCCTAAAAAAGACTAATTAAACATTTAACCAATGCTTGCCCAGAAATCGATTCAACTGCGTCGGATGAACAGTGACAGGAAGAAGAAATTTGGGGAAACTTGCCTAATACCACTCTGTTGAGTCCAGCATTGGCAGCTACTGAACCCACAATGTTGGGCACCCCCAGGGCCCCTCTCGAGGTCACCCAGGTATTGGCAAGCCCAACTCAGGTATTGTAGCCCAGTTGGGGGTAGCTCTCGCATACCCGACCCAATGCTGCAGCATTTCTGGGAGGAGGCCGTGTCATTGGCGCACCCAGGGGTTCGATCTCCCAACCAAGCACTTTATAGGCATTCTAGATGCCTCGCTTATCACCACTTGAGCTGCAGCTCAAGTGGTAAAGGCCATCCCCTTAGGGGGGTGATAGCACGAGGTCTCGACTTCGAATCCCACTAGGGCTGCAGCCTGGGGAAGAAGCGCGAGAGCGCATTGGACCTCGTGTAATGTGAGGCCCAGTACCGTGGCAGCGGGGGCCCATTTGGGGAGCATAGTATACTGCTGTGCTCTCCTCAAAAAGCGCCTTTTTGTTGGGTACTGGCATTGGCAGCTACTAGCCCACCATGTTGGGCCACCCCAGGGATCCAATCTCTCTTCACCCCGGTATTGGCAGGCCCAACATGGTTGGGGTGAAGAGAGATTGGATCCCTGGGGTGGCCCAACATGGTGGGCTGGTAGCTGCCAATGCCAATACCCAACAAAAAGGCGCTTTTTGAGGAGAGCACAGCAGTATACTATGCTCCCCAAATGGGCCCCCGCTGCCACGGTACTGGGCCCCACATTACACGAGGTCCAATGCGCTCTCGCGCTTCTTCCCCAGGCTGCAACCCTAGTGGGATTCGAAGTCGAGACCTCGTGCTATCACCCCCCTAAGGTGATGGCCTTTACCACTTGAGCTGCAGCTCAAGTGGTGATAAGCGAGGCATCTAGAATGCCTATAAAGTGCTTGGTTGGGAGATCGAACCCCTGGGTGAGCCAATGACACGGCCTCCTCCCAGAAATGCTGCAGCATTGGGTCGGGTATGCGAGAGCTACCCCCAACTGGGCTACAATACCTGAGTTGGGCTTGCCAATACCTGGGTGACCTCGAGAGGGGCCCTGGGGGTGCCCAACATGGTGGGTTCAGTAGCTGCCAATGCTGGACTCAACACACTCCGTTGCTCAAATCGTTCAAAAGGGTAGTTAAACGAAGTCGAAATCGAACGGAAACAAGAGGAAAGAGAGCTCACCTTCGATTACTCGATCCTCCAATACCCCTTCCTCCGTCCCCAGTCGTCTCCCTTCTCCTGAGTGCGCGTGGAAAAAATTCTTCACGCCTCACCTTCGCTTAATATATGGTCAAATAGAAAAGATGGGGATTTAAATTTTTTTTTCGACTGAGATGGGGATTCTTCCGGATCCAACGTGGCAAAAAATCCCGTGTGGTTGACGCCTGTTAGCCAATCCGTTAGCCAGGGTGCTGATTGGATGTGTTTTAGTTCTTCTATGGCATTGTAGGCCCCAATATAACTTTGTGGTGCCCAGTGCCCCTTTTGAATAACTTCCGGGTCCAAAATGCCCTTTGTCCCTTTCCATTTTTCAAGTGTTTGAGGGTATTTTTGCCCCCAATATTTGTTTAAGGTGCCAGATGCTCTTTTGAGATAAGTTCAGGGGTATTTTTGCTCTTTAACCCTTAATCATATGAATTAAGTTATAAATTACATATATTTAAAATAAAAGAAATATTATGTCACTCATGACGTTGCGTCATGGTTTTTTGACTTTTTCTCATATGCCATTTACAAACCGAACGCGACTTGTCCCAAGATCCACATTCTATTCTGTCTTCTGATCTCCTTCAAAAAGCAGTCCACACCCCACAACGTTTCACACCCCACAGTCCACATTATCCTGAATATCTTCGGCTCTTAAATATAATATTATAAAATTCAATTTTTTTGGAGATTCAAGAAAACCGAATAGCCTAGTTACTTATAACATAATTTGACATGTTATTTTATAAATAAATTAAATTATCTTTTAACAAAATATATATAAATACTTTAAAATATAATAATTTATTTAATATTATTAGTTCTAAAAAATAAAAAATCCAACTTAATTTTACGTTTAAGTACCAATATATGTTTATCCTGTTGCTATCTCTATCTCTACTTATGATTGAGAAACTAAGGTATGTCACTCATGACGTTGCATCTCTAACCTTTCCTCACTTTCACTCTCTTCCTTCCCTCTATAAAGCTTCCCCACCCATGAAGCTTCTATCTATCTCATAAGCCATATCACATATTCACCTCTCACATCATCATTTCAATTCTTTTCCTCTCTTATATATAACATCAAATTAAATTTTTTGGGTGGAGATAGCATAAGTCAAATAGAATAGAATAACTAATTATGACATATCTTATATATAACCTTAGTTCATAAGTAAAACATATAGTTAGATTATACTACCTTAGTTCACAAGTAAAACAAATTAATTTTGAGAATTAATGATAAATATAAAGTGATTTATCTAACATCTTTAGTCTTTAAAAAATCAATTTAATTTCATACATTGAAGTGATAAAAATCCGGTTTTTCTTACTCATAAAAAATATGGGTATGAAGAGGTAAACATATCTGGATCAATTAGGACGATTTAGATTTGACTATATTAATAAATACACAATATAAAATCAAATCTATACTATACACTATACAGATATGATCTAAACAGTTGAAACATGCTTATAACTTCTTACTTGTAAAAAACAAAAATAATAGTAAGAATCCGATTCCGAGGTGATAAACATTCCCTATGGATTATCTCTGGATCATCCGGCTACGCTCTCTCTGGATCATCCGGCTACGCGCTCTCTCTCTCTCTCTCTCTCTCTCTCTCTCTCTCTACTTATGAGAGTGAGAAACTAAGGTATGTCACTCATGACGTTTCATCCCTATTCCCTAGCCTTTCCTCACTTTTCCTATATATAAGCTTCCCCACCCATGAAGCTTCTATCTATCTCATATCACATATTCATTTCTCACATCATCATTTCAATTCTTTTCCTCTATCAGAAGCCATGGTTTCTGCAACCTCATCTCCCGTACAAATAGCCTTCTTCCCATTCGTGGGAGGAGGCCACCAAATCCCCATGATCGACACAGCCATAGCCTTTGCATCTCACAACAACAGAGCCAACTCCATCATCATCACCACCCTCTCCAACTCCCTCCAATTCCAAAACTCCATCCTCCGACACCAACAACAATCCAACCTCCCCATCTCCATCTCCACCCTCTCCCTCCCCCCAAACCTCGACATCTCCGACACCGACATGTCCGCTGGGCCCCACACCGACACCTCCCTCCTCTGCCAACCCCTCCGACAACTCCTCCAACATCTCCGCCCCGACGCCATCGTCGTCGACACGTTCCATCGTTGGGCTGCTGACGTCATCGACGAGCTCCAAATCCCGAGGATTGTCTTCCATGGTAGTGGCTGTTTCTCTCGCTGTGTCTTCCACAATGTCACTCACTACGCCCCACATGAGAATTTGGCTTCTGATTTGGACCCGTTCATCGTTCCGGGTCTTCCCGACCCGATTGAATTCACAAGGTCGCAGCTTCCGCCATTTGTCAGAGACACATCTCAAGGGGGATTCATGGATCGGAGGAAGAAATCAGAGGAGAATAGTTTTGGGACTGTGACGAATAGTTTCTACGATTTGGAACCTGCTTATGCTGATTACCTTAGGGATGTTATAAAGACGAGAGTTTGGCTTGTTGGGCCTGTGTCTCTGTGTAACAAGAAAACAGAGGATAAAACAGAGAGGGGAAAGATTTCCACCATTGATGAACATTCCTGCCTGAATTGGCTGAATTCAAAAGAACCCAATTCAGTTCTGTACATCAGCTTCGGGAGTTTAGCTCGATTACCTCGGGAACAGCTCAAGGAAATCGCATACGCCCTTGAGTCCTGCGATCTACCGTTCATTTGGGTGATAGGGAAAATCTTCCAGGCTTCAGAAACAGAGGAAGAGGATGAAGAATCGAAATGGCTGCCAGATGGGTTCGAAGAGAGAATGAAGGAAACGAAGAGGGGTTTGATTATAAAAGGATGGGCACCACAGCTTTTGATACTGGAGCATGAATCAGTGGGGGGATTTATGACACATTGTGGGTGGAATTCGACACTGGAGGGGTTGACTTTGGGGGTTCCGATGATGACGTGGCCGTTGTCGGCGGAGCAATTCACCAATGAGAAGCTGGTGAGTAGGGTGTTGAAGGTGGGAGTGGAGGTGGGGAGTAGAGAGTGGGTGTCATGGAGGGACGAAAGGAGAGAGATTGTGAAGAGAGAGAAAGTGGAGAGTGCGGTGAAGAAAGTGATGGGGAAGAGTGAAGAAGCAGAGGGTATGAGAAAGAGAGTCAGAGAAATTGCAGAGAAAGCAAAGAGAGCTGTTGAAGAAGGAGGAACATCTTATGCAGATATTGATGCTTTGATTCATGAGCTCACTATTCGCCGTCAAACCAAATGAGCTCGTATTTAGTAGTTTCGTGAGATTATCTATTATGCAGTGAAAAAAAAATTTACACAGAGAGAGAGAGAGAGAGAGAGAGAGGTTATCTATTATGGGAAATATTTCGATTTTCGAGCAAAGCAATAGGAAGACAAGACCATGTCTGTTAAATTCCCAATTCAGACACTAAAATATTGTAGTTTCTGACGAATATTTTGTTTCAAACAGATTCAAGTTTTTCTTTTTTCTTTTTTTTAAAAAAATTTATCCTTTGGTTCCCGGTTGGCCTACACAGACTGTTGACACAGTATATGTAGTGTTCTTTATGGTGCTCAGACTTTATCTTTCAGACATGACATGTTTTTGGTAACTTTATAAATGGATACTCAGCATTCATATTGCCTTAGTATGTGTGTATTAAGCTGCCGTTTCTGATGACTTGGTGTTGGTGGTGCACGATTTATAATCTCAATTATGCTACATGGGTCTGAATTGTCCCTCCCTGCTTTTCGGAGATATTTTACTATCCTTTCCCGGTTGTTTTTTTAATTCATTTCTAGCCCTATTATTGGGAGTTAAGATTTCTAAATATCCAATATTATTTATTACTCCATTCATGAAAATGCTTTTATCAAAAGAGGTTCATCTAAGCCTAAACCTTGATATTAATATTAAATAAAATCTAATTTAATTTCGTAATTAAATAAAAGTAATGTACCACATTATATTTTCTAAATCATAAAGCTAATTTAATTTGATTAGTTTTGGATAATGCCTAATAGTTTTGCTCCCCTTGCACTGCGAAATGTTGGTTTATATCTGTTCAAACCAAATTTCACACATTGCTAATTGTATGTGGCTTTAGCTCAAGTTAGAAGCATGCACGAACTTAAGATTGTGGTTCATGAGTCAGCAACAATTGGCAAGAACACTAAAAGGAACGTTGTCTTCAAAGAAATTTTCAGAAATTTTCAACTTGATTGAATTATTGTAGTAAACTTTGTATAGAAATGTGGAGACTGGATTTTATTTTATAGTCAGGCATCCTGCTTTGTTTTTTTCCCTGTTGCTGTTCTATTTTTGACATATTCATTGTATTGTGAAAATGTGGCTAAAGCTTAGGCAGGCATAACGAAAATTGGCTGGCATTATGAAGAGAATTGTTTCCAATTTAACTTTTCAGTGAATGTACATGAGGAAATGATTCCATATTGGAAATATTTTGTATCAATTTAATTTCCTGAAGCCCCTTCCCTCGTGCAGAGCACGGGATGTACATACTTGTTCTATTAAGATCAATTTGGGCTTTTATTCTCATGACTATAGGTTTCGGACCCTTCATTTAGTAAGACTTCTCTTGTTCATTTTTGACCGATTATTTGCTTTTGTGTTACAACCTACTATCTTAAATATAAATATGATTTCTTTAAAATTTTATTGGAGGATATTAAGAAAATTAAATAAACTAGTTAATTATAGCATATGATACTAATTTGAGTTAAACACACATTTTTATATAACATAATATTATATATCCATTTATAAGTCAAACAAATCCATTTAAAAAAAATATAAGAGAAAAAAAATTATTTTACATTTAGAATCAAATTTCATTTATAAACCAGATCTTATATCTAATATCGAACTGAGCATTCATTTTAACTTCAGTGCATCATCAACATTATTTGCAATAATGACACAAAGTTTAGGCGTTTAGTAGCTAACCAAGAAAAACCATAACTTTAAATTTATTTCTTGGGCTAATATAATATTTGATCCTTTAAGTTTGCCTCAATTTTAGTTTTAGTCTCTCAAATTTAAAAAAAGAGTTTTCGGTCCCACAAGTTTCATTTTTCTTAAAGCATTGGTCCCTATAGGTAGGGGTGAGCAAAATCAAACTGAAATCGAACCAAATTAAGCTCAATTTTTTCGGTTTCGGTGTTTTTAATTTGGTTTTTTTATTTTTGATTCGGTGCTTTAAAAAATAATTCAGTTAAAACCAAAATATTAAAAATTTAAAAAATATTTTTTCCCATATTTTTCTTTTTGTATAGTTAAATTTTAAAATTCAAAACTTAAAAATGTACCTTTTGTTTTTCTTATTTTAATTTAAAAAATGATATGTTATATATCATTCATCAATATTTAGTTTTTAAAATTTTTATTATGCTTTTTTTTCAGATGAAGTAATGTTGAATACATTTATTTTCTTTGTATTTTTCATTTTTCCTATAAATCTTATATTATATTTCTAGTTTATATATTATACTATATTATTTGGGATCTTATTAAAGTTGTTAGGTTTATAATTTGTATTGAGTTTTACTTATTGAAAATTCAAAAGTCTAATTTAATTAAAAAGGATTAATTCAGTTCGATTACCTTTAGCTATTTGGTTTCGGTTCGGTTATAAAAATATTAGCATTTCAGTTTTTGATTATTTCTGTTTTTACTGAATAACTTAACTGAAAACCAAATGCTCACCATTATAGGTCAACAAAAAATTGGACCATTTTGCCCCCAAAAGGACTAAAAAATCTTGTTTCAAACTTAAGGGACTACTAATACATGAAGTAAATGACTAAAAAATATGCGGAGGATTAAACATAAAGTGAAAAATGTTGGATATGCTTAGTTTTGATGATGTCAAATATAGAGTTAAATGTAGGAAGCAAAAAGTGTGTATAAAGTGTTTATCTCCTACTATCTATTAGATTATGTTTGCTATATGTTTACTGTGATTGAAAGCATGCATACATGATCACATAACATGTCCATAGGCTCAGATTGCATACATAAGAGCATGTAACTTAGTCTGGAATGAATTGAGATAAGAATCATAATGGCTAAGTAAAAGAGTGTAGGTTACCTCAGCAATGAAGAAGTAAAATCTAATAGGTAACAGATTCTCTATCGCTAAGCTTGAACCTATCGCTAATCTGGAAAGCTTAGGATATCAATGGCTAATGAGGACTTAGCAGTAATTCAATGAAAAAACAATACCTCTATCTCTAAGGCCTTCACTATAGCTAATGGAATGAGTAGAGCCAGCCTAAGCAAGCCAAGAATAGATCACTATCTCTAGGCTCTATCACTATCGCTAAAGCCCCTCAGATAACATGAATAAATACTCGGGGAAGAATGATTAGATCAGTTAACATAGTTAGCTAGCGATAATGAGATTAGCTATCGATAGAAGAAAGCCCATTGTGATAACTTAGACAAACTAATAAACTGATGCATTGAGCTAATGGACTAAGCAAGCGATAACATCTGTTGTGCATTATATGTTTATCTGTTTAGCAAAGTACTGCATTTACATTATGAAGCTAGCGATAGCTTTGGTAGCTATCTATAGCGCAATATCTACTGAGCTAATACATTGTTTCTAAAGTGCAGATTTTACACTGTCAAGCTAGCGATAGCAAAGGCAGCTAGCGCTAGTGAAAAAGCTGACAGCAAGTACAGGAGTACGTAGCAGCAGGTTACCGTTACTCAGTCTCCATAGCCGAAGCAAGAGAAGAAAGAAATCCTCAACGGCTAGTTCTCCAAGTCTCCAACGGATATAAACATAAGACCATATATATAAATATTTGAAGACATCTGGAGCATAGTGACGAGCGTCATACAAGCTACACACATACGACGCAAACCGCGATGAAAACAGAGGCTCTGCTCAGAGTATTAGTTACATATCAGTGAGCCCAGAAATTATGAGATGAGCGTATAAGAAAAGAAGAGCTAGAGCACTCATTGTTCAGATTATTAAGCTCTGATTTGTATTTCATCATACATCTTTTGTACTTCAGTGATTATCACAATCTGTTCATTTAGTGAACTTATTACTTTGATAAAATCCTCTATTGTTTGAGGTTGTTCTAAACTTTAAGAACAGGGTTGTAACCTTTCGGGTAGTAAGGGGGAGTGTTTAGAAAGATTCTAAAACTCGGTAAAGGTTGGCTGGTGATCCCGTGTTCGTAAAATCAGTGGAAATGGTTGACAGGTGAACCTGTACTCGTAAAACCTGTGGAAGGCTTCTCTTGTGCCCAGTTTAAACAAGATAGTGAAAAATCTCAGGTGGAGCCTGAGGACTGGATGTAGGTCAGGGTTGACCGAACCAGGATAAATTCTGTGTGCTTTATCTCTTCCCTTAACTCTCTTAGTTTCCAGCATATCTTCATTATATAACTCTTGTGCATTTAACAGATTTGAAATACTCTGTGATAAACAGAAAATGGTTTTAAAGATTACCTTCATAGTGTTTTATAAAAGAGAACTTTAAAGTCTTTATCTTATCACCCAATTCACCCCCTTCTTGGGTGACAACCGGCTCTTTCATTTGGTATCAGAGCAGGTCACTTGTTTAAAGGATCCAACGATCTCAAGTGATAAAGATCATGGCTGATTTTGGGTGCATTATGTTTTCTGAAGGTTTTGATCATTCTATTCCACCTCTTCTTGAAAATATTGATTTTCGGTTTTGGAAAGCTAGGATGAAGAGTTTTGTAAAATCTTTTGATTATCATATGTGGAATGTTTTTACAAATGATTTTGATTTCAAACCAAGAAAGGATTGGACTGAAAAAGACAAGAAACTGTTTTCCTTTAACATTAGAGCAATGCAAATTCTGCGTAGAGGCTTAACTGAAAATGATTTTCAGAAAATCAGACTTTGCACTAGTGCTAAAGAAATTTGGGATTCACTTGAGTCTATATATATCTCTAACCATATTGTTGAAACTGAAAGTGTTGACAGCTCATCTGAATTTCAAAGTCGCATATCTATGGCTGATGAGCAATTGGAAGCTGAAATTGAAGAATGAGAGATCATAGAACCCTTCCAAGATTCAGTCAACACAGAAGGACAAGAAAAGGATGACTGCCAAGAGCTCTACCTGAACGAGTCTGATCAATCATTCTCTGGAGCTCAAGATGCAGCTATGGTATACAGTTCCAATTCCTTTGTTTTTGAGAAAAACAATTTTGATCTGCATAAAACTGATTTACAACCTATCACAGATCATGTTTCAAAAAGAGAAAATATTTTAAATCATGCTGGAAAATGTTTTGGGAAGAAAGATCTTTTAAATGAAAACAATTTGAGTTTGCACTCTTCTGACCATCACAATAATTGCATAAAATCTCATGTTACACATCATCCTATTAGTTGCTATTATTGTGGAAAAACTGGTCATATTTCTCACACGTGTAATATTAGAAGAAATTCAAATGTGAGAGATAAATTTATTTGGGTTCCAAAAGGACATGTAAGGTCCAAAGCTAACAATGAAGGACCCAAATATAAATGGGTACCAAAATGTCCATCTAGTACTTTATGTGTGCAGATTAATTCTAGAAGAAATGGATATTCTGGTGCAGAACCTAGAAAGAAGAATCCAAGAGTGTCTCATGCTTCAAGAAAGAGATTCACAGAATCTACATATAGAAGGAGAACTCATGGAGAAGCCACTACCGCAACATCTTGCTCAGATAATAAAAAGCAGTGGACTGTAACAAGAAGAGCAAGTTCTACCTCAAGAATGAGCTACCACAAAGTTCCATTCAATTACCTTGAGGAGAACAAGAGAAACATAATTCCTCATACATCAAGTAGAAGATCCTTGAATTCTGTTTCACGTGAGAGATTTCTGCAACCCAGGGCTAAACATATCAAGAACCTTTTGGGTTAGCAAAAGTAATCCTCCATGTACCTAAGGTAGAGGTATACAAGGGTAAAATCTCCTACACTATTCTCAGTAACATTTATTGAGATTTTACACTTTACAACTTAGGGATGAGCATTGAATTCTGTGTTAAAGAAAATTGCAAAATCTTTACAATGCTCATAATCTAGCTCTTATACACATGTATATTGTTTTTTTTTTTTAAAAAAAGAGAATATATTTATATATATCTTTGTGCATGTAGTCATGATTAATTCACTATGCTCAACTATCCTGAATTAATTACATCTTTTGAAGCATGTGAATTTTGCTGTTGATTCCTACGAACTAACCATGGGCAGATCCATATGAAATTGGATACTGAAGAAAAGAAAAGAATTACAGTTCTGTAGGTAACAAGGACAGGAAGCTTCAAGACTATGATCTACATGAAAATTTACTCAAGTCTTGATGAGCTGAACTTCATGCTTGGATTTTGGTGTTGAACCTGTAAAAGAAAATATCAACTTTATTCTGCCAAAATCAAGCTACTGCAAGGACAAGCGCAGACTGTCCAATCGATAGTGAAGGTCACTATCGCTAGCATATGCTGGACAGAGCCAAGATTGAGCTGATTGCCATCAAAAGCACTATCGATAGCAAGGTCCGCTATCGATAGCTGGAAAGAGAAGCGATGAGCCTGTCCGAGACTGTGGGATCATGCCTGCTAGCGGTAGCCACTCTCATTACCGATAGCAAGCTTCTGCCTAGACAAGTGCAGTTATGGTGATATCATTCTTATCCTATCTTGAATGAATATAATTTTGTTTGGATAATGAATGCTTGTTTCCCATCTCATTAGCAATCAATCTTTTACTGTCATGAAATATCTGTCAGATTGCTATATGACTGAAAAAGTTGAAATTGTGCATAGTTTATCTTTTGTGGAATTTATGAAATGCATAATTCAAATTTGTTTAGATTTCAACTCAGCATGTTTATAAAATTGCATTTTGAAAAATATGTTCACCTCAATTGCATTTGAACTATGTTTGAAAATTTGGAAGGTGATGTTTCAAACTGATGCATTAAAGTTTTCTTCTAACTTCTATATGCTGTATAGTGCCTAATCTGTGCTAACCTATTCCATGACAAATGCTTAAAATTTTGACTAGTTATTTGGACTGATGAGCATATACTTCATTATTCAAAAATCCATCCCTCATCCTATCACTCAAATGTATAATCAATCATTATCATTTCAGAGTATCTAGAGTCTTGTGTTTATCCTAATATTGAATATTCATATCACTCTGAACACAGCTCTAAAAGTCAAGAAAATCTCTAAGTCATATCAAAGTCAATGTGTCTATCATGTCTATAGCTCAAAGCCTTCTTTGTTATAAGACTTTGGATATGTTCTCTGATCCTTTAAAGGTGAAGCATTTTGGCATATTTTCTTCATTGTTGACTTTCATCTCAATATTGCCATCCACCATCGCTAGCTCCTCTCCTAGCGATAGGAACCAAAGCACAGATTCCTACATGAGCATTGGATGTTAAAACGTTTGAAAAATGATTTTATATTTTAAATTTGCATCTCATTTATGCTTCATGATACCTTAAACCAATGCTGAGAAAGTTATTTATCAAATGTCTTTTATGCTTTATGGAAAATATTTTTATTTGAATTTATACATAAAAGCATAAGCAAATTATTTCAACCCTTATCCTGAGTTTTCTATACTTTTGCTGGAAAAATGAATCATACTAATGATTTCAAAACAAGCTTGTATTTTGAGTATGATTCTACAGGTTATGAAAAAGGATTAAAGGCTATCATTGATTGAGCAAATCTTAAATGAGCATTTCTATCCCTCACCTTTTATAATTGATAAATATCATTTTGGGAAGATTTTGCCACTTGCTATTAATTGGATTTATTTGCATAAGATTCAGGAGCTTTTGCAACTAATATTATGAGGACCCAAGGATGGGTACCAAGTTGCCTGACACAGGTTGTAGCTCTTATTAGCGATAGCAAGTAGTCTTCATGGTGCTCAGCCATCGATAGCTTCATGGTCCATCAATTGAACGAGAAGCAGCTATCGATTGCAGTCATACTATTGATAGTCCAGAAGATCCAGCTTCATAGCCTATCGATAGAACATGGTTTTTGGTTTGTTTTTAACCACTATATCTCTGAGCTGTTTTGATATTTGTTTTCTGCTCTGTGTTATCACTATGCTCTCTGCAAATGATTTGTCTTCAAAATTTATAAATTAATCTCATATGCACTGAGATTTTGAAAATTTATTTTGGTGTCTGAATTTAGTTGTCACCACTTGGCAAGCTTGATTTTAAAAATTGCATATCAGCGTCTGTTCAAAATAGATGCCCATTTGGTGTCAGATTTTGCCATCAGTATTTTGCTTATATGCGACTCAACTTGACATATTTGTACCTGGCAAAATGGACAAATCAATTTCAATATTTCAAATACCTCAACTCAGATTTCTTGATTTTTGTTTATACTGACATTGCAATCTTGTTTCTACAAGTTAATTCATTTCAAATTTGATTGCAACCTCTAGAAATCCGTGACTGAATTTTATTTTGATTTTGTTGACAAATCCTGAACACAAATTTCTTTGATTCATCAGTAGCTAATTCTGGCCTTCTGCTTCATTCATATTTTTGAAACTGGTGATTCAAAGTTTTATTCTGATAGTAGCCTTCACTTATGCATCATTGCTTGCTCTGTGCTTAAATCTAACTAGATCTGATTTACATGCTTAAAATCTGATTTGAATATGGCTATGAATGCGTAAATCTGATCATGTCATAAAAAGACTTGTGTTGATATCTTGCTGTCAGATTTGCCACTTGATCTTAATCTGCTATATCCTGTTTGACTGGAATAATTGAATGCATAGATTAAGGGGGAGCTTCAAATTTAACATGTGTATATCTTAAAGCTCATCTCCTTTGATGATAAAGATGATTCCTCGTATAGATTCCTTTCATGATCTCAATATGATATTATCTTACATTAAGGTTTCTTTACATTTGGTATCAATTTTTGATAATCCTTGATTATATTAATCCCTCTCCTTGCAAGAAAGATAAACATTGATGACAGGAGAAATCAGTCTGGGAAAGAGCATCCCTCAATATTCCACACGGACACATCATCAACTCTGAGGATTGATGCAGAAGCACAATGAACCACTGATCGGCTTACACTTTCCCAATAACAATTGGTATCAATACCGGCTTATCAGATACAGCATATCAAGAGAGGAAGGCACTATGCTTCATAGATCAATCAATTCTTTTGCCGAAAATCAATGAGCATTTCTAAACCCTCATTCTCCAAATTACATTTCCAGTTTTCCTTGATAAATTTGCATTGTCATAATCTGTATGCCTTGTTTGAGCATCTTGCATTTCTATGGCAAAACTTCAGAGAACATAAAGTCCAATATTTTTACATTTGGTACTCCTTCAGAATATTTATTGTTTTCCACAACCTTTTGATATCCCTTTCATTTGGTCAGAACTTCTGTTACTTTGGGGAGAGAAAAGCTTTGTTACATTTCAAGTCTCCACAAACTTTTTGCTAATGTCAAATAGGGGGAGAGAAAAGCATGAAAAATATATTGATAGGAGGAGAGAAAGGCATGAATATTGATAGGAGGAGAGAAAGGCATGAACAATATATTGCATCTACATTAACTTCCATGATCTTACTCTTACATATTTTTCACCATGGATTTGTCATCATTAAAAAGGGGGAGAATGTTGGATATACTTAGTTTTGATGATGTCAAATATAGAGTTAAATGTAGGAAGCAAAAAGTGTGTATAAAGTGTTTATCTCCTATTATCTATTAGATTATATTTGCTATATGTTTACTGTGATTGAAAGCATGCATACATGATCACATAACATGTCCATAGGCTCAGATTGCATACATAAGAGCATGTAACTTAGTCTGGAATGAATTGAGATAAGAATCATAATGGCTAAGTAAAAGAGTGTAGGTTACCTCAGCAATGAATAAGTAAAATCTAATAGGTAACAGATTCTCTATCGCTAAGCTTGAACCTATCGCTAATCTGGAAAGCTTAGGATATCAATGGCTAATGAGGACTTAGCAGTAATTCAATGAAAAAACAATACCTTTATCGCTAAGGCCTTCACTATAGCTAATGGAATGAGTAGAGCCAGCCTAAGCAAGCCAAGAATAGATCACTATCTCTAGGCTTTATCACTATCGCTAAAGCCCCTCAGATAACATGAATAAATACTCGGGGAAGAATGATTAGATCAGTTAACATAGTTAGCTAGCGATAATGAGATTAGCTATCGATAGAAGAAAGCCCATTGTGATAACTTAGACAAACTAATAAACTGATGCATTGAGCTAATGGACTAAGCAAGCGATAACATCTGTTGTGCATTATATGTTTATCTGTTTAGCAAAGTACTGCATTTACATTATGAAGCTAGCGATAGCTTTGGCAACTATCGATAGCGCAATATCTACTGAGCTAATACATTGTTTCTAAAGTGCAGATTTTACACTGTCAAGCTAGCGATAGCAAAGGCAGCTAGCGCTAGTGAAAAAGCTGACAGCAAGTACAGGAGTACGTAGCAGCAGGTTACCGTTACTCAGTCTCCATAGCCGAAGCAAGAGAAGAAAGAAATCCTCAACGGCTAGTTCTCCAAGTCTCCAACGGATATAAACATAAGACCATATATATAAATATTTGAAGACATCTGGAGCATAGTGACGAGCGTCATACAAGCTACACACATACGACGCAAACCGCGATGAAAACAGAGGCTCTGCTCAGAGTATTAGTTACATATCAGTGAGCCCAGAAATTATGAGATGAGCGTATAAGAAAAGAAGAGCTAGAGCACTCATTGTTCAGATTATTAAGCTCTGATTTGTATTTCATCATACATCTTTTGTACTTCAGTGATTATCACAATCTGTTCATTTAGTGAACTTATTACTTTGATAAAATCCTCTATTGTTTGAGGTTGTTCTAAACTTTAAGAACAGGGTTGTAACCTTACGGGTAGTAAGGGGGAGTGTTTAGAAAGATTCTAAAACTCGGTAAAGGTTGGCTGGTGATCCCGTGTTCGTAAAACCAGTGGAAATGGTTGACAGGTGAACCTGTACTCGTAAAACCTGTGGAAGGCTTCTCTTGTGCCCAGTTTAAACAAGATAGTGAAAAATCTCAGGTGGAGCCTGAGGACTGGATGTAGGTCAGGGTTGACCGAACCAGGATAAATTCTGTGTGCTTTATCTCTTCCCTTAACTCTCTTAGTTTCCAGCATATCTTCATTATATAACTCTTGTGCATTTAACAGATTTGAAATACTCTGTGATAAACAGAAAATGGTTTTAAAGATTACCTTCATAGTGTTTTATAAAAGAGAACTTTAAAGTCTTTATCTTATCACCCAATTCACCCCCTCTTGGGTGACAACCAGCTCTTTCAAAAAATAGGCCTCATGTTCTAATATGAGTTTTATAATTCTCAAATAGAGGTGTCGATGGAGGGTGTGTTTGGATCGACTTTTGGAAAAGTGACTTATATATAAGTTAAACTGAAAATCAGTCAGATTGTGTAATGACTTTTATGTTTGGATGGACTGTTAAAAAAATGACTTATAAGTCAATTGAACTTTTAATCATGTTTGGATGGACTTCTTGAAAGGTAAAGTTAAGATGAAAATGACCAAAAAGGACATGAACTTTAGAGAATAATAGAACTAAATTAAAATTATCCATTAAATCTTTGAATTATGATGATTTTGAGTGAAAAATTAAAAGTATCTGAAAAAAATAAAATGTAAATTTTATTACAATTATTTGCAAACATGTATATACTAATTGAATCATTTTCTACATAATATATTATATATATAAAGCAACATGGGGAAAAAAAAGAAAATAAAAAAGAAGAAGAAGAAGAGGGAAGGCAACAAATATAAAGCAATGCAATGAATAAAAAAAAAAAAAAGAGCAAGGCAAAGAAGAGCGCCGTACGCGCAACGTAGAGGGGAGAGAGATGTGAAGTGACTGTCAACAGTAATAAGTCCTTATTCCTTCGGCCCATAAGTTGAAAAAAAAAACAGCAACTTGGAAAAACAACTTAGAAGTTGTTTTTAGCCCATAAGTACTTATTTTATACAAGTCCAGCAAAACATAAAATCTGCCATTTTTCCCACTATAAGTCCTTTTTTATCAAAATAAGTACTTATTTTTCCAAAAAAAGCTCAGCCAAACATGCTGGGAGGTAACTATGTTCATCGTTTATTCTTTCCTGTATTATACTCCTTCCAATCCTAAATATATGATTTATTTGTCAAGTTGGTTTTGATCCTAAATATATGATTTAATTCTAATTTTTGTAAATCTATCCAAATTATTCTCATTAGTGTTCATCTAACAATAATCAAGTTTGAGATTGGGGAGAGAATAAAAGAAGATGATTTGGGTGATTTAGAAAAAACACAGTATATTAACTAATATAACTAACATCTTTAATCAAAGTAGTCAAATATGTGATATAATAAGGACCGAAGGAGTAACTATTTTCTCAACGGCCATTGCACATTTTTGCTTTTGCCTTTCTACCTATCTTGAACTCTAGAAGCCATTACCACCCAAACATGTTCCAAAAAATAAGCTTTAACGCAGCAACATCATCCCTAAACACAACGTCAGCCTTCCTTTGCCGAGCGTGGTGTTCAAGTTGAAATCATTCATTCATATCCAAGATAAACAAATATGTTGTGCTTATTATGACTTTGTGTCTTAGATGCAGGAATTGGGTAAAGAGTTTACTTTCGTCTTAAATACTAGAGAGGGGTGTTTTAAGAAAATTATGTACTTATTCCAAATAACAAATTTGATTATAAGAATTACTTATGAGTTGGATTACGTCTTATATGTGAGGATCATTTCACTTTATCTTCCAATTTTATAATTCTTATCCTAAAGTATTTCAATTGCTTATATTAAGAGGGTTTTCATCTAATTATACTCATGAACTCATGATTAAAATGGTTCGTTAAGCCCCCGATAAAGGGATTAGTTACTCCTATCGCTGATAGATACATTGAGTTTAATAAAAAAATGGTGCTTCAAGAAAATCAACTCATAGTTATTATAAATAATCAACTTAACTAACTTTTTTAATTTATTCAAATTAGTTAAGTAGCTTTTAAGTTAAAGAACGAAGCCATCAGATTAAAGATTTTACTTTGTAAATAAATTAGTGATATGATGTATATAAATGAGTTAGGAACCAGTTTCCTTACTCATCAAAAGATGGGTAGAGAAATATATTTGTTTCTATTAAAATACTTTAATAAATCCACAATTTTTAAATCAAATCTAAACTATTTATCTAGATCGTTTAGATAAGCTTCACTCATCATACTCAACTTTTTTTAAAGTAGGAAATGGATTTAAAAAAACCAACACTTCGACCAATTTGATGAAGTCAAAAACTTTGTTGTGATGTCATGGCATTTTCAAACCAACACATGATTCTTCTCTCTTTTTTAGTTAATAGAGTAATCCTCCTCTCATCAATTAACGTGGCGAACAAGCCATTGACCCCTCAATTAAAAACAATTCTATTCATCATCCAAGACAAATTGCCCGACTTATCAATTAATCCTTGGTCTCTTCTCTCTTGCACGCTGATACCTTCCACCATCATCTTCTTAATTCTTCATGTACATCTTCTGAAAACTGTGAACCTGCTCTGATCCATAATCTATTTCTCTGCAAAATCAGAAGCCATGAATAGCCAAAATCACAAACTGCACATATTCTTCCTCCCCTTCCCTGCTCATGGTCACATCATACCCACACTTGATATGGTCAGACTTTTCGCTGCAAGAGGTGTCACAGCCACAATTGTCACCACCCCATTAAATCTCCCTCTTGTTTCCAGAATCATGGGAAAATCTAAAACTCCTTCCAATTCCAACATTAACATCGTATCCATCAAATTCCCTTCCCTCGAATCTGGCCTTCCAGAAGGCTGCGAACATATTGATTCCCTCCCCTCTCGGTCTTTGATTCCAAACTTCTCCAAAGCAACCAGCTTGCTTCAGGAGCCCTTCGAACAACTCTTGCATCAACACCGCCCAAATTGCCTTATCGCAGACGCCTTCTTCGAGTGGGCAATGGATTCTGCAGCCAAGTTCGGGTTTGCGGGGATTGTGTTTCATGGGACAAGTTCTTTCTCTCAGTGTGCAGCTGAATGTATAAGACTCTATCAGCCTCACCAGAACGTTTCATCTGAATCAGAGCCCTTTGTGGTTCCTAACTTACCCGGAGAAATTAAATTGACCAGGATGGTTTTGCCGGAACATGTCTTGAATGAAGAATCCGAGTCGGCAAGAGATAGGAAGGAAATGGTGGAATCATTGGGGAGAAGCTTTGGGGTGATAGTGAATAGCTTCTATGGACTGGAACAGGTCTACACAGACCATTACCAGAAGTTAATTGGGAAAAAAGCATGGAATATAGGTCCTCTTTCGCTATTAAATAAGGACATTGAAGAAAAAGCAAACAGAGGAAAAGAAGACTCCATTGATGAAGAAAAATGCCTGAAATGGCTTGATTCCAAGAAACCCAACTCTGTTATTTACATTGGCTTCGGCAGCATGGCTAATTTCATTGACTCTCAGCTCAAAGAAATTGCCATGGGTCTAGAAGCTTCTGGACAAAATTTCATCTGGGTTGTGAGGAGAACCAAAAGCACCGACAAACAAGAACAAGAACATAAACAAGAATGGTTGCCTGAACGATTTGAGGAGAGAATGGAAGGGAAGGGGTTGATCATAAGAGGATGGGCCCCACAAGTGTTGATTTTGGGCCATGAATCAATAGGTGGGTTTGTGACACATTGTGGGTGGAATTCAACATTGGAAGGAGTGAGTGCAGGTGTACCGATGGTGACATGGCCTGTATCTGCAGAACAGTTTTACAATGAGAAGTTAGTAACAGAAGTTCTAAGAATTGGGGTAACAGTGGGGGTGAAGAAATGGGTTCCAGTGGTGGGGGATTATATGGAGAAAGAGGCGATTGTGAAGGCAGTGAAAAGGATAATGGAAGGAGAAGAAGCAGAGCACATGAGAAACAGAGCTAAGAAACTTGCTAGCATGGCCAGGGAAGCTATGGAAGAAGGAGGATCGTCGTTCTCGGACTTAGATGCTTTAATTCAACAACTTAGCTCTCGTGATCACTCATGAGTGATGTTTTCTTAGAGATCAAATTATTGTGCTTGGCTTTTCAGTTCAGTTTCGTGTGTATCCCATGATAGTGTGCTAAAGTTGTTCTAAACAAGAATCCTATATTTAATTATGTGCGTGTTTTAATCAACAATTCGAAGATTATTTTTGGGTGATTTATTAATGCGTTGTGGCTTAAACTACGTAGAACATAATACCATATGGTTAACACTACACATATTTTTAAGCAATCGCTTTCAAGTTTCAAGTTTCAACCTTGATCAAAACTAATCTTTATTTACATCATGTCACTTCTTAGTTTCAACCCCTGCACAATAACCCAAAGTTGTGCCTACGTGCTATTCTAAAGAGGTGTTCAAATTTTTCCCGTCTCAGTTGCCCCGTCCCAAACCCGAACATTTTGGGATGGGACGAATGATTTTAGGATAGGACGAATCGGGACACGATAAGATTAAAGTTCGTGAAGGAATGGCCTATCCCGTCTTGAGGTATCTTATGTTTTTTTATTTTAGAAATCTAAATCCCTAAAATCATTGTCAAAGTTGAAGACCCTAATATGTGTGAACACATTTTTTCTTGTCTCATGCATATGAAGTCTATGTTTACAATGGATAGACTCTACATTAGTTTAAATGTTTGGTGATCTAAAAGACTAAAAGTGAATCGAAACGTTCTCTTGATGAACCATATAAAGTCCCTGAGCATCTCAAAGTGATCAGTGGCTGACTTTCCTTGTAATATGTTCCCATCGTCCTTTTAAATTTTGTTTTTTCTTTCAGAATGTTCATTCATTTTCTTATATATGATAACATGTTTTCAAACGTGAATAGGTTTATCACATCTTGGTCTGCATGTAAACCCAGTAATATGCTCATGTCTCTAAAAGTGAATAAACAAGTGATAGTTTTCATGCACCATCAGAAAGAAAGAAAGAACATGAACCCAGACAATTCAACTAAAAGCAAAATATGAAAATAGCATCTTCATGCCCAGATACTAGTCATCTAGCATTATTCTTACTACAGTACCATCTTAGTTAAAACATCTTGTCTCCAAGATCCAAAATCTAGCTTTTTTATAATATGCTACTGGTCATTGTTTCCTATCTCTCAAATTTGATTTTTGTTTGCAAATATTAGTTAAAAAATTAAAGAATAGTTACTACCAAAAAAGCTCATAATTAAAAAAAATAGAGAGCACAAAACTAAATAAAAAAAAATTATAAAAAAGCGGGATGATTTTATCCCGTCCCAATCAGAGCTGAGACAACTTTGAGACCGGACGGGACACTGGACGAGATTCCTGTCCCAACCTTTTTTTTGGGGATATGATGGGACAAGACGTCACACTCCCGTATCCACCCTAATCCCCACCACCATATTAATCGTAAAACTCTTCAACATCATCTCAAAAGCTTACTTTTCGCTCCATCCACATTGACATTCCTAGATCATGTCACTGATGCTACCCATTTAGAACATCATTATATTCTTAATGCCCTGCAACTGAGCCATATAAGTTCTGTGTATTATTCACACCATTTTATCGACTGACGTGGGTTAAATGGTTAACATGAGTTGATTTAACAACTATGCGACCGTTGTATTTTGACACTTATTTTAAAAGTTTATAGTATCTGATGTCCATGACAAGATAATTTGAGAGAATATTTGCATTAACCCCATAAAAAATATCAAACTCTGAAACTTGTATGCATATTCATAACATAAACATAGGAAGGAAAACACAGGCTTGTCTTTTATTATATACTCTATCAGTTTTTCAATATAAGATTTAATTGACTTTTTAAGAAAATCCTAAGAAAACTAAATAAGTTGTTTAAAAATTGATTACATTGATTTTTTTTTTCCAAACCATTTTCTTTGACTTATAAGTTAATATATAATACAATAAGATACCACACATGTTATAATTTTAGCTTCATTAGTCTCTTACAAACAAAGTCAATTAAATCTTATATTAAAGAATGAAGGGAGTAACATAAATATTTTTCATTATTATTTAAGATGTTAAATAAACTACATGATATTTTAAAGTGTTGGAAGCATGGAACCCAGTGATCCAGCTTTAGAACCGGACAGGGCAAGCCACTAACCCAAGATGTCAACAGCATGGGGTGACTAGCTGGGTTGACCGAGTTTTATTTTTTAAAGACATTTTTAATTAGTTTTTATGGGGTATGAATTGTAGAAATCAATATTAGTCAAAGTTAGTGATAATTTTAGTATTAATAATTATTAGTTTAGTGATTAAATGATTGTGGGCATGAATATTTTGTTATAATTTATCTATTTTGATATTTTACTAGGAAGAATATTCAATGATTGCTAATTTTGGTGTCATTAGATGGCGGATTAATATTATAATTTCAATATGTCAAAGAAATTGTAACGAATATTAAAAAAGTATATGATTATTTTGTTAATGATTCAAGGTATCAATTATTTTTTAATTTTTTATATTCTTCCGGTCTAACTCCGGATTGACTTCGAGCTGATCCACTGACCTATAACTTACTACCTTAATCAGTTCAGTGACGGGTCGAATTTCATAACCTTGGAATAAACACTAAAGCAAAGAATACCTAACCTTATGGGCAGCTTTGACCTTAGGATTATAGGATTATATAAACAATTTTTTAAGAGGATTTTACTTTTTCCAAATAAATAAGTGACATGTGTACATAACAATCGACCACTTCCACTTGGACGTACATGATGATGTATAAACTTTTGGATCCAGTTTTGGTGCTCGTAAAAAATATAAGTAGAATATAAGTAGGGGACGCTTCTCCATTTTAAACCATCCAAATCTAATTTGGATTGTCCAGACATAATAATTTTAAGTTTATGTTTTTTAAGAAAACCTATATTTTTTGACAAAATGATAAGTAAGATATTATTTTTATCTTAAATTATATATCCGTTAAAATAATTATCATTTAAAAATCATGTAAACTTTTAAAAAACTACCCTACAACCTTGCGGTCAGCGGCATTTTCAGCCATCACATGACATTATTATTTTTTTCTGTACTGACCTCACATCTAAATGGACCAAATCACCAATGGCCGAGAGGGACAAGCCATTCATCTCAAGTAAAAAACTACTCTATTCATCATACAATACTTCATAGAAAAACTAAATACTTAACTCGCGAATTATAAAATTAGTTGAAGACTTGAAGTCAATTAATAGCCACAAGTCGTTCAGCTTATGCGGCTTCGCCCTACATTATCTTCTTCTTCTTCTTAATTCTGCCTCTATATATATCTTTTGAAAACTGTGACCTTGCTCTGATCCATAAACTTCTTCACTTTCACTACACCTTATCATCTGCAAAATCAAAATCCATGAATAGCCAAAATCACAAACTGCACATATTCTTCCTCCCCTTCCTTGCTCATGGCCATCTCATACCAACACTTGACATGGCCAGACTTTTCGCTGCAAGAGGTGTCACAGCCACCATTGTCACCACCCCATTAAACATCCCTTTTGTTTCCAGAATCATCGGAAAAACCAAAACTCCTTCCAATTCCAACATCAACATCGTATCGATCAAACTCCCCTCCCTCGAAGTAGGACTTCCAGAAGGCTGCGAACATATCGACTCCATCCCCACCATTTCTCTAATTCCCAATTTCTACAAAGGAACGACCTTGCTTCAAGAACCCTTTGAACAACTCTTGCATCAACACCGCCCCGATTGTGTAATCGCTGATGTGGGCTTCCACTGGGCCACAGAATCTGCAGCCAAATTTGGGATTCCGAGGATTGTGTTTCATGGGATGGGTTCTTTTTCTCTGTGCGCCGCTGAATGTATAAGACTCTATCAGCCTCACAAGAAGGTTTCATCTGAATCAGATCCCTTTGTCATTCCCAACTTGCCCGGAGAAATTAAACTGACCAGGATGGTTTTACCAGATTACATCTTGAACGATGACGATGAATCTGAGTTGGCGAGACACAGGAAGGAAATGATGAAATCAGCTGGGAAAAGCTTTGGGGTGATTGTGAATAGCTTCTACGGATTAGAGCAGATCTATGAGGACCATTACCAGAAGTTAATTGGAAGAAAAGCATGGCATATAGGCCCTGTTTCGCTGTTCAACAAGGACATTGAAGAAAAAGTAAGCAGAGGACAAGAAGATACCATTGATGAACAAGAATGCTTGAAGTGGCTTCACTCCAAGAAACCCAACTCTGTTCTTTACATATGCTTCGGCAGCATGGCAAATTTCACTGACTCTCAGCTCAAAGAAATAGCGATGGGTATAGAAGCTTCTGGACAAAATTTCATCTGGGTTGTGAGGAGAACCAAAAAGAACGACCAACAAGAACTAGTAAATAAACAAGAATGGCTCCCAGAAGGATTTGAGGATAGCATGGAAGGGAAGGGGTTGATCATAAGGGGGTGGGCCCCACAAGTGTTGATATTGGATCATGAGGCCATTGGTGGGTTTGTGACACATTGTGGGTGGAATTCAACATTGGAAGGAGTGAGTGCAGGAGTTCCAATGGTGACGTGGCCTGTGTCTGCAGAACAATTTTACAACGAGAAGTTGGTTACTGAAGTGTTGAGAATTGGGGTTCCTGTGGGGGTGAAGAAATGGGTGAGAGTGGTAGGAGATAGTGTGGAAAAGGAAGCCATTGAGAAGGCAGTGAGAAGAGTAATGATGGGAGAAGAAGCATTAAATATGAGAAACAGAGCACAAAAACTTGCAAGCATGGCGAGGGAGGCTATGGAAGAAGGAGGATCATCTTCTTTGGATTTGGATGCTTTTATTCAGGAACTTGCTTCTCGTTGTCGTTGAGTGATGGTTTCTTGATGATTATGTTGTAGTGCTTGGCATTTCAGTTCAGTTTCGTGTGTATACAATAATGTAGTAAAGTTGTTCTGAACAGAAAAAAATCCTATATTTAATGTTGTGCATGTTATAATAAACATTTCGTTTTGGCTGATTTATTAATGCTGTTTTGGCTTATTATTTTTTATGAAACATCGAGATATCCCTCCACCCGATAGGTGGGAGACTAATCCTCATATGAATTGTAGGCACCTCAAGGGGTGGGACAGCTGGCCTGGGAGATTTAATGCTTCTCCATATCCAACGCCAAGGATTGAATCCTCGACAGTTGGTTAAGGGTGAATGAGTCCCTTCCATTCAACCACACACCCGGGTTACGTTTTGGCTTATACTTTGTAGAACAGAATACCATGTGTTCAATTGAGAAAAAAAGAAAAGAAAAGAACACCGTATGTTTAACACTACATATGTTTTAAAGAGATGACTTTCAACCTTGGTCCGAACTCCGAACATCATAAAAAAAGTAACCTTTATTTACATTGGCAGTAAAACAGGAGCAATGAATAATAATACTATGAGGAAAAACCTGTAAAAATCAACATTTTTACCTCATTATCTACCACATGTTTTACTATTTTTGAAAGTTTTTCTCTTAATTATCTCAATTTCCTATTTTTCTTTCTATTTCGAAGTCAGAGTGTCTGAGTAAATTCATGTAACTTCAAAATTAATAAATCCGAATGATCGAAAAGTTATTTGTAAGTGGGAAACGCCAAAACTCTGATTTGTCCGTATTTGTATGAAATCAATTTTCATGAGCATTATTGAAATCATGGATTTATCAAAAGTGAAAACTGCTTCACGGTCTAATGATTAATTTGATTTAGATTAATTAAACTAAATTTTCAAATGAAATAACACAAATAACTCCCACCTTATATGGAGTTCACTCCGATTATTGTTGTTATCAAATAAATCAATATCTTATTTATATGATCTTTATCCACTTAAAGAATATCCATGTCACGATATCCAAGATAAGTGCATAGGTTATAGATAGGGTTAAGATTCAATTTAGTTCTAAAAATTTAATGTATATATTTAATAATCACTAGCTAGCTATTATAAGTATATTAATAATTAATAATGGAAGGAACTCAGATCTAGATGGGAGATGAAAGCATCGTTTTCTTTTATACTCCCTCAGTCCCATAATACAAGGTCCATTTTTTTTGAATGATCTTGTCTCACAATATAAGGTCCTATTTGACTTTGTTTGAGTAATAAATGCTTGTTTTCTTATTTTACCCATGCATTAATTTTCCCACACATTCTCTTTCATCTTCTTTTCATAATTACCCCCTCTCTTACTCATTCATAAATAAGGGCAATATAGTATATTTCCTACACATTTATTGTTTTTAACTAACTCTAACTAATGTTTTAGGAACCCGCAATTCGGTTAAAAAGACCTTATATTGTGGGACGGAGGGAGTATCATTTTCTTCATTTTTTTTAATAACCACTAGACCTTATTTCAATTGTTCAGATTTTGATTTATATAAAATATATTTTAATTGATTTTCAATAATGATATTATAAATACAAAATCTGAACCATTGAAAAGAAGATGTAATGGTTATTAAGAGAGATGAGGGAAAATGATATAAGAGAAGATGAGACATTCCTCTCCCGATCTTGATGCACAATAAATTCACATAGAAAGGAGAGAATAGAGCTCACATACACATGGAGCTATCTCAAGAATGAGAACGCAAGGGTTATCAAATGAGAGAAGAGCACAATTAACTGAACCTTATATCTTCCGTAAATCTCTCCCACAAAGCACGTCCTGTTCCCACCAATACATTTGGGATATTAATGGGAATATATATCACACTTGATTACCTATAATTATGCATATTGCACTTTGAACCCCAATCTTACAGGACTTGAAAGTAAATCAAGCCATTCTCCAACACTTACCATATAGGTTTGGTAAGTGTTTGGTGTTTTTTGGGGGGGGGGGGTGTTGCAGATGCAAGGAAGAGACAAAAGGCTGATACATGATGATGTTGTATGTAAGTTAGAAAAAAACTTGCAATCTACATGATGATGTTAAAAGTATACATGTTCTATTTAATTTGTACTGCATTTGGATCATCAGATGTAGAAAGGTACATAATCAAAGTATTGAGAATGGGTACATGGGTAACCAATTAGAGCAATATGCATGCAAACTATTCACATTTCTCTTGTATTATGAGAGGAGTAGTGATAGAAGGTCTTGGTACTACAAACAATATATTTTGATAGAAAGAAAATAAATGGAAAGTATATAGAAAATTATGTGTAGTGCTTGGTAGACACTATGATGAAAAATAGTTTGTTGGAAAATTTTGTCTGTAAGATGAAAATGAAGTGATGGTAGCAAAAAAAAGAAAAGTGCAAATCCCCATATTACCCTTTTAATGCAAATATACTAAAATTAAAATAAAATAGTTTTTGTTTTTAAGAAGGGCGACTTCCCCTAACAATACTGTCATTATAATGATTAAGTTCCACATTCAATTATTGAAAGATAAGTATATAATGTTGATGTAAGTTCTATCAAATTTACTTAATCTATTTTGATAGAAAGAGAAGCTTAACACATATATATATATATATATATATATATATTTCAAAATTCAATATGGGATTAGAGTATACAATCAATAGGATGCAAATAAAAGATAAAAAAAAAAAAATGAAAGAATGGATTTTTTTTGGGGGGGGGGGGTGTTTGGGGGAGAGAGAAATATTGCAGGCATGATATTTTGACCAAATTTACGTAGAAACTGCTGTCACAACACTTGTACTCTGCTTTTCCTTCGCTCAGTCGCTCACAACACTTATAGGTGAGTTTTGTACTTTTCTTATAGAGTTGTTGATGAGGAAATTATGCTCATTCCTCAATCTTAATCTTAATCTTTTTCTTTTTCTTTTTCATAAGACAAAGCAGAAGGGTTTTGGAAAAGAATATTGTTCCCCGAGGTGTGCAAATCCCATGTTTCTTTTTCTTTCGAAAGAAAAAGAAGTAGAAGAAACATTTTAAGTTTGTGGTGGTATCAGAAGATTTAAGATGAAAAGAAAGAACATTTCTGAAGACAAGATGGAGAAAGATGAAGAAGAACATTTCTTTGAGATAGTGTGACTTGTGCTTCACAAAGGAGGAGGATGATGATTGAACTTAGATTCAAAGTAGACTAGAGGAAAGGAGAGTAAGAGAGAAAGAAGGAGATCTGGAGTAGATGCTTCTGATTCGGTACTTACGGCGGCGGGAGGTGGGCTTCATCTGCAGATGGCGGAAGAACGAACATTGAGGATCTCATCTTCAGTTGTTGCCAATCCTTCTTCTGATGCCGCAATCGTCGAAGAGGTGGGCTTCTTTCGGTTTTATTTTTTACCACGAACATCTTGGATGCTCGAAATCAGATTTACAATACAATTGTGAGAAAGCAAATGGAAAGCTTAGGAAGAGATGGATGAAGGATTAAGAGGATAAGAAGCAGAGATTAACAAGAGAGGGAGAGGAGATGAAGAACAACCATGGATGCTCACCTCTGCTGCTTGAGGAAGAGGAACTATGGAAGAAGAAGAAAGAAGAAAGGACAAAGATGAATTCTTTTTCTTCTGATGCCGTGTTGATTGAAGCATCTTAGAGAGAGTAAAGATTAAGGAGAGTTGTCTTGTCTTGTCTCGTCTCTTCAAGACTTAGTGCTGCGTGCTAAGGGAAGGCCATAGGTATGTGAAGGCTTAAAGCATAAACAAAAATTAAAGCCTGTCCGTATGTGAAGGCTGGAGTTGATAGGGAGTATATAAAATAAATAAATTCTGATTAGGTCCAGCGTGCACCCAATCTATGTGCACCCAATCTATGAATCTTCTTTTTGTTATTATATATGTAGTAGGGAGTAGTAGATAAGTTATAATTAGAACTTTATTAGTTATTGCAATCTACATAAAATTTTTATTTGTTTTAAGAAATGATCTCTTAAATGGGGTCAATTTTTTAACTCATAAATAGAAGATTAAAGAGATATAAGGATATAAGGACAATCTTTTAATTATCCTGTTTTAAAAATAATTATATTAAAAGTTATTATCAATTTGAAAGGGGATGAATTTTTTTACAGATATAAAAAGTAAATCCCTAAAAAGTGTAATTATCAATATCTTAACCATTTAATACTTGCAATTTGTAATTAAATAACATCATATTAATATAAGTTTTTGTTTTGTTCAAAACATAAAATTATGAATACAAATTGTTTTTAGAAGGCTTGCCATTGATTGTCCACATGTGAAGGTCAAAAAATATAAAATACGTATGTCTAAGCAATCCACCGTGCCTTCCCATGTATCAACTCCCGAGAAATTCTTGCATGCTCTGGGTGCACCATATCATTTATGCTCTGACATATAAAAAGGTGCCACATGGCTATATTTCATCTTATGTGTGAGCTTATCTGTCAGCCTCTTTATTATTTCAAATTATCTATCAGCCTCTTGATTTATCATTTAATTCAGATAATTTCATTTCCTTGAAGTATGAGCCCGTTTGGTTCATAGAAAGTATTCGTACGGAATAGAAAGGAAATAAATGGTATGGAAAGGAATGGAAAGGAAAGGAAGTCGACATGTTTGGTACGCACAGAAATGGAAATGAATGAAATAGAAAATTTTATGTTTGGTTGGTTGAAAATGGTGGTAAAGAAACTCAGAAATATGCGGAAATGACCATATTACCCTTATGATTATTTATTAACAAAATTCATATTTAAATTCAAGAATTCAATATTTAATATAAAATAATTATTTAGAAATACGATAAAATATATTTAAATTTTCAATATAAATTAAAAATTATTATAAATTTCCAGAAAATAGCTGTATATATTAAATAATTGAGAAAATAGTAAATATGGTACCTGGATTCCCAATTGATTATATTTTTGGATGTCTTTACTCTTTACTGCATTTTCAAATTAATATTAGGATTTTTTTATATAAAACTAAAATTAAAATAACACCATATCACTATATTAGTGTTCGTGTGATGCCATTATTCCTCGGCAATAACGTGGCAGTGTCTCCAGCAATTATAATTAGCAATAAATATATTGGTCAAAAAATTACTGTAGCAATAAATATCTTAAAACCCTTCAGTGCGTCTTATTCATCCCCTTCACTCCCTTCAGATCCGTATTCGACTGCTCTGGTTCAGGAAAAAAAATCGACTGCTCTAGTGGTGACGAAGGCTCGAACGACAGGAGGAGAGGAGTTTTTTTTCCATGAATGTTGGTAGATGTAGAGAACCACTGAGGTATGCATTTTTCTTCTTCTCTTTCTTCTTCTCTGTTCTGTCGTTGAGTGTGGAGAGAGAGAAAGAGGTGAAGTAACAGTTGAAGGAGGAGAAGGAGAAGAACAGGGATGAGGCTAAAATGGTCATCTGGATCTTCCCTCACTTGATGGAAAATGGGTTCCCACCAAAATAGGTGGGAAATATTTTCCCCTCTTTAAAGAAAATGACTGTCTGCCAGAAAAGGAAATCAGATGAATCTGGCAACCAAATGCATGAACACAATGGAAAATGCTGATTTTCCATTTCCCTTGGCTGATTTTCGCGGAACCAAACGGGCCTTATGTACCCATCCTTTTCACTTCCTTCTCTCCTCACCCGTCATCTTTCTCCTCTCATGGTTTTCCTTTTCCCATCAGAACCCTCTCTCGCCTAACATCTTTTTCTTCATTCCATTTTCTCCAACCACCATCAGCTCGATCTCTCCCTCCCCTTGGCTTCCCTGCTTGCAAAGCCATTAACTATCTAGCAAATGCAATCTATGGCAAAAAAAAAAAAAAGCAAATGCAATCTCACAAGAACAGTCTTTATTCCGTCCTCCACCAGATCCCTCTCCTTTACCCAGAACACACTTCTCTTTCTCATCTCTCCCTCCCCCCACAAGAAGATCAATAAACCTACTTCTCACTTAACAAAGCATCAGTAACAGATGAACCCATTTTCTGGGTCCGATGCATTCTTGCTGTAAGATCTTAAGATCTGAAAGCCCTTCCTCTGCTTTTAGAAACCTTTCTTATCTTCTTTTCTTCAATCTCATCCCCATCTTTTTCCCCTGTTTCTTCGTCTTCACTTGCCCAATAAATGTTTTACTTTTGGCGAAGAAGGTTTTGGGTTTTCGAAAGCACATATCCTTTTTGGTCGTTGCAAACATCAAAGAGGCTTGATCGTTACCACATTTGGTGCTGCCATTTTTTCTGATCCTCCTAATCTGGCAGGTAGAGAAATCTAAGTCCATGGAGGAAAGGAAGAAGAAGCTCTACTAAGGAGAGCAAATTTGGCTGAAAAAATAAGAGGAGGAGGATGACGGTGACATGTGAGGAGAGAAGAGAGGAAGTGAAAAAAGCTGGCAGAGATTTCTAAAAGCAAAATTTGAATTAAATGACCTGATTATTATAGACTAAGATAATCTGAAAAAAAAATGGAGGCTGACAGATAAGCTTACAAATAAGATGAAATTTAGTCACGTGGCACCTTTTTATTTGCTAGAGCATAGATGATCTGGTGCACCCAGAGTATGCAAGAATCTCTCTCAACTCCCAAAGATTTTCTTGAAGTATTTGGTAGTGAAATGACGGAAGCTACCGCCTACCGGGGTTGAAAAGAAGCTATCTTGTCAATACCACTTCTAGGTATGATATTATTATTAATATGTTTTAACTCATTCTTTCACTCTCATTGGAAGTTTTTCTTCCACAGCATTATTTCTTGGCCTTCATTCTCTCAAGCTATGATCGGACAAGCTTTTCTTCCCTTTAATCTCGGGTGGCCTTTTTTACATTCAAAATAATATATTATAAAAGTAAAATATCATTTAAGTATAATTCCATGGGAATCGAATAAATTAGCAGCTGTTGAGATATTTTATGTTTAATATAAATTTGTATGAATAAATTTGAGAAAAGAGAAAAAAGCTAATTAAAATCTTCTAATATAAATTAGTAAGAATCTCATTCAAATCCATATAAAATGTTTAAATCTAATCAAAAGGCCTTATTGTGGATTTCTAAATGCGCTAATTTTACTTTTATGCGTTTTTATTATTATCCGTTAGTCCTCTCTTTTTGCCTTCCTTTTTCTAAATAAATTATATCATAAAAAAAATTTCTTATAATTTTGAGAAACTTTTTTGGGCAACTTCTAAATAAATTAATCCGTCATTGTTTCAAAAGTATGTACATATGCAGACATTTCAAAATATCATAGAAATTGTAAATTATTAAATAATAAATTGTTTTAAAACCATAGATACTAAAAAATATTATAAAATAAAAAAATTATAAGAGAAAAGCATTTTTTGCCAAATAAAGAAAAAAATTGTTTGATTCATAAAAGTATTTGGGGGGGGGGTTTAACTTGTGAGAGTTCTTTTTTTTTTTTTGAGATATGTGAAGAGATATCATCACACGGTGAGGAGGGAGGGACAATTATTTATTTATTTCTTTCTTCCCTTTTCTTCATGATTTATACAAATTCTAATTTTTGAGTTTTATTCTGTTTTAATTTTTACAGTCCATATGTCTTATATCAATATATACATGTAAAATATTTGATTTCAATTTTTGTCCTTACATATTAAATACAAAGAGGGAAGATTTATGTGTATAATAAATTACAAAAAGTTAAAATTGGAAAACTGCATTAATCTTACTCAAAATAAATGACTTCTCTATAGCCCCTTAGTTTATGTAAAATGGTTGACCGTATCTTATAATGTGAACTGGATGGAGTATACTCCTCTAGTCCTACTTATAAGTAGAGAAAAAAATATTTTATTCGATCTTATTTATAAGGCACTTCATTGAATTTTTCATATGAATGTATAATTTTATCATTCATTTAATAGACATCGACTTTATTTTCAAATCTTATAGTGGATATTATATATAAGTAAAGTTGGGACTTTGTCAAATATCAAGACATTATTAATGAGATTTATGATTTTTCTGTTGTAAGTGCCTTAATAGTAATAATATTTTATTTAACTATTGATAAGAAAAAGTTAGCTGTGGTTGTATTCAAAATATACTATTATATATTTTATATTTGTTCAGCCTTCTCCTACTTTTCAAACCTGTCAATATCTCTCAGACTTACCAATATATCCTTAGAAGAAGTATTTCTGAAAAATATCCACAGACCAGCCTTTTTTAAAAAAATAAGTTCACACTGTACACTGATTTTCTTAGAAATTAGAATGGCTCCCTGATCTTGTCTAGGCGGTATGGGGCTCCTCCTCTCTTAACCAGGTTGAGGGTTCGATCCTCATTGGGTATGGAAACATGTTAAAATCCCTTGGCCAGCCATCCCACCCTTTGAAGTGCCTGTAATTTGGCGATTCGGATTAGTCTGAGGCCGTTGATATGCCTGAAAGATGGCCTGTCTTGGGTTCACCGAAGGAGAAACAAAAAAAAAAAAAGAATGGCTCCCTGATCTTGTCTAGGCGCCATTATGAAAAAATCAGACTTAGATGTTTTTTGGAAGACTCGAGTTTGCGTTATTTTTTGGAAACCATGACAAGTTAGGAATACCATGATTTTTTTAAGAGGAATACCAGGATTTTTGAAGGTAGTCAGGAAACTGTGGATGGTATAGTGACATAGGCTAGAGTTATAGCAAAGTACACAAAAGAGCTTTAATCTAATCAAGAGAATTCTGTAATCTCTGGAGGTTATAGTCTTTTACAATTAATTAATACATTCCCCTTTCACTCGGGAAACCAAAATCACCAGCACCAATACACACGCCTTCTTATGTCACTGATGTTATCGTTGTTAATTTCAGTTGTAGGTAATTTGATTAGAACAATATTTCACCTTTTTATTTAAGTACAATTAGTTTTTATATCTTTCTTTGCCATCTACTATTTTTATCATTAAAAATAAATACTTTTGAATATTTTTATTAAATTATATTAATCTTAATTCTAATATTATCTTAATTATAACCGGTTTGGACTGGCCTTTTCCATCCACTCATTTTTTTTATTTTTTTAAATGGATACACAATTCGAAATAAAAATAATCTCTTAGATTTCATTGTTTTAAAAAAAGTAGTGATTTTTTACAACAAAATTAGTGTATGAATACAAAATGTGATATAAATATCATCTTTCCGATTTCATTGTTTACAAAATTTTTATAGAAAGCTTTATATTAAATTTAATGGAGGAAATAATTAATTTCTTCTAAACTAAATATATAATGAAATCGCTCCCCGTGCATCATGCTGGGGAGTTTGTGCTAGTTAAAGATTGCAACAATGGATATATAGGATAGCCAGCGGAACAAAACATCTAGGCTTCTATTAAGCATTTCAAAACACTTCATTAATTATTAATTTTTTAATATTTTCTTAGCCATCCTCATATTTTTGTTTTTACCTTGAACTCTCTTGAAGCCATTATTAAGAAAAATTGAGGAAACAACGCAAGTTGGAATCTGTAAAATACAATTGTAAGGAGAGATGAAAATCCCTTATACTTTAAATAGATAAAAAGGATTAATCTTAATTGTAGAGTGACTTAAGAATACTCTTGATTCTTAAAAAAGGAATAAAAAAGCTTAAAAGGAAATAAAAAAAGTTTACAATATTCTATTACCAAAAAAAGTTATTCATTTCTCTAAATTTTTTAATCGATAATGGTGGGGTTTAGGTCTTTTCCAAGTTACGTTGCCGGCTTACATTTTATTGGATAAAATGTTAATTCATTTTTCAAAATTTAGCCCCCAACTCCCACCCCCAAAGTATAAGTTGAGTTGCCCGCTTACATTTTATAATCTTGTATCAAGAACTCAACTTACTAATCGTGATTAAGATCCTTATCATAATCTTTCAGGAATTCTTCCAGCACTATTAATTAATTCTGTTATGATCATTATCTAATTCTAAGAGTATTATCCAAAGGCTCTATTCATGTAGGAAGCTTCAATCCTTGGTTTCTATTCACTGGCATCTGAGAGGTCGAATTTCTGTGACTCAAGCTTACATATGGATTGCTGTTTATGATCTGCCTATGGATTATTATTCTGAACATATTGCTAGAATCATAAGCAGCTGGTTTGGTTTATTTGTTTCATATGATCCCTCGAGTAAATCAAAGAATGAAGGCTTCCGAATTAAGGTTCTCATGCAATTGCACTGACCTACTGTGTGTATCCCCTCGGAAATTGTGCTGTCTTGTGGAAAAAGTTTTCAGGTCTCCTTTCTTCTAGAACAGATAAGGATTATGTGTCGTTATTGTGGATCGTTCCTGCACACGATAACTCATTGTTCTCTTGCACATAAGGACAACTCGACCTTTTTGCATTCTGAAATTCATGGGCCCTCTTCATCACACATTAATTTCTTTCAAAGAGGCTACCGCATGAGGAAAAAAGCTGGAGTTCTGATAAGGGCCCATCAGCGCTTTTTTAATTTCGGCAAAAATGATATTCTCATCTCTGGACTAAAACGAAAAAGGGAATGGGATTTAGATGTACCAAGGCCCAAATGGTAGAAATCTTCATTAAATCCATCAAGTTACCTGGAGTTAAATTTGGACGTGGACATATGGGTTCCTTTTAAATTCTCTGTCACTAACAAAATTATTCATCCATTCAGGAAGCGAAAATTAGCTCTCATCAACCTTAGTTTAAATCCTAGACCTAAGCGCAAGAAAGTTGATGATTTCTGGCAACGAGTTGATGACACATCATTAGAAGAAGCTGGTTGTTCTTTAGTTATAATTCAACAAGTCGGTTTCTACTCCTTCTCGAAGCTGTCATATCAGTTTAAGGCTAATCATCAAAGCTACACAGTAAAAAACTCCAGGTGTCATGTTTTTGTTTTTTACTCTCTATTTGAATTGCGATGCTTGCAGACGAATCGACATGTAATCACTCTCTTACAAATACATGCAACTCATTTCTTCATGCACAACTTCATGCGTGTGTATGCTGAAGATGAAGGTTCTAATCATTGGATTTTGGGTGAAGTCCCTAAGATTGGTTATGTCAACAATCACAGCTATCAAGCTGATTTTGAAGGATTGTTCTCTTACTTCAACATGACACCTCTTTCTCTGCATGATTTTTTAAGAAGGAAAAGGATGGTCCATGGAACAATGCTCATGTTGATGATCTGGGTTCCGACGGAACTTCTGCCAAAAAGCTCTGTACAAGCACATGATATTGGAAGGGGCCTCTAAGTTATCCAGCAGCCACTTAGAGGTCTATATTATAGTGCTGCAATATTTTATAATGCTTAATAATGTGTTTTCTGTTTTTGTTCTGCTTGTTATAGAATCTGACTTCCAACATCGAATCATGATCACGTTTTACATTGATGGAATTTTTGAGTTCTGCAAATGTCGTTATAGTCTTTATGGGACTTCCAACTTCGTGTTGGATTTAAGTCATTTTCTTTCAAACATTCTTTGGGTAGATGCCCGTTTTTCCTCTATTAAGAGTGAAGTTACTGGCATAATCTTCATCGACTTCATGTTGATAGCTTTATTTATATTCGACATTGCAGTATAAGAATTTTCCAGATGGTGTCTTGCTTGGTCAAGTTCTGATATTGGAATTTTGGCTTCATGCTTGTGTTTGGGTGTGTTTATTAACAATTATAGTTTGTCTAGGTTAGTTGTTAAGTACTATGAGTGTGTTGTTAGTTCCTATGTAAGTGTCTTAATGTAGACTTCTTTAATATTTAATATATTTGATCATTTTACAAAAAAAACATGATTGAGTATAGTAAAATACTTTCAGTCCCAAAAAAAAAATCTCTCGTCCATATAAGAGGTAGTCAACAATTTTACACAAACTAATAAAATATAATGGAGTCATTTATTAAGAAAAATTAGGGAGAGGGACCAAGGAAAAATATTAGTTACTCCTTAGGACCTTTTAAAAAAATAATTATTTAGAATGACCAAAAATTAAAATAAATATATTAAATTACCAAATTAACCCTCCCTATATTAACTCCCCATATCTCATATATTTCTTCCTCTAACCAATTGACTCCCTCTCCCCACTTCCTCTCTCTCTCCACTTCACTCTAGCTCTCCAAAAACTGAAATTTAATTAATAAATTAAGAAAATCATTTCATTTGATTATATATGGATATACAAAATCGAAATATAAGTATTTATTTTACCTAAAAAAATTTCACAGACTCTCAGCTCAAAGAAATAGCAATGGGTCTAGAAGTTTCTGGGCATGATTTCATATGGGATGTGAGGAGAACAAAAAAGGACAAACGACAACAACACAAAGGAGAAAAAGAATGGCTCCCATAAGGATTCGAGGAGAGACTGGAAGGAAAGGGGTTGATCTTAAGGGGTGGGCCCCACAAGCAGTGATTCTATATGATGAATCAATAGGTGGGTTTGTGACACATTGTGGGTGGAATTCAACGGAAGGAGTGGGTGCAGGAGTACCAATGGTGTAAAACCCTCAATTTTTTTTTCATGGTTTATCTTATATCATATGAAAAGAAGAACTATAAGAACAAGGAATAATTATAATAATAATGTATTCATTATCATATCTCCAAAATTTTGTTACATTCAAACTATATTTATATATATATATATATGTATATCTCAAACCAAGCTGTATTGCATCTAAACTATATATATATATATATATCAAATCAAGCTGTATTGCATCCAAACTATATATATAGATATGACCCAACCAACTGAAAGCCATAATTTTTACTTTTTATGGTATATCTATATTTTACTCTTCCATAGCATGTGTCTTCTATGGGTTCCCAAGAGGCAGCTGATCACCGGTAGTTGCGGTGATTTCGGCGGGTAGCGGTGGTTTCAGGGGTCATGATAATACTATCAATGGAGAGAGATGCTAATGGATCTTCTTCGGGGGCAAAATATTTTTGAACATAATTATTGTAAATTACTAGTGGGCTTAGGGGAGGGCTTGGTGGTGGTGGTGGTATGTCAACAACGTTATTGCTAATCACTTGGATATTTTGGATGAACTGCATCGCCCCGACCCAAATCCACTCAATTAGGATTCTCACTTCAGTTGTTGGTATCTAGGACATTACGAAAATGGTGAGTAATGCCAATTTTTAAACAAATAATGTCTAGCTGCTTGGCAAGCAAAAAATAAGATTTTTACTCCAAAGAAGAATAAATTATATGAAGAATTGCATCAGAAAAATAATTCAAAGGAAAAATCCTTTATATGAATATAACTAGGGCGTCCCCTAGTGTGGATCCACAATTATCATACCACACAGATCAATTATTTTTCCATATATGCATATAGCAGCCACACGGCTTGTGCAATTCTGATAAAATTAATCACATGTGGAGTAAAATAAAATTTTGAACCCCTTTCTTTCTTTTTGAAATCATCAACTAAATACAAAAATAGAAGCATTTCAAAATTTAAGATAAAAGAAAGAATTATATATGAATATAAAGGCACAGAGTATAAGTGCATGAAGGAAATATAGAATAGGCTGAGAGGAATAAATAACACAAAAAAGCATGTGTGTGTATACGCAGAGATGAAATAAAAATAAATAAGAAAAAGGTATTTATATTCCAATTTAACCGAATAAACCCGGAACATATATGTGTATGCAGAAAAGCTAAAGAAGATCGTGTGTGTACATGTAGAAAGAACAAATGGCTAAGAATAAAAGGCGTGTGTGCAGAGAGATAGCTAATGACCAAGAATCATATATGTGTATATGTATGTGTAGGTGTAGGTGTAGGTGTATGGATGTGCATGCAGAAAGGACAAATAGTTAAAAATAAAGGCATGTGTGGAGATAGCAAATGACCAATGAATATATATGTGTATGTGTATGTGTAGGAGGAAATGAATGGACCCCGCATGTACATGAAGGAGAGTGTTCCTTCTTGCACATGGCAAGCCTCATAAAATAACTCACAAAAGACAAGCTTAGAATCTTAGAGAAAGTAAAAGCAACCTCATATGGGTGATATAAAAGAGAGAATTAGAAAAATAAGTCTTCTCTAATTAGCAATTCTTCATGCAGAAACGCATGAGGAAAAAGAAAGGTGAAAAAGAACTCAAAATATGTGTGTACGAATTAAAGAGAGAGAGAGAGAGAGAGAATATGAAAGGATAAAACATTTAGAGACACTACTTAGTAAGAGTAAAATCTTACTTTTTCTGGTAGAGCTAAAGTAATCTTTCTATTTTCTGATTTTGGGCTGTGCTTTTTCCCCCCTTGTATGTACCTCCTATTTATAGTAATTCCTTAACTCTATTTCTGACTAGGACCATTTATTTCAGCCTAGTCACTTGTTTTTCTTTTCTTTTCCCCTAAGTCAGTTTAACTATTATCCTCTTGAACTTGTTCTACAAGATAGTCTTTCTATTCCCAAGTTGCCTAGTCAGTATAGAGTCAGCCTACTTGTCTTTTGATTCCTAAAATGTCTAGTCAGCTTATCCTTCTAGATCTATCTTCCACCTATCTATCATCTACACTCTTATGAATATTTCTATAAGATATAAAGCCATTTAAATACTTTCCTTGATTATTTACTACCCTCTATATTAATATCTGATTGCCTATTGCAAAATTTATTCATTTATTTATCTCCAATATTTAATATACATTTATATTAAAAAAATCATGGCCAATCTATTGTACTGGACGGAATCTATCAACTAGATAATTGTAAAACTCTATCATTTTTATTATTTCTAATATTAAATTTATTATTATTAACATTAATTTCAAGTATTACATTTCTCCCCCTTAAGAATAAAATTTCGTCCTCGAAATTTGGATATACATTCATTAAATAAATAAGGATACCATTGTCGTATGTCGTCTTCTATCTCCCATATAGCCTATTCCGGAGTTAATCCTTCCCATGCAATTTTTACTAAAGATATTACCTTGTGTCGGAGTTGCTTTTGATCCATATCCACAATTTTTGAAGGTCTTGGATGATACTTTAGGGTTTTATCTACTTATACAGACTCACTAGCTATAATATGAGAAGGATTGTGCATATACCTTCGTAGTTGAGACACATGAAATACGGGGTGAATATTTTGATCCATATCCACAATTTTTGAAGGTCTTGGATGATACTTTAGGGTTTTATCTACTTATACAGACTCACTAGCTATAATATGAGAAGGATTGTGCATATACCTTCGTAGTTGAGACACATGAAATACGGGGTGAATATTGGATAAGTTAGGTGGTAAGGCTAATTGATAAGTTACTGGCCCGATTCTTTTGATGATTTGAAAAGGCCCAATTCATCTCGAGCTTAACTTTTTGGTTCTAAGGGATCTACCTATCCCTGTTGTAACTTTAAGAAATACATGAGATCCCTCCTCAAACACAATTGATTTTCTTCTTTTGTCAGAGTAGCTCTTTTGCCTACTTTGTGCTGATAACATCTTTTCCTTAATTAATTTCAATTGTTTTATTGTCTCTTGTACTAGTTCAGGCCCTCATAATTTTCTTTCACTAACTTCAAACCAACATAAGGGTGACCTACATTTCCTACTGTATAGAGCTTTATAAGGGGCCATCCCAATACTCGAATGGTAACTATTGTTATATGCAAACTCAACTAATGGTATGTATTTTTCCCAATTTTCCCCTTGCTCAAGACTACAAGCTCTAAGCATATCTTCTAGAGTTTGGATGGTTCAATTCGTTCAGATTGGCCATTTGTTTGGGGATGGTAAGCTGTACTAAATTGTAGTTTTGTACCAAAAGCTTCTTGTAAAGCACCCCAAAATCTACATGTAAATCTAGGGTCTCTATCTAAAACTATGCTCAATGGTGCTCCATATAACTTTACTATTTCCCTTACATATAATTGGGCAAGTTGGTCAAGAGAGTAATTAATCTTAATTGATAAGAAATGAGCTGACTTAGTTAACCGATCTACTACTACCCAAATGGAGTCTTTATTTGACCTAATCCTAGGTAGTCCTACTACAAAATCCATGGTGATATGATCCCATTTCTATTCTAGCATTGATAATGGTTGGAGTAATCCAAAGGGTTTTTAGTGTTCTATTTTAACTTTTTGACATATCAAGCATTTAGACATGAACTTTGCAATCTCCTTTTTCATTATTGGCCACCAATACATTTTCTTTAGATCTTGATACGTTTTTGTAGATCCTGAGTGAATAGTATAATTACTCTTATGTTCTTCTTCTAAAATTTTTCTTCTTATCTCCTCTTCCTCTGGTACATATATTATTCCTTGAAACAGAATGGCTTTGTCAGAGGCCTGAGGGAAACCTTCACGCCCTATTTGTTCTTATAAAAACTTATCTTTTTGTTGGAGTTCTTGGATTTGGGCTCTCAGATCATTGTTTATTCTTAATTCACTAAGTTGTAAACTATTAGGTAGGACGGTCATTTGGAGTCTTAAATCCCTAAAGTATTCTATCATCTCAGCCTCTTTTATCATTAAGGTAACTTGTAATGACTTTCTACTTAAGGCATCTGCAGCTTTATTTGCCTTTCCTGGGTGATATCGAAGTTTAAAGTTATAATCCTTCCTTTGTCTCATATTTAATTCCTTGTGGTCAAAGAGATATTTAAGACTTTTATGATCACTAAAGACTTCAAAGCTAGCCCCATATAAATAATGCCGCCAATTTTCAGAGCAAACACTATTGCAGCTAATTCTAAATCATGAGTTGGGTAATTTTCTTCATGGGCTCTAAGTTGTCTCGAAGCATATGCCATAACTTTGTCTTCTTGCATCAAGACACATCCTAAACCTTTCTTTGAGGCATCAGTGTACACCATAAAATTCCCTTGAGGATTTGGAAGGATTAGAACTGGAGAAGTAGTTAATTTTTTCTTTAGGATGTTAAAACTTTCCTCAAATTCAGAGGTCCATATGAAGGAAATTCCCTTTCGGGTTAGTCTTGTTAAAGGTAATGCTATTTGGGAAAATCCTCGAATAAACCTTCGATAATAACCAGCTAAACCTAAGAAACTCCTTATTTCAGTGACGGTTTGGGGTCTTTTCCATTCTAGTACTGCTTTTACTTTATCTGAATCTACTGCCACACCTTCTCCTGATATAGTATGTCCTAAAAATTTTACCTCATTAAGCCAAAAGTCATACTTCTCAAATTTAGCAAATAGGTGGTTTTCTCTAAGAACCTGCAAGACTATTTGGAGATGATTTTCATGCTCTTCTATTGATTGAGAATATATCAAAATATCTTCAATAAATACTACAACAAACTTGTAACATCCTGAAAATCTAATTGAGGATTAGTGGGTTAAGTAGGAATTGATTTATAAGAGATTATGGAATTATAAGAATATTTGAGGAATTTTTGAGGTATTTTGATGATTTGAAAGACTTTATTTCTCCCTTATTTTAAGGAAAATAAATTTGGGAAAAATTATTCTTAGGTTCAAAGGAGGTTATTGTGGGAGAGAATAATTAAGAGGTTTGGTAGGTAAATTTTTGAAAATAAAAGGAATTTTTGTAGTTCAAAATAAATTTTGAAAATTTTGGGTCCAAAGGTGTAATTTTCCCCTTCTCCTTTATTTAATCTCCCCCCTCCTCAATCATTCACTCCTCCCGTCGTCTTCTTCCTCCTTCTTTCTCTCTCTCCTTCTGTAAGCTCTCTCTCTCGTCTCGCTCTCTCTTTCTCGCCTTCTTTCCACTGCTTAACCAACCACCGTCGCCGGAAACCACCATCTAACACCACTATTGAACTCCTCTCACCTCCTACTTCCTTTTTCTACTTGTTTTTGTTTCGATCCGTGCCTAAATATGGAGATAAAAATAGCCCTTTGCCGGACCTATCGGAGCTCTTCGGCACCGGAATAGTGGTTTTTCCGGTCAACTAAGTACATTTTTGGAATCCCGTAAGTCTCCTCTACATCCCTATGTCTTTAGTTTTTCGTTTTGCTATACTTGAAAAATTAGGCCTTGTCTAAATTGGTATTTCTGAGAGTTCTAAGCTTAATAAATTGAGCATTGGACCTCGATTATGAGTTTCTCTGAGAAGATTTTTCATTGTTGGAGGTTTTCTTAATTATTGGGAATTTTTGGATTTTTGGATATATTAAAAATAGGGCTTTTGATGATCTGAGGTGTCTATAGTTAAATTAATAATTTTTTAGATGTTTATTAAGGTTTGGAAAATAAATTGTGAATTAAAGAATGAATTTTTGAGGTTGAGAAATAATTTAGGGATGTAAGGTTTAATTTTATTTAGGCTTGAATTTTTCTAAATAGTTATTGGAAAGATAAATAATTTTGGATATATGTATAAATGGAGTAGAGATAAATTTTAGAGATAGAAAGGGAGAATAAATGTTAAATATAAATTTAAAATAAGTAAGGGCAAAGAAAGGGTAGTAAGTAATTTATTTTTCAACATGTAAAATTGTTGGATAAATAATTAATTGTGGTTGTATGTATGGTTGTGTAGTGCTTGAATTGCACTAAGTTAGCACGGGGGAGCTGCACTATTGTGAGATTGGTGCCAGCTATCAGGTAACCGCTTTCTGCTTGTTTATGTGTGTGTGTAGTGTTAGTAAGTAATTTGAAATATTATTATTTGATAATTATGATGTTATATGGAGATGAGGTTTTGAATCACAGTTGAGATATGATTATCAATTGATGATTGATGAGATATGGAAATGAGATCTTGAAATATTATTATTTTTCATAATATAATGTCCTGTGGAATATTATTTTGAAATGGCATAAATTTGTGATCTGGAATATTTGGAACTGAAATATATGTGCTTTTGGAAACTATTTCATATATATATATGTATATCATGAAAATACTGGAAGGCCTGGTGCCTGATTGTGGTGTTGCATATCTATGTGTTGTTTGTGAGATATTATTTGTGTATGTGACACCGGTGAATTGGAAATTGTGCCATCACGTGATGAGGTACCCTGTTGCGCCACAGGGACTAATTGATATATTATGAGAAATAAAGGAGAGAAAGACGTAAGAGGGGAGATCGCCCCTCACGGATTCAAAAAGGACTGGGATCCTTCTAATCCGTGGTGCGGTTCAGGGAGGGTAGAAAGTCCCTCGTGAACTGTACCGTGGTGATCAGGGGCGGGTGGAAGGTCCCGACTGGTCCCACGTGTTTTCCCAACGTTTCTAGTAAGATTCGTTTGGGTTGATTGTAATTATCAATGATATATATACTATTCTTGAGGATGAATTGTGATGGGTTATTCCACAATTATAAACGATGAAAAGAGATTTTGGGAATAAGACGTGCATTATATGTGAATACCTGAGCATGCTTCTGAATTGATATATATATATGTATGTATTCCACTGGACACCTTGCTAGCACACACCACACGTAGATGAGTAGTCAGTGGTTGCGATTTGGGGCTACCCCCCGTTGATCTCACTTTTGCAGGTCCTAGGAGTGAAGTAGGAGGTCAAGGGAAGGATTCGGGAACTTCTCACTGATATCGTGAGATATTCTGGATCAGAAGGAAAGGAGGTATTGCCACATTTAGGATCATATTTTGTATGATGCTTCCGCTGAACCTTGTTATTATTCTGGGGGAAAATTATTATATAATACCTATTATGGTATGGTATTTTGAGAATGATGTGTGGAGTTTAATCATGCATAATGAAATTCTCTATTATTGTACTGGGAAGGAAGTTATATTGTGATGACAGAGATTGTAATTGAGGTTTGAAATACATATATAAACATTATGAAAAGATCTTTTTCTAACTATGTTAGTTATTTTATTAAGTTAATTCCTTTTTCTAACATAGTTAGCTATATAAACGTTTTAATGTTTAATTGTGAGTGGTGAATAGGGGGATTTGGAGGTAATGTTACAAAATTGATCTAGATAAGGCCTAAATATTCTGTTCATGTAGTCCATAAATATTGCTGGTGCATTAGTTAATCCAAAAAGGCATCACTAAAAATTCATAATGCCCATAACGAGTTCTAAAGGCTGTGTTAGGTATATCTTCTTTCTTAACTCTTATTTGATGGTACCCAAACTTAAGGTCAATTTTTGAGAAAACTAAGGCTCCTCTTAATTGATCTAAAAGGTCATCTATCCTTGGTAAAGTGTATTTATTCTTTATAGTTACTTTATTTAATTGACGGTAATCTGTACATAATCAAAGGCTTCCATCTTTCTTTTTCACAAATAGTAGAGGGGCTCCCCAAGGTGAGACACTAGCTCGGATAAATTTCTTTTCTAAGAGATCATCTATCTGAATCTTTAGTTCCTTAAGTTCTAAAGGAGACATCCTATAAGGTGCAACTGATATAGGTCCCATACCCGAAATTAAGTCTATTTTAAATTCGACTTCTCTTTCTGGTGGAAGAGAAACTACATCAGAAGGGAATACATCTAAAAATTCTGTAACTATGGGTATTCTTTTAATATCTACTTCTTCCTTTATACCCTCTTTTTCTAGTCCTATATTTTCATGAATCGCAGTGAGGTGATTAATTGTTGGTTCACAATTGGAAGGTAGAATGACAAGTTTTCTAGCACAATCTATTATCGCTTGGTTTTCTATTAACCAATCCATTCGAAGTATAACATCTATATTCCTAAGTAGTAAGTAGACCAAATGGCTAGGGTATGATTGTCCATTTATTTGTATGGGACAGTTTAGACAAACGAATGTTGTGTTTACAGCTTCTCCAGTAGGGGTAGATACTAGAAGTTGGTAGGGTAATTCTGATCTATCTAGGTTTAACTTTTGCACACAATCATTAGATATAAAAGAATGGGTCGCTCCAGAATCATATAATACAAGTAATGGAATATTTTGGATAAGGCACTTGCCTTGTACCAGATTTGTGGATTCTTTTACATCCGCTCCATCCATGGTGTAAACTCTTCCAGTTGCTACCGGTTTATGTCCCGACCTATTTTCTCCAATGGTCTTTCTTTGATTTAATGGACAATTCCAAGAAAGGTGTCTAGGCTTCCTACAATTAAACCAAACACTTGGTTCTAGAAACCAAGGTCGATTTCCATGAAATTTACCACACTTACTACAAGGAGTGACATAAGATCCATTCCCTTTTTCCTTTGTCTATCGATGGTTTAAAATTCCTCCTTTATACTCCCAAATTCTTATTCTTGTTCCACAAATTCTTCTTCTTTTGTTTCTCTTTATCAACTTTCACTATATGTTTTTCAACAGCACGACACTTGTCAACAATCACAAATTTCTAGAGCCATCACTGCTTGACGGATTTCCAATCTCAATCCTGCTTCAAATTTTCTAGCTTTCCAAGTTTTGTCAGGATTATTAAGTAAACAAGATGAATATTTAGAAAGAGACTCGAACCTAGCAACATATTGATCTATGGACAAGGCTCCTTGGACAAGGTGTAGAAACTCGATCTCCTTTTCACGCTTAACATTTTCTGGACAATATTTATCCAGAAAAGCTTTCCTAAAATCTTCCCAAGTTATTTTCATGTGGTGAGATTTAGCTGCACGCCTAATTTCTTTCCACCAGTTGAGAGCATCTCCTACTAACATGTAGGTAGTAAAAGATACATTTTTATCATCTAAGCATCCCAAAACTTCAAAGATCTTCTCTATTTGTTCTAACCACTCATTTGCTATAGCTGGTTTATATTCTCCTTCAAAGGTTGGTGTGTTAGTTTTTCTAAATTCACTATAAGATTTTAGACTAATGGTATTGGTTCTTCCAACTCTACTTCTTCTTCATTTGGCTCTAGGTGTTCATATTCAGGTCCCTGCAGTAAATGAACTAGGTGTGCAGTAATTGCAGCTTGATCTCTTAAGGCATGTGTGGTTGCATCAGCTTGTTCATGAATAGCTGTGGTCAATTGCCCTATAGCAAGTAGTATTTGATTTCCTATATGGTTATTTTCATTACTAGATTGTCCCTGTTCTTCCATTGTCATTTTTCTTTTCTGCATAACAGAATAATTAATATTAGAACCTACAATTTCCTATTTTCTCACAATCCAAAACTTACTCATAATGTACATAACCACTGAAATATAATTTATAAGAGCTCCCTTGAAGACAATAAGAAATGAAAATTAAGAATTAACTCATAAATTCTAAGGTTAGAAAGAAAGTATGAAGATAAAACATAAGTCAAATAATGAAGGTCAAGTCCATATAACCCTCATTCAAACACTAAAAGAAAGGGAATCCCACATAGATAATGATAATTGAAATATGGGCTTATCACTTATTGAGTGCCAAAAGGATAGGAAATTGGAAAAGTAAAAAAAAAACATAAGTAATAAATCACTATACATGTACCAATATATTACTATAATAATAATGTATGTATTGTATTTGCTGTATGTCAGAGTATCACAATTTCACGTAAAGCCATAAGAGTTGCAAGGTGCAAAACTATGTCACATCAGTGAGGCCAAGATTAGTCGGCTTAGCTACATATATATATACACACTAAATTGTATCAACAAGGTAATAGATAATCTTAATACCTTTAGCTTAGCAAATACTTCAGGATTAGGATCATTTTGCTGTGATACCAAATTGTAAAACCCTCAATTTCTTTTCTTGTTATATCTTATATCATATGAAAAGAAGAACTGTAAGAACAAGGTACAATAATAATAATAATAATAATTTATTCATTATCATATCTTCCAACTTTTGTTACATCCAAACTATATTTATATATGTATGTATATCTCAAACCAAGTTGTATTGCATCCAAAATATATATATAAATATAAATATATATAAAACCAAGCTGTATAGCATCCAAACTATATATATGACCCAACCAACTGAAAGCCAGAATTTTTACTTTTTATGGTATATCTATATTCTACTCTTCCATAGCATGTGTCTTATATGGGTTCCCAGGAGGCAGCTGATCATCGGTAGTTGCAGTGATTTTGGGGGTAACGGTGGTTTCAGGGGTCATGATAATACTATCAGTGGAGAGAGATGCTAATGGATCTTCTTCAGGGGCAAAATAGTTCTGAACATAATTATTGTAAATTCCTAGTGGGCTTAGAGGAGGGCTTGGTGGTGGTGGTGGTATGTCAACAGGGTTATTGCTAATTATTTGGATATCTTAGATGACCTGCATTGCCCCGACCCAAATCCACTCAATTAAGATTCTCAGTTCGGTTGTCGGTATCTAGAACATTACGAAAATGGTGAGTAATGCCAATTTATAAACAAATAATGTCCAGCTGCTTGGCAAGCAGAAAATATGATTTTTACTCCAAAGAAGAATAATTTATATGAAGAATTGCATCAGAAAAATAATTCAAAGGAAAAATCCTTTATATGAATATAACTAGGGTGTCCCTTAGTGTGGATCCACAATTATCATACCACACAGATCAATTATTTTTCCATATATGCATATAGTAGCCACATGGCTTGTGCAATTCTCATAAAATTAATCACATGTGGAGTAAAATAAAATTTTGAACCCCTTTCTTTCTTTTTGAAATCATCAACTAAATACAAAAATAGAAGCATTTCAAAATTTAAGATAAAAGAAAGAATTATATATGAATAAAAGGCAGACAGTATAAGTGCATGTAGGAAATATAGAATAGGCCGAGAGGAATAAATAACAGAAAAGAAAAACGTGTGTGTATATGCAGAGATGAAATAAAAATAAATAAGAAAAAGGTATTTATATTCCAATTTAACCGAATAAACCCGAAACATATATGTGTATGCAGAAAAGCTAAAGAAAATCGTGTGTGTACATGTAGAAAGAACAAATGGCTAAGAATAAAAGGCGTGTGTGCAGAGAGATAGCTAATGACCAAGAATCATATATGTGTATATGTATGTGTAGGTGTAGGTGTAGGTGTAGGTGTAGGTATAGGTGTATGGATGTGCATGCAGAAAGGACAAGTAGTTAAAAATAAAGGCATGTGTGGAGATAGGAAACGACCAATGAATATATATGTGTATGTGTAGGATGAAATGAATGGACCCGGCATGTACATGAAGGAGAGTGTTCCTTCTTGCACATGGCAAGCCTCATAAAATAACTCACAATAGACAAGCTTAGAATCTTAGGGAAAGTAAAATCAACCCCACATGAGTGATATAAGAGAGAGAATCAGAAAAATAAGTCTTCTCTAATTAGCAATTCTTCATGCAGAAATGCATGAGGAAAAAGAAAGGTGAAAAAGAACTCAAAATATGTGTGTACGAACTGGTGGGAGAGAGCGGGAGGGAGGGAGAGAGAATATGAGTGGATAAAAGACTTAGAGACACTACTCAGTAAGAGTAAAATCTTACTTTTTTCTAGCAGAGTTCAAGTAATCTTTCTATTTTCTTATTTCGGGGTGTGCTTTTCCCCCTTGTATTTACCCCCTATTTATAGTAATTCCTTAACTCTATTTCTGGCTAGGACCATTTATTTCAGCCTAGTCACTTGTTTTTCTTTTCTTTTCCCCTAAGTCAGTTTGACTATTATCCTCTTGAACTTGTTCTCCAAGACAGTCTTTCTATTCCCAAGTTGCGTAGTCAGTATAGAGTCAGCCTACTTGTCTTTCTATTCTTAAAATGTCTAGTCAGCTTATCCTTCTAGATCTTTCTTCCACCTATCTATTATCTACACTCTCATGAATATTTCTATTGTAGATGAAGCCATTTAAATACTTGCCTTGATTATTTACTACCTTATATTAATATCCAATTGCCTATGGCAAAATTTATTTATTTATTTATTTTTATTTATCTCCAATATTTAATATACATTTATATTAAAAAAATCATGGCCAATCCATTGTACTAGACGGAATCTACCAACTAGATAATGGTAAAAATCTATCATTTTTATTATTTCTAATATTAAATTTATTATTATTAATATTAATTTCAGGTATTAAAAATGGTGACATGGCCTGTATCTGTAGAACAGTTCTACAATGAGAAGTTAGTGACACAAGTTCTAAGAATTGGGGTACCAGTGGGGGGTGAAGAAATGGGTTCCATTGGTGGGGGATTATATGGAGAAAGAGGTAAATGTGAAGGCAGTGAAAAGGATAATGGAAGGAGAAGAAGCAGAGCATATGAGAAGCAGAGCTGAGAAACTTGCTAGCATGGCCAGGGAAGCTATGGAAGAAGGAGGATCGTCGTTCTTGGACTTAGATGCTTTAATATAGTTCAACAACTTAGCTCTCGTGATCACTCATGAGTGATTTTTTCTGGAGATCAAATTATTGTGCTTGGCTTTTCAGTTCAGTTTCGTGTGTATCCCATGATAATGTACTAAAATTTTTCTAAACAAGAATCCTATATTTAATTATGTGCTTGTTTTGATCAACACATTACTACAAAAAAGGCTTTTCATGTCACCAATTCATGTCTGTTAATTAAAAATCTGACGTTGAAAAAAAAGCGGTGGCATTTTTGTAATTAAGTAGGAAGCACTGGAGAAACAATGTCACATATTTAAAATATGTGACGTCATTTCTGGAAACAACGTCACTGATTTCAAATTAGTGACATTGTTTCCAGAAACCACGTCACATATAAAATATATGTGACATGGTATATTTTTCCTTTGTCCCTCGCGCTCCCGCGCTCCCTCCCTCAATGATTCCCATCCCTTTTCACTGCCTTCAAACCCTAACCTCCCTTTTCTCCATCGCTAAAATCCATCATTCTCCTCCGTCGCCCTCATTCTTCGCCTCTCAGTAAGATTCCAACGACGGAGGTGGCGATTCAGCCACAATTTCGACCTAGACGCTGCCTTTTCAACGTTCTTCAACAACAACATGATGGTTTTGGGTGCGACGGCGATCGGGGCTTTGTTGGGTTTGGGTAATCAGATGTACTCCAACGCCCTCCGCAAGCTCCCTTACCTGCGACGTATCTCTCTCTCTTTTCGTTCTACCCCTTACATTATCTCATTCATTGTTTAATTCAATCTTTCTCACACACATATATATGTAATTAATTGATTGCAGATCTGTGGGAGCATTTGTTGGGAATGGGTTTGGGTGATGTTTTTGTGAATCACTTGTGAAGTGGGACGCTCAGCTCCAACAAGACCTCGACAAGATGCTCGAAAAGGCCAAGGCTGCCAACGAGCGTCGTTATATTGGTTACCCCATTTTCCCCTATCCCTCTATTTTTGATCTTATAGCTTCAAGTTTCATTCTTTTTCCATTCAATTCCCTTCCTTTCTGATTGCTGCTTCTATTTTGTGCCTCTTTTTTTTTTTTAATTTTGGGTTTACACTCGTTGTCAGACAAATATTGTGTAGGATTGAATTTGGGGCACGAGGGACTGATGCTTTGGATTGTCAAACAGGGGTGTACAATTATTTTCTTTTTGTTTTTTGATTTACTCCAGAAACTAGAGTCCTTCTTTCTCTTAGATGGTTGTGTTCTCCCTCTTTACTGTAGCTTTAAGGGTAATGTGATTTGGTATTTGTATTGGCCATGAGATGTGTGGGTTTGCATTACTTTGATGGTTCAGAATAATGGATGGGAGGGAGAGGATGATATGATGAAAGTAAATCTGAAGGATGAATTTTTCCCCATCATTTATCTGGCTCTAATCCACTTGTATATCATCCTAGTACTTGAATTACTCTTTAATATAAGAAAACATTGAGGAATTTGATTCTTCTTAGTGTAATAGTGGATTGGGTGCTGAGATATTAAGCTGTGCTTTCACATACATGATGGATTGCCTTAGTAAAATTATAGCTAGTGATTGAAATGCAGCGATGCTTCTGTGATATTTCTGCTTGAGTTGTCATTTATGTTTAGTCAGGCTCTGTAAATCTGTAGACTACATCTTCTACAAGTGATTTATTTAAAGGGGAATTTCATTGTTTTCATACTTTTCTAACTGTAACTATATACTTTTTGCATGTTCAGATGCATTATCTGCTTGCTATTGTTTTATCAGTGATATGGGGGGTTGTGGTAATATTTTTTAGTCATGTTCTATCAGATCAAATATTGTACTCTTTAAATCCTGTGAAACAAAAAAAATGGAAGTGAGTTTGAAGTATGCCTCTTCCTTCTTGTAACTTATATTAATCGTTAGAAAGTTGAAACCATTAATGTCTGGATTGACTTTAGTGCTTTTTGTTGAATTTTTATGCTTGTCAAAGATATCTTTCAACAAGCCTATCGATGAAATCAACGTTGCTGTTGCTTTTTGTTGAGGAGCAATATTTGGCCTATAAAGCCAAGGTATTGATGCAACTTAAAGAAATTTGAAATAAATAATTGTATTTTGATCCACGATCTTGCTTATATATATCTTCTTTGAGAAAAGTGTGCCTGTGTCTTGGTTTATTTTCCTAGCTTTGATGAATGGTGACTACTCTGAAATGCTGCTGCATATGCAACCATATTATTTGATAGACATAAATGATTCCAGGGTTTTTACAATTTTTTTGAAATGCCTCTGTTGTATGTTTAATTGTCTATGAACCAAACGGCATAGTAGGTCATGCTCTTGTACTAATAAGTTGTTTCCGTTCTAGATTATAGCCACCTTCAGTGTTGTGGATAACATGAGACAACAGTTTTATGCTCAACAGGGGAAAATTTCCAGGTTTTGTATTCTTGGTTTGACTTTAATATGCATTTCCTTTCTCAAGCTCTATGGGTTTGTTTTGCTTTACCAACTTATGAATTGGTGAAGAATTTCTGATATGTAGATTGAGCTCATGGGTTTGTTTCGTTTTGAAAGGGTTAGTTATGTATTATGGTTTTACCTTAACTTGACGCTGCAATGACTGCACATAGTTTATGATTTCATCAGGCATAAGTGCTTTACCAGTGACCTACAAAAATAAATAACAGGGTTCTATCCCAAATTAGTAAAGGAGCTCATCTATATATATAGATATAGATAATTTCAACTTCTCTGGTTAAACTCTTTTGCATACCTTATTGCAACCAGGCACAAGATCTTGGAGAAGCTTCATCCTCTCACCGATCTTTTCCCTACGGACCTATTTAAAAGTATAAGTTTAGTCCAATGGCAAAACAAAGACTATAAATCTCTTAATAATTTTAGCTTTTTTTTTCTGGAACCAATCAAATTGATACATGAGAATATGCCTTTTAAGATTTTTTTTCCTATCTTAGGGAAAATATCACAGATAAAGTCCAATATCTCACTGTCAAATAACCAGTAAGAAAAGTCAATAGAGATGGGATTGACCTGTGATTCTTACTCTTTTTGCAAGATTGTGGCTATTAGTGGCTTGGCCTCTTCTTGCTTTGACATGAATGTAATCTTTTAGAGGTTCATGAGGTTTTTGTTGAGTTACTCTTGGTTTGTTTTTCATCTCCATATGGCTAGAACCTCCTTTTCAATCTTCCTCTACCTTCACACTTCCATTCTCATTCCCTTCACCCTCATTTGGCTTGCTGCACTTACCATTATTAGAATCTTCATTTATTAGAATATTCAATGAAAGGTTTAATTTGCTGTAAAGTTGCAGTCTTCTTTTCTCCTTCTTTTTCATTGTCTAAATTTTACTTTTGGCAGGCATGTACATCTTGATGAGCCAGGAAGAACTGAATGGGAAGGATTTTTTGCTGGGACAAGAGCTGTTGCCGCTGGTGTGCATATGTTCTTCAACTATTAAGGATTATTCTTCTTACGAATATTGAGATGATAAAGTTATCACTAAGAAAAAAAATCAAACAAATGATATTTTATTGTATTATTATTGTGAGATAATTAAGGAATGCTAGTGAAGAGGATGAAAGCAGGGACCCTGATTTAAGTGAAAAGCAAGTGAAGAATTAATTTAGTTGGACATGCATGTATGGAATTGGCTACGAAAGCTAGGACCTTGTATCCCCTTGTTAATGTTGAAATCTTTGACAGTGTTGTAAGCTCTGTTTTAGGTTTATTGTTTTAGTTTAGTATTATCTTTTAGATTTGCTAATAATATTGGTATTATTATGATTGTTAGGTTTATTGTTTTAATGTAGTATTATCTTCTAGATTTGCTAATATTGGGGATTATTAGGATTGTTCTTGCCCTTTTGGATTGTGGGTAATTCCAATCCGAAAAATTTACCCTATTTATAATTCAAATGTTCATGTAAGAGGCATTTTTTGGATTGTGAATGATTCAAATACAAAAAATGTCCCTATTTTTTCACCAAAAAAATTGGATTTTTCACGTCACACATTATCTAATATGTGACGTGAAAAGTCCCGGCCGCAGGAAACCACGTCACAAATTGTTATGTGTGACGTGGTTTCTCAGGAAACCATGTCACAAATTGGTAATTGTGATGTGGTTTCTTCCTCATATGACCACATTATTAACATGGGTTAAGGGTAAAAAATATACGTATGATTTTATCAAAAGTTCATCCAGCACCAAATGTTTTTTTTTGGGCCAAAAATACACATGAGTTTTCAAATAGGATCAAAAATCACATTTACAGTTATATTTCGAAAAAAAAGCTTTTGGTGCTGGATGAACCTTTTTACGAAATCATATGTGTATTTTTAACCATAATTTAACTATAGATGTGTATTTTTGATCCAATTTGAAAGGTCATGTGTATTTTTGGTCCAAAAAATAACATTTGGTGCTGGATGAACTTTTGACAAAAACACATGTGTATTTTTTACCTTTAACCCTATTAACATCTAATTTTGGAGAAACAACGTCACAATTTTTGTAATTTGTGACGTGAAAAATCTAACTTTTCACGTCACTTTTTGATGTGACGTTAAAAGTCCAGTTTTTCACGTCACTTGAATTTATGTCCCCTTGAAAAGTGACGTGAAAAGCCCGAAATTTGTGACGTGAAAACCCTGTTTTGTAGTAGTGACAATTCGAAGATTATTTTGGGTGGTTTATTAATGCATTGTGGCTTAAACTATGTAGAACATAATACCATATGTTTAACACTACATATATTTTTAGGCAATCACTTTCAAGTTTGAGGTTTCAACCTTCATCAAAACTAATCTTTATTTACGTCATGTCACTGCATAGTTTCAACCCCTACACAATAACCCAAAAGCTCCACATAAATACTATCCCCATATTAATCATAAAACTCTTCAACATCATCTCCAATGGTGGCACCCTATGCCGCCATTTCAAGACCTCACTTTTCGCCCCATCCACTTTGACATTCCGTGATCACGTGACTGATGCTACCCATTTAGAACATCATTATATTGTTAATTCCCTGCAATTGAGTCATATAAGTCCCATTTTGCACTACTTTAAAACTCTGTATTTTTCACACCTTTTTCTTGACTGACTTGTGTTAAATGGTTAACATGTGTTGATTTAACAACTAGGCAACCGTTGTATTTTGAAAATATTTTAAAAGTTTATGGTGTTTGATGCCCAAGGCAAAATACTTTGAGTGTTTTTGCGCATTTACCCCCTAAATAATATACGGCCATGTTTGAAGTTTGTATTTACTATTAGGCCTCTTATATCCACTTAGGAAAGCTGATATCATAGGCCCATCAGTTTCTTTTTGCAGCTCTGCTTTGTATATGTCTTAACTGGGCCTATCTTTATGTATTACTATAAGTTGTAACTTCTAATATAAATTGTCTTTTTATCCAAAAGAAAAAAATATATACGGCTTTATAAAACTTTTATGCATATTCATAATATTTACCCCATAGGAAGGAAAAGAAAGGCTTGTCTTTTATTATATACTCTACATATTGTTTAATATAAGATCTCATTGATTTTTTTAGAAAATTCTAAGAAAATTAAATAAGTTACTTATAAATTGATTAGCTTAAATTTTTTTCCTCCAAACTAGTTTGTTTGACTTATGAGCTAATATATAATATAATAATATACCACACATGTTATAATTATACACCTTACTTAGCTTCCTTAATCTCTCCAAAAAAAAAGTTACTTAGATCTTATATTCAGGAACAGAGGGAGTAACATAAATAATTTTCAGACAGCATTTTCTAAGATGTTAAATAAATTACAAGATATTTTAAAGTGTTGGAGGTATGGAACCTATCGACCTGGCCTTGGAATTGGGCCGAACAGGCCACTAACCTGAGATGTCAGCAACCCGTATAACATTGGTTTTCTTAATCCTTTAATTAAACCTAATCAACCCATAAACCACATTTAATTGAAAACTATGTTAGGAAAAAGTAATTTACTTAACAAGGAGAGCTAACATAGTTAGAAAAGCTTTAACATAAAATTTTCCTTTGAATACAAACCAAATTGCCTAACTATGATAGAAAGAAAACTTCTAAAATATTAAAAGATTTATCATAGTTTAACAAAATTTACCTAAAATAAAAGGGGATCCATGGTAGGAAAAGGGTTTCACTAAAATGAAAGATTAACATATATATTAAAAACCTCAGTACATCAAAACAAATAATTCCATGTTAGAAAAAGATTTCACCTAACATGGATATCAAAATTTCATCAAGTATAAACAAAGAAACCTTCTACAACCTTAATCTTGAATCCTTAACAATGTTAGAATAAGATTCTACTACGTACATAGTCAATTAAAACCTTCCTTGGAACCATTCAATTATACCATGTTAGAAAAATTAGAAAACTAACATGGTAATTTAAAATATTCATACACAACACAAACATGCACTTGTTTCCCTGAGAACATAAGTTCAACATCAAACATCCCAGTCAAAAGTATCATACCATGGCAAGATAATTCAAACAGTTCAAAACAACAAGGTACCTTTCCTGTCTACCATAACCACAATCCAAAATACGACCGACTTAATAGATGACCAGAAGATCTCAGGCCTTTTCTTTCGGAAATAGACCAGTCAAAACCAAGATATGATAATAAATGGTAATCCATAAGTAAAATGCAATTCAAATGAAGCGGAAGCTAATGCAAGCTTATGACTAAGTGGAAATATACAAAACCCGTAATGGGCCAAAATAAGTGCTCACGATGATCTTAATGAGTAGCTGCTGGCTCCTTTCCCCAAGAATTGACTCCTGAAACAGAACCTGCAAGGGATTGGGCAATGGGGGATAAGACAATGCCTTAGGTAACACGATACCTACAAGCATATATGTGAGTGTGTGCCGGCAAGGTGTCAAGTGAGATCATAGTATGTATATACAATTTGAAACATGAACAATTAACCAAATAATCATGCAATAACCAACTCCAGAAAACATATCGAAATCTCGTGCGTATTCATAGATATACCAGCATATTCATAGATATACCATCTTCCTGAATCAGTTTGAAAACCAATTTTACATAATACCTCCCAAGGAGGAAAAAATTAGTAATCCAAAACGATCGCTTTGTTGTTAAGGATTGTCCCTTAAAACTAGGGGACATGTGGAACTAGTTTGGGTCCACTTCCCGTCCTGGAGCCACTAGATTTGGGTAGAACCAGTTGGGGTACACTTCCCATCCTGGAACCACGAAGGGGAGCTCATAAGTCCATGTAGGCCAACATGGTACCTCATCACATGATGGTAAATGGTCAAATACACCGGTATCACACACATATCAATCCACAACAAATGCAACATAAACCAGTAGGCACCTGGCCTATCCAGTATTTCCAGAATATGTGCCATGCAATCTTTTCAAATCCAATATATTATAGTTTCAAACCATACTCAATCACAACTTATGTAGTTCCTAAATAGAAATCCCACAAGACAATTATGTACTCAAATAATCAGTTCAAATACAATACTTTTCATATCATCTCAAAAGTAATAATTCGAAGAGAGTTCACAAATCTCTTACCAACCATGCACACACATATAGAACAAGTAGAAGCGGTTACCTTTGAAGCCAAATACATAATTTACTGCAAACCATGAGGCTTCCCTATGCTTGACTCAAAACTGGATTCTACACCACAAAAATAACACACACATACACATTTAAGCAAACCGATCAACTACAAAAACAACCGGAAATAATAAACCTCTTACAAAACCCCTTTTTTAGCAAACTTAGACAACTTTACAAATCTATCACCCCCACACTCTAAATTTTTCACCATGTTCTCAATATCCTTCTTAAACTTCAATTCCATCTTGAATCCTATTCCCTTTCCTATTAAAACTACCTTGGCCAAATTTTACGTACACCTCAAAAACTTGTAACTACTAGTTAACTCAAATATTCTTAAATCCCTTATTATAAAATTTTATCCAGCACCATCATTTACCTCAACAATAACAAACAGATCTAACTTATGCCCAAATTAGTCCATAAATCAACCCAAACCCACCAAAATCCAAATTACTCCAAACCTTTCCAATTTCATTATTACATAATCATCTACTAACATTATTAACATATTAAAACCACCAATTTATTTACAGCAACATAAAACCCAAAATTTCTACTCCAACCCTAGCTTTATCAAACTTTAAAGACCCAAAATTTGATTCAATAGTTTCCCTAAAAACCCAAACCATTTAAATTCGTCTATTGGCATAAACAAAACCTCAAGGAATAATCAAAACACCTAAATTCATCATAAATTTCGAAATACTACAATAACATTAGGATTTCCTCCACTTTATACTACCAAAATGAAATATAACTTATATCTTAGCTAATTAAACCATTAAAAAGCATTTACAAGCATCGATAAGTTTATTGAAACCACCAAATTACTAGGAATCTTCCTAAATTTAAGAATCCCCTTAAAATATCTCATACCAACACTTGACATGGCTAGACTTTTTGCTGCAAGAGGTGTCACAACCACCATTGTCACCAACCCATTAACATCCCTCTTGTTTCCAGAATCATCGGGAAATCCAAAACTCCTTCCAATTCTAACATCAACATCATATCCATTAAATTCCCCTCAGTCGAAGTTGGCCTTCCAGAAGGCTGCCAACATGTCGACTCTATCCCCTCCATGTCTCTAATTCTAAACTTCTTCAAAGCAACGACCTTGCTTCAGGAACCCTTTGAAAAACTCTTGCATCAACATCTCCCAGATTGTGTAATCGCTGACGTGGGCTTCCACTGGGCGACAAATCTGCAGCCAAGTTTGGGATTCCTAGGATTGTGTTTCATGGGACAGGTTCTTTCTCTCTGTGTGCCTCTAAATAACCTCACAAAAATGTTTCATCTAAATCAGAGCCCTTTGTCATTCCCAACTTACCGGGAGAAATTAAAATGACTTTGTTGGCGGCAGCACGTACAGAACCATAGTAATCTAAGTCGCATCCTTAGGGGCACTGTCCTATAGAGTTATTCCGCAACCACCGGCAAGACTGGATGCGGCACTCCCCAGGATTAAACAGATCCTTCCTGCAAGAGCAAGGGAACAGAACAACGAAAGAATATAATAACTCAGCAAGAAAAGAAAACAAAGGAGGAAGAAAGAAGGAGCTCGAAATCTCAAGAGCTTGGTGCCTTAAGCCTTCAGCAGACCCTTCCTTTTATAGGTAGCAGATGCATATGAATGTTGGGCCCAATTTAAACACATTGATGACCCTTCCTTTTATAGGCAGCAGACCCTTCCTTCGGTTTTGCAAAAGTTTGAAGCACAGCAAACGTTTGAAGCACAGAAGGAGATCTGAACGTTGTTATAACTGATACAAACATTTTAGGAAATTAATCCGGACTTTAAGATCCTCTTGTGCCCATGTAACCGAAGATCTAAGGTATTAAAAAAATGAAATCCCAAAAATATAAGGGTTTCTGGTAAGCCATTTAGTTAAAATATTTATTTGTATTTTTCGCAAAACGTTTAAGTAAAAAGTGCCCAGTTCATGTTTACCATGCGCGCCCGGGGGGAATCACTGGATTTCCACTATGTTTGCCTCTCAGTGGCCCATCCTTGTGCCCGCGAGGCCCACTCTTCCTTAGGCCCATTTACTTGTGCTAGGACACAAGGTACATTATATACCCTTATATCCTCTCTATTCCAAGCAATGTGGGACTTCTCCCAATTTGACACACCCAATAAACTCTTTAAATTCCAACATGGTTTTGCCGGAGTACAAAGACAGCGAATCTGAATTTGCGAGACAAAAGAAGGAAAGGATGGAATCAGCTGGGAAAAGCTTTAGGGTGATAGTGAATAGCTTCTACGAACTGGAGAGTGTGTACTCAGATCATTACCAGAAATTAATTGGAAGAAAAGCGTGGTATATAGGCCCTGTTTTGCTGTACAATAAGGACATTGAAGATAAAGCAAACAAGGGAAAAGAAGATTCCATCAACGAACAATAATTCTTGAAGTGGCTTGACTCCAAGAAACCCAACTCTGTTCTTTACATTTGCTTCGGAAGCATTGCCAACTTCCCTGACTCTTAGCTCAAAGAAATAGCAATGGGTCTAGAAGCTTCTGGACAAGATTTCACCTGGGTTGTGAGGAGAACCATAAAGAACGACCAACAAGAATAAGAAGATAAACAAGAATGGCTCCCTGAAGGATTTGAGGAGAGAATGGAAGGAAAGGGGCTGATCATAAGAGGGTGGGCCCCACAAGTGTTGATTTTGGGTCATGAATCAATAGGTGGGTTTGTGACTCATTGTGGTTGGAATTCAACATTGGAAGGAGTGAGTGCAGGAGTACCAATGGTGACATGGCCTGTGTTTGCAGAACAATTTTACAATGAGAAGTTAATTATTGAAGTCTTGAGAATTGGGGTTCTGGTGGGGGTGAAGAAATGGGTCAGAGAAGTAGGGGACAGTGTACAGAAGGAAGTAATTGAGAAGGCAGTGAGAAGAGTAATGGTGGGAGAAGAAACATTATAGATGAGAAACAGAGTAAAGAAACTTGCAAACATGGCTAGAAAGGCTATGGAAGAAGGAGGATCATCTTCCTTGGAATTGGATGCTTTGATTCAACAACTTAGCTCTTGTGGTCTTTGATGATTAATGGTTTATTGAAGATCAGAATACTGTGTTTGGCTTTTCAATGTTGTGTGTATCCGATGATAATGTAGGGATATGTTCTTAAATGTAAAATTTTGAGATTAAATAAGTTAAATAAATTATTTAATTATATACTCCAACTCTCACAAAATGAAAACTAATTCATTTTTGTTATAAAATATTATCTAGTGGATGTCCATAACCTCCCTCTCTCAGGATTCTCTTCCTATAACCTCTTAATGAATAGTTTGTAGGAGTTTCTTCTTATCATTATTACCATTATATCCATCTTTATACCTTTGTAACCGTAGTTATAGGCTTGAATGTGTTGAGGCTTATAAATAGAGGCCGAACACAAAGCATTTGTACCAAGAATTACAAGTGAATGAGAAATGCTCATTTCCTCCATCTTCTATTTTCTTTGTCTCATTATCCCATTTTCCTTGTTGTGACATAACTTATTGAGATCTCTTTGTTAATTTTCAGGTACCTGTACCTCCTTTGAAGTTTTTCAATTAGTTATGTCCTGGCACTTTTTTGGAGTACTGCCTCCTCAACATGATCTTCTAAAGTATAAGCTCTTATTTATCTGTAGTATTTACATTTGGAATCGATTGATTTCTCATGCTTCAGGCATGTTGCATTTGTTGGAGCATTTTCAGCTGGAATGTGAGATTTGATAATTCTATCTAGGTCAGTAAATAAGTCTGGCAGATATTTTGTAATATTTCATGAATGCAAAGTATGATGAACTTCTGGTTCATACTAGAGAATATTTTGTAATATTTCATGAATGCAAAGTATGATGAACTTCTAGTTCATACTAGAGGATCTACATTTCATAATAATAGTGCATTCAATACATTTTCTTTTCCAGCTACTTGATTTCTCCCCCTCATGTTTGGATAACTTTGTTGAATGATAATCATGTGGTATAAGTCTCCTAAATCCATTTGTTTCCTTTTGAAACATTATTTAGTTTCATTTAGAAACAAGAAGAAGGAATTTCTTACCCAACATTTATATCAACTTTATCTAAATATCCATCTATACACGTGGTGGATTGATAGGCATATGCATTGCACATTCAAAAATTTTTAAATTGGAAATTATCTGGCTCCTGATCAAAAGCCAATTTTACCGGGAGAATCTTGTTGGCTTGATGTAAATATGTGCTGCAATAGGTAATAATAAATATGTCAACATTGAAATAGAAAACTTGTTCTCTAGTTATTCATGGAGGCTTTAATGAATGATTTCTGGATCATATAATCTGAAATTTGTGCACTCAACATAATGATCATGCAAACTTCATGTTGCAAACTTATAATAATTGCACAGGTAACCACCTTATAGATGCATCTATCAAATTTATTGAATACTTGTATGGTTTACATGCTTTTTGAATGGGCCCATGAGTTTGATATTTTCCCAGAAATATAGATCCATTCCAAATCACAAGTAATGATTTTTCTGTTGTAAATTTTCTTTGAGAACAAGTAGCAACAACATAATTCTTGAATTATGTTAACTATTCAGGAAGAATCTTTTGGTTCTTCAATAGATGTCAATAATTTGATGTTTCATATATATGACTTGGATGATCAAACAAGTCATGCCAACAATAAATTTATTCGGATCAGTAAACTTTTGGTTTACTGTATCATATTTCTTAACCAACATTAAACTTTTTTAATTTCTTAAAGATCATAAGATGACATCTGTGTACCTTAATGCACATACATGATACAAATATTTATGGTATACCTTTGATTATTTGACTCTACTCATGAGAATTTGTATATGCTAAACTCTATCTCAGGGTTTTTTGAATCAATAAATGCAACAAATTTTCAATAATTTGTGCATATGTACCCAAATTGAATTGTAAAATCACTTCAATCAAAGTGTTAGCAAAAGCAATAGTTTTGCAATTTCAAACTGAAACATATGGTACCCTAAATGAAAGGCACCCTCATGCTTTTAAATATCTCAAAATATTTTCATTGCCACGTACCCCACATTAAAAAAATTACGATACATGATCAGCGATCATGAGAATAGTCCCAGATGTAATCACGCTATTAAACTTCAGCCATTGAAGTTTAATATAGCAGCAACAAGCCCACTAATGCGTTAATAGCCATTCATTGCAAAATATATAATTATATCTAATATTCATTGCAAAGTATCACACATCAATCATATTTAGAAGATATAACTTCATCATCAATTTTTTTCACATTTAATAATTATAATGAACACTTCACCGTTTTTTTTAAATGTAAATAATTATTTTCGAAACCCATAAAATTTATGAGACCAACGGCTCTTACATAATCAATGCTATATTTCCCTAATTATAACATAATAACATTTTTTTTAAATGTTCATGCCAAAGTAACCACATAGTAATTATGTTTTCTCTATGAAACATCAACACCCAATATAAATAGAGGTAATTTCAAAGCAATTCACAAAATAACTAATAAATTGTAGCCCGTGGATTTTAAGAAACATACCTTTTCTCATTGAAATTTAATCCTCATGAAAATTATTTTGCTATAATGGTCCTTCATAAATTCATTATACTTCCTTACTAATTTTGGTTTTTACACAGGCTCAATCACAGACCATTGGTGCTTAATAAAAAAAAATTACTTAAATTCAAGATAGAATATTTATAAGTTTATGATCAAGAGGTTCAACAATTTCAACATGTATATAAACAACATAAAATTATCGAGCGTTTCAATAATAATTATATGACTTTCAGAATTTCCAACCTCATGTCCCACCTTTAATATTTTTAAAGAAGGTTTAATTTTAAAAATTGATTCCAACTGTTTGGCACATAATTTCACACATATTTTCTAGGTTTTGACTTATGCATACCTGAGCAGAAGGCTTAGACTCAAACATGATACAAAAATCCCGGCCAAAACTACATGAAAATTATTCTGCATAAGTCCTTTTGTCAGGATCCCTCCTCAAGCTCTTTTACCTTAGTCATGGCCTTCATGCCCAAACTTTCGATCTGAAATGAGGCATCTATAAGGTCATTTGACCACTGTTAGACACTATCACTTTCCCTACATTCAGTAGCACTTTATAAATAATTCTATAGATCAGTCTTCAGGACCATGACACTTTGAATACATATTTATTTATGGCTTCTGGCCATATCATTATAATATTGGTTCATTATCTAAATATCATTACTTTAATATCACCAAACATTGTTGCCTCAAATTATCAATTTGGGCATTGACCATATGTAATCATAGCAAAATATACTAATTAATATTCAGGACTATTACATTTGGTGAAGTGATTCTCTATAAGTTATTTGCCTACAGGACAACATATTCTTAAAATATATATATATTTTAAAAGGCTATAAAGCTCAGTTTTTCCATTTAATTTAATACATGACAATAAGCCTTCTAGGTTTTAATAGTTATAACAATTCAATCATCAGATACCACAATTTCTTTTTATTGTACAATTTAGTGGAACTCACAATATTCTTTTTTACAAAAGAACTATTAAAAAGGTGACGTGACTTTTGGTCATCGAAACAAAAAAAAAATTATTATTTTGTTTCATTTATAAACAAGAAGAAGGAATTTCTTACCCAACATTTATATCAACTTTATCTAAATATCCATCTATACACATGGTAGATTGATAGGCATATGCATTGCACATTCAAAAATTTTTAAATTGGAAATTATCTGGCTCCTGATCAAAAGCCAATTTTACTAGGAGAATCTTGTTGGCTTGATGTAAATATGTACTACAATATGTAATAATAAATATGTCAACATTGAAATAGAAAACTTGTTCTCTAGTTATTCATGGAAGCTTTAATGAATGATTTCTGGATCATATAATCTGGAAATTGTGCACTTAACATAATGATCATGCAAACTTCAGGTTGCAAACTTATAATAATTGCACATGTAACCACCTTATAGATCAAGTTATTAAATTCCTCAATGATTTAATAATCATGAATAGAGGTCCCATATAAATATTTATTAATTTTGTTAATATTACATGTTAAAATTTTTGTGGGAGAATTAAGTTTGCAAGTACACAACTTGATATGTGGATGCGAAATATATCATAAAGATATGTTAGAGGAATACTTTTTAGCAGAACATATGGATGATAATTCAATTCGACCAAATGAAGATATGCTTAAAAGGCTTTGGACGGAATATGCTTGAAAAATCAGTATACTCAATCGAGACAAAAGGACAAAAGTGATGTAGTCACCAGGGGGAGTAAAATGATTCTTTTAAGGAGGAGAAAATGTCATGTTGTACTCTTTTTTTCCTTAACCAAGGTTTTGTCCCATTGGGTTTTTCTGGTAAGGTTTTTAACGAGGCAACTTTGATAAGTATTGTGTACTCTTTTTCCTTCATTGAGTTTTTGTCCCATTGGGTTTTCCTAGTAAGGTTTTAATGAGGCACATTATTTGTTTATGGACATCCAAGGGGGAGTGTTATAAAATATTATCTAGTGGATGTCCATAACCTCCCTCTCTTAGGATTCTCTTCCTATAACCTCCTAATGAATAGCTTGTAGGAGTTTCTTCTTATCATTATTGCTATTATATCCTTCTTTATACCTTTGTAACCATAGTTATAGGCTTGAATGTGTTGAGCCCTATAAATAGAGGCCAAACACAAAGCATTTGTACCAAGAATTACAAGTGAATGAGAAATGCTCATTTCCTCCCTCTTCTATTTTCTTTGTCTCATTATCCCATTTTCTCTCCATCTTTCTTCTTTTCTCTTATTTTTATAACAATTTTCTAATTTCTTAATATTTCTTCTCTTTCTGTTTCTTTACTGATTATGACTTTTGTATTGTTACAAATTTTATAAGCTAAAAATATTTTAAAAATTATAATTTCAGCTTCCATACTCTTTTTTACAATAATGTCATTATAATCACCAAGTCCCACATTAAAATATTGAAAGATAAGTATATAGTGTTGATATAAGTTCTATCAAATTTACTAAAACTATTTTTATAGAAAGAAAAGGCTCCACACACATATGTTTCAAATTTCAACATGGTATTAGAGTTATACAATTAATAGGATGCAAATAAAAGATATAAAAAATGATATTTTGACCAAGTTTAAGCAGAAACTGCTATCACAACACTTGTATTCTCTTTTCCTTCGCTCATTCACTGATGGAAGTAACAAGCTGGAATAAAAGCACTATGCTAAGGACGGAGTTAGAGCTCAACATGGAACTAACGTTTGAATTGTCATCAATGTTGTGGGTGAGTTTGTACTTCTCTTATGGAGTTGTCAATGAAGGAATTATGCTCATCACTTCATTCTTTTTCTTTTTTTCATAAGACAAAGCAGAAGGGTTTTGGAAAAGAACTAGCATTTTTTCTATTACTCTATCCATTAAGTAATAAGTAATGTAAAACATTTTCTTCAATCTACTATTTTGCAAGTACATCATTTTTGGAGATTCATAAAAATCTCCTTGTAAACAACATTCTTTGTCTTACAAGTAGTTTGGCCATCTTTGAGAGGGACATATCTCTTCAACCCTTCCATGCTTTGAACTCGAGGAAGTGCCACATATAATTGCCCATGTGTAAAGACAGGCTTAGACAATAAACCACCAACATGCCTAAGTGATTGTCCTTGACTTTTATTTGTTGTCATAGCAAAACTAAGGGTGACTGGAAATTGTCGTCTCCTCATGTGAAATGGTAACCTTGATTCTAAAGGATTCATATCCATCCTATGGATTAAAACAATTTGATTTGGATGAGAACCATTCAATGTAATACCCTCGATAACATTTCTGCCAATTCTAGAGATGCGTAGACGGGTACCATTACATAACCCAGAAGTCTGATCATTGTTTCGATGTAACATGATAGGCGCGCCAAGCCGCCAACCTTACAATAGCTGATGTGGAGGAACGCTAGAGCTATTGATGGTGTTTAGGAATTCTGTCGTGTACAAATTGTGAATGGTATCAATGTCCTCACTTGATTTGCAAACGGAGTCACAACTAAGAAATTCATGCGCCTCACCAGGAAGTAATAAGCACATGTAATCATTGATTTGACTAACCATTTCAATGGTCGGTGCTAAATAATAGCTCTATCGTTGAAGTAGTCATTGTTGCTTGAACTTTGTTGCAAATTTACATAAGTCACTGCAACAATTGACTCCATGGGATTTTCCGATTTAGGCACAAGAAGATTCGGTGGGATTTCAATATTAGAAATTCCATCTTCTGATTCACCCAAGTTACCATCACCTACATCAAGAAGCCATTGAGTGAACCATTGTAGCTTTTCTATTTCATCGGAACAACCAGTGGAAGTTAATCTCATATTCTTGGTCAAGTGTAATATTTTGCAATAATCCCACAAGAATGAAGAACTGATCGATGTATGCACAATGGAAGCTCTAGAGCCTTTAGGCATAACAGGAAGAATCTGGCGGAAGTCACCACCCATTACAATACATTTACCACCGAATATCTCACTTGAGTGCATAATATCGCGAAGAGTACGATCAAATGCTTCAAGACAAAAACGTTGAATCATTGGAGCTTCACCCAAATAATTAATTTCGTGGCAATTAAAAGCTTAGCGAGAGGAGATTTTTGTCTGATAGAACACATTGAGTATTCATTAATCTGTATCAGAATTGCAAACTGGGAGCGCGCAGTTCTACCTGAAGGAAGCAAAGTGGCTGCAATGCCACTTGAAGCAACTGTCAAAACGATTTCACTATTGCCACATATTACTGAAGCAAGAGCATTCCACAAAAATGTTTTACCTATACCACCAAAGCCGTGCACAAAGAAAAACCTGGGTGATGATAAGTTAAGAGAGGACATGATTGTGTAAAAAATGGCTTTTTGCTCTGTAGTTAAAGAGTTTATGAGTGAAGTAGTGGTAACTTGAAGATTAGTGCGATCATAGCTGAGTTCTTGTAAGATCAGATTGTTTGTGTAGTGAAGTGTGTCTGAGTTATTTGGAGTAGGCAGGCCTGGAAAAGAATATTGTTCCCACAGGTATGAAGCAGTAAAGATTGCAACAGTGACTAGGATTGCCAGCGGAACAAAACAGTTGATAGGATAGGCTTTCTATGAAGCATTTCAAAACACTTCATTAATTTTTTTTTTTTGCTTCAAAGCTATGTTTTCTTAGCCATCCTCATATTTTTGTTTTTATCTTGCCTCCTATCTTGAACTCTCTTGAAGCCATTATTAAGAAAAACTGAGGGAAAAATACAAGTTGGAATCTATAAAACACACTTGTTAGGAGAGATGAAAACCCTTTATACTTTAAAGTTTAAACAGATAAAATGAATTAATCTTAACTGTAAAGTGACTTGAGAATACTCTTGATTCTAAAAGAAGAAGAAAAAAGAAATAAAAAAACCTTAAACTCCACATCACCATCCCTAGATATCACCTCAGCCTTGCTTTGCCTAGCGTGATGGCCAAGAAAATAACCTGCACTTATTTCTTCATGTTATTAATATACGATCTAATAGGAGATTTAATTTTGATTTTAAATATAATATTTTTTTTCCAAAAATGTGATTATAACTTCATCCTGAATTCCTCAAAAAATACATTAAATGAAGATATATTCATCACCCTAAAATTTTTTAAAGTATTAGATAAGCCACAAAATGTATTTTAGTGTTAGTCACATATAGAATAACACTATAAAATACTAAAAGAACCACAAAATACTTAAAGTGGAAACTACATTACTCTTTATATATATATATATATATATCGAAATAAATCATTTGACTTCATCGTAAATAATATCACCCTATAATTTTACATATACATAACGAACAACATCATCATCTTAAAGATTTTTTTTATCAACTCTTTCGGGGATATTCAATAAAATTGGAACGATACAAAGAATATGCATGACCTTTGCGTAAGGATGGCACATACAAATATTTTTTTTTATCAAAGGTCTTGTAACTTAATAGTATGATATCTTTTAGATAAATGAAAGATTACTTGTTCGATCATGCTTGAAAGCCTGTGGGCTCGTGCCATCTATGCCTAGCCTGGAAACTCTTCAATTAGCCTCCCGTCCATTTCCCTCCACTTACATAAAAGTACATCGTTTTATTAAAAAAAACTACATGAGATAATCATTTTACCTCTACAACAGAAAATGTTAGTTTTAGAAAATTTGTTGCATCATATTTTTTTTTTAAATAAAACAAAATAGTTTTATTTAAGTGGGGGAAATGGTCTCTCAGTTAAGTGGGGAGATTCTGGTTGATAATGCCTGCTTATTCAATTAAAAAAAACAGATTTTTCCAAATAAGCAAGTGATTTCCAAATAAACAAGTGACATGTGTACATAACTAACTACCCCTTCCACGTACCTGATGACGCATATAACTTGGTCGTCATCGCATTTTCCGACAACCATATTTGACATTTAGACATTCTCCTATTACTATTCTCTTTTATATTAGTTCTCCTCACATCCAAATCATCAATTAACGTGGGCCGTGGGCGACAAGCCATTCATATCAAGTAAAAAACGGCTCTGTTCTTCCTTTGTCAACGTGTGATTTTGGGAAGTATGAGATATTTTTATATGTGCGGGTGACCATGAATTTATGGTAAGACGAATCATAAATAAATATGTATTATGTAACATGGACACTTTGACATGATCAAACACGTCAAATAATTATTTAACAAATAAAAAATATAATATTCTCTTTTCTATATTTTCTTATTTTTAGCATTTGGAAAAATAAATAAATATATGTACCAGCTATTTTTTTTATTAAGGGCAAATAGAATTGTAATAAATTACGCTCTTACCAGGAGAGCCGTGGGTTCCAAGAAAAATCAAATGGCCCAGCAGCCACCATGCCCCCTTTTATACAATCCAAGCAATGGTTTCACAGTCCAACACAATTAGTTCAACAGTATTGATGAGTCTTCGCTCTCTTACTCTGGAACAGTCCTTCTTCTTCTCTCTCTAACTGTGAGCTTGCTCTTATCTAAAAAATTCTTCTCTTTCCCGTTCACCTTATTATTTGCAAAATCAAAAGCCATGAATTGCGAAAATAACAAACTGCACATATTCTTCCTCCCCTTCCCTGGTCATGGCCATCTCATACCAACACTTGATATGGCCCGCCTTTTTGCTGCAAGAGGTGTCACAGCCACAATTGTCACCACCCCATTAAACATCCCTCATGTTTCAAAAATCATCGGGAAATCCAAAACTCCTTCCAATTCAAACATCAACATCGTATCCATCAAATTCCCTTCCCTCGAAGCTGGCCTACCAGAAGGCTGCGAACATGTCGACTCCATCACCTCCATGTCTCAAATTCCCAACTTTTTCAAAGCAACGACCTTGCTTCAAGAACCCTTCGAACAGCTCTTGCAGCAACACCGCCCAGATTGCCTCATCGCTGGAGTTTTCTTCCAGTGGGCGACAGATTCTGCAGCCAAGTTCGGAATTCCGAGGATTGTGTTTCATGGGACAAGTTCTTTCTCTCTGTGTGCCGCTAAATGTATAAGGCTTTACCAGCCTCATAAGAAGGTCTCATCTGAGTCAGAGCCATTTGTTATTCCGAACTTAGCCGGAGAAATTAAACTGACCAGGATGGTTTTACCAGAATACATCTTGAACGATGACGATGAATCTGAGTTGGCAAGACAGAGGAAGGAAATGATGGAATCTGCTGGGAAAAGCTTTGGGGTGATTGTGAATAGCTTCTACGGATTGGAGCAGATCTATGCAGACCATTACCAGAAGTTAATTGGAAGAAAAGCATGGCATATAGGCCCTGCTTCGCTGTTCAATAAGGACATCGAAGACAAAGCAAACAGGGGAAAAGAAGATTCCATCACTGAACAAGAATGCTTGAAGTGGCTTCACACCAAGAAACCCAACTCTGTTCTGTACATCTGCTTCGGCAGCATTGCCAACTTCCCTGACTCTCAGCTTAAAGAAATAGCGATGGGTCTAGAAGCTTCTAGACAGGATTTCATCTGGGTTGTGAGGAGAACCAAAAAGGCCGACCAACAACAAGAACAAGAAGATACACAAGAATGGCTCCCTGAAGGGTTTGAGGAGAGAATGGAAGGGAAGGGGCTGATCATAAGAGGGTGGGCCCCACAAGTGTTGATTCTGGATCATGAATCCATAGGTGGGTTTGTGACACACTGTGGGTGGAATTCAACATTGGAAGGAGTGACTGCAGGAGTTCCAATGGTGACATGGCCTGTGGCTGCAGAACAATTTTACAACGAGAAGTTAGTGACAGAAGTGCTGAGAATTGGGGTTCCTGTGGGGGTGAAGAAATGGGTGAGAGTGGTGGGAGATAGTGTGGAAAAGGAAGCCATAGAGAAGGCAGTGAGAAGAGTAATGGTGGGAGAAGAAGCATTAGAGATGAGAAACAGAGCAAAGAAACTTGCAAGCATGGCAAGGGAGGCTATGGAAGAGGGAGGATCATCTTCTTTGGAATTGGATGCTTTGATTCAGGAACTTGCTTCTTGTGGTCGTTGAGTGCCAGTTTCTTGAAGATTATAGTATTATAGTGCTCAGCATTTCAGTTCAGTTTCTTGTGTAACCCATAATAATGCAATAAAGTTGTTCAAAGCAAAAAAATCCTATATTTAATTTTGTGACTGTTATAGCAAACGATTCGCTTTGGACGATTAATTAATACGTTTTGGCTTGTACCATATTTTAATTAATTTGCAAAAAAGAAATGAAAAGAACATTATAAGTTTAACACTACATATATTCTTAAGCGATGACTTTCAACTAGGGCTGCTCACAAGTGTCCCGTCCCGGTCCGTCCCGTCCCGTCCCGGTCCATTTGGGACGGGACAGTCCCGTCCCGAAAATTTTCGGGACGGGACAAATCGGGACGGGACAAAAAAAAAATTCGGGACGGGACGGGACTCGGGACGGGGTCGTCCCGTCCCGGTCCCGTCCCGAATATAGGTATTATATATATATATTTTTTTTAAAAAAAAAACATGACATGTGTCATGTTCTGGTTTGTTCCTTTTTATTTATTTATTTATTTTTTAAAAAACCCTTACTCACTCAAATTCTCACACACACCACACCACTGACAGACACCACTCAGGCACTCACCAGTCACGAAATCCCCCCCCTCACGAAAACCTCAACTCGCCGGCCCTAGTCCTCCCTTCACCAAAAAACCTCAACTCGCCGGTCGCCGCCGCAGACGCATCCTCCCCCCTGCAGAGTCGTCGTCGCCACTCGCCACAACAAGCTCAGTTTTGGGTCGTCCCGTCCCCGCAGAGTCGTCGTCGCCCCCGCAAAGACCACACGCCCGTATCCGCCAAAATCCCCAAATCACACACTCCTTCATCGATTTCTCTCACTCTTTCTCTCAGTCTTGTTCTCTGTTTCCTCCTTCGTCACTGAGGTAAATCATTTTCCATCGCCATCAGTTTTAATCTTTTATCCCATTGTTCTATTCTATAACAGTTGAGACCTCCAAGTATTTGCATTCAAATGCAATAATCACACTATCTATTTATGCTTGAAAATCCCTGTCTACGTACGAATTTGGTGATTATATAATGTTTGCAGATCTCCTTCCACTTTTCTTTTCATTCTGTTCTGTCGAATTCCATGGTTATGTGTAAATTCTGGAGAAGACACCACATTAGCCACGAGAACCATGGAAATTAATCTTTGTTTAGTTGATATTGCTGAATGGTTTACTCTTGGGATAAAAAATAACATTTTTATTCATTCTTGGGTCTGAAATATGAAAGTTAGAGACTCTGGTTTGGTCTTAGTTGATTCTGAATTTCTGATATATGATTCTGTTAATTTAGTATTAGTTGCTTTGATTACATCTTCCACATCGACTTTGATGTCTTTAGGTGTTTAAGGTTGTTTAATCCCTTGTCTGAGGCTGAGATGTTTAAGGTTGTTTAATTGATGGCTTTGAATTAATGTTTTTGTCATTTTCATTTCTCCAATGAAGGCTTATGTGAAGGCTCAAAACTCAAAGGCCTACTTCAAGAGATATCAAGTCGGGTTTAAGAGAAGAAGAGGTACAATTGTTGTTTATCTTGGTCTTATTTTCGCATTTTTTATGTGGCTGTTTTTTGTGTATACTTGTTGGGAGATTTTTTTATTCTCACCATTTCAGAACTTGTTGTATGTGTAACAAGTCAACAACTAGAATTGCTATATCACAGATGGTTTCTTTTGTATGTGACTTTAAGTTGGGACGTTTCTTTTGCTTTTACATTGAATGTTAACATTTATTTTGTGGGAATAAAGATGGTGGTTGAAGGTCAAATTGAAATAATCCAAGAAGAACCAGAAAGTCATGGAGAAAGCAGAGCTCCAAGTCGGACAACAGTGCAAAATACATGTAATGAAGTGGGAGAAGAAAAAGAAGACACGGTGCAAAGTACAAGTGAGGGAAAGAGAGAAGAAAAAGAAGAGACAGGGCAAAATACAAGCCAGGGAAAGAGAGATGAAAAAGAAGAAATTAGTACTGCTTCAAAGAGACAAAAATGTGGAGCTTGGCAACATTTTGACTTGCTACCTCGGGAATCACAAGTAGATGGTGAACTACGAGCTAAGTGCAAGTATTGCGGGGTAAAAATTAAATGTGATCCAGTGGGTCAGGGGACAAATGGATTGAATAAACATGTGAAGCGGTGTATGCGGAATCCAAACAAGGCTAAAAAGAATATACAAAGTTTGTTGGCATCTACTCTACAAGGATCCAACAAAACTTTGAGTCACCACCTATTTAATCAAGAGAATTGTAGAAAATCTGTTGCAAAGTGGATTATATTGGATGAAATGCCATTTCGAGTCGTGGAAGGTCAGGGGTTTAAACAAATGATGAATGAGATTGAACCCCGTTTCCACATCCCTTCAAGAGCAACAGTTACTAGGGATTGCCTAAGGTTGCATATGGAAGAATCAATCAAATTGAAAAGGTATTTTAAAAGAACAAAAATTCGTGTTTCCCTCACAACGGATTGTTGGACTTCTTGTCAAAATGCCAATTACTTGTGCTTGACTGCTCACTGGATTGATGAAGATTGGACATACCAAAAGCGAATTTTGAATTTTTGTGTAGTTGAAAATCATAAGGGTGAAACAATTGCAGATACAATTGAAACTTGCTTGGGATCTTGGAACATTGAAAAGGTGTTCACTATCACAGTTGATAATGCTTCTTCGAATGATTCTGCAGTAGCGAAATTGAAAGAAATATTAAGGCAATGGAATGGTCTAGTTTGTGATGGAGACTACTTGCACTTGCGGTGTTGTGCTCACATTTTGAATTTGATTGTTTCAGATGGTTTGAAGGATTTGCATGACAGTATTGAAGGCATTCGCAATGCCGTTAAATATGTGAGATCTTCTCCCTCCCGGCTTCGTAAGTTTGTAAAGCTTGTCGACAAAATGAAAATTGAGTCAAAAGCACTACTGAGCATGGATTGTCCAACAAGATGGAATTCAGTTTATATCATGTTGGAAAGTGCTATTAAATTCGCTCGTGTTTTTGAAAGGATGAGCATTGATGATTCAGATTACATAGCTTACTTCAGGGATAAAAGGTTAGTTGGTCCTCCTTCCAAATTGGATTTTGACAATGCTGAACAGTTTGTCGTGTTTTTGAAATTCTTCTATGAGGTCACGTTGGAGATGTCAGGATCAATTCGTGTTACCTCAAATCTCTCCTTCCAAAACATAGCTGATGTTTTTATTACCTTAAATGAAAGTGCAGTTGATCCAAATAGTCTCGTATCTAAGATGGCTCAGAGTATGCAGATTAAGTATGACAAGTATTGGGGAAATTTTGAAAATCTTAATCCTTTGTTGGTGATTGCAGCAATACTTGATCCTAGATCTAAACTAAAGTTTTTAAAGGTGGCTTTTAAGGCAGTACTGTTGGATGACGCAAAATGTGAGAATATGTTGCAAAAAATGTTAAATGTTTTGTATCGTTTGTATGATCATTACACAAGTGTTCTTAGCACTTCTCAGTCCGAAAGCCAGATACAGACACAAGCAAGTGCGAGTACTACTACTACTGCTACTGCTACTGCTACTACTACTTCTATTAGTAGTGCTAGTAGTTCTATTCGATCTCATCGTCAGTTGAGGCCTAAGCCTTCATTGAGCCGATATTTAAATGAATCTGACGTTGACAATCAGCAAGATAAATATGGAGAAATCCAGAAGTATGTTGACGGTGAGGTACTTGATTGGGGGGAAGACGATTTTGATATTTTGACATGGTGGAAGCAAAATGGTTCTAAGTTCAAAGTCCTTTCATTGATTGCACGTGATGTGTTAGCTATACCGGTCTCTACTGTGTCCTCTGAATCTGCATTTAGTACGGGTGGCCGTGTCATTAATGAATACAGAAGTTCCCTATCACCAAAGACAGTTGAGGCACTAATTTGTACACAAAATTGGTTATCTCCATCTAGTTTATGTGAACAACTTGAAGGACTTCACATTGACAACTTCAATGACACTCATGATGCAGAAGAAGGTAATACATATCCTTTTGTTTTATTTAGTTCAGTTGTTTTGCAATGAAGTTGGATTCCATCTAATAAATTGGTTTTTTTCCTCATGTTTTTCTTTGTATGTAGCTGAATCATCAACTACAAATAGAGAGAAATCATCAGACGAATAATCATATGGTTCCTTTATTGTTATCCGCTTGTTTTTAAGGTATTTATTAATTTTAACTCATCATATTAAGTCCTTACTGCTTGTATAATTTATGGCTGACAAAAACTGCAACTTTTAGTCCTAATGTATGAGCGCAAGCAATGTATAGTATTAAAGTACGATTGGCATTTAGAGGCAATATGTATATGTTATGCTTGACTGATTAGCTTTCTCTTGTATTTCTTCCAGAGATTTTTTTGTGGTGGCAGACTTCTCTTTGGCCAAGAAGACATGTTTTTCAGTTACTTTTTTGTGGTGGCAGACTTCTTTAATTATTATGTTTTGGTTTATTATGTATTAATATGGAGTGCTCATGATTTAATTATTTAACAAAGTCACCCGCTAAATCAGGATAAGATGCACAATTTTTCTTGTCTATGCAAAAAAAAAAAAGATTTTTGGATCATAATTTTTTTAATTGGAAAAAAATTTCGGGACAAGGCCGTCCCGTCCCGGTCCCGTCCCGTCCCGATTGGGACCGGGACAAGTTCGGGACGGGACGGGACACGGGACGGGGTTCCCGTCCCGAACACTTTTCTTCGGGACGGGACGGGACGGGGTCGTCCCGGTCCCGTCCCGTCCCATGAACAGCCCTACTTTCAACCTTGGTCCTAACATCATCAAAAGTAACCTTTGCTTACATCAGCAATACAATAGGTGCAAGGAATAATAGCATGAAGAAAAACCTGAAAAAAAAAATTCAACATTTTACCTCCTATAGATTTTTCTCTTAATTATCTCAACTTCCTATTTCTCTTCCTATTCCGAAGTCAGAGTGGTTGAGTACTTTCATGTAATTTTAAAATTAGTAAATCCTAATAATCGAAAAGTTATTTGTAAGTGGGAAACGTCAAATTGCAGGCTCTGAATTGTTTTTATTTGTATGAAATCAATTTTAATGAGCATTATTATTGAATTCATGGATTCATCCAAAGTGAATTCTGCTTCATGGTTTCATCAATAATTTGATTTAGATTAATTCAACTAAATTTTCAAATGATATAACGAACAATTACTCCCACATTGTTTGGAGTTCACTCCAGTTATTGTTGTTATCACTCATCAAATAAATCAATGTCTTATTTGAGCCCCACCTAAAAGGACTTGGGTCTAATCCACCAAAAGTAAATTAGGCCATTCTCCAATTATTTGGGGGATGTGGGCCGATGTAGGAAGAGGCAAAAGCCTGATATATGATGATGTGGTATGTAAGTTCGATAGAAAATTTTATATTTGTTCGGATGAAAATTGAGTGATGATGGCAAAAAAAGTGCAAATTCCCGTATTACCCTTATGATGGAAGTATACTAAAATTTAAATAAAAATAGTTTCTGTTTTAAGAAGACCAAGCCTGCACCCATGCCAACTTCAATCCGCAGTTCCTGTACTGTTGCCGAAGACAACAATGTTTTCAGGGGAACTTGGCATTTCCGTTGACGAAAATGGGTGACTTTCCGTATTTTCTTCTCCCCTCGTGCACATTGTCATTTCCGGTGACGAAAACGGGTGTGTTTGGATTGACTTCTGAAAAAGTGACTTATATATAAGTCAGATTGTGTAATAAGATTTATATTTGGATTAACTGTGTAAAAATGACTTATAAGTGATTTATTTTCCATAAGTCAGATTGTGCATGTTTGTGTTAGTTGTAATTAGATGTAAAAAACAAGTCAGAATTTGTGGACCCTACCTCTATAAGTTGTTATTTTTGAAAATACGTCACTTTAAATAACTTATAAGTCATAAGTCCTTAATTTCGTAAAACCCAACCAAACATCTCATTTTCAGTTTTTCTCAATTTAAGTGCTTTTTTCTCAAAATAAGCAATTATTTGGACAAAATAAGTCTTACCAAACATGTTGAAAAAGAAAAGATTGAAATTTCAGAAAAAACGTAACTAACATATAAAATCAGCCATAATCCAAAGAGTATAATTTATATAGAGTACCGGAGCATTTGTTCTATCAATAATGGACTATAGTATATGATTCGCATGCATTCCTCCGTCAAGCTGAGTTTGTTTGTGGATTTTAAAGATAAAAAAATAGATAATTACATTAAAATAGATAGATTGGGCTAGTTAACTTCTATTACGAAAAAAAAAAAAAATTCATTTCACAAAATTTTTAATTGATGATGGTGGGGTTTAGTTTTTTACCAAGTTACGTTGGCGGGTTACATTTTATTGCGCAAAATGTTAATTCATTTTTAAAATTTGGCCCCCCACCCCCACCCCCACCCCAAGTGTAAGTTAAGTTGCTGAGCTTACATGTTATAATCTTAGCTTGTATAAAGAACTCAACTTACTAATCGTGATTAAGATCTTTATTATAATCTTCCAGGAGTTCTTACAATTCATTAATTCTTTCTTACTAAACGTGATTGAGTCTAGTAAAATACTACTAAACTAAAGCTCTTACTACGAGAGCCACGTTTCAAAGTACTTCCTCCGGTCCTAAATATAAGATATATTTAACTAATTTGATTAGATTAAGGATGTTAGTTGAGTCAGTTAAAATCACATGATATTACCAAAGCATTTTAACCATCTACCTTTATTCCCACCATTCTTTTTTTGTTTGTTTATTAATGAGGAGCATCAGTAAGGGATAATTTGAGAAAATATTGCGAAAAATAAAAGATATTGTATATTTAGGATTAAACCTACTTCTTCAAATAAATCCTATATTTATGACCGGAGAGAGTAATTTTTTTTTTTTTGGTCAACTGTAGTAATTGATATATATACGAATATATTTCCAGCAATATGGCTTCATCATTCAAGACAAATCCCTCGACTAATTACAACCTCAAACTTTCCATGCATTATCATCATCTACTTCTTAATTCTGTTGCAATCCACAATTAGTAGTGAACACATACTGACTTCTTCCCCTTCCCCCTGCTCCATGGCCGCATCATACCAAATTACCAATGCTTGATATGGACAGACTTTTTGCTGCAAGAGGTGGGCCACCAATACTACCACCCCACTAAACCTCCCTCTTGTTGCAAGAATCATCAGAAAATCCAAAGCTCCTTCCAATTCCAACATCAACATTGTATTCACCAAATTCCCTTCCCTCGAAGCTGGCTTTCCCGAAGGCTACGAACATGTCTACACTATCATATACAATAACAACAAATTTTTATCCATCATCAGGTGGGGTCGACTCCATGTAGACTCTCTATTTTATAAGAGATATAAATTAGTTTAAGTGAGTAAATGGCACAAAATGAGTGGAGGTTATTAATGTACATGCATGTAGAACCTAATCCAAAAAGTATATATGACCACTCCGGTATATATACCTGCATGTATTGCGTAAAGTTGAATTTGCATGTGATTTTTAAAAATATACAGATAGAGAAAGATTACATTCGAAATTATTGATATATGATGAGTTACACTACTAGAAAAAACACTTTTCACGTCTCTTTTTTTGGACTTTTCACTTCTCTTTTTGTTGGGACGTAGATTGGGGAGACGTGGAAAGTCAAAACTTTCAACGTCTCTTTTTTAATATGACTTTCCACGTCTCATATTCAAATATGAGACGTGGAAAGTGTATGAGACGTGGAAAGTGGCACTTTCCACGTCTCATTTTTGAAAAAGAGACGTGGAAAGTCTTTATTTTTTTTAAAAAAAAGGATATATTTTTTAAATTAGGATGTTAGCCCTAATAAAAAAAACCCAATATTTTATCGGAATAATAGAAATACAATACTTAAAATGAAAAAAAATGAAGTACTTTTATTATTTATATCCAACCTAATATTATAAAAACGTTATAATACAACTTTGATCCTAAAATATGGGATGTTAAGCAAAAAAAAAAAAAAACAAGAAGAAGCAAAAACTGCACATAAGTATAGAACCAATCCATAACATTATTGGCCAAACATAAGAAGTTACTACATCATTTGTTTGTGCTGCATTTCTTCCAATTGCTATCTGTATAGAAAAGTTTGCAATGATAAGCTGTTAGTAATATATATACTGAAAGCCAGTCAAATATGAGTGGAAGCAATAAAAGTGAAAATGAAAAGTTAATAAAAACACCATAACCTGTCAGTAATATGGTCATTATTACAGGATTTGAAAGTAATCATGAATACTCAACTAAAGAAAATACTGTCCATCCCACATCAAACTATCAAAGTAGATTTTGTATTTCTACATATGTGTACAACTATTTCCAGGCAAATTGCCAAATATTACCAACAAGTGAATAACATAACATCGTAGTCAAAGGATGTTGCAAAAGTGAAATGGCATCGGTTACATGAAGTTAAGAAATTTACCTGAACAACTTCATCCTTTTCATTGCATATGCCATATTGGCTCGACAGACTTTGATGTTTCTATATTTAAAACAAAAACAAAAAAGATTGTGACAATCCCCCAGGAAAAAAAAGAAGACTACATGGCCTTAATCAGAAAATAATGAGTTACTAGATGGCAAAAGGAGAGTTGTGAACAATAAACTGCATTCATGTACTTGAAGAATATTGAATCCGTATCACATCCACTGCACCAATAGATCTCCTTCTTTATAAAGTCCTTCTAACTAGGAGATACTAACCTCCTAATCTCCCCTGTGATAGGCCTAGAAGACACTGAAGCTTCTAAGTCCTTTATTGTTAATATTATGCATTTCCTTGCCATGACCTCCCTTCAGTAATTATTAATGGGAAAAGTCTGCCAATGGCTCACACACCAGAAAAGCATCTTTACATCTCAATCTTCAGGAAATCAAAGAAGCTGAATTAAAGTCTTTTTCCAGGAGAATCATGAAAGCAAAATGGATATGTATCACAAATGTGCCAAACTCAAAAAAGGATAGCAATTATTTTAACTCATGGAGAATGACAATGAATTGCATTAAATTTCATTCAAGCCAAGATGTTTGAGGAGTTGAAAGCTCATACATTTGAGTCCTATACGCAACAACCAGTCTTTAATATAAGCTTCAATGATATAGTTGAACATAAATATGTGTGTGTAGAATCACTATATGAAAATCTAGGCTTGGTTAGAGCGTGATGAAGGATTATAAATTCAAAAAGAAAGATAAATGAATTAAACAGAGATACACACCTATAACAGTAAATCAAGACAAAATCCATTCCATTACCTCAACAATTCCAAAATTATCAAAAACATAAAGTAAACATAATGATATTGATTAGATTTAATAACTATGACAGAAATAAAAGGAAAGAATAGACAAATGGAAAGAGAGTTAGCTCGTGTCCCAATAATTACTCTTGTAAGAGCAACATTAGACTTTGTGATCGGACTTGTCTAACCGGAACTTGTATGAGAGAGAAAAAGAGAACAAGAGCTACCGTACCAGAAAAATAATGTCCAGTGTTTGTTGATATAGACTTTTAGAATTTAGAGTAATATTGTTATCAGTTCTGTCTTCTGTGGGATACTATGTAAATTGATTCTTCACAAGTTCCAAAAGATCTTATGGATTTTGTGTGAAACTTAGGGTCTGCTTGGATGGAAAGAAAATGGGGGAAGAAAGAAAAGTGGGGAGGAAAAGTGGGGGAGGAGAACATTTTCTCCTGCTTGGATTGAGAGAAAAGGGGAGAGAAAGGAAAATGAGGAGGAAAATGGGGGGTGGGGCCCACCCAATTTTCCTCTCAACTTTTCTCTCCACCATTGGAGAGATTTTGGGTGGGGAAGTGTGATGTCTGTTTTGCCCAGCGTCACATGCATCTTCTTCCTCCTTTTTTTTCAATACATTATGGCATTGTGTGGCTTGTGCGTGTTCCTTTTTTTTTTTTTTTTTTTCTGATAACTGTTGCCTCATGCATGTTTTATTTTTTCTCTCTTCTCCATTATAGGTATATTTTAAAAAAAACACAAAGAAATTATACTTAAAAAGGATAATAAACTTTGATTACTAATCTTGATAATTATAATTTATTAATTTAATATAATTAATTTTAAAAAATATTCACCTTTTATTTTATATATTAAAAATAATATTTTGTTAAACCATTTGTTGATGTGAATATATAATTTAATTTTAAATTATTTTTATCTTGAAAAATAATTCACAATAACATCTAATTTAATATTAAATATAATTATTTTATTATAGAGATAAGGGTATTTTAGTCACCACATATTTGCTTATTTTCTTTCCTCTCAATTTTCTTTCACTCATCCAAGCAAAGAGAGGGATAACATTTTCTCCCCACTTTTCTCTCCTCCCTATTTTCTCTCCTCCCATTTTCTTTCCTCTCTACTTTTCCTCTCATCCAAGAAGGCCCTTAAAGTCAAAATAGAACAGATCAAATCCAAAAACATGCAGTAAATCTGTTTCAATAAAGCTAAAAAGACTGATTGGACACAATTGAATTTAATTGGTGAAAAAGTCCTAACCAGTAGATCCTTTTCTGTATAAACCCAGGCCTTCAAAAAATAAAAGGCGTGGAGAACATCCGCTTTCTCAAGACCACATGCTGTCAAATATGGCCCAGCAGCCTTGGATTGTACACAATAGAACTTAATCCTTTTGTCCTTGTCAGCGTTGATTACCCATTTCATACCTGTTCATGCATAATAGAATCAAAATGTACTCTATAACTGTAGGTCACATAAAAAGTGGACAATGCAAAGAAATGTACATAATTTGATAGGAACCTGGAAAATTCATGAGAAATTAAATTTTTGGAAATTGAGAGGTTAACTAACAAAGTAATGACTAGCTAATCTGAGTACCTAAGAAGTTTCATTTTTAATTGAATGAAGTATAAGTACATTCTTCCACTAACCCGATTGTTTTCAAGGGAAATGGTGGAGGAATATAGGATAATGAATCCCAAGAAGTAGATAAATAGCTATTAAAAAAATTAAAATGCTCCAGTTCATACAACCTAATCAATTCTAATTTGTAAGTATTAAAATAGAAATAGCATGGACATCACATGAACAATGCTGTTAAAGCTATTTCCTTCCCACATCTGAACCTATTCTCACGAAATGAGAATAAAGATATACAAGGTGTCAAAAACTCCATTAGCATCAATTAGACATAAATTTGAAGAACATAATACCTCAGAAATAATACCTGATTGTTTCCTAAGGAAAAGAACATAATGAAGCAAATTAGGCATGACTTGAGGGATGATTAGTCCCTAACATCATATTGCCTAAACACTGTTTGCACCTTGCAATCGGCTGATCTCATTGGTCAGATCTTACAACAGCTTCTGCTTCCTCATCCGCTATCGCCTAGCGGATTCACGGTTAGACTGCATCCTCTTCCTCTTCCTCTCATCCATAACACCAGATCCCGAACTTGCTGGACAGTGATTCGAAGCCATTACCCTACAACTTAAAAAAAAAGGATTTCCTAATTGAATAATGTAAATGGGTGATAGTTACTAAGTAATCGAAACTGGATTGTGAGATGTAATGCTCGAAATACAGAAGAAAACAAGTAACCAAACGCTGAAGGTAAGAGATAAGGGGATTGACTAGTGGTTCATGAGAAAACGTAGAACCAGTACAGAAACACGACAGAGAAGGAGAGCAGCAAACGAAATCGACGCATGAGAATATGAACGGAGGGCCGATTGGGGTTCTTGAGGGACAGAGGGCAACGAGAAGGGAATCGATCTGCACGATGTGAAGAATAGTGAAGAGAAGAGAAGAAGGTTTGGGCGATGTGGCACGATCCTTTTTCCCAAAAATGAAGCAAATACACGTCTCATAAGGGAAAAGAGACGTAAAAGAATGCATAAACCACGTCTCATTAAGGAAGAGAGATGTTAAAAATGCATAAACCACGTCTCACATAAGAAAATAGACGTTAAAAATGCATAAACCACGTCTCATATAGAAAAAGAGACGTTAAAAATGCATAAACCACGTCTCATAAAATTTATGAGACGTGGAAAGTTTTTTCCCGGCCTTTTTTTTTCGCATTTTCATGTTTATCACCCTTTTCTGATTAGAATCCACGTCTCATTATTATAAAAGAGACGTGGAAACTTTTTCACATATTTACAATTTTGCCACCGCCTATTTTCTAAGTCTAATATTTGAAAAAGAGACGTGAAATGGGGACGTGAATCCTATTTTTTTTAGTAGTGTTAGTTAATTTTAATAACGGAAAAAGGAAGGGAAAATTAATTTAAAGTCCCATAAAAGATATATAATTAATGAAAGGTCCCACAAAATGGCCAAGTTAAAGTTAAGTCCGTAAAAACCTGATTTGTATTAAGTCTCAAAACCAAATTACCCTTTTGCCCATTTATCTGAATAACAACTTTTGGTCTCTTCGTAACAACATTTTGACCTTACATAACAACTTTTGAGCCTCACCCATAAGGTGTAAAAATTTGGAGGTATAGTAACAACTTTTAACCTCTTTATAACAATGTTTTGACCCTACGTAATGAGCACTACTCACAAGTCTTATAATTTGTTAATATGTTGTATTCCAGCTCAGTTATAACAAAATGCAATTGTCTGAATGACAACTTTAAGCCTCTTCGTAACAACATTTTGGCATTGCGTAACAACTTTTGAGTTTCACCCACAAGGTGTAAAAATTTTGAGTAGTAACAACTTTTAACCCTTTTGTAAGAGTGTTTTTGCCTTGCGTAACAAGTTAATAAGTGTAACACTCTAATTTTTTTTTACTAGGTAAAATGTCACTAAATATGAAAATGCCATATATAAATCTGACTAGTCTTATGTTTATGCGTTTATTCTCATGATATTTACTAAAATTTTATTATATTATTATTTTCAACAATATATATAATACTTCCTATTTTATATTTGTAAGCGTATAAATATACCTAGAGGATTTCAACGTTACTCATATATATATACACACTTAAGCCTAACTCCATGTTTCTATTAACTATTATTATTATTATTATTTTCTTTTTATTTATTTATATATATAAATAACAATTCATTATATTTATATATATATAACAATTCATTATATATATGTGAATGTATACGTTCTTGTGTTATTATTTGCACATACAGCTTTTATCGTACACACGGATACACACATATATATATATATGTTAATCCTTAATATATCAATATTTAAATAGACAAAATAAATACTAAAGAGAAAAATGTAAATTCTTTAATATTTCAATTAGCCTATAGAACAGTAGTTTAAATTACCTAAAATATAGGATTAACCTTATCGATAATTGTTATTTGAATAATTGATATATTATAAAATAGGAAGGAATAGTATATAAAAGAAAACGATGGATAGTATACTGCAAGAGAGAACGCATATTGATAAAATATGTAAATAACATCCATATAAATATACTAAAAGAAGGGTAAATATAACACATAACCACACTAATAGTATTATAAGCAAATTTTATATAGGTGTCATAATAATCGTTCTACATAACCCAAAATATGTCTTCCTATAAAACCTCCCACACTACTTTATTTATTTATCTGCAATCCTCCATATAGTAAACTTAGGATTTCCTATGCTCCTTCGGCTTGATTTCTGGAGTTCTATCAGCATTCTCCTCAGGCAGCGGTACAATGTTCTCTGGAATTATGAAATCAGTGGGTGGAATATAAAATAAGTATTCAGTAGGGAAGTAAAAAGGTTGGTATGGAGGGGGTGGAGGCATCGGACTGGTAACTGGTGGCGGTGATGGTGAAACTGGAGTGGAGTCCCGGACTGCTATATTTTTTATAACTACTCTTTCACCTATATATTCCATCTCAAATTCAATGGTGAATTTGGTGATGGTCATCTGGAATATTACGCAAACAAAGGTGAGTAACAACAAATATTTACTAAACTAATAATATTCCAGCTGCTATAATTAAGCAGAAAACAATATATTTATTTGTTTAAATCAAAACAGAATTGTATTAGAATAGAGAAAATCAATTGCACAGATATATGTATAGATTTTCAGATCACCCACGTCACAAAGACAACCTCACTTAGACAAACTAGGGCGTCCCCTAGTGTGGATCCACAAAATTAGAAATTCAACCGAATTTCTTGGGCATCAATCAAATCTGCACTTAGCAATATCATCTGGCAATTTTTCTCATATAGCAAATATGTTAAAAAGAAAAATAATGATTTAAACAAATAAATAAAGTAGGAGAGTTGTTACTCAGTAAGATAAGGATCTTACTTTCTTTCCTTTCTCTTGTTCCTCTTTTGCTTTTCTATTTGTATGATTGTTTTTCCTTCGATTTTCAATTTGTTCCCTTAAAGGGAACATCCGTGAGTGTGTACATATATATATATATTGCCATTTGTTTTATTAGCATTTAATAGATTCTTATCTAAATTTTCTTTTCCTCCAAGTTACCTTGGTCTTATCTCTTTTATTTATTTTAATCCTATCTCTTTATTTATTACCATCCTATCCAAAACTTAATCTTATCTCTTCAATTAAATTCTACCTTATCTTATTATTACTATCTTATTTTTATCTTTTTACTTTAATTGGGTTTAGCATTTATGTGTGTGTATATTTTTATTTGGATGTTACATTTCTCCCCTCCTAAATAAAATTTCGACCCTGAAATTTGAAATTTTACCTTAAACAAATAACTCAGGATATTTTTGTCGAATCTCGTCTTCTAATTCCCATGTAGCTTCTTCTGGGGTTAATCCTTCCCACATGACCTTGACAAGGGAAATAGTCTTGTGGCGTAATTGCTTTAGGTCTGAATCCACAATCCTTACTGGTCTTGAATGATACCTTAAGTCCTTGCTTACTTGTATTGAGTCTTCAGCCAAAATGTGTGAGGGATCATAGACATAGTTTCGAAGTTGGGAGACGTGGAGCACAGGATGAATATTAGATAAATTTGGTGGTAAGGCAATATGGTAGGCTAGAGGTCCTATTCTTTTAATAATTTGGAAAGGTCCAATATATCTTGGGCTTAATTTCTTGGTCCTAAGAGATCGACCTATTCCTGTGGTAGGAGTAACTTTGAGAAACACATGTGACCCTTCTTCAAATTCTATTGGCTTTCTTCTTTTATCTGAATAACTCTTTTGTCTACTTTGGGCTATTAACATCTTTTCTTTTATTATTTTTAATTGATTTGTAGTCTCTTGTACCAACTCAGGTCCTAATAATTTCCTCTCTTCGGTCTCATACCAACATAAATGGGACCTACATTTCCTCCCATATAGAGCCTCATATGGTGCCATCCCAATACTTGAGTGATAACTATTATTATAAGCAAATTCTACCAATGGTATATATTTTTCCCAATCATCTTTTTGTTCAAGGGTACAAGCTCTAAGCATATCTTCTAAAGTTTGAATGGTTCGTTCGGATTGACCATCCATCTGTGGGTGATAGGCCGTACTAAAGTGTAGTTTTGTTCCAAAGGCTTCTTGTAAAGCCTTCCAAAATCTAGAAGTAAATCTAGGGTCTCTATCTGAAACTATGCTCAAAGGTGCCCCATGTAATCTTATTATTTCTTTCACATATAATTGGGCAAGCTGATCAAGTGAATAATTTATTTTAATGGGTAGGAAATGTGCCGATTTGGTGAGTCGATCTACAATTACCCAGATTGAATCTTTTCCTGTTTTAGTTTTGGGTAGACCTACTACAAAATCCATAGTAACATGGTCCCATTTCCATTCTGGGATTGATAATGGTTGAAGCAATCCAGAAGGTTTTTGATGTTCTATTTTAACCTTCTGACATACTAAACACTTAGACACAAATTCTGCTATCTCCTTTTTCATTCCTGGCCACCAATACATTCTTTTTAGATCATGATACATCTTAGTGGTTCCAGGGTGTATGGTATATTTACTTCTATGTCCTTCTTCTAAAAGTTTCTTCCTTATTTCCCCTACCTCAGGTACACATATCCTTCCTTGAAACAAAAGGGTCCCATCTAGATCTTGAGTAAAACCTTCACGCCCTATTCGACTTTGCAAAAATCCATCTTTCTGTTGAAATTCTTGTATTTGAGTTCTTAAATCACTATTTATTCTTAATTCACTTAATTGTAAACTATGGGGTAGAATAGTCATAGAAAGCCTTACGTCTCTAAAATATTCAATCATTTGATTTTCTTTTATCATCAAGGAAGCTATTTGTAAGGATTTCCTACTTAAGGCATCTACAACTACATTTGCTTTTCCAGGGTGGTAATGAAGTTTAAAGTCATAGTCCTTTAATAGGTCCATCCATCTTCTTTGTCTCATGTTCAGTTCTTTTTGATCAAAAAGATACTTAAGACTTTTATGGTCACTAAAAACCTCAAAGCTTGTTCCAAACAAATAATGTCGCCAAATTTTTAAGGCAAATACTATTGCAGCTAATTCTAGATCATGGGTTGGGTAATTTTCTTCATGTGATCTAAGTTGTCTAGAAGCATATGCAACAACTCTATTTCGTTGCATCAAAACACATCCTAAACCTTTCTTAGAGGCATCTGTGTATACTTCAAAGTTTTCTTGAGGATCAGGTAACACCAATACTGGAGAGGTGGTCAACTTCTCTTTCAAAATTTGAAAGCTAACATCACACTCAGTGGTCCATTTGAATGGGATTCCTTTTCGGGTTAATTTTGTCAAGGGTAAGGCTATTTGTGAAAATCCTTGAATGAATCTCCTATAATAGCCTGCTAGACCTAAGAAACTTCTTATTTCAGTAACATTTTCAGGCTTTTTCCATTCCAATACAGCTTTTACCTTATCAGGATCTACGGACACGCCCTCTCCTGATATAACATGACCTAGAAATTTTACTTTGCTGAGCCAAAAATCACATTTTTCAAATTTAGCAAATAATTTCTTCTCTCTTAGGGTGTGGAGAACTATCTGAAGATGTTTATCATGTTCTTCTATTGATTTAGAATAAATTAAGATATCATCAATAAATACTACTACAAATTGATCTAAATAAGGCCTAAAAATTCGATTCATGTAATCCATAAAAATTGCTGGAGCATTTGTTAATCCAAAAGGCATTACTAAAAATTCATAATGTCCATAACGAGTCCTAAAGGCTGTCTTAGGTATGTCCTCTGTCTTAACCCTTATTTGGTGATATCCTGATTGAAGATCTATTTTTGAAAAGATGGATGCTCCTCTTAGTTGATCCAAAAGGTAATCTATCCTCTTAGTTGTTACAATAAGCATTACTTACAAATTGTAATGCAAGACCAAAACATTGTTATAAAGAGGCTAAAAATTGTTATTCAGATAAGGGGTAAAATGGTAAATTGGTTTTGGAACTTAATACAAATCAGGTTCTTGTGGACCTAACTTTCATTTGTCCATTTTGTGGAACCTCTGCTTAATTATGTGTCTTACATGGGATTCTAAATTAATTTTCCTAAAAAGTAATTCATTTTTCCAAATTTATTATTGATAATGGTGGGGTTTAGTTCTTTTTCCAGTTACATTACCGGATTACATTTTATTACCTTTTCTTTAATTTATAAATATTCAAACATTTGTTCCCATCTCTAACTATAAAAGTATTGACGTATATATATAGCAAAATTATGTCTTGATGACAATTTTATCTTAAATTCATGCACAATCAAATGATCACCGCTCACCTACCCTAGACCCCATTACTTGCTTAATATATTATTCAATTCTAAACTTTTTGGGCCATTTTCTGTTGTGTTCATCCAAGATGTAAGGTGAAAAGTCTGATGACTAAGATAAAATTGATTAAGTCAGGAAGCTTCCTCAATGAGATTGAGAGGATGGGCACAGCAAGGAGTGAGTGAATCAACTGCTGATTCACTAATAATACATGACCACATGATAAAACATCGTAAATAGCTTTTAAAATTGCTGCAATTTTACCCTTTATAAAATTAAAGTTAGGTAGTCAAAACTATCTTATTTGAACTAATTAATGTGAAAGGAAAGACAACATTCAACTAATGTTAAAAGATTATACATTTTTTAACCATATTTTTTATCTTCAGGATCTTCGACATGATTCTCCCGCGTCAAAAAAATGTTGATAAGCTTTCCCTACAGACGAATATTGTCTAACTAAGGTGGCAAAGTCGATTATTTTTGTTTTATTATTTCTAACACGGTATTCATGTTTTGCATCTTGAGTGTGAAACATAACATATTGTATAAGCTAGCTTACATGATTAAACCTTCTGATGGTTTTGGTACAAAATTTTTTAAATAAGTTGGTCCTATAGGCTCATAAGGGTCATGACATATTTCTAGGACCAAAAAACACTTACATAACTGATAGATTGTTCATTGACAATGTCGTCATATTGGTGGAATTTAAACTCAGCCTTATAATTATGAAACAACTTCTTTTTTAATTTAACCAACCTGTGATAGCATTAAATAGTCAAACAGATTCCTTTTTTAGTGTTATTTTTGCAAATTTGTTAGACTCAAACAAAAACACAAAAGTAAAGTCTCTCCACCGTCTAATCTGCAAACAGGTGTCTTCTTGGTTTTTTTATTTTGAATTAATCACGAGAAACATGCATCTCAAGGTGTGAACTAACATAATTTGTATAAAGAACTTCTAATCGTTCTTAAAACCCTTAAGAATTATTATAATATTCCACGAGTTCCTGTAGCACAATTCATTATTTCTATGTCCCAAGGACGCTACATCATCATGATCGAGTCTCATAGTAAAATAGACCTTCCTCATTCCCAAATGTGAGATCAAGTTAATTTTTTTTCTTGGAGAAATTAAGAAAACTAAATGAACCACTTAATCATAACGTCTTTTGTGTATTATTATATTATATGTTAGTTTATAAGTCAAATACACTAATTTAAAAGAAAAATTCAGAAAAATCAATTTATAACTTATTTATTTGGATTTCTTAGAATTCTCCCAAAAAAATCAACTATGTTTATATTTAACAACAGAGGGAGGGAGTAGTAAATTATGACTTGCTAAGAGAGCCACGTTTCAAGCTTGATATATATATACACACATATATTCATCAATATGGTTTCATCATTCAAGACAAATCCCTCAACTAATTACACCCTAAAACTTTCCATTATAATGAATAGTGAAAATCACAAAGTGCACATATTGTTCTTCCCCTTCCCCGCTCATGGCCACGCCATACCAATGCTTGACATGGCCAGACTTTTCGCTTCAAGAGGTGTGAGAGCCACCATTTTGACCACCCTAAGAAACCTCCCACTTGTTTCCAAAATCATCAGAAAATCCAAACCTTCTCCTTCCAATTCTATCATCAACCTCGTAGCCATCAGATTCCCCTCCTTTGAACATGCCAAATATATCCCCTCTTTTTTCAAAGCCATGAGTTTGCTTCGGGATCCCTTTGAAAAACTCTTACAGAAACACCGCCCACATTGCCTCATTGCCGACGCCTTCTTCCATTGGGCGACAGATTCTGCAGCCAAGTTTGGGATTCCTAGGATTGTGTTTCATGTGACCGGTTCTTTCCCTCTGTGTGCCGCTGAATGTATAAGACTCTATCAGCCTCACAAGAAGGTCTTATCTGAATCAGAGCTTTTTGTGATTCCCAACTTACCCGGAGAAATTAAGATGACAAGGAAGCTTTTGCCGGAACAAGTGTTGAAGGATGATGAAGAATCTGAGTTTGGGAGGGAAATGAGGGAGATCATGGAATCAGGTTGGAAAAGCTTTGGGGTGATAGTGAATAGCTTCTACGAGCTGGAGAAGGTGTATGTAGATCAATACCAGAAGTTAATTGGAAGAAAAATGTGGACTTTAGGTCCTGTTTCGCTATTCAATAAGGACATTGAAGGAAAAGCAAACAGAGGAAAACAAGCTTCCATTAATGGACAAGAATGCTTGAAATGGCTTAACACCAAGAAACCAAAATCTGTTCTTTACGTTTGCTTTGGCAGCATCTCAAACTTCACTTCCTCTCAGCTCAGAGAAATAGCAATGGGTCTAGAAGCTTCTGGACAAAATTTCATCTGGGTTGTGAGGAGAACCAAAAAGAACGACCAACAAGAACAAGAAGATAAACAAGAATGGATGCCTGAAGGATTTGAGGAGAGAATGAATGGGAAGGGGTTGATCATAAGAGGGTGGGCCCCACAAGTGTTGATTCTGGATCATGAATCCATAGGAGGGTTTGTGACACATTGTGGGTGGAATTCAGTATTGGAAGGAGTGAGTGCAGGAGTACCAATGTTGACATGGCCTGTGTCTGCAGATCACTTTTACAATGAGAAGTTGGTGACTGATGTTCTAAGAATTGGGGTTCCTGTGGGGGTCAAGAAATGGAACAGAGTGGTGGGAGATAGTGTACAGAAGGAAGCCATTGAAAAGGTATTGGGAAGAGTAATGGTGGGAGAAGAAGCATTAGATATGAGAAACAGAGCAAAGAAATTTGCGAGCATGGCTAGAGAGGCTATGGAAGAAGGAGGATCATCGTCTTTGGAAGCAGATGCTTTAATTCGTCAACTTAGCTCTCGTGGTCACTCAGTGATGGTTTCTTCACTGTAATGTTATTGTGTTTGGCATTCTAGTTTAGTCACTTGTACGTCTATCCCATTATAATGTAGTATTTTTTTTTTTATGAATATTTTTTTTTGGATGAATCCATTATAATGTAGTATTAACTGCGTGGCTCATACGTGAAAATTATAGGAGCATAATTTTGAATTGGTTTGATCTAAACTAACGAGTAACGAGTATACCTTAGGTTGTCTTGTTATTTAATGAATTTTTTTCTATTTTACCAATAATTAATTTTAAGTATTGCACTAAATAAATATGGGTTAAGGTGCATTTTGGCCAATGATTTGTTACAAAAAGCGCGTCTGGCACAATTATTTTTAAAATGTCCATATAAGTCAACCATCTTTTAAAATGGGGCAAGTTAGCCAATAATTTATTTCAAAAAGGAGCGCCTGACACAACAGAATTCTGTACGGTATTGGTCAAATTGCCCCATTTTAAAAGATGGTTGGCTTATATGGACATTTTAAAAATAATTGTGCTGGGCGCGCGTTTTATAACAAATCATTGGCCAAAATGCACCTTAACCCAATAAATATTGGGTTGATACTTATATTTATTCTCTGTCATTATACTTTCTTTTATACTCATTAATTCTCATATTATTCTTTTTAAATACTCCATCTGTCCATATATATATAAGAGCCCAACTAGACAAATCATGTAGATTAAGAAAGTGGTTGAAAATAATAAATGTATATGAACTAATTTTACTTTCTCAAGTTTGCCCTTATTTATAATTGAGTATGTAAGAGAGAGAAATGTGATAATAGTATTATAAATGAATTTAAAAGAGAATGTGAATAAAGATAATAATGATGGATAAAATGGGGAAAAAAACTCATTAAATGCTTTAACAAATTTAACTATGCACTTATAAAATGGGATAAAACCATTCAAATTTTGGGCTCTTATATATAGGGACGGAGGGAGTAGTTCCATTATAAATAAGGGAGTTATTGGGAAAAAAATTCTATTTCAGACATAATTATAATTTGTTAACTGCTTTTAATTGATTATATCATTAAATTATATATCAATATATAAATCAGACAAATTAGTTTGTGAAGAATGAGATAAAATTAAAGAAACAAGGTGTTGTATATTTGTTCCAAGCAAAACTCATATATTTAATTTTTTTACCTTTTTTTATTAACAATTCAAATATTTGGGTGGTTTGTGTAACTTTAAAACTTGCAATTTGTAATTACGAAATCAATTTTCATAAATGTGGATATAATGGACCTTTCAAAAATATTCAATATTGCAGCATGGCCTCATAAATAATTTGACCTAGATTAATTAAAGTAAATTTTTAAGTGCAATAAGAAAAAAATAGAAATATTCCCTCTCTAATTCTTAATATCAGGAGTGTTTAGTTAATTTGGTTAAAGTAAGGAAAAATCACTTAATTATAACAAATGTGATTAAATCTCAGGAAAATTCCAGAAAAAGACTCTCGAATTATCAAAAGGACACTTTGATACAGCAAATTTCATAAATGACCAGTCAGTACAAATCCGTACAGTGACTGAATTGTCCTTTCACAAATTTAAAGAAAAAGTCCAAAATGCTCTTGGTTCAATTATTTTTTTTAAATAATGGGCCGCCACCACCGGCGACCGCCTGCGGGGGCCACCCCGCCATGTGGTGGCCCCACATCACGCCACGTGGCATGTGGGGGGGCAAAAATAAATGGGGAAGTGGAGGGGGTGGGAATCGAACCCACCCCCTCCACATGTTGGCTTGGCGGAAAACCACCAAGCCAACATGTGTTTATGTTATATATATTGCAAACAATATATATATTCCGTGTTTCATTCGTTCTCAGAACTGTTCAAGGGATTTCCAACTTCTCATAAGGGATTCCCAACTTCTGTTAAGGAATTTTCAACATGTATATTACCATTTACCAACTTCCAAAATACTTTACCAAATCTTCTTCCTTATTACCAGATATGTTCAAGGGATTCCCAACTTTTGTTAAGGGATTACCAACTTCCAAAATACTTCACCAAATCTTCATACTTGTTACCAGAAACGTTCAAGGGATTCCCAACTTCTCATAAGGGATTACCAACTTTTGTTAAGGGATTACCAACTTCCAAAATACTTCACCAAATCTTCCTACTTGTTCCCAGAAACGTTCAAGGGATTCCCAACTTCTCATAGGGGATTCCCAACTTCTGTTAAGGAATTTCCAACATATACATTATCATTTACTAACTTTCGAAGTTAGATTCCCTTATGAGAAGTTGGGAATCCCTTGAACATTTCTGGTAATAAGGAGGAAGATTTGATAAAGTATTTTGGAAGTTAGTAAATGGTAATGTACATGTTGGGAATTCCTTAACAGAAGTTGGGATTCCCTTTTGAGAAGTTGGGAATCCCTTGAACGTTTCTGGTAATAAGGAGGAAGATTTGATAAAGTATTTTGGAAGTTGGTAAATGGTAATGTACATGTCGGAAATTCCTTAACAGAAGTTGGGAATTCCTTATGAGAAGTTTGGAATCACTTGAATGTTTCTGGTAAGAAGTAGGAAGATTTGGTGAAGTATTTTGGAAGTTGGTAATCCCTTAACAAAAGTTGAAAATCCCCTATGAGAAGTTGGGAATTCCTTGAACAGTTCTGAGAACGAATAAAACATGGAATATATATATTGTTTGCAATATATATAACATAAACACATGTTGGCTTGGTGGTTGTAGCATGGTGTGGTGCCGCCACGTGGCGGGGTGGGCCCCACCGCCGGTGGCGGCGGCCCATTATTAAAAAAATTGAACTAGGGGCATTTTGGAATTTTCCTTTAAATTTGTGAAAAGACAATTCAGTCACTATACGGATTTGTACTAACTCGTCATTTCTGAAATTCGCTATATCAAAGTGTCCTTTTGGTAATTCGAGAGCATTTTTCTGGAATTTTCCCTTAAATCTCCCTTAATTATCCATGTATAATATTATATTACTATTGATTTATAAGCTAAATAAATTAGTTAAAAAGAGACTATGAAGATGAGACAATTGGACGAAGCTTTGAAGGAAAGACAGAGTGAAGAAGAGAGATAAATCATGGTGATGGAGATGTGGAGGTTTCCAAAAGTTATATGACCGGCGTGATTCATGCAGTCGGGGTTTGGTTAGGTGGAAGGGATGAGCAGTGGCATCATGGTTGGAGGAGGGCAATGGGTTTCAAATGTGAAGAAGAGAAGGAACGACTTGGATAGTGAATGTGCGTTGGTTAGGGTTGGTTGAAGAGGGACTGAGCGTCTGAACTAAGCAGAGGGAGTAAGAATGTAAGGTAAAAAAATGAAAGTAAATTAAAAAAAATAAGAAACATTACTTAAACAGGTGGTACGGGCGGCCCGTAAGTGTGCACGTACCCGTACCCGTTTAAGTCTTAAATGGGACGAGCTCTTAACGAGCGGGCCGTAAGCGGGGAAATTGCAGGCGGGTATAGGTTGGCTCGCTCAGTCCTAAGCGTGATGGCCTAAAAATAATCTGCATGTAAGTATTTCTTCATGTTATTAATATATGATCTAATAGGAGACTCAATTTTGATTTCAAATATAATATTTTTAATTTTTTTTTCAGAAATGTGATTATAACTTCATTCTAGATCCCTCAAAAAATACATTAAATAAAGGTACATCATCACCCTACACTTTTTTTAAAGTATTACATAAGCCACAAAATATACTTAAGTGTTAGTCACATATAGAAAAACACTTTAAAATACTGAATGAACCACAAAATACTTTAGTGGAAACCACCACACTCTTTATATATATATATATATATATATATATATATATATTTATAAATAAATCACTTGACTTAATCTTAAATAATATCACCCTAAATTTATATATACATAACAAACAACGATTACATTATCATCTTAAAGATTTTTTTATCAAGCCCTTCAGGGACATCCGATAAAATTAGAATGATACAAAGAATATTAGGATGACCTCTATGTAAGGATGACACATACAAATATTTTTTTTTATCAAATGTCTCGTAATTTAGTAGTATGATATCTTTTAGATAAATGAAATATTACGTGTTCGATCATGTTTGAAAGCTTGTGGGCTAATGCCATCTATGCTCGGCCTAGAAACTCTCTACTAAGCTTCCCGTCCATTTCCTTCCACTTACATAAAACAACATTTTATTATTGAAAAACCTATGTGAGATAATCATTTTACCTCTACAACAAAAAAATGTTTGTTTTAGAAAATTTGTTGCATCGTATTTTTTAATAAAATGACGTAATTTTACTTAAGTGGGGAAATAGACGAAAAGTTAAGTGGAGAGATGCTGATAATGTCTGCTTATTTAACTAAAAACCCAGATTTTTTCAAATAAACAAGTGACATGTGTACATATCTAACGACCACTTCCACGTACCTGATGACGCATATAACTTTGTCGTCATCGCATTTTCCCACAACCATATTAGAGATTCTCCACTAGTTCTCCTCACATCCAAATCATCAATTAACGTGGGCCGTGGGCCGAGAAGCCATTCGTTTCAAGTAAAAAACGGCTCTCTCCTTCCTTTGTCAATGCGTGATTTTGGGAAGTATGAAAAATTCTTATCTGGGTCGGGTGACCGTTATTTATGGTAATAAATATGTAATATCTAACATGGAGGCTTTGATATGATCAAACATGTTAAGAAATTACCTGACAAATAAAAGTTATAATATTTATTTACCAGCTATTTTTTTATTAAGGGCAAATAAAATAGTAATATCTCCTGTCCTAAATACAAGACATATTTAAAAAAATGGGTTTGGTTATAAATATAGGACCTATTTCTAATTTTTGTCTATTATTTCCAAAATTAACCTCATTGATGCTCCTTCAAAAATAATTAAATAAGAGATGGGAGGAGGAGTGAAGGAATATGATTGTGGTCTTTTGGGAAAAGTATGTTGTATAAACTATTCTAACTAACATCTTTAATCTAATCAAATTAGGTAAATAAGTCCTATATTTAGGACCAAAGTCAGTACTAAATTACCCTGTTACCAAGAGAGGCCGTGGGTTCCCAAAAAAATCAAATGGCCCAGCAGCCACCATGCCTCCCTTTTATGGATGTGTTTGGATTGGCTTTTTTTCAGAATGATTTTTTCAGAAGGATTTTTGGAAAAAAGTCAGATTGTAAGAAGTGATTTATGTTTGGATTAGTAATGTTAGAAGTGACTTTTTTTCAATCTGACTTTTAAAACATGTTTGGATGATTATTTTGAAAAGTAAGTTTAGATAAAAATTACTAGAAAGGACATTATTGTTACTAAATAATAAATATATAATATGCATATATTCTTATAGTTTAGAAAAGAAAAGTGAAATTTATGGCTTTTTGAGGATTTTAAAGGCTTAGTTTCTCCCTTATTTTAAGGAAAATAATTTTTAAAAATTATATTTTTAGCTCAAAGGAGGATATTATTGGAGAAAATAGTTAGAGATTATTATGGTAAATTTTTTTAGATAAAAAGGAAATTTTATATTAAAAGAAAATATCTTATTTGAGAATTTTAAGGGTCTAATAGTCTAATTTTCCTACCCACTTTATTAAATAAAACACAATAAAAGCGTTGGACCCATCATTCTTCCTCTCTTTCTCTCTCCAAGAAGTCATTTTTCAGCTGAAAAAGCCACTTCATCTAGCTTTTGGCTTTTTCAAGTGAAAAAGAACTTCTAAAGCAAAAGTCATTCCCCACCTTATATGAAGTATTTTTGGGCCTAAAAAAGCCAAACCAAACACTCACTCACTGTATGTTCTAAGCAATCGTTAAACTGTAATGACGAGATAACTGTGAGCTTGCTCTGATCTAAAAATTTCTTCTCTTTCCCACTCACCTTATTATTTGCAAAATCAAAAGCCATGAATTGCGAAAATAACAAAGTGCACATATTCTTCCTCCCCTCCCCTTGTCATGGCCATCTCATACCAACACTTGATATGGCCCGACTTTTTGCTGCAAGAGGTGTTACAGCCACCATTGTCAACACCCCGTTAAACCTCCCTCATGTTTCCAAAATCATCAGGAAATCCAAAACTCCTTCCAATTCCAACATCAACATCCTATCCATCAAATTCCCTTCCCTCGAAGCTGGCCTACCAGAAGGCTGCGAAGTGCGAACATGTCGACTCTATTACCTCCATGTCCTTAATTCCCAACTTCTTCAAAGCAACGACCTTGCTTCAGGAACCCTTTCAACAACTCTTGCATCAACACCGCCCAGATCGCGTCATAGCTGACGTGGTCTTCTACTGGGCGACGAATTCGGCAGCCAAGTTTGGGATTCCGACATCGAAGACAAAGCAAACAGGGGAAAAGAAGATTCCATCAATGAACAACAATGCTTGAAGTGGCTTGACTCCAAGAAACCCAACTCTGTTCTTTACATCTGCTTCGGAAGCATTGCCAACTTCCCTGACTCTCAGCTCAAAGAAATAGCGATGGGTATAGAAGCTTCTGGACAGGATTTCATCTGGGTTGTGAGGAGAACCAAAAAGGCCGACCAACAACAAGAACAAGAAGATAAACAACAATGGCTCCCCGAAGGATTTGAGGAGAGAATGGAAGGGAAGGGGCTGATCATAAGAGGGTGGGCCCCACAAGTGTTGATTCTGGATCATGAATCAATAGGTGGGTTTGTGACATACTGTGGGTGGAATTCAACATTGGAAGGAGTGAGTGCAGGACTTCCGATGGTGACATGGCATGTGTCAGCAGAACAGTTTTACAACGAGAAGTTAGTGACTGAAGTGCTGAGAATTGGGGTTCCTGTGGGGGTGAAGAAATGGGTGAGAGTGGTGGGAGATAGTGTGGAAAAGGAAGCCATTGAGAAAGCAGTGAGAAGAGTAATGGTGGGAGAAGAAGCAGAGGAAATGAGAAACAGAGCAGAGAAACTAGTAAGCATGGCGAGGGAGGCTATGGAAGAGGGAGGATCATCTTTGGATTTGGATGCTTTGATTCAGGAACTTGCTTCTCATAGCCATTGAGTGATGGTTTCTTGAAGATTATGTTATAGTGCTTGGCATTTCAGTTCAGTTTCGTGTGTGTCCCATAATAACATAGTAAAGTTGTTTTAAACAAAAAATACTACTCCAAATCATCAAAAGTAACCTTTGTTTGCATCAGCAGTAAAACAGGAGCAAGGAATAATACTATGAGGAAAAACCTGTAAAAATCGACATTTTTACCTCATTCTCTACCCCACATGTTTTACTATTTGTGAAAGTTTTTCTCTTAATTATCTCAAGTTCCTATTTTTTTCTTCTATTTCGAAGTCAGGGTGTTTGAGTACATTCATGTAACTTTAAAATTAACAAATCCGAATGATCGAAAAGTTTTTTGTAAGTGGGAAAGGCCAACGTTCTGATTTGTTTATATTTGTATGAAATCAATTTTAATGACCATTACTGAATTAATGGATTTATCAAAAGTGAAAACTGCTTTATGGTCTAATCAATAATTTGATTTAGATTAATTAAACTAAATTTTCAAATGAAATAACAAAAATAACTCCCACCTTATATGGAGTTCACTCCAATTATTGTTGTTATCAAATAAATCAATATCTTATTTATATGATCTTTATCCACTTAAAGAATATGTATGTCAGGATATCTAAGATAAGTGCATAGGTTATATATAGGGTTAAGATTCAATTTCGTTCTTAAAATTTAACGTATTTATATTTATGTAGTTTGATTCACCAAGGCTGATCACACATCCTTCCAAAGAGTGCTGCAAGCCCTGAATTATTAATAATCACAAGCTATAAGTCAGTATGAGTATATTAATAATTAATAATGGAAGGAACTCGGATCTTGATGCCCAACAAATTCGCATAGAAAGAAGAGAATAGAGCTCACATACACATGGAGCTATCTCAAGAATGAGAACGCAAGGGTTATCAAATGAGAGAAGATCACAATTAACTGATGAACCTTATATCTTCCGTAAATCTCTCCCACAAAGCAAGCCCTGTTCCCACCAATGCATTTGGGATATTAATGGGAATATCTATCACACTTAATTACATATAATTATGCATATTGCACTTTGAACCCCAATCTTACAGGACTTGAAAGTAAATCAAGCCTTTCTCCAACACTAACCATATAGGTTTGGTAAGTGTTTGTTTGTTTGTTTTGTTTTTTGTTTTTTTTTGTTGGGGGGGGGGGGGGTTTGCAGATTTAGGAAGAGACAAAAGGCTCACGATGATATTGTAAGTTAGAAAAAAGCTTGCAATCTACGTGATGATGCTGAAAGTATATATGTTCTATTTTAATTTGTACTGCATTTGGATCATCAGATGTATGTAGAAAAGTACATAATCAATGTATTGAGAATGGGTAACCCATTAGAGTAAGATGAGTCAATATGCATGCAAACTATTCACATTTCTCTTGTATTATGGGAGGAGTACATGATAGAAGGTCTTGGTACAAACAATATATTTTGATAGAAAGAAATTATATGGAATTATATAGAAAATTATGTGTAGTGTTTAGTAGACACTGGAATGAAAAATAGTTTGACGGAAAATTTTGTTTGTAAGATGAAAATGAAATGATGGTAGCAAAAAAAAGTGCAAATTCCTATATTACCCTTTTAATGCAAATATACTAAAATTAAAATAAAATAGTTTTTTTTAAAGAAAAAAAAGTAAAACTAACATAGAAAATTAACCAGCCATAATCCAAAGAGTATGATTTATATATGTTCTATCATTGGACTACTGTCGTATATAAGTCGCATGCATTCTTTTGTCGTCAAGATGGGTTTGTTTGTGACTTTTAAAAATAAACAAATGGAGAAATACATCAAAATCTCTAGCATGGGTTAGTTAACTTCTATTACCAAAAAAAAAAAAATTATTCGTTTCTCTAAATTCTTTAATTGATAATGGTGGGGTTTAGTTCTTTTCCAAGTTACGTTTACGGCTTACATATTTATTAGACAAAATGTTAATTCATTTTTCAAAATTTAGCCCCCCCACCCCGTCAACTTACTAATCGTGATTAAGATCCTTATTACTCATAATCTTTCAGGAGTTCTTCCAGCACAATTAATTAATTCTCTCTTCCCAAGGACACGAAATTAGCATGATTACTTGTAGTAAAATACTCTCTCCAGTTCATATCATAAGAAGTAGTCAACCATTTTACAAAAACTAATGAAACATAGTGGAGTCATTTATTAGAAAAAATTAGGGAGAGGGACCAAGCAAAAAATTAATTACTCCTGAGGACATTTTACAAAATAATTATTTCAAATGACCAAAAAATAAAATAAATATATTGAATTACCAAATTTACCCTCCCAATAACAATTCTCCATATCTCAAATGTTTCTTCCTCTAACCAATTGACTCTCTCTCTCTCCACTTTCTCTCTCTCTCCCTCCCCACTTCTCTTCGCTTTCTATGAACTGAAATTTAATTAATAAATTTAAAAATTATTTCATTTCATTATATTTGTTTATCGGGATATTCAAAATCAAAATATAAGTATTTATTTTACCTAAAAAAAATTTTCACACACTCTCGGCTCAAAGAAATAGCAATGGGTCTAAAAGTTTCTGGACATGATTTCATATGGATTGTGAGTAGAACCAAGAAGGACAACGACAACAACACCAAGAAGGAGAAGAAGAATGGCTGCCAGAAGGATTCGAGGAGAGAATGGAAGGAAAGGGGATGATCATAAAGGGTGGGCCCCACAAGTAGTGATTCTAGATCATGAATCAATAGGTGGGTTTGTGACACACTGTGGGTGGAATTCAACATTGGAAGGAGTGAGTGCAGGAGTTCCAATGGTGACATGGTCTGTGTCTGCAGAACAGTTTTACAATGAGAAGTTTTTTTTCCGAGTAAACAGGGAAACTTTATTGCCAAAACTTTTAAACTGTACAAAGGACAGGGAAGTACAGGACTTCACATGGGTCTACTCGATGAGCAAGAAAGAAAGCTAGAAATTAAGGACAATAATAACTGAAAGTCCAAAGTAATCTACTATCTATCTAGAAAGTTTTGGATGGTGAAGAGGCTGTTCAGTGAGTGAGTTAATGTAGTTCTAATCTGGTTGAGAAGGTCATCTGCAGAGTATTTTTTGTCAGTGAAAATGTGGTGGTTACGGGCCTCCCATAGCTTCCAACAGGTGATGAACAGGCCGATCTTCCAGGAAGGGTGGATTTGCGTTTTTGTAAGAAGATCTGTGAGCCATATGGTGATCTTAGTCCGGGTAAACATTCTATGGGCCTCTGGTGGGAGGATTTTCTTCCATAGTTCCTTTGCCAAAGGACAGTGCTTGAAAGTGTAGTCTAGATCCTCATATCCTTCGCGGCATATAGCACATGTAGCTTCATCAGTCATTTTTCTTCTGCAACGTTCTACATTCGTGAGCAATCTTTCCTTCAAGAGAAGCCATGAGAACATGCGAATACATTGGGCCATGGGGAACTTTCATAGTTTTTGCCACATCTTGTTTTGATCCTCTTGCTCGCTTGGTATCCAAATCTGGTAAGCAGATTTAACAGTGAAATTACCCTGAGATGTTAGATTCCATGTACAAGATGGGGCCGTTCGGGGAGCATCAATTTTGACTCTTGCCAGTTGTAGGAGGGAAGATTGTGGCAATAGGTGTTGAAAGAGATCCCATTGCCATTCCTTCTCAGGGGTCAGGAAAGCTGTTATGGGTTTCTGAAGATTAGAGGTTGGGACGTTTGTGAAGGTGAGGTGCTTTAGGGGTCCATGGTCCCCAATCTAGTAGTCAGACCAAAACTTTACCTTGGAACCATCTCCTGGGCTCCATTTTATATGGAAGGAGGATTCTTGCCATAGCTGGTGCAACTTTTTCCAGAAAATGGATGCACATTTTGGGATCTTGGATCCGTATTTTCCTTTGAGGACCCTGACCCAGAGGGCATCACTGTTTGAGTGGAATTTGAATATTAATTTGGCAAAAAAGGCTTTGTTCTGGGATTCAAGATCAAGGAGTCCAACCCCTCCATTTTTAAGGGGTAAGCAGAGCTCCTTCCACTTCATTAGGGGAACTCCCCTTGAGCCATGTGGCTTCCCCCATATGAAATTTATGATGGTGCGCTCAATTTGTTTGCAGCAGGATGAAGTGAGGAGAACACTTTGCATGACATAGAATAGAATTGACGATAAAACCGATTTGGCCAATGTAATCCTGCCTGCAAGGGACAGGGAACCACGTTTCCATCCATATAGTTTTGCTTGGATTCTGTTCAACAGAAAACTGTAGGTGCTTGAAGAGGAACGGCCTGTTAGGAGTGGGACTCCTAGGTATCCCCCAAGGCCCTCAGTGTGTTAGAAGCCTAGCGCCCTGGTTAGGGATCGTTTGACAGCATCTGGCAAATTTTTGGAAAAGAAAACTTTCGTCTTTGATTGGCTAATTTTCTGGCCTGAAGCTTGACAAAAGTCAGCCAAGATCTGCTTGATCAGGTTCACCTGTGAGAGCTCCGCTTCCCAAAAATGACGAGATCGTCTGCAAAGAAGAGGTGGGACAGGGGAACACCATGACGACCCATTTTAATTGCTTTCCATGATCCATTACGCACTGCTGCAGTTATCATCTGGGATAGCCGCTCCATGCATAGGGTGAAAATATAGGGAGAGAGGGGATCTCCTTGTCTGATTCCTTTTTGGAGGGAGAAGCTAGGGGAAGGTGTTTCATTCCAGAGAATTTGCATCGAGGGGGTGGAAATGCATTCCATTATCAAGTTAGTCATCCTACTTGGCAGACCGATGTCCTTCAAAGTGTCTTCTATGAATTCCCACCGTAGTCTATCGAACGCCTTCTCAAGGTCTACTTTGATGACCATCCAGCCACCCTTGCCTTGCTTCCTTCCCATGGAGTGAACCACCTCTTGGGAGATAATAATGTTGTCTATTATGCTCCTGTTCTGAATGAAACTTGTTTGGCAATGGCTTATCACTAATGGCATGATTTCTTTTAGTCTATTAGAGAGAACTTTGGTGATTATCTTGTATCCAACCTGGCATAAGCTAATAGGCCGAAGTTCAGAGAGTTTGGTTGGGTGGGCCACCTTTGGGACTAAAGTAATCAGAGTCTTGTTTAGTTCTGGGTCCAGGTGAGCGCCATCCCATAGGCTTTGGATTAGAGAGTTCACTGAATGTCCCACAATGTGCCATTGACTCTGGAAGAACATTGCGTGTAAGCCATCGACCCCTGGGGATTTGAGTGGTTTCATCTCAAATAAAGCTTTTTTAATTTCTTCATTTGAGATGTTTCCCCTAGTTTTTCAAGCTTTTGTCCCAAGAGCTCGGGGAAAGCACCATAGATAGCTTTGTGTAGTATTAATTCCTCATGCGATATGAACAGCTGTTGGAAGTAGGTACTAGTCAATTCAGATAGTTGCTCTTCATTTTCGATCCAGGTGCCATTCTCTAATTGCAATCTTGAGATTCTGTTTTTACCAAGGTTCAAAAAACCGAACCGGGCATCAAACCGGGTTAGGCACTGGTTCAAGGGTCAATGGTCGGACCGGGTCAAACCGGTTATATTAAAATAATAAAATTTTATTCATATTAACATTAATAATCACTAATATCAAAATGTAAATATAGATAGGTATGCATGATTCATCAAATTTGAATATTTTAATGTTTCTATAGAGGGAAAAAGAGAAAATATTAGTTGATTACATGTAAAAATAAATATTATTCTACAATCCACAGACTAAAATACAAATATTAAGAGCAACAACAATTAAATATTAAGTATATGCAAGTAAAATAGCATTTAAAGTATTATAGTTTCCTAATTTCTAAAACTGAGTTAAGTGAAAATTAGTAATTAGGTGAATTATAATAAAATAAATATTTTTTATTTTTTAAAAAAAAGGGGCCAACCCGGTTCAACCACCGGGTTGACCGGTTTGGCCCGGGCAAGGGCCGAGTCAACCTCCATCCCGGTTTTTCCCCTTGACTGGACCAGACCAGTAGCCGGTTCACGGTTGAACCGGCTGGTCCGGTCCGTTTTTTTAATCATTGGTTTTTACCCTTCCTAATAAGTGCTTTAGTGTGGAAGTAGGCAGTGTTTCTATCCCCCAAGCAAATCCATTCAGAAGAAGATTTTTGCATCCACAACAATTCTTCCTGGAAACACACCTCTTCGTATTCGGATTGAAGGGAGCGGTCTAGATCAATGAGAAAGGGGGATAAGGGGTGTTCCTCTAAGCTTCTTTGTGCACCTTGGAGGCGTGAGAGAATTCGTCTTTTTCTCTTGGCTATGTCCCCGAAAGTTTCGACATTCCACTCTTTGGCGGCTCTCTGGAAAGATTTGATGTTTTCACTCAATGGGGCCTCATTGTTCCAGTTATCCCGGGTAAGCCTTTCAAAATCCGGGTGAGTTAACCAAGCTTATAAGAATTTAAAACGTTTATTGCACTGAGCCGAAAGTGGGCATTAGAATAGATGGATTTGAAATGGCTGATGATCTGAAAGGAGTTTGGGTAAATGGATGACTTCATTATCAGAGAAGCTAGCCAACCAGGATTGGTTTGCAATGGCTCTATCTAATCGGACCAGTGTGGTGCCTCTTTGCCATGTGAATTTTGGGCCGGTGAAGCCCAAGTCGATGAGGCCATGATGGTTGATAAAATTTTTAAATAATCTGCATCCTTAAGTCTGTCTTTGAGAAATCCCTCTTCTTTCTTCAACACTCAAAGTAGCATGAAAATCACCAGCGAGGAGCCATGGAGAATTTGAATCAGGGGCTATTTGGGTTAAATCCTGCCACAAGAATCTGCGCGTGGTAGGTTGGGGGCTACCGTAGATGGCAGTGAAGAGGAATTTTTTGTCTGTAATAGTTGCGTGAACTTCCATATGGATGAATTGGGGGTGGTTCAGGACTGTGTCTACCTGCACCTTGTTAGACCAAAGGATCCAAATCCCACCAGAGAAACCATGTGCCTCTACTATGTGGGAGAACTGAAAACGAAGGCGTTTGATCACTTTGTCCGCCTTAACCCCTGAGATTCTGGGTTCAACTATGACAAAAATGTCAGGCTTATAGTTAACAACATAAGATTTAAAGATGGAAGGGAATCTTTTATCAAAAGCTCCGTGACAATTCCAAGTTATGATTGACATTAAAACAAAATTTTAAAGGAAAGGATCAGAGTTAAAATCAACTCCCTCTGTGAGCATCTGTTTGTCTTCTTTTTTCATTCCGGAACGCATCTCTCTAGCTAAAGCCTTCATAGTCTTTAGAGACGGTCTTGGTTTTACATCTTGGGGCCTTGGCCCCATATTGTGGATATGGACCCCTGAGGAGATTTTAAATCCACGACTGGAGGCCCGGGGGTTTGGGCGGAGACAAAGTTAAATTTTTGTTGGCCTCGCGAATTGGGCCGAGGTAGTGGCCTAGTTCCCAGGAATGGGTCTGATCTGTTGGTTCTCCTTAGGAGGAACCTGGGTTTCTAATAACAATGGCAGTATTGTAATTTTCATCAAGGGAAGTGTCTTTTTCGTGGGCTTTATAGTGGGACGTGTGGAAAAGGCTGTCGGTGTTGTGGCTTGGTCCTGCTTTGTCCTTTTGTCTAATTCCTTATTCGACCTTTTTAGGAGTTTTTGGCTCCTTGTTCCTCTATTTCCCTGTGCTGGCAACCTCGGGTGAGGAAAGATTGTTATGCCCTTGGGATTGTGGCAGGGGGCATACGTTTGAATCCTCCACTTGCAAAACATTAAATCTTGAACCTGAGGGATATTTCTGACTTTCATCCTTTCGGGCCCACTTGTTAGGTGTACGGCGTCTGCGTTGGACCTGCATCCACTCACCATAGTGATTGGACTGGCGTTCCTCCTCTGCACGGTGTTCCTGTACGTCTGCCTGGAGAGGTTCATTTTTCGGTGTGACCTCCGATGAAGGTGATCCTCAGTTGGGGCAAGCTTCTTTGAGATGCCCGTACCTGCCGCAGTGAAAGCGTATGGAGGGGAGACCCTCATATTCAACATATATGACTTGGCCATCAACCTGGATTTTTGATGTGAGAGGTTGGGTCAGATCGAGGGTGACTGCAAGGCGAGCAAATTTTCCTCTGTCTCCTGACTTGGTATTATAATCAACTTTTATCACTTCTCCAAAAATGCTCCCTATTGAACAAATAATGTTCTTGTAGTAATATCTGGCTGGTAGCTAGGGTAATCTGACCCAGGAGACAATCTCGTTAATCTTGTAGGTTTGGGGGCTGAAAGAAGGGGACCATGGTTGAACTGAGAGATAGTGCCCGAAGATCATCTATGGGCTGTTGATCAGGGCATTTTGGTAGTCTAAATCATCTTTGAATCTGACCAGGAAGCAATTCTCCTCCAAGTCTGTGAGTTGGAAAGCTCCTCGAGGCTTCCACATGGATTGTAATCTAGTTTTCAACTGTCTATACCCAATGGGACGGCCTAACAATTTGATCACAATAGCAAACTCCATTCTCCTATTTAGGATGTCTAGAATGTGGGAAGCAAAATCAATGGTAGGGATGTTACCATTCATCCCTATAGCTACATCTTCACTTCTTAAGATGAGGTCCTCTTCTTCTTCTTCAGCGTATTCTCTGTTATAGTTCATGAGCATATCTTTGAAGGATGGCATGGGGCCACCTGTAGGAGAATCATCGATGTTCATGGCAGGCGAGGTGTCCGCATTACCTTTGTCTGGTTCCATTTGCATTTCAGGTACGAAGCTTTGGCTATCAGATAGGGGAGGGTGGTAGTCAGTCTCCATGTTGACTTCGCTTTCAGGGGAAGCCTGAATCTTGGCTTTTTTGCTGTTTCGGTCTTCACCAGGGTGAGGAGAGGGGTCAGGTTTGGGGGAGCTTTCGATGGCTAAGGGTTGAGGCACGGTGGGGGTTCAGAAAGATCTTAGAGAGAATGGAGAGCTTCTCTCTCTAAGCCATTCGGGATTCGTTTCATCTGTCATCAAAAGTTTTACAATGAGAAGTTAGTGACACAAGTTCTAAGAATTGGGGTTCAAGTGGGGGTGAAAAAATGGGTTCCAGTGGTGGGGGATTATATGGTGAAAGACGCGATTGTGAAGGCAGTAAAAGAGATAATGGAAGGAGAGGAAGTAGAGCATATGAGAAACAGAGCTAAGAAACTTGCTAGCATAGCCAGGGAAGCTATGGAAGAAGGAGGATCGTCGTTCTTGGACTTACATGCTTTAATTCAACAACTTAGCTCTCGTAGTTCCTGATGAATGATGGTTTCTTGAACATCATATTATGGTGCTTGGCTTTTCAGTTCAGTTTTGTGTGTATCCCATGATAATGTACTAAAGATCTAAACAAAAATCCTACATTTAATTCTGTGCGTGTTTTGATAAACTATTCGATGATTATTTTGGGTGTCTTATTAATGCGTTGTGCCTTCAATTATGTAGACCATAATTGTACCATACGTTTATCACTACTTATATTTTTAAGCAATCACTTTCAAGTTTCAACCTTCATCAAAACTAATCTTTATTTACGTCATGTCACTGCATAGTTTCAACCCCGACACAATAACACAAAGCTTTGCATAAATACTATCCCGGTATTAATCACAAAAATCTCCAACGTTATCTCCAATGGTAGCACCCTATGCCGCCACATGCCGCCATTTCAAAACCTTACTTTTCGCCCCATCCATATTGACATTCCGTGATCACGTCACTGACGCTGTCCATTTAGAACATCATTATATTGTTAATGTCCTGCACTTGAGCCGTATAAGTCCCATTTTTCAATACTTCCAAACTGTCTCTGTATTTTTCACACCATTTTCTTGACTGATGCGTGTTAAATGGTTAACATGAGTTGATTTAACAACTATGCGACCGTTGTATTTTGACACTATTTTAATAGTTTATAATATCCAATGTCCATGACAAAATAATTTGAGAGCATATTTGCGCTTAACCCGATAAATAATATAAGAATCTATGAAACTTTTATGCATATTCGTAACATAAACATAGGAAGGAAAACAAAAGCTTGTCGTTTATTATATACTTTGTCTATTTTTTAATAGGCTAAATTATAGAAAACCCTCCTGAACTTTAGGTCAGTTGCATATAACCTCCCTAATCTTTCATAGTTTAAATTAAGCACCCCTGACGTTTCATGTTTTGACTCTTAACTCTCTTACCGTTAAAGTTAACGGTTTTTGTAATTTACACTTTTTGAAGTTATTTTATTATATACCATGTCACTCTAAAAATAACTCGTGATAATTGACATATAATTTTAAGTATTTTAAAATATTTTAAAAATATAAAATATTTAAGAGAAAGGGTTTAAAATATTTTCTTGACCATACACTTTATAAATAGAGTGTCTTAAAAATAAAAGTACTTAAAATGAATGTAAAATATTTATTTGATCATGTCTTTTTTTAAATGAAAAATTATAATATACTTACTATTGTTTATATTAAATGAAAAGACTTATTTTTAATAACATATTATACAAAACAAAATGTGAAAAAATTGGATAAAATAAAAACCGTTAACTATAACGGAAATTTCAACGGTAAGGGAGTTGAGAGTCAAAACATGAAATGTTAGGGGTCCTTAATTTAAATTTTTAAAGGTCAGGGAAGTTTTGTGCAACTGTCCCAAAGTTCAGGGGGTTTTCTATAATTTAGCCTTTTTAATATAAGATCTAATTGACATTTTTAGAAAATTTTAATAAAATTAAATCAATTACTTAAAAATTGATTAGCTTGAATTTTTTCTCTTAGCTAATTTCTTTGACTTACAAACTAATATATAATATAATAATATACTATATATGTTATGATTAAGTACCTTATTTAGCTTCTTTAATTTCTCCGAAAAAATCAATCAAATCTTATATTAAAGAATGGAGGGAGTAACATAAAAAATTTTCATTGTTATTTAAGATGTTAAAAAAACTAAATGATATTTTAAGGTGTTGGAGGCATGGAACCCGGTGGCCTGGCCTCGGAACAGGGCCGGGCAAGCCACTAACTCGAGATGTCAACAACATGGGGCGACTTGTTGGGTTGACCGAGTTTGATTTTTTAAAGACATTTTTAAATTGTTTTTAATGAATTGTAGAAATCAATATTAGTCAAAGTTAATAATAATTTTGTTGTTAATATTAAATGACTGTGGGTATGAATATTTTATTATAATTTATCTATTTTGATATTTTACTAGGAAAAATATTCAGTGAATGCTAATTTTAGGGTCATTGGATTGTGAATTAATATTATAATATCAATATGTCAAAGAAATTGTAAAGAATATTGAATAAGTATATAATTATTTTGTTAGTGATTCAAGGTATTAAGTTAATATCTAAGGTATAAATTATTTTTAAATTTCTTATTTCCTTACAATTATATTTTTGCCCTAAATTGACTTCAAACTAATCCACTCAACCTTAATTTACTAGCTTGATCGATTCAGTGGCAGGTTGAACTTCATAACCTTGGGAAAAACACTAAAGAGAAGAATACCTAACCTTATGGCCTATGGGCGGCCTTGATCTTATAATTATATAAACAATTTTTAAAAAGGGTTTTACCTTTTCCAAATAAATAAGTCACATGTGTATATAACAAACGATGACTTCCAGTTGGATATACATGATCATGTATAAACCTTTGGAACCATTTTTAGTGTCCATCAGAAAGATAAGTAAATGATACTCTTCCATTTTGAACCGTCCAAATCGAATCTAGACAGTTTAAATTTAATATTTTTAAGTTTATAATTTTTTAAATAAGATATTATCTTTATCTTAGGTTTTATATCCGTTAAAATAATTATTGTCATTGAAAAATCATAAAATAAAATAAAAACTACTCTACAACTTTGTGGTCATCGTTAAGCCATCACATTTGACATTATTATTTTTTCTGTACTAACCTCACATCCAAATGGACAAAATCACCAAAGGCCGTGGAGGACAAGCCATTCATCTCAAGTAAAAAACTACTCTATTCATCATATGTCTATATAATAGCCAATAATTCATAGAAAAACTATATGCTCCCTACCTCTCCATTCCTAAATATACGGTATAATTATCTAATTTGATTAGATTAAAAAAGTAAGTTAATAACATGATATTACCAAGGCACCCTAACCATGTACCTTTATTCCTACCATTTATTTATCGTTGAGGAGTATCAATAGGAATAATTTGAGGAAAATATAAGAAAAATTATAAAGTGTTCTCATATTTAGGAACAAGTTCGCATATCCAAATAGGCACTATATTTAGGAATGGAGGATGGAGTAGTTAACTTGTGAATATTATTAAAATTAGTTTAAGTCAATTTTTATAACAAATGGTATTTATTTCTTTAAACTAATAGCCACAACTCGTTCAGCTTGTGCGGCTTCGCCCTCCATTATATTATTTAATTCTGCCTCTATATGTATCTTTCGACAACTGTGACCTTGCATTGATCCATAAACTTCTTCTCTTTCCCTACACGTTATTTTCTGCAAAATCAAACGCCATGAATTGTGAAAGTAACAAACTGCACATATTCTTCCTCCCCTTCCCTGCTCATGGCCATCTCATACCAACACTTGATATGGCCAGACTTTTTGCTGCAAGAGGTGTGAGAGCCACCATTGTCACCACCCCATTAAACCTCCCTCATGTCTCCAAATCATCGGGAAATCCAAAACTCCTTCCAACATCAACATCGTATCCATGAAATTCCCTTCCCTCGAAGCTGGCCTACCAGAAGGCTGCGAAGTGCGAACATGTCGACTCTATGACCTCCATGTCCTTAATTCCCAACTTCTTCAAAGCAACGACCTTGCTTCAGGAACCCTTCGAACAACTCTTGCATCAACACCGCCCAGATTGCGTCATCGCTGACGTGATATTCTACTGGGCGACAAATTCTGCAGCCAAGTTTGGGATTCCAAGGATTGTGTTTCATGGGACAAGTTCTTTCTCTGTGTGTGCCGCTGAATGTATAAGACTCTACCAGCCTCACAAGAATGTTTCATCTGAATCAGAGCCATTTCTTATTCCCAACTTAGCCGGAGAAATTAAAATGACCAGGATGGTTTTACCAGTATACATCTTGAACGATGACGATGAATCTGAGTTGGCAAGAGAGAGGAAGGAAATGATGGAATCAAATGGGAAAAGCTTCGGGGTGATTGTGAATAGCTTCTACGGATTAGAGCAGATATATGCGGACCATTACCAGAAGTTAATTGGAAGAAAAGCATGGCACATAGGCCCTGTTTCGCTGTACAATAAGGACATCGAAGACAAAGCAAACAGGGGAAAAGAAGATTCCATCACTGAACAAGAATGCTTGAAGTGGCTTCACTCCAAGAAACCCAACTCTGTTCTTTACATCTGCTTCGGAAGCATTTCCAACTTCCCTGACTCTCAGCTCAAGGAAATAGCAATGGGTCTAGAAACTTCTGGACAGGATTTCATCTGGGTTGTGAGGGCCGACCAACAACAAGAACAAGAAGATACACAACAATGGCTCCCTGAAGGATTTGAGGAGAGAATGGAAGGGAAGGGGCTGATCATAAGAGGATGGGCCCCACAAGTGTTGATTCTGGATCATGAGTCAATAGGTGGGTTTGTGACACACTGTGGGTGGAATTCAACATTGGAAGGAGTGAGTGCAGGTGTATCTATGGTGACGTGGCCTGTATTTGCAGAGCAATTTTATAATGAGAAATTAGTCACAGAAGTGCTGAGAATTGGAGTTCCAGTGGGAGTGAAGAAATGGGCCAGAGTGGTGGGAGATAGCGTGGAAAAGGAAGCAATTGAGAAGGCAGTAAGAAGAGTAATGGTGGGAGAAGAAGCAGAGGAAATGAGAAACAGAGTTAAGAAACTTGCGACCATGGCGAGGGAGGCTGTAGGGTTTCGGGCGTACCTGGAATCCGGTAGACTCGCTTGGTACCCACACGGAATCGGAGCACCGATTTGGACCCCGATTACGAAATACGGCAGATGCACCATTGATAAGGAGAGAAAAGAGAGGAAGACAGAAAGTTTTCTTTTTTACGTAAAAAGGATCTCTTTCTTCCCGCAAACCCTTTATTTATAAACAATATACAGAGAGACATATCCCTTCTGGAAAGTCATATAATTTGAATTTCAAATTAATAAAGGGAAAATTACTCAATTTATCCCATATCTCTCATTAATTATATGTTAGCCCCAATTCTCATTGGGCCTTACATATAAGCCCTAATTCTCATTAGGCTTAGGCCCTAACCCACCAAGGGTGGATTAGGTGTATTCCTACATCTCCCACTCACACTTGGTGGGTTGGATGTTATGGGTCAAGTCTCTTTCTCTTCTATCCTTCTTTCATACTAAGTGCTCTGTCGTAACCGCGTGGGCACGACGTCTTCTTTTAGGTGTCTTGTACTAGAAATCCCTTTTACAGAGACCAGCACAAAACAACCTTGCAGTGCAGCTCGATCATTTTGATATAGTGCCTCAGATATCCTAGATTTACAGAAATACACTTCTCTCATGGCCAATCTAATCCCTTTAGAGCCAAGATAAAGCTCAGATTGCCTTTCTCATATGCAGTGTCCACACTTATGAAATTAGCACACTAATATCATAATGGACCGGTCTCAGACACTAGCATAAGTGTGTGTATTGCAAGTAATCTTCCTTTCGCCCAAATATCACTTCAATATGAATCAACCGCTTTTCTAACGTAACACCTTTAGATCGCATTTATCATGACCATAGGATATACGCTAAGGTAGCAGACACTAAAACATATTTCCATGACATTGTCAAAGTCAAAGGACATCAAGAAAGTATGGAACCTTTCTTGGACCCACACAGCAATGAAACAGGGATCCATTCACTGCTTCCATTTTGCGGTAACTTTAGCACACGCGGTATGAATCGCATGCTACGGTGTTACTCTTTTTCTATAAGAGCGTACGTCGATTTGATTGTATCATTAACACCGTACAGACTTCAGTATAGAAACACACTGTATCTAAACCCAAAATTCTTCAACCCTTCTCATATTGTATGACGTCAATTTTGAAGAATTTTGTTGTCTGGCTACAGGTATTACTGACGTGGGTATCCATAATTCGATCCATATGTGTGTAATCACGGATCTCATCTCGACTTGCTGCACTTTTGAGTCGAGGCGACATATAGTTTGTGTTTCTTCCCTACCATATCAGTATTTTCACTGCTTTGCTGGTGAACACATTGTCTCATCTTTGCACACTACTCCTGAGTGTCAAAGGCGGTCGCTCGTGTGAGAGAGCCGACCTCATCTACCTGTACGACATACTAGACATTGTATACTATCACATACACATGTAAAGCCTTAATGAAGTATCAATTACTTCATATCCTATGCTTGCCGAAGGACTTATCATGTCTCTCATGTATATCCTTGGCCACAGGCTCAATCAGGGGACTTTGCATAGGAACTTGTTGTTTAGTAACAACCTTATGTGCTACAACATATCTCACATATTCATTTTTTGTATTTTACTCATGCTATGATACTTAGGGTCTTTTATTTAGGCAATGGTCGCAGTGTTTTCACAATGCATTAACACTAGTCTTGAATTCCCATTTCAAATCCAAGATGTACCACTAGACATCATTGACCGTATAGCCATTTGTACTACCATAGTAAGTACTTTTAAATGCGCATAATTATCATGCCCTTTAAAGTATTTATGAGAATTTTTGTGGGGCCATCAAATACCTCTCACAATGGTTGGACTTGTACTTACTTACAAAGTCCTACCACAATGGATATCTGATATTTTACACACCACTGTGTATATCAAACTACCAACAACATTTACATGGAAACCCTTTTCCATTTTACTTTTACGTTGATTCAGTTTAGGGATATCTATCAATACTCAAACACTCTTGAAGTCACTAAGGTATTCATGGGATCACAATCATTTACCTTGGACCGCTCAAGAATTTTCATAATATAACTCTCTTGTGACAGAGAATGGAGTCTACTTGAGCTATATCTTTGGATCTCAACTCCAAAAATATACAATGATTTATCCATGTTCTTAGTACCATTCCTTAATAGGCACTATCAAAATCAAACTATTTTGGTCAATAGTATATCATCCGCTTAAAGGATAATATCACTAACTGCTTGGTTATGGTTTCTTCAACCATAAGAAAATATATTAGGTTACCACTCATATGGAACCTTAAATTACATTGTTTGGATGATTGCTTCAGTCCATGAATTGACTAATGCCAAAATATGTAATATGAGGTCATCGCATTGTAAACCTCAAACATGTATTGTAGTGAAATCTAATAGTCAAAACAAATAGATTTCTTCATCCAAATCATAACTCAAAATGCAAGTTTCACATCCACTTGATGTAAACCTAAACCAAACAGTCAACTATTTCCAAAATGAGTATTATTTTAAGCACATAATATTTGAGAAGTTATTCTCACAATATATGCCTATGTATACCCTCTGTAACCAAAAGAGTATTGTGTTGTTAATTGATCTAACCAACTTGTTTTTAATCTTGAGAATTCATTTGCTTATAAATGATCTCTCATCCTTGTGGTGGATCAACTAACTCTCAGACTTGATTCTTTCTTAAAGAATCTACGTCCTTTAATATTGCTTTCTTCCATTCCTTCTAAGAAGTAGGTAAGGCCTCATATACAGAACATTTTTTTTTAGGTCTCTTTAATGACCTTTCACAAGCTCCCACTTACATGGGCAATTGAGGACTTTAGAGCTTGTTCCGTATTGCCTTGTCACTGTGTCTCATAAAGAGATACAGAGAAACACAATGTGATAAGCTTCACCATTATTTGGAAAAAACTCACCCATAATATATATGGTTCCTTTCAATTCTTTTCAGATACAAATTCATCTTCATATTCACTTATGAAAATGTCGCCATAATAAGCTCCCACTTACAACGACTATGAGATCATGTAATTGACCTTTATGGCCTACGGGGAACTCAAAAAGACTTGATTTGTTCTTTGACCATAATTCATGTGGTTTGGAAAAGACCACTTAGGAGAACACATGGTTAAGTATAAAGTTTGTATCTCCCTTAAAGAGAAAACCATACTTGATCAATCAAATATGTGTACTAATCCACCAAAGGTGGACTAAACAACACTCTCCCACTCACTTTTGGTGGGTTATCTTGAATCACTTTATACAGGACCATGTTTAGTAACATTTCATTACACCTCCTAACAACTCCATCTGGTGACAAAGTACGAAGGGTCATTTAACTAAATAAATATCCCTTTTTTTTCATGAAACTCATTGAAACTGGTCAGGAACAATCTCTATTAGTGCGTAGAATTCTTAAATTCCGTATGCACTTTATTTTCAACTTTATTCACTTATTGTCTAAAGCGCTTGAGCTTCAAACTTATGTGAAATAAAGTAATGATAATTACGTGAGTAATCATCAACTATGATAATTAATCTAAGCTCTGTGTCATGCCATCACATTCATTGAACCATATATAGTCGGATGGAAGAAATGCAATATTTTCTCTATCTCAGTTCCCTTACTGAAAAAGCTTTTCTTATTGCTTTACCTACTAGACACTTCCCTATTGGGTGATGAACATAGCATTCTCGAAAAATGCCAATTCAAATTATGTGTCCTAGTCCACCATGACATGTATTCAAGTCAACACTTGAATTAGGGTGGTAAAGCAGTCATACACACAAAGATCACAAACAATGACGAAAAAACAAAGAAATGTCAAGGAAGATTGTATCACAAACAGCTAATTTTGTCATGAAAGTCAAGATAGTTCATTTAGAACCCATGAGCATTGGTGCATGAAACAATGAACTTGTAGGCTCTAATGCCTTTTACCCCAAACCTCACGTCATTATCAATTTAAAGCCTTATGCTTAAATTTGATAATCAACGATATTTAATAAAGGATCTTTGATCCTTATTATTCGAGTCTTTAGAGCTCGAGTCCTTTCCTGCTCACTATTGACAGAAAAGAAAATCCATCTCAAAATGGTTTATCCTTTAGTAGGAAAAGCATTCGACCTTACTTAGGTCAATCTCCTCCTTAAAGAGTTTATTACTCTTGTGATGTCAGGGTAGTCCTCCCATTCCTTTTTTGTAGAACCTCTTACCCTTATCTCATTTAGGTTTAGAGTGTAGAGAACTTGCTACCTCTGCGGTATGCTAGCCCCAAAGGGTTTGCATACTTCCTGACATCCATATTCAAGCTCCAAGTACTTTGATACATCATTGAAAAAGTAACAAAGTTTTCACTTTGGTTTAACCTGACTTTCATGTGCTCCTAACAGGAAAAGAGCGTCCTTATGAACAAATCGTTCATTGGACAATATACAATCAACTTCCTTCAATCTCTTTGTATTGTTGGTTATCTAATGTAGATGTTGTCTCATAAGCTTAGTCGAGATGACTCTCAACTTTAACTACATCATGACTCTTAGTCAATGACATGACAACATCTTCTATTTAATCGTATGAGACCTTTCAATATCAGATATCACATTTGTCCCCATTAAATTTATAGTTGTGTTGTTGTTCTTGGCAGCCTTTCTTGGCTTAATTACTTCAAATCATCCCACTTATTTGGCTATTCACAATCTGATTTGATCCAAGAACTTATTTGTAGTACATTGAAGTATACAATGTCATGCACTTGCATTATTCTTGACTAGAAAAATAATAATACTATTGGGTCTATGATCAGGAGAATACGTTTAAACCTCCCATCACACAGATTCCAGTAATAATATTATCATCTATCAAGAATTTTATACAAGTACTTTCTAGAATATGCTCGGTTATATCTCTCAGAAAACTAAGTTTCTGAAAGCTCCCACTTAGATAGATCAATGTCATTAGCTCCCACTCAGATAGAGTATTTGACATTGGCTCCCACTTAAATAAAGCATATGAAACTCCAAGAAGACTTATTTTCTAAAAGCTCCCACTTAGATAGAGCATATAACACTCTTAGAATACACATTTTCTAAGAGCTCCCACTCAGATGGAGCATTTGACATTTTGCTCCCACTCACAAAATGTATTTGACATTTACTTCTTCATGTCTCTCTTTACATTATTTCCATAATGTCTTATTAACTTCTTATTTGAGTGACTTAAGAGTTTTCTTGATTTATACAACGTTCTTATAATTTTATGAAGTTAATTTCAGCTGAATATAACATCAAAAATGGAATTTGAAGTCTCTCTACTTCCCAAAACCAAATCTGATATAGGTTCTCACTAACCGTTATTCAGCAAGGCTTTAGGAATATCATATTCCTAAGTGACATGATAGAAGTTGTGTCATGTTGTTTTGGTAATTTCTAAGAGGTTCTCTATTTACTCAAAGAAATATTTCAAATGTCTTATGCAATTTATATATATGTTTCTTCACAGAAACACTTAGTCTTTGCTCTTAAGTCTTTTATTGATTCAATCGTTGGTGGTTGGACTAGGCTTCGGATTCTCTTTCCTCCTAAGGTGGGTTTTTAAGAGATATTTGAGATGTATTTTATTCCTGAATTTCACCATAATCCGGAGTTAAGATGTGGAAATTTCTCCTTTTGAAATTCCCTCTTGCATTTGATCTGATATTATTTCTTTAATATCTGATCGTCATTTTAACCTCCCTGAGGTTTATCCAAATCCCAATCCTAAACTTTAGGATTTTGGTTATTCAGGTTCCTCCTCTAGTGTATCATCAATATTTTCTTTATGTTACACCTCTTGTTTCATTTCAAGTTCAAATGAACCTTACTTTGAATTATCTCTCTCTTGATCCTCTTAAGGATCTTCTCCTTCTAGTTTTTTATTCTAGAGTCTCATACTCTAATACACAAATCCCTACTTCATACATCACTTAGAGGTTCACATTTCTCCAAGTAATTTAGGTTTGGTTCAACACTTAGAGGCAATAACTAATAACTTATTCTTTTTCTGATTTACCACTATGTAAATCATACTTAAGATTAAGTTTTTCTACTTGAGTATCATCCAAAAGAGTGAAATTCTTTTGGTTTGGTGCTTTTAGAACTCTCTAGGTTCATATTTGTTTCAAAATAAAAATTTTATAAATTATTATAAACATTTTAGGATTTTTAAACTCATAAAAATCACAAAAAATGGCACCAAAATACCTCTATGAAGATCCAAACAAAGCTTTAAAATTAGACAAATCTTATGTCTAAATGTAGCTCTTGAATTTAGAAATTTTTAGAAACAAACCGTGCCTCAATCGGAGCTAAAATGCCCCTTCAAATGTCCCTAGAAGGAGTAAAAAAGAAAAGGTATTCTGAAAAAAAAAAAAAAAATTTTATGAACTTTGGGCCCAGAGAGAATGGCCCAAATTTTTTTTATTTATTTTTTTTCGTATTGGGCTCTGCCACATGAGCCCATTTCTTTTTTCTATTTTTTTTTTTTTTAAGTTTTAGATGTTGGGGTGGTTGTTGGGCCGAACCAGACTCGGCCCAACAGTGCCTTCCCCCTTTTTTTTTTTTTTATTAGCTGGGCCAGCCACACGCGGCCCAGCACAGGTTTTTATTTTTTATTTTTAAATGATGACATGACGTCATCATGACGTCATGTCGTCTTCTTCCTCCAGCCGGGCCAACCCAGACCCGGCTGGGCGGACGGGTCGGGTCCGACGGACCCGATCTTGTCAACCCCATAACTTTGCCGTCCGGTGTCCGTTTTTCACGTTCTAGTAGTCGATTTTCATCGTTTTTTCGTGCTCTACACAATGGGATAGTTTTCATGGACTAAATCCTTGTTTTTCTAATGACCCAATTTGGTTTTTAATTTTAATCTTTTGGATTCTCTCATGTTGTTTTTCTAAGTTTCTCAAACTCATAAACACATTTATATTCACCAACAAAAAAATTATGCAGAACGAGTTTGAAAAAAAAAGAAACACACAGAATCAACCAACAATTATGTACAGTGCATTCAAAAAAGAAAATCTGGAATGCACAGGGAAAGAAAAAAAAAAAATTGTATCTTAGCCACATATATATGCGCACAGCACACCACAAATGCTTCTCACACAATTGTTCATGCGTGTCTTATCCCTCGAACACACATACACACAGATGCATATTTAATCCAGAACCAAAAAGAAAAAACATAGATGCATATGAATCAGATTGGGCCGAAAATCACAATGCAAATCTCTTCCGTTGGAACAAAGAAGGATAAAATCAAACTAATATTCAAACTAATATTCAAGATTTGCTGAATTGATAAAGCAAATCATCATCATCATAGTATCACAGAAATTACGGAATATAAAAAAAACAAAAGAAGAAAAGTACATGGATCATACGAGAGGCAGAAGCAGCGGAATATATAAATAAAATTCTAGCCTCAAGAATCATCTTGCTCTGATGCCACTGTAGGGTTTCGGGCGTACCTGGAATCCGGTAGACTCGCTTGGTACCCACACGGAATCGGAGCACCGATTTGGACCCCGATTACGAAATACGGCAGATGCACCATTGATAAGGAGAGAAAAGAGAGGAAGACAGAAAGTTTTCTTTTCTACGTAAAAAGGATCTCTTTCTTCCCGCAAACCCTTTATTTATAAACAATATACAGAGAGACATATCCCTTCTGGAAAGTCATATAATTTGAATTTCAAATTAATAAAGGGAAAATTACTCAATTTATCCCATATCTCTCATTAATTATATGTTAGCCCCAATTCTCATTGGGCCTTACATATAAGCCCTAATTCTCATTAGGCTTAGGCCCTAACCCACCAAGGGTGGATTAGGTGTATTCCTACGGAGGCTTTGGAAGAGGGAGGATCATCTTCTTTGGATTTGGATGCTTTGATTCAGGAACTTGCTTCTTGTGGTCGTTGAGCGCCAGTTTCTTGAAGATTATTTATTATAGCTCGCAGCAAGCATTTCAGTTCAGTTTCGTGTGTAACCGATAATATTGTAGTAAAGTTGTTCAAAGCAAAAAAAAAAAAAAAAAAAAAAAAATCCTATATTTAATTTTGTGCCTGTTATAGCAAACGATTCGCTTTGGACAATTAATTAATACGTTTTGGCTTGTAACATATTTTTAATTGGCAAAAAAGATATGAAAAGAATACCATATGTTTAAAACTACGTACTCATCTGGTCCTATTTATAAGGCACTTCCAACATGTTTCACACAAATCTAAGGAAAACCTTCAATATCATTAATTCTCCACTAAAATCTAATAATTTTTTTAAATTTTACCCATATTTAATATACACTACACGGGTTCTCATTCCAGGCTCAGCACCTTGATGAAAAAACCCCTTCTCATCACCCAAAACGACATAGTATTAGGGAGTGTTTGGATGGATTTATGAAAAAGTGACTTATATATAAGTCAGATTGAAACTAAGTCAAATTGAAAATAAGTCAGATTGTATAATGAAATTTATGTTTGGGTCAGCTGTGAAAAAAATGACTTTTAAGTAACTTATTTTCTATAAGTCATATTGTGTATATTTGGGTAAGTTGTGATTAGATTTGAAAAATAAGTCATAATTTGTGGGCCCCACCTTATAAGTGACTTATAAGTAGGAAATAAGCTGTTTTAAACAGCTTATAGCTTATTTTGACTTATAAGCTATAAGTTACTTATAAGTCAGATTAACAATAAATCGAGACAAACATGCAAAATAAGCTACCAACAAAATAAGTTACTTTTACCCTAAAATAAGCACTTATTTTTTTGTTTCAAGTCAAGCCAAACATGCTCTTACTCAATGAAGGATATGAAATTCCCAATACATGAAACGCACGGTTCCGTATCGTCACAATTCCATGTCTCATATTGCCTCCTCATATGTCATTAGTCTGCCATTCTCCAATTCATTTTTCCCAAGTTTCTTGCCATTAACCTTAAAGCAAAGCCTAGGAGATGGATTGGCCTACAATGGATGAGGAGGGAGGAAGGAAGAGACAAATTTGAAACAGAGGTAGGAGAGAGAAGTGTAGAACTGCTGCAATGTAAATGATATAGAATCATGTTGATTTTTGAGGCTATATCCTATTTTACTGGCCTCTCCACTATGTATAGCCATGCTATATAAAATCAGATATTATACTCAATTAAAAACAGAGAGAGATGCTACGCTAAACAAATCTTGATGATACTTAAGCTATGTGCATTGAGCATTGACCGATAAAATTTCATACTAACCTGGGTGACAAAATGGGATACCATAGTTTTTGTAGGAATACACCTAATCCACTCAGGTAAGGGCCTAAACCCAACGAGAATTTTGGCTAATATATTATTAAGGAGAGACATGGGAGAAAATGAGTAATTTTTCCCTTAATAATTTAAAATTCAAATGATATGATTTTCTATATGGGATATGTCATCTGAACGCTATTTATAAATTAAGGGGTTTGTGAGAAAGATCTTGACTTTTTACGCAGGAAACAAAATTTCTTGTCTTTTCCGTCTCTTCTTTCCTTATCAATGGTACATTTGTTCTACATGTAATTGGGATCCAAATTGCTGCTCTGATTTCGTGTAAATACCGATCGATTCAGCCGGATTTCAAGTATACCCGAATCCCTTCAATGGTATCAGAGCTAATTGATCTTGAGATTAGAATTTTATTTATTTTCCCTTTTGTGGAACAGCCTCTAGTTTGCATATTATAATATGTCTTTTGTTTGATCTAATTTCAATTGGGTGTTTGGCTTCTCTGTCACGTGATTCCCTTCTCTTTTTTATTAATTCGGCAAATATTTCCAGATGCTCTTCGTTCTTTTTTCATATATATGCTTCTGTATATTTTTGTGTGTGCGCGCGTGTATATGGTTTGTTTTTGGGCTACGTTATGTTTAGTTTTGATGAATTCTAACGTGACTTTTGGTTGGTATATTTTTCGGTTGCTCTGTAGTTTTTTTTTTTCTTTGTATATTTGGTTGAATATACATGTCTTTATGGTATTGAAAAGCTCAGAAAAAATATGAGACTTGGAAAGAAAGAACATAAGGAATTAGGAAACCACCACACCACATAAAAACAAAGTCAATGCACAATAAATGAAGGGTAAAACTATACATTTATAGGAAAAATTTAGTGAAGTGATTTATAAATATGATCAAATAAAACATTCTCTCTCTACCCTAAAAATAAGACCAATGAATATATTTTTAAGCGATGACTTTCAACCTTGGTCCTGACATCATCAAAAGTAACCTTTGTTTACATCAGCAGTAAAATAGGAGCAAGGAATAATACTATGAGGAAAAACCTGGAAAAAATCAACAGTTTACCTCCTATATTCTCTGCCCCACATGTTTTACTACTTTTAAAATATTTTTCTCTTAATTATCTCAACTTCCTATTTTTCTTCCCATTCCGAAGTCAGAGTGTTTGAGTACATTCATGTAATTTTCAAAATTAGCAAATCCTAATGATCGAAAAGTTATTAGTAAGTGGGAAACGCCAAATCCTACTCTGAATTGTTTTCATTTGTATGAAATCAATTTTAATTAGCATCATTGAATTCATGGATTCATCCCAAGTGAATGCTGCTTCATGGTCTCATCAATAATTTGATTTAGATTAGTTAAACTAAATTTTAAAATGAAATAACGAACAATTACTCCCACCTTGTTTGGAGTTCACTCCAGTTATTGTTGTTATCAAATAAATCAATGGCTTATTTGAGCCCCACCTAAAAGGACAAAGGTCTAATCCACCAAAAGTAAACCAGGCCATTCTCCAACACTTAGCGCATGGGCTTGGTAAGTATTTGAGGGGTGTGAGCCGATGTATGAAGAGGCAAAAGGCTGATATATGATGATGTTGTAAGTTAGAAGAAAAAGCTTGCAATCTTGGAAAACCGCTTTATTGTCTCAAGTAAATTCTGTTCTTCCCTGAATACTCCCTCTAGTTCTAAATATAAGATCATCTTGACTTTTTTTTTTGTGGAAGTTAAGAAAGAAAATTAGACCACTAAATTATAACAAATATAACATGTAATTAGATTATAGGTTAGTTTATAAGTAGAATAAATTAGTTTTGAGGAAAAAAGAAAACAATAGACAATTTAAAATAATTAATTTTGTATCCTTAATTTTTTCAAAAAAAGTCAAAGTGATCTTATAATTAGGACCGGAGAAGTAATAAATTCTGTTCTGCAGCTTCAGTGGTCTAGTAGCTGTCTTGTAATCTCTTTGCCCAGAAAAATGCATGCACATAAAAGTTTATATGTTCTCTTTTAATTTGTACTGCATTTGGATCATCAGAAGTAGAAAGGTACATGATCAATGTATTGAGAATGGGTAACTCCCTAGAGCAAGATGAGTCAATATGCATGCAAACTATTCACATTTCTCTTGGATTATGAGAGAAGTACATGATAGAAGGTCTGGGACTCGGAATCTTACCCATTTGGTACGAATAATATATTTTGATGCAAAGGAATTAAATGAAATTAAATTGAAAATTATGTGTAGAAATATGTTTAGTAGACATTGGAATGAAAAGTAGTTTGATAAAAAATTTTATATTTGGTCGGATGAAAATTGAGCGATAGTGACAAAAAAAAGTGCAAATTCTCGTATTACCCTTATAATGTAAGTATACTAAAATTTAAATAAAAATAGTTTTTGTTTTAAGAAAACCAAGCTTGGACCCATGCCAACTTCAATTTGCAGTTCCTGTACTGTTGCCTAAGCGAAAAATATTTTCCGGTCGAACTGGGCATTTCCAGCGACGAAAAAGGGTGACTTTCCCTAACAATATTTCTTCTCCCCCTGTGCTTTGTCATTGTTCTTAATGAGGATATAAATGAAAAGAATAGATTAAAATTTCAGAAAAAAATGTAACTGACACACAAAAATCAGCCACAATCCAAAGAGCAAAATTTATATAGAGTACCGCCGGAGCGTTTGTTCTATCATTGGACTATAGTATATGATTCGCATGCATTCCTCTGTCAAGATAAGCACTGTTCTGAGATAATGAAAGTCTCCCGTAGTCCTGTAACTCGCCTCTGTAATGCTAAATAAAAAGAAAGACATTAAAAAGCCTAAGGATCCATAGAAGGTAGTATAACATAGAAGAGGGAGGGAGGGAAAATATGAAAGTAAATCAGTGACATGCTGGACATAAAGAACGACCATTTCAGCCAACTTGATGAAGCAAAAAACACTGTTGTCAATGTCATCGTAGTTTCCAACCAACACATGATTCTTCTCTCTTTTTTAATTAATCGAGTAATCCTCCCCTCCTCAGTTAACGTGGGGAACAAGCCATCAACCTCTCAATTAAAAAGAATTATCTTCATCATCCAAGACAAATTGCTCGAGTTATCAATCAGTCCTTGGTCTCTCCTCTCCTGCACTCTGATACCCCCCTGCGGGGGTTATCATCTTCGTCTTAATTCTTCATATTCACCTTTTCAAAACTGTGAACCTGCTCTGATCCATAAATCGATTCTCTGCAAAATCAGAAGCCACATGAATAGCGAACATAACAAACTGCACATATTCTTCCTCCCCTTCCCTGCTCATGGCCACATCATACCCACGCTTGATATGGCCAGAATTTTCGTTGCAAGAGGTATTAGAGCCACCATTATCACCACAACACAAAACCTCCCCCTTGTTTGCAGAATCATCGGAAAATCCAAAACTCCTTCCAATTCCAACATCAACACTGTATCCATCAAATTCCCCTCCCTCGAATATGGGGAACATATCGACTGCCTCCCCTCCCGGTCTTTCATTCCAAACTTCTCCAAAGCAATCTAGCATGGCGTTGTACCAAGGAAAAATAATAGTTTCAACATTTGCTTTGATATCTTATATAGCTATCAAATCATATAATTTTCAAATCACTTACTAACACTACACGCACGCATAGATAAGCAGAAGCAGTTACCTGATAGATTGCATCGATCTCATAACAGTGCAACTTTTCCCGTGCCAACTCAATGGGATTAGACTCTACACTCATATTCATACACACAATCAATATCTAATAAAAACAATCACAAGCCCTAAATTAAATTCCTAGCTATTCACTCACTTCTATTAATTTCTAATCTCAGCCTTTCTTTATTCCACCACAACCATCATTCACCACTAATTCTAATTACTCAATTCAAGCCTAGGTATACCTTTCCAACCATTAACCGATCATTACCTAACATCAACAAATCACTTCCTCGTTCCACAATAAATTCCCTAATCTTCCATATGCAAAATCTTCTATATTCAAGCCTAAGAGATAACCCAATTTTTCCAAATCAATTCCTACACCAAACCTAGCCCATTCCATAGAGCTGGTAATTCAGGCTAGGCCTTTTAACCCTGGTACTTAGAGGGCTGAGCTTTTATTTTAGAGACTTTAGAAGGGAATTGGGCTTAACGAGCCAGTCCTACACTTTAAAGGGCCGGCCCGTTAAGCTCGTCACATATATTTTTTTAAAAAAATAAAAAGTACAGAATAAAACAATTAATTAAAGGTAAAAAAACATAATACCTAATTCCCAATATTTATCATTTCTTAATAATTTCTTAGTAAGTGACTTATTTAAAAATATGGATAATATTTATTAAAAAAATTAATTAAAGGTAAACATATATTTTGTGTGACTTATTTAAAAATATGGACAATACATATATTTTGTGTGACTTATTTAAAAATATGGACAATATTTACCATTGCTTGGTAACTTCTTAGTGTTTGCTGCTTGTTGGTGTTTGTACTGTAACTTAAAATTGATATTTGTGTTGATGATAATTGCTTTAATTTTTCTATGAAAAAAGATTAAAAAACAGTGTATAAGAGCTAATCGGGCCGGACCGGCCCTGAGCCAGATCATTTGAGGGCTGGGCTTTTAAAAATAGGGGTAGGCTAAAGTATATTGCATCAAGTCTCTTTTTAATCCCTTAACTTTGAAAAGTGCATTTTTAGTCCTTTTTCGCTAGCTCCGTTAGTTTCATTTAACGAAAAATGCTGACTCAACAAATCTAAAAATTAATTTTATAATTAAATATTAATAAAAATGGTCAAATTTTAAAATATAAGAATTATTTACTGTAAATGAAACTAACGACGTTAGCGTAAAAGGACAAAAGTGCACTTTTCAAAGTTAAGGGATCAAAAGAGGACTTAGTGCAAAGATAAAGGACAAAAGATATACTTTAGCCACAAGGATATTTGCACTACCTAGGCTTTTCGGGCCGACCCTTTTAAGGCCCTGGCCCTTGAAGGGTTGGCCTTGATTCCCAACTCTATCATTCAACCTTACCAGTAATATCATTGAGTCCAAATAATCTCTTAAATTTCATAACTTCACCTCAAATACCCACATTCATAGATCTCTCCGATTAAAATCAAGCTTAAAGCTACTCGGATTAAGAAAAATCACTCATAAGGGTAGACTCTATCACAACTAAACCTTTTAATGCCTTTAATCAACCTAGATAACCCAAACAATAAATAAACATCAAAGATTCAATCACTCGAATTCGGATTTCAAGCCAATCACCACAAATTCAAGCTTAAAATACAACTATAACATGCTTTAATCCATTATTCATGTTTCTAATCCAATGGGTATACTAAAAAGGAGTCCCAAACACATTAGAAACTACTGAAAGATCCTAAACATCAATGTTAAATTAAGACCCTAAGCTACCCAACAAAAATAATAAGAGAATACAAGAGGAAAAAGGAATAAGAATGGCTTAGAAATTATTACCTACCAATATGAAGCTTTATTACTCCTAAACTATTGCACCAAACATTGATATGACAGTTGAAAATACGTCTTGGATGTTTAGAACCCTCCTTCAAAGTTTTAAGACGATTCAACGGTGGAAACTTTCTTAACTTCCGATTTAATGACTAGGGTTTTTGTTCCAGCGAACTAGAAACATCTTATACTATACACCTGATTTATCCCATATTAAAGCTCCAGTTAATAATCTAACCGTTTATAATGACGAATAGGATGTTTCCGGCAATCTGACCAATATGAAGACTATCCAACGATGAAAACGTTCGTAACTTCCGATTTAATGACTATGGTTTAGTTTCCAGTGAACATAAAACATCTTGTACTCTATGCCTAATTAATCCCATTCTAAAGCTCCAATTCATAATCTAACCGTTTATAATTACGAATAGGATGTATTCAACGATCTAACCAAATTTAAAGGCGTGGTCCAACAGTCGAAACTTTTGTAACCTCTGATTTTATGACTAGGGTTTTGTTTCCACCGAACCATAAACATCTTATACTATACGCCTGATTAATCCCATACTAAACTTCCAATTCATAATCTAACCATTCATAATTACGAATAGGATGTGTCCACCAATCGAACCAAATTTGAAGATGATCTAACGGTGGACCAATCGGTACACATCAATTTATCATGGCGCTGGATTTTGGTAAAAGGGAAGAAGAAAGCTACGATGGTGATGGTGATGGTGATGAAGCACAATAATAAAAATAGAGAGTAATGAGGGTGGCGGCTTTAAGGAGGAAGAGAGGAAGGGAAATTAGGGTTTTAAGGGGAAAAGATTACAATAACTTTCATGTAAGAAGTGACAATATTTTTTTAATTTGGGGCGTTATGGTCATTTTACGATTACACCTTTATATTTTCTCTTTAAATTCTTAAAAGTAAACCTTAAATCTTTTTCAGCTTGCTTTTTCTTCTTAAATTAATTCTTAGAAATAGATGCTTAATTCAATGTAGAAATTTTCTTTCATCACAAAGTCCACACTAATTTCCATAAAATTCTCAAATTTAAATTAAATACTTAATTATTTTATTATTTTTTCTTAAAATAAGTATGATGCTATGCTCCTAACCTCTCTTTGCATTCAAGAAATTATCCTTTGGGAAATATTTGGCCTTTAGCATTCTGACCCACATTTGATTAGGATCCTGTAATTTACGCCAACCCAGTTTTGCTAACAGAGCCCAATTAAAAGCTTCAAAATCTCTAAAGACTAGACCTCCTTCCAATTTATGATTTCTTAGTTTATTGCTAGACATCCAGTGGATTTTACCTTTTGAATCAGTACTCTTCCACCAGAAACGATTAATTAAAGAAACCTATTATCTCAAGACACATTTAGGAAACATGAAACAAGACATAGGTTATACCGGAATGGAGTTGCAAACTGATTTAATTACAGTCTCACGACTAGCTTCCGAGAGTTGTTGATGAAGAAATTATGCTCATCACTTCTTACTTTTTATTTTTTTCATAGGACAAAGTCGAAGGGTTTTGGAAAAGAATATTGTTCCCCGAGGTATGCACTATGCAGCATTAAAGATTGCAACAGTGGATAGGATAGCCAGCTGAACAAAACATCTAGGCTTCTATTAAGCATTTCAAAAACACTTCATTAATTCTTTTTTTTTTCCGTCTTTATTCGGATAGTAAACCCTTTTATACATACTAATAAAAATATGTTGGAATCATTTATCATGGGTAGGTTTGATGAAGTTTTCCGTTTTTACCCTTACTCATTTATTATACACACTTTCTCTTCCCTCCTTACATTTATTAATATATAAGGGCAGAAATAGAAAACATACATTTATTATTTTGACTTTTGCATGTTACTCCCTCTGTCACTAAATATAAGTTTTAAATAACTACTTTGTTTTATTCCAAAAATCTAATTAAATTAGTTAAAAGCAATAATTATGTGAGAAATCTAATTAATTTTTCAACTTTACCCTTATTATTAAAGATGAGAGAGAATGGCAAATAAGAGATAATAAAGATGAAAGATAGTGTATGGGAGAAAGACAAACAATGGGTAAAATTAGAAAAAATGTAATAAATGCTTAGACAACCCTAAAATAAAACTTATATTTTGGGACAAACACATTAACAAATATGAAGCTTATAATTAGGGACAGTGGGAGTACTTCTTATATTTTGGACAAAAAAATTTGCTATATTACCTTTTATAATAAAGATCAGAGGGAGTACTTTCTTAGCCATCCTCATATTTTTGTTTTTACCTTACCTCCTATCTTGAACTCTCTTGAAGGTTGAAGCCATTATTAAGAAATATTGAGGAAAAACACAAATTGAAATATGTAAAACATATTTGTTGGGAGAAATGAAAACCCTTTATACTTTAAAAGAGATAAAAAGATTAATCTTTCTTAAAGTGACTTGAGAATACTTTTGATTTAAAAAAAGAAATAAAAAAACCTTTAATTCCACATCACCATCCCTATATAGCACGTTAGCCTTGCTTTGCCTAACTTGATGACCAAGAAAATAATCTGCATGTAAGTATTTCTTCATGTTATTAATATATGATCTAATAGAAATTTAATTTTGATTTCAAATATAATATTTTTTCCAGAAATGTGTGGTTATAACTTTGCCCTAAATTCCTCAAAAAATACATTAAATTAAGGTACATCCATCACCCTAATTTTTTTTTAAAGTGTTAGGTAAGACACAAAATATATTTAAGTGTTAGCCACATATAGAAAAACACTTTAAAATAATGAATGAACCATAAAATACTTAAAGTGGGAACCACCTGACTTTATCTCTCACTCTCTATATATATATATCCAAAGAAATCACTTTACTTCATCTTAAACAATATCACCCTATAATTATATATACATAACGAACAAAAACCACCACATCATCATCTTAAAGATTTTTTAACAACCCTTTGGGACATTCCATAAAATTGGAACAATACAGAGAACACTAGTATGATCTATGTGTAAGGATGACATGTACAAAATTTTTTTATTAATAAAAAGATGTAATTTTATCTAAGTGGAGGGAAATGGACGGAAAGTTAAGTGGAGAAATTCTAGGCTGATAATGCCTGCTTATTAAATTAAAAAATAAACAGATTTTTCCAAATAAACAAGTGACATGTGTACATAACTAAGGGCGACTTCCACGTACCTGATGACGCATATAACTTTGTCGTCATCTTATTTTCCCACAACCATATTTGACATTTGGACATTCTCCTAATGCCATTCTCTTTTATAATATTTCTCCTCACATAAATCATCAATTAACGTGGGCCGTGGGTAGCGGTAGAAGGGAAAATTTCATTTTACCCCCATAATAAGGAATTAATTTCAGATTCTCCCCAAAACATTCTGAAATTTCACTGCACCCCCAAGGGACTAAAGTGAAATTAAATGTTTCAGCTAAAAGACCAAAATGTCCTTATTGAAAGAAGTACAAACGTTTTGGAAATTTCTCATATGTGTCTTGGAAATTTTTCATATGTGTCTTGGAAATATAGTTGTGAAATTTTGGATGTTTTAGTTTTGGATTCCATAATTTTTGAAACTTAAAAATACTCACATTGATGTTGAAAATAAGCACAAATGTGTTGAAAAGTTCCCTCATATACTTCTTGGAAATTTCCCATAAATGTCTTGGAAATTCTTCATATGTGTCTTGGAAATTCTTCATATGTGTCTTGGAAATCCAGTACAAAATTCAATAAGGACATTTTGGTCTTTTAGCTAAAACATTTAATTTCACTTTAGTCCCTTGGAGGTGCAGTGAAATTTCAGAATGTTTAGGGGGGAATCTGAGATTAATTCCTTATTAGGGGGTAAACTGAAATTTTCCCGCGGTAGAAACAGATTAGGTCCATAGGCTTCAATTAAATAGGTTTGGGTTTGATTAAGAATATAAAATTTAAGTTTGGGTCTGAACCTGTATATAAGCTTTCTTTTAGGTTTAAGCCTGAGCCATCAAAAAGCTTGTCAAGGCCTAAAAGCCTATTTAAAAGCCTACTTAAAATGTAGACTCTTAAATATGTTTTAGGGCCTATACTTCTAATAACATATATTACCCTTTAAATATATTAAAGGGTTAAAGATCAAATTTGCCCCAGAAGTATGCACCGTAGATCACATATGCCCCGAAAAGTTTTTTTGGTCCAATTTTGCCCCGAAAGTGTTCAAAATGGATCATATTCACCCTTTACCTTTAAAAAACTCACGTTGACCGTTAAATAGTTGACGTTGACCGTTAATATTTTAACAGTAAAGGGCGAATATGATATATTTTACACACTTCTTGGGCAAAATTGGACCAATAAATACTTCCGGGCAGATGTGATCCACCATGCATACTTCTAGGGCTGCAATTATGACTTTTAACCCTATATTAAAATGCATATGTATGTCTACTCCAAAAGACTTTATGGCTATAAAACTACACTTTTTTGTTACTTTTATCGTATAAACTATGATAAATTATTCTTTTTGAGATTATAACATTTTGTATAGGCACCATTGGAATAAACTTACTAATTGTAACAATTATTATGCTTGAAAAAATCATACAAATTAGAGAACAGTAGTGAGTTAACAATGCAACTTTAAGTATTTGAAAGGGATAAAAAAAGGTGAATGACTAATGAGTGAAAAAGTTGAACTTTATGTGAATAATGAGATGTGAAGCTTACAGTTAAAGATAAGTCGGTAATGTTATAATTAATATATATAATTTATTTATATTATATTTATATAATGATAGAAATTAAAAAAAAACTAAATAGGCCAGGCCTGTAGGCCTGTAAATTAGGCATTACAAAAAAAGGCCTGACCTATTTACCTAAATAGGCCTAACAATATGTTTGAATATGAGCATAACCCTATTTAGTAAATAGGCTATGCTAAGCTTATTATAGGCTAGACCGTAGGCCCCTGATAAGGGCCTGACCTATTCACATCCTTAATCGTGGGGGACAAGCCATTCATCTCAGGTGGAAAAAAACGGCTCTCTTCTTCCTATGCCAATGCGTGATTTTGGGGACGATGAGAAATTTTTATCTAAATGGGTTATGGCCACGATATTTATTTATGGTATGATCAATCATAAATAATTATGTAATATCTAACACGAAGACTTTGATACGATCAAACACGTTGAAAAATTATCTGACAAATAAAAAATATAAATAATATAATCTTCTCCTTTCCATGTTTTCTCAGTTTTATAAATTAAAAAAATAAATTTATTTACCAACTATTTTTTTTTATTAGGGGCAAATAGAATACTCCCTCCACTTCTTATTTAAAAGCCTGAAATTTGAATTGTTTTAGTCTAAAATATAAAAGCCCGCCTTAGATTTTGTCATCATTTAATACCATTTTCCCTATTTTACCCCTACTTATTAATGTTCTCTTTCATATTACTTATTAATACTCTATCCGGTCCTAAATATAAGAGCCAGTTGACTTTTTTGGAAAAATTAAGGATGCAAAATATATCACTATAAATTGTTTATATTTGTCTTTTTTCCTCAAAACTATGTTATTTTACTTATAAACTATCATATAATCTAATTACATTTAGCATATATTAAGATTTATGGGTCTAATTTGCTTCCTTAATCTCCCCAAAAAAAAATCAACTGGCTCTTATAATTAGGACCGGATGTAGTACTCATATTTATATTTCTCTCTAGTCTCATCATAAATAAAAGTAGTATCGAAAAAGAAACTATTTTTCAAACATATTTATAACTTTCAACTAATTTATATAATACATATTTTTTTAAGAAATATAATTTTATGGCCGGGCTCTTCTAATAAGGATCGGAGGGACTAGTTAATAAACTACGCTCTTACCAAGAGAGGCCGTGGGTTCCAAGAAAATTCAAATGACCCCCCTTATACGTTCCAAGCAATGGTTTCGTAGTCCAACACAATTAGTTCAACAATGACTCTCGCCTCTCTTGCACTCTGAAACAGTCCTCCTCCTCCTTCACCTCTCTCCCTCTCAAACTGTGAGCTTGCTCTGAACTAAAAAATTCTTCTCTTTCCCGTTCACCTTATTATTTGCAAAATCAAAACCCATGAATTACAAAAATAACAAACTGCACATATTCTTCCTCCCCTTCCCTGCTCATGGCCACATCATACCCACACTTGATATGGTCAGAATTTTCGCTGCAAGAGGTGTCACAGCCACCGTTGTCACCACCCCATTAAACCTCCCTCTTGTTTCCAGAATCATCGGAAAATCCAAAGCTCCTTACAATTCCAACATCAACATCGTATCCATTAAATTCCCCTCCCTCGAAGCTGGCCTTCCAGAAGGCTGCGAACATGTCGACTTCATCCCTTCCATGTCCTTAATTCCAAACTTCTTCAAAGCAACCACCTTGCTTCAAGAACCATTCGAACAACTCTTGCATCAACATCGCCCAGATTGCGTCATAGCCGGGGCCTTCTTCCAGTGGGCGACAGATTCTGCCCACAAGTTTGGGATTCCAAGGATTGTGTTTCGTGGGACATGTTCTTTCTCTCTGTGTATCTCTGAATGTATAAGACTCTACCAGCCCCATAAGAATGCTTCATCTGAATCAGAGCTCTTTCTCATTCCCAACTTACCCGGAGAAATTAAACTGACCAGGATGGTTTTACCAGAATACATCTTGAAGGATGAATCTGAGTTGGCAAGACAGAGGAAGGAAGTGATGGAATCAGCTCGGAAAAGCTTCGGAGTGATTGTGAATAGCTTCTACGGATTAGAGCAGATCTATGCGGATCATTACCAGAAGTTAATTGGAAGAAAAACATGGCATATAGGCCCTGTTTCGCTGTTCAATAAGGACATAGAAGAAAAAACAAACAGAGGAAAAGAAGACAGCATTGATGAACAAGAATGCTTGAAGTGGCTTGACTCCAAGAAACCCAGCTCTGTTCTTTACATATGCTTTGGCAGCATGGCAAACTTAACCGACTCTCAGCTCAGAGAAATAGCCATGGGTCTAGAAGCTTCTGGACAGGATTTCATCTGGGTTGTGAGGAGAACCAAAAAGGCTGACCAACAACAAGAACAAGAAGATAGACAAGAATGGCTCCCTGAAGAATTTGAGGAGAGAATGGAAGGGAAGGGGCTGGTCATAAGAGGGTGGGCCCCACAAGTGTTGATTCTGGATCATGAATCAACAGGTGGGTTTGTGACACACTGTGGGTGGAATTCAACATTGGAAGGAGTGAGTGCAGGAGTTCCAATGGTGACATGGCCTGTGTCTGCAGAACAGTTTTACAACGAGAAGTTAGTGACTGAAGTGCTGAGAATTGGGGTTCCTGTTGGGGTGAAGAAATGGGTGAGAGTGGTGGGAGATAGTGTGGAAAAGGAAGCAATAGAGAAGGCAGTGAGAAGAGTAATGGTGGGAGAAGAAGCATTAGAGATGAGAAACAGAGCACAAAAACTTGCAAGCCTGGCGAGGGAGGCTATGGAAGAAGGAGGATCATCTTCCTTGGAATTGGATGCTTTGATTCATGAACTTACTTCTCTTGGTCATTGAGTGATGGTTTCTTGAAGATTATATTGCAGTGCTTAGCATTTCAGTTCAGTTGCGTGTGTATCCCATGATAATGTAGTAAAGTTGTTCCAAACAAAAATCCTTTATTTTATTTTTATGTTTCATTGGAAAAAAAGAAAAGAAAAGAAAATGTCACAACACAAAATCCGAACCGTGACGGACGTGTAGGCTGAGTCAAATAACTAGACTTAATAAATTATACAAAACCACCATTCCATTGCATAATAAAACAATCAAAACTAATTTAACACCTTTATAAAATCTAAGACTTAGACATTGACACCGCCCTAAAAGTCATGCATCACCGAATCTTCAAGATGCTAATGAATCGTCTTAAAAAATTGTAAAGAGTGGGATGAGTCCACCAACTCATAAAGAGTACAAACAACAAAGTGAGCGGAAAGGAAGAACAGCTTACGAGTGTTTTTCACAAATTTCATCTAAAAAATTCAAAGTATTCAAATGATAATGTTGCAGGTGTTTCAATACGGAACTTCATAGGGAATAACCGTCTCATTATTGTAATATTTTATATATAGTATATCATACTCATAATATTCACTGTGAGGTAGAACCGTTTCACCTATTTTTTTTTTCATATATAATGATCATACTCCCGGTAAGGTACAACCATCTCACATATTTTTCTAATATATAATATAACATACTCCCAGCGAGGTATAATAGTCTCACCTCTTTTTCTCATATATAATATAATCATACTCTCGGTGAGAGGTATAACCATTTCACCTACTTTTTTTCATAGGGTAAAGGTCCAATTTTGCCCCGGAAGTAACCCAGTAGGAGCTGATTTGCCTCGGAAGTAACAAATGGAGCTTATTTACCCCGGAAGTAGTAAAAGTGGTGCGTATTGGCCCCTAAAGGACTACTTCAGGGGTAAATAAGCTCCCCTTATTATTGGGCTAAAGTCCAATTTTGCACCGTTTTTACTATTTCCGGGGTAAATAAGATCCATTTGTTACTATCAGGGCAAATCCATTCCTACTGGGTTACTTCCGAGGTGAAATTGGACCTTATCCCTTTTTTCATATATAAATCATGTGAAATAACCATCCCTTTATAATATAACATATACCATGGAGAAAACGTCCTACCATAATGTTAATATATACCATGGGCAATAACCGTCCTACTATGATCTTTTTTCACTTAAAGACTGTCCATGTCTGGATATCTAAGTGCATAGGTTATAAACAGGGTTAAGATTCAATTTGTTCCAACTTCCAAGAGTTTTAACGGATTTATATTTATTTAGTTTGATTCATCGATGCTGATCAGAGTTGTTTGAAGAGTGTTGGGAGTCTTGAATAATTATCCATCGCCAGCCACCAGTCGATATATTAACAATTAATAATGTAAGGAACTCGGATATTGATGCACAACAACTACATGAAATTGGATACCAATGAGTAGAATAAATCGTATTAGAACAATCTAAATTTGATTTTAAATTATGTATTCATTTTTATATCAATATACTTCTTAAAAACTCCTATCAGAAACCTCACTGGTCCACATGTGAGCTGATATCATCTTGCCTAGACTCCGCAATTGGTCCACATGTATGACAAGGATTGAATGAGCATTATGCCTCATAAATTGACAGCCCCAACATTATTATGCATGAAATGGAAAATGAATAAATAAAATCAACCATATATTTGCTTTCAAAACTAATTATTGCGACCCATTGATCAAAACTAATCAGGCAAAAAACATGTTTTTCCAATCAACATTATGCACACCTTTAATTCCATAAGAAGTAAAAATAGAAAGAAGTTTGAATTTTAAAAATTAGAGCGCCCAGTGGAATTGTTGTGATTGGGATGTTACACATGTGAAGTCAGTAAACAATATTATATTATATAAATACATGAAATAGCATCAATTACCACAATCAATCAATGATGAAATTTTAATTCCTAACGTGAACTCAATAGGCAATATTATATTATATAAATACATGAAATGGAAAAGGAATAAATAAAATCAATCAGTTATTTGCTTTTAAAACTATTTATTGCAATGCATTGATTAAAACTAATTACACAAAAAACAACCTAACTGAATTTTTTTTTTGTTTTGGATTTAATTTTTGTTTGAATGATACTCGGGTGTTTGGTCATTAAAAATAATTTTTCATTAAAACTGAAATTAAAAGCATAAAGTTTTAATATGTGATGCGAATGGTTGTGATTGGAATGTGAAGTCAATAAACAATATTATATTATATAAATACATGAAATAGCATTAATTACGACAAATCAATCAACAATGAAATTCTAGTTCCAAATGTGAACTCGATAGACAATATTATACTACCTCCGGTCCTAATTATAAGAGCCAGTTGACTTTTTTTAGGGAGATTAAGAAAGTAAATTAGACCACTAAATCTTAATATATGTGACATGTAATTAGATTATATGATAATTTATAAGTAAAATAACTTAGTTTTGAGGAAAAAAGACAAATATAAACAATTTAAAGTGGTGTATTTTGCATCCTTAATTTTTCCAAAAAAGTCAACTGGCTCTTATAATTAGGACCGGAGAGAGTATTATATAAATACATCAAATGGAAAAGGAATAAATAAAATCAATCAGCAATTTGCCTTTCATGCTCCCTTTGGCTATATACGTATAACTCTGAAGGTTTCCTCCACATCGTGTTCTTCCTTCGAGGTTACTTCTTTTGCATTCCAATCTAAGATGGGTGATGATAGAGTTCCAATAAGCTCGACGAAAGTAAAGACACATGGTAAATTGCTGCACTCGTGTGTGCGGAAGTGGGTTGTGCTAAAAAATACTTATCCCTTTCCTGTTTGGAAGGTTGTGATGCTGTTGGTTGATGAGTAGGTATCTCTTCAAATTACTTGCATACTTATATATACCATCTATTCACGATCTAAATATAAGGTTTTCATCACTTTCAGGGAACTAGGATTGAGGGGTATGTCACTCAAAAGTCGTTGCTACGTACTTACCAATCAGAACCAACAGAGGGAAAAGTATATCATGTTGAGAATTTTGAAGTCTTACCAAACAGTGATCAATACAAGATCACTAACCATCCATGGAGACTCAGCTTCCATTCCATGACTATTTTTGATGAAGCTTCTTTATTTACCCCTATTCATGCTTTCAACTTTGTTCCTGTCAACGAGATTGCAGATGGCTCAGCAACTAATGCAGAAATAATTGGTGAGTAAAATTACACTACAATAATGATAATTTTTTTGAGGCATTCCTTATATCCAAAAAACTAACTCCAATTTTCTTGATAATAAGATGTCATAGGTTTCCTTCAAGCATTTGGTACTCTTGAGGACCATAAACGTGATTTTGGAGTAACCAAAAAATTAGTCTTCAGCATTTCTGATCCAAAGTAATGTTGACATTAGACTATTTATTTTACAAATATAAGCACGTTGTTATCCACACATGTTCACGCTCATTTGATATTTTATGTATTTTTTTAACTTACAGTGGTCAGTCAGTTAATGTCACACTATTTGGTGAGTGTGCCAAAAACATGGCAAAACAAAATAGAGATGATATGGAGGCTCCAATTGTTGCAATGGTACGTCATGTGAGGATTAGCAAGTTCAAAGGTAATAATCAGAATACAATTTTCGTGCGTTTAGTTACAATGTTGTCAAACTTACCTACACCTCTCATGTTATTTTTTTAATTCTTTTTTTTTTCAAGCAACACCTACGTTACTAATGTGTTTGAGGCTACTAAAGTCATGCTTAATCCCAATATACCTGAAGCATCACATATGTTACACAGGTTCGTAAAACGATTGGCAAAAATAATAGTTATGAATATTTTGAATTTTTTTCACTAAACGTTGACATCCTTACAATTGTATTTTTTAGACTGAGCGACACACCTGGAGCAAGCGAGAATTTTTCACAAATTTCAAGCTTCGTCCCTTTCCACCAAAGTCATGAGTCTTTGTTGGAGTTTGAACCCTGGAACCCCAGAATCCTGGAAGATTTATTTTGATAGCATTATACTTTTGTTTGTTACAAACAATAAACAATTTCTCTTTTTTGATAATTCAATTTTGGGATAACACAATCCGTGCATCGCACGGGGGGTATCACTAGTTACTTTCTAAAAATCAAAATCTAGACCGTCTAGATCTAAATGACATTTAAAAGGTCTAAATATGTGTAACTCTTCCTATTCATTTTTTTAGTAGAGAAACTGGTTTCACAAATACAAAGAATGCATATAATGTTGTTATAAAGGCTCAAACATTGTTATCATTGGGCCAAAAGTTGTTATTGATCAAGACTCTATAACAATTGTGAATTATACTCATAATATTGTTATAAATGCACAAAAAGTTATTATCATCTCGTCAAAAGTTGTTAGTGGCTAAGAGTTTAATTCTTTGTTACTAACAGTTTTTTATGAGACGAGAACAACTTTTGGTCTGACGCTGACAACTTTTGGCCAAAAATAGGAACCTCAGTTTAATTAGGGGATTCTGTGGGATCTCCATCTAATTGGAGAATTTTGTGAGAATTCATTTTAATTAAGTTTCTTTCATGAGACCTGTAATTAATTTTTCAGCTATTTTTTTTCGAGGCAAATAGAATAGTACTCCCTTCATTCATAAATATAAACTCCCTCCGATCCTAAATATAGGACTTTATTTAGGGATTTGAGTTTGGTCCTAAATATAAGACATCTTTCTAATTTTTCTCAACTTATTCCCGAATTATCCTTATTGGTGCTTCTCAATTATAAACAAACAAGGGAGGAAGATTGAAAATAAAGGTAGATGGTTAGGATTCGACAATATCACGTTATTTTAATTAACTTAACTAACAACTTCAATATAATTAAATTAAGTAATTATGTCTTATATTTAGGACTGGAGGAAGTACCTATTAAGAGAATTGATCTTGATCCTAACTATAGGACCTAAATATAATTTTTGTCAACTTTTTCTCAAATTATCCTCATTAGTGTTCCTTCAACAAAGATCACGTAAGAGATCGATTAATGAATTAATAAAGAAAGATGATTAGGGTGTTTTAGCATTCTAACTTTAATAACTGATATTCTTAATTTAACCAAATCAATTAAATAAATCATATATTTAGGATAAGAACAAGTAGTAAATTATACTCTTACCTAATGAGGCGGGGGGTTCCAAGAAAAATCAAATGGCCCAGCAGCCACCACGTCACCCATATTTCCCGCGATGGTTTCCACCATAAATCGTTCAACTTATGTCTTCGCTCTCATACACTCAGAAACTTACCATTATCTTCTTCATTTTGCCTCTACATCTTTTGAAAACTATGAGATCTTATATATAAACTCATTCTCTTTCCCCACACCTTAACTGCAAAATCCAAAGCCATGAATAGCCAAAATCACAAACTGCACATATTCTTCCTCCCTTTCCTTGCTCATGGCCATCTCATACTCACACTTGACATGGCCAGAATTTTTGCTGCAAGAGGTGTCACAGCCACAATAGTCACCACCCCATTAAATCTCCCTCTTGTATCCAGAATCATCGGAAAATCCAAAACTCCTTACAATTCCAACATCAACATCGTATCCATCTGTTGTAACACGAGCACCCGATCACTCGAACGCTCGAACTCGAACCGGGTTCACGATCCGTAACCTGGTACACAAACAGCATACAAATAATATTATCGGAGCCGAAAATCAAAGGATTCTCAAGGCTCACGCACTATCTAGGTTACGAGAACCTAGATCGGATTTGCACAGCAAATCACCAGAAAGAAAGCAGGGAGAGAAGCCAGAGAGAGACTTCTCTTGGCTGGGGTTGAGAAACACAATGAGGGGGACCTCCTTTATATAATGCCAGAAAGGAAGAATACCACCGTTATAATTGCCTCTCATTAATATTGCCAATCAGTCATTATGACAGATTCTCTCATTTCCCTAAAAGGAAACGATTTGAATTTCAATCAGCAATAAATGTTGATTGAGTCAACTGTCAATTTCTCTCAGATCGCTTCTCATCCGTCGGATCCTTTTTCAGAGGATCCGGCCCATCAAGGGCGGACCTAGACATATAGTCCAACATCTCCCACTCGCACTTGATGGCCGTCCCATCGTACGATTTACTTTCTTTGTGATTCATACTTGGTGTTTACCGTGACCGCGTGAGCACAACATATGCAAACTTGGTGCTTACAAACTAGAAATCCTTTGAATGGGATCAGAATGCAAGGACACCTTGCGCATGTAGATTTCTCGATCGTTGCCTCAGATTCCCTAGGCCAACTCACACACTTGTGGCATTTCTAATCCCTCACGAGTTAAAACTATTATTAACTCAGATTGCCTTCATGTACACTTGGTATCCACACTTACTAGCTCTTCTAGTAAGGGACATGTCATGGAAATCCAGTGTTACAGTGTGTTGACAAGTTAAAGCCTTTCCTTTCTGACTGAACATCAGTCCTGTTTGATTTGGTCGCTTTCCCAGCTATCACTCGTTAGATCGGATCTCTCATGACCATAGAGTTTCGGCTAGAGTAGCTGTCACCAAAACAAACATTCTTGATGTCGTCTAAGTCTTAAGGGTATCGATAGAAAGGATATTATCCTTCTTGGGACTCACACCGTAATGGATCAGGGATTTTCCATCTACGTCCCTGGTTGCGGTTTACTAAGCACATGCAGTACGAATTACATGTTACGGTGATCGACCAATTGTCGTATGTCGATTTCATATTATACATCACTGTACAGGCATTAGTCCCTGAATGGACACAGAACTTCTCACTCTCTTTAGGGAGAATTCATTGCCCGGCTACAGACCCGATGGAATAGTTATGTATCCCTTCGTGTGATTTACACTAATCACATCCCAGATTAACTGGGTCGACTTGTGTACAAGTATTCATCGTCTTATAATGATTACTTTTAAGTCTTATCTTCTCATGCCCCCAGCGTACATGGAAGACGGTTGTTCGTGTGAGTGAACCAACCTTTCTTAGGTCTATACGACATATTTGTTATTATATACCTCCCACGTGCATGTATGTATTCATACATACTAGAAATGCATTCAAGACCTTATATTTCATATAAGCCTAAGATTTTCACTTGCTCAATGAAAATCCAGTCATACGCTTTATAAGGGGACCTGCCAACCTTTTGTTGACAGAAGGTCATTGAACTATTGTTTTCTACTCAAAGAAAAACATGAATCACACAGATATTTATGTTTCGTCACGTTGTGAGACTCAAGATCTAAATCATAGGATGCCGTCACTCGGCATTTTGACCCTATTTCTCCACCAATCATTCCCAGTTACTCGTAGGAATACCTTCAGCTGTACGGCTCCTTAAATGGTGGCAGAACACACTATGTGTTCTGATTCCATAGATGTCATAGACAAATTGTCTATTTCTTTGCTTCCCTAGATCTTTTGATTGAAGACTAGGTTTTGCATTGAAATGTAGCAACTCACAATCCATGGTCTTACCAATGATCCTTTTCACAACTCCCCGTATTTGGAATCTGGGATGTACCGAATTAGTTTCCAAGTCCAACCAACTTTACTTGGCCTTTGTGCATAACATATGTTGCACGTTATATTACCAACTAGATTCTCATTATGGGACATTATCCATCTTGGATTCCTTATATGACACATAACATCACTTGTGATGTGTCGTTAACTTAAAAGGGCATTAATGGGTTTACAATTTATGATATTGAGATGCTCAAAGATTAACTTACATGTCTTTAATGAGAAAGACAGTATGCTTCTTGTGTAATCTTTATTCATCATACTGTTTTACCCACCATGTTAGAATTCAAGGATCACTTTAATCCTCAACTCCTTTAACTCTCTTGAGACTCATTTTGACTAACACTATGTCATTGACATTATGGGATGATATCACTAAGTACCATCTGAAGACCGTTTGGCATTCATGTAGTGAGATTATCATTTTGTGAAACCTCATATACTATTGCCAAAATGATTATTTCTACGAAGCACTCAAGTTGCTTCATGTAGAGTTAATAATCTAATTTTCAATTTTGGAAGGCGGTCTTTGCATCCTCTAGATGCAACATCAAGCCTTAGCTTGTTGTTGTTGCCAAAATTATGTCGTTTAGAGTTAACCTGTACAACAATCGAGAAGGTGTCTTACTTGCCAACTCAATTTTTTTTGTCGTACATTCCCTTCAGCCAGTAAGTGTCATAGGTTTTATCTACCTCCTTTTGTGTTTGAGAACACACTTGTTCCTAATCGCCTTTCAGCTAGGTGGCAAATTTATTAGCTATACACTATACACTTGGCCAGTCTTTAAAGGAATCAATATCCTCTGGTATGGCCTTTTGCCATTTTTATTAGCAGGTATGCTTAGTGTCTTTCAAACACTTCAAGCCTATAGACTAACAAAGAGGACAAAGATATCACTTTTTTGAAGTAGATTTATGGGTGAGGCCAAGATTGTGAAAATGGCTCATCCCTCCCACTCGGATCAGTGAACTTAGGAATACTTACTTATTCCTTATTACTAGAAATCTCATTAAGAGATTTGGTATAAACAATGTCTCTTTTCCTGCTAGAAACTTTGGCTTCTATGAACATTGTATCCCTTGAATTTATCAGTCACTGAGACGTCATCATTTTCACTAATGAAGATGCATCTCTTTCAATTCTTAGGTTGTGTCATAAAGACATACCTTTTGAATTATAGCCCTGATCTTCCAAACTCATAGGAAGAATTATGGATGTAAGCAATCGACGGTTTGTGGTCTTGAAACGCTTAACCCTTGTTTAAGGCATATTTGTGACTAACATGGAGTGCATTTGGTTTAGTATGAAGACAATAGCTAAATTTACCTTCCAACATAGGGATGGTAGTTGCATTTATGTCTTCATTTACTGAACCATGTTAAGAAGAGTTCTATCTCTTCTTTTTGAAACTCCCATTTGGAGTGTCAGGGATTGTTAGGCAACTAACAATCCCTTTCTTATTCACATAGCATCTTTAACCGTTCATATGGGTGTTGTCCACCCTAGTTGGTTAATTATGCTTCGTGTATTGCCCTCCCACTCAATGGTTTACAATTATCATAGAGTACCAGTTTAGAGAATATTTCATGTACTCTCCTTACATAAAGGATTTCCTAATTTATCTTACCAGCTAGACTAGTTTTTCTTAACTTGTCTCCTAGCAAACTCTATTTTGCTAGTCTGACCCTTTTTCTTGATCAGTATTTGTGCATGGCAAGGAATGGATAGATATTTCCAAAAGAAAGAGAACATCAAATCTAACATAAGATTTGAAAATCAGTCCCATTTTCAACTAAAGAGTTGTCTCAATCATGATTTTATCAGTTGTGTACTTCGTATAGTGAATTAGGGTGGTTTTACCATGCAGTGTTAACATACAGGTCCCAATCCTTTTTACACTCTTACGTTTCACCCATCATGAAGCCTCCTGCTTTGTGATGGCAACCGATAAAAAATCAATGTAAAACTTTCACAATGTGACTCGTTTCTATTATAATCCTTTCTTTAAAGGATTATAACAATAACCTTATCTCTTGGCAGAAATTATTTCCAACCTTCACTAGGTCAGGGTAATTTTATAAGTTTCTTGCCTTATTAGATTTAGGTTTAGAGGTATATCCTCCCACTCTTTAGTTAAGCACTTTTGGCTAACGGATCTCGTATCACTTAGCCTTATAGACTGAAGCTCAATGTGGTAAACCACATTATCGAAGGTTACAATAAACTTATTGTAGGTAACATTTATGCTCCCACTCACTATGAGAGACTTTGATACAACATGCATTAGTTGTTTGCATGCTCCCACTCAATGTGAGAAACATTGTCACAACATGCAATTGGTGTTTTTTCATAAAGAACATAACCTTTCGCATCAAAACATTTGTCTTTGTTTAACATTCATGTTGCCTAATGAATATGTTAGGACTTAGCACACAAGCGTCAAACTTGACTTAGTTTATTCAGCTTTACGGAAGAAGAACATCAATATCATCTTCCTAGGCTATCCATACCACTGTAATGGAGTTATATTGTTCATGTTGAAGCAACATGTTATCACTAGATAACACAATCTTGGTGATGTTGTTCTTTCTAAGCTTACTGATTTCTTCGTGGTGCTTCAGTTCATCAATTTAGAACATTGGTTGGTTAGACGTTTCTGACGTCCCATTCATCTAGAATGTACAGAGATTTGTGAGTACATGACTCAACATGTATCTATATAGAGCTTGTCTCATAAGCTTAGTTAAATGGACTTGGTTTACATAATTCAGTCACATAGACGATTACGCATTTCAATGGGTATACAATTTATTTAATTGTTCAAATAAGACTAAGGTTAATTAGATAATAAGTTCACTAGTTTTGTGTTCAGAAGACAACTATGTTGACTCCCATCCCACTCATGCTAGTTAGCTTACTACCTTTTTAACTATGATCTTAATCAAACACATTCCCCTTTGAGTTTCAAGAAATTGTTCTAGAAACTCCCACTCAAATAAAAAACATTAAAAATTAATAAAAGGCAACTGATGCTATTTATTTAAGTTGCAAAATATTCCGAAAGAATATATTGGGTCTGATGGAATTATAACTCAAGTCAAAATTTGAAAACATAGTCAAAAATTGAAACAAAACAACATAGTTTTAATTCTTTGCTACATTGAAGCCATAATTGCCAAGCCAAATTCTAGCAATTGTTCTATGAGTTGATCTCTTAATCTCCTTCAAGCCATAATTGTCAATTAGGGTCATTTACCTCTCACTCAGGATCATCACTCTTGAATATCTTTCATTCATAAAGTAGCTCCTTGATAGGAACATTGGATCCAATAGAGGGAACAGGAGACGGCTATTAGGGCTCGTAGCATTAAACCCCTCATTGCCTAATGCAGGGGAATGGTAAAGGAGGTCATTGCCAAAAGGATCTCTTGTAGTACCGATTAAACTCATGATTAGTTCTACAAGTATTAAAAAAATATTTCCTTAAAAAACGGCCCATAAATTAAAGAAAAATAACACTACTACAAAAAACACTTTTCACGTCTCTTTTTTTGGACTTTTCACATCTCTTTTTCCTGGGACGTGGATAGAGGAGACGTAGAAAGTCGAAACTTTCCACGTCTCACATTTAAAAGTGAGACGTGGAAAGTGTCACTTTCCACATCTCACTTTTAAATGTGAGACGTCGAAAGTGGCCACTGGCCACTTTCCACGTCTCTTTTTCAAAAATGAGATGTAGAAAGTCTACACTTTCCACGTCTCTCTTTAAAAATGAGATGTGAAAAGTGACCAGCACCAACTTTCCACGTCTCTTTTCCAAAAATGAGACGTAAAAAGCCTCACTTTCCACGTCTCTTTTTCAAAAATGAGATGTAGAAAGTCTACACTTTCCACGTCTCTCTTTAAAAATGAGATGTGGAAAGTGACCAGTACCAACTTTCCACGTCTCTTTTCCAAAAATGAGACGTAGAAAGCCTCACTTTTCACGTCTCTTTTTCAAAAATGAGACGTTGAAAGTCTTTTTTTTTTTAAAAAAAATATTTATTTAATTATTAATCCCAATCCAAACAAAACCCAGTATTTTATCGGAATAATAGAAATACAAACTTAAAATAAAAAAATGAACTAATTTTATTATTTATGTCCAAACTAATATTACAAAAATGTTATAATACAACTTTCATCCTAAAATATGGGATAGAAATACACTTCAGGATCTTTGTTCACTTGTTTCAGGAAATATTCATTTGCTAGCAAACTCATGTCACTGAACTAATACTAAGCCTATATATTATATCCACAACATTTTTAAAATCAACGAGCAGCATAAGTCAACCTGCTTGTCCTTTAAGATACTTTTGTCAGCAATGGCCATGCCAAGTGAAAACTGATGAACCAGATTGTGGCAGGAAAAAGTCAGTAGAATTTAATGATGTTCCTACCTGAAAAAGAACAACACAAATGATATGATGCAGCAAAAAAATGACAGGCCTAAAAGGAGATACTCGGACAACTTTCAATATGTATAATCTGATTCAAATTGATGTCAAAATATGTGTTGGCAATAACCAGAAGTAAGTAGATTGAGGCAAATAATACTCAAATCAAATGGTCAATTCAATTCAAGTACACACAGTTTTTATTATTTCAATACTGAATCAGAATTGCACAAATACTAAAAATGCACAAGTCAAAATCAGCGAATAATTTTAAAACTAAACCACCCACAGAGGCACTCTTTACATTCAATATGGGGATGTATTTTATCATTTTATTGGAAAAAGATGAATTATTCATTAATAGCTACTTGAATAAGATACATTTCGTAAACAAAGCAATGCATGAGACCCAAATCTGACAGGCATATACATTTAAAGAAAAATAAAAGAACAAAATTATTTTCACTGACAGGGAGAATTAAACTTAATAAAGCTTATAAAGACTTTGGTTTTTTCCTTTTCATTACAAGTACAACAAACCTGATTCAGATAATGAAAAATACAATTTATGTCCACGGCTTAAGCTTTTGGATTCAATTTGTTGGTTGACATAACCAAGCACATTATATTTAATGACAACTTATAATGTCCAAAGTTGAAAACTCAGTAATAAGCAGAGTTAGAATTCAAGAAAAGAAAGATAAATCATAAGATTCAAGATAAGCATTGAATTTCACTCAATACTGAATTATCAGTTTTAAGTATCATACCTGCCCAATACATAAGGAATGAACTTAACAGATGTCAATCCATATAAATAATTCCCTAGAGAAAATGGAAGTAAAGGGCTCAAACAAAGTAAGGTCACAACTTTGAAGCCATTTTCCCCAATTGCTTTGTCACAACTAAACCACCTGGAATGTTTCCGAAATATTAGACAAAAGAAAAGATCAATGGCCATTAATATGCATGATTCCATACTTTAAGCCAATTGATTTAATGTGGAATGTAATTTTCAATGATCCAATCATTCAATTGTAAGCAATTATCAAATTGATATCACACACAATTAGAATATTAAGCAATGTTAAAGTCCAATTTTGCCCTGATAGTCCAATTTAAGTTTGACAGTTACAGAAAAAAGTTTTGTAAACAGTTATTAAACAGGCCTTCTAGCATAAATTGTTCGCCAGTGTACAATGCATATTGGTTGAGACAACTAGGATTAGCTGAAACTAAGTCACTGGCATAAACTGAAATTAAGTCCCCAAAATAAAAATTCAACGTAAATAGGCCATCTAATAACTTCTAATAGAACATAATTTTCATCAACCAAATGTTAGATCATGAATGATTCAACATAAATTTACATTAATCAAGCAGGATCCGTTTTATAAAAGCTGAATAAAGATACTCAATAATATGAAAATTGATTTAGTTTCACAATATCATAAATTGAAGCTAAGCATCTATACATGAGTTGAGTGTGAGTGTGTACGAGGGTGTAGAGAGATAATGACTCACCATTCCACTAATAGAGACTATGATAGTCCCATAACAGCCAAAAAGAAGTCCTACTGACATGGTTAAAGGAATGGCAGGAATTGCAAGGACCTGGGACCTCAATTGATGAGACAAAGTCAGAGTTCAACAAATGAGAAGAATGAGTATAGATTTCATCTGAAAGAAACCAACTCCAGAATAATCGATGCATGGACACTATTCTAATACACTTGGTAACATGTAGTTTACAGACTACTATATAGTTAGCAATAAAAAGGAAAAAGAGGGGCAGGCATGTGGACATTATCAAATACTACACTGAATTGAGTTACAAATCTGTCATACTAGCTGCAGAAACAGTAGATGCATCCTTACCTCCAAGCTAGCATAAACTGCCACAAACAATGCATATCCAACTGGACCATAGCTTGAATGTTTAAAACCAATCATGATTAGGTCTAATTCACTGAAAATAATCCTTTAGAGAAATGAAAATAGTATGGAAACATGAAAAATTATAATAGTTGAGGATGGAAGCATGATCTTTAAGAAATTATATTGCTACAACTATAAATCCCAAGTAATAGGAAAACCTTACTAATGTAAACACAAGCACAAGTATAGACAATAGCAAGGAAAATATGCTTGTCCCCATATTTGATCAATGGTACAATATCAAGCCAATGATGTATGTAACACTAACCAACATGCATCATTGTTCTGGTTTGTTTGCCTCTTTCCCTCCAACTATTTAACAATATCAAGTAGCATATTATAGAATTAGGAGAAAACAAAGAAACAAAAAAACATAAATTCAACAGTTGATGTGAAATATTACCTCCTTTTCAACCTGCTCAAATATAGCATCTGCAAGAACTCTATAGTTCTCTTGTTCAATAAGCTCCCAGTTCTTATCATACGGTTTAAGAAGAAGTTGCTTCAATACCGGTTTAACTTTCACTTCCTTGATGCCAAGAACAGTCATTGCACAATAGGCTGCAACAACCCTTGGATTGGGTGCCATTTTTTATCAGTAAGCAAATACGGGAGTTCATATTGAAAGCAATTCTCAAGCAAAAGAAGACAAGCAATATTTTAAACACGAAAACACATGTGTGGGGATATCAGATTGTAGATGTTTCATTCTCTCTTTCTGTAATAAAAATATGGACTCTCAATGCAAAAAAAATTCTTTCGAATTGCAGAATTGTTCAAACCAAATGTGAAAATTATCGATTACAAATAAAAGTGTACCCTAAAAAGAGAGTAAAAATACCATCCCAACATTAACTTCTTTGAGGCCCAGCTGTGAACTATCTTGGAAAATGCCTGCGTGAGGGAGGGAATCAAATTCATACAACGGAATTAAACGTCGATCAAAATGTAAGGAGAAGAAAACGAAGAGAGAGAGAGAGAGAAGGAACAAAACCTCTTAACTGGAGTGGTAATGTGTGGAGATTACGGAGGGAGAAGAAACAGAGGATGATTTAGAAGATCTAATGTCAATATTAGAGATTCCAGAGACAGGAATGAGAAGCTCTAGATCTCTTTTCCTCTCTCCCGTTGCCATATTTTTCAGTTCTTCAAATCTGTGATTTCTTTCTCGTTCCCACCTTTGTGGGGTGTGGGTTTGTACCTCTCCAGCGGCGGATATGTCTTCGAGTGGATCAAGCTTTCGTCGAGGTCTAGAAATATGGTTTTCTTGTTGGTGGAGATCAGAGGAGGGAGAGGATTGTTGAAGGTGAGTGTTCTGCGAATTTCATTGAAGGATTCTTCTTCACGATATTTGTAGTTTCTTAAAAATAAATGCTTGCTTTTAGACACAATGAAAGTGGAACGGTAATTGAGAAAAAGGAGGGAGAAGATTGTACCTGTTCTTCAACTTCAGCGAGAGAAATGAGGGACCTTCTGGTGGGTCTTCTCATTGTAAAATCGATTTTGTGATTGTTGACAGTAAAGAAGCAACCTGAGATCCGAAGATAACACGGCAAAGGAATCGTATGAGCCGATTGTCCAGGATCTGGTCTCTAGATCGTAGATCTCCACAGCGAGGGGTTCTTCCTCGAAGTCACAGGACCCGCCAGATCTGTGGAATGTGAGATTGATGGGTTTGGTGAAAGGAGAGGGGGCAGAAGCTGATGATGATGATGGGTTACGAGCAAAGAAGAGGAGAAGAATGAGGAAGGGTTGATTAAGGCTAAACGGGTGGTGGGGGCTTTTCTTTCCTTTTTTTTTGTCAAAGAGTTTCCACGTCTCACTTTATAAAGTGAGACCGTGAAAACCTTTTTTTAATTAAAAAATATAGCATTCACGTCTCACTTCTATAAGTGAGACGTGAAAACCTTGTTTTTTTTTAAAAAAAAATAGAGCATCCACATCTCACTTTATAAGTGAGACGTGGAAACCTTTTTTTTAAAAGAAAAAAATAGAGTATTCACGTCTCACTTTAAAAGTGAGACGTGGAAAATTTGTTCCACAGGTTTTTTACGTCTCACTTTTAAAAGTGAGACGTAAAAAAGTATTTTCCACGTCTCACAAATTTTGTGAGACGTGGAAAGTTTTTCCCGCCCTCTTTTCCGTCCTATTTCGTATTTACCGCTTTTTTTGGGAGAATCCACGTCTCATAAATAAAAAAGAGACGTGAAAACTTTTTCACATATTTACAATTTTGCCACCGCCTTTTTTTTACATCTCATATATAAAAAAGAGACGTGAAATGGGGACGTAAATACTGTTTTTTGTAGTAGTGTAAACCATAAATTAAACACATAAATTTGCTTTCAAATATACAACCATATTCCATTTAAATAAACATGAATTTAAAAATTTTAGGACCACATAGAACCCAAAATTTATTAACTAGCCCACACCATTTAATTTGTAGCTTCAAAAAAAAATTCATGAAAATTTTGGAAAATGTTAGAGTAGAGATACTCTATTTAATTGACTCTCAATCAATTAATTGTGTTTAATTTATTTTTCTAAAAAAAATTTGGGCCTCCATACTTGGGAGGAAGTATGGAAAAAAAAAGGAAATTAAAATTTTTTTTTTATAAAAAATTAATTATTAATTAATTAAATAATTAATTAATAAATTTTTTTTAGGGACTGGGCCGGACTGACTAGCCCAGTCCTCACCCTTTGGCAGCCCAGAAATCCTTTTTTTTTTAAAAAAAACGGATTGGACCCATCATGGCCCAAATGCGAAATTTTTTTTTTTAAAAAAAAATCCGGTCAACGGTCAACTTTTGACCGCTGACCGGGCACCAGCTGGCGCCACGTCACTTGATGACGTGGCGTCATCTTCAACCTCCAACCGGGTCGACTTGACCGGTTGGAGATCCGCAGATCATCACGACCCGCCAACTTTGAGGAACCATATCTCCCTCGTTTTAGCTCCGATTTTCGCGTTCTTGGTGTCGTCGGAATCTTTGCAACGAGATCTACAAATCCATACCATTGTATTACTCGAAAAAACTTCATTTTCGAATTATACAGATCGCATTTTTCGTGGCGGCGGCAAAGCTACCCGAAACTTCCAACGTTCCGTTCTCCCTCATACGGACTCCGATTGACGCGATTCTTGCGCCGTTGGATTCGTCTCGATGAGTTCTACACATCCAATGCCTTGTTTGGGCCTGAAATGCCAGATTTCGAAGACCCCATTTTCTCCGAACTTCGACACCGCGACGGCACTCCGTAATGGAACTTGGATGTGTTTTGTTCTTAGATTTGCTTATGTTTTATTGTATATGTCCAGATTATTTGTTCCTCTTGATGTTTTTCGAATCACAAAGTTCTTTTTAATAGCACGGAAAAAATAACGCAGATCTGGGCATATAATAAAAAAATGAAGCAAATGTGGTGGCATCTGAAAAACAAGCACATAGCACTACACATATGTAAACTTTCAGATCGCAGAAGCATGAGTTTATCACTGGAAAATTGCCCAAACAGGTCTAGAAGTCATTCAACAATTTCCAGAAAAACACAAACATATACTTTGCATTCTGGGCAATGAAAACGCAGTAAAGCAAGAATAAATATGTTTATAAGATCTGAATTTATACTCAAAATACAGTAGCTTAATCACGAGTTTAAATCCAGAGTATATAATCAAAGCATGCATATACCCAAAATTAGCATATTCATCGGATAAAAAAAATGAGCTTCTGTATTGCATTCACACAGTAAGGCAAGATCTGGAAAAAATAATCAAGCCTACAATAAGCATGATATAACATATCTGGATTTTATTTCATACACATAGTAATGAGTTTAAAACCCAGAAAAAATCCAGAAATATCGAAAAGAAAATATTCTTTGAAAAATAAATTGCATATTGGAATTCCTCACATGTTCATATATAAACACAGAATATATGTTCATAGTGTTGGAATTTTAAAAACCAAAATTAAGCAATTAAAAATCAGAAATATTCATGCCTTTCATATGCATATTTAATTTAATAAATAATGCGCAGCGGAAAAAAAAATGACAGGTCTACTTGGATTCCAGCCTCAGAATCAAGCGGCTCTGATGCCAATGTTGTAATACGAGCACCCGATCACTCGAACACTCGAACTCGAACCGGGTTCACGATCCGTAACCTGGTACACAAACAGCATACAAATAATATTATCGGAGCCGAAAATCAAAGGATTCTCAAGGCTCACGCACTATCTAGGTTACGAGAACCTAGATCGGATTTGCACAGCAAATCACCAGAAAGAAAGCAGGGAGAGAAGCCAGAGAGAGACTTCTCTTGGCTGGGGTTGAGAAACACAATGAGGGGAACCTCCTTTATATAACGCCAGAAAGGAAGAATACCACCGTCATAATTGCCTCTCATTAATATTGCCAATCAGTCATTATGACATATTCTCTCATTTCCCTAAAAGGAAACGATTTGAATTTCAATCAGCAATAAATGCTGATTGAGTCAACTGTCAATTTCTCTCAGATCGCTTCTCATCCGTCAGATCCTTTTTCAGAGGATCCGGCCCATCAAGGGCGGACCTAGACATATAGTCCAACACCATCAAATTCCCGTCAATCAAAGCTGGCCTTCCAGAAGGCTGCGAACATGTCGACTCCATCCACTCCCGGTCTTTTATTCCAAACTTCGTCAAAGCAACAAGCATGCTTCAGGAGCCCTTCGAACAACTTTTGCATCAACATCGCCCAGATTGCCTCATTGCCGACGCCTTTTTCCATTGGGCAACAGATTCTGCAACCAAGTTTGGGATTCCGAGGATTGTGTTTCATGGGACAGGTTCTTTCTCTCTGTGTGCCGCTGAATGTGTGAGACTCTACCAACCTCACAAGAATGTTTCATCTGAATCAGAGCCATTTCTCATTCCTAACTTAGCCGGAGAAATCAAACTGACCAGGATGGTTTTACCAGGAATACATCTTGAACGATGACGATGAATCTGAGTTGGCAAGACAGAGGAAGGAAATGATGGAATCAGCTGGGAAAAGCTTTGGGGTGATTGTGAATAGCTTCTATGGATTAGAGCAGATCTATGCGGACCATTACCAGAAGTTAATTGGGAGAAAAGCATGGCATATAGGGCCTGTTTTGCTGTTCAATAAGGACATTGAGCAAAAAGCGAACAGAGGAAGAGAAGACTCCATTAATGAACAAGAATGCTTGAAGTGGCTTGACTTCAAGAAACCCTGCTCTGTTCTTTACATCTGCTTCGGAAGCTTAGCAAATTTCACTGACTCTCAGCTCAGAGAAATAGCAATGGGTTTAGAAGCTTCTCGACAAAATTTCATCTGGGTTGTGAGGAGAACCAATAGCACCGACAAACAAGAACAAGAAGATAAACAAGAATGGCTACCTGAAGGATTTGAAGAGAGAATGGAAGGGACGGGGTTGATCATAAGAGGGTGGGCTCCACAAGTGTTGATTCTGGATCATGAATCTGTATGTGGGTTTGTGACGCATTGTGGATGGAATTCAACATTGGAAGGAGTGAGTGCAGGAGTACCAATGGTGACATGGCCTGTGGCTGCAGAACAATTTTACAACGAGAAGTTAGTGACAGAAGTGCTGAGAATTGGGGTTCCTGTGGGGGTGAAGAAATGGGTGAGAGTGGTGGGAGATAGTATGGAAAAGGAAGCCATAGAGAAGGCAGTGAGAAGAGTAATGGTGGGAGAAGAAGCATTAGAGATGAGAAACAGAGCAAAGAAACTTGCAAGCATGGCAAGGGAGGCTATGGAAGAAGGAGGGTCATCTTCTTTGGATTTGAATGCTTTTATTCAACAACTTAGTTCTCGTGGTCACTATTGAGTGATGGTTTCTTGAAGATTAAATTACAGTGCTTAGCATTTCAGTTCAGTTTCGTGTGTATCCAAATGTTTAGTTTTGTATCATTTTGGCTTATACCTTATATTTAATTGGCAAAAAAGAAGAAGAAAAGTACACTAGTAAATGTTTAACACTACATATACTTTTAAGCGTTGGCTTTCAACCTTGGTCCTAACATCATCAAAATTAACCTTTAACGGCAGTAAAGTAGGAGCAATGAATGATACCATGAGGAAAAACCTGAAAAAAAATAAACATTTTACTTCCTGTATCTCTACCCCACATGTTTTACTATTTTTAAAAGTTTTTTCTCTTAATAATCTCAACTTCCTATTTTTCTTCCTTCCTATTTTTCTTACTGTATTGAAGTTAGAGTTTTTGAGTACATTCATGTAATTGTTAAAGATACAATTGCACTCAGGTCCCAAGTAAAATATTTAATTTCATAGAGGTCTCAAAGAGTTATTAATGACAGCTATTGACAACTGAAGTAGTCTTGGTTAACAACTGAAAAAGTTGTCAAAAGAACTGTTCAATATTAAATATTTTACTTGAGACTTGAGTATAATTGTCTCATTTTTAAAATAGCAAATCCTAATTATCAAAAAGTTATTTATAAGTGGGAAACGCCAAAATGCAGGCTCTGAATAGTTTGTATTTGTATGAAATCAATTTTAATGAGCATTATTTAATTCATAGATACTCCCTCCGGTCATAATTATAAGATCACTTTGATTTTTTTTTAGAAATTAAGGATGCAAAATTAATCACTTTAAAATGTCTATTTTTTTTTTACTCAAAACTAATTTACTTTACTTGTAAGCTATATTATAATACAATTATATGTAAGATATGTTAAAATTAAATGAGTTATTTAGCTTAATCTAAAAAAAAAAGTCAAAGTGATATTTTATTTAGGTGCGGAAGGAGTATATCCTAAGTGAATACTGCTACATGGTCTCATGAATAATTTGATTTAGATCAATTAAACTAAATCTTCAAATTAAATAACCAAAAATTACTCCTACCTTATAGGGAGTTCACTCCAATTATTGTTGCTATCAAATAAATCAATATCTCATTTATATTATCTTTATTTACTTAAAGATTGTACATGTCACTATATCTATGATCAGTGCATAGGTTATAAATAGGGTTTAGATTCAATTTTATCCTAAAAGTTTTAACGTATTTGTGATTATGTTGTTTGATTCACAAAGGCGGATCACGCATCAATGAGAGTTTGAATTATTATCCATCACTAGCTATCAATAATATATTAATAATTAATAATTAATAATGGAAGGAACTCGGATCTTGATGCACAACAAATACACATAAAGAAAGAAGAGAGAACACTTACACATGGAGCTATCTCAAGAATGAGAACACAAGGGTTATCACTTATCAAGTGAGAGAAGAGCACAATTAATTAATTGAACCTTGTATCTTCCTTAAATCTCTCCCCCAAAGCACGTCCTGTTTTTACCAAGGCACCAAGACATTTGGGATATTAATGGGAACATATATCACAATTACATGTGATTATGCATGTTGCACTTTGAGCCCCACCTAAAAGGACTTGGGTCTAATCCACCAAAAGTAAACCAGGCCATTCTCCAAGACTTAGCACATGGGTTTGGTAAGTATTTGGGGGGTGTGGGCCGATGTAGGAAGAGACAAAAGACTGATATATGATGATGTTGAATGTAAGTTAGAAGAAAAAGCTCATTAGGCCAAAAGAAAAAAAAAGCTTGCAATCTTGGAAGATCACTTTATTGTCTCAAGACTGAAGTAAATTCTGTTCTGTCATCGTCAGTGGTTTATCCGCTGTCTTGTAATCTCTTTGCCCAGAAAAATGCATGCACATGAAAGTTTATATGTTCTCTTTTATCTTGTACTGCATTTGGATCATCAGAAGTAGAAAGGTACATAATCAATGTATTGAGAATGGGTAACTCACTGGAGCAAGATGAGTCAATATGCATGCAAACTATTCACATCTCTCTTGTATTATGGGAGGACCGGAGGAGTACATGATGGAAGGTCTGGGAATCTTAGGTCCCATTTGGTACGAATAATATATTTTGATGGAAAGGAATTAAATGAAATTAAATTGAAAATCATGCATAAAAACATGTTCAATGGACACTGGAATGAAAAATGGTTTGATGAAAAATTTTATATTTTGTCCGATGAAAAATTGAGTGATGGTGGCAAAAAAATTGCAAATTCCCGTATTACCCTTATAATGAAAGTATACCAAAATTTAAATAAAAATAGTTTTTGTTTTAAGAAAACCAAGCCTGGACCCATGCCAATTTCAATCTGCCGTTCCTGTACTGTTGCCTGAGCCAACAATATTTCCAGTGGAACTTGGCATTTCCGGTGACGAAAAAGGGTGACTTTCCCTAACAATATTTCTTCTCCTCTTGTGCACACTGTCTTTGTTCTTAATGAGGGTATAAATGGAAAGAATAAATTAAAATTTCAGAAAAAAATGTAACTAACATATAAAAATCAGCCATATATAATTCAAAGAGTATAATTTATATAAAGTACCGGAGAGTTTGTTCTATCATTGGACTATAGTGTATGATTCGCATGCATTCCTCCCTCAAGATGATTTTGTTTGTGACTTTTAAAGATAAACAACTACAGAATTACATTAAAATCGCTAGCATGGGTTAGTTACCTTTTATTATGAAAAAAATAATTCATTTCACTAAATTTTTAATTGATGATGGTAAAGTTTAGTTCTTTTCCAAGTTACGTTGCCGGGTTACATTTTATTGGACAAATTTTTCAAAATTTAGCCCCCCCCCCCCACCCCAAGTGTAAGTTGAGTTGCCGGCTTATATGTTATAATCTTGTATAAAGAACCCAACTTACTAATCGTGATTAAGATCCGTATTATAATCTTACAGGAGTTCTTGCAGGAGCGCTACAATCCATTAATTCTCTCTTCCCTATGATGCGGCATCAACGAGATTGAGTCTAGTAGTAAAATAGTTCTCTTATTCTTAAATATTAGACTCAGTTGATTTTTTTTGGAGAAACTTAATGAACCACTTAATCATAACGTATTTTGTGTATTATTAAATAATATAGTAGCTTATAAGTCAAATAAACAGTTTAGAGAAAAAATTCAAGAAAATAATTTTTAATTAACCTATATAGCTTTCTTAAGATTATCTACAAAAGTCAATTGGGTCCTATATTTAAGAATGGATGAGTACTAAACTAAAGCTCTTACAAAGAGAGCCATGTTTCAAAGTACTTGATATATATATACACATATTTTCAGTAGAACTGGTAATATGGGCGGGCCTGAACCAGCCCAAAAAAGCCTGTGAAAAAACGGGTCGACCCAAAAAAAACCCGTTTTGAATATGAGCTTGATTTTTTAGCCCGGACAATATTATTCAGGTTTCGGGTGGGCCCAAAGAAGCTCGTTTTAAGCCCATTTTTTAATCAATTTTTTCTCTTTTTTCGAATGAGTCCCCCCGTTTTACAATATAATTATAATATAAATATAGCAAACAAGATTATAAATTCAAGTTAAAGTTTTTAACACATTACAAATAACAAAAATGATAGTAAAACATAGAAACAATGTTCAACTTCAAATATTCCAAAATACAACAAATCCCTAAGCTAAATCTAAAATTTAAAAGACCACGATTCTAAATTTTCAAAGCAGAATTATTGAGGTTTAATGTTTTCTTTGATTTGATCTGTATAAAACATGTTGAAAGTTACATATAAATAGGATCATATAAATACATTGGTCAATACTGTACCCAAGTAATACTAAACAATCCTTTAGTATTTCAAATTAATCATAAAAATGTCACCATTTTTTATGCATTATATTATAATGACTTATTAGTATAGTAAATACTATATTTTTGAGAGTGGGGTGGAGAGCCACCGACTGTGACTAGGAGTGTGTGAGTGTGAGAGTGAGACTATGAGCGACGCTGAAGAATATAGGATGAGAGTGAGAGGAAGGAATAGGCGAATAGGGTTTGTACTTTGTAGTTTGTTTTTGTTTTGAAAAAAAAAAGGGAAAATGGGTTCGGGTTTGACGGGTTAGCTAGCCCTGTCACGGGTTCGTACCCAAAAGACCCATTTTAATATGGGCCATATTTTTCTGAACCCATAACCATAATTTTTTTACGGGGTTTCGGGTTAGCCCACAGGCTTTGACCCATATTACCGGCTCTAATTTCCAGCAATATGGCTTCATCATTCAAGAGAAATCCCTCGACTGATTACACCCTCAAACCTTCCATTATCATTCATCATCTTCTTCGTAATTCCGCTGCAATCCATAATGAATAGTGAAAATAACAAAGCGCACATATTGACTTCTTCATCACCAATGCTTGATATGGCCAGACGTTTTGCTTCAAGAGGTGGACCACCATTATTAAAACCCCACTAAACCTCCCTCTTGTTTCAAGAATCATCAAAAAATCCGAAGCTCCTTCCACTCCAACATTAACACAGTATTCACCAAATTCCCCTCCCTCGAAGATGGCCATCCAGAAGGCTGCGAACATGTTGACACTATCCCATACAACAACAACAACAACAACAACAATAACAACAGAGCTTTATCCATTAGGTGGGATCGACTCCTTGTCTTGTATAAGAGATATAAATTAGTTTAATTAAGTGAGTAAGTGGTACAAAATGAGTGAAGGTTATTAATGCACATGCATGTATTTAATGGGGGCAAAATAAAAAAGAGTATAAAGCATTTCACAGACAAAAAAGAGGGAAACTTACATATAGAATCTATTCCAAAAAGTATAACTTGTACATATTTTAGGACTACTCCCGTATATATACTTGCATCATGCATTGCGTAAAGATGAATTTGCTTGTGATTTTTAAAAATATACAGATAGAGAAAGATTACGTTAGAAATCATTTTTTTCCCCTATAACAATACGTTAGACATCATTAGTATATGAGGTAGTTAATTTTTATAACGGAAACAGTAATTCATTTTTCCAAATTTATTGTTGATAATGGTGGGGTTTTGGTTCTTTTCCCAGTTACGTTACCGGATTACATTCCATTACCTTTTCTTTAGTTTATAAATATTCAAACATTTGTTCCCATCTCAAAATATAAAGTATTAATATATATGGCAAAATTATGTTTTAGTAATAACAATTTTATCTTAATTAAATTCATGCACGATCAAATGATTACCGCTCACCCACCCTATAGACCCATTATTTGCTTAATATATTAATATTCAATTAGAAATTTTTTTGGGCCATTTTCTGTTGTGTTCATCCAAGATGTAATGTGAAAAGTCTCACCAAGATAAAATTGATTGAGTCAAGAAGCTTTCTCAATTATCATAATTGAGAGGATCGGCACCACAAGGAGTGAGTGAATCATTAGATATGAGAAACAGAGCAAAGAAACTTGCGAGCATGGCTAGAGAGGCTATGGAAGAAGGATGATCATCGTCTTTGGAAGTGGATGATTTAATTCGTCGACTTAGCTCTTGTGGTCACTCAGTGATGGTTTCTTCACTGTGATGTTATTGTGTTTGGCATTCTAGTCTAGTCACTTGTCTATCCTATTGTAATGTAGTATTAACTGCGGGATTATAACGGTGAAGTGAGTTTTTGAATTGGTTTGTTCTAAAATAACAGAGTATATCTTAATTATGATTTAATGAATTTTTTTCTATTTTACCCCTAATTAATTTTAAGTATTGTATTAAATAAATATTAGGTTAATACTTATATTTATTCTCTATCATTATACTTTGTTTCATACTTATTAATACCTACCTATCTTTCTCTTTTTTAATACTCCCTCAGTCCCTATATATAATAACCTAGGCAAATCACGTAGATTGAGAAAGTGGTTAAAAATAATAGATGTATCTGAAATAATTTTATTTTATCAAATTTTTCCTTATTTATGATTGAGTATATAAGATAGAGAAATTTGACAATAGTGTTATAAATTAATATAAAAGAAAATATGAATAGAGAAGATAATTATGGGTAAAATAGGGAAAAAAACCCATTGAATGCTTTGACAAATTTAGCCAAACAAATATAAAATGGAACAAAAATATTCAAATTTGGGGCGCTTATATATAGAGACAGAGGGATTAGTTCCATTATAAATAAGGGAAATATTAGGAAAATATTTCTATTTCAGACATGTTTATAATTTTTAACTACTTTTAACAGCTTTCTTATGATGCCTGATTCAGTTATTAGACTATTATAATAAGGATCGGAGGAGACGGAGAGAGTATTAAGAAACAGTTAATTAATTTGAAAATAATAAAAAAGTCAAATAAATTATTTGATTATATAATATCTTATATGTTTTTTTTTTTCTAAAAACTTTGATTGTATCAATAAGTTATATATTAAGTTATATATCAGTATATAAATAAGATAAATTAGTTTGTGAACAACGAAGATAAAATTAAAGAAACAAAGTGTTGTATATTTGTTCCAAACAAAAACTCCTATATATATATATATATATTACGTTTTCTTATTAACAATTCAAAGATTTGGGTGGTTTGTGTAACTTTAAAACTTACTTACCTGAAAGATAGCCAAGTGATTTAATGGTGTAAAACAACGATGCACATTCTATACTTTATTTGAATTTGTAATTACGAAATCAATTTTCATGAATGTGGAGTAAATTTTTAAGTGCAATAAGGGGAAAAAAAAATAGAACTACCCCTCTCTGATCCTTAATATAAGGAGTGTTTAGTTAATTTAGTTAAAGTAAGGAAGGAAAAAAAAAGGACTTAATTATAACAAATGTGATTAAATCTCCCTCATTTATCCATGTATAGTATTAGATTATCTATTGATTTATAAGCTAAATAAATTAATTAAAAAGAGACTATGAATATTATAAATAAAATGCATTGAAGCTTTATATTTAAAACTAAGACAAATCTCCTAGTTATTAGCTCTTACAATTAGGATTTAAAAAAAAAGAAGTAATTTCAACCTCGCATTGAGTTCCTAAATATCAAATTTCTTCTTTTTATCTAAGATGTTTAAGCGCTGCACTTCAATGGATTATATTATGAGCCACGAGACTTCCTTCTCAATTCCTTACTATCGTTTCCTCAGCTCCTAAGATAATTCTTCATAATTCATCCTCGTCGTAATGAGACATTGATTGCACTGTCATATAGGAGTACTTCGCTTTTTCAGCAACTTCACAATCATTTTCTCTGTCATCTCTCAAATTTCAGAGGCATTCACGTAACATGTGCTCTGATAGATCAATGAGATTTTGCCATGCGAAATGATTAAAGGTGATGTGTCAGCTCATGAAGCAGGTACATTTTCTTAAAACCTTGATTAATTTTTTACCTCTAAAAATCGTGCCACTTCTTTCCCCTCTAAAGTCTGTTATCTCATCTGACATTTTCAACCTCCGCTCTCTCTATCTCTCTCCCCTCTCAGTCTCCCTCCGTTTTCATCTCCTTGCATCCACTTTCATGTTCTTCCATCAGAAAGCAATCAGCGACGACATCTTGCCGCAGCGCCATTGTGCAAATTTTCAACCCAACGCGCGACTTGGGTTGAATTTCCAACCAATGGCTTGTTGTGGTGGAGGGTTGATCTTGAAGAAGCTGGATGAGAGGAGCTGAAGATGCATCTTCATACTGAAGAGGAAAAATGATATTTTCATATTCTCCTTTTAGTCTACTTCTTGTTGCCCGTACTTGAAATTGTTGTAGAATATTATAAACTTTGCTACCCTTATTTTTGGCCATTCAACTTTTGATTGTGTGTGAACGGTGCAGATTAAAGAGGAGGGAGACTACCATGCCCAGTGCATTTGGAACGGGCAGAATAGAAGTTAGCCCCCCCCCCCCCCCAAAAAAATTTTTTTACCAGTGTTACCTCTCCCTTTTTTGTAAGTAGTTACTGATGTAAATTTTGAATCAGTAATATATATGGTAAAAAAAAAAAAAAGAATCAGTAATATATATCCCTTTTCATTAAAAAAAGAAAAAAAGAGGTGGTCTCTCATCTACCCCTTATTTATCTTCAAATTAAATGGTTTTGGGGTCAATTTTTTTTGTGTTTGAGTTTATCATCAGATCCTACATAAAATTAGTGAAATTTTGATATCTTATGGATGAAAAGCGGTTAAGTTTTTAATTTTATATATTTTTTAAAAGATTCAATGCTTTAAGTTTTTCATTAGATCCTACATAAAATTAGTGAAATTTTGATATCTTATGGATGAAAAGCGGTTAAGTTTTTAATTTTATATATTTTTTAAAAGATTCAATGCTTTAAGTTTTTCATTAGATCCTACATAAAATTAGTGAAATTTTGATATCTTATGGATGAAAAGTGGTTCAGTTTTCAATTTTATATCTTTTTTAAAAAAATTGAAAACTGAATCACTTTTCGTCTATAAGATATCAAAATTTTACTAATTTTATGTAAGATCTAATGATCAATTCAAACACAAAAAAATTTGACCCCAAATGATAGAGGATGGAAACAGACCAGAAAAATAGAAGAGAGAAACCAAGTCCAAACGATCTCAGGACTCATGTGAGAGGAAGAGATGGGGCTACGATTTTCTTGGGGAAAAATATTGAACTAACTTCTCAATAAAAAATCAGCCACGTGATCTGACACATCAGCTTTAATCTTTTCACGTGGCATAATCTCATTGGTCAGAGCACATGTTACAAAGATTGAAAATAAAGGAGGATTTCATTTCCACATACTTTTTTTTTATACAAGCTAAGTCAAAATGCATTGTAAAAAAAGATAGTTTATACATCACACACATGTAATAACCCAAAAGGACACAAACATAACTTATCTAATATTCTAAATTCTAAAAAATAATATTATGACGGTCAATACTTTTTTAAAATCAAATACCCTGAGCAAAAGAGATATCATCTTAGATGATATTAGAAGAATTTTGCTTGTATCCAACTTGTGGTAGAAATTGTTTCCTTACACAAAACACATGCATACGCTCATTGTTGGAGTTGATGGAGAAAGAAGAGTTGATCTTCCAGTGTAAACTAGATCTAAAACACATCAAACTGAAGGATAGATGTGCAGAGTCATTTATTCAAAGTCCGAATAATAGATTGTAGAGATCCTTGATAGCATATCACATATGCGAGTCTTCAAAAATATTGGAGAGTACCTATCTCATATCTCTATTTTTTTTCCCTTTTAATTTAAAGGATATATGTTGACCAATTCATACGGAGTAAAGAGTTTTTGTCTTTCCTAATAATTAAATGCACTTTCTAAATTTTGAATTTGCATACTCCTCTTTACAAGATTGAGATGATTCACATCAACCAAATTTTCTTCGAATAAATTAGTTAAAAGTGTCTTTTTTTATTGTTTTGTTGAGAATTCAAATTCATGAAAATCATATTTAATACTCAAATCTACATAATTTAGAATTTAAACAGCATAAAATTCTAAGTATGAGAGTGGGTACAAATAGCATTGAAAAAACAATGCAATTTACAAGACTTAATATAAGAATTTACCTCTTTCAAAATAAAATTTATAATTTACCGTATTGATAAAACATGAAAAATTTAGGAGCTGTTTGGTTTTAGTTTTTGTTTTTCTGTTTTTAAAAACAGTTTTTGAAAACAGTTTTCAAAAACAAGTTTTAGAAACAAGAAAAAAAAAAACATGTTTGGCTAATAGGTTCTTAAAAAGTGTTTTGGAAACAAAAAAACAAAAAAATCCGTTTGGGTAATTGTTTTAAAACTAGCGTTGAGAACAAAATAAAACTGAGAATTTATCTATAATAGTTGCGACGGTGACGTCGTGTCCGCCGTCGTAATTGGTGATGTTACGACCGTTGTCGATGATGTTGTGGTTTTCGTCATTGTCGGTGATGTCGGGACTGCCACCGGTGACGTTGTGATGTCCGTCATCATCGGTGATGCCACTAAAACGATGTGGTTTAAGTCGTTGCTTTTTCTATCGTCGTTAGTAATGTCACGACTACGACTGGTGGTGGTTCAGTTTTTGTTGTTGTCATCGGTGACGTTGTAATTTAAGTCGTCGTCATTGACGTAGCTTCCACCGTAGTCGTCGGTGGCGTTTCATTTTTCGTCGTAGTTAGAAACGTTGCTTTTTCAGTCATTGTCACTGACTTCACAATTGCTTGCGGCATATTGGGTTTAGGTTATCGTCGATGACATCACGACTCCCATAAAGGATGGTACAATTTTTGTCGTGTCATTGAGTTTGCAGTTTACGTCGTCGTCGATGACGACACGTCCGCCGTCATCGGTTCTGTTGCGGTTTTCATGGTCGTTGGTAATGTCATGTCCGCCACCGCCTTTGGTGAAGTTGCGGTTGATGTCATTATCAGTGATGTCGCGTCCACCATCAACATCGGTGACGTTGCGGTTGGTGTCATCTGTGACTTAGCGTCCACCATTATAGTCGGTGACGTTGCAATTGGGTAGTTAACGGTGACGTCGCGACCGCCGTCTGTGAAGTTGCGGTTTTTGTGGTCGTCGATGACATTAAACTTTATGTCATCGTCGATGACGTCGCATCTGCCACCCTCATAGGTGACATTGCGGTTTTCGTCGTCATAGGTGATGTCGTGTCCACCGCCGTTGTCAGTGACATTGCGGGTGGTGTAGTCATTGGTGATGTAAAATTCGTCGTCGTCGTCTTCGGCGATGTGGTTTGCATCATCATTGGAGATGTTGCGGTTTTCGTTGTTGTCGGTGATGTCGCAACCTTCTGGATGTAATTTGGGTGATTGATAGGTGGTATACTTAGACTTTTAATGAGAGGAAAAAATTCTTACATTTGGAAGAAAAAAAACTAAGAAAACAAGTAAAAGTTGTTTTTTGCTTTTTTTGTTTTTTTAAAAACAACTTTTGGTTTTTTTAGAACACTTATTTGGAAACAAGTCTTTTTTGTTTTTTTGTTTGGGAAAACAAAAAAATTGTTTTGAGAATAAGTCCTTTTAATTTCCCCTAGTTTTGAATCAGGTCCACGTGGTTTTTTCCTTTTTACAATATCCTTTATGTTTACACTATTACTATTATAGTTAGAAGTCCTTCTGTTAGAAAATTTGTTGAAGTGGTGCGAGGTGGAGTTCAATGGAAATATTTACTCTGACTGAGCATAGTACAGGGTCACCATGTCCCTTTTTTAAAAAAGAAAAAAATAAAATCGGGTTGCCTTGCTTCTACGTCGAATTCATCAAAGCTTCCCATATCAACAACCATTACCATCCTCAATCCAGGTCAATCTGTCAATGCCTACACCCACTCCCTCACTTTCTCACTTTCATTCCCAAAACATCAACTCACTCCTCTTGAAAAGCTTTCTTTTTGGGGTTTGTGTATTCACCAAAGAAACAAGTTCCTAAGAGATTGACTTGCAGAGCCTTCCTTTTCAAGAATTATTGTATTAAAGTCCTGCAATTCCTTAAAAGTAGTTTTTTGCAAGACGGCATTTCTACTTTGAGCTTCACTCAGAGGGTGGCCCCAAGTTACTACCTTCGGTCCCTTTCGTTTTTTTACCAGCAAAAGAAACTACTAACATTAATCAGAAATAAAGTTACAAAGTCTCAGACTACAAAGGAAACAGAACAACAATCGAACAAATAAATTGATAAACTGAACTACAAAAAATAAATAACAAACAATCCAGAAGGGAACAACATTTGACAGTCCTTCAATGTAGCAAGAATTTGACATCATATCAGAAGGGATTTCCTCAGCACCATACACCAAAAGGACCTGAAAATGAGATGGAGGTCGAAATACCCAATTCAAATGGTGAGACTTGTCCAACGAAGCTTTGGCAATTTGCTTGGTTACCAAATCTGCTTCCATGGGAACACATGTACAAGATTGGTTCCTGATCAAATTCCCTGAGACAAGAATATTCTCAAAGAGAACAACACCTATCGTAATAACAGAGAAAACACAATCAGATTGACAATAAAGAAGAGAAACCCAACAACTCTAGTCTAAAGATTAATAGTATTGCCATAAGCCCATAGACACTGAACATGCACATGTCTAGCCTGAAGATTAACAGCGTTGACAACACTTTGAGCAGGGACATGTCTAACCAAAGTTGAACAGTGTATATACTTAACAAACACATGTTGATGGTTCTCAACTGAACTACTAATAACCAAACCTTGGAAGTTTGAACACCAGAATAACTAGGATCCCTACTACTTACAGATATTTCAATCCACTCAAAACTACTCTTTAAAAAGGCCTCAGGTGCCCTGATTTGTGCACAATAGTCTTCCATCCATCCTCTTTCCTCGCTAAAAATTTCAAAAGCTAAGCCCTGATTTGCTCTCTACTTGAACACCTCTGAACTCCTCACTCCTGATTCCTCTGATCTCCCCATATCAGCATAAAAGCCCAGATTTCCACCCATATATTTATCTATTGATGTCATCCCTGCATTTGTGAGTATAGAATACCCGCATTTCGTCCCATAAATCGCAAACGAGAGTCCTAGAGGTACCCATCGGAGGTCATAATAGGAGGTCCTCACACAAAATCCATGCTTCTTAGCCTCTGTGCATCCCTCCATTTTACATTCTTGCTCATTGCGATATGAAATCCCAGTTGCAATTAGAATGTTTGAAAGCCACACCTCAGGAATATAGTCAAAAGCCTCCACCAGAAGGGGAGAAGAGGCCCTCCAAGGATGAGGGACAGACATCTTGATAGCGCAAGAAAAGTCCTAGCAGATGGAGAGACCTCCTGTCCTTATTATAAGTGTCCAACGACCAAATTAAGCTTCTTAGTTAAAAACTATAAATACTTCTTAAATGGAACTTTTTTTCTTTCTAATATTACTTTTATTTATGATTAGATTAGATATATATATATATAGGCATTAATGAATATTAAAGAAAGTTGGGGTAAAATATGAAAAAATACATTGAATGATGGGATTATTCAATGTGTACTCTTATATTTTCGATCAAAACAATCTAAAATTTGGACTCTTACAATAAAGATTGGAGGGCGTAGCATTTTGATAAAGCTGTTGAAAATGAGGAAAAGTTTAATAATAGGATTAAAAAAAGCACGGAATACATAATATAAAAAAAAAGATGAGCAAGAAAAATTTAGCTTCATTGTTAGAATCACTTTGATTTTCATCTTTGCCAACTAATAAAAACCACAAATTTGGAAAACTTATAATTTCTCTATCCCTAATTGAGAACTGGGTGAAATAATATAAACTTTGGATCATCTAAAGCATAACCTAGAGTGTCTAAATTTAAAATATGATAAAAATATACATTTATTTCTATAATTTTTTTATAAAATTTTAGTTTAGTCCCATAGTTTTAAAAAGTATGATTTCAATCAATTAATTTTATTAGTGTACGTTTCATCTTAAATAAGATGATAACAGTTATCATTATTATTTAGAAAATTAAACTTAATATGATAGTATTTGAAAATTGTTTTTTCCAAAACATAAAAATTTTAGTATTAACATTTTTTTGTTAATGATGTTTGAGTTAAAGGATTAAAAAGATACTTTGTAAAGTTAAGGGATAAAAATAGTGTCTTACGTGAAGTTAAAGGACTAAATGCATACTATTACCTTTTAATCTCCGACTTTTTCGATGATAAATTTTCTTTTTAAAAAGTACTTCGGCAAGTAATAAAATAATTGTTTTAAAAATATATAAATTGAATCTGAACTATATAGAGTCGACTTTGGCAATGGAAATGAAGATTAGCACTGCATTCTTATCAAAGATTATATCATTTGGCATCACATTGCAATTGATAATGTACTAACTTTAGCTATGAACTATTTGACTTTTTCTCTTATGAAAGTTAAATAAGTAATTTACATGCTGATTTGCTTAAATTTTTTCTTCAAATCAATTTGTTTGGCTTATAAATTAGCATATAATTCAATAATAATCAATATATATTATGATTAAATAACCCATTTACCTTTATTAATCTCTCAAAATCAGATAGGTCTTGTACTAAATAACACAAGGATTATTTTTTTATCATGTTGAGTGGCGTTTGTCACATGCATGAACACATAAAATGTCTAATACTATATGCCAAAGCTATTCAGAAATTTCAAGGCAGCGAACAAACTCATGACATAATTCATCAGATGAAAATTGAGAGGCAAGAACACAGCATCGTTCAGATTGAAAGCCTCACAAGCTCCTCAATCAGAGAATTCAAGTCAGAGTAAGAAGATCCTCCTTCCTCCACAGCCTCCTTCGCCATGCTAGCAAGTTTCTGTGCTCTGTTTCTCATATCCTCTGCTTCTTCTCCTTCCATTATCTCTTTCACTGCCTTCACTATTGCCTCTTTCTCTACATAATCCCCCACCACTGGGACCCATTTCTTCACTCCCACTGGAACTCCAATTCTCAGCACTTCTGTGACTAATTTCTCATTATAAAATTGCTCTGCAAATATAGGCCATGTCACCATTGATACTCCTGCACTCACTCCTTCCAATGTTGAATTCCACCCAGAGTGTGTCACAAACCCACCTATTGATTCATGATCCAGAATCAACACTTGTGGGGCCCATCCTCTGATGACCAGTCCCTTCCCTTCCATTCTCTCCTCAAATCCTTCAGGTAGCCATTCTTGCTCTTGATTTCTATCCTTGCTTTTCCGCACAACCCAGATGAAATTATGTCCAGAAGCTTCTAGACCCATTGCTATTTCTTTGAGCTGAGGTTCAGTGAAGTCTGAACTACTTCCGAAACATACGTAAAGAACAGAGTTGGGTTCCTTGGAGTCAAGCCACTTCAAGCAGTCTTGTGCATCCATGAAAGCTTGTTTTCCTCTGTATGATTTTTCTTTCTTGTCTCTGTTACACAGAGAAGCAGGGCCTATATGCCATGCTTTTCTTCCAAGTGCTTTCTTATAATGATCTGCATATATCCCCTCCAGTTCGTAAAAGCTATTCACAACCACCCCGAAGCAGGTCGCCTCTGATTGCAATGAGGCTTTAAACAATCTCGCCATGAAAGTATCTTCATCGTTCACCATGTAAGGAGGTAAAACCATCCTTGTCATTTGAATTTCGTTTCCTGGCAAACCAGGAATCACAAACGTGTCTGAATCAGACACAACATCCTTATAAGGTTGGTGGATTGCAACAGATTGACCCGCACATAATGGGAAAAACCCAGTCCCATGAAACACAATCCTAGGAATCCCAAATTTGACTGCAGAATCAGTTGCCCACGGGAAGAACCAACCAGCAATGAGGCAATCTGGGTGGTGTTCTTGCAAGAGTTGCTCAAGAGGCTCTTGAAGCATCCTGGTTGCTTTTAGGAAGGCAGGAAACAGAGATGGAGATGACACAGAGTCTGTATTTTCGCAGCTTTCTGGTAAGCCAGCTTCTTTGCAAGGGAATTTGATGGGTATGAGGTTGATGGGAAGGCCAATTCCAAATGTATTGGATTCTTGTAATGATCTGGAAATGAGAGGAAGGTTGAGAGGGGTTGTGATGATGGTGGCTTTGATTCCTCTGCTAGCAAAAAGCTTAGCCATATCAACAGTGGGGATTATGTGGCCATAACCAAGGAAAGGGAAGAAGAATATATGGAGTTTGTGTTTCTGGTTTTCACTAGCCATGTGCTTTTTTCTGGGTTGGCAAAGTTTTGATCTTTTAGAATTCAGGATTATGGGAACTTTTGAAGAAGATGATGGTGAGAAGGAATCATCCAAGTGGAGAGGAAGGAAATTGCATGCAACATATATGGTGAAAAGTAGACGGTGGTCAACTATGTAACTGCAAGGGACATTGATTTGTGTGATTTGGGACCCACTCATTACGGCAATTGATTCAGCTTCCTTTTATGGCTTGGATGAACAGCAAATCAGCAACCTTGATTATCAACTTCCTTTTTTGGGGGTCACCAAGCAAGAGCTTATCTGTTTCACACTGCTTTCTCAAGTTATAGACTGAACCGGTTTTCTCTTACTCATGAAAAATATTTGGGACAATTGCACATAGGTCCTAAGTAAGAGAATTAATTTCAGAGAGGTCCCAATGAGTTGTTAATGACAGATATTAACAACTGCAATAGTCTTGATTAACAAGTGAAAGAGTTGTCAATGGACCTGTCTGAAATTAATTCTCTTACTTGGGACCTATTTGCAATTCTCCCAAAATATTTGGAGGGAGACTTAAGTATATGTATGTCGTCTAAACTCTAAATCGCATTTAGATGAACTAATTTTGATTTTATTAAAAATATTTTATTTGATACATAATATAATTTAGATCGTCCATATGATATTTAGACGGTTCATACATGAATAGTTTTTCATAGGCTAAAATATACTTTTAGTCCTTTATGTTTACAGTAAGTTTTATTTTAGTCCTTTATGTTTGAAAAGTACATTTTTAGTTCTTTATGTTTACACAAAGTTTCATTTTAATCCTTTATGTTTGAAAAGTACACTTTTAGTCCTTTTTTGCTAACACCGTTAGTTCCATTTAACGGAAAATACTGACTCATTAAATCTAAAAGGTGATTTTATAACTAAATGTAGATAAAAGTGACTAATTTTTAAAATATAAGAATGATTATACTAAAAAAAATTAAATTTAAGCATTTTTTATCCACAATTAATTATAAAATTACCTTTCAAATTTGGTGAGTCGGCATTTTCTGTTAAATAAAACTAACGGTGTTAGACAAAAAGGACGAAAAGTGTACTTTTCAAACAAAAAGGACTAAAATGAAACTTGATAAAAACATAAAGGACCAAAAGTATACTTTTCAAACATAAAGGACTAAAATGAAACTTGATGCAAACATAAAGGACCAAAAGTATACTTTAGCCGTTTTTCATATTATTTTTTTATAAGTATAGAAATTGTTTCCTTATAGACTCAGGCCTACTGCGTGATTGTTTCTTAGATCTGAATCAAGTTTATTCTCGTTGGCATTCATGTTTTGTTTTACGTGTATCCAAATGACAAGTTAGTAATCTTGTTTATGTAATTTTATACTCACTCGGCTCTCAAATATAGGATATGTTTTAAAAAATAATTAGTATCACACACACATATATATAAGTCACTTCATAGGTTATTCAAAGAACTCTTTTAAAATATTATCCCTATTTAACTAAACATTTTTCTTCATGTGTTTCACATTGTTACACGTAATTAATTTTTTTGAAATTACATCTCAACCCTTTATTTGTTAGAATAAAAAGGATATGAAAAAATAAAAAGAAAAACAATTTCAATATGAGTGTTAATTCATCAGTACTTCTGGCCAAAAAAGTCCGGCACAAGAAGTTAAATCCTCAGTAGTAAATTCTATTTAGGGCTTGTTTGGATAATGAACAAAACCTAGGTTTTGTTACCAAACCTAGGTTTTAAAACCTAGGTTTGAAATGGTAGCCAAACACTTTTTTCTGATAAACCTAGGTTTGAACTCAAAACCTAGGTTTTAAAACCTAGGTTTTGAGTTCAAAACCTAGGTTTTAAAAAAGGTAACCCAAATACTTGAAAAAAATGTGAAAAGCTATTTTGGATTAGAAACCTAGGTTTTGGCCACCCAAACCTAGGTTTTGAATAAGCTACAATTTTCTCCTTCTGCACAAAGTACGAGGTAAAAAAAAAGCCATCATTACACATGTCATATTGAAATACCTAAAATGCCCTTATTCTCTCTCTTTCCCAACACATTAAACTTATGTCCTTTTTAGTAATTTACACAGAAAAAGTTATTCTCACAACAACCATCCAAACACTCTCATTTTTACAAAAGCTACTTTTTCTAAATATCAGCTTTTTTCCCAGAAGCTATTCTCTAAAAGCTAATCCAAACAGGCAACTACTTTTTTCAGCTTTTACGCGAATTACGAGACAGAAAACACCATCATTACACATGTCATATTGAAATACCTAAAATGCCCTTATTCTCTCTCTTTCCCAACACATTAAACTTATATCCTTTTTAGTAATTTACACATAAAAAAAGCTATTCTCACAACAACCATCCAAACACTCTCATTTATCAAAAGCTATTTTTTCAGCTTTTTCAAAATCAACTTTTTTTTTCAGAAGCTATTTTCTAGAACCTAGGTTTTGGTTACCCAAACATGCCCTTAAGCTTGTACACAAAACTATGATCTTTAAGAAATAAAGTTGATGCATTTTTTTAGGATTTTAATATTTTCTAATTAACAATAAACATGTCTTTTAATAAAAAATTAAATATATTATTACTCATAAAAATATTTACATCCCCTAAAACAAGAGTCTAAATGTCATCACCAACTTCCAACTCTTGCTTAAAAGTTGGAGAGTAATTAAAGAAACAAAACTTTCCTTCTAGCTTTTTGGAAGAGCGCTTAGCTTCTTGTAAAATCATTTTTCTTATTATCTTATCATAATCTTATATCCACTATCGGACAAAAAATCTAAATGGCTTATATCTAATACTTTATTAAACTTTTGTTAAAATCTTTTATGCATTAATTTTTCTTATAATACAAGTGTATACGATACAAATCAAAACTTGACAAGTTGAAATTCTTTGTTTATATCTTAAAAACATTATAATAATATTTTATAAGATATTACATGTGGATCGTTCATTTTTAAACAAATCTAAAAATAAAAGAGTGATTATGAGAATAAAATGATAAAGATGATTATGACAGGATCCTTTTCCACTAAGGGTCATCAAGAATAAGTATTCTCTATGCACATGGTTAAGAAATAATTGTCAAATTTATGAACGAGCAATTTAGCTTTATCCACAATATGCTTTAAAGGATTATTATAGTTACAACCCTTAGTTACAAGTTAATTACTTTTTAGTTTTTTTTTTCTATTAACCTTTCCACTAGCACTGGCACAAGTTGAATCCATTTATGATTCCACTTATCTCACTGACGGTCCCTCAGCCGCTATTTTGTTTCCATGTACTAATCCTTCTACATTAGATTTGTTGTAGGCATACAATGCACAGTTTCTTTTAAGATTCTTGTGCAAATAGGCTCTAAAAAGACTGAAATGAAATTCGCTTTCTGATTTCTTATATGACCATGTCTTCCAAAGCTGCTGCTATACAAATTCAACTATTTTGACTTCCGAGTTATTAGTTATGACTTTATTAATAACATGCTGATTGCCATTTCTATTGTTAACAAATAGAACTGCTCCCAGTGCATCTGATGGCTGATAAATAGTCATAATTCAAAGTATAGTAAAAGAGCCAAAGCATCAAATAAACCTTTATTAGATGCAAAAAAATTTTATCAGAATTATTAGATGCAAATTAAGAGACAACAAACACAACTCTGTTCATTTTGAAAACCCCTCAATCTCTTCGATCAGAGAATTCAAGTCAGAGTAAGAAGATCCTCCTTCCCCCACAGCCTCCCTCGCCATGCTTGCAAGTTTCTTAGCTCTGTTTCTCATATCCTCTGTTTCTTCTCCTTCCATCATCTCTTTCACTGCCCTCACAATTGCCTCTCTCTCTATATAATCCCCCACCACCGGAACCCATTTCTTCACCCCCACTGGAACCCCAATTCCTAGAACTTGTGTCACCAACTTCTCATTGTAAAATTGTTCTGCAGAGACAGGCCATGTCACCAATGGAACTCCTGCAGTTACTCCTTCCAATATTGAATTCCACCCACAATGTGTCACAAACCCACCTACTGATTCGTGATCCAGAATCAACACTTGTGGGGCCCATCCTTTTATTATCAACCCCTTCCCTTCCATTCTCTCCTCAAATCCCTCAGGTAGCCATCCATGAGCTCTATGATCTCCTCCTTCTTCTCCCTTGTCCTTCTTGCTATCCCTCACAACCCACATGAAATTCTGTCCTGAAGCTTCTAGACCCATGGCTATTTCTTTGAGCTGAGGTTCGGTGAAGTCTGATCTACTTCCGAAGCAGATGTAAAGAACTGAGTTGGGTTTCCTGGAATCAAGCCACTTCAAGCAGTCTTGTGCATCCATGGAAGCTTGCTTTCCTCTGTATGATTTTTCTTTCTTGTCTCTGTTACACAAAGAAACAGGGCCTATATGCCATGCTTTTCTTCCAAGTACTTTCATATAATGATCTGCATATATCCTCTCCAGTTCATAGAAGCTATTCACAACCACCCCGAAGCTCGTCATCTCAGATTGCTTTGCATCTTTAAGCAATCTGGAAAGTAAATTATCTTCAGCGTTCATTGTGTAAGAAGGCAAAACCATCCTTGTCATCTGAATCTCAGTTCCTGGCAGATTGGGAATCACAAAGGGATCTGAATCAGACACAACATCCTTGTATGGTTGGTGACGAGTTATAGATTCCCCTGCACATAAAGGGAAAAATCCAGTCCCATGGAAAACAATCCTGGGAATTCCAAATTTGGCTGCCGAATCAGTCGTCCAAGGGAAGAACGAACCAGCAATGAGACAATCTGGGCGATGTTCTTGCATGAGCTGTTCAAGAGGCTCTTGAAGCATCGTGGTTGCTTTGAGGAAGGTAGGAAACTGAGATGGGGATGACATAGCATCAGCATTTTCGCAGCCTTCTGGTAAGCCAAGTTCTTGGCATGGGAATTTGATGGGTATGAGGTTGATGGGAAGGCCAAGATCTGTGGATTCTTTGATTGATCTGGAGATGAGAGAAACGTTGAGAGGGGTGGAGATAATGGTGGCTTTGATGCCTCTGTTAGCGAAAATCTTTGCCATATCAACGGTAGGGATGATGTGGCCATGAGCAAGGAAAGGGAAGAAGAATATGTGGCGTTTGTGTTTGGGGATTTCACTGGCCATTGTTTTTTCTAGGTTAACAAGTTTTGATATTTTTTTCCACACTGATAATGGTGGTGGAAGTTCTGCAGAAGAAGATGATGGCGAAGAAAATTTTATATATAATAGTGGGACAATTGATTCAGATTAAACCTACTCACTGTCCACCAATTTGCCATTCACTTATCACGTGTTGGACTATTTTTTTGGGGAAATTAAATGACATTATAAAAAATGGACAATGTTTTTAGAATATTAGTTAAGGGTCTCATTCAGTCATTCTTTTGGTGACAATGTATACGTAGGAGTAGATATTTAATCAAAATGCTTCTTGCCTTCTGGTTCTGGGTACCATTGATCCGATCATGTGGCTCTCCTTGCGTCACGTGCCTCCACATACTCCGGTCTCCAATGAACACATTCAATGCACAAAATGAAAAGTATTTTCACATTGTTTTAGTTATGGAAAGCATCTATATCTATAAATCTATAAATATAATAATGCAAACGCACACACAAAGGTGATCATACATGTATCTAAGCAAGTTCAAATTTTCAAAATTAAGAGTATTATAATCTGACGATTTTTTTATTTAAAAAAACGACATTAAAAAAATAAGATGCAGTTTTAGTAAAATGACAGGATAAAGCAGAGGTTATATATAAAATTGAAAATAGGTGCAGGGACAATTTGACACCCAACAATTCATCCATATGAAAATTCAATTGTTTAACATATTTGCACTATCTAAATCTAATTTAAGCGGTTTAAATTTGATTTTTTTAAAAAAATAATTATTTCTTTTTATTTTGATAGCTAATAATCTAAAATCAAATCTATCTCATTCAAATTAAATCTAAGTGGTTTAGATATGCTTGAATCTCCCTATTCCTCTTTTTTAAAATAAGAAATTCAATTACTTAATTCATCAAGAGCATTATACCCATATATTTCCATGGTGATGAGCGTACTAACCACTAGTGACACTTTCCAATTGGAGTTGTAACCTTTGGTCATTTTATTCATTTTGTTTTGTTCTTCCAAAAATGTGAGTGGGACGCTAAAGCTCATAGGATCAATACCTTCTTTTGAACTTAAATGGATGCTTATATATTTGAAAAACCCTACTTTTGTTATTCGTTTGTAGTGTGTGGATCAAGCATATATTTATATATCTCTTCTATCTATAATATAATTAAGTAACATTCAAAAGCATTTTTTCCACAATATAAAATCACTTTGAAAGCAATAATGCTTATAAGTCAATTTTCCCCTGATAATAAATGTATAAATGTGGTCTCTTTTATTTTTCTCTCTATTTCAAAACATCATTTGACATCGAGTAAATTTGAAATTATTTTCAATTTAAGAAATATATAATGAATTAACCATCATTTCTTGATTCAAATGAATTAGTTGAAGTGACTTAGATATCATACCTCAGTAGCCTCTCTAATGTTAGCGATCTCTCTTTGTTTTAAGTCAGCAGGTTTTCTTATCTAGTTCCATGCACCTCAACTAATCAAAGTTCAACTATTTTGTCTTTATAATATTACATATTAACATCTAAGAAAAATATTATTTTCACCAACTTGTTCCACATACATGCCCTCTCTTTTTTCCTTTCATCGCCCCTGTTTTGTCTTACCCTTTATTCAGTGTGTTTGGCTGGCCTACTTCTTCTGGGAAAAAAATGATTTATTTTTTACCAAAAGGACTTATTTTTGTTGTTTGGGTGGGCTACTTTTTTTTTTTTGTCTGAAGGTGGGCTACTTAATATAAGGACTTATGGGCTTAGAATGACTTATTTTTATAAGTCACTCATATCAACTTCTTGAGCACTCAAAATGACTTATTACTGTTCACCCCTCTCTCCTCTCTCTGATCCGTGTGGGCCCCACGTTGCTTGCCCTCTTTTTTTGTTTTTTTTTTGCCAACGCCTCTTCTTCGTTCATATATATATTGATTAAATTCGTTCATATATGATTGATCTGCCATGTAAAAATTTAAAAAAAAAATTGATATACATATATATTATATTATATTATATTATATTATATATATGTACACTGGCAAAATATATATATGTAGAAAGCATATGATCCAATAATTATATGTATTATTATTTAGCTAAAAAACTTTATGTTTGTATGATTTAATTCATATGACTTTTTATCCATTACATATATTTATTTAAATTTCCATTTTATTATGTTTGCAAATAATTTTAATTAAATTTCCATTTTATTTTGTTTGCAAATAATTGTAATAAAATTTCCATTTTATTTTTTTAAGGTAATTTTAATTTTTCACTCAAAATCATCATAACTCAAAAATTTAATGGATAATCTTAATTTAGTTCTATTATTCTGATCATTTTTATCTTAAACTTACTTTTCAAGAAGTCCATCCAAACATGTTTAAAAGTTCAATTGACTTATAAATCATTTTTTTAACAGCCCATCCAAACATAAAAGTCACTTTCAGTTTGACTTATTGACTTATTTTCAGTTTGACTTATATATAAGTCACTTTTCCAGAAGTTGATCCAAACACACCCATTATGCTACTCACCTTCTCGCTAATTATATATCTGGGTAGTAGACCCAAGCTAGGTTTCATAGCATTCCCCAACCCCTTACTTATGCTCTATCATGGTTTTTATCGCCTGATGCTTATATTTTACTTGGTAAATAGCAACCATAAAATGGGTAGTGTCATAGTTGCCTTCTTTTTCCATAGGCCACTCTTGTTAGTTTTTGTATCGGTTTTTTCTACTCCGTTTCTTTGTTCCTATTCTAGGTCTCAGTTATTTGCTTCCTTTGCTTTGATTCATTTTCAGACTTATGGCATCTATGACTTTCGAGCTTTGACATGGGTGCGTTATACTAGACTTCGCTGATGTAGACATCATGAATCTTGAGGTTTTCTCGAAGATTCGGGTGACGTTTCTCTTTGGATCAACCAAACTTTATTTACATGTCAGATTTTACATCTTCATCTTTGGTTCATACACAGCTTTGTATGGGGTGGCTGATTGGGATGTTCTTAGGCTTTGGTTCAAGATTTAAAAGCTACTATACAATGGAGTCTGCAAATAGATATTGTTGTTTTATATTATGTATTGTATTTTCTTTTATTTTTTGTTATCTTTGTAGTTGCTTTGGGTCTCCCAACTAGGAAGTAATAAATGGAAGCCTTTTTCTTACAACATTTTATCTAGCTTTAATAAATTTAGCTTTATATACATAAACATATGTGTGTGTTTATGTATATAGATAATAGTCTTAGGGACACTGTTTGCCTCCCTCATCCTCATTTTTCTCGTGTTATGCTTTTCTTGTGTCGTGAAACATCAACTTAGGGTGTGTTTGGATTGTCGTTGGAGAAGTGACTTCTTTTAGAATGACTTTTTCAGAAATGACTTTTGGATAAAAGTCATTTGTGTGAAGTGATTTATGTTTGGATTTGTGATGATAGAAGTGACTTTTTTTCAATCTGATTTTTAGAAACATGTTTGGATGATTATATTGAAAAGCACGTTTAGATGAAACATTACTAAAAAAGGCATCATTATCATTAAATAATACATATCTAATATGCATATATTCTTATTAAATGCTTAGTTTTTCCCTTATTTTCAGAAAAATAATTTTAAAAAATAATATTTTTAGGTTAAAGGAATATATTGTGGGAAAAAATAGTTAGAAATTGTTATGGTAAATTTTTGGAGATAAAAAGAAAATTTTAAATTAAAAGAAATTATCTTATTTGAGAATTTTAGGAGTCTAACAGTCTAATTTTCCTACCTACTTTATCAAATAATACATAACAAAAGGCGTGGGACCCACTAGAAGTTAGAAGTCAGAAGCCAAAAGTCACTTTTTTTTGCTTCTGACTTTTTACGTTGCAGAAGTCATTTTGAACCAAAAGTCATTTTCAAAATAAGTGAGGCCAAACATAATTTTTTTTCTCAGAATGACTTCTCATTTTGGGATCCACTTCTTGCCTCCAGAAGTAAGATCCAAACATGCCCTTAGCCTTTCAATAAGCCTTTGCCAACATCAAACGTGTATTTGATCACTCTCTCTTTATTCTTCTTACTTTTATGGGCCAAACAGATCTTCTTCATTACTTAAATAAAAAATAACGATGAGTTATTAAGGTACTACTATTAAATAATTATTTTGGTAGATTATGTTCCGCTACCCAAAGGGCTTTAGTGGTGTGATCGGATTATTAACGGAATTAATTATAATGTTAAAAAATTATTTCATATTTCAAAATATAAATAAACCAGACTTTCAACTGTACAATTATTTTGCTGTATTAACAATTATGTAGTTCTTTTCCGTTAAGCTCATCAAGATCAAGATTAAAGAAAATTCATGAAACAAGTTACCCGAAAAAAAAAAAAAACAATTAAGTAATGGTGAAGGTGCAAAAATACCCATATAATTTAGTCTAAGGTGCACCCAATACCGTGAAGCTTTTTTTGGACAAAAAGTGCCCATGTAGTTACCAAAATGGGTCAAAAGTGCCAATGCCATCAATATATACTAACGGCATTAATTTTTTCAAAGTTAGGGAAAATAAAAGGTGCAAAAATACCCATGAAGTTTGGTCTGAAGTACACCCAACACCATGAATTTTTTTTATTCAAAAGTGCCGACGTAGTTACCAAAATGGTCCCTCAATACCTATGCCGTTATTTTACACGTTAGGCAACAAAAATACACAAGAGAGGGTGAATTTAATATTTCAATAAAATTATTTTCAAAACTGTAAGTTCAAATCAATTTTAAAAAACAGATAAGAAAGAAACAAAGTATTGAAATCTTAGGCAAATACTTACAGATTAAATAGAGTATATGATAAACACTTAACCTCATAGAAATTTAGAGAAACATAGTATGAAGATTCGAAGTCATAGGCAAATACTTGTAGCTCAAATTTTTCTTTGTAATTTCATGCTTCAATCTTCCTTCATTAACGGATATATATAGGCATTTGAGAATGCAAACGAACATTGCGCAAAATTTGTCTAAGATTTCAATACTCTATTTCTATCCTATCTGCTTTTTAAAATTGCTTTTGAACTTACAGTTTTGAAAAATATTTTATTTAAATACAAAATTCACACATATCTATGTTTCTCCTGCCTAACATATGTAAAGTAATGGCATAGGCACTGAAAGAACCATTTTGGTAACTATGTGAACATTTATAGGAGAAAAAAAACTTAATTTCATTACTGTATATTGACAGTATGGGTACATTTGACCCAATTTGGTAACTACATGAGCACTTTTGGGTCAAAAAAGACTTCACGGTGTTAGCTGCACTTTGGACCAAACTACATGGGCATTCCCATTAAGTAAATGCCATGACATTAAACTTTCTTTTGCTTTGTGAATAAGCCCAACTCCTTTCTTAAAATTTAATGAAAAAAAAAGTTGTGGTATGTATAAGTATGGATTTGACTTTTCATATATATTTTAATCATTCATTATTTTAAACAAATGTTGTCAATGGCATCAACGATGAAACAATATATCACAAGTTTGAATTTTGATAAACATATTTGTTTGAAAAGGCGAGAACATTTTTTTCATTGCTCACGGTATCTCCCAACCCGGTATGTCAAGGATTAATCCAACACGAATTTAAGCTCCTTTTAAGGGTCTGTCACTGGCCAATGGGTTGCTACATACACAAGGCGGGAATCAACCAATCCAAGTTGGTTAAAGAAGAAAACATTTTACCTCTTTAAGTCGTAAAAAAGAATTGCACCATTGACCAAATTAAATGAATAACGGATGTTCTAAATCAAGGAAGACATTTAAACGTTTAACCCAAAAAATCCAATTAAAAAATGATATTGTAATATTTTAATTTTCCAAGAGTTCATGCAATATATGGCTGGTAATTTATTCATTCACATACTCACTGCATTTATTTGATCCCAGGCATTTAAAAAAAGAAAAAAGAAAAAAAATCGCCAAGGTGATTATTTTATTTTTCCCATTTTTGTCATAGATATTATTTATTTATTTCATTCATCCACATGCTAAAATCAGAGTTCCTTTCAAAATAAGAAAATAAATTAAATGAAAGTGATTAAAAAGTGAAAACTGCCAATAGCTCATTAAAGAGGGCTTACTCAGATTCTCTTTCTCTCTCTCTCTCATAAAAAACAACAAAGACGAACCAGAATTGCCAGAATCAAAGATGAGGATGGCCAAGAATAACACCAAACTCATCCTCCTCCATTCTTTATTTCACAAATACACCTCCCCTCACAGTCACACCACTCACCCCTTTTGCCTTCTATTCTTCCTCACTCTCCTCACTTTCTTACTCCTCACTCTCACCCTCCTTACCACCACCACCACCGTCTCCTCCGCCGCCCCACCACTCCCCACCACCATCACCAACGCCCTTATTCACTACGCTGCCGCCTCCTCCACCAACATCACCACCGGAAATCGCCCATTGTCCGCCGCCGAAATCTCCTCCGTCGCCGCCACTCTGTTCCAAGTCCCAAATCCCAATTTCCTCGTCTTCGGCCTCAACCATGAATCCCTCCTCTGGTTTGCTCTGAACCCACATGGCCGTACCGTGTTGATAGACGAGAACGAGTACCAAATCTCCGAGTTCGAGAAATCCAATGTCGGAGTTGAAGCTTACGATGTTCAGTTCACCACCAAAGTGAGGGATTACCGGAAGCTTCTTTTGCAGGCGAGAATGGAGGTTAATGGAAATTGTAGGCCTGTTCAGAATCTTTTGTTCTCGGAATGTAGGCTTGGGATTAATGATTTGCCCAATCATTTGTATGACATCCCTTGGGATTTGATTTTGGTGGATGGGCCACGTGGGTATTCGCCGTCGTCTCCTGGGAGGATGTCGGCGATTTTCACGGCGGCTGTGCTTGGTCGGAGTAAGGAATCTGGGGATGGAAAGAGGGATACTCATGTTTTTGTTCATGATTTGAATAGAGAGGTGGAGAGGATTTTTAGTGATGAGTTTTTGTGCAGGGAGAATTTGATGGACAGTGTGGGTTCTTTGGGGCATTTTGTGGTGAGAAGTGAAAGAGAGAATGAGGCTATTTCTGAATTTTGTGCAAGTCCCAGATCTGCATTGTCATCATCTTCGTGAGAGGAAGAGGAAGAAGAGGAACAATTAAAGAATTAGAGAAAGTCTGAAGATCATGGGACCTGCAAAATTTACTTTTTTTTTTCTTTCCTTTTTTAGGTCTTTGCTTTTTGATTAAGTTAAGGAGTAGAAAGAATTGTAATTAAATGAAAAGTGTTGAGTTAGAGCAATGAAGGAAGAAGAATGAAGCAATGGAATTGTAGGTGTTTTTTTTTTCCCCCTTTCTGTGTAACTCTGGGGTGTGGGAACGCGTGAGAGAATTAAATCCTGGCCCTGAATTTCATTGTCTCTGTTTCCTCTCATTTATTTGCAGAGTACTACCGGTAAATAGGAGTAGTAATAGTCATATTCAATTTTTTTTTTTTTTTTTGACCTTTTTTCCCCTGTACCCTCTGTTTCCTTAACAAGGGAAAGAAGCAGAGTAACCGATAACGGCTTTGGGGAGTTAGAATTTTACAGTTACCAACTTACCATAATAAAGGATCATGGTCAAAAGACAGATACTGTCTTTCTCTCCTAGAATGATCCTAGAATGACAAAGGGGGAGACCCATTCATGGTATGAAATCTAAAAAGTTAATGATTATACTATCAATAATCATAGTTTGGAAATGATATTAATAATATTTTAAAATAATGTTAGTACTCCCTCCTCCCCTAGATATAAGCTTCACTTTTGTGAATAGGTGTATTTTAAAATATAAGTTTCACTTTATGTTTGTTTCAGCATTTATTGTGTTTTTTCCAGTTTTGCCCATTTGTTTATCTTTTTCCCATACATTCTCTTTCATATTTATTACCTCTTATTTGTCATATTCTCTCTCATTATCTCCTCTTCACACATTCTCTTTCATCTTTAATAATAAGGGTATAATAGGAAAACAAATTTCACTTCTGACATAATTATTGCTTCAACTAATTTTTTTAGTTTTCTTGATAAACACAAAGTAGTTATCTTTTAAGTTGGGACCACCACATTCTATAGGTCAATTGACACCAAACACCTTATTTTAAAGTTTTTAAGTGTGAGATTATGAGTTGAACATTCTGTCAAATTGTCAATAGTATAATTCATGTATGAATTAAGTTAAAAAATAATTTTTTAAAAAGTTTAAAAATAACACCTCAATATGATTATAGAGTGAAAATAATAAGGTGTATACAAAACAGTGAAAACAATTAAAAATTTAAAAAGGAATGGATAGAAAGAGAAAAGAGGGAAATAAGTCATATTTGGATTCCCCTAATTGAGCGATATTAAATCAGTTAAAAAAAATTGAGCGATATTAATCGTGATTTAATGGTATATCTAAGTCAAGGGGAAAAGGATATATGCATCACAAGAAAAAGGATAAGAAGTTGAATTATGGATGGGAAGACAAAAGCGTAATTTACGGTGAAAAGAAGAGAAAGAGGGAAGGAGGCAGAATCTATGCCTCAATCTAAGCTCGGGTACATTTTGTTTCTCCAATTCCGACCACAAAATCAAACAAAGTTGCTTCAAAATGGAATTGTATAATTTGTTGGCATGTTTTTCAATCTTCAAATGCATGATCCCACACTCTTTGAGACTTTGGTCTCCAAATAAGATCTGATTAGGACAGTTCTGGTCTCCTTAATAACAGGAAGGTCGGATTGGGTTGTGCGCCTACTTTATTGTATTAGGCTATTGGCTACTATTGCTCCACCTTCTTCTACCTTGTTCGGGTTGGCTTATCTAGGTAAAAATTAATACCACATAATTATTAAATATACTTATTAAATACTGGTAGGTTATGAACATATTTTTTGGAAGTGATTTTTGCATTGTACAAAATTTGTAGTGTGAAAGAAATTGTTTTTGTCTTACGTGAAAGCTAATATTTTAGACTATCAAATCAGAATAAAATCTTCACGTTAAATCTGAACTTTTTATTGTGATCGTCTTACACCCAAAAAAAAAAAAAAATCTCAAAATGGTTTATAATACTGACTCATTTAGGTAATTTATTCCAAATGTGGACTCACATCCCCACCTTGAGGCTGAGTGTTATAATTACTCTGCTACGGGTAAAGTGTATTTCACCACGGAGCCAAGTCATCAACAATGTGAATTGCCTGAAAGTCTGAAACCTTGGCAAAATATTTTGAACCAAATCGTCACATAAATTTTTTTTTCTTGTCGCATGTTCTTTGAGAAAAAGGATTTTGTTTAATTGGCATAGTGTTTGTATTTGCTTAGATCAACCTTGTATGAAATAATCGTGTGAAAGAAACTTTGTATAAAAATGTATAAATAGATTTAGTTTTTGCGGTTGAAATTATAGTCAATTCAAGGAATTATTCCCTCAAACTATGGACAACTTTTATCAGAATCCTTATGTTGGGCCCCGATTTGCCTAAGAGGCCCATACAAGGGGCGCCAGGCCCAGTGAGCCCAGGGCACACCAACCCAAAGTCCATAGACGTTGCTTGTCAGAATTCAAATTCAAAACTGATTGACTTGGCACGACGCCGTGACCCGGACGACACGGAGGCAGTTGCTAACAAACCTAAATTGTCGCCCTCAACGTCCACTATCCCTCAAATGTCGCCGATATTTTCGGGGACGACCGAGGTCCCTGGGCAGCTTATTATGGGCTGGAGTAGCAACAGAAGAGGACACGAGCTCAGAGGAAGAACACTGATTACTCAGAACACTCTCTAGGCTCATTCTACTGCAAACTTTAGTTGTTTTAGCTCACTGTATTCAATTTAATTCAGAAACTTTTGTATCCACCGTTGCCGGTGACCCAGATTATCAATAAAATCTCCTATTTTGCTCTTAAATAGTTTGTCCCAAATTTTAGCATCAACACCTTATATATGCTAAACATCGATCAATATGTATCAGCAACAAATCATTGTTACAATGTTGGTGAAAATGATTATGGTTCATCGAATTCGATGCACATTATTCAAGTATAAAATCAAGTTATTATACGATGGAATCAAGCCTTGGGGACCAGTACAAATGAAGAGGGAGAATCCCCACCAAATGCTAAAATTAGGCGGTTATACCCTGTAATGTTACCACAAGTAGTAGCATTTGGGCAAAACATAAATTTATAGCCAAAAAACTCGTTAGTTTTCTGAATCTTGAAGGAGCCATTTAGAATCTCACTCCCTGGATGGTCCTTCTCAGCACTCCCAAGACCCAAAGACCAAAAATCTTCGCCCCTCTGTTTAACAATCATCCACTTTGATGATTCAGCACACTCAATCTTTCTTTCAAATGAAACCTCAACGGGTTCGTTTTCAAATATGACGCCATTTTTCCCGGTGGTCGGCGATATTCTCACGAGTTCGCCGTGGCTGGCTTGATCAAGGACGACACTAAGTGGACATGTCATGTTCGAGGTCTTGCCAGGTGCATATTCGCCTCCATCAGGCGGCTGATATGGTAGCATCATTTTGTATTCGGCTCCTGCCACCACACTATGACCTTTAACGTCAGCCACTGGTTTATCTACATCTTCGCATAATGCTACTTTTGTCATCAGGGCATACAAAAGCAAGAGGTATGAGGCTAACTGTCTAAGTATTGCAGTACTATTCATTGATTCTGATGATGGAGCACTTTAACCTTCAATCTTGGCTTTTGGTTGTTTTGTTATGTAAATATGTGATGTGAGGTGAGGGGATCCTTCATTTATAGGCGGTTTTTCTTTTCTTTTCAGTAAGGCGTTAACGCCCACCCAAAAACTCATATAATCGTAAAATATGGGTCAGGTTTTTCTATCAACAATTAATAATTACATGTGTTATTAATAGGGAAAATCACAACTAGGTTCTTGATAAAGGAATTAATCACAACTAGATCTCAAACAATCATCAAATTAAATTACATATATTGAAGTCCTAAGGGACCTGGGTGATATTAAATGACTTATCATCGAGTTATCAATAACAGCTCCTTGAGTTATCAATGACAAGCCATTTAATATAACCTAAGTCCCTTTAGAACTTTAATGTAATTTGATGATTGTTTAGGATCTGGTTATGATTTTCCCTTATTAATACTTGTCAAGTTTCAATCAGCATTAATTATATTTTAATATAATCAATCATTGATGTTATAGTAATGATAAACTAGCAAATCATATTTCTAATTTTGAAATACCATTATTAGTCATTATGATGCTATCAATTGGAGTATTAATTCAAATTTTAAAATATAAAATAGTAATCCATTATGAGATGTTATCAATTGGAGTATTAATAGGCCAACAAATCATATTTCAAATTTTAAAATACAATAAGTCATTATAAGATGTTATTAATTTGAATATTAATATAACGTCCAGTGCATGAGAAAACATTTCAAATGAGTGAAACAGATTAATCTGCAACCATTAATATCTTTAACCCCTTCTTAAATTCTATTATGGGTATTACTTATTAGAGCGTACTGGCCAAACGTTTTACAATCAATTGATTACCATAATCGATGGCAAAAAAAAAAAAAAGATTACCATAATCACAATGCTTTCACTACTTGGTAAGAAATTAAACGCCGGGTGCACAATCTTGAGATATACTATCTTTTCGGCAAGAAAACAAAGTACAAGTCATTTTAACAAATTGTTCAGATTTTATTAAATATCCTTCATTTTAAGCCATTTTTTTTTACCAAAGATTAATTAGAGGTCCAAGAAACAAACATAATTAACATGAGGTCCCACGTAACTCTTTTTTTTTTTTTGATGAATGCTTGAACCATTTTTGGCATTCGATTGCACCACCGTCCAGGTATCCGGCGTTAACCTGAAGGCCAACGCCGGATTTACCAGCATGGGCCCTCGACAACCGACTAGTCCTGGCGCCCCCAATCGAATAGGCCCGAAAGGTACGCCCACCTTTGGTGGGACCCCAGGGGAGAGAGCTCCCAACGGATATACATTACAATCTCCTTACTTGGGATCGAACCCAGGTAAGGAGGATTGTGGCGCAGTTGCCTACCCAACTGCGCCAACCCCCGTTGGTCCCACGTAACTTTATGATACCTCATCTTAATTATGTTTCTTCTTTGGACCACTAATTAATTTTTTTTCTTTTTTTAAACAAGGCGTTATTTCAAGTGCAAATTGTTATAGGTTTCATATAAGGACTTAATTTAGATGAGGTTCAAGTCACGTAATTAATTTGAGGTTCTTGCAGGAAAGTTGTGAACGTTAGATCAAGAGTTGTTATCGTCAGATAAAAAAGTTATCCTCTGGTCAAAAGCTGTTTGTGACCAAGAATAACAACTTTTGAATTGATGATAACAACTTAGGGCTGATAATTACAACTTTTAAACTCTTGATTAGTAACAACTTTTAACTTAACGATAACAACTTATAACCAGGTGATAACAATTTTGTGAGACCTGAGATTAATTATGTGATTTCGTGAAACCTAATATTAATTAAGTTCTTTATACAAGACCTCCAGTTAATTTTCCCTTATTTCAAATGTGTGAAACAGAATCTGCAACCATCAATATCTTTATGACCCCTTCTTAAATATACTGGTCCAACGTTTTACCATTTATTGAATACCATAATCACAATGCTTTAATTGCTTTGAAAGGAACTAAACCTCCGTGCACAACCTTGAGATACTCCGCTGATCTAATCTTATTTTATTTTAGCCTTGCCTTGCCTTTGTATCTCAAAAAATAAAAAAAAAATTACTTTTTCAATTTTACTTATATTATAAGTATTTTCTATTAGCTTAATTATATTTATCAGTTGAAAATCTTGCCCCTCAAAAGAAAAAAAGGAGCAAATTGAGATCTTGGATGCCAAAACTAGTATGCTAGACTGCTAGTACTTTAAGTCCTCTAATTGACAAAGTCTAGCTAGTCTAGTACTCCCTTTAGTCCATAATATAAGAGGTAACATGAGAATTTGTTTGGTCTAAATTATAAGAGGTAACATATAAAAGTAAAATCCTAGCAAAATAAAAATGTAAAAGTAAAGTTGACAAATATTTGATTTCCATTTTTTCCGTTACATATTAAATATACATAAAAAGAAAAGAGAGTGAGTGTATAATAAATGATATAAAGGTAAAATTAAAAACCCACATTTATTTTATCCATAATAAATGACTTCATTGTGTTTCTTTGATTTATGTGAAATGGTTGACTACCTTTTATATTGTGGACCGAAGGGAGTATGACATAAGGTTGAAATTATGGATTAAATTGGGCCACACGTTGTCTTGTTCAGCCCAAGGTCCTCTCCACACCAAACCTAGGGCTGATGACTAACCTGGTCCAATCTCATGAATGTACAGCCGTATGATGGTGATGATGTATTCAACCCATTTTCATATTGTAAGTGAATTTGTAATTGGTATAATTCAAGGCCCAATAAGTAAATGGCATGATCAAAGCTTACAAAGCCCTTCTTAATTGCAATCACAGATCCATAACCGAATTCGAGATAAGTTTAATAAGGGAAAGAGACGGAAGGATGACGCAAACCAAACGTAGGATTGAAGTAATTTAGTTGGAGGGATGGAGACTAATAATAAGAGAAGCACTAAGCTTTGTTTATAAAAGCGGACACAAAAGAGAGCATGTGGGATTAGGAATTTGTGATGAGCCTCTAACTCCAACAAACTTTGCACATTCCACAGCCACTACTACGCATTACCAATTAAAAGCATTGCCATCTGAACTGACATTGCTCATTACAAGTCACTTAACTAAGTGCTGTTTTCCCCCAAGATTTTTAACCTGGCACAGTGTTTGAATCTTCTTGTACCTACCCACGCTTAGAGATGAAAATATAGAGGGGGAATTAACACGTTAACGTTCTAAAAGTCTCGAGTTATGAATATGTCATGACCTATTATCATTTTTCACACCCAATTTTTTCATTTTATAATCCTCATTTGTTGGGGAGATTTTTAGTAATTACATTTTTTATGTGAGAGTGTACAGTAATTTCCCGAATATAAACTGATGGAGTCCGATTGATTAAGAAAAACCACTCATCTCTTCAAAATATTGTCCCCTTCATTTCCTTAATGCTATATGCTGAATGAATATGCGTGTGTTGCAGTTAACCCTCACCTGATAAGTGAAGGGATTGCGCAAAAAATAGCTTAATTAAATGCTCATGCTATCATTTATTCAATACTGATCGCAATTATACATCTCTTCTCTCGTACATAGAACTTGAATAATTACATCTGACTACTTGCTTTATATTTTGGGAAAAAGACAAAAAAATTCCTTCCAATTTACAAAATCCCAATAACAACTTCATGATAGGTATTAACAACCATTAACGACTTAAAATTCCTTATTTGGGATTTTGCAAATTGGAAGGAATTTTTTTTGTTTTTTTTCCTTACATTTTTAAGGCAAAAAAGTGGTAATTAAGTACTTGAAATTCGGTGATAGTGCTAATTAGCCAGAATTCAAATACCATATTATATAGAAAAAATCATAACCAGGTCTCAAATAAAAGAATTATTCATAAGTAGGTCCCATGTAAGTGAAAGGTCACTGTTGACAATTCAAAGAACTGCATTGATAACTCACCGGATCTGGTTGTGATTAATTCTCTTATTTAGGAACTGGTTGTGATTTTCCATATTATTTAAATATCTAACCCCAAAAAAAGTTACTTGAATGTTGAATAAGATATTGCATAGTATATAAAATCCTTTTAATTTCTCTTATAATATATGCTACGTGGGTTCATGATCAATGCTTGAACTTTTTCAATGTTGCTGAAGTTACATTTATACCCTCTTCACATTTCTGGTTCTTGAAAGAGCAGAGTAAGACAGTAAATGCCTGTTAGCAACCCTAGTATGCTTCCATGGAGAAACCTTACAAGGTAAGAAATTAAACGACGTGGGATTAAAACAAGACCTAGGGTGCATGTAGAACCTTAAGCACTCTTCAATGGGTCTCTGATTAGAAATCCCATATCCATAAATACAGTTCTTCCTCACATCAAGTACTCCTCTTTTTATGAGCTTTCTGCACAATGGTCCTACTCTTTTGAAGTAATTATCCGATAAGGACAGGTTCACTATATTCCCCAACGCACACACCACCTCCGGGATCTGTCCATACAACAAGTTTCCGGCGAGGTTCAGTTGCTCCACCGCCTCCAAACACCCCAGCGAGCACGGCAATGGCCCCATCAAGCGGTTGTAGCCGGCGTCCAGGAGTCTCAGCTTTCTTAAAAACCCTATTTCGTAAGGAAGACACCCTGCATTTTGTTGTATATATGGTTTATTTATTACTCATTCGATCTGAATGTATTTATCTGATTAAAAAAATTTAAAAAAAGTTAAGTAAATTACCTTCTCCAGTCTTAAATATAGAATGTATTTACATACGTTAAGAATGTAAGTTAAATTATTTAACAGAAAATAATTTTTCTAAAACATCCTGATCATCTTTCTTAAATCACTCACTATACTTCTTCATTGATTATGGATTAAGAGAAACGGGTAAATTTGAAAAACAATTGCTAAAAATTAGAAATATATTATATACTCCCTCCGTCCCTTATTATAAGAGCAATTTGAATTATTTGGTCTCTTATTATAAGTGCCTACATTCGGATGGTTGGAACATTTAATGACTTTTTGCCCATTTTGTTCCTCATCATTCTTAAATATTTCATGTTAATTGTTACCATTATTACTCTGCATTTCTCTCTCTTATACACTCTCAATTATTTTCTTAATATGTGTAATTTTGCCTTCTTAGCTCTTATAATGAGGGACGGAGGGAGTATCTAGTATCAAGATCAACTCCCAAATAAGTTCTATATTGATGATCAGAGTACTTGATTATAATGTATGTGTAATTATATTTCTAAAATACTTTTGTGTATCAATATATTATAGTATTAGTTTATGTTGGAAAATAATAAGAAATACAAAAAAAAAAAAAAAAGTCACGCATTTAAGGAAAAAAAATTACCTTCCAAACTATTTCCTACCGTTTAGGGACAAGAGGAGTATTTCTTCCACATTCCATTAATGAATACATTTAATCCGATGGCCAATTGAAAAGAATAAAGTATATGTTTATGTGTACCTGTTAACTGGTTGTTGAGGAATAAGATCTCCAGCAAAGTTTCGGAGGCTCTTCCAATGCTCGATGGAATTGGTCCGGTGAATTTGTTATTAGCCAAAGTAAGATACAGCACCTTCGTGTCTCCCAAGTCACTGGGAAGCCTCTGCATGAAATTATTGTCATTGAGAAAAAACACATCCAGCTGCCTCTCCATGAATATCTCCGGCGGAACCTTACCGGAGAAGAAATTGAACCGAATATCCAAGAAAGTAAGGTCCTGCAACTCCATAACTGCCAAAGGAAACGACCCAGATAGCAAATTATTACTCACATCAAGCTCATAAAGAAACTTCAACTTTGATATCGTTGGTGGTATTGTCCCTGAGAAGTTGTTGGAGTTGGCATGGAAGATAGCCAAATCCGGCAGGTTATCGATGAACCCCTCGAGGCTTGGGGCTGCCAGCTGGAAGCCGTTTAAGTCGATGGAGGCGACGGTTATGGCGGTTAGGTTGTCGGGAGGGTTGCCACAGTAGAAGCCTGTGTAGTTGCAAATGTTGGGGCCAACCCATGTTTTGGTCACACCTAATGGGTCCGAGGTTATTGTGTTCTTGAAGGTTTGGATGATTGGGAAGACCAAGGCTATTCTTTGGTCTATGAAGTTTAAGATTTCTGGGATTAATGATGGTGGAGATTCTTGGATGATTTCAGGGTTTACTGTGACGAAGAAACATAATAGCATAGTTGTGAGGAAGAAGATGGTCATTGTGAAATAAGACGAGTGCATGTGTGTTTCCATTTTCTGTTGTGATGGGGATTTGAGATTTCTTATTGAAAATTTTATATATATGCTGGTGAAGGTTATGTTTAATTTATTAATTGCACCCGATGAAGTTTTATAAGGTCGGCACACTTAATAATTAACTCGGAAATCAGAATAGTGTTTGAATATAATTGCATAATAAATACATATATACATGTGTGTGTTTGTATAAAGCAAACCATATTAGACTCACGTGGCATAATAATATATACGTTTACGTATTACATTGCTGGGTTGTTAGGTAAGGAAGGTGGATTTAATTTAGACCGAAAATGTCGACTTTAAACACATAAATAATGATAAAGTTTCGTACTGTACTGTTAGTGTATAGTGTGTATCATTTATCATGTTTTTTAGCAAAGTGTATCATTTATCATGTTGGTTGTTACATATATTTACGAGTTTTTTTATAATGGTGAGTATTAGTTAATGATTCCGATAGATGGAAAGAATGTAATGATGTGAGGAAGCAGATTTAAGCGAACGAAAGCGGAAAAGAAGAAGAAGTGCGCACGCACGCACCCTAACCCCACGTAAGTTCGAGTGGAAGATATAAATGGCCTTTTGAACCATGAACCCCACTCAACTAAGCACTTCCAAAGTGATAATGTGAATTCGTTCAATTTGTAGTGATTTCAACTTGAACCAAAATGACGATAAAGGACTCATGAATTAAATTAAAGGAAGCCAGTATAAATTTAGAACCTAGTGGTAAAAAAGCTCCTATCTAATTGGAAAACACGAATTCGGTCTTATTTGTAACATGAAATCATCAGTTTCTACTTCTACCATTAAAAATAAATAAATAAATAAATGGCACTCAAATGCTTCAATAATGCATTCCAGTAACACAATGAGTCTAACTGTCTAACCCAACTCAAAAGCCATGAATTAAAAAACCAGCTGAGTAACCAAGGGGATTGTGATAATGTTGCACTTCTCTGATCTATTTAAGAGGAAGATAAAGAAATATTTTGAACATCTTATTTATAGGCTATATCATTAATTTTTTTACATAAATATAAAATTTTACTGTACATTTATCCTTGTACAAACTTTGTAATATTCTTGGTTCAGTTTACATCATATATTAAAAGTGATGTATAAATATGAGAATATATTAGATTATATTTTATTCCTTTGAAGTTCATATAAATATATTTTTATGCACCCCCTCGGTTCCTAAATATATGAATTATTTTGAGGAGATGCGCACTTGTTCCTAAATATAAAATCTCTTTTCAATTTTCCTCAACTTTTGTCCAAATTATTCCTATTAATGCTCCTCAATAATAAACAAGTAAGAGAGTGATGGTGGGAATAAATGTAGATAGTTAGGGTACTTTAATAATTTCGTGTGATTCTAACTAACTCGACCAACTTCCTTAATTTAATTAAATTAGATAATTATGTCTTATATTTATAAATGGAATGAGTAGTACCTTTCGTGGGATTTCGGGCCTCCAATGAATGTGCCGTTGTGTATTCGTGTACTTGGGGGTAAGAGTGGAAATAGGCCTGGCCTGGTCATAAATAGGCCTGACCTATTGTGGAGTTGATTGGCCTGAACCTGGCCTGAAGCCTGTAATAGACCCCCTTTTTTAGGCCTGAGCCTGGTCTGTTTACAGACAAGGCCTGCCTGAAGCCTATTAAAAGGCCTGTTATGATAAACAATAATATGATACACATTAATAATGCAAGAGCACAAATCCAATGTAAAAGCAACAATATTCTAAAAAAACAAAGGAAATACAAAGCAATAAAACTAATAGTCTAATACAACCAACAAGAGAAAGGGAAACATTCAGAGTCAACGAAGAGTGAGAACACGTAGATGAGAATGGAGGCACCGCTGAGAGAGAGTAAAAAAAACCTAGATACATACATATGTAATTTTATTTCAAATTAAGGGCACAAATATAATGTTACTACAATATTTTTTTAAAAAAATATAACATGCATAGGCCGGCCTGTTAGTCCTAATAGGCTTTCTTAAAATGCTTGGGCCTGGCCTGTTTCCACCCCTACTTGGGGGAATCCTTATTATTTGACCGAACAAAAAAGTACAGGACCAGACAACCTAGCGGACATGATACAAAAAGACTAAAAAAATAAAGGAAAATCATGTTTATAATTGGTTCCATTGAATCTTAATTGAATTTTTCTTTTTTACTTTTATTTTATGTTAATTAGTATGTGTCATGAAAAAAATATTTGGTGAACCTAATGGGCCGGGGGAATATGTAGGAGGTGCCATATTCTGTTTATGATCACTATCTATCAGTATCACAAAGCGGAACCACATTATGCGGCATTTTTTCCTTGGAGTTGGTTCACCATTAAATGTGCCATAGAAAATCTGTTATTCTAATTCATGTTTGAATCTTACAAATGGGATTGTGAATTAATGATTGTGATGAGAATTGAGAAGGCAGTTACTCAGTGACTGCTTCATCATTATGTGCCCTACAATTTCAGAGTGAAGTCCTTCTTGGTTTGCACTAATAAGGCTCCTCCCATATTTTTTCACCTGTATAAATAACATCGTCAATAAATATATACTCAAGTCCCGATAAAACTGAAGTATGTTTCTATCCCCCACACAAGTGCGTGTGTGTGTGTGTGTGTTTCTAGCTATATATCTACGCATCATAACTAATTGTTAGCCATAAATAATGCAGATCACTTCAAAGTATAATTTTTCCTAATATAAACTATTTGTTGTTGTGTTTAAGAAAAAACTATTAGTGTACAATTTATCTTGCCTTACTGCCTTACCCAAAATGGGAAAATAAATAAGAAATATTAATACTTTCATAAACAAATGTTGATATTGGGGAAATGGGTTATTGTCGTTTTAACTTTTGAGTACAAAGTGCTGAATTCGAGTATGTGTGAATGCTCTCTTTGAGATAACTACTCTAGTGGATATTGAGAATGTTTGAATTGCTTGATGATTGATTATTCAATAATACTAAAAAAGCTATTGATAAATACTTTAATTGTTTAACAGACATGTATTGTGGAATTTGTTTGTAAATGAATTTATTTTCTTAAATCAATATTTTACTGAATTTTCACTAATTTATCACAAGGTTAATAAATATTTTTGGAGTACTGTTTACTACATTCTCTCATTTTTATAAACATAAACACACGGTACCAATTAATATAAAAAGTATATGTTGAATAATTTTTTTTGGAAAAAACAAAGACTACTCTTAAAATTATCCAAAGCGAATTCAGTTACACTGCTTATTCATTAGCCCCCATCTTAACTAGAAACAAAAGAAGAAAATTCACCATAATATGTATCACCAACACCGAAAGAAGCTTCAAAATACATGGCATGCAACCCAACATGCTTGTCTTGGGGCTCACATTAAACGATGTCGTATAGGCTTGAGAGACTCGTAAGTGACTGGAGCAGGAGGCGAAGAATAAGCCGTAGAATCAACATACTTGGAATCGTACTTCTTACATGGAACATAAGTGAGAGACCTTGCATTCGGACATGGCTTCACACAAGACAAAAACTTTTTACATTCTTCATCCGATTTCTGACCTGGTAGCCCCTTTATGCAATTCTGGCTCACATCAAGAACCTTCGATTTTATCAGCTTCTTACATTCAGGTCCAACTTCAGTGAAATAATTCCCCGCCAAGGAAAAATTCCCATCGCCCCTAATCCCAGGAAGCTCGCACACTGATTCTGGAACAGAGCCGTAGAATTTGTTATTAGCTAAATTCAAGAATCGAATCTTCTCCAAGCAAGCGAAAGATGCTGGGATTGGACCCGTCAATAAATTGTTGCTCACATCAAAGACTATGGCGTTTTTCAGGAACCCAATTTCAAAAGGTAAGCACCCAGAAAACAGGTTTCCCAAGAACAGAACTTCCGTTAAGGTTTTTGAAGCAAGTCCTATGCTTCTTGGTATTGGTCCAGTGAATTTATTGTTGGCGAATGTGAGGTATCTCGCAGGTGTGCAGCCGAAATTCCATGGAAGGTAACCGAAGAAGTTGTTGTTGTTGATGAAGATGACGTCTAGATCAAGAAAGAAAAGAAATGGAGGGACTGGTCCAATTAGGCTATTGAACCTAAGATCTAAGAAAATGAGTTGTTTGGCAAAAAGAACTTGCCATGGGAAGTAACCTTCGAGCTTATTGTTGCTTAAATCTAGCTCATAGAAAAATGGGTATTTAATGATTTCTTTGGGGACTGATCCAGAGAAGTTGTTGGAGTTGGCATGGAAGAATGTTAGTTCGGGGATTCCGAGGATTAAAGTGAGATCCAGGAAAGAACCTTGACGAGGACAGAAACCTGCTTGGTTGAAATCTAATCCTGAAACGGCAAGTTCATCACCTGAATTTGGATACTTGTCACATTTGACTCCTCTGAAATCACAAGGGCTTACACCTTCCTTCCAATTTTTGGTGAAGCCGGTCGGGTCGTCGATTGTGGCGGCGAATTGAAGAAGGACACGGAGGGCGGCCTGAAGCCGGAGATTCAGCAGCGGAAGTGGCGGAGGGGCGCATCCGCAGGTGGTCAGAGCAGCGTCACCCTCGGCAGGGGAAGGAGCAGGGGGTTCCCCTGCTTTTAATGCTTCTGTTTTAGAGAGAGGGAGCTCTAAAGAAAAAGCAGTGAGTGTAGAGTGATGGAAGGAAGAAGATGATAATAGGACTATGAATGAAAGGAGGAAGAAAGAGATGATGTTGTCCATTGTGTTTTCAATGGGAATGATTTTGGGAGAGAAGTTTAGTGTAATTTATAGTGGCAGGGAAGTAGAAGTTAAGGTTGACAAGCTTCAACTCCACTTAAATACCACTAATTGCGAGATTTTGTACACTAAATTATAATATTGCAGTGGGAAATTTAATCTGTTGATCAATATAATTTTGACTTAATTGTAAATCAATCCTTATATCTTGACTAAGTGTAACTTGATCCTGTAGTTTTTGGAAGAGGAACCCCTTCTTTTATTTTATATCATTTTCTCTCCCTTTCTTTTTAATAACCACTAGATCTTCTTTCAATGGTTTAGATTTGGATTTATACAAAATATATTTTAATTGATTTTCAATAATGATATTATAAACACCAAATCTGAACTACTTAAAGAAGATCTAATGGTTATTAAAAGAAAAAACAAGGAGGGAAAATGATATAAAAGAAAAGGAGGGGTTCCTCTCCCGTAGTTTTGACACTATTGTTATAGTGTCCCTAAACTTTAGCTCATTGCAACTCAATTCCTTTAGTCTTGACGTGGTTGACGTGGTTGTAACCCACTTCCTGAATTTTAACTCACTGCAAATTATTCCCTCATTTCCAAAATATATTATCTATTTATCTAATTTAATTAGATTAAGGATGTTAGTTAAGTTATTTGATATGATATGCTTTTCACAAAACTCCCTAATTATATTACCTAACTCACCGTCCCCTCTCTTACTTTTCATTGTTGAGAGGACATCAATTAAGATAATTTTAGGGAAAAAAAAGACAAAAATTTAAAATAAGTCTTATATTTAGGACTAAGACCCATCTCCCCCCAATAGGTCCTATATTAGGAGCAGGAGGTAGTAGTTTTTATAGTTTTGACAATGTTATAATTTAGTCTATGACCTTTATTCTAAAACATAAGGACTAAATTATAAAGTAGCAAACTATATGAACTGTGAATTGTAGTGAATCAAATTTCAGTAACTCAGTTATGATCGAGTCAACATAATATGGATGAAGTTATAGAAAGTAAAAGTATATGGACTAAGTTTCAACTTCATTTAAAATATAGGGATAAAAAGATTAATTTTCCTGGTCAGTATATTTTTCAGTCATACACATGTTTGATATCAAATATTGTTGGGTAAGATCTAACTGCACTCTGGGTTTGATTGGAAAATTTTTAGCGCGTTTTGTATATTTACATATATTCAAATTCAAGACTTTATATTTAAATCATGGTTACTCTTTCTATTGCATTTATGAGAGGTAGTGAGACAGAGATAAAAAGAACTTTAGGCAAACACCTAAAGTTGTTCTTAATTCTTATTTAAAATTTACAAGGATATACGATATTAGTATGTATAAGGTTAAAAGCAGGATCAAGTCTGTAATTTCCAATTATTAAAAGGCTTCTATGGCATTGTAAGATCAAGTACAAAATGATCTTGATGTAATATACATTATAAAGGTAACCTTTTTTAGTCATTTAGATATTTGTTTACTTTCTCTCCTTTTTATTTTCTTTTGTCGAACCAAACATAAAGATAGATAATAATCTCTTTTTCATAGATATCCAATTTCTTCATATCCATTTTTTCTTTGAGACAATTAGACTCAAGTCATAAGTAAGAGACTTAATATTAGACAGGTCTATTGACTACTTTTTCATTTGTTAACCAAGGCTATTTCAGTTGTCAATAGTTGTCATTAACAACTCATTGGGACCTATCTGAAATTAAATATCTTACTTATGGCCTGAGTACAATTGTCCATTCTTTTTTTTTTAAACTACTCATCCTATCCAAACAATCATTAGTGTGAGAGGTAGTGTGTTATATAGGAAATGTGTTATTTTAAACGGTGAGGATGATTGGGAAAGGGAATGATGCAAAGATGATGCATCTGCCATATTTCTTGATTTAGTCTCAATTGTGGCACCAGTTTTATCTTAGAGCTGTTCAGGACCTCCCTCCCTCTCCAACTTTCAACCCCACTTTCTATCGGTTTATTTTATATTTTTTGGCCACATTTTGTTTTCACTCGTGGGATTGATTATTAAGATCACTTTCCATAAACAAAGTTGAGGTAAAAAACATTGATGAAATTGCTTTTGACAATGGAATATAATAGTAATTTCTCGTGTACAGTGATAGTGTTATATGTACTATATGTACAAAATACTTTTTATACGCTTTGCCAACTTTACAACCAAGAAACTTCAAGAAGGCCATTTATATGCTTTGTTTTTGTCACATTCCAAGCTTCAAAAAACAACTAAGAAAAAAACACTTGCAGTTGACAATCACCCTTTGGAATGGTTCACTAATAAGTAGATACCATTATCTATTCGTTCCTCCTACTTTTATAATATATGTTATAGGATTATATTTCAATTGCCAAGCATTCCTCTGATTTCTTTTCATGATTGGAAGTGTTATTTGATTAATTTCACCGGAGAGCAAGCATCACACTCTCCTTATTGTAGCCTATGGGTTACCTACATCGTGAAGTTCTCTGTTCAGAAGTTTCGTAGAGGCGTATTTTAGTACAAATATAAAGTTAGGTCTGATTTCAATTATCATCAATATAAGATAAAATATGATAAATTAAGCTTTTTAGCAATTTTCAGTCATAGAGGAATTGGGAAGATCATTGGGCTGTATTTCTATCAAACTCATGCGCCAATTTTAGAATCAACATCAGGCCTATGGGCTTGGTCACATATTTGATATTTGTCTATTTTGAATCCAATGATATTTATATGTTGTTTCTGGTACTATGTTGTGGTTTGTTTTATTTCATGTTTTATTTGTTCAGTTTATGTTTTACTTGTAGCTTATTGGGCCTTCTACTACATACAATAGAAAACTTTTATTTGTACTGTCTTTTTATCTTAATACAGTTGGCTTTACATTAAAAAAAGAGCAAAGACCATCATGATGAAGTGAGAGTGTCTTTAAATGAGTTTATTTTCCATCGTATACAATCATCAACTTCTTTATTTATATATATTATAATAAAGAAATAAAAGTTTATGGGCTTAAATCTATACTTTATACATCGAGGGAATTATATGCAAATACCTCAAAGTCAAGGGTTTTTGTATAATTATTTAGTCAATTATATATTATGTCAAATTTTTAAATAACTTGTGACCATACATCTTTTTTTCTTATGACTTAATATTTAAAATTCTATAATATGTCAAAAATAGGATTTTTTTTTTTTGCCAGAAGGATATATTATCATATATGATTGGAAAATTTGACATAATTTATGTAAGGTATTTGACCTTAATATTTTCTTTTACCTAGCCTTTTCACCACATATTAAATAATAATGTTACATACCGCGCGCCCAAGAAAGAAAAAACAAAGACACCGGGCCTTGTGCTACATTCCAAGCTTCAAAACAAATGAAGAAAAACCGATATTTCTTTTTGTTTTTTGAACCACAACAATAATATGCATGCGTATTTATTGATAGATTGTGACAAGGGCATGACGTTGATTAATTAATTTTCTTATTCAAACAAGTTGGGCAGGATTAAATTTTTATATAGTTTCTCATCCGTCAAATATGTATATGTAATATGTATATATATAGACCCCGTCAATTATATACTGCGTTTTTTTTTAATGGAAAATGCCGAAGGAGTTGTTAGTAGTAAGAAAACATTACCTGCCCAAGTTTTCGAACATACCTGACATCATACATTGCAGTATAGTACTTTCAAAGTTTAACATATAGAAAACCATTAATGATCATAAGCACTTGAAAATCATGAGCAGAAATGTATCCGACATTTAGTTGCATTGCTTATTCATGTTCACCAACAGCTTCATCTGACAGAAAAGAAGAAAACTCACGATACATGTAACATAACATGCTTGATATTAGTTACGCTCACATGAAACGATGTCGTGTTGGCTTCAGAGACTCGTAGGTTACAGGCGCAGGAGGCGAAGCCTCATACTTGGGATGATGATGATGGTGATGTTTCTTGCATGGAACAATCTTGAGAGACCATTCATTCTCACATGGTTTCACACATGACAAAAACTTGTAACATAATTCATGAGATTTCTGATTTGGAATCCCCTTTATGCAATTCTGGTTCACATCAAGAACCTTCGACTTTATCAGCTTCTTGCATTTTGGTCCATCTTCAGTGAAATAGTTATCCTTTAAAGTAAGATTCCCATCGTTTCGAATCCCATGAAGCTCACACACTGATTCAGGAACAGGGCCATTGAATTTGGTGGGCGCTAAATTCAAGAATCTAATCTTTTCTAAGCCAGCAAAAGATTCTGGGAGCGGACCCGTCAATGAGTTGTTATGTTCACATCAAATGATTGTATATAACAGTTTATTACAGCCTGCTAACTAACTCTTTTTCTGTTTACCGCAGTGCGTCTTCTTCCTTTCACTCCTGTGAGACATTTTCAACGTTTTTTTCCAAATATTTTCAAAGTTTTTGGAAGCTTTTGTTTTTGGAGTTAAAACCTTAAATAAAAACCTTAAATAAATCTATGGGTGAAATTTTCAACATACTTTTTCACGTGAGAGAAGACCGGAACTATCAATTATGCGTCTCTTACCAATTAATATAAATTATGAATATATGGATCAATTCATATAATTAAAGAAATTATATAGACCAAAAAGAAAAAATCCACAAGGACATGATTAAAAATGAGATGATATTATCATGCCATTAATATTTGCAATATTTAAAATGACAATTATATAGGGGTTTGTTTAGGTAATTTGTGTTTTTCCATTTTTTTAATTTTTTAATTTCTTTTTTCTTCTTTTGCATATCAAATTCGCTGCAGGATTTTTTCCTTCCCTTATTTTTTCTTATTATCAAGGGAAAGCAAAGCCATGAATCTACTATCACTGCTTGAATGAACAACCTTACACCATAGCCTTATTTCAAGAAACAATTTTCATGCCCACAATCAATAAGAAAGATATAGGAGCTTCCTGGCAAAAAGGGAGCTATGGTGATGAATACGTACCACACTTCTTGCAATGATAATAATTCTGACGACCACCGACTCTGTTTTCAAGGGCATATATTTCATTATTCTCAAGACTTAAATCCATGTTTATGAATTCATAACTGAGATGAGAACCTAACAAATCACATATACTCTTACAGAGATTCTTTAGACATGGCATATTAAAGATAAGTAGACGGTGTCAATTATGAATATTCGCATAGATATAGATATCATCATAAATAGCTTAGCCAAGTGGCCAACAAATTTTTTCTTTTTTTTTCTTTTTTTTTTTTTTTGTAAACATCGGATTTACTTGGGAAAAAAAGATTCTCAACACAAACACATTCAACACACCTACAGATCCCACAATCATCACAATGAAAATCTTGTTTCCCCGTCAGCATACCAAAAATCAGCGCCATTTAGAAAAGGATAAGATCAAGAATAACATGCTGGATCATACACCAAAGTAGAAGAAGATAACTCATGTTCAAAATTATAATTTAGTCAGCACGTATAGTAAATGAGCCATTACATCATCATCGAAGAATTTGCAGATCTCGCAGAAATATTCTCCCATCATGACGCCACAGTTTGTGCAAACTTGAGCAACCTTCAAAGTTTAAATGGATCATAATCGAAACCCAATTGTAAATAAAACCAATATTTTCAATTGAGGATGACTCAAAAAAGTTACATACTGGCTGCTCTGTGTCACAAACTGCACAAACAACCTGAAACGGCAATGAAATGTAAAAACTGCATGAGATTATCGTCTACAGTGACTGATACTACAAAGGGGGGAAAAATCTTATCAACAATTCATGCTACTTTCTGGACATCTTGGCGTACTAGTTCATGCCGATCATGGATATTGCTCAACATACTCTAAGGAAACAAAAAAAAAATCCGAATCAGCCAAACGCAAGAAACTTGAACAGATAATTTGGAAGGAAAAAAAAAAAAGACAAGAAGGAGATGATAAAAAAAAAAATACCACTGCCTCGTTATGACAATGACGACACCAGCAAATCTCATTGCACCAAGGAGCAAGAATCATGCATCAGTGTGAGAGAAAGAAAGGATTAGAAGATGGTGGCTATGCCAAAAACAGAATATTGCTCCAGCAGCAGACAGTGATTACCCGTCGGAAATATCAGCCAATACTAATTTTTTATTAACCCAACTAAAGTATTATAGAATACGTGAAATTTGATTATTTTAAAGAAATTAGTTAAGTTAATTAAAATTCCATGGTTTTTCTAATACACACTAACCATCTTCTTTAATTTCTTCCCCTCTTATTTGGTTATTATTGAGGGAGCTAAAATATGCATACTTTAAAAAATAGTTAAAAAAATTAGAAATGGATCATATATTTAGGACCATGATCAACTCGTCATCAGAAGCTAAATGGAGTATTGCAATATTTTTAAGCTGGTTTAATATAAATTTTTGCCTCCATTAAGTAATTTAGTTTTGGTTAGATATGTGGAGAATGGTTCAAACTTTAAATAAATTGTACTATTATAAGGACCCATAATTTTAACGAAATTTGGAGACAAAAATCTATATTTTAAAATTTGATTGACTAAAACCCAGATAAAGACATGGTCTTTAAACAAATGTCTTTTTATTTTACTTTTAAGACTAACTCCCTCTGTTCCTAGATAAGGATCTAGGCGAATTTTTTTTTTTGAAATTCTAAAAAAAAAAAGCTACTTATAAATTAATTTACTTGAATTTTTTTCTTTAATCTAGTTTATTTAATTTATAATTTAAAATATAATATAATAATACACAAAATACTTTATGATTAAGTGGCTAGTTTATCTTCCTTTATCTCTAAAAAACTCAATTGTGTCTTATATTTAGGAAGGGGGAAGTAGTAAATTTATAATAAGAGAACTGCAATAAAAGATTTTTCAGCAATTTTTTTGTTAAAATCTTATATTAATCATTTTTGGGAAAAGTGTGTGCGCATGAATTTTTTTAAGAGATAGAGCATATTGCTCACAAAAGTAAAAATTATTTAAATCTAATTTCCTCAAGAACCATTTATATGTAAACTTTTTTCATTTTTTTATATTTCAACTGTTAATCAGCGTCTTTTCTACTAGGTATTCAAGCAATCAATTAGTTCGTTTTGGAGTTCATAGCTTCATCTCCCAATACAAGTGTCTCCTGTTAAGATTTGATAGGTACAAGGGATTTGAAGGGGAAGAAGGGCGGGAAAATTTTTGTGAGTTGAATTTTTAAAAATTAAAGAAGTGGGGAAATGATATTTGAAGAAATATAAGATACAAGATAAAAGAGTAAGAAATGTTAATTTAAAAATTTTAACACCACATCTCCAATTTTTATAAATTTAAATAAAAAAAAATTTCCTTCCGTCTACTTTCCTTCCCCTCCCTTATATCAAACAGGCCTTTAGACTCGAGTTTGAAACCCCAAGTGATCTAACAAGACTTTAGAGTACTATACCAACTATATGTTGGTAAAACTTTTTTCAGTTTTATTATAAAAGTTTTCATCAAATTATGATGAATATTTATTATCTATATATTATTAAAAAGATAGAACAAATGTTCACTTTTGTTTTACTAATTCATTTTTATTGACATTTTTCATAAACTCGTTACATATCGGTGGTAAGTTTGATATGGTTATTTATGCTAATAGATTTTGTATTAAAACTTTGTAATTTTAATAAATTTTGAAGAATGCATGAGGTTAATTCTAATTAAATCTATATATATAGTAAATTTAAGGGGAAAATATAAAGAATTGCGTACATACTTGGTTTCTTAATCATTTGAATAGAAGATTGTTTGTTGGAAAAAATCTGAGCAAGGTTGAAAAATAATTGAGTTTTTCTTGGAAGCAACAACAATTGAGATTCTATGTATGAAAGAAGGGAAATGACAAAAATAAAATGTATGTAGGAGTTGAGATCTGATCTGAAAATTGAAATTAGAATAATGAAAAGACAATATGATGGAAGTTACTATGACCTTATCGTCAACAACATGCCTTTCAATCACACATGTCATCCTATATTTCATACTTATTGTTTTTACAAGAAAATGACATCCAAGGACCACTGAAATGATGTATTAACAAGGGTTAAAGATCAATTTTATCAACAGACTGTTGTCCAAGTTGCAGACTAATGGCACAATTGACAATTGAAAGGGTTGGAAATACTAATGGACCTTTTAACAGGGGGCAACTTGGCCAACGCCGTTAAAAATACCAAACGTCCATTACAAATTTTAGTGGGCCCACAATTTTTTAATATAAAAAAGTGTGGCTCACAATTTTTTTGAGGTTAAAGAGCAATTTTACCAACAGATTACTGTCCAGGTTGCAGATGGCACAATTAACAATAAAAAGGGTCAGTATCACTAATGGACCTTTTAACCAGGGGCAGATAGGCCAATACTATTTTATTTATGCAACCCGCCATTAGTTGTAGGACAATTGGCGCAATGATGTCCACCTGACAGCTTAGTGAATTCCACATGGCAGACCTGATTTCACCTCACCCACCCTCACCCTCACCCTCACCTATCCTCACATACCTTGACCATCAACAAGAGAGCCCTCGTCATAACCATGAACGAAAGAACACTCGAGGATGGCAGACGGCAACGGATGGCAGATACCCTCATCCTCACCCACCCTCAACAATCTAAAATGTGCCACATGGCAACTTGTCATAGTGGGAGGGATTTTTTAATTGTTTGGGGGTATTTCGGTATTTTCCTATTATTAATCCATGTCATAGTCTAAAATGTGCCACATAACAACTTGTAGTCCGTCACGTCTCCAAATTAAAATTAACAATCAACATCCATAAGTAAAATTGTATTGGCCAATCTGCCCCTGGTTAAAATGTCCGTTGGTGATAGCAACCATTTTTATTGTCAATTGTGCCATCTGCAACCAGGATAATAGTTTGTTAGTAAAATTGCTCTTTAACTCCATAACAAATTGTGGGCCACAATTTTTTATATTAAACATAACAGTCGTTTGGTATTTTTAACGGCGTTGGCTAATCTGCCCCCGGTTAAAAGGTCCATTGGTATTTCCAACCCTTTCAATTGTCAATTGTGCCATCTGCAACTTGAGTAACAGTCTGTTGATAAAATTGATCTTTAACCCTATTAACAATATTGTCACAAAATAAAGTAATTACTCTGCAGATGCTAAGGGTATGTTTGGAATGAGGGATGGAAAAATTTTAATGAATTCAATTTAAAAGAAATAAATAAGTGACATGCGTCTATGTATATGTACCTCTTGTAATATGTTGGGATATGTATAATGGAATATTAATGGTGACACTTCTCTTGTTTCTTGCCCAGAGTTTCAGATCCTTGCTCTAGTCTATCCTCTTCTCTTTTCTTTTTCCTTTTTTTCCTTCCCAATCTTTCCATCTATGTCTCCATCTCTGCACTTCTCCATTATTCTATCTCCTAATTTCTACCCTAAAATAAATTCTAAACCTAGAATCTATCAATATTACTTTTTATATTCCATCAATTGTACTAATATTCAGCCTAAGACAACCACTGAGCTCAATGATGAGGCTTCTCACTCGTAAAGTAGCTCAAATAACTTGAGCTTATCCCTCAGACTGCTGATGGTAAGTTGAGCTAAGACACAATTGAGTACCGGTCTGTTTGAACAATTGCTTCCAAAATTGGCTTATAAAGATCTTGTCTCTATCCAAAACAATTGTCTTAGGAGAGCCATGAAGTTTTCAATCTCCTACACAAATAATTCAGCAACATCCTTGGCTGTAAATAGGGTGAGAAAGAGGCAAAAAATGGGCATATAAAGTGAACATGTCAACAATCACTAGAAAGGTGTCATACTTATTAGATTTGGGAAGCTCGATAATGTAATGCATGCTAATATTTTCCTGTACCCTGAGGAATCGGTGGCTATTGTAAAATCCACCCTATTAATCATTTTCAAATCCCATTACCATCACCACTAATCCGTTTAAAACCATATTTCAAAGCTAACTATGATAGAAAAGGATATCGCTCACAACAATAAGTCTATCATAGTTAGGAAAATGTTCAACTACAATTGGAAAAAAAGCTAACTATAATAGAAAAGAAGCTATCATAGTCATTAAAGAGTTTAGCCAAATGATTGACTCTTAACTACGATAGAAAAAGGGAAATTTCTAAGTTAAAGGAGTATATCGTAGTTAATTAAAAGATTGGTCGCTTATAAAACCTGTGATAGTAAATGATCTATCATTGTTATTAGAAAACCAGCTGATATTTGAAACTATTTATCCATGATAGAAAAATACATTCCTAAATCACATAATTACCTATCATGGATAACAAAAGAATGTGATGGCTTGAAAACATCAACCATGTTTGAAAAATCATAAGCTAACATGGTTAATAAAAATTCACGATCTATGAAGGCTTAACCCAAACTATGTTAAGAAAAACATTAACATAGTTAGAAAAGAAATAACCTAATTATGTAGAAAACATGTTGAGAAAATGTATCATGTTAGGAAAAGCACAACCTACCATGGTAATTTAAAATTCGCCACAACATTAATAGCTAGCCTTTCAAAAATCAATTGTTAATGCTTAATGAACAGGCGACAACAATTAATACCATCACATGTTACACAATTCAATCGTAACTATAATCCATAATACAATTTAGCATATAAAACACCAAGAGCATCCCAACGGCCCAACAACATACCGAGGAATGCCACTCGACAACTCTAAGTCACATGCATGTGAACAAATTGAATCACACAACAATGATCCTAACATCCACAACTAATCAATTGCAGGAAGTGGACTAGACCCAAACAAGTAATCACCTTAAGAGAGCCATCAGCTCGATCCACAAAGGACCAAAGCTCTGCATACTTACCACATAATCCTGTAATATTAAGGATCAATAGCGGGGTTTTGTGCATTTAGCGTGGCGAAGCCACGGCAAATGGGGCCCTTTCGCTGTGGGGCGAATGCACAGCGAATGCTTCTTTGTAGCGAGGGCGAAGTTACAAGGACCTTTCTCCTTCATGCTCCATTTCCACCCAAAGCCCAAACAAAATAGATAATTCTTTGCACAATATTTTTTTTGAGTGAAAAAGGGAATTTTATTGTGCGAATTATTTACATTGAAGAGTACAGAGTGTGGGAATTACAGTAAGAACAAAATAGGTAGTAGCCTAGATTGATGGTTTCATGTAATCGTTTTGCCTGAGCAATATGATTGCTTAAGGCTATGCATTCATTAACTAATCGGAGGGGTTGGGTGATTTCCTGATAGAATACTTCCTTGTTTCGAGCATTCCATAATTTCCAACATAGCACCCCAAACAAGTTGCACCAAGACAGATTTGCTATTGATGTTCTCTGCAGGTTCCTCCTTAGCCAATCATGATTAGCACCGCTTCTAAACTGAGCTTGGATAGCCACAGGGATCAATAGGTTCCAACACTCCGAGGCAAGCGTAGAAGTTCTTAGGATGTGGTACAGATCCTCTGACTCATGACCCTGATCGAACACGTGGTGCAGTTAGTCATGTGTCATCTAGCCTGAACTGTATTTGTAAGAAGCTTGTCACTCAATGCAAGCCAAAGCAATGTTCGGATGCGTTGCGGCCCTGGCCAGTCCCAAGCAAGATCCCATTGTGATGTAGCTTCACTCCATTCATCTTGCATGAGTAGAGAGTAGGCCGAGCGTACGCTGAATAACCCTTGTTTATCGGGGTCCCATTGGCATTTGTCACTACTATCTGTGAGAGTTTGCTGTATAATGCTTTGCACCGTGCTATCTGGTAGAAAGTGTTGGAACTTGTTTACTTTCCAAGCAACGTCTGAGTAGAATTGCTCGACTACTGCCTTCTTATCCTCGTCACTAATTGGTGCGTAAGCTAGGTTGCACAGTAGCTCGAGGTCACCAACCCAATTATCAGTCCAAAACTTGGTATTCTTGCCATTGCCTACTTGCCACATCAAGCCAAGATTAACATCCTACCAGAGAGCATGCAAGCTACGCCAAAGCTGAGAGGCATTGGACTTCTTGTCCTCTGATTCGGGTATCCCTACCTATTTGTATTTTGACCGCAGTACCTAAACCCATAGCAAGTCCGGATTTGCAACAATATTATAAGCCAGCTTCATTAAAAAAGCATTATTCTGGGTAGGCAGGTTTTTAAGTCCGCATCCTCCTCGGTCCTTAGGTTGGCATAGCGAGTGCCATTTCATCAAGTGGACCGCTTTGTGATTGGCAGATGTGCCCCAGATGAAGTTCTTGATGCATGCCGTAATAGTAGTACAAGTGGAAGCTGGTAGTTTTGTAGATTGCATCGGGTATAGGGGAATTGCAGAGAGGACTGACTGGGCAAGAGTTATTCATCTTGTGAGTGATAAGGTCTTCACCTTCCATCCTGATAGTTTTTTGTGAATCTGCTCTTCAATATAATGATATGTCTCCTTCGTAACTTTAGTGTGAAGGAGAGGAACTCCCAAATACTTCCCAAGGTTATTGGTCTTCTTGAACTTAAGGTTATTACAAACACTACAAAAAAAACGGGGTTTACTAGCGGTTCATTTAGTAGCGGAAAACTAAAACCGCCACTAATTACATATTAGTGGCGGTTTTAATAAAAAACCGCGACTAAATCTATCTGTTTGACCAATATAAAAGATAGTGGCGTATTTTAGTGGCGGTTAGTCCCACAAAACCGCCGCTAAAGTGGCGCCATTTGGCGGGAAACTTAGTGGCGACGGTTTTCCAAAATAACCGCTGCTATTAGTAGCGGTTCTCAGGAACCGCTGCTATTAGTAGCGGTTCTCAACTAAATAACCGCTGCTATTAGTAGCGGTTTCTGGGAACCGCTACTAAATAACCGCTGCTATTAGTAGCGGTTTCTGAGAACCGCTACTAAAACCGCTACTGATTCCCGCATGCAACAACTATAAATACCTACCCCTTTCCTCATTTCATTCAACCTCATATAACCTTCCTTCTTAATTATTCTCCTCTGATGCTCTTAATTTTTCCATCAATCTCATAAATTTATCTCTTATATTTTTTATTCTAATTATTTCATTCAACTTTCAATCATATATATATACTAACTGTTTTTTGTTTTCGTTTTCATGTGTACATACTCAGTATCTTCATTTGAATATTGTAAAATTAAATTGATTAGTTACAATCACCTTTTTTCATACTATTAATTATTTATTTGACATATCATTTTGGATATATCAATTGAGAAAATGTGATAAAATTTTTTATGATTATTTAATGTTAAATTTTTTTCAAATGTTTTATACAATTAAACATTATTGCAAATAGTAACATTTGTTCTAATCAGAAATTTTTTTTATATTTTTGAGCATCTAGTAGCGGTTCACAAACCGCTACTAATTTTTCCATTAGTAGCGGTTATGAACCGCTACTAATCTAATTAGTGGCGGTTTTGACCGTATTACTAGCGGTTCTTGAAAACCGCTACTAAATATTTGTCACGGGTGATTTACTAGCGGTTTGTAAAACCGCTGGTAACCACTTAGTAGCGGTTAAAACCGCTACTAATCAATGGTTTTAACCGCTACTAAGTGCCGCTTTTTTTGTAGTGAAATAGAGATGGCTTCAGAGGCAGTCACATTTTTGGAGAAATGAATTCGGGTCTTCACTTCACTAACCTTTTGACTAGACGAAGCACAGATTTCATCAAGAGTGTCACGGATCAGTTTAACTTGGGATTTCTCTGTTGTACTGAATAATATCAAGTCATCTGCAAAGAATAAATGCGAGAGTTTGGGTCCCCCATTCCCCATTTGTATTGGGTGCCACGAACCGCTTGCCACATGCTTAGTGATCACTTGGGAGAATCTTTCCATACAAAGAATAAACAAGTAAGGGGATAGTGGATCCTCTTGCCTAATCCCCCTCTACGGTTAAAAGGAGTTTGTATGACTTCCATTCCATATAACTTGAATAGAAGCCGTTGTGATGCACTTCATAATGACCAGGACAAGGTTGGGTGGTAACTTGACGTCTTCAAGGGTGTTTTGTATGAAGTCCCAACGGAGTCGATCGAAAGCTTTTTCTAAGTCAACCTTAATGGTCATCCATCCTTTCTTACCTGTTTTCCTTCGCATCGAGTGAATAACTTCTTGGCCTATAATCACATTTTTACTGATGTTACGAACTTTGATAAAGCTCGTCTGGTATGGGAGAATAAGAAGAGGCATAATTCGTTGGAGCCTCCTTGCTATTATTTTTGTAACCAGCTTGTAGACGGTGGTACAGAGATTGATTGGCCTAAGTTCCTTCAAGTTCTATGGCTGACTAACCTTGGGAATCAGAGCAATTAATGTACAGTTGAATCTCCTGTCAACTTCTTCTCCCTCAAAAATTTTCTTGACTTCATGGAAGAGGGAGTCTCCTACAATCTCCCACTGACTTTGAAAAAACAAGGCATGCAATCCATCGGCTCCAAGTGATTTGAGTGGGGACATGGCAAATAAAGCTTTCTTAGTTTCCTCCTTAGTGATTGCAGAACTAAGAGAAAATAGCAGAGGGTCAGAGATTAAGGGGAACAGACCTGTATGAATGTATCTGACAGATTCTTCTTGGTTTTCCTGTATAGGTTTCGAAAATAGTCCGAGGCCATATTTTTTAGAACTTGTTGGTCAGCTTCCCAGGAACCCGCATCATTCTTAAGCATCATTATCTTACTCCCCCCGCCTAATGATCGCCTTAGTGTGTAGTACCGGGTGTTCCGGTCACCATCGTTTATCCACTGACTTCTAGAACTTCTGGACTTCTGGACCTTTGCACAATATTTTAACTCAACATAAATCATAATTTAAATAGCATATATTAGAGTTGATAATATAGGCCGGCCCGATGGGTTCAGGCCAGCCCGTCACAGGCCTATGGAAAAAAGGGTGGGTCCAAAAAATAACCTTTTTTTAATGTGGGCTTGATTTCCCAGCCCGGACAATATTGTTCAGGTTTCAGGCCAACCCCGCAAGCCCATTTTTTTATTGATTTTTTCACTTTTATTACAATATAATTATAATACAATTATACAACACACGATTATAAATTTAAGTTCAAGTATTTAGCACAATACAAATAACAAAAATGATTGCAAAACATAAAATACAATATTTCAACTTCAAATGTTCTGAAACACAACAAATTCCCAAACTAGATCTGAAACCCAAAAGATCAAGTTTCTAGCTTCCAGTCCAACTTCAATGATCAACAATCAATCAATGTTAATGCAATTCAACTTGAATAATTGTTTGAAGCGGAAAGAGTATCTTGAGCCAGAGTATTCTCACATTGCACAGGTACATCTGCCAATGTTGAACAAAAAGGAGGCACGTCAATAGTTATAAGTACAACTCATGATAAAATAGAATGTGATAAATGAATAAATATAAATAGTCTACCATCAATATCATCCTCTATTGAGAAACCAAGCAACCAATTACGGGTACAAATAAGGGCTTAACCATTATATCGAAGAAATGAACTTTTATACTTTGTAAGAAATCATGCACCAATACTTAATGTCGATTCACAGGCCACTGTTATTATTAGAACGCTTCGAATGTCTAATTCCATCTTTGAAAGACAATGACCAAGTTATTCTTCCAATAAGCCAAAACATCTATCTCTATAAACAAAATAGGTTTTTTAAGAAAAGAAAGAAAGAAAAAGGAAAAAGGGGCTAGCACACAGGTTTTTCGGGTTAGCCTGTCATGGGTTTGGGCCCAAAAAACCCATTTCAATATGTTTTTTCAAAGCTTTCATGTTGCCCACGGGCTTCGGCCCATATTACCTGCTCCAGCATATATCCATAATAAGTTTAAAAAGCCAAATTACGCATTTTGTCGACAAAATAATTTTTCGCGTCACCGAACATTGATCATTTATATAATCAAAGTAAAAGCTTCAAAGTAAATTATAGTAATTTTATACTTGATCAAAAGATTATGGAATACATAACATACTTACATTCCAAAGATGTTTCCAAAATGTCTCACAAATCAACACAAACATACAAAATAAATTAAATACAGTTACCTCAATTCAAGTTCAATTTGCAAGCTTTAGAACCAAAAGCACCAACCACAATTTTGGTTACAAACTACCAAAATATCACTATAACTTACTGTACTACAGAAAGCTTGATATCCACTTCTGAATGCATAAAAATTAAATGTTTTAATTACCATTAGAATCCTATTGTCAATAGATTCTTTTTTACCTTTTTCATGTATCCTATTTGGTTTCCTTTTGCAAATTTGACTAAAATATTCTATCAATTACACATATCATGGCTTGTGTATGCAGACATTTTTGTACCTTTAATTGAACCTGTTTAAATTTATTATTCATTTGATTTTGAAAACCTCCCCTAACACATACACATTTATTCCATATATATATATATATATATATATATTCTAATTTCCCTTTCTAGTATATGACTAATACATTGATTTTCTTGTCTAAACTAAAGGTGATTGCTCTACAACATTTAGCCTACACTTCTTCAATCAGGTCAGTAAAATTCTTTCCCTAAGGTAACGTTGCTTTAATGGATCTCATCTGCATTCAAAGGTATGTTTTTTGCATGTGCTTTGGTTTTGGTCCCTATGCTCAACATTGTTAAACTCAGATTAGGCCATATGAAAATTTAGAGGACAAAACCATGGTTTGTAACAACAGGATCAAAAGCTAAAATTCTATCAAACTATAAAGACTACCAATGACATTAACTATATTAACTATTCAAACTTGAATTCTATAAAATATTAAAGAGAAATATCCATTATGAAAATCGTCATGCATTCTAATACAGTCAGCTTGCATGAGGTATGTGTTGGCACATTGTGATGTATGCAAAAGCTATTTCCTTTTCCCTATTTTCACCCCCCTTATCATTTTTTGGAACATCTTAATTATATTCATTTACAGACATTGTTTTAAAATTTCAGCTTTTAGCTAGCCAGTCATCTTAATACATAATTCTTAAGTTTGTCTAGGAGGAGAACTATATGATAAAATTACAAGACTATTTCTTTTCACTTCTATAGGAATATACCTAGTCTACCTTAGGTGGATTAGGGTCCAAGTCCAATGAAAAATGGGGCCATTATGTAAATATGTAGAGATATGGATTGAAAGGATAAATTTTCCCCAAATGATTTGAAATTCAAATCAATGCAACTTCCCATACAGTATATATGTGATAAATGGTTTAGTGGGAGAAGTTATCCAACATAGACAAAAACATAAAAACTTCTATGGAAACTTTTCTTCTGGTCTCTTCTCTTGTTATCCTATGTGCATCTATCCTATAATGTAATCAGAGATCTAATGGTGCTCCTATTTCGTGTGGGTACCAAGCGAGTCAACTGGATTTTTGGTACGCCCGAAATCCTACAACTTCCCATGCCATACATTACTCTAGGTTGATTTTTCTTTGATTATGATCAGGTCTGACCATTTTTAATTCCATTGTAGTGATGACTTTCTGATTCTGATGGAGATTACATATTGTTGCTACGTATCAAAATATTCACCCCAACATATTAGGCTTTGATGTTCATAATCAAAAGAAAAAAAAATATCAGAGATACAACAGACTTCATTGATTCTGGACAATGCCTTGTTCTCTTCAATACATCAAAATGCAACACATACAACAACCAAAGTACATCTAACACAGCAACAATGAGATAAAAAGAAAAGGAAGAACTTCTCTGCTTTCGAGAGGTCAGAAACTCCTCACTTCACCCACAATTCAAAATAAAACTGATAGACATTCTTGATTACCCACCATACATTGTTTCAAAAAGTGGCTCTTCATACTCCTACATAGATAATACAGCCCATACTAGGGGTGAGCAATCGGTATTTCAGTTCAGTTTTCGGTAATAACCAAAAAACCTGAAAACCGAATTGTGCTTATTTCTTGTACTGAACCAAAACCGAATAATATAGGGTAACCGAATCGAAATAACAAAAATATTTTGATTCGGTTTCAGTTTTTCTTTAAATAACCGAAATTTTGCATGCCAACAAATTTTGTTATATAAACTCCAACCCCAATATTTCAATGATATATCATCAAAAATACAAAAGTCCTATAGATTTAAAATACAAATTAAATCAATGTATTTAACATCACCTAGCTAGCACAAAAAACTTAGAAAGCATAAAAAACTATTGTAAATATATAAAAATAACTGAATGAATGAAAAGGGGAATAAAATAAATAATTACTTTATAAAGTGGAAAATAAATCAAATAAAAACAAGATAAAAAACTGAATTAAATAAAGTTTCTATGTGAAGATAAGTAAACAAAAAAGCCTCAGGTAAAAAAAATTAGATATTATATTCTTTCGGTTATTCGGCTTTAACCAAAAAAATTTTCGAAAAAACCAAACCGATGATCGAAAATTGAACAACCGAAATTCAAAAACCGAATTTGTACCAAAAACCGAAAAAACCCAACCAAAAAACAGAATTTGATTTGGTTCGGTTCGGTTCGTTTTGCTCACCCCTAGCTTGCACCCACTTCACTAGAATAATTTAAATTGTTGAGATTTGATCTAAACAAATAATTACTCTTGATCCGTTTCTATTTTAAGATAGGATTAGTAGATATATCATGTCCCTTTTATAAGATATGATTAAGTGATGTTTGAAAAGTTTTTGGTAAATTTTTCATTTTACCCTCATTTTTCAAAAATTACATATATTACTATTGCATATTTATTGCTCTTTCCATTGCAAATTCTCTCTCTTCCTTATAAATGAGGGCATTTTTGGAAGCAGACCTACATATTTATTGCATTTAACTTATTTTTTAAACAATGTAGTCGATTATTCTATTTTATAAATAGGAATGGAGGTAATATAATTGAAGTGGACCAAAAAAAATAAAACTTTATAAAAATTTCTAATGATTGCTTACAACTATGAAATGTTTAGATAAACTTTTAGCGGAAAGTTCAGATAAAATTTTAACAATTTAAATTTTTATATATGTGTGTATTAATATAAAATGATAATAATAGTTTTATAAAATATAAAATCTTACCGACCATTAAAATTATAATGAATAGTTTTAATATATTTTAAAAAATAATTATTTGGAATTAGTGATTTGAGATCCACAAACCAAAAAATAATGGAAGTTTGACTGTGTTTAAGCTATTTTTAAAATTGCATCGGTTTATAAAGTTTATATGCAGTTTTGTACCATTCAAAACTTATTTCTATCAGATGCCTTCGGTTACAAAACTTTATTATTAGAACTGTATTTTAATTCATTAAAAAAATTAACCTTAACCAAATAATAAATGATGTGAAAACAAAGGTTTGATATTGGCGGAAAAAAAACACAGTAGATGGACTACGAGTGTAAAATAGTGGAAATTAAAAAATATAAATTAGATTATTATGCATATTGTATAGTTCCCGTTTATTGTAAAAATTGTTTTTTACCTTGTGTAAAAACAATGTCCTTTTCTTTTGGTGATTAAATGAGTCGACTCATTTAACCTATATGTTGAGCCGAGTTTCAATTTACAACCCACCAAATTAATTAAGGTGAGTTAAGGCAGCTAGCCCATTTTACTCTTCAAAGGGTTGGCTTATTCAACTCACTTTAACCCATTTATAGTGTATGACTAAATCATACCTATCTTTCATTTTTTGGTGTGAATAAAGAGTATCATCAAATTTCAGTTCAAAAAAAAAAAAGAGTATCACCAAATCATTTTAGATTTGAACATAACTTCAGTCAGATTAAGGGCATTATGGCAAAAGCTCTCTAAATATTTGTGTTTCCCAGGACTTGAACTTGTTTTTAATTTATTTTTTTTTGGGCGGGGGGGGGGGGTTGTTTTGAGACTCCTTATCATACCAACGAACAACTTCTTGATATGCCTATTTTTCATTAACAAGCCTATTTTCCCACATTATTTTTTGATGCACCAGAGAAAAAGGTGCTTTCTCACATTAATTGTAATTAAACTTTCGAACATATCAAACAAATAGACTACGCCAGATTAATTTGTAAGGTGCCAGGGCATAAATAAATGGATACAGCTTTCCTCCTCTGCGCCTTTCCTCCTTTGCTTTCCAATGGACACTGTTTCACTACAAAATGGGATCTGCTTGCACACAAAACGCAACTCTGAATGTCTGTCATCCTCCCATCCCCTTCACATCCTCCTCTTACGATTGTAGGAAAATGGGCTAGGCCCAGGCCCAGTCCACCCTTGGTGAATTTGGCCCAAATAAGTGTTTTGGGGTCTTAATAGAATTATTCAAAAATATTGGGATATTATATGTAATATTCCCATTAAATTTAAATTTACATGTGAAGAGTTGTGTCTGTTAGTTCTGTATTTTATAAATACAGGAACTTGACAGAAAAGAACAACCGTGAAAAACAAAAACTCCCTCTTCTTTTTTCTCTTAAGTGTTTCTACAGTATACAAAGGTCAAAGTCCATATTGTAATTCTGACTAGGGGTGTTCATGGGACGGGACGGGACCGGGACGACCCCGTCCCGTCTCATCCCGAAGAAAAGTGTTCGGGACGGGGTTTCTGTCCCGTGTCCCGTCCCGTCCCGAACTTGTCCCGGTCTCGATCGGGACGGGACGGGACCGGGACGGGACAGGCCTTGTCCCGGAACTTTTTCCCAATTAAAAAAATTGACCCAAAAGTATTTTTTTTGCAGAGCAACACATTTGGTGGGTGATTTTATAGCATAATTAAATCTCCTCCAGTGCCATGAGCACTCCATATTAATACATAATAAACCAAAAACATAATAATTAGAGTAAAAAAAGTAGCAACAACTACACATTTAAATAGAGTTTAAAAAAACTTCAAATGTGATGTGTTACACATAGATCATAGTGGCAGCGGACAAGAAATTTGAGATCAATGAATGGTTGGAACTTAGTTTAGAAGTTAGAGTTATATATTTTTTTTAAAAAAATTCATATATACTCACATGTGAGACAGATGACACATGTATTTTTTTAAAAAAATTATGAACATACATATATATATATTCGGGACGGGACGGGATCGGGACGACCCCGTCCCGAGTCCCGTCCCGTCCTGAAGCGGTACTCTGTCCCGTCCCGGTTTGTCCCGTCCCGAAATGGCCGGGACGGGACGGGACGGACCGGGACGGGACGGGACGGACCGGGACGGGACAGAGTTGAACAGCCCTAATTTTGACTCCGTAAAGGCATAAAGATCAGTGTTCTACAACCGGGTAAGTTCCCTATCCCCTACATTGGCATCAGAGCAGTATGATTCTATGGCTGTGTTATTTGTTTTGTGAATAAATTTTGTTTACAGTACGTAAATATATATATATTTATGCCTATCTGTTTCCGCTGCAATTTTAGATTTAGGATTGATATGGAATCTGTTTGATGATTTGCTTTATCAATTCAGCAAATCTTGATTATTAGTTTGTTTTTTTTATATGATCAAATCGTATGATTAAATAAAAAATCTGGGTGAAAGTGCGTTTTTCATTGAATCTGCGATTTGCTTATACATATGTGTGGACATATATAAATTCATAATGAATGTGTGTGGGCCGAAAGTGCGTTTTTATTGTTTCTGTTGTGCGTGTGGTGTGCGATTGTGCATATATATGTATATTGGTTATTCATTGTGTATATTTTTTTTTCTTCAGTTTCAGTTATTCAAGGTGCATGTTTTTTTTTAATTCTGTCATGTGCCTACATCTATATAATGTATATGTATTAAAGACATGAAGGATAGATGTAGAAAACCTTGAACAAAACACCATACATCATTACCGAAAACGAACAGTTTTGAAAACGGGATTGGGTCAGTGAAAATAGAAAGATTTAGGCCATGAAAATTATCCCATTACGTAGAGCACGAAAAAACGATGAAAATCGACTACTAAAACGCGAAAAACAGACACCGGAAGGCAAAGTTATGGGGTTGGGAAAAATCTGGTCCGTCGGACCCGACCCGTCCCCCCAGCCGGGTCTGGGTTGACCCGGCTGGAGGAAGAAGACGAAGTGACATCATGATGACGTCATTTCATCATTTAAAAAAAATAATAATAATCAACTGCTGGGCCGCGTGTGGCTGGCCCAGCGTATATATAAAAAAAAGGAGGGAAAGCACTGTTGGGCCAAATCCAGTTCGGCCCAACAGCTAACCCAACTATAAAAAAATTTAGAACACGAAGTGGGCTCAATTGGATGAGCCCACTACGCCAAAAAAAAAGTTTTTGTGGGCCATTCTCTCTGGGACCAAAGTTAAAAAAAAAAGGGATATTTTTTCTCCTTCTATGGTTATCTGAAGGGGCATTTTAGCTCCGATTGAGGCGCGGTTTATTTCTAAAAATCCCTAAATTCAAGAGCTACATTTAGACATATTGTTTGTCTATTTTTGAGGCATTTTTTGGATCTGTATAGAGGTTTTTTGGTGCCATTTTTGTGATTTTTATGAGTTTAAAAAATCCTAAAATATTTATAATAATTCATAAAAATTTTATTTGAGTCAAATATGAACTTAGAAAGTTCTAAGAGCACCAAACAAAAAGAATTTCACTCTTTTGGATGACACTTAAGAAGAGAAACTTAATCCTAAGTATGATTTACATAGTGGTAAATCAGAAAAGGAATAAGTTATTGGTTATTGCCTCTAAATGTTGATCCAAACCTAAATTACTTGGAGAAATGTGAGCCTCTAAGTGATGTATGAAGTAGAGATTTTTGTATTAGAGTATGAGACTCTAAAATAAAACCTCAAAGAAAAAGATCCTTAAAAGGATCAAGAGAGAGATAATTCGAAGTAAGGTTCATTTGAACTTGAAATGAAACAAGAGGTGTAACATAAAAAAAAATTTTGATAATGCACTAGAGGAGGAACCTGAATAACCAAAATTCTAAAGTTTAGGATTGGGATTTGGATAAACCTCAGGGAGGTTAAAATGACGATCAGATATTAAAGAAATAATATCAGATCAATGCAAGAGGAAATTTCAAATGGAGAAATTTCCATATCTTAACTCTGGATCATGGCGAGATTCAAGAATAAAATACACCCCAAGTATGATATAGAAACCTAACTTAGGAGAAAAGAGTATCCTAAAACCAGTCCGTCCACTAAAGATTGAACTAATAAAAGACTTAAGAGCAAAGACTAAATGTTTTTGTAAAGAAAAATATATAAATTGCATAAGACATTTGGAATATCTCTTTGAGAAAATAAAGAACCTCTTAGAAATTCTCAAAACAATATGGCACAACTTCTATCATGTCACTTAGGAATAGGAGATTCCTAAAGCCTTGCTGAATGACGTTTTTTTGAAAATCTATCAAATGTGGTTTTGGGAAGTAAGGAGACTTCACATTTCCATTTTTGATGCTATATTCAGCTGAAAATTAACTTCACAAAATCATAAGAACATAGTGGAAATATAGAAAACTCTTAAGTCACTCAACTAAGAAGTTAATAAGACATTATGAAAATAATGTAAAGAGAGACATGAAGAAATAAATGTCAAATACACTTTGTGAGTGGGAGCAGAATGTCAAATGCTCCGACTGAGTGGGAGCTCTTGGAAAATGTGTATTCTAAGAGTGTTATATGCTCTATCTAAGTGGAAGCTCTTAGAAAATAAGTTTTCTTAGAGTTTCATATGCTTTATCTAAGTGGGAGCCAATGTCAAATACTCTATCTTAGTGGGAGCTAATGACATTGCTCTATCTAAGTGGGAGCTTTCAGAAACTAAGTAGTTTTAAAGACATAATTGAGCATATTGTAGAAGTGCTTGTATAAACTTTTTTATAGATGATAATATTATTACTGGAATCTATGTGATGGGAGGTTTAAACGTATTCTCCTGATCGTAGACCCAATAGCATTATTATTTTTCTAGTCAAGAATAATACAAGTGCATGACATTGTATACTTCAATGTGCTACAAATAAGTTCTTGGATCAAATCAAATTGTGAATAGCCAAGTAAGTGGGATGATTTGAAGTAATTAAGCCAAGAAGGGCTGCCAAGAACAACAACACAACTATAAACTTAATGGGGACAAATGTGATATCTGATATTGAAAGGTCTCATATGATTAATAAGAAGAAGTTGTCATGTCATTGACCAAGAGTCATGATGAAGTTAATGAGAGTACTGGATGTCACCCAAGGGGGGGTGAATTGGGTGATAGGATAAAATTAAAACATTTTTGAATTCTTTAAACTCTTACTGAGAATATTTCAAAATATGAAATGGACTGACAGATATAAAAAGATAGACTGGAAATCAAGAGAGCTTAGGGAAGAAATAATGCACACAAGATTTATCCTGGTTCGGTCAACCCAGACCTACATCCAGTCCTCAGGCTCAACCTGAGATTTTCACTACCCTCTTGTTTAATCCCGGCACAAGAGAAGCCAACCACAGGTTTTACGAGCACAGGTTCACCTGCCAACCTTTACAGAGTTTTAGAATCTTCTAAACACTCCCCCTTACTACCCGTAAGGTTACCACCCAGTTCTCAAAGCACCAAGCTAAGGAACTACCTCAAACAGAAGAGGATTTTAATAATAAAGTTCACTCAATGAACAGATTGTGATAAACACTTAAGAACAAGGTTATGTATAATGAGATACAAGATAGAGCTTAATAATCTGAACAAAGAATAACTCTAGCTCTTCTTTTCTAATGCCCTCAGTCTGAGAAATTTGCTATTCTGTATAGAGCCCTGTTCATCTCTCGTTGTTTTTTGTGTATGCGTTGTAAGCGCTGTGTTCGTTACTTTGCTCCTGAAGTCTTCAAGTCTTTATATGGAGTTTGATATATTTCTGTCCGTTGGAGACTTGAGGAACTAGCCGTTGGAGATTTGCTTTAACTGTTTATGCGTAGAGTAGGCTAGACTGTGAGCTCTGAACACCTGTACTTTTATAGCAGCTTTTCAGTAGCGCTAGCATGCTTTGCTATCGCTAACTGCATAGTATAATTTCTGCACTTAGAGATGTTAGCTAACCAGATAGTCATATAATGCACAGAGGTTACTATCGCAAGCTTAATCCATTTGCTCAATGAGATGAAGATAAGTAATAACAGAGCTTTCTATCGATAGCATATTCTCTTTGATTAAAGGTCACCATATCAGCATATATTCTTCTATCGATTGCTCAAACTACTATCGTTAGATACTAGATTTGCTTATTAGCTTTAAGGATACAATTATCAAAGAATTCAGAACTTCAGGGTATCCCATTATCGATAGATAAACATTTTAGCGCAAGCAAACATATCAGCTCTTGATTCATTAGCTCTTAGGCACTAGCTATCTGAAAGATCATTATCTGAAGCACTTATGGTTATCGATAGCTTATCCTATTATCGTAAGCTGATTTAGGAACTTAGTTCATTTATCTGCTGGTTTCATCTACTTATAAACTCAATGAACTTCTAGCGATGGAACCTTTGCTTAGCGATAGAGGGAGACTTAGCGATAGTTAATGACTGTGATATTTCTAAGTCTTCACTCGCTATTCCTTTCTTTCAATTAGCTATACAGATACACTTAGCGATAAGGATACTCATTCATTATTGGACTGCTAAGTTATCATTTCTTATTAGCGATATTTTTCAAAGATCAGTCTTCATCAAAACTTAAGATTCTAACAGTTAAAGTTGAGAAGCAATCTCGACTAAGCTTATGAGAGGACATGAGACCTACATGGTTCGAAAAGGGAAACAATGTAGCATAAACTACCCTATAGAGTGTCAATATGATAGAAATCCAACAACAAAGAGCCATGTAAATTGTGTAAAAGGAAAATTGGTTGTCAATTAAGTTTGACACATATAACTTATGGCTTAACGCCTTTTATGAGACAACATCTACATTAGATAACCAACAAGACAATGAAATTAAAGGAATTTGATTGTATATTTCAGAATGAACAATGAGTGTAAGTTGTTCATAAGGGCGCTCCTTTCTTGTTAGGGGCACATGAAAGTCATGTTAAATCAAAGTGAAAACTTTGTTATTTTTCAATGATGTAGTAAAGTATTTGGAGCTTGAACATGGATGTCAGGAAGTTTTTGAAAACCCTGTGGGCTAGTACACCGTAGAGGTAGCACGTTCTCTACACCCTAAACTCAAATGAGACAAGGGTAAGAGGTTCTACAAAAGGGAATGTGATGACTACCCTGACATCACAGGAGTAACAAACTCCTTAAGGAGAGGAATGACCTAAGTAAGGTTAAAGTCTTTTTCCTACTAAAGAACAAACCAATTTGAGATGGATTTTTTTTCTGTCAATAGTGAGCAGGAAAAGACTTAGGCTCCATAGACTAAAAGAGTAAGGATCAAAGATCCTTTGTTAAATATCGTCGATTATCAAATTCAAGCATAAGGCTTTAAATTGGTAATGACGCGAGAATTGAGGTGAAAAACATTAGAGCCTACAAGTTCATTGTTTCATGGACCAGGCTCATGGGTTCTAAATGAACTATCTTGACTTTCATGACAAAATTAGCTGTTTGTGATACAGTCTTCCTTAACATTTCTTTGTTTTTCCAACATTGTTGGTAATCTTTTGTGTGCGTGACTGCTTTACCACCCTATTCAAGTGTTGAATTGAATACATGTCATGGTGGACTAGGACACATAATTTGAATTGGCATTTTCAAGAATGCTATGTTCATCACCCAATAAGGAAGTTTCTGATCGGTAAAGCAATAAGAAAAGTTTTTCAGTAAGGGAACTGAGATAGAGAAAATATTGCAATTCTTCTATCCGACTACATATGGTTCAATGAATGTGAGGGCATGACATGGAGCTTAGATTCACTTTATTGATGATTACTCACGTAATTATCATTACTTTATTTCACACAAGTTTGAAGCTCAAGCACTTTAGACGACAAGTGAATAACGTTGAAAATAAAGTGCATAAAGAATTTAAGAATTCTACGCACTAATATAGGTTGTTTCTGAACAATTTCAGTGAGCTCTGTGTAGAGAAAGGGATGTTTATTTACTTGAATGATCCCTTACACTCTATCATTAGATGGAGTTGTTAAGAGGCATAATGCAATGCTATTAAACATGGTTATGTATATAATAGTTGAAGCTAACCCACCAAAAGTGAGTGGGAGAGTGTTACCAAGTCCACCTTTGGTGGATTAGTACACAGATTTGATTGATCAAGTAAGGTGGATTAGTACACATATTTGATTGATCAAGTATGGTTATCTTTTTAAGGGAGATACAAACCTTATACTTCACCATGTGCCCTCCTAAGTGGTCTTTTTCAAACCACATAGATTATGGTCAAAAAGTAAATCAAGTTTTTGAGTTCTCATAGGCCATAAAGGTCAATTACTCGATCTCATAGTCGTTGTAAGTGGGAGCTTTTTTATGGTCACATTTTCACAAGTGAAAATGTAGATGGGTTTGTGTTTTATAAGAATTGAAAGTAACCATATTTGTTATTGATGAGCTTTTCAAACAATGGTGAAGCTCATTATATAGTATTTCTCTGTATCTCTTTATGAGACGCAATGACAAGGCAATACAAAATAAGTTCTAAAGTCCTCAATTGCCCATGTAAGTGGGAGCTTGTGAAAGGTCTTTAAAGAGACCTAAAAGTGTTCTGTATAAGAGGCCTTACCTGTTTTATAGAAGGAATAGAAGAAAGCAATATTAATGGACGTAGATTTTTTGAAAAAGAATCAAGTCTGAGAGTTAGTTGATCCACCACAAGGACGAGAGATCATTTGTAAACAAATGAATTCTCAAAATTAAGAATAAGTTGGTTAGATCAATTAACAACACAAGACTCTTTCGGTTACAGAAGGGTATACATAGGCATACATTGTGAGAATACCTTATCATATATTATGTGCTTAAAATCATACTCATTTTGGAAATAGTTGACTATTTGGTTTTATGTTTACATCAAGTAGATGTGAAACTTGTATGTTGAGTAGTGATTTGGATGAAGAAATCTATATACTTTGGCTATTATATTTCACTATAATTAATGTTTGAGGTTTACAAAGTGATGACCTCATATTAAATATTTTTTGCATAAGTCAATTCATGGACTGAAGCAATCATCTAAACAATGGTATTTAAGGTTCCATATGAGTGGTAACCTAATATATTTTTTTATGGTTGAAGAAGTCATAACTAAGCAGTTTGTGATATTATCCTTTAAGCGGATGATATACTATTGACCAAAATAGTTTGATTTTGATAGTGCCTATTAAGAAAAGGTACTAAGAATATGGGTAAATCGTTGTATATTTTTTGGAGTTGAGATCCAAAGATATAGCTCAAGCAGACTCCATTCTCTGTCACAACAGAGTTATATTATGGAAATTCTTGAGTAGTCCAAGGTCAACGATTGTGATCCCATAGATACCTTAGTGACTTCAAGAGTGAGTTTGAGTCTTGATTATAGACATTCCTAAATTGAATTAACTTAAGAGTAAAATGGAAAACGGTTTCCATGTAAACGTTGTTGGTAGTTTAATGTACACAGTGGTGTATAAAATATCAGATATTCATTTTAGTGGTAGGACTTATAAGTCGGTACTAGTCCAACCATTGTGAGAGACACTCAGTGGCTCCATAAAAATGCTGAAAGATACTTGAAGGGCATGATGATTATGCGCATTTAAAAGTACTTATTGTGGTGGTACATATGGCCATATGGTCTAGGGTGTCTAGAAGAACATATTGGATTTGAAATTAGAATTCAAACCCAGTGTTAATGCATTAAGAAAACACCACGATCGTTGCCTAAATAAAAGACCCTAAGTATCATAGCATAAGTAAAATACAAAGATAAATATGAGATATGTTGTAGCACATAAGGTTGTTGCTAAACAACAAGTTCCTATGCAAAGTCCCCTAATTGAGCGTGTGGCCAAGGATATACATGAGAAACATGATAAGTCCTTTGGCAAGCATAGGATATGAAGTAATGGATACTTCATTAAGGCTTTACATGTTTATGTGATAGTATACAATGTCTAGTATGTCGTACAGGCAAGGGAGGTTGGCTCTCTCACACGAGCAAACCGCCTTTGACACTCAGGAGGAGTGTGCAAAGATGAGACATTTGTGTTCACCATCAAAGTAGCAGGAATGCTAATATGGTAAAGAAGTAACACAAAATCATGTCGCCTCGACAAAAGTGTAGCGTGTCGAGATGAGATCTATAAACATAAATTACAAAATATAGATCGTATCATGGATACCCACTTCCATGATGCCTGTTGCCAGACAACAAAATCTTCAACTTTGACGTCATGAAATGAGTAAAAAATGAAAAGTTTAGATACTAGGAGTATCTGAACTTAAGCCTGTACAGTGTTATTAATAAGAACTCAAAACGACATATGCTCTTATGATATAAGAGTAATACTGTAGCATGTGATTCATACCACATGTGCTAGAGAACCGCAAACAGGAAGCAAATGAATGGATCCCTGCTTCATTGTTGTGTGAGTCCTAAGAAGTTTCTATACTTCTAAGATATCCTTAGACTTTGACATTATCATGGAAACATACTTCAATGACAGCTACCTTAATGCATGTCCTACGGTCATGACTTATGCGATCTAAGGTATTGTGTTAGGAAAGCAATTGATGTATGTGGAGATGATAGATGGGCGAAAGGAAGATTACCTGGAATGTACACACTTATGCTAGTATCTGAGACATGTTCCGTATAATATTATTTGTGATTTCATAAGTGTGGATACTATGCATATGAGAAAGGCAATCTGAGTTTTTACTATGACTCGAGAGGGATTAGATTTTGCCATGTGAAGTGTATAAATATATTGGTAAATCTAGGATGTCTGAGGCAACAATATAATTCAAGCTACACAAGAATGGTAGTCTTGTGCTGATCCTGTAAAAGGGGTTACTAGTACAGACACCAATGAGACGTCATGCCTATGCGGTTACTGCAGAGCACTTAGTATGATCAAAGAAAGAGAAATAAGAGAGGTTGGCGAGAAGTTAAATCCACCAAGTGTGAGTGGGAGATGTAGGAAAATGGGCTAGGCCCAGGCCCAGTCCACCCTTGGTGAATTTGGCCCAAATAAGTGTTTTGGGGTCTTAATAGAATTATTCAGAAATATTGGGATATTATATGTAATATTCCCATTAAATTTAAATTTATTTAAATTTAAATTTACATGTGAAGAGTTGTGTCTGTTAGTTCTGTATTTTATAAATACAGGAACTTAACAGAAAAGAACAACCATGAAAAACAAAAACTCCCTCTTCTTTTTTCTCTTAAGTGTTTCTGTAGTATACAAAGGTCAAAGTCCATATTGTGATTCTGACTCCGTAAAGGCATAAAGATCAGTGTTCTACAACCGGGTAAGTTCCCTTATCCCCTACAACCTTCATCGCCGCCGACCGTAAATGTTAAGAGTTTTATAAAATTTCACCATCTCCACCGTGGCCGAGGCAGCGGCGAAGGTGGCGGAGGATATGGCAATGGTGGCGGCGGTGGTGACAGATACAGCCGTGACAAAGGCGGAGGTGGATACAGTGGTGGTGGCCGCCGTGAAGGTGGATACAACCGCAACGGTGGCGGTGGAGGCTACAGTGGTGGCTATGGCACTGGTAGCACTACTACAAAAAGGCCATTTCTTGTCCCTAATTCACGTCACTTAATTATAAAACGGACATTGAAAAAAGCTTGGTGGCATTTTTGTAATTAAATATCATGCTGAAGAAGAAACCACGTCACAATAATGGCAAAATTGTGACGTGGATTATGGGTGTGATTAACCACGTCACATATTATAATTGCGTGACGTGGTTTTCCCCAAGTTTTAAATTTTTTTAATAATAAACCACGTCACATATAGAAAATATGTGACGTGGTTTGTAGTAAATAATCAGTTTTCGAATTTTTTTTTTAATTTTTATGAAACCACGTCATATATATAAAATATGGGACGTGGTTTCATAGATAATCAGGGAATTTTTTTTTAATTTTTAAGAAACCACGTCACATATATAAAATATGTGACGTGGTTTGTGGATTTTCTTTTTTTTTTTTTTTTAGAAACCACGTCACATATAGGAAATATATGACGTGGTTTCATAGATAATCAGGGATTTTTTTTTTAATTTTTAATGAAACCACGTCACATATAGGAAATATGTGACGTGGTTTCTCTTAAGATTTTCTTTTTTTTTTATTTTTTAGAAACCACGTCACATATAGGAAATATATGACGTGGTTTCATAGATAATCAGATATATTTTTTTTAATTTTTAATGAAACCACGTCACATATAGGAAATATGTGACGTGGTTTCTCTTAAACAACGTCACATATATCTAATATGTGACATTGTTTTGATAAACCACGTCACATATTTCCTATATGTGACGTGGTTTCATTAAAATTAAAAAAAAAATACAAAACCTGATTATAATTTCAGCTCCATATCTCCCTCACCCAAAGCTCAAAACCCGCGCCAGAATTTCAGCCCCCTCCCTCCAAAGCTCAAATCCCTCAGCTCTCTCCTCTCTCCCTCACCCCTTACCCCTCAGCTCTCTCCCAAAACGCAAATAGGTTGAAGAAGAAGAAGCTCTCAGCTCTCAGCTCTCTGCTCTCTCCCAAAACGCAATCAGGTGCAAAATATCTCCAGTGATTACAATACCTCTTTGGAAATTTGCTTCTGCGTATTTCCTTCCTTCACTGTTCACTCTCTCTTGCGTTTCATTTCTCCCACTTCTTCCCTGCCGGAAATTCTAATCAAGAAGCTAGCTTTCGTTTCCCCTTCATTCGATCTGTAAGTTTCCACAATCTCATCCTATTTTCTACTTGTTTGGTGGATTTTAATTTCTGTGTTCTCTGGGTAGCTGGGGAGGAGGCAAAAGGGAAAATTTTTAGGATTTGATTAGGATTATATTTGCTTTTGTTGAAATTGGGTTCTGGAATTCATTCGTATGAGGGTTTCTTAGGTTGGATTAGCAGTAAATGAGTTAATATACTTGGTTGGATGAGGAATTTGAGAATTTCAGGGTAAATGGAAGGAACTATGTCTGATCAAGTAATAATCATATCAAGCATCAGGCTAAGTGGGCTTCTTGTCCTGGTTTATCAGATGTTAACAACTAAGAAGTGTTATTGTCTTGTAGATCTTTTGTTTATAACTTATAAAAAATTATGTAAAAAGGATATTGTTATATGTATATTACTCTCCTTGTACAAAAAAAATATCATTTTCAAGCCATGCATAAACTATTGATGTCGGGATTTATTAATATCACAATAGGTTAACTGCAAATACATATATAGCACAATTTAGGAAGCACAATGCAAGAAGACGAGAACACATAAAATTCGTCTGAATTTCCTTGATTTATGTGTGTCATTCTTTGTATAAAAACCATCTTCTCTTCGTTGGTTCAATTTTACGCAAAGTACACCTATTAGTCAACAGGTTGGGACAATAATGGGTCAAATGAAAATGAGACCGACTACTTAAAATAATGTAATTTAATTAAAATATACAAACACGTTGAAATATAACCGAAAACAGTAAATAGTTCCAGTGAAAAAGGTAAATAATTAGATAAAAAGATATTAACCCACAAATAAATAGAATATTCAAATATAAATAACACATAACCCTTAGGAAAAAGAGTTAATAAATAATAAAGCACAAATATGGTAAGTGTTCTATTCTTAAAACTCAAAACGAATCTCATTTTAAATTCAATAAGTGATTAAAAAATACATAAAATTCGATTTCGATCAACACGTTTAAAACTTTTAATTGAATTAGCTCTCTGCTAAGAGATTAATTCAAAAGACATTGTTATTGGTAACTAAAATTGGATTAAAAAGTAATAGGCTTAAGTTTGAGAAATGATGTACATTTTGATTATTGGAAATTTAGTGTTTGATTTGTGTTTTGTGAATTATGCTTGGAAATTTAGTCTTGATCAATGGTTTTGTAAAGAAAGGAGGTTGTGTTTCTAACTATTAATTAGTTGTCTGAAATATGGAAGTAATTGATTTAATATTTCTAAGTGTTCACTACCTTATTCTTCTTAAACATTGATTCCGTGGTTTTGCATGTATGGTTTTAAATGTATTATTTTGAAGTCTAATTCTTTGGTTTGTTGATTATTGGTTGTGTCAAGTGAAGTGTATGTAGAGAGGAGTATCAAAACCATTTAGCTCTTCTGTTGAATCTTGTTGGAGATTTTATTTTTAACCTTTTCCAATATATACAGGTAACTGGTCCAAATCAGAAATCGATTCTTCTAACCCATATCACCATAAGGGTAATCTTTGTCTTGCTAAGCCACCTAGAGGTATGTTATTGATTTTATCTCCTCCATTGAACAATAAGGAATATGACTATGCTCTTATATTCTTGTGACTACTATGATAATTTCCGTTGACAACTTGTGTTTCTCTAATTTTACTTGGCTTGTTTGTGCTTTGTGTAAGTCATTGATCTGATTGTTGGTTTGCTCTATTCCCCTGAATTAATATGTGATTTCATTGGGATTTCTAGTTTCATTTTGGATTATCTTAGATTGTAAATGTAATTTTTGGATATCACACTTACAAGGGAAAACTCTGCGAAATTTTTTAAAAAATTTGCATGAAGTTAAGTTAAGTGTATGGCATGCCCATTTCTTCACAAGGTAGTGAGCTAAAATTGACTAATTTGTTGGACATATGGCATAGGTTTAATAGAATGGATCGTAGTTGGATGCATGCATTGAGAACCACTAAAGAGTATCAAATGGGGGTGGAAGAATTTATTAAATTTGCCAAAAGAAACGTGGCTAGTAAGAATGGCATGTATCGTTGCCCTTGTGTGAAGTGTGCAAATGCTTATTGTAAGAGCGTTGATGATATAAGGGATCACCTTCTTTGTGATGGGATCAATCTCCGTTATAAGAAGTGGTTTTGGCATGGGGAATTGGGAAGTACCGTAGATGAGTGCACGTCACAAAATGTAGAAGCAGTGATGGATGATGTTTGTGATGATGGAATGGACGAGATGATCAATGACATTAGGGCTGAGTCATTTTCTGTGGTAGATGAGTTTGAGAAGTTGCGGAGTGATACAGAGACACCGTTGTTCCCAGGGTGTACTAAGTATACTCGGTTGACCGGCGTCCTGAAATTGTTGAAAATAAAGACAGAAAATGGGTGGGCGGACACGGGTTTCTCGCAGTTGCTTGAAGCTTTGAGTGATATGTTCCCTGCCGGCAATGTGCTTCCGAAGCGTATGTATGAGGCTAAAAAAGTTTTAAGCAAGATGGCGGTGGAGTATAAGAAGATACACGCTTGTCCTAATGATTGCGTGTTGTACAGGAATGAGTATGCCGGCCTGAAAGAGTGTCCTAAATGTGATACTCCGAGGTACAAGCCGAGAAAGGATGCCGTTGGTGATGATGATGTATCAAAGAAAGGGGTACCTTTGAAGGTAATGTGGTACCTTCCAATTGTACCACGGTTTAAACGCTTGTTTGCAAATGAGGCAGAAGCAAAGAAACTGAGATGGCATTGTGATGAGAGAATCTCTGATGGAAGATATCTCCGGCACCCTGCTGACTCTCCTCAATGGAAGAAAATTGATTCAATGTTTCCTGAATTTGGTGGTGAGCCGAGGAACCTTCGTCTGGGACTGTGTACGGATGGTTTCAACCCTTTCGGGAGTCTCAGTAGCACACATAGTGCTTGGCCAGTTTTGCTGGTCATTTACAACTTGCCTCCTTGGTTGTGCACGAAACGCAAATATGTGATGATGTCTATGATGATTTCTGGGCCGAAACAGCCTGGGAACGATATCGATGTCTATCTTGCACCTTTGATTGAGGACTTGAAGATGTTGTGGGAGGAAGGCGTCGATGTGTTTGATGCGTACAGGCAGGAGACATTCAAGTTGCGAGCTATGCTGTTTACCACAATAAATGACGTCCCTGCATATGGCAATCTTTCTGGTTACAGTGTGAAGGGTTATATGGCATGTCCTATATGTGAGTTGGACACAAACTGCCACCAGCTTAAACATGGAAGAAAGACCGTTTACCTCGGTCACAGGAGGTTTCTTGATCGGTTTCATCCTTATCGTAGACTAAAGAAGTGTTTTAATGGCTCATCTGAATATAGATTTGCTCCGACCCCCTTAACCGGGGAGGAAGTTTTCAGCCGTGTTAAGAATGTTAATGTGGTATTCGGTAAGAAACAGAAGAAGAAGAAGACCAGTTCTGAGAAGATCATTTGGAAGAAGAGGTCAATCTTCTTTGATCTACCTTATTGGCAATTTCTGGATGTGAGGCACAGTATAGACGTGATGCATGTGGAGAAAAACGTCGGTGATAGTCTTGTTGGAACGTTGTTGCATATACAAGGGAAGACTAAGGACGGACTCAATGCACGGTTAGACTTGGTTGAAATAGGTATAAGACAACGGTTGCATCCTATAGTCAGTGAAAATGGAAAGAGGGCTTATATGGAACCTGCTGCTCATACACTCTCTAAACAGGAGAAAAAAAGTCTTTGTGAGTGTTTAAGTGGGATCAAGGTGCCGCAGGGTTATTCTTCTAATGTTAGTAGACTTGTGTCTATGAACGAGTTGAAGTTGGTTGGAATGAAGTCGCATGATTACCATGTATTGATGCAACAATTCTTACCAATTGCTATAAGAGGCTTTATGCAAGATGATGTGAGGATGACTATAACAAGACTGTGTATGTTTTTCAATGCGATATGCAGCAAAGTCATCGACACTGAAAAGCTTGACGAGTTGGAAAATGAGGGTTACATTATATTGTGCCAATTAGAGATGTACTTTGCTCCAGCCTTTTTCGATATTATGGTGCACTTGATTGTTCATTTGGTAAGGGAGATAAGGCTATGTGGCCCTGTTTATCTGAGGTGGATGTACCCTTTCGAGCAATTCATGAAAGTTTTGAAAGGGTATTCCAAGAACCCACATCGACCTGAGGCATCAATTGTTGAAAGATACTTAGTTGAGGAGGCAATGGATTTTTGCAAATCGTATCTAAAAGGGGTTGAGGAAATCCCCCGACATGAAGATGGGATTGGTAAGGGGGTACGAGGCGTTAAAGTGAAGACTATGTGCCGTGAAGAGGTGTTACAAGCACACCTGTACATATTGAATAATATGGAAGAAGTGCAGCCTTATTTGGACGAGCATAAGAGGATCCTGAAAGAAAAGAATCCGAAAAAGAGTGACATGCAGATTTCTAACGAGCATAATAGGACATTTATTGGGTGGTTCAAGGAGTATGTTGAAAAGGAGACTGGTGCGCCGGATACAATAAGATGGTTAGCCGGAGGGCCTGGTTTTAAGGTTGTCACTTGGTCCTCTTTTGACATAAATGGTTATTCCTTCTACACTAAGGCCCAGGACAATAATAGCACCATGCAAAACAGTGGCGTGATGGTGGTAGCCGAAGCGATGCACTTCTCCAGTTCGAAAGATAAAAACCCAAGATTGGCTTCCATGGCATATTATGGCGTAATTGAAGAAATTTGGGAAGTTAGTTACACAAAGTTCAAAATTCCAATCTTCAAATGCAAGTGGGTTAACAATAGCGCAGTTGTGATTGATCCCCATACTGGTATGATCTCAATTGATCTTCAGAAGGCTGGGTACAGAGATGAGCCTTTTATTTTAGCAAGTCACGCAAAACAGGTGTTCTATGTAACAGATCCCGCAAATAAGCAATTGTCCATAGTCTTGCAAGGTAAAAAGCAAAAGGACCGTGTTCCCAATTTAGATCTAGATGAGATACAACCTTTAGGCGCAGGACCACCTGAACCAAGTGAATTTGAATTGGTAGATGATGATGACCAATTTGCCTCTAGAAATGATCATTGTGAGGGGATATGGGATAACATATAAAGTGAGAACCTTTTTGAATTATCATGTATTAATTCTTGTTAATATTTTTGTTTTGGTTTTGTGAAGGTTGTGGAATTGTGACTCATCACATCTTTGATATGTTAACAGGTACATGGCGGACGGTGATAACAATCAGCAACGGAACGATCCCCCTCGGAGAAAGGGAAGAGGTCCGACGAAGCTCAATGAAGTTGTTGTCCGTCAGGGGACAAATGTGCAGCCTATCCGTGTGGATTTTGACGATGAAATGAATCCTATCGGGGAAGTTGGTGCGAATTTCATCAGCTACATAGGTTTTGTGGTGAGGAACCGGATAAGCATCTTGGTTAACGATTGGCGGAGAGTCAACAAAGACGTTAAGGATCAATGTTGGTCAGATATTTTGGTATGTTTTATCATTATACTTCTGTTTGTTCCTAATATGTATGTATTCTTATTTCCACTTAATTCAACTAATGTGTTCGTCATTATTTTCAGCAAAATTTTGATGTCCCAAACACACAATTTTTCAAGGATTTTTGGTTGGGAGAAGGGCGCAAGATGTGGAAGAATTTCAAGAATCTCCTGACCAGAGAATACGTCTTTGGAGACAAGCAGGGTCAAGATCCGGGTCAGAGCTATCCCAATATTGACCCAGACACTTGGAAGCAGTTTGTTGCATCACGGCTAGACGAAAATTTCAAGGTCTGTATATTTCATAAATAGCTTTTTAACTTTGGTTAAAAATTGTACTGTTAACACATTATATTAGTTAACTAACTTAGTCTTAGTTTCACAGGAGGAGAGCGAAAAACAAAAGAATCGACAAGCGAAGAATATCTATAAGCACACGATGTCTCGGGGTGGTTACAAGTGGCTAGAGAAAAAGTTGACCCAGAAACAAATTACAGAAATGGAGGAAGCTGCACGGTCCGATTCTACCTTTGTTGTAGAGCCTCTGCCGCCCTTCCCACGTCATACGAAATGGGCTGAGGGAAGGAAGAATAAAGAAGGAAAATTTGTGACTCCGGAGGTTGAGAAAGTTGCACAGAGGATTGTAAGTATTTTATTTGGTGTTTATGCATTTAACTTGTGGTTTTGTAGCACATTGCAAATTATGATTTTGTTGGGTCATTACAGGAAGAACTTGAGGAGCAAGCCACCCAAGGGTCCTTCACACCTTCTGGGAGGATGGACATCCTTGCCACGACAATTGGGAAGCTCGACCACCACGGTCGAGTTATCGGGGAGCCGAGGAATGTCGGGCTGACCAAGTATTTCAGTCGCAAACCCCGATCTCACGCCCGTAGAGAATCCACTGAGGAGATTATGGCCAGGGCTCGGGCGGAGATGAAGGCCGAGTTCCAGGAACAGTTGGATGCACATATCCAGCAGCTTAATGAGCAGATCCGGATACAGGTTGAGGCACAAGTCCGAGCATCTACCGTACAGCTCGGACTCACGACGAATTCTTCTGGACAAAATAATCAGGTTTGATCATCTACTAAATATGTTGATTTCCATATTCCGGGTTCATCAATTATAGCCTTACTCTGTATATTTTCATCCCTTGCAGGAGTCTCTCGGTACCGCCGGTCCAAGCGGCAAAGACAGCTGCAATCAGCCTGGACAGTTAGGATCAATTCATGAGGACGACTCAGATCCCACACCAGAAAACAACCCTGACTATGGAGAGGAGTGTTATCTCCATCTTGATTTCCCTCGCCTGCGCGCGGTAGCCAAAGCTCTCCAGTTCCCGAACGCCTCCCTCATACATAATTTTCCTATTGATGAGGACCAAGTGAAGGTGTCCGTTAGAGCTGTCCTGAGCAATGAGGCGGGGGTAGATGTACCCTTTCCCGATCATGAAGTCACCAAATTAGGCGAGGCGGTCGGGGCATTCATCTTGTGGCCTAGATATCTTGTACACAAGAGCCCACAAAAGGGGCCGGACCCGCCGGTTGATGTGGTATGTATACTTAAGTCTTGAGACTGCTTGTTTGATATTTTTCTGGTTTAGGCATAACATAACAATGATTTTTTCCATCTCCCTGCAGACCTTTTCAGACGAATATCCTTCTCTCCAGCTCCTACGGGAGATGCAGCCAAATTTGGAGTCTGTGCCCTTTACGATGCCTCCAGGAGTAGTCAGTCCTGACCGTACATACCAATTTTTGCTTCAAGGTTCCCAAGATATCAGGGAGTTTTTGCTGCTGCAGGAAATTGACCTTGGATGGCTTGAGTTAGCGACTATGTAATAAATGACCGTTACTTTTTATGTCTCAGTTGTATTTCTTATTAAATCCCTTTTTTATTTCAACTTGTCTATGATATATAGGTACTTCCACAGCTTGTGTAACAGATTAGGCAGGGGACAATACAGATTCTTCAGTCCAATGGCATTGGTGATGAGGGATAATTTCAATACCCCGGCGGAGCAGAGGAATTATGATGACAACATGCAGGCATACGTCAACCATCAAATGTCAGTGAACCGGGGAACTATCTATTTTGCACCTATTCTTGAAGAGTAAGTTTGATTGTTTCCTTTTGCCAACTTTTCATCATTATACACATTTGTAAATGTTATGATTATTTTTAATGTCTTTCAGTAAGCACTGGGCACTAGCTGTCGTTTGCCCTAGGGATCATTGTCTGGTTTGGTTTGACTCGTTGAGGCGCAATATAACCCCCTATCATAGAACTCTCCTATCGATGTGAGTAGTGTTAATATCTTTATTATATACTAGTGTCCCAAATAAATTAGTCACATATATATATATGTACTCATTTTGGTTCCATTTTAGGGGTATATCTCAGTGGCATTCAATGGAAAAAACTGGTCAAGAACATCAAGATGTCGTGCTACAAAGACCTAGAGTAAGTACTTTTGATTTAAATTCTTTCAATGTTAGTCAATTGAGATTTATTAAATTGATTGCTATTAATTTATACCGTTTCTTGTGATTGAAGTGCCCTAGGCAACCGACTAATAAAGAGTGCGGATATTACGTCATGAAATATATTTTTGACATTATTATTAGTGAACGAACCGGATCATTCTCACAGGTACAAGTTAAATTCTTGTATGATTGATACAGTTAATACATAAATATATAATGTTTTATATAATTTCTTTGCATTGATAATCACATCTTTATTGTTGCAGTTTTATGATATCAACGCATTTACAGATGAAGATCTTGATTCAATTCGTGAGAATGTTACTGAATTTTTGCTTTCGGAATTGGTTAGTAGAGATGATTGATCATTGTATAAAATACTAAATTGTGTAACACTAATGGTTAATTTGTGAAGTAGTAGTAAACACAAGTTATATATGGTTAGTATGATTGATTACTTATGTTAGCTTGGTTGATTGCTATTGTGGTGAATCTGTTTTCTGAGACAGCAAAAACAAGAAAAAGAAAATGGGATCAAACGAAAATATTAAAATTTAATTTAAAAAAAATAATAATCCACGTCACATGTTTATAAACATGTGACGTGAAATGTTCTGGCAAGAAACCACGTCACTTATTATCCAAATAAGTGACGTGGTTTCTCCAAAACCACGTCACATATAACTAAAAATGTGACGTGGTTTCTCCACGCCACATTCCACGTCACATGTTTTCTGAACATGTGACGTGAAATCTTAGCCATTTAATAAAAAAAAAATTATTCAGGGACTTATCTACGTCGCTTATTTCATAAGTTGTGACGTGGAAAATATGACTTTCCACGTCCCCTATTTTAAGTGACGTAAAATCTCCATATTTTCTAAGTCACTACTTTTTATGTCACATAAAAAAGTGACATGAAAACCCCTAAATAACAGACATGGAAACTCCTTTCTGTAGTAGTGTAGTGATCGTAAATACGGTGGTGATGTTGGTGCCTCTGATGGAAACTGGACAAACTAGGAGCTTGCAGATGATGGAGGAGTGAATGAGAGAGTGGATGGGAAGGAAGGAGAAGATGAATCTGGACCGTCCAAATTATAATCTAAAGGTTAGAACAGAGAAGAGGAGGAATGGAGAAGAGGATAAATATATGGGTGGCTAAATTTGAGTTTTTCTGAACTCAACTACTTTCTTCATTTAGTTCAAAATCAACAACCATCACCCACTTAAATACTTAATCACTTAAAGAGTACACTCACATCACAGGAAAGAAATTGAGTTTATGTTAAGTCTAGCTAACGAAGAACAACTATAACATTTCTTTATCCAACCCAGGCGCTTGTATACTTGTCTACATTAACTAGTTTGCAAATAATTTGACAAATGAATTGTATTATTATTCATAATTCAATGTATGATTATGCTTTGCACGAGTTTACGAGTGAAACTGCCCCCAATAATTTCATGAACCATTGTCCAGACTAAAACAAAATCTCTATGCCTTTTTTACATGTTCGTTAGCAAAGTTTTCCCTTAGAGAAACAGACAATTTGATGTTTTACGACACAAACACTACCACTTAATTAGGTCTTCAAATAAAATTCTTCCGCTTATTTTGCCTTTAACAAAAAAATATCAAAAGAAAGAAAGGGGAAAAGAAAAGTAAAAAAAAAAAAGAAGAATCTGCTAGCAAACAAACAAGGAATTTGACCAATAAAAAGTATTCTATGTCATATTTACAAAGGTGAGAATATACACAATCTGTTCACTTTTACTATGTACACAACCTCCTTTCAATTCAGTCAGATTTTTTCAAGATTCATCTTTTTTATGACTCATGACATCTGCCAGGATCCTAAAGCAACCATAAATACGAGTAATACACAAGTAAAATACCTCCACAGCCTATGTCAGCTTGCACAACCCTTGCTATATATACAACATTTGGATTCAATCAACGCTAAGATGCTTTCACTGAATTTTGATAGGCGCTCAATTCAGGACATGTGCATCCATCAGAAATCTGCATGCTGCAGTCTCTGAGTGCATTGAAATACCAAAATAGATTAAGTGATCTGAGATGCTATTTCCACTTACCGATCTGCATGGCCAAATGAATTTTTATCATAAGTTTAATTTAAACCATTGTCTCGGATATTTTGTCTAGGCCACAGCTATCTGTGCAAAATGGCTAGAAGCTCCCTCACCAGTTGATCATACACCACACATACAAAAATGGAAGCAAACTTTTACTGATTTTAAGATTTCAATGTGTAATGACAAAAATAATGACTTACCTGCTACAAGATGGATCTTCACCGGAGCTATCGCAAATTTTCTCAGCTTTATAAATAAGACTTCCATATCCCCTGCTATAAAGACATACCTGCAGTCCACAACAATTTCCCCCTTTTAAACTGTAAAGAAACTCTAAAGATAAGTGCGGCATCTTAGTCAATTTCCAACTTAAATCTTTTGAATAGATCATAACCAAAGCAGCATAGCTAACATCAGATTTTTTTTCTTTTATAAAGAGCTGAAAAGCATATTGATGAGGAGGCTTATAAAAGATCTATTGGGAATTTCAAAATCCAAAACCTCTCCCACTGCCGGACAGCGGACATGCACAGCAGATATGATGAGTCAAACCTAACATATGTATGAAACTATGCTGTCATTACAAGTTTGCACACAGGCGATATTTCGAAATTTCATAGACAATCACATGGGGTTACTTTAAGTCAAGGATAATATTACAGGTTTAATAGGCAAATTCAATTATTTCAATCATCAATATGCCATGGGATACCTCTCTTGGGAAGTGATGATATGTCTTGTGTGGGAAATAAGAATAGTATGAAGGCAAATGAGGACCAATATCATGTTCGTTTGTAACTCGAATTGTCTTTGGCACAAGTTGGCTATAATAAGACAAAAGCAGCGTTGCCAACACGGGGTTGTCCAAATGTGATAACCTGAACATTCTGGGCATTTTCATTGACCTGCAAACATGCAAAAGAAAACCCGCATGCCGTTTCATCTTTGAAAGAAGGGCAATAATAAAGAAGAAACATAAAATCATATTGGTCCAGGAAAAACATAACAATAGAACTTAAATAAAATCCCATCAAAAACACAAGTTAAAAGTTCCACCACAGACAAACACACTTTTCAACAAATGCAATAAGTGTTTCACACGAAATTAGATGCCCCGCTTGAAAGCAAAATACCCCATCCGTTTGTAAATATAAGACTGTTTACTTAATCTGAAAAATACCATACATAGTTTAGACTTCTCTGGCCCTTTTATACATACAGCAAAAGCTGGGCCTAGGTCCCTAAAGCCCAATTACTATATAAAATCCTATACAGCAAAAATATCTATTTTACAAAATTACCTCACTATACATAAATTCTATCTCTCAACAACTATGTATGGCGTTTTTCAGGAACCCAATTTCAAAAGGTAAGCACCCAGAAAACTGATTTCCCAAAAACAGAACTTCCGTTAATGTTTTTGAAGCAAGTCCTATGCTTCTTGGGATTGGTCCAGTGAATTTATTGTTAATGTGAGGTATGTCGCAGGTGTATAACCGAAATTCCATGGAAGGTAACCGAAGAAGTTATTGTTGTTGATGAAGATGACGTATAGATCAAGAAAGAAAAGTAATGGAGGGACTGGTCCAATGAGGCTATTGAACCTAAGATCTAAGAAAATGAGCTGTTGGGCAAAAAGAACTTGCCATGGGAAATAACCCTCGAGCTTATTGTTGCTTTAAATCTAGTTCATAGAAAAATGGGCATTTAATGATTTCTTTTGGGACTGATCCATAGAAGTTGTTGGAGTTGACATGGAAGAATGTAAATTCGGGGATTCGGAGGATTAAAGTGAGATCCAAGCAAGAACCTTGGCTAGTAGAGAAACCAGCTTGGTTGAAATCTAATCCTGAGACGGCAAGTTCATCATGTGAATTTGGATACTTGTTACATTTAACTCCTCCGTAACGTTTTCTGTTTCAGAGTGAGGGAGCTCTGAAGAAAATGCAGAGAGTGAAGAGTGAAGGAAGTGAGAAGGTAGTAATATGAAAGAAAGGAGGAAGAAAAAGATTATGGACATGGTGTCCATTTTGTCAATGGGAATGATCTTGGGAGAGAAGTTTAGTGTAATTTATGAGAAGTTAAGGTTGACAAGCTTCAACTCCACTTAAATACCACTAATTGTTAGATTTTGTACACTTAATTATTATATTGCAATGGGAAATTTAATCTTTTTTTATCACTATAATTTTGATCCGTTTGTATCTTTGTCCTTCTATTTTAATTAAGTACAACATGGTCCTGTTGTTTTGACCCGATTGTAACCCTGTATCTAAACTTTGATTCAAATTCAATTCCTATAGTCTTGTTTTAGTTGTAACTCGCTTCCTAAACTTTGACTCACTGCAAATTAGTCCTTATGGTTTTGACAATTTTATATCTATGACCTTTATTCTAAAACATAATGACTAAAGCATAAAATAGCAAATTGTATAAACTAAATTGCAATGTATCAAAGTTCAGGGATTGAATTGCAATCTAGTCAACAATATGGATTAAATTGTAGAAAGTCAAAATATATGGACTAGATTACAACTATACGGTTAAAATATACGCGTTTGATATCAAATATTGTCGGGTCAGATCTTAGTGCACTTTGGATTTGATTGGAAAAAATTATTTTTAACGCGTTTTGTATATTTACTTACATTCAAATTCAAGACTTTATATTAAAATCATGGTTACTCTCTATTGCATTTATTAGAGGTAGTAGGCCAGAGATAAAAAGAACTTAAGGCAACTACCTAAAATTATTATTAAATCATTTTTAGTTTATAAGGATATACAATAATAGTAATGATTATTAATACTTTTTTTAGTTTATAAGGATATACAATAATAGTATGTATAAGGTTAAAAGCAGGATCAAGTCTGTAATTTCCATTTATTAAAATTTTTTTATGTCATTATAAGATAGAGTAGAGGATGATCGTGATGTAAAAAAAAACATAATAAAGATAACGCATTTTAGTCGTTTAACTATTTGTTTATATTCACTCCTTTTTATATTCTTTTGTCCACCCAAACACAAAGAGAGATAATAATCTCTTTCCCATAGATCTCTTGTCTTTATATCCATATTTTCTTTAAACTACTCTTCCCATCCAAACAAATGTTAGGGTGAGGTAGTGTGTTTAAGGAAATGTGTTATTTTGAACCGTGAGGATGATTGGAAAAGAGAATGATGCAAAGATGATGCATCTGCCATATTTCTCAATTTAGTCTCAATTATCCCCCACCCCAAAAAAAAAAAAATCACCTTAACCGCCCTTTTTCTCGGCTCATTTTATATTTTTTGGCCATATTTTGTTTTCACTCGTGTGGTTGATTATTAGCGCCTGTTTAGTTTGGTTTTTCAAACCTAGGTTTAAAGAATGAACACCCAAACAAGCTACAAAATCCAAAATAGCACTTTTTTCCTCCAAACCATGGTTTTAGATTTAAAACTTAAGTTTGGGGAAAAGCTACTTTTTTCAGCTTTTATGCGAAGTATGAGTTAAAAATATCAGTGTATGAAAACCCGGACCAGACCGGCCGGGTTAGGCCGGAAACCGGCGACCCGCCAGACTTCCGGTCCGGTCGACCCTGAGAACCCAGAAAACCCGCGGCTCGGGTGACTCGGCATAGCTCGGCGTGAACCGTGAGTAGCCCGAGAAACCCGCCGAGTTGAAGGGTTAAGCAGGTTCCATTTTTTCTCAGATCTGAAGCTTTTAAGAGAAATAAAAGGAAGCGAAGAAGAGGAGATGAAGAAAGGGCGCGACTTCCATGGATGTCCATGCTCTGTTTCGTCTACACTACTCAACCACTTCTTCACCGTCGAACTTCGCTAGTGCTTCATCGTCTTTGTCGGAACTCCGTGGGTGCCATTTTTCTTCACTAATCAGTTCTCTAAAACTCAACAATTGTGGAAGGTGAGGCGAGGAAGGGAGGACAAGAGGAGAGATGAATGAAAGAAGAACTAGTGTGCTAATCTACCTCACTTTTTTTCTGTGATGGGACAATGCGTGTTGTTTGAATAGGGAGTTCCTGTGATAGCATTCCTAGCATAGGCTATAGGATAGGAACAGAGAAAAATTTTAAAAAAAGGGGACGAGATAGGAATTCAGTGTGTGTGTTACGGCTGCCACAAATTATGTGAAACAAAAAAAAAAATTATATGCATCACAATACATTATATTTAAAAACTAAATATTATTTTTTTAATATTAAATATGAACATTTTTACATATGTTAATTAAATTATAATAATTTAATTACTACCGGTCTAGCTACGGGTCAGCCCCCGATCTGACCCACTGACCCTTAAACCATTATCTTGTCCGGTTCATTTACCGGTCCGATTTTTAATACCTTGAAAAATATACCATCATTACACATATCATATTGATCTACCGAAAATGCCCTTATCATCTCTCTTTCCCAACACATTAAACTTATATCTTTTTTAGTAATTTATATATAGAAAAAGTCATTCTCACAACAATCATCCAAACACTCTCATTTCATTAAAAGCTATTTTTTTCAATTTTTTCCAACTTCTTTTAGAAAAACTAAAAAAAACAATTTTCCAATTTTTTTCTCAAAAACCTATGTTCTAAAACCTGCCAAACAAAACCATCATCACTTTGCATAATAAAAGTTGACGTCCAAAAGCACTCATGAAACTACTTTTGACGATGGAATATAATATTAAGGCCTCGTTCCACGGACGGTGATAATGGTATATGTACTACATGGACAAAATACTATTTATACGCTTTGTCGAGTATACAACCGAGAAACTTCAAAATGGCCATTTATATGCTTTGTTTTTTTGTCACATTCCAAACTTAAAAAAAAAAAAAACAAGCAAACAAAAACACTTGTCAGTTGACAATCACCCTTTTGAATGGTTCAATAATAAACCATCATCTGGATAGAGCTGTGTATCAGGGTCGGCCTGACCCTACAGGGCTGACCCTTCAAGGGCTAGGGCCTTAAAAGGACCGGCCCGAAAAGCCCGGCCCAATTAACGCTTATACACTATTTTTAATCTTTTTCTATAGAAAAAATTAAAGAAAAAAATCCTTATCGTCAACATAAATATCAATTTTAATTTACAATACAAACACCAATAAGCAACAAACACTAAGAAATTATCAAGTAATGATAAATATTGTCCATATTTTTATATAAGTCACAAAATATATGTTTATTTTTAATTAATTATTTTAATAAATTTTGTCCATATTTATAAATAAGTCACTCACTAAGAAATTATCAAACAATGATAAATATTGGGAATTAGGTATTATGGTTTTCTTACCTTTAATTAATTGTTTTATTTTGTAGTTGTTAATTTTTTTAATATATATATATATATATGACAGCCTTAAAGGGCCGGCCCTCGGCCCTACAGGGCCGGCCCTTTGAAGCCCTCGGCCCTACAGGGCCAGCCCGTGAAGCCCGATTCCTTTTTGAAGCCTCCAAAATCAAAGCCCGGCCCTCGAAGGACCAGGGCTTAAAAGGACCGGCCCGATGGGCTTAGCCCGAATTACCAGCTCTAATGATGGATAGTGAGAGTGGCTTTTAAATTGAGTTTAATTTCCATCATATACACCAACTTCCTTATCTATATATATCATAATAAAAAAAATAAAACTTTAAACGGTTAAATTTATACTTTAAAACATTAAAGGGGTTATACTTATATGCAAATGCCCAAAGTTCAAGAGTTTTTTTTTTTTTTAGAATTTAATCTACTATATATTATGTCAAATTTTTAAATAACTTTGTGATCATATATCCTTTTTTTATGAGTTTATATTTAAATTACTATAATAGTTTAGAAAAGGATAGATATTCATATCTCATTGGAAAATTTGACACAATTTATGTAAGGTATATGACCTTAATATTTTCTTTTAGTTCGCATTTTTACCACATATTAAATAATAACGTTACATACCGCCCAAGAAAAAAAAACAAAGAAACCGTACCTTGTGCTACATTCCAACTTCCAAGCTTCAAAACAAATAATAAAACACCAATATTTCTTTTTAAACCACAAATATAATATTCGTGTGTATTTATTGGTATGATTGTGACAAGGACATGGCGTCATTAATTTATTTCCTTATTCAGACAAGTTGGGCAGGATTAAATTTTAAAAAGTTTCTCATCCGTCAAATGTGTATATGATATATAGACCTCGTCACTTATATATGCTGCTTCTTTCTTTTCTTTTTCTTTTTTTTTTTTCCCCTAGAAAATGCCGAAAGAGAAAGAACCAGAGTAGTTAGTAGTAAGAATAGTAAGAAAACATTATTTGTCTAAGTCTTCGAACATACCATGACATCATACATTGCAATGTAGTACTTTCATAGTTTAACATATAGAAAACGTATTGATGATCATAAACACTTAAAAATTGTGTGACAGAAATGTATCCAACATTTGGTTACATTGCTTATTCATATCCACCAACATCTTCATCAGAAAGAAAAGAAGAAAACTCACCATACATATAACATAAAATGCTTAATTAATCACGCTCACATGAAACGATGTCGTGTTGGCTTCAGGGACTCGTAGGTCACAGGTGCAGGAGGCGAAGCCTCATACTTAGGATGATGGTGGTGGTGATGTTTCTTGCATGGAACAATCTTGAGAGACCATTCATTCTCACATGGTTTCACACATGACAAAAACTTGTAACATTCTTCATGAGATTTCTGATTTGGAATCCCCTTTATGCAATTCTGGTTCACATCAAGAACTTTGGATTTTATCAGCTTCTTGCATTTTGGTCCAACTTCAGTGAAATAGTTATCCTTCAAAGTAAGATTCCCATCGTTTCGAATCCCATGAAGCTCACACACTGATTCCGGAACAGGGCCATAGAATTTGTTGTGAGCTAAATTCAGGAACCGAATCTTCTCTAAGCAAGCAAAAGATTGTGGGATTGGACCGGTCAATGAGTTGTTGTTCACATCAAAGACCACAGCTTTTTTAAGGAACCCGATCTCGTAAGGAAAACAACCAGAAAACTGGTTTCCCAAGAACAGAACTTCGGTTAATGTTTTTGAGGCATTTCCTATGCTACTTGGGATTGGACCTGTGAACCTGTTGTTGGCGAAAGTGAGGTATCTCGCAGGTGTGTTTCCGAAATTCCACGGAAGGTAGCTGCTGAATTTGTTGTTGTTGATGAAGATGACGTCAAGATCCATCTTGAAGAGTTGTGAAGGAAGTGATCCAGTGAGGTTATTGTACCTAAGATCTAAGAAAACAAGTTTCTTAGAAGAAAGAACATCCCTTGGGAATTCACCCTTGAGCTTGTTGTTGCTTAAATCGAGCTCATAGAAAAATGGATATTTAGTGATTTGAGTGGGGACTTGTCCTGAGAAATTGTTGGAATTAACATGGAAGAATGTTAATTCTGGAATGGAATCCAAGATTCCAGCGAGTCCCAAGTTTGAACCTTGACGAGAAGAGAAACCAGCTTAGTTAAAATCTAATCCTGCAACGGCTTTCTCATTTGAATTTGGGTAAGTTGCACATTTAACTCCTCTGTATTCACAAGGGTTGGGACCATGCCAGTTTCTGGTAAAGGAATTGGAGTCATCAATTGAGGTGGCGAATTTCAGAAGCACACGGCGTGCTCTTTCCAGCCGGGTCAACGGTGGCGGCGGTGGTGGAATAGGGTGGTCATAAGAATAAGTTGAGAGTGAAGAGTGAAACAAGGAGGAAGATAGTAATAGGAATGAGAGAATGTAGAAGGACATTCTGTCCATTGTTGTGTTAACAAGCCTGATTTTCCGTAGCCAAGTTCAATGCAGTTTATATAAAGGTAGGGAATTAAGAAGTCATGGTTCACTTAAGCTTACTTTGGATGTGTGTGTGTATATATATATATATATAAAAGGGATAAGTTATATAATGAACTTAAGTCCCTAGGGAAACTATACTCTCAAAGCTCGTTGTTGGGATTGGGAAATCAATGCCCTGTAAAGTCCCTCTTTTAACGAAACCTCACCGAAGTGGAACCTGTGACGAAATAATGTATTGTGAATCATGCTTATAATTTTAGTTAAAAAAAAATCATGCTTATAATTAAAGACAGATTTTAATCTATTTTAAAGGTTGAATGTAGATATCACCACATAGTTTTTTAAAATCTCAGTTATTTTCAATTATTATTCATTAATTATAAACTTGGATTTTAATTTCTTTAGGAAGATGCATTATTTGAATTTTGAAAGTAGGAGTTTAGTAAAATTAATTGGAAGGAGGCAACTGATGGCCGGCTTTGGAATGATGTGAAATGAGACATGAGTCTTAATTAATCAATGCATATAATTGTCCTATAGTCGCCGATAATAGTTTAAGAAAATTTATTATAGGTCCCATGGAAGCAATTTAATTAAGATAGATCCTGTGAAATCTCCTAATTAAACTGAGATATCACGAAATCACCTAATCAAATTGAAGTCCCACGAAATTGTTATGATCAAGTCAAAAGTTGCTATTGACCAAGAATTTATAAAGTTGTATTGTTATGCCAAAAGTTATCATCGTCTGATCAAAAATTGTTAACGACCAAATTTTTGGCCTATCAATGACAACTTTTACTGTAACTATCACAACTTTCTGGCCAGGGGCCTCAATTTAATTATAGGATTTTGCAAGATCTCAATTTAATTAGGGGATTTTATTGGATATTATCTTAATTAAGTTGCTTTCAGGAAACCTGTAATTAATTTTCCTATGTAACAAAATACAACCTATAATTAATTTTGCTATGTAACAACATATTCTTGTGTTAGGTACTTCAAGTTTCCAAGTCCAACATATAATTAAACAAGCCTATGCTTCCCCCGTGCGTTGCACGGGAAGCTTGTAATCCCAGCTAATAAGTTACATGATGTTAAAGTTAATCGTTATAACATATAATATGAGGAATAATATAAAACAGGAAAGTGAATATACCTACATACATATATGGTACGATCGTCCTAAATGAAACAACAATTATAATAACATTAGGTCCAAACTGGAAGGAGGAAAAAACGGTTGATGTCATAGACACGATCATAACACCTAAGAGGTGAAATTCCTAAATATCTCCCTATAAATAACATTAGTGATTGTGTGTTAGCAACTCCAGAATCACCATGAGAAATAACTATTATGAGACTGTCCATTTTCTTAATCTTGGACATCGCAACATACAGTTAGCTATGAGTGAAAACATGCTTAGAAAGGAATTTAAATTAATTTAATAATATGGTTAAACGCCAAAATGTTATACATCCAACAGTTATGATTATGTGGTGCTAGCCCGAGCATTGCATGGGGAGCATTGAATTTGGGGGAGTATAGACTTTAAAAAATATGGTATTCACTCAAAATAAATTAATATAAGCCACGATTAAATATGGATGCAATTATTTAACTAATTAACAAACAATTTTAAGGTAAAAAAGGAATCAATATGTCTTTATTCCTTTTTGAATTGAAATATAGGGTTAATGTTGCATTTTTTAGAAAAGTTGAAGCCTGATTTTGATTTTCTTCATTTTCAGCATACATATATTTTTAGTAAAGTTAACTGAACTTGTGCTTTCCCTAACTTTATGAGTGTATTGACTTTGCAAACCATGTTATTTAAGTAAAATAAAGAAATATAAGAACATGATTAATAATGCATGCAAGTACTTCTCTAATCAACAAATATTTTTAGAGATAAAAAAGGGAATAAGAGGCGAGATGTATTAAATATGAAAATTTACTTTAATTGACAATAGTTAGAACATGCATTTATTTCTTTTTGAATTGAAATATATGGTTACTCTTGCATTTCATATAAAAGTTGAACCCTTAGTTTGATTTTCCTCATTTACAGTATACATCTTTTTTTTTTAAAATAAAATAAATTGAGCTTATTCTTTCCTTAACTTTATGAGTGCATTGAGTCAAGAATAAACCCTTTAAGGAAACAGCTCATAAGATAGATGCGGCTTGGATGAATAGGAAATTGTGAGAGGAGCTAATGATAAGCTACAAAAGATAAGATACAGCTAAAAGGAAGAGTTTTCTTATATATAGGATTTTTTTAAAAAAATTTGCCTATAAAAAACGTACACATCCTCTCTTCTCTTAAGCTCTATCCTTTCGTCTCTTCTTCTAAACTCTATCGTCTCTCGCTCTCTCTTTTTTTTTTTTTTTTGCCCGCACCTAAACTCTATCCTCTCATCAGACATCCTTGTCAATTGTCATCACGCTGCACTTCATCTCCCCATCTCCTTCTCTCAATATCATTAATTATTTATTTATTTATTTATTTATTTATGAGATTGTTAAAAAACACTAAAGTATTCATATTTACTTACTTTTCATCTATATTTACCTATTGCAATTATGCGTGTTATAGCGGCTGGATTGTAAATACCACTTTAAGATTAACATATTAAAATATTATGATTTAATCCAAAAAAAAAGTCACAGTAATATGAATAATTGTTAATACAAAAATAATATACACACACACAAACACAAATAATACTAAAGTAGTTTTGTCTTTCCTTTATATATTTTCATATACATTTATTGATTGAATAAGAAACATTATTATATATGAAATGCTACATTTTTAAAATAAATAACATTTATTGTTATTAGCATCCTGTATTGATATCAAAAGCTTTTCGTAATATATATAGTACTATATTTTACAAATATAGTAATATAATTATTTTAATTATCAATACAGGATGCTAATAAATGAAATTTGTAATTCTTGAAAAATTCATTTAAATAAAGTATAAGTTTTATAATTAAATGATTTTATAGATCGGTCTATTTCGGCCTGCTAACCAACTCCTTTTCTGTTTACCGCCTTTCACTCCTGTGTGACATTTTCAAAGATTTTTTTTTGGGCCATATATTTCAACGTTTTTGGAAGCTTTTGGTTTTTTGAGTTAGGACGTTAAATAAATCTATGTGTGAGATTGTTTCATCGATAATTAAGTACAACAAAAATTAATAGTTTTTTTTTTTTTTTTTTGCAACCAGAGAAACTGATTCTCAGCTTACTAGCTATGATTATGAACCAGACCTTTTTTTCATTCAAAAACAATTATCATTAACGGGAAAAACGAAATCAAACCCTATACCATACTTTTGAAGGTTGAGCATTTATTTAACAATCCACGCATCCACATATAAATACTATTTTTGAAAAATGACCCAACAGCCATGCTTTTTGGGCTATAATCATCCCTCCCTACTCTTCCCAACCTGGAAATTTTCCACGCCAATTTCAGAAATTCAGTGGCAGTGTGATTAAAAATTATTTGTCTTATACTTAAAAAATTACTAATTTGATCCCTACAAATTAGAAGTTCTTAAATGGCTCCCTATAGTTTTACCATAATTTTGTAAAATTTCTAATCAAATTGCTAACAACCAGAAAAAAAAAAAAAAAGCATTAGATTTGGTTTGGTACGGAGAAATTCCCTTTCATAAGGAAAAAGCTCCATTCCATCTTTAGGTTAGAACATACTATTTCAAGTGAGAGAAGACCGACACTATCAATTACTAAATACACTTCTCTTACCAATTACTGAATTATGAATATATGGATCAATACAAGTAATTATATGTACCAAAAAGGAAAAACCCGCAACAACTAATTAAAAATGAGTTGAGATCATCATGTCATTAACATTTTCAGTATTTAAAATGATAATCATATAGGGGTTTGTTTAAGTAATTTGTGTTTTTCAATTAATTTTTTTATTTGTCAAACTTCATTTTTCTTCTTTTACACATCATACATTCTCGCCGCAGGATTTTTTTTCCTTCCCTTATTTTTTTTATTTTTCCTCACAATGATTTTTTCCTACCAAACATACCAAGAGTGCCACTTAGATACTTGATTGCTTGAGCCTTGATGCATGTAAGTAGGTGGCCCTGCAAGATCCATTCTATGATAGAGGGAAACAAGGATAAGAGATTCTTTTATTCAAAGGGGACATAGATTATAGTCCGCATATAGTTTTATGCATCTTAGTGTGTCATCTACGGAACTAAAATCTCTAGTTATCCCATAAAGGCATTAAATCAAGGAAATTCTAAAATCAATATTGATCAGAAATTTATCGAATCTTTCAGCAACCCCACAAATGCATTAGTTTTACCAAATAATAGAATAGGTAAAAGTAACATCATTTTCAGGTCATTAATTCTTAGTTTGTTTTATTAAAACCTTCCTTACTTAACTTTAACATTGTGATTTATATTATTTTTTATTAGTAGGGAAATCTCTTAGAAGTAGTGTCTACCGAACCGCTTCTAGAAATTTGCTTTTATCATTTTATATGTTAAGACGGTGCGGGGTATTTAGTTATTATGTCTATCAACAAATTTGAAGCCTATGGGACATTTGAATACCCTTTTTGCAAGTTGAATTAAAACATACATTATTCACAAGTAGCGGAAACAAAAACGGAATAAAAATAAATTGAATATGTCATAGCAGAAACAATAAGTCTAAAATCACAAATAACTTATTAGTTAAATGTAGAAAATTTATTCAGGAGTCACTACTACAAAAAACCATTTCCTTGTCACCAATTCACATCCGTTAAATAAAAAACTGACATTAAAAAAATGTGGTGACAATTTTGTAATTAATTAATAAGTTGAGAAAGAAACAACGTCCCTAATTATAATAATTAGGGACGTTGTAAGTTACAACGTCACTCATTTCAAATGAGTGACGTTGTTTCTCATAAACCACGTCACTCATCACGTTTCACTCATTTGAACGTCACTCATTTGAACCTTGGAAACGTGGTTTCTTGGCCAGATCCCACTCAACCTTTCTCTCTCCCCGACGCCCGCCTACTTCTTCCTCTACCAGTTCCATATCTCTCGTCCTTCCTTGCCTTGAAGCCAGAGCTGCCGTCGCCTCTTCTTCTTCTCCTTCCACTTTGATGCTGATCAAGGAGGCTAGCGCGAGAGAGAGGGGACAGAGAAGCTTCGCTATTTCCGTATTCTTCTTCCACTCCACTTAAAAAACCCTAATATTCTCCCTTCTTCATTTTTCCATCACCAGCGCCCGATTCCATCATCATCGCCGGCCTCCATCTTCACTAGCAAGGGCTCTCGACGTCTCCGCCATCCTCACCATATCCCATCGCCTCCCCCTTTTTTCTCCTACTTCGTAACCATTGACCACAGAACGAAAGCCCCTCTTAAGCGCAATCGAAGATTTTTACCCCAAAATTCTGAATCTTGAAAACCCTAATTATATCCCTTGCATACCATGGACGAAGCTCAAGGAAAACCCGTGTGTGCACAGGAAGCCCTATATCTCCTTAATTGGGTTACTCAATACGAAAGAGAGGGACGGATTAGAGGGCTAGTCGGAGAGAGGGAGAGAGATCGCTGTCGCGTTGGGGGAGGATGCAGTCTGAGGTCCAACTTCGTTGCTACATTTAGGTGAGTTTTCTTCATTCCCTTTTACCTTTAGTTCATCCGATTGGGGCTTTTTGAGGGTATGTCTGAGTTGATTTTGGGAATTTTTGGGGTTTTGATTAGATTAAATCATAGCTAGAACTTATACTTGTTTTCAGGGTGTTGATTTTGTGCTTCGTTGCGCCATATTTTGTTCTTCCTTCATTTCTACAGTTTCTGTTTTGCTGTTGATCGCTGTTGTGATTGGAGTCGTTATTGGTTGTCTCTTCGCTTTCTTATACCCCATTATTAGGCTCTTCATTTTCAACACTGCCCCCTGTAGCAGTCACAGTACTGCACTATATAAAACCCAGTTTCGGATTTACTTAATGCATCCTCTGTTTCTGTTTTTCTTTCTTAAACCACACGGTTATCTTATTCTTCAATATGCACGGTTTTTCTTTATGTTAACAAATGGAGATGTTAAGCAATGACTGTAAATCACTCTTTTCTGACTAACTATTTCTCTGTCAATATTTTGAATTTAGTTCAATCTTGCTTATTCTTATTTCAGATTGATCCTCACTATCCGTTTTTTGGATTACTCTGTTATGCCTATTTAGTTTTGCTCACAATTTTAGTGTTGTGAATACATGATATTACCTCCAGTCCAAAAGACTTCATTTGTATCATAATTTACCCTATGAACTAGGTCTAACATTTAAGATTTTGTGTGTGTGTGTGTGTGTGATATATTCATCCCCATTAACCACTTGAAATGGTGATGGTGTTTTATAGTTTTCTATGAAGTTCTTGTCTGAAATGGTATTTTGCGTTATACATGCTTTGTATAGCACAAAAAGTGCCCCCATAGCATGACGATCTTAAAATTTACAATGGTTTAATCTAATCAAAACAGAACATGAAAATTATGCGCCAGATTTAAATGTAGTTATCTTGATGTTATTAAATTGTAAGTTGCTCCTTCGCAGTTGGTAGATCAAGGAAAAGTTTATCTTAAAGATGTAGCTTTGGAGATTGGCGTTTCTCCATATACATTAAGCATAAATATTAATGTAAGGCTTTAAATATTTTGAGCCTACTATGCAGCAAGTGGTGCTTGAGTATTTTTTCTTTAACTTGTAGTTTGCTCTTTTTATCTTCTTTCAGTATCCTTGCATGGCCCCTGATGTGCAACTTAAAATAGTCAACTAGCTGAAAGCTCATGTATATACTTTTGTGGCTACTCGTTACCAATCTGTACTTCACTTTAATCATAAATTTATAATATCAATTTGTGGCCCTTGGATATAGGGTGTGGTCCGGGACTGAAAGCCATACTCTATCAACTGCTGTGATCTGATTATTTAATTGTTCAGGACTAGGAATTATAAAAGAGCTGCTATAGAACTCTGTTTTCCTTTTGCTCTCTCTCTCTTGTTTCATTTTCCTGAGCTTCCTCTGATTATTTTAGTTAATATTTTAGAATGCCCAAGGTGTTATGGGAATGCTAATTTGTCTTGTAAATGCTGTGTCCCGATGACTTTATTTGGTTTTGAACAGTTGGTGATGCTGTAGGAGGGTATTTTAATTATTGCTTGGCTAATTTACTAATCATTGAATTTGAGTAATCATTTTGTTGGTTCCTAGTTCCTTGATTTTCATCCAATACAAATTGTTTATGATATTTCAACTTGGGAGTGAGCCAAGTTGCGTATTGCTTTGATGTTCATTTGATGAATTTATGGTGTTTATAGTTTCTAATTTCTCTTATCTATTTACTAGTTTCGTGTATTGTAATTACAATTTAATTCTGATTGGAAGTGTATGTGCAATACTCACTTAGTTCATGTACTTGTTGCTGTCAAAAGTTGAGGTATATTTATAATTCTGATTGGAAGTGTATAGTTTTTAATGCTTCTAATTTTTCTGATCGCCACCTCTCTTGTTCTTCTGCAGATTTACCTGCTGCGGATGTCATGGCGAGTTATTGAAATTGGGTACATCTATTTGGTTTGATTGGACATGTGGTTGTATCAGTTCCGTCTAATTTACAACTTAGTTCCTGCACCTCATATCTTTGTGTTTTAAAATTGTACCGTTCTAAATTATTTCCAATCTAGTTCTTTATGGCAATGATATTCATAAATGTATCTATGAAGCATTTAGTATGAAGCTAGTTTTTTGTATTAATAAAGGTGAAAATGGTGTCATATTTTATTTATGGGTGAAAGACAGATTTTTAAAGCCCAACCTTTGTTAAGTTTGAAATTTTAAGAGATCCCTTATGGCTGTGATGCAATGATGATGAAATTCGGTTTTAGTTGGTGCTTATTTAGGAGTTTTGCTAACTGTATAGGCATTTTACTATAGTGTAAGGAATATTATATGCTTTTTCTTTAAATGTGATTGTAATATCTGCAATCATTTTCTTCTGGCTGGAGATTCTTTTAGCCTTAACATGTATCAGGGGGAAAATTATTGAAATTAGTTGGGGACAATTCTTCTCTATTCAACTCGCTGACACTATTTATTCTAGCTTGAAGTCACGTGTTGAGATTTAAATTGCTAGTTCTTTTTTCAACTTCTGATTTTAATACAAAAAATGTCTCTATTTTTTTTAAAAAAAAAATTGGATTTTTTATGTCACATATTAGATATTATGTGACGTGAAAAGTCCAGGTCGGACTTTTCACGTCCTGGACTTTTCACGTCACATATTATCATAATAAGTGACTTGAAAAGTCTCTAGGCCGGACTTTTCACGTCACATATATTATGTGACGTGAAAAGTCCGGCCTGGACTTTCCACGTCCCTTACTTCTAATATGTGACATGGAAAGTCTGGACCGGACTTTTCACGTCACATATTAGATAATATGTGACGTGAAAAGTCCGGCCTGGAGACTTTTCACGTCACTTATTATCTAATATGTGAAATAAAAAGTCCAACGATAGACTTTAAGAAAGGGCCTTTGTGAGACTACTGACGTCTCTCATTTGTATAATTTGTGACGTGGAAACTCTGATATTCCACGTCACATATTTTGGTGACATTAAAAGTCCTCTTTTCCAAATCACATGTATTAACGTCACTTAAAAAAGTGATGTGAAAACCCCAAAATATGTGACGTGAAAACCCTTTTTTGTAGTAGTGAGTATTTATTTGAGTGGTATGGACTCATCCAACCTTAATTAAGGTTAAAGATTCCACCTATAGTTGAGCATGGAGTGAATTAAAACTCCTGGTCAGTTGTCACACCCATTAAGGTGCTCACAATCAACGATTCGGATTAGTTTGGAATCGTTGAGGTACCTGAAAGATGGTCTACCTTAAGATATCGAATGAGAAATTTAAGAAAATATAGAATATGAAGCTATACATGAATTTAATATGTAACAAATAGATTAGATAGTTAACTTATATATTTCTATTCTTATCTTTTAGAATTATGAATTCCAGTTTTATAAAAAAAAAACAAAATCGTAACAAATCAATCAAATATTAAAAACATAGAATCCGTAAAAAGAATCACATGCTGAGTGGTTAAAAATTTAAAATTGCTTGTGATGTATGTCACATCAAAATATTTATGTCCATCTATAGTAGGGGAATTCTTAGGTACTCTCATATTACTACCAAATTTGTGCACTGGCTAATAATATGATAACATATCAGATAACTTTATCACATGTGGCAACTTATGTGTTAGCACTCTCTATCCCTCTTATTTTAATAATTTCCCTCAAAAAGCTGTGCATTTTTTTACTCTTATTTTCTCTCATATCTCCATCTCTTTTTTCTACACAAATCGCCATCTACTTAAAAAAAAAATTTAAGTTGATTTATTTTAAAAAATTTGGAGTTGATTCCTCTTTCATTCCTAAAGCTTTATTTGTTTGCTTTTTACACTTGATAATGTCATATAATTAAAATCATATGTGCCAATTGATATGTGGATGGAAATAGGAAATAATGAGAACACGGATGCCGAGCTCATTTATAATGCTGAATTCTTCATATAAAATTTGGATAAATTAGTTTGATGATATTATGAAAATTAGTTAAACTAGTTATCTGTAATTAAAAATGTTTACTGAAATATAGTTGTTAATCATGTATATTCGGGTCGTCTCTAATGGAACATCTTAACATGTGCCATCAAAAGAATGCTTTAGAAGAATTGTCACACAATTCATAAACCAAACACTAGTATGAGTAACATCATTTTGTCACATATTACCATAAAAAACACTACAGTTTATAATTTTTCTTTTTCTTTTATTTTTTTGTAAAAAGTGTATTCTTTTGTTGTGTTTGTAGAAGAAAACGCTACATTAATAGTCTGTTTGACAAACTCAAAAAAAGTGTTTTTTTGGGGCCAAATCTAGGTTTTAAAATCTGGGTAGACAAACACTTACAACTTTTTCAGAATAGCTTTTAACTGTCAAAACCTAGGTTTTAGTTAAGCCAGACAAACACTCACAGCTTTTTTAGAATAGCTTTTTTGCCTAAAAACCTAGGTTTGGGACAGAAAACCTAGGTTTTGTCAGAAACTCTTTTTCTATAATCTCAGAAGCTATTTTCTAGAATCTATTCTTTAAAAACATTTTTTCAGCTTTTTTTCTCAGAAACTATTATTTAAAAGCTAATCCAAACAGGTCCTAAATCATTAACCCTGTATCAATATTTTTATAAACAAATGAGGTGACATTTCCTTGAGGAAACACAACATTAGGATTGCCTTTAAAAAAAAAATCAACCCAATGTTGCGTTTCATTTTAAGGAAACGCAAGTAGTTTTTTTTTTTTAGAAAAAAGGGACTCTAATGTTGCCTTTCCTTGAAGAAACATAACATTGAAGTTGCTTCTTTTGAAGAAAAAAAAAACAACTTTAATGTTTAATTAAGTCCAGTTTTTTTTAAATAGGGGACTAATGTTGTGTTTTGGCCTAATTTAAAAAAAAAAAAAAAAAATTGGCCCCTTTTCTTTTCCCTCTAATATTTTCAATTCTCTCTCCCTCCCTCCCTCTCTTCCCCCTCATCTAATATTCCTTCAGCTCTGTTTTCGTCTTTGACCCCCTCTCCTATTCTTCATCTTCCTTTCCACCGTTGTTGCCATTTTCATATGTTAGATCAAGTAAATGTGTAATAGTGTATGAGCTTCTCAATTAATTGTTAACTAGTTTTACTTAATTTTTTGCAGCAGTGTTGTGCGTGTGTGTGATACATTAATTAATTTGAAAGTTAATTTCTCTTATTTTTGTAGAGAATTTAACTGGTCTTAATGTGTATGCCATGTGATTTTTAACTGTAGGATATGGAATTTTCAAAAGTAAATATATTATTTTTCTAAAAAATAATATCTCGTGTAGAGTTTAATTAAATAAATGCTATTTAAGATTGAAAAATACAAAAACAAACCTAAATGGTGTGTTTTCTTAAAAAAGAAAAATGAAACATTGGAACAGACCTAATGTTGTGTCCCCTTCAAAAAAAAAGATGCTACATTATTCGGTTTTTGTAGCAGAGGTTTCTGTAACGTTTATAAAACACTACGTTATATTATAAAATTGCTACTGTTTTCGTCTTATGTAGTAGTGAAACTTTGATGCCATCTTACTATAACGGGCATTTGGGCCAAATTTCATACTTCACAACAAATAAGAAAAAATTATATTGTTGTTGAACCAAAAACAAGAAACAAAACTTCTACCAATCAGGTTGGATCTAACAAAATATACTAGTCACTCAACATGAAGAACATATGTTTAAATTTCTATAAGAAGAGGTGCTCATATTTGATATCTGATAATATGATGCCTTAAACAGGAAAAATGTCTTATATAAGAGAATACTCGTGCTTAGGAGGAAAAAGAAAAAATTATGTTGCCACTTTGAATGACAATATATATCTACACTATTATTTAAAAAAAAAAATTACTGCTAACTTTGCACTCTCTTACAGGAAAAGGAAATAACCTACACACTCCCACACACGGCCCCCTTATAAGCACCCAATGTTATTAAGGTATGGGGCATTATTTATGGTCTGTCTAGTATGATGAGGGAAATGGAAAGGAGAGAAGGGATGAGAAATTCTAAATAATGAGCTCAACCTAAAAGAAATGGATAAATAGAATTACAAAATTGTAATAAAGAGAAGATGTAAAATAAAATAGTAATGAAAACTAATCAAAAGTTTTGACCCAATTTCTTCCAAAAAAAAAAAGTTAAATCGAGTGCGTTCAAATTTTCCATCTCCCGTCCTCTATATCTTGTCACTTGGCTCTATATCTTGTCACTTACATACCTTTAGAGATATTGTTGGGTAGTAAATATTTTTTAACAAAGAGTTATGAAAGATTAACCTCTTATCAGTGTGTTTGGATTGGCTTAATTTAGAAAATTAAGTACTTATTTTGGCAAAAATCACTTAATTTGGGTTGGAGACTTTTTTGTTGTATTTGGTTTGATTTATGAGTTAAAGGAACTTATGTCTTATAAATCAAAATAAGCTTATGCTGAAAAAAAGATAGCTTATAACTTATGACTTATAAGTCATTTATAGAAAATAAGTCACTTATAAATCATTTTTTTCACAATTAATCCAAACATAAATCTCATTGCACAATCTGGCTTATGGAAAATAAGTCATTTATAAGCTATTTTTTAACAGCTAATCCAAACATAAATCTCATTACATAATCTGATATATTTTTAATCTGATTTATTTTCAATCTGACTTATATATAAATCACATTTTTAATCGTTAATCCAGACATACCAAAATACAAGTCAGTTAATAATTGATACTTATCTGAATTGTTAATAGAACAAACATCTGGCAGGCCCATCAGTTCATGGGCATTTCCCAACGACTCCTTGTCTTTTGGTGTTTGGTGACTTTCTTAGCCATCTGGCCTTATCTGTTTGGTCAATCTTACAGCCCACAATGACCAACTTTTAGTACATTCAACAGCTAATTTTAATACAAGAAAAACTAGGATTAAAGGTCATATTTACCCCGGAAGTATGCATGGTGGATCACATCTGACCTGGAAGTTTTTTTGGGTCCAATTTTGCCCTGAAAGTGTGCAAAGTGGATCATATTCGCCCTTTACTGTTAAAAAAATTTTACCGGTAAAGGGCGAATATGATCCACTTTTACACATTTTCGGGGCAAAATTGGATAAAAAAAATGGTAAAGGGAGAATATAATCCACTTTGCACACTTCCGGGGCAAAATTGGACCAAAAATAACTTCCGGGGCAGATGAGATCTACCGTACATACTTCCAAGGTAAATATGATCTTTAACCCGAAAAACTATTATAGCTTGTTCCAAACAATTTTGGTGCGTACTTTATTTTTCCACATTTGAATGACTAATAATTATAAGCCATCTATAAATACCAATGTAACACTTTTTAACCCAAGATATATCATAACATTAGCGAGTCACCAATGCCCAAATTTTTAACACTTTTTATCCCAAGATGGGTGTATTTGGATTGGCTTCTGAAAAGTGACTTTTTTCAATTTAACTTTTTCAGAAGTAAGATTGGATAAAAGTCAGATTATGTGAAGTGATTTATGTTTGAATTTTTTATGATATAAGTGACTTTTTTCAATTTGACTTTTAGAAATATGTTTGGATGATTATTTTGAAAAGCAAGTTTAAATGAAAAATTATTAAAAAAGACATTTTGGTTATTAAATAATACATATATAATATGCATATATTTTTATTAAATGCTTAGTTTCTACCTTATTTTAAAGAACATAATTTGAAAAAAAAATAGTATTTTTAGCTCAAACGAGGATATTGTAAGAGAAAATAGTTAAAGATTATTATGGTAATTTTTTGGAGATAAAAATGAAATTTTATATTAAAAGAAAATATCTTATTTGAGAGTTTTAGGGGTCTAACAGTCTAATTTCCCTAGTCACTTTATTAAATAATACATAACAAAAGGCGTGGAATGCATCAGAAGCCAGAAGCCACAAAAATTTGCTTCTGGCTTTTAATTGTTCAGAAGTCCTTTTGGCCCATAAGTCATATTGAAAAAAAGTTGAAACAAACATTATCAAAAGCAAATTTTTACTTCTGACTTTTCTATCGGGCTTCTGATTGCTGAAAAGCCAATCCAAACATGCACGACTTATCATAACTTTAGCAAGTCAGCATTCGCCAATTTCACCTAATCTTTCCTATAAAAGACAATCACCCTATTATAAGCGGACTGATATAAATAGAAAATGATGAGAGTCATTGATGATTCAGCAGTCCAATCTGATTATGAGAATCTTGTTTCTTTTCATGAGACTTCTCAAAACAAGAATGATCACATCACCCCATTTTGCTGAGAATTTTGAGATTATAGGCCACTGAATCCCTAAAACAGAACATTTTACCCTAGAATGACAGAGTAAGGGTTTTGCCATCCAGCATCACCAAATACAGAGAGATGAGGAGGAGGAGGAGTTGGAAATGAAAAAGGACACGTGGAATTTTTTGTTAGATGACATTGGGAAAAGGATGTAGGCAATCAAAACAAAGTTTTCTATATTGTTTTGCAAATAATGTCACATGCTACCAACCAAGAAATTTCAATGAAACCATTTATGCTCAAGTTGTGTCAGTTTCCAACAACCACTATTGTTTCTCTGGATCACAATATATATATATATATATATATATATATATATATATATATAATATTGGTAGGTTGTGGTAAGGTATGACGTGCTTAATTTTCTTTTATAATCAAGTAGGGAACGATTAAATTTTTATAATATATAGTTTCTAGATCACGCTTCAAACATGTAGTCCTCATCAATTATATGTCCGGCTTCTTTTTAATGGGTAAGGGAAAACAAGGACAAAAGAGTTGGCAAAGAGAAGACACGGATTCGTCTGAAGTTCGGATATATCAATATATGGATTGCAATATACTGCATTTAGTTCTTAATATATTCTATTTGTTTTTAAATATAAGATATTTTTATCTAATTTAATTATATTAAAAATGTAAATTGAGTTGGTTAAAATTATATGATATTTCCATAGTACCCTAACCACGTTCATTTATTTCTATTATTTTCTTTTACTTATTTATTATTGAAAAATATTAATATGGATAATTTAAGGAAAAACGTGATAAAAAAATATAAAAAAAAGTCTTATATTTAAGAACAAAATGAGTAATATCTTTTTTTATCTTTTTTTATAGTACCAAAAGTAATATGATATAGTATTCTTGTGAGGAATACTTCAATTGTTTTACATAAATGTATTGGACATATTGCACTTGAGAAAGCCAAATTGGTCACACTGCTGCTTATTCATTAATCACTACCTTAATGAGGCACAAAAGAAGTGAATTCACCAAAATAAACGAAAATACATACAAGCTATAATAAGCCAAGAACAATCACCAACCCGACATGCTTAGGCTCACATCAAACGATGTCGTGTCGTCGGCTTCAGAGACTCATAAGTTATAGGCGAAGGAGAAGAAGCTGATTCATCATACTTGGAATAGCCTTTCTTACATGGAACAACCTTGAGGCCCCATTCATTCGGACATGGCTTCACATAAAACCAAAACTTGTGACATTCCTCCGGCGATTTCTGATTGGGAAGCCCCTTTATGCAATTCTGGCTCACATCAAGCACCTTCGATTGTATCAGCTTCTTGCATTTTGGTCCAACCTCAGTGAAATAGTTATCTGTTAACGTAAGATTCCCATTGTTTCGAATCCCAGGAAGATCACACACTGATTCAGGAACATAGCCATAGAATTTGTTGTGAGCTAAATTCAAGAACCGAATCTTCTGCAAGCAAGCGAAAGATTCTGGGATTGGACCCGTCAATAAGTTCTTGCTCACATCAAAGACTATGGCTTTTTTCAGTAACCCAATCTCATAGGGCAAACACCCAGAAAACTGGTTTCCCAAGAACAGAACTTCTGTCAATGTGTTTGAAGCATTTCCTATGCTACTTGGGATTGGACCAGTGAACTTGTTGTTGGCGAAAGTGAGGAATCTGGCAGGTGTGTTTCCGAAATTCGAGGGAAGGTAGCTGCTGAATTTGTTGTTGTTGATGAAGATGACGTCAAGATCCATCTTGAAGAGTTCTGGAGGGAGTGATCCAGCGAGGTTATTGAACCTGAGATCTAAGAAAACAAGTTGCTTAGAAGAAAGAACATCTCTTGGGAATTCACCCACGAGCTTGTTGTTACTTAAATCAAGCTCATAGAAAAATGGGTATTTAGTGATTTGTGTGGGGACTTGGCCTGAGAAATTGTTGGAATTAACATGGAAGAATGTTAATTCTGGAATGGAATCCAAGATTCCATTGAGACCCAAGTTTGAACCTTGAAGAGCAGAGAAACCAGCTTGGTTGAAATCTAATCCTGAAACGGCTTTCTCATTTGAATTTGGGTAAGTTGCACATTTAACTCCTCTGTATTGACAAGGATTTGGACCATTCCAATTGCTGGTAAAGCAGTTGGTGTCGTTAATTGTGGTGGCAAATTTCAAAAGCACCCGCCGTGCTTTCTCCAGCCGGGACTGTGGTGGAGGCGGCGGCGGCGGCGGGCAGTTGACCGGAGGAGGAGGGGCATCATCTCCACCACCTCCGATGATGATCTCTAATGTTTCTCTTTGTGGGGAAAATGGTGAAGAGAGTGAAGAGTGAAAGAAGGAAGAAGATAGTAATAAAAATGAGAGAACAAAGAAGGAGATTGTGTCCATTATTGTGGAAACAGAGTCTGATTTTCTGTAGCTAAGGTTAATGCAGTTTATAATGGTAGGGGAAGGAGGAGAAGGGGAAGTCAAAGTTCACGAGTTTAAGCTCATGTTGGGCATACAGTACAATTAGGATGTTAAATTATCATGATAATCATTTGGTTTAAATTTTTAAATCATTGATTGTACTTGTTGGTTACACAAGAATAAAAAAAAATCAAAATGGTAGGATATTTGTTGTTTCACTGGCCATTATTAAATCCATTTATATAATGTTTATACTTAAATTTTCCTTTGTTTTTGGTTTTCATCCTTCAAGTTTTAAATAATGGTTTTTTATCCATGTAATAAAATATTCCATCTTTTGTTAAATTATAGGGATCAATGTTTAAATTGAAACGATACTTTAAGAGCTAAAACCATGATAAAAAGGAACTTCATAGAACAAAAGATTGTATTAACATTTCTCTTATTCATGATCTTCATAAAATTTAAATTTGTTCACTTTTGAAGCAATAACTTTTACAAGATTGTAGAAATTGTTCCTCTAAGAAGGTTTTAAATTTATTTTAAGGATTACTTGTGTATGATAATACATAAACTCTATTAAATTTGATTGACTTTCAATTACTTCATTAATTTTGCAATATTTAGTTTTGAGAAACTGAGAAATGTGTTTGGAATATGATGATTGCAGCTTAGTAATGACCATGTGCTTTCAATAATGAGCCATGGCATATTAGTTTTTATTTTCTTTTGAGTGATCTTTATGCAGATAATTTGGGGTCTCCAGTGATAGGTTTCAATTTATGTGCAGGGAAGCATATTCTTGCGTTAGGTATGGTCTTGAAGTTTCCAAGTCTAATATAATTAAATGATTTTACATATAAGTCTAATAATGGCCTCCTAACTAATCTTCATTTTGTAATCAAACTTTTGTATGCCAATTTTGACATTGAGGAGGATCAAGAATTATCATTTTATTGATAGAACACCCATTTCAGTGGATTTATAAGCTTACTTTTATTGTTTTCATATTTATGAGATACTGATAGGATAGTTTTTGTCAAACTCTTAAATTGACTTGTGAGTTTATCAATTTTAAATTTCTAGCTTGGAAAATCGTATCAATATAACTCATTCTTCAACCTGTATTAGTTGTAAACTTCATTTAACTCGTGAATTTATACATGGAGTTTATTGTTTCTGTGTTTTCAACTTACATAATTATCTGGGGATTTGTTGAAAAATCAAAATCAGTTTTTGCATTCATGAGAGAAGCTTTGGCACTAAAAAAGAGCTGTGATGATTGCCACATATCTGGGCCATAAAGTTTTAAACCAATGGTCACTGCATTGGGTCAAGCGAGTTTGTACAAGAAGAGGAGTCGAAGTACTGTGCGATATGCAGGATATTATTATTCTTTAGTCTTAACCTATTTGCACCTCAAGTTAGGTTTTCTATTGGTAAACTTAAAAAAAAAGTGCTTTTTTAGGTCAAACGTAAATTTTAAAATCAGGGTAGACAAACACCCTCATCTTTTTTAAAATAGCTTTTAACTGTCAAAACCTAGGTTTTAGTTAAGCCAGATAAACACTCACAGCTTTTTTAGAATAGTTTTTTTACCTGAAAACCTAAGTTTTTTCAGAAGCTATTTTTTTTCTATAACCTCAAAAGCTATTTCTTAGAATCTATTCTTTTAAAGCAATTTTTCTTCTTTTTTTTCAGAAGCTGTTCTCCAAAAGCTAATCCAAACAGGCCCTTATTACACTGACAAGGAGTAAGGGCCTGTTTGGATTAGTTTTTGGAGAATAACTTTTGAGAAAAAAGTAGAAAAAGTGCTTTTAGATAATAGATTCTGGGAAATAGCTTCTGAGATTATAGAAAAAAATAGCTTCTGACAAAACCTAGTTTTTCTGCCCCAAACCTAGGTTTTCAGTCAAAAAAGTTATTCTGGAAAAACTGTGAGTGTTTGTCTTACTTAACTGAAACCTAAGTTTTGACAGTTAAAAACTATTTTGAAAAAGATGAGGGTATTTGTCTACCTTTATTTTGAAACCTATGTTTGACCTAAAAAAAACATTTTTTTTAAGTTTGCCAAACGCGCACGCACTAAGACAGTTGATCGCCATAGCTGAATTTTATAGGGAAGTGTAATCGATAGGGTGGGTCTCAATACTTTTCTTATCTAATATTCTAACTTTAGATGCAGAAGAGGCTAAAGAAAAACCTGGAAGTACTTCAATCTTACCGCAACAAAGAGGAATGGGTGGAAATTACGGATTTGGCTTCTTTACATTGCCCCTTCCCCTCCCCTTCACTTCTCTATCCCTTCTTTTCACTCCATACCTTGATCTAATGGTCTAGATTTAATATTTCATAAAAATAAATATAATTATTATAATATTTTGAAATCGCATAATAAATTTAAACTGTCAAAATTTAATCTGAACAGTAATTAACTGTAGATTATTATTATAAATGTAGATTTTATTTTTCATTTTTATTATAGTTGTAAACTGTTCAGACCATATAGTGATAAATTAAATTTATTTATGAGATTTCAAAGTATTATTATAATTATATTTATTTTTACAAAATATTAAATCTGGACCATTGGATCTTTGATCTAATGGTGTGGAGTGAAATGAAGGGGTAGAAAAGGAAAGAGGAGGGGAGGGGGCAGTGGAGAGAAGCCAGATCCAGAAATTACTCCCTCATGTTTTAAATATAGGATTTTAGGAAGGTGAGGTTGCTCTTAAATATAAGACCCATTTCTAATTATTCTCAACTTTTTCCCAAATTATTCTTATAAATGTTCATCAATAATAAACAAGTAAGAGGGGGAAGATGGGGATGAAGGTAGATGCCTAGAGTACATGTTAATTTATGCAACTTGTCCCTAGTGCCAGTTTATGCTCTATGGTTTTCTCCTTTGTTAATGTAGCCGGAGCTTTTTATAAAAAAAAGGGAGAATTGCACATAGGTCCCAAGCAAGAGAATTAATTTTAGACAGGTCCATTGACAACTTCTTCTCTTATTAACCAAGGCTATTGGAGTTGTTAATAGTTTTTATTAACAACTCCTTGAGACCTTTCTGAAATTAATTCTCTTACTTGGGACCTATGTGCAATTGTCCCAAAAAAAAAATGTAGCCTGACCTGGATGTTATCTACATTATTGATGATAATAAATATTATTCAGTTAAAAAAAAAGAAAAAAACTTAACACAATTATGTTGGCTGGCTCTTATATTGGGGTGAGCATTTTTATTTGAGTCATTTGACTGTGCTTAACGGCTTTATTATGAGCTTCTTTAATAAAATTATGAATGATGAGTGTTAATGGATTTAATTTCAAATATTTAAATTTAAAATAAATTTACACCACATTTTTATTATTTTTGTATTTTCTTATTCAATCATATCCTTTTAAATTTTGATAGCTATTTAAAAAAATAATTAAACTCTTACGGGTTTACGGTTTGAATTTATTATTTGAATTTACATCGATGTCACAAATTTGTTTGAATTTGTAAATTCGATAGCATTGATCGACACCTTTCTGCTTTAATATTCTTTTATATCATAATATAACATGAAGTTGACTTATTTAGAGAGATTAAGGAAGGAAAATAAATTAGTTAGAATATGTAAATTTATTATGTTTATTCAAACTAATTTATGTGACTCGTAAACTTATATATAATTTTAAGTTAACTTACTCTTATTTAATTAAGATTGATCTGACGAGAGCAATTTGCAATAGAGAGTGATATATTCATGATAACTATTTATAACCACTTTGGATTAAATATTTGAAACACCACAAATCTGGATTATTTGACATCCTCTAACAAACAGTAATATAAAAATCTTACACAGATAAAAATTAGAAAGAAAGAAAAACTCCTTAGTTTTAGTGGGTGAAGAAGGTTGATTATGAGAGAAAACGTTAATTCAAGAATGAAAATATGTCACATCATTGCCAACTTAATAGAATTTGTATAGCTAGCAAGCACAAGGACTCGGTTGAAGTCTTTAGAAATGTACGAAGACTAACATCCCTACACCACAAACACTGAGATATAGAAGTTGTGCAATAGTGGTGATGAATATGAGCGTCGTTCCCAAGTTTATAACTTTATATTGATCCATTTTGGTCAAGAAAAAAAAATCCGTTTTTTATTCAACTTGCACAAAAGATATATGTGAAATTTTCATCATTAAAAATTTTACTAGTGAAAATGACATACTCCCTCCAGTCTTGAATATATGATTTAGGGCAAATGTACAAAAATAATCATATAGTCTGGGCCAAGGTACAACCAACACCGTATAGTTTTTTCAGACATAAAAGTACCCACGTGGTTATTAAAATGGGATAAAAGTGTCCATGCCGTCAATATATACTAACGGTGTTAAGTTTTTCAAAGTTAGTTAAAATAAAATGTGCAAAAATACCCACGAAGTTTGGTCCGAAGTACACCCAACACAGCGAATTTTTTTTTGCCCACATAGTTACCAAAATTGTCCTTCTTCAATACCTATACCGTTACTTTACACATGTTAGGCAGAAGAAATACACAAGAGGGGTGTGAATTTTGTATTTCAATAAAATATTTTTTAAAACTGTAAGTTTAAAAGCAATTTTAAAAAACATATAAGAAAGAAACAGAGTATTGCAATCTTAGGCAAATTTGCACAATGTTTGTTTGCATTCTCAAATGCTTATATATATCCATTGATGAAGGAAGATTGAAGCATGAAATCATAGAGCAAAATTTGAGCTACAAGTATTTGCCTAGCACTTCGAATCTTCATACTCTGTTTCTCTAAGTTTCTGTGAGCTTAAGTGTTTATCATATACTTTGTTTGATCTGCAAGCATCTGCCTAAGATTTCAATACTGTGTTTCTTTCTTATTTGTTTTTTAAAATTGATTTTGAACTTAAAGTTTTGAAAAATATTTTATTGAAATACCAAATTCACCGCCCTCTTGTGAATTTTTCCTGCCTAACATGTGTAAAGTAATGGCAGAGGTATTGAGGGAACCATTTTGGTAACTACGTAGGCAATTTTAGGCCAAAAAAAGGTTCACGGTGTTGGATGCACTTCGGACTAAATTTCATGGGTATTTCTGCACCTTTTATTTTCCCTAACTTTAAAAAACTTAACGCCGTTAGTATATATTAATGGCATGGATACTTTTATCCCATTTTGGTAACTACGTGGCCACTTTTGTGCCAAAAAAAATTTCGCGGTGTTAAATGTACCTTGAACCAAACTACATGGGCATTTTTGCACATTCGCCCTATGATTTATTTAGGGAGTTGATAATGGTCCTAAATATAGGACTTAATTATAATTTTTATCAACTTCTTCCCAAATTAACTTTATTGGTATTCATCTAACAATAATCGAGTATGACATAAAGGATGAGATAAGAGAAGATGATTCGGTGTTTTTAAAAAAATACACCATACTAACTAATAAAACTAATATCTTTAATATAATCAAATAAGTTAAATAGGTCCTATATTTAGGACCAGAGGGAGTAATTCATAATACCAGATCTCAATAAGAACAATAATTTGCATAGCACCAATTCCGTCTTTACATACGGGAACTATATAGGAGTAAAAATTTAGGAAAAATTCCAAATAAAGATTCTCGAAATATATATGCAAAGAACAGTTGAATAGAGCGAATTTAAAAAAAGGATCATAACATGTAGAGCCAAGAATTCAAGTCAGCCAATTAGCGGGCCAAGCCCGTTTAAGCCAATTTCCAAAAAAAATTGTCTTTTTATAAGCCGGGCCCTTGGTGTGGTGAGCCTCAAGCCGACCCATGGGCCTCAATTTTCCCAAAGAGCTTTTCAACTTCAGAACCTGTTGTGGCAATGCGAACTAAAACAATGAAACACTTAATAAAAAACATAAATATGATCTAAATTATCTTTAAATATCAATTATTATCAGCTCAACAATTCAATATTTAAGTATTTGACACACATACAAAAACAATCAGACAAATCTCAAGTCATAAATAATTAAATACTAAGTCTAGTAGTCAATTGTCTACACTCCACAAATAAATAAAATGTTACATAAAGTCTACACATCACAATTAAATATACTATTACATAAATTTCACATATCACAATTAAATTAACTACAACATAAAGTCATAAATAAGAAAAAATTTAGCCAAAAAAAAAACAAGAAAAGGGGAAAGATAGGCAGGTAGCGTCGTCTAAACCAGCGACCCCGACAGGCTGACTCCTTTAAGGCCGCCTCCTTCTGGACTCTCTAAAATCAAAGCTCGGCCCCCATTTTAATGGGCTTAAACGGGTCGGCCCGAGAGGTTTAGCCTAAATTTCCAGCTCTATTAACATGCAATGGTTCTCAGTGTCATTTACAAATTTAATGGAAAAGGTAAAAAATGCCCTTAGACAAAGTTTTATTTATTTTTAAATAGAAAAGGACCCACCCCCACCGGCCACCAAGGCTCAGGCCGCCACAGGCAAGGACTCCGCCAACTACTTTGTATAATGTATTACCAAGTTTTTATAATGTTTTAACAACTTTGTATAATATTTTACCAACTTCATATACAAAGTTGGTAAACCATTATACAAAGTGGGTAACACATTATATAAAGTCGGTAATACATTATACAAAGTGGGTAACACATTATATAAAGTTGGTAATACATTATATGAAATTGATAACACAAAAGAAGTTGGTAAATGAAAAAACGCATGTTGGTAAAACATTATACGAAGTTGGTAACACGTAAAAAGTTTTTGGTAAAACATAAAAAACTTTTGGTAATATCAAATGAGTTGGTAAATGTAGGGAAAGGGTTATTAAAAATTGAGTTGGTAAAATAGGAAACTTTTTGTAACACATAAAACAATTTTATTAAAACACAAGTAGAATTTAGGAAAATATTGGGAAAGAATTTAAAATGATAATAGTTTTTTTAACATATATAAACTACCAAGCCCTTAAAGGGAAACTTTCCATTCCTTTTTTACCAGCCCCCTCCCCCTTAAAATTAAAATAAGTAAATAAATAACCCCCACAGCCCACTTGCCACTAGCAAGTGGGCCACAGCTGGCGGCCAAAGCTATAGCTGCTGGCAAGGGTGGGTCCTTTTCTATTTCAAAAAAAAAATTTGTTCGAGACAATTTTGTCTTTTTCATTAAATTTGCAAATGATACTTAATACTATTGCAGGTTTTGGTCCTTTTTTAAATTTGTTATATCCAACTGTCCTTTACATATTTCGAGAGTCTTTATTTAGAATTTTTCCAAAAATTTATCATATCATCGTTATCATCACTATACTTTCTAGGGTTAATATAACCTACAGCCTATAAGTCTATACTCATTTTAGTTTTAATCCCTTCAATTTCAACCAAAGGTTTTAATCCTTATAAGAACAAAATGATCCAAACTTTTATTGAATTATAAGGAATAATGTTTTAAACAAAAGAAAACTTGAATGATCAAAAGTACAAACGAAGGCAAACTTAAGGAGTTGTAGATAATATTAGCCCTTGAATTTTAATAGGCCATTCCCCCGCAATTTCTTTTTTTTTTTTATTAGTCTGAGGATGTGCAAGTGTTTTGTGCTTATTGGGCATATCAGTATTTGGAATATAAAAACTGAATTGGATAAGCCGAACCCAGGGTACAATGATAGAAATCTCAAATCACAAATTACTTTATATGGGTAAACCTGGGCTTCTAATTAAGGAGTTTAACCGTGCATGCATACATATTCAAAGCAAAAGGAATCAGTCTTTTTGAAACGCAAAATCCATCAAAAAAGGAGAATGATATATTTAACAGAGTTTATAAATATTTAGGTTAATATAACTTTTGGTCCAGTTTACATTGATTTTGGTTTTGATCATTGAAATGTGCTCAATTTAAAACAATTAATCCCTGAAGTTGGAGAATGACTTAAACACCATTAAATAAGCTTACGTGGCACTAACACTATCAAATGTTTTTATGTGGATGCCGATTGGACAAGCTGAGGTGGATTTTTTTTTTTTTTGGCCAATAGGTGGAAAAAAATGTAAAATTATATTTTTAAAAGCTGTGATACAATTTCATAATTTGACTACAAGAAAATGTAAAATCATATTAGTCCACTTCAGCTGAGAGAAACCCCAACAGTCACTGTAAAACACATGTTTCTGTTTGGCCCATACCTCTCACTGGTGGTGGAAACTCCGACGACAAACTCGGATGTCGGATCCTCCATTAACACCATCGGAGAGTTTAAAATAAAGCTCAGGCATCGCCTTGAGAAAATGTAGCGATTCATCTCCGTCTTGGAGATCCTTGAAGACTTCCTTAGATGCCGGTTTCAGGAGACACTAGGACACGTGGCTAGCCTCTTGTCTTCTTCTACATCGCGAACAAATAAGATTTCTCTCATCAATCATGTTTATGCCATAACTTCCTATTTTCTTTTACATTCTTCCAATTTGCTTTTATCCATCTCGTAAAGCTTCAGATTTCCTTGTTTCTTTTTTCCCCTTTGAAATTGATCATCCTGGGTTTGTGTTTTAGTTCAAGCTGGATCTTGTAGTCCATTGAGAGATGCAGATAAAATTAGACCGCATATATTGGGAGTTTTATATATATCTGGTGTAGGCTTTTAATGATCAAGATTTGCAAGCCTGTTTATATAACTTTGATAAAAGAATATGAATGAAACTCCAAGTATTTTCTCTAATTCAATTTACAAGATGTTTACAAAGCAAATTGGCACAACAAAATTTATAAGTATAACCAAACAAAATTTAAAAGTAAATTCAACTTTGATAAATTACAATTCCAACGAGAAATTTCCAATCTGCTAGCATCCAAGAGAATATATGAATATAACCAAACAAAATTTTCAATTTAAGATCTGATCATGTTAAAATAACACATAATTTCTAACATACATAAACAATAAACAACACACATAATTTACCACCCTCAAGTTAGTTCCAATATCACAACATCCAACATTCATAAACAAACATTCATAAGTTCAAAGTCTATTTATTTCTAACATGAACGAAAAAAATAAAAAATAAAGTAAAATAAAAAAAAATAGGGGAATGCATAAACGGGAGGGTATGGGCAACCCGTGCCCTTGCCCATACCCATACCCGTGTAAGCCTTAAACGGGCGGGTTTGAGCCCGCCCATGATGGGCCCTTATTGGACAGGGCAAACACGAAGAAATTGTGGGTTTAAATGGGTGGGTTCAATGGGTTTTGGGCAGCTTGCTCAGCCCTAGAGAAGAGGACTTTCATTCATCACAGCTTTTAAAAGTATAAGCTTATAATTTTTTCCACCTCAGCTTATCTAGCCAGCATCTACTAAAGAACATTTGAAGGTATTAGTGTCACATAAACTTATTTAACAGTGTTAAAGTCCTTCTCAAACTTCAAGGACTAACTATTTAAAAATGAGCAAACTTCAGGGATCAAAACCAAAATCAATGTAAATCATAAGGGTCAAAAGTTATATTAACCTTAAATACTTATGGCCTCTCTCCATATCTCAATCAAGCCAAAGTTTCTTCTATAATTGGCCCAAACAACCATTTGTAGATTTTTGCAGGGAAGGTCAATGAAAATAACAGATATATGCGAATAAGGATTGACATATGTAAAGTCATGGATGTTTTTTCCTCATTTTTAAGAAACGGCGATTATTACGGAATATACTATTATTTCCATAGTTGAGGTTAACCAAAGATTAAATTAGATTAAAATCACAACAATAAGGAATGTGCTTATATTAGAATATATTATACACACACACACACACACACATTATACTAGATATAGGGGTGAGCAAGAAATCCATAACCCGATGAGCCCCACCCACAACCCATGAGTTTTTACCCATTTATTCCCACCCATTAAAAACCCATGATGGGTGAGTACGAACCTGCCCATTTAAAAACTAAATCGGTGAGTAATAGGCACACATTTGGGTTGCCCATACCCGCTCATTTATTTTTTAAAAATTATATATATATATATACCATTTTATCAATCTATTCCCTTCTAATAGTCTTTTTGCATTTTTTTGTCATAATCCTCTCATATTCATTCATGCTTATTTTCTTATTTTTTTTGTATATATTTGTAGTGTCACAGTATATATAATCCTCTTACATTCATCCACGCACATATATAGTGTTGAGGAATATATGCACCATGAAGTTTTATGGATCTAACAAGTTATATATATCACTTTTATTTGTGTCTGGTTTTATTTGAAATCACTTCATTAATCCTTTTCAACTTAATTTTGATATTGAAGTTTGAAGTTTCAACATTTATAGTGGTATTTGTTCAATTTAAGTTCTTTTGTCCAATATCGTACCTATGATATTGAAATTTGAGTTTTGATTAAAAATTTAGATATTTATAATTATAAAAAAAAATCAAGAGCTAAATGGGTTTACCTATAACCCACTTAACCCGCCCATTTATATACAACCCATTTAGTATGGGTTTAAAAACCCATACTTATATAATATTAAATTGACGGGCTACGGGTTGGGGGTTGGGGTAACCCCAACCTGCACATTTTATGGGATTGAAACGTGTATAAAAAATCACATTGGAGACTGACTATATGCATCACCAGTGTCGGTTGAATAGCATATCTGTGCTTGTCATTTTTAATTTTGAAACAATAATATAAGTTATTAATTATTAATTCTTAATTTTACGCATGTTTGATATTGATTGAATATTGAAATGTATGTAAGAGAGTGAGGCGTATTTTAATATGAACAAAGTGAAATATTTTTAATTTAAAACAGATTTAATGAGTGAGTTATAAGATAATTTTTTTAACGGATATTTAAAGATCACCTGTATTTTGCAACCGATAGAGTAACATATTAGATGCCTCTTTTATCTTCGAACAGTTAGTTTAGGAACCAAACATTTGCGCCATATTATTGAAGCAACTTCAAATTAAAACAAAACCATGACTGCAACTTTGGAGTTTGGACCACCCAAAAAGTATTGTCATTGTTATTCACCGATATTTTTGATAAGGTTGATTAAAAAAGGAAGATATTTGTGATAATCCATGACGGGCTTAATTTTCTCCTAAAGAAAGGTAATAGGGTTGCAGTATATTTTTATTAGAAAATTAATTTAGAGTCCCATGGAAGACACATAATTAAGGAGGGATCTCTAAGGACCTGATTTGTATTAAGTCCTAAAACTAAATTACCCTTTTGCCGATATTTGAATGACAACTTTTGGTTTATCTGTAACAACGTTTTGGTCTTGCGTAACAAATTATGAGCTTCACTCATAAGGTGTAAAAATTTTGGCTAGTAACAATTTTTGGCTTCTCAATAACAACGTTTTGGCCTTACGCAACAAGTTACTTAGCATCACTCACAAGTCTTGTAATTTGTTAATATGTTGTATTTTAGTATAGCTATAACAAAATGTAATTGTCTGAATGAAAACTTTTGGCCTCTCTGTAACAATGTTTTGGCCTTGCGTAACAATTTTTAAACCTCACCCACAAAGTGTAAAAATTTTGGATGGTAACAACTTTTTGCCTCTCCATAACCACATTTTGGCTCCGTGTAACAAGTTAATGGGCCCCACTCACAAATTGTTACATAAGGCCAAAATGTTGTTACGGAGAGGTTAAAAGTTGTCATTCAGATAAAGGGGATAAAAGGGTAATTTGATTTTAGAACTTAATACAAATAAGGTCCCTAGGGACCTGACTTTAATTTGGATATTTTTGTCTTCCATGGGGTTCCAAATTAATTTTCCCTATTTTTTTTTATATCTTGCTTCTCTTTTCTTTTTTCTTTTTCTTTTTAAAGTTAAGGCAAAAATTCATAAGGAACGTTATATAGTCTTTAAAATATGAGGCACTAAAAACAATATAACTGCCTCTGCATAAAAACTAGGAGAAGTAGTTATAAAAGAAATATAAGAGAAAGATCTAACTAAAGTTTGGCTATCTGACTTCTCTTGATTTGATGCGAAAAGCTAAAAAATAGAAGAAAAACCAAACAATAATTAAACAAGGCCGTTTAATTATGCTCCATGTTTTTCTAAATACTTCATATATTAGAATATTGGTAAAGGGTCAAAAATGACCCTCTACTTTTGTGTGAGGTGCATGTGGCACCTCCTACTTTGTTTTGATTTAAAAATGGTCATATACTTTCAAAATGGGTCCAAATCTGACTCCCACGTTAATTAAACCAACGTTGACTGTCAGTTGAAATTTTTTTGACCAAAGAATGTGAAGTGGAAGCTGACTTGGCGTACACCTGTCATTGAAAGAAACCCTCAGTTGATTAGGAAAAGGGACACGTGGGAGCAACATATTTTTTTCCTTTCCCTTTAGTAAGTAACATTCAGATATTGTCATATTGAGATTAAAAAAAAACCTCAGATATCAAAACGCGAATAACACCTGATACTGATAAAAAAAAAGAACACCTGATAAAAAAACGCGAAGAACACGAGAGAAAAGGAAACCCTCAGGAGAGAAAGTTCGAAGCAACCGGAGGAAACTGGTTGATCCACACGAGCCTAGGTTTCGATTCCTGGTGAAATTGCCGTGAGAGATTGTCTGCCATGTGAAATTTCTGGAAGCAAGAGCGTTGGGAAGGTGATCGAGGCATGTTTATTGTTTAGGTCAAAAAAGGGGAAAAAGAGAGAAGACGGTAAGAATCGAATGGGACCCATGTTTATTGTTTGTTTGTGATTTGTATAGTGAAATGGCCTTTGAGCCCTTGAATAATTGCTTGTTTGTGATTGTTTCAAAGGTGATGGCTTCGAAAGATGACAACAAGGGCAAGGGCAAGGACAAAGTTAACATGGATGACGCGAATCTTCAGGAGATGCTTGAGGAAAAGCATGCAAGGTCATTGAATGAGGTAAGCAACGATTTGTTTAAGAAAACCTTTGAACGCTACTGTGCTAAAAGAAGGAAGCAGACTAAACTCTTGGGTCCCAGTATATTTGGTGATTGTGTTGGTACATTCCCTGAGTTTAGAGAAGACGAAACTGGTGAAGGGGTTAGGGAAAACGAAACCGGCGAAGGGGTTAGGGAAAACGAAACCAGTAAAGGAGTTAGGGAAAATGAATCCGGTGAGGGGGTTAGGGAAAATGAAAAGGTTGGATTAGAAGGGAATGTGAGGGGGGCCGAACAAGAGGTTATTGATGAAGTAGAATTGGTAGATGGGCTTGAAGACATAGATTTTGATTTTGGCAGTGACATAAATTTAGATGGGAATGATAGCCCGATTGACATTGAAAAGTTTTGGGTGGGCAAGGGAAAATGCATATATACAGGAAGAACTGAGGATACTGATAAGGGTGAAAGAAAGGGTAAAGGAATAGTGGATGATACCGATGATGAAAGCTATAAGGGTGATAGTGAAAGCTCTGACACTGAGGAGAGTGTGGAATCTGAATTTGAAGTGGTTGAAGAAGATGGTAGTGAGCATGATGATGAAGCTTTGGGCCCCCCATACGAAGATGGGCCTGTGGAAGAAGGGAGAGAAGGTCGTGATATATTGGGCTTGGAAGGAGGGCCCTTCTGGTTGGGCATGACATTTGCAGATAAAGAGGAGTTAAAGAGGGCTGTGACTATGTATGCCATCTCAAAGGGCGTGAACCTAAAAGTGGCCAAAAGTGGGAAGGGATTGCTAAGGGTGGTATGTGAAAAGGGATGTCCCTTTGTGTTATATGCATCAATACGTGGTGTAGAAGTAGGGTTTAAGATTAAGACACTAGTTGAAGAGCACAATTGTGCAAGAGTGTTTAAGAACCCAAGAGCATCTGTAAAGTGGTTGGCGGAATATTACAAGGACAAAGTTCAAGAAACACCTCGGTTTAGAATTAGTGAGATGAAGGCAGAGGTAGAACGTGAAATGAATCTTCATGTTAGTATTGAGAAGTGCAAGAGGGCAAAGAGGAAGATCGTGCAACACATGGAAGGATGCTTTAAAGATGAGTTTGCAAACTTGGAGGCTTATTGCAATGAATTACGTATCTCAAATCCTGGCTCAGATATAAGTGTTGAGCTAAGTAATGAAGCGTTGGAGCAAGGTAGAAGGGTCTTCAGAAGAATGTATGTTTGTTTCAACTCCTCCAAGGTATTTTGCAATTTTTTGTGTACAGTATTTGTTTTAGTATTGGCTTGAGTTATATATTAAAATTTATGACTTGTATCTGTGAATTTATTGAAATTTATTGCAATTTTTTCTCTTCAGGTAGGATGGAGAGAGGGATGTAGGCCATTCATTGGGGTTGATGGAACTTTCTTAAAAGGAAAAGCTAGAGGAATTTTACTTACTGCGGTTGGTATAGATGCCAATGATTCATTGTTCCCTCTTGCATTTGCCTTGACCGAAAAAGAAAATGCTCAACAGTGGGGTTGGTTTCTTCAATGGATTCAGAGGTCTTTGCTACTAGGTACTAGTGCCATGGTCACCCTAATGTCGGATATGCAAAAGGTACTAACCAACTCACTGTTCCCTCTTGCTGATTGTTAAAAGTTTCAATTTTAGCACTTTTTCTGTTTTACCCAACTAAGTGAGCAAAACCAATTCAATATTGTGGATGGTATTTCTTGTTGGTGTAATCGGGTTTTAGTTTGTTTTTTTCTTTTTGAAAGTTATTCATTTCATTCAACTCATGTGATGTTATTTGACTGCTCAGGGCTTAGTAAATGCTGTTAATGAAGTGCTTCCTGAGGCAGAGCACAGGTTCTGTGCACGTCATATACTTGCAAATTGGAGCAAACAATGGAAGGGAGCTGTGCTGAGGAATAAATTTTGGGAATGCTCATGGAGTTATTATGAGGAGCAGTTTTTTGACAACCTGAAGTCCCTTAGTACGTCGAGTAAAGGAGCAGCGGAGGCAGCTGTCAGTTATCCTGTAAAGGCGTGGGTAAGAGCATATTTCTCAACTAGATGCAAGTCCGCTATTGTGGATAACAATAAAAGTGAGAGCTTAAACTATTGGATAGATGAATATAGGTATCTCCCAGTCATTAGGATGTTTGAAGGGATAAGGTTGAAGATGATGAATAAATGGGCTCGCAGTGAAAACAAAGTAAGGAAATGGAAAACTTGTTATAGCCCAAAGTGTATTGAATTATTTGAGGCGAATAGATTCCTCGCTGGCAAATGTAGAGTTGAATTCAATGGAGATGATGGATATGAGGTCCGTGAGGGAAGAGATAAACATGTAGTTTGCCTTAGTAGAGAGATGTGTACCTGTAGGCTTTGGGATGTAACCGGAATCCCATGCCAACATTCAATATGTGCTATGTGGCATGCAAAGGTTGATCCCATTACCAAAATCTCTAACTACTACCACAAAGACATGTATGTAGCTAGTTATAGGACTAAATTTCAACCTGTGAGAGGGAAGCAATTTTGGAACAGTGATAAATACCTTCCAATGCTTCCACCACCTGTTTGCACTTTACCTGGGAGGCCACCAACCAAGAGAGTCAGAACTGAAGAACCAGAAAGGAGGCTCAAGAGAGGTGCTACTGTGCAAAAAAAGGGACAAGTTCAAAATGCTAACGTACCTCAAGTGGAAACACATGTTGATGGGAGATTAAGTAGGCGAGGTCGCATTATGAAATGCTCCATATGCAAGAAAGCAAGTCACAATCGATCCACATGTAAAGAGGTAGTTCAAAATGTTAATTACATGCATATTAGTACTTGAATCTGATTCTAATTCTAAATATTGCAATAGTGATTAACTACTTGCATCTTGTAGGCACCCTCTTCAAGCAATTCGATGCCTCAAAGGAAGAGGAAATCACAGCCCCCACCTCCCTCACAAGACACACAGCCCCCACCTCCCTCACAACGGAAACCTTCATCACAGCCACCAAATCGCAGCCACCACATTGCAACCCCAAGAAGGTCCAATTTCCCATCCGGATTTGGTTTGAGGATTGATGAAAACACAGGGAGGACTGTATTTAATGTGAGTGACATTGGTACATGAAGTAAACTATTTGTTTCAATTATCATCCTAATTTTTTTATCTCTACCTGTACAGGCTAGCATGAGCTCAGAGGTTGTGCTTTTTGAAGGGACTTCTCAGGCATATATGCAAACATATGGTGATCCCCAAAAGAAATTTCCCATACCAAATGAGGCTGAATTGAGACTGTCAAGGAGTAGAAATTTAGCTATAAATGAAGCAGAAGGTTCAAGAAAAATTCAATTCAAAGGCAATGGTTCAGGTGACCCAGAACCTTCTGAACTTCCTGTTAAGCCCCCAAGCCTCAAATGGAGAGGCAACCCATGTGTCACCACAAGGCAGCTGCTTGCACAAACACAAAGCACCATGTCAAAGACGAAGGCAGCTTCAAAGAAAAAGCATATGTAGGATCTTGTGCTACTGTTTTTTGGGATTTTCTGTCGCCAACGGACAATTATTTGTTGGTTCTGAAACTTTGGAATCGTTTGATTGATGCTTTTTGAGACCATTGGAACTAAAATATTGTCGCCCACTGACATGTTATGTCATGCTTTTGTAAACAGGGTGGTTTAATACTTTTGTAGCAAAGAACCATATACTTTTGTAGACTTTATTTGTTCCTTTGTCTTTATTGTATGCTGAGTATACAAGCTGGGAACAAACATGAGTAAATTATGGCCCCCTTTGACCATCTACTTTATTTGTTCCTTTGCCTTTATGGATAAATGAGTTTGTTGGTGTAATGGCACATGGTAGGTCCCAAGTTATTCCATTCTTCAGGGCTTTGACTAATTGTTGGTGTAATTCCACTTTTTATAGCTATAATTACAAGGGTCAAATGAATCTTCCTCCTAATTAGTCTGGCTATAAAAACATAAGAGAGATCCCATTATTATTTACAAAAGAATATGGATCTAACTAACTTGCTTTCATTTACAATAATTATAATTTACCATTATAATTTGCCACATATTTGATAAAGGTTATAAAACCCACATTAGTCAGCTTCCACACACAGCATACGCAAGCGTGAATATTCAGCATTGGAGGAAAACAGAGCATTACACGCATAGCGTACACTAATCATCTCTTCTTTTGCCATAACTAATTTCATTACAGAGCAACATACTCTTTTTTTTTTCATGTAACAGAGCACCATTATAATTTGCCACATATTTGATAAAGGTTATCAAAACCCACATTAGTCAGCTTCCACACACAGCATAAACAGAGCATCTTGCAAAATGTGCTTACACACACTGCCTACACCAAGCATCTCTTCTTTTGCCATAGCTTCTTTCGTTACAGAGCAACATACTCTTTTTTTTCATATAACAAAGCATCATAAAACAACATAAAACACATAAACCCCACCACTAAATTCCCAAAAACACATAAAACAACAAACCCCATGTGATTAACAATGTACCCATTACAATCTTGAACTTCATTTCAATTGTTTTTAATTTGTTCTCCTCCATCTCTCGTCTGCGTTTTAGCGTCGCCACCTTACGTTCGATTGAATCGACCTCTTCATAAAACCACTCACCATCCTTCTTTTTCCGGAGCTCCTTGTTTTCTTCATATAATTTTTCAATGTCATCAAGCAGCTCCTTAATCACCTCATTTGCCCTCTCACCAAGGTAGGAATCGTGCCAAGCAAAGTAGCCGCATCCCTCATCCTGACAAGATTTTTCATCATCGAACTTTTCTTTCACCTTCACCATCAAACCATTAAATCTCATAATAATCTCATATTTACCTGGTTGTACTTTGGACACCCATAAAACCTCCTGCCGGGGTTCCCTTCTGTCCAAGACGTCCACCGGGGAGCCACAAAACCATGACGGCAGTATCTGATCTGTCCTTCGTATTGATCTTCACGCTTCGTTTGTCTCATCACGGCCACCCTTTTCCTAGATCTAGATGTCGAACTTGAAGAGGACGCCATATCCTGAGCTGTGCTTGTAATTAGGTTATGAAAGAGAAGAAGAAGAAGAGAAGAGGGTCGAGGCTTGGCTTGCTGAGGAATAAAATGAGAGAGAGGTGAGGAGATGAAGAGGTTCAAATTAATTTCACACCTGTACAAATGAATTTCACACCTGTACAAACATATGGGGCCCACATGAGTAAAGTGACGGACCGTTTCGTTGAATTGGCGTGGGAGTCAGATTTGGACCCATTTTGAAAGTATATGACCATTTTTGAACCAAAAAAAAGTAGGAGGTGCCACATGCACCTCAGACAAAAGTAGAGGATCATTTTTGACCATTTACCCTAGAATATTACAATACGGCTTTTAAGGGTCAGCTTTCTCTTATCATCTTTTTTTCTGCTCATCCCTCATTATTTTATCACCACCGTTTGATTGACATAATTAATAATTCAGATTTAATAATAAATAAAATTAGGATAAATATTATATAAAAATTAATAAATAAATAAATTTAAACTACTAAAATTTAATTTAAAAATTTTTACTGCAGAATGATATAAAAAATAATAAAAATGATAGTATTCAAAATTATTCAATCTTAACCATTCATTAGTCAATCTAACGGTGGAGATGAGATGATGAGGGATGAGGAGAGAATAATCTCCCGGCTTTTTTAAGTTTGAACAAGGGAAAATTTCAGTTTACCCCCATAATAAGGAATTAATCTCAGATTCCCCCTAAACATTCTTGAAAATTCACTGCACCCCTAAAGGACTAAAGTGAAATTAAATGTTTCAGCTAAAAGACCAAAATGTTCTTATTGAATTTTGTACTGGATTTCCAAGACACATATGAAGAATTTCCAATAGATTTATGGGAAATTTCCAAGACGCATATGAGGGAACTTTTCAAAACATTTGTGCTTATTTTCAACATCAATGTGAGTATTTTCAAGTCTAAAAAATCATGGAATCCAAAACTAAAACATCCAAAATTTCACAACTATATTTCCAAGACACATATGAAAAATTTTTAAGACACATATGAGAAATTTCCAAAACGTTTGTACTTCTTTCAATAAGAACATTTTGATCTTTTAGCTGAAACATTTAATTTCACTTTAGTCCCTTGGGGGTGCAATGAAATTTCATAATGTTTTGGGGGGAATTTGAGATTAATTCCTTATTATGAGGGTAAAATGAAATTTTCCCTATGAACAATGTTTTTCCGGCATTTGATTAATAACCAAACGTAAACCCTCTGTTTTTAAATATAAGATTTATTTATCTAATTTAATTTGATTAAAGATGTTGATTAAATTAGTTAAAATCACATGATATCAACGAAACACTCTAACCACATTCCTTTATTCCCACATCCCTCTTTTGTTTGTTTGTTATTGAGAAGTATCAAAAGGGATAATTTAATGAAAAATTGAGAAAAATAGAAAAATATCTTATATTTAGGAATATACCTACCTCTCCAAATAGTTACTATATTTAGGACCGGATGGGGTACTTAATATTACAATATGATTCAATAGTATAAACATTGTTTTTCCGCATCTGATTAAAAACACAAACCTAACATGTATGATAATTACAACAAAATATTGAGGATAAATCCTCATTTGACATATTAATTGAAAAATGGGATATAAGTTGTCAATTAATTTGTAAAATGGTTAATTAACCCCAATTTTTTCAAATTAAAAAGAAAAAAAACAAGTGTGCCCAAATAACTTATAAAAAATTTAAGAAAAAATGTAGTAAATCGTATGTATAAATTGTACAAATATCATAAATTCAATATATTGTCCATAATTTATATTCATATATCTGCAAGACTTGTCTGTCAATCAATTTCATTATTTGAATAAATAAATTCAACATTTTAATTAATGACAATTTTAAAATTATTTTTTAATTTAACTGTAAGGATAGATACTAAAGTACTAACTTATGAGAATTATAAATTATGAAAATAGTAATAATAAATAGCAAAAGGAAGACTGGAAGGGTTTTTGTTACAGAATATAAACGTGATCTTCCCTTTTCACTGTCTCGGTGGCCGGGGGAGCGCAGTAATTAGACGACACTTCATTGTTAATTAAGCTAATTGAAAGAAGACCCAAACTCTTTTTTTTTTTGGTCAAGAAAGAAGACCCAAACTCTAAATCTTGAAAATCCCCACGTATATTTACCTAATTTGATTAAATTAAGGATATTTGTTAAATTAGTTAAAATCACACGATATTACAAATATATCCTAACCACTTACTATTATTCCCACGTTCCCTCTCTTGTTTATTATTATTTTTTTTTTTTTGTCAAAACCTCTCTTGTTTATTTATTATTGAAGGACATTGATAGGAATGATTTGAAGAAAAATTAGTAACAATTAGAAAGAAATTCTTATATTTAATATCAAACCCACCCCATTAAATAGGTCCTATATTTAGGATAGGACCGGAAGGGAGCTTAAACAATTGCGAAATCAAATTAAAGATATACTAAATCATAAAAATTTTAGAGCTAACATATTACACTTGAGGAAGCTAAATTTCGTTACACTGCTTATTCATTAGAATAGAGATCTTAATTAAATAGACAAACCAACGAAGAAAATTCACCATCATATTATAAGCAAATAATCAGCCTACCAACAACATGCTTGAGGGGGGCTCATATCAAACGAGGTCGTGTAGGCTTCAGAGCCTCGTACGTCACAGGCGCAGTAGCAGGTTCATTGCACTTGGGACAGCCTTTCTTACACGGAACAATCTTGAGAGACGATTCATTCGGGCATTTTTTCACACAGGATAGAAACTTGTGACATTCTTCCGGTGATTTCTGATTTGGAAGCCCCTTTATGCAATTCTGGCTCACATCAAGCACCTTCGAATCTATCAGCTTCTTACATTTAGGTCCAACGTAAGTGAAATAATTCCCCGCCAAGGAAAAATTCCCATTGTTGCAAATCCCAGGAAGCTCGCACACTGATTCAGGAACAGAGCCGTAAAATTTGTTGTGAGCTAGATTCAAGTACTGAATCTTCTCCAAGCAAGCGAAAGATTCTGGGATTGGACCCGTCAATGAGTTCTTGCTGACATCAAAGACTCTGGCTTTTTTAAGGAACCCAATCTCGTAAGGCAAACACCCAGAAAACTGATTTCCCAAGAACAGAACTTCGATCAAAGTGTTTGAAGTATTTCCTATGCTTTTTGGGATTGGACCAGTGAACAAGTTGTTGGCGAAAGTGAGGAATCTGGCACGTGTGTTTCCGAAATTCCAAGGAAGGTAGCCGCTGAATTTGTTGTTGTTGACGAAAATTACGTCTAGATCTATCTTGAAGAGTTCTGGAGGGAGTGGTCCAGTGAGGGTATTGAACCTGAGATCTAAGAAAAGAATTAGCTTATTATTAGATAGAATTTCCATCGGGAAATAACCTTGGAGCTTGTTGTTGCTTAAGTCAAGCTCGTAGAAATATGGGAACTCGAGGATCTGTGAGGGGACTTGTCCAGAGAAATTGTTGGAATTAACATGGAAGAATGTTAATTCTGGAATGGAGTCCAATATTCCAGAAAGACACAATTTTGAGCCACCACGACCAGAAAAACCAGCTTGGTTGAAATCTAAACCAGAAACGGCTCTCACATTTGATTTTGGATAAGTTGCACATTTGACTCCTTTGTACACACAAGGATCGGGACCAGTCCAGTCTTTAGTGAAGCAACTGGGGTCATCAATTGTGGTGGCGAATTTTAGGAGCACCCGCCGTGCTCTCTCCAGCCGCGACAGCGGCGGAGGGGGGCAGTCGGCGGCGGGGGGAGAGTCATCGGAGGGGGAAGGGGCAGGGCCGCCGCCGCCGCCGCCGATGATGATCTCAAGTGCTTGTCTTTCAGAGTGAGGGGTTTGTGCAGAGAAAGCAGAGTGAAGTAAGGAAGAGGATAATAGGAGTGAAGTGAAACAGAAAGAGATGATGGTGTCCATTGTGTTGATTTTTGAATGGAATTGTGGAGTGACAATTTAATTTAATATGATTGTAGAAGATAAGGAAGGAAAAGTCAAGGCTGGTCACGAGCCTCAAGTTCGCCATGAAAGGGAGATACACTGCACAGTATAATAATGGGAAAATCACACTGACATCTTACAAAAACATTTAATCACAACTAGATCCCAAACAATCATCAAATTACATTAAAATCTCAAAGAATTTGGGTGTAATTAAATAGCTTTTATCACTAAGTTGTCAATACCAGTTGTTTGAATTGTCACTACACACAAAATAGTTGTTAATTCATTGTCAATGAAATTGGTGTATTGACAATGAAATAAGCTGTAATTAACAACTATTTTGTGTGCATTGACAACTCAAAAAGCTGGTATTGACAACTATTGAATTGACAACCCATTGATAACTATTTTGTACGTAGTAACAACTCAATGAGCCGGTATTGACAACTCAATTTAATTACACACAGGTTTCTTGGGACTTCAATGTAATTTGTTGATTGTTTGGGATGTGGTTGTGATTAAATGTCTTATATGGGATCTCAATGTAATTTTTCATATAATAATGAGGACGCCTTTTTTGAGGTAGGGTATTATATTATTATAATCGTTTAAGCTACGTTTTTGGGTTGACGGGGGAAGACTTGGATATTTCTTTGATTGGCCGTAGATGAGTTAATGGCAAGTTTAATTATTATTATTATTATTTTTTTGAATGAAGAAATAAGAACCTATTGAAACTACTGCGTAGCAAGTTTAATTATAAGGAAAATTTCAGTTAGCTTATATAAGCAATTTAATACTCCCAAGTTGTTGTTGACATATTTATTTAATTTGATTAAATTAATTATGTGTCAAATTAGTTTAAAGTTAAAATTGTATAATACTACTAAAACAGACTAACCACTTAACTCTACTCTTATCATTCCTCTCTTTTTTATTTATTATTGAAAAACATCAACAAAGATAATTGGGGAAAAAGTTAAAAAAAATGATAGAAATGTCTTAAATTTAAAATCAAGTAAAGTACAACAAATAAGTCATATATTTAGGAATGTATGGAATATCAAATGACCCCAAAAAATCCAAAACATCACTGCACCCTTTGGGGTAAAACAACATAAAATATTGAGGGTCAAATGACTTATTTATCCTTGTATCATTTACAAGGTACATATGATAATTTTCAAGACAGCTATGTAAATTTTTAACACAAATAAAGGTATTTCTAAGATAGTAAATGAATCCAAAACTAGTAGTTATAAGAGTATGTGTCATTCACAAGACAAATATGAGAATTTTCAAAACAAACATGTTTATTTCTAATACATATGAATTGTTTTTAGGACACTTATTTTCAACACAAAAAGGTATTCCAACTTCCGAGGCACGCGTGTTTTGGAAATACTTTTATATATGTTAGAAGCAAGGTTCAAAAAATCGGACCGGGCATTGAACCGGATGAGGCACTGGTTCAAGGGTCAATGGTTCGACCGGGGTTGGACTGGGTCGAACCGGTTATATTAAAATAATAAAATTTTATTGATATTAGCATTAATAATCACTAATATCAAAATGTAAATGTAGATAGGTATATATGATTTATCAAATATGAATATTTTAATGTTTCTATATAGGGAAAAAGAGAAAATACTAGTTGATTACACGTGAAAATAAATATTATTCTACAATCCATAGACTAAAATATAAATACTAAGAGTAACAATAATTAAATATTAAGTATATGCAAGTAAAATAGCATTTAAAGTATTATAGTTTCCTAATTTCTAAAATTTAGTGAAGTGAAAGTTAGTAATTAGATGAATTATAATAAAATGATTTTTTTTTAAAAAAAATGGCCAACCCGGTTCAACCCCCAGGTTGGCCGGTTTTCCCGGGTTGACCCGGTCACTGGCCGGGTCAACCTCGCTCCCGATTTTTAGGCCCAGCTGGACCGGACTATTTCCCGGTTGAACTGACCGGTCCGGTCCGGTTCTTTAATCATTGAGTTAGAAGTATACATACCTGTTCTGAAAATTCTTATATTTTTCCCACGAATGACACACTTTTTTGTAAATGCTTCTTTTCTTTTAAACCTTGTTTCCAATACGTTTATTATCTTGAGAGTACCTTCATTTGGTTGGAAATCTGCAAACTTGTTTTGAAAAAGTCTCATATTTGGGTTGAAAATGACACTTTTTTTCAAACGGAATTTTCAGGGCTCTTTGATATTAAATTGTCTCTACGGGGCTGACTAAGATTTTCCCTTAGTTGGAGCAAAAGTACAAATAAAAGAGGGGTGTGATTATTTGGTGCTTAATTAAAGTAAAGAATGCGATGAACATTTAAAATTGTTATAAAAATTGTGGCACATAGATGTTCATAACCCCTAGCCTTCTAGGATTATTCTTAGTGGTTAATAGATATAATTTTCAACTAGATTTTTCTCCCCCGTACGATGCACGGAAGTTAAAATTAAAAATAAAATGAACTAAAAAACATAATTTTTCTGAGTAACTATTTTATATCTTGTTGTCTAATTTACTGACATATTTAAACACATTAATTATTTTGCAAATTTCATAAGAAAAATTAATAGTGTTGATTTTAAATCATATTTATATATATGTTTTAATTGTTGCCTAAAATAGTGACTTATTTGAAAATAATAATTAATTTGTATATCTGAAAAGTCAAATATTACATATTAAAAATTAATACATATAGATAGATTTTTATATAAACAATATTACACTAAGAGGTGTGTATGTGATAAAAAAAGAATTAATATAGAATACCTTCTTAAAATTGTGTATATATATATGTGTGTGTATTTAATCACTACTCAATACTATTAAATAACTTCCATATATTTATGTATTTAATCATTATTGCTTTACTCAATTTTAAGTAACTTTCAAAATTAAAAAAGTACATTCCCATAAGTAGAAATATATGATGAGTAATGATTAATTATTAGCAATGAAATTTGAAATTAAGAATAAAACTTCAATTATGACTTTAATTATGTAAACATGTGGACCAATAATTGAGTTAAGTGAAGATGATGTCATTGGACATGTGGACCAATAGGATTGTTGCTAGGAGCTTTCAAGAAATATATAGATAGATAGATGGTTACATCTTGTACCATAATGTGGATTAACTCATATTTATGAAATTGCAACTCTTGTATGGGATTAGAGGCCTATAAATAGAGGCTTACCATAAGGATTGTACATATATACCTAGAAAAGCTAAGTGAATAAGAATACTCCATTACTTTCTCTCCAATTTCTTGTCTTTTATTCTATCTTCATCTCTCCATCTTTCATCATTCTTCTTTCCCCTAATTTTTCATAACACATTATCAACAGGAATTTACTCTAAAGATTTGGGTTTTTTTTTTCTTTTTTTATTTTTATTGCTCTATATATATTGTATTATTTTACCTTCATAAAATTTATTTTTTTATCACTCACTTTTAGTTGTTATACACAGTGTACATCTCGCGCACACACATATAATATATTATATATAATACATACACATACATATAATATATTAAATATATATATATAATATTACATTATATCCTTACCTCTTCTGGAGAATTAGAGAGGTTGTCACAATGAACTAAATTGACAGGTTCTACCTCCTTTAATTCATATGCCCTTTAGTTCTTACGGAACACCTCTCTGCATATTTAATTTGATGTTTTAAGAATATATATATATATAAATATATCATATTATAATACATATTAGATATAATACACATGCACACACATATGCATATTATATACATGCATGTGAAATAATATATATTATATATATTTATATATATACACATAATTATACATACACATATTATATATATTTATGTTATTTTTATTTTGTCATTTTATTATCTTATATTATGCCTTTCATTTTGTTAGGGTATTCTTTAAATTTTATTGAATGGCCTGTAGCCATAATACTTATAATTTTGTGATTAAATTACCAGAAGTCATATCATTTTCGATAATATACTTTTTGTAATTGTCATTGAATGACTCGAAGTCATATTACATTTATAATGGTTCTTACGTAAAAGAGCATTGTGAGTTTCACTAAGTGGCATGACAGGAAAAAAAAAAGCTGTAGAACTTTGATTATCGGACTGTTACAAAATATCAAAGCCTTGAAGGTTTATAATTTAAATATCAAATGAAGGCTTTTGTAGCTTTAAAAAGCTTTAAAAAAGGCTTTATTACTACATACTTTCCTGAAGACTAATAACTTATAAAGAGAATTATGCCATAAAATTACATACATTTATGATTCTTTAACCAGATTCATCTAATATCTCAGTGACCTCACATTATAGTCCCAAAAAAATTCGGCATGATCCATTCATGATAGTATTAGAGTAACAATATTCAATCATCGTCAAGGCAAAATGTCAAATCGCGGATGCTCTCATTAGAAGTCAGTGAAATTTCTGGACATGGAGAACAGTTTTATTCTCCTTCAGGTTCTCTCTTAATCCTTCTATTTTTTATTGCTTCTCTAGATTATGCGAATTGTCTGCGTAAATTATTTGCGAAGGGTGTTACATGTTACTATTATTTCTTAGGAAGGCTGGAGGAACATTCATTTTAGAATTGAAATATATTAAATTAATGAACGGCTTTTTCCTAGTGTTAATTGATGGAAAGGTGATAAAAAAATGTAGGTAAATACAGGGATGTTGGTCATTTACATAGAGAAATTTTTTTGGGTTTATCCGTAACTTGATTATTCTAGCTGTAACTCCCTTGGTATTACAGTCTACCAGCTTTAATTTGCTTATCAAATTATAATATGCCTATGGTTTTTCCTCAATTAAATAAAATATTCATTTTTAAAAGGTTATTAAACCGTTGGTGAATTTAATTCCTCTTCTTGTGGTGTGGCATTTTGTTCATGAGATTGCTATAAATATTAATGCCCATATGGCATATCGGTTCAAATACTAAATGACAAAAAGGAAAAATATTTTCACAATATATTGTCCAGAAGACAATTAATTTATAGAGAATCAATCATGCCATTCAAAAGTAACAATACAGAAGACTAATTGAAATATTTTGCTATGATTATATATTTGCTCAATTCTTAAGTTGATAATTATATGCAGCAATGATTGTGATATTAAATGATAATGTTTATATGTGAATTGATGAGCAAATGTTTTAATATGGCCAGAAGTCATAGAGATATATATCCCCATTTTTTCAAGGTAAAAGGTCGAAAATGTTATAAAGTTGAAAAGATCATGAGATACATGTTAAAAGAATCAATTAATTGGCAAATAACAAATAAGGGAATGGGTATAGAGAAATATACCCATATTTATTGTAAAAACAAAAAGATATCACATTAAGCCTCAAAAGGCTATGCTTAAATTTTATTATTGTTTGAATTTATTAGGATTAACTCGTGTGAGATTAATTATTATAAAGATTAAATATTATGATATTGACAAGTGCAAAATTCCTCTCCCATTGGACATGCTTTAAAATACATTTTCCCACATTCAGATCAATAAAAAGGTATGTCTTTATTTTACTTTTATAAGTATATTCAAATGTTTGAATGATAAGATGGTTAGAAATTATTACTATCATAGACATTGTGGTGTTTTCCAATAAATATGATTAAATGTATTTTATTGTGGTCATTGTATTGTATGAATTTGTTTTTGTAAGAAAAGAAAGTACTATTGTGGTTATCTCATGAAAAAATGATTTCTCAGATTATTGATATTATAATTGTTGGATTATGAAACAAAAGGTTGTTCGTGTTCAAATAAATCAAAATCTAATGATGATTATAATGCTATAAGATGGAAAGATTAAAAAAAAGGAAAAAGCTTAACAATAGAGTGTAAAAAGTTTCAAAATATTATGTGTCGGCTATCTTTTTATTATAAATTATCATTTCTATTGAAGAAAAAGTGTTATTGCTCTTAAATTAACTCACATGCTTTTCCACTCACAACATGATTTGAATTATAGTTGTTGATATATGATATTTCAACTAGCTTTTTGTGTTGACATATTTATTATATTATCATGAGATTTTTATTTATAATGATGACTTTATAAATATTATATTGGCAAAGACCGTCGTTATTATCTAGTTATTTTCATTATTTGTTTAATTTGGTACAATATACCCTTGTCGGTTATAATTTGGTGTGTATGCTAAATCTATGATTTGTTATATACCAAATATCTTGCCATGAAATTAATTTCGTAAGAAAAAAATAACTTAAAAAAAAGAAACAATAAGATGATAAGAGTTAATTAAGCCATGTAATTATTTTGAGAAGGGTAAGGATACAATTTATCTATTAATGGTATATTATTATATTATTAATAGTTAATGAGATTATATAGAAATATTATATTTTAGATCTTGAAGAACTTATATGTAACAAAATAGAATAGTTCATGAAGAACTAATTCTTTATAGATTGATATTGAATCTACAATTCATTGAAGGGAATGAAAAAGATAATCCAATTAGACTAAAATTCATATTTGTATGTGAGTAAAGAAGTATCGGAGCTTCCAGATGAAATGTGAGTTATTAGTTTACTATAATTGTCTTTGAAATACATAAACAGAGGAGTTTATTGGTATGACTCACACTTGAGAGGGAGATTGTTGGAATACAAGTGTGAGTTAATGTTGAATGAAATTTTCCTCATATCATTCCTCAATAAGCTTAATTGATGTCTCAAAGATGGATATAATGCTATGATTTTAAATATGGAAATTGAAAATTTTAATGTTGGTTAAGAAACATGATATAGTAAACCAGAAGTTTACAATCCAAATAAATTTAGTGTTGACATGACTTGTTTGATCATCCAAGAAACATGATACAGTAAACCAGAAGTTTACAATCCATTGAAGAATAAGGAGTTTCTTCCTAAATAGTTAACATAATTCAAGAATTATGTTATGCTGCTTGTTCTCAAAGAAAATTTATAATAAAAAGATCACTAGTTATGATTTAGAATTGATCTATATTGCTGGAAATATATCAAACTCATGGGTCCAATCAAATAGCATATAAGCCAGATAAGTATTCAATAAATTTGATAGATGCATCTATAAAATGGTTATATGTGCGATTATTTAGCTTGCAACCTGGAGTTTGCAAGATTGTTTGAATAAATCATTATGTTGAGTGCACAATTTTCAGATTATATGATCCACAAATTATTCATTAAAGCCTCCATAAAATATTTATAAGAACAAAGTTTCTTTTTCAATGTTGATATATCTAATATCACATATTGCAGCACTTATTTACATAAAGCCAGTAATATCTTGTCCCAATAAAATTGGCTTTTGGTCAGGAGCTAGATAATTTCAATATAAAAAAATTTGAATGTGCAATGCATTGCCTATTAATTCACCACAATGTGTATAGATGGATATTTATACAAAATTGAGATAAATGTTGGGTAAGGAACTCCTTCTTCTAGTTTCTAAATGGATTTAGGAGACTTATACTACATGATTATTTGATAGTCATTTAATAAAGTTATCCAAATATGAGGGGAGAAATCAAGTAACTGGAAAAGAAAGTGCACTATATTTATCAAATGTAAATCCTCAAATATATTATGAACCAGAAGTTCACCATATTTTGCATTCATGAAATATTACAAAATATCTGCTAGATATAACTACTGATCTAAATGAGAATTATCAAATCTCATATTCAGCTGAAAATGCTCTAACAAATCTGACATGCCTGAAGTATTAAAATCAATCAATTCCAAATGTAAATAGGAGCTTATAATGAAGATGGTCATAATAAGGAGGCAGTTACTCCAGAAGAGTATCAAGACATAACTAATTAAAAACCTCAAAGGAGGTACAAGTACCTGAAAAATAATAAAGAGATCTCCATAAGTTATGTCGGAACAAGAAAAATGAAATTGAAAAGAATAAAATTGTCGGCAACAATTATGAAAATGATATCACGTGATCAAATGAGGATCTTATATGGAGATATGTCATGAAAAGTATACATAAAGATAGGCCAAAGGGAAAACAAAAGGGAAAGATACAACGAAAATTTTATTATGCTTTCAATACGTGAACATTATGGACTTGCAGTCCAAAAACCTGAAATATAAAATTATAAATATTTATGTGAAATATAGATTTCACAAAGGCAATGAAGATCATGATAAGGCGTATTATTTTTGTGGTGGATGAAATTATTTTGCATGTGAGTCTGGCAGTATATGAAAAGAATGTTTATGCCATTGTGAAATTTAAATGAAAATCTTTGAAGGGTCTTAAATGTCAGAAGCATATATAAGAAAATCATTCAAAATATATTGTCACTTATAAAATATATAAGTTTGCATAGAGCTCCCATATAAATATTTTCTAGTTTTGTTGATATTACATGTTAAAGTTTTGGGGATAATTAAATTTTTACAGGTATTAGAGGATTACATTTTTGCAAAACATTTGACGATAATGCTTCAAGTATAATTTGATCAACATGAAGATACACTTAAATAACATTAGAAGGAATATTCTTGGAAAATTATTATACTCAATCGAGACAAAAGAACAAAAATGATGTTATCACTAGGGGGAGTAAAAGTAACAGTGACATTGTCGTTGTGTAGAAAAGTAAAAATAATCATATCTTCAGGGGAGATAAGACCATGATGTACTATTTTTCCCTTAATCAAGGTTTTGTCCCACTGGGTTTTTCTGATAAGGTTTTTAATGAGACAACTTTGATAATTATTGTGTACTCTTTTTCTTTCACCGGATTTTTTTCCCATTGGGTTTTTTGCCAGTAAGGTTTTAATGAGGCACAATAATATTTGTTTATGAACATCCAAGGGGGAGTGTTATAAAAATTGTGGCATATGGATGTTTATAACCCCCTAGCTTTCTAGGATTCTTTTTAGTGGTTAATAGCTATAATTTCCGTGGTTACATCTTGTACCATAATATAAATTAACTCATGTTTATGACATTGTAACTTTTGTATAGAATTAGAGGCCTATAAATAGAGGTTTACCATAAGAATTGTACGTAACTAGAAAAGCTAGGGCAGCGTTTGGTTTGGCTTTTCTGAGCCCAGAAGCTCGGCAAGAACTGAGAAGCAATCTGGTACAAAAAGAATATGTTTGGGTACCCAATTTTTCAAAAGTCCTTCTTGTCTAAAAGCTCAGCCCCACCTGAAAAAGCCATAAGCCACACCAAGGAGCTTTTGGCTTATGAAAAAGTCCGTTTTGGAGAGAGAAAGAGGAAGAATGATGGGTCCCACACCTTTTATTGTGTGTTATTTTGATAAAGTGGGTAGGAAAATTAGATTATAAGACCCCTAAAATTTTTAAATAAGATATTTTCTTTTACTATAAAATCACCTTTTTATCTCCAAAAATTTACCATAATAATTTCTAATTATTTTCTCCCACAATATCCTTCTTTAGAGCTAAAAATATAATTTTTTTTAAATTATTTTCCTTAAAATAAGGGAGAAACTAAGCCTTTAAAATCCTCAAGAAGCCCCAAATTTCACTTTTTCTTTCTAAAATATAATAACATATGCATATTTATATGTATTATTTAATATCAATAATGTCTTTTTTAGTAATTTTTCATCTAAACTTACTTTTCAAAATAATCATCCAAACATGTTTTAAAGGTCAGATTGAAAAAAAGTCACTTCTATCATTACAAATCCAAACATAAATCATTTCACACAATCTGACTTTTATCCAATCGGACTTCTGAAAAAGTTCGACTCAAAAAAAGCCAATCCAAACACACTCTAAGTGAATAAGAACACTCCCTTGCTTCCTCTCCAATTTCTTGTCTTGTTATTCTATCTTCACCTCTTCATCTTTCATCTTTCTTCCTTCCCCTAATTTTTCATAACAAAAATCATTTAATCCCCTTATTTTTGTTGAAAGTTGGACAAAATGACATAAACAGCAGAATAAGTTTAGCAGAGTCTTAAAAGAAATAAAACCAAAATGCGATAAATTGAGTTTTTTAATAAACCAAAGGATCAGATGCAAATCATAAAACAGAGGAAATTCCCAAGCAGATTTTGAATATCCTGTATTATTACATTGATGTGATCGACTAGAATGGTTGCTTGGTAGATAAATGACTCATTTATGCACCAGATCGATTAACAACATATCCTCGCTTAAGAATAGTTGTGTATCTTTTATCCCAAAGGAGGGATAATCTGAGGCATTTGTAATAGAAGGAGTTTGACGGAACAGCTCCCTCCGTAGCTATAATGGTGAATGATTGAACCCCAAAATATACTTGAATATCTTGCCTTTAATGCCTTTCCTTTCCCACAATTTATGAAGGATGATGCTCCAGTCTTTGGTATTAGGCTCACCATTATCCAAATCATTAGACTTAGTGATAGCCATTGAGTGTTCATCTTTGGACAAGTTGTGATAGAGAGCAGAAAATGAGACCATTCCTAGTATTTTTTGTATAACTAGTCAATGTTGGATAATTTTTCCATGATGCAAGGTCCAATTGCGCTTTGTCCTTATTACATTGATGAGAATGGCTAGTTATCTCCTGAGGGATAATTCACCATCCTCGTGAAGGTGACTTTAAGGCTATTTTAGGCATTCCTTGAAATCCGAAAAAAAGTTCCATTGAATAGAGAAACAACCATACCATATTGATTTGGTATAAGACAATTTATGAATGTGTGATCAAGAGTTTATTCATGATTACATCCGGAAAGACACTCATAAAAAAAGTTGATGCTTTCTTAGTATTGGCGGGTATAACATTATGGAGTAGCTTTAATATGTTATACAACTGTTTAAAAGGGAGAAAGATGGCCTAGAGAAATTTCCAAAAAGGATCATAAAGGTTGATTGGAATAGGAGTTGAAAGCAAAGGAGTATATTCGAAATCCATTTTTGACAATGTAACTTCCTCTAAATTTTGTTTATTTTTGACAATTGAATTAAGGCAGGGGCAATAATGTCTTTTTACAATTGGAATCTTACCCTCAAGTCTTTTGAGACTTTCTAGTAATTTAGTGATTTTAAGGGATCTAGTTATAGTAAATTTTCTTGATAAGGATTGAAATGTTATTTTCTCATAAAATTAAACTGCTTTCGGTCCTTAGTATGGGATCATTGGAAATCAGCTCATTTTTTTATCGTATTACTAGGCATCCGAGTAAATGTCTCATCTAAAACTCAAACTATAGACCTTAGGGACTCTAATAAGGCCTTACATAGCTAGATCAACTAGGTGTTGGTGGGACCTCATTTACTAACATTGAAATATTGAAGAAACTAAATATCTAAATTTTTGTGCTTACGTGCAATTTAATAATATATTTATATACATATATAATTTTTATAGAGACCATGTAATTTATTTATGTTCTTAAATCTTAGAAAAAATACAGAAAAAGACTTTCGAAATATATAAAAGACGGTTGGATGGAGCAAATTTAAAAAAGAACCATAACATACAATTGACCTAATTGTTTTTACAAATTTAAAGGAAATATCACAAATACCCTTTGATTAAATTTTTTATTTTTTTAAAAAAGGGGCCCGCCATCACTAGCCGACAGAAGTTCCGGAGGCCAGCGGTAGGGCTCACCTGTCAAGTGCAGGTGGGGGTGGGTTTAAAAAATATGGGACAAAGTGAGGCTCTTTTACCATCAAGCCATCATGTTCTCTTGTTATATATAATGAAAATAATATATATAATATATTTCATTCTTTCTTAATATTTTCCCAAATTTGTATAACAGATTAGCAAAATCTTATAATGGAATACCAAATTCGTAAAAAGGATTACCAACATGTCTTTATCCATTTACCAACATCACAACTTTACCAACTTCTTTTTTTATGTTAGTAATTGGATAGAGACATGTTGGTAATCCGTTATCCCAAATTTTTAATCAGTTATCCGAATTTTGTATTTCGTTATACAATTCCAATAATAAACAAAACGAAGTTGGTAAATTTATAGATAAATGTTGATAAACCATTATCCAAAATTGATAATCCGTTATGCGACATTGGCAAACCATTATTCAATTCTGGTAACAAAAAAAAACAAGTTGGCAAAGTTGTGATGTTTATAATGGATAGAGGCATATTGGTAATCCTTTATAAGAATTTGGTAATCCATTATACAATTGTGGTAATAAACAAAAAGAAGTTGGTAAAGTTAGGAAGTTGATAAATTGATCGATAAATGTTAGTAAACAATTATCCAAAGTTGGTAATCCGTCACGCGATGTTGGTAACCTATTTTCCAATTCTGGTAACAAACAAAAACAAGTTGGTAAAGTTGTGATGTTAATAAATGGATAGAGATATATTAGTAATCATTTATACGAATTTGGAAAATATTAAGAAATAATGAAAGATATTAGATATATATTTTTTGCAATATATATAATGAGAGAATATGGTGGCTTAGTGGTAAGGCTTCACCAAGCCTAGAGTAAGGGGTTCAGATCCCACCCCCTCACTTTGTCCCATTTTTTTTAAAACCCACAAGTGGTAGGTGGGCCCCACCATCGGTCGGAGTTTTGGCTGCTGGCAGTTGTGGTCTGTGACGCCGCCGGAACTCCAGCAGCAGACAATGGTGGTCGGCCATGGTGGGCCCCATGGGCGGCCAGTGGGGCGGGCCTTTTATTGAAAAAAATAAAAAATTTATTATAAGGGCATTTTTTACATTTCCTTTAAATTTGCAAAAGGCAGTTTGGTTAATTATATGTTATGGTCATTTTTAAAATTCGCTGCATCCAACTATCTTTTATATATTTTGAAAATATTTTTCTGTCTTTTTTCCTTTAATCTTTTGAATAGCTCAATTTATTCTTAAGAAAAAGGGTCATTTTTTGCCCGGAAGCTTTAGCTTTAGAACAATTTTGGCCCGGAAGTTTTTTTGGGACCAATTTTGATCCGAAAATTTACAAAACGTAGCAATATAGAACAATTTTACAATATAGAGAGGCCTCAAAATGTCTAATATGCTACATTTTATAAACTTCTGGGTTAAAATTGGTCAAAAAAAAAATTTTTAGGCTAAAATTGCTCCAAAATTAAAAATTCTGGGTAAAAAATGACCCTTTTCACTTTATTCTTATGATAAAAACCGGGGTTAGTTGCTTGCAATTTTCCATATGGAAAGTAGAAGTTTAAAAAATTTACAACAGGAGTGACCAATTTGTGAGCTATCTATAGCTAGAAATGTTGTTGGGCTTTCATTTTCGAACATGGACACCTTCTTCTCCACGTTGTGGTTGTCTCTTGTGTCTCCGGAATAAATATTTATGAAATGCCATTTTGGTAGGTCCTCATCTTTTAAATAATATGCCTCTCAATTCCGACACATCAAAAGACTCTATAAAGGTAACCTTATCAGTTTGATACGTTTAGTAACACCCAAAAGGGGGGATAAACTTTAATATATATGTATGTATATATATATATATAAGATATTTACTTTTTTTAATTTAATTCGATATTTATTAATTTTGATAGGAAGAAAATTAGGGAAAATTGCACTATTGGAAAAATGAAGCTGTAGAAAGAGAAAACTTTCAAAAATAGTAATTATTTTACTATTTTGAAAAAAAAATCTAGTATTATTTTCCTTGTATTTTCTTCTTGTTTTTCTCTCCATCAAACATATAATAACTGTATGAGTTACTTAAAAGGTTTGTTTTGAGAATAAATATAAGATTTTGATCCCCTTTATATCTTATATTTTTTAAAACTATTTTATAGATTGCACATATTGAAGAGAAATTTCATCAAAGTTTAGCTCGAAATATGATTAAACAAACCCGCATTTTTTCATAATTAATTAACTTACTTCATTTTTTAATCTATGCAAATTATATACATAGTTAATGCATTAGAGAGCAGGAGGTGCATTTTTTCCTGAATTTATTATAATTATTATTTTGTCACAAATATACATTTTCTTTTTCTTCCTACCTTGCTATTTTATCTAGTTGACTTCATCTTAAAAGATACTCCCTCCGTCCCTATATATAAGAGTAAAAAATTTGAATGATTTTGTCCCTTTGTATAAGAGCATGTTTAAATTTATCAAAGTATTTAATGAGTTTTTTCCCACTTTACCCATCATTGTTCTCTCTATTTATATTCTCTTTCATATTTATTTATAACACTATTATCATATTTCTCTCTCTTATATACTCAATTATAAATAAAGGCAAATTTAAGAAAACAAAACTATTTCAGATATATTTATCTCTCTCAATTATTTTCTTAATATATGTGATATTATCTCTTTGACTCTCATAGAGCGATGGAATGAGTAATATATTGATGATAGGGATATAAAAATTAAAGGGCGGCCGGGCCGACAGGTGAAGGTGACCTGTCTTAGAGGGTATCATGGCCTTCAAAACTCTTCGGCCTCTAATGCGTTTCCACACACTGCACTAAGTTCAATTCCCAACACTTTCTTCTACGACGAGTCGACGACACTACAATTCAATCATTCAACTTTTTTTATTTTTTTTTATTTTTTTTATATGGTGTTCAATCATTCATCTTTAACCAAAGGATATATTTTAAGGAAAATATTTTTCCCTTTCATTGAAGTTTACCTCAAATATCATATTCTTAAGTAATGTAGTTTCATCGTACATACACCCTCCGACATTTTAAATATAAGAGTGGTGATGTAAATTTATAGCGATTGGATATAATTCATATTTCAATCAATGAGCCGTCATGAAGAATGAAGATTGTGGGGGAAAAAAAGTGGATGCGAAAACTCCTTAATTAAGAATTCAATTGAAATATTTGATTTTTAAAAAAAAATTTAAGAAAGTAACATTTTTTTGTGAAATGTATGAAAATGTTAGAGCGCCTTGTAAGAAATCCAAAAGAATATATTCATTTAATTAGTGGGGTTACACGTACAAATTTGTAACATAAGAAACAATACATAATTAAAAAATAATGTAAAAGTTTTGTTTGGAAAAATTTTATTGATGTTTTATAACTTTATTTGAGTCATGAATCACGTAACTCATTATACAAAATAGAAAACCGGTTCCAATTTGTGAGAAAAAATGTTTAACACATAAATAAACACGCATAAACACGGCAGCCAATTGCTGCCGACAAGAATTCACAGAAATAAGGTTCGAATTCGAAAATATAAATGGCAGTTGTCAGGATTTGTTTGCATATGATTGATACCTTTGTAATCCACACTCATTTGCCTTCACATTTCTTCTGTGGATGCACACATCAATTATTGAACCTTAAACTGCATCATTTTAGTTTATCCAATTGGTTTCTTAAAAAATTAGAGTTCCTGCTGTTTACCAACTTCATGGATTTTTTTATAAATTAATCGAACTTGTCATGTATATTTGTATAATATTAATACATATGATAACTGTATTTTCTTTTTAGGTACTTTTAAACAACAGGTTTGTCACTATTTAATTTGAAAATGAATTTTTCCCATGCACATTAAGTTTCATTATACAGTTTTTATCTTAGAGTAATTTTATCTCATAAAATCGCAAGAGAAGTTATTTTAAATTGATGCCATCTGGCCCTAAATAGTAATTTCCAATCCGTTCACAGCTTATCAATCATTCAACAAAAGTTTTTATTGGCAAAAAAGAAAGCAAAATATCATTGTTGATAATGTTAGGGCACTGTGTCCCAGCCTTTTTTTATAAATACTAAGAAAATTAATTAATTTAGTTTTTTGGAAATATTTATTATTTTTTACAAAATAGTTTATTTGATAATCACTAATATCAATAAATTCCCTTTAATATATGTAAAGGAAAATTTCTGAAAAAACTATCATGAAAAATTTAAAATTGTTATCCACATAAATTTGAAATTTGTTTAAGAATTAGATGCTACTTATATTTTATGGGTACCACTTTTCTTTAAATGCGCATGCATGCGTGTAATTTATCTTTAACTAAGTGCAAATTAGAATATATATTTGTGCATAGATAAAGATATCTTGTAGACAATTGAAAGATAGTTTTGCCTCCTAAAGATAAAGTGCAATATATGAGGTTTTTTTAAAAGCAAAATTTTAAGAGTGAATTGGGTTTATGGAGCTCACCAGGACTAAAACGGTCTTAAAACTCAATTGTACTTATAAAGGAATCTACATATCACACACCAATAAAGTCCTCACTTCAATAGAATTCAAATGCACAAGTTTGTAGTCGAGTTATCTCTCTACCAATTTGACCAATATTTTTTTTTTGGCAAATAAGTTTTATTTTGAGAGTTTTTCAGTAATTTGCCCTTTTTTTTTTAAATAAAAGGACAATATATTAATAATAATAAAATGAAAGACAGCAAGACAGGTCCATATATATTACATATGCCGAATCCAGTTAAAAGAAGCCAGTCTAAAAAAAATAGAAAGTGGGCTGACTGATGCATCTTAACGAAAACAACAATACTATAAAAACACTAAACCTATGGTTGGATTGAGAAAAAAAGTTTTAAATATACAAAATAAAATCATTTGAAATATTATATTTACAACTAAATATAACCTGTTAACTGGCTGGCTGTTATAGAGTGGCATTATAGTATTGTACATTCACGTGAACATTCCATGCAGGGCTATTTTGTCGCCACAAAGATTGTTGTTCACGCGTTTTAAAATTATAATGTAATTTTTCATATATGACAAAAATACTGCTAATGTTTTTTTTTTCACTGACGAGCGACGAAAACATCCACAAAGGAGACCCATGATATTTGTAACCTTCCTCACGATGGATTAACGATCGGGGCAAAAGAACCAAGCTTTTCCTCGCAGACAAAAGTAAATTAAAAAGGACACCACGTGACATTTAAACTCTTCGAAAATCCAAATCACTTTGAAACAATATAAGGATAATTTAGAAATATAAAAAAATAGTTGTCGATATAACAATCTAAATATGTCAAAATATGACGTTTAATTTTTCAAATCTCTCTACTTTTGAAAGGGAGGGTTAGAATGAATTTCCCTCCCCTTACAAAAATTTTAGCTACCCAAACAAGGGCAATTTGAGTTTATGTCATAAACATTTTTCTCATCATCTTATCATAATCTCGTATTCATGATTACATAAAAAATATGAATAGTTGATACTTCTTCCGGTCTTAAATATAGCATATATTTGGAGAGTTGATTTTGGTTCTAAATAAAGGACATGATTCTAATTTTTGTCAACTCGTTCATAAATTATCTCTATTTGTGCTCCTCCAACTATAATCAAGTAAGATATAGGAGAGGGAATAAGAGAAGATGATTGTTGTGTTTTAGAAGAAAAAACACACAACACTGGCTAACATATTTAATATCCTTAATTTAATCAAATTAGTTAAACATATATTATATTTAGGACCGGAGGGAATACTTTATTAAACTATTGTTAAACTGTTTTATATATTAATTGTTTTATAACACAAGTATATACAATCTATATCATATCAAAACCTAACAGGTTATAATTATTCATTTATGGGTTTAAAAAACATTTTAACGAAAATTTTCAAGATTTTATATCTGAACCATTTATTTTAAAATTTAAAGGTGAAAAAAGGATTATGTGAAGGAGATATTGTGGGCCGGGTTCGATACCCTGCGAATTGAAATCTGTATTGCCAGTGCCCAGTATCGGCCTATTCCACACAAAACTTTGGGCCGCTTAACCAAACTTGTTGGCAGTTTTTATATTTTTTTCCCCAAAAAAATAAAACTTAGCGTCCCATTACTGAAATTTAATAGCTGTAGGGAAGCTAATTCACAGATAATTAAACAGATATTTACAATATTTGTCTCTTTGAGTCGGACGCATTTATTGATATTCTTATAAATTTTCATCATTAAAAAAATACAAGACTAATACAAATTTAACTAAATATATGAGATTATCTCTAAAAACTCTACCTCAATTCACTTTTTTTGGTCCAATTCCTTTTAATTTTCATACCGAACTGATAAGAAAATGTAAAAGATATGGTGGCTGATGCCAGCAGTCTAGGAGATGCGATGTAGGATTAGAGGGTCAAATGACGAAAACGCCCTTCACAATTAAACTAAAGCCACTTGCCAAATAAGGACGATTTGGTTATTTATGTTTTTATTATTCCATATAATTTCCTAAAAATAAAACCCTCAACTTCTTTCAGCCTACTATTTCTTCCCAAATAAATTCCTAGAAATAAATCCTTAAATCAGGGTAGAAATTTTCTTTAATCCTAAATTTGTTTAAGTCCCAAAATAATTCCCGGAAAATTCTCAAATTAAAAATAAATACTTCCTTATTTTTCCTTAAATTTATAATGAAAATAAATCTTAATTCTTTGAAAATAATTTGAATTTTTCAAATTTATTTATAAAGCTTTTAAATTTTTAAATGACACCTTAAAACTTTAAATAGGTCCTTGTTGTCTATTTTTCCAAACTTTTGGATATTAAACCATATAAATCTTTAGATTAAAATTTAGGATGTTACAGCAACTAAAGAATCCTTATTCTTGGTGATGGAGGTTGAAGTATGAGCTTGGAATTTCAATAGGGGAGTTTTTGTTCTTCCATTCTCTCTTTCTTATGTTTAAGCTTTGTTTCTAGGATTCTAGTGCTTGTTTTTGCATTTGGTTGTAGTATGTGTTGTTTATCTTTTTGTTGAGAGTGATAGAAACATCTTTAACTATTTTCTCATTTATATATGTTTAACATTACACTTTATTAACTTAAACATTGTTTAAATGTATGTAACCATCTTTTGAAATAATGTTTTAGTTAACATTTTGTGTTATTTGATGATTCTCAATTAGTTGATCATAGTGTTGAGTGATTGCATTTGACAAATAGCATATAAATCTGCTAATTGCATGAGTGGTATTGAGCTTCAATCTTTTGGTCTTGATCCATTAGTGGGATTTTAATAATGAATTCAAATCATATAATTAATTAAGTTACAACACGAGATATCAGTTGTTGGACTAAAAGCCCATTACAATTAACAAATTCATTATTAGGTAAAGAGCTTAATCAATTTGGTGTTGGGAGAACTAACATGCGGGCCCGTATTAGTTTCTATAATCCAAGCCTTACCTAAAGGGATTCCATAATTACCTAAATCTCCTCTCACCAAGAATAATTTATTCAATTAAATCCAAATCTCTTTCAGTCCAATTTTCATTTGTTTTGTGCATATAATTTCCCTTTAAAATCAAATTTTGATGAAAAACCAAATACAATTACTTTACCAACTTTCACAAGTTTTCGTTGGTTACTAGATAATTAGTTGTATAGGCTCTTTGATAACGATATTCTAGGATAGCTTAGCACTACCCTTGGATCTTATTTTTTTAGGGCACTTCTCAAAAACAAAGAATATATTTCTTACTTATAACTAATTTTAAATGTTTAATTAAGAAATCACAATTCATTTATCATGGTGTTATATATGGGAACGGAAGAATTACTTATCAATTAATTAAACGCATTGCTTAATGCATAACATGAGATGAGATGGATGAAATAAATAGGGACAATTGTATATAGATTTCAAGTAAGAGAATTAATTTCAGAGAGGTCCCAATGAGTTGTTAATAACAACTATTAACAATTATAATAGCCTTAATTAACAAATAAAGAAGTTATCAATAAATGTGTGTGAAATTAATTCTCTTACTCGTGACCTACCTACAATTCTCCCAAATAAACATTGCAAGTCTGCAACCTCCCCACATCCTTGACAAAAAAATTGGCATCTGCTTTAGCTAGCCTAGGATAAGGATAAAGTCTATTATTTTATTTATTAAATTAAAGGACGATGTGATCGATGATTATTGCTGATAGACAGATAGAAGAGTAATTTGCACTGTACTTAAGAACATAAGAATAAAGTCTTTTTATTTATTTGTACAAAGAAAGTCTGGGATCAATATCTGGACACCGTTGGATTACAAGTTTGTGACGTCATAAATATTTCTCAGATTAATCGACGGTTCTCAGTCCATTGACCAAAAGATCCACGTTAAGAGACAAACAATACATAATAACTGCCAATCCATCTTTCGCCGATGCCCTAATCCACTGATCCCTAACCAGCTCCTTTCACTTGCTCTTCTAGATCCACTTCATAGATTCCTACTTCGATTTCAGTCTTCTCCTCCAGATTTCCATCATTGGTAAGATTATCTAATTGCTCAAGATCTTAAATTGTCGAAATAGCCCTTTACTGTATTCAATTTTGATTATCTCAATTTTATTTTTCGTTGATTTTGAATCAAGAGAAGGGAATTCTTTCATTTTAAGTACACTTTGATCATTTCGCCGTATTAATGAGTATGTCTGCTTCGTGGGTTTGATGAGGATCAAACTCTCATGGGGTTCTAGTAGATGAAATTATTACCTTCTAGTGTTCTAACACGGAAATGTAGTTCGTGGACAGTAATTGGCTAGCGGGTGGGAATTGAGTTGAACAGGAGGCAGTTTAATTTGTATGGAATCCCTAAGATGGTTGTTCAATGCTGCCATCAAGCTTAGTCCCGTCCTCCTTGCGGTACTGAAATGAAATTTTAAAATGGATTATCTGCTTTCTTACTTTTTAAATGGGCTAGTGAAAACACGTTCATAATAACAGAATATTGTTTTCGCTGGCAAAAACTGCAAAGTTAAAGTAAGCCACAACTTCTTTTTTTCTTGCGCACTTATCCTTCTATTGAAGCCACAACACTACGAGCATTTCTCAATTTTTTTTTTTGGAATTCTCTTTAATGACATATATGGATATACCTAATAAGGTTTTACCTACTTCTAACTTGATTAGCCCCTTTTTCTCATTGATCACGAATAACTCTCCCCTCTATGCAGGGATAGGTCACTTAGCCACTATGACAGATGAACATGCTACTAATGTATAGCATATTTCCTTTCTTTCATCTAATTTATAGCCACAAACTTACCTTTGGTATAATATATTATGATTTGAGCACAGTTCAATGGAGCAACGTAATGTGAAACGATAACTATTTGGTTCTAGTTATGCTACATACTACATTCTGTCAATGCTGATGATGTTTGTATTTGCAGATTTAGCCAGAAAAATGCTGTAGAGATATCTAATTTTTCAAATCAAGTCCTGCATAAGTCCCTGTTAATACATTTCCATCCAAATGGATTCGGTTACTGCTGATACGGCTAATTTGCCTCCTACTAAAGATCCATCTACTTCACCTTCTGTTAAAGATCACGAAGGACAAACTTCTCCCCCTGCTGTCTCTGGACAAGAAAATTCTTCACATGTGACATCCCCTACGCAATCTTCCACTGGCATTTCGTCATGGGCTAGAAATTTGAAAATTCCCCAGCCATTTTCTGGCTCTCAAGATGATTCAGCAAGTGAAAATTCTGGGAAATCTACTTTTGCACGCTTCACTAATAATTTAGCAATGAGGTTGTCTCCCAAACCATCGTCGTCAGATGAAAGTTCCAATGAAGCTGCTGCTCAATCCAATTTGATTGAAAGTTTCGCAAAGGGTCTGGTTGACTCTTCTAGAAATGCTGTGAAAGCTGTGCAGGTCAAGGCCCGACATGTTGTTTCTCAGAATAAACGCCGATACCAGGTGCTGTTCATGAGTGTTCTGATATACCTTCTGATTATTCCAGCATGGGTTCCTAAATCATAAATTCATACCAAGTCTTAGAATTTTTTCGGTCAAATAGAGTGATTCTTAATCCCTGTTTCCCCTTGCCTTCCTTCCTTTAACAAGGGGCATTCTGTTCATCTATTGACACTAATCATTGATTCCTTCTGTGTTATGATAAATATTATTTTTGCAGAAGAAGAATCTGATTAAAGGTTCCATATAGTTGCCCACTCTCTGTTTAAATATGCCTTTAATATAGTATTCTGCTTGCAATCTTGGCCACTTCACTGATCAAAATTTTATGAAAATTTTTATAGTATAATTAGCTCAGTGCATATGTCATGTTTCGTTCTCATTTTTATCTTGAGGAAGAAGCCTTCTAAATTGCAATTTGCAGTTGTCCTTATCGTACTCTTTTTCCAGGAGGGAGGATTTGATCTAGATATGACATACATCACGGAAAACATTATAGCTATGGGATTTCCTGCTGGTGACATGAGCTCTGGGTTCTTCGGTTATGTGGAAGTGAGCTGTCTAATCTAGCATTCATTTTGTTTTGATCTTAGTTTTCATTTTAAATATTGTTTTTTATACTATTTAGGCATGCACTGCAGGGGCTTTACAGAAATCATATGGAAGAAGTGATCAAGTTTTTTGAGACCCATCATAAGGTGCTAATCTATATTCTTAACACATTTAGTTTTGTTGCCACAATTCTTGTACAAAACCAAATGTTGCTAGGTATGGATGCCGTACACCAAGATATTTCCAACCGTAGTGTGCAGGCCTTTTCTAAGTGATAAAATCATAAACGCAGAAAAAAATTCTTGATCTTCTAAAATGGCAAGCAAATGTTGAAGCTAACGGTTGCCAATTTTCTTACGTTTTTATCTTTGTTTTCTATTGCCATCAAGTGTTCCCTCTTTGTTGCCTGTGAACCACATGGTTCTCGCTATCTTGCAACTTTTCTTATTCATTATTTTAATTACAAGTTGATACTATACCTGAGCCATCTTTCTCAATTTGATTTCTTATACCACTCATCTTTTTTTCCTTATGACTTAATCGTTTCTCATTTGATTTGTGTTTTCAGGGTAAATATAAAGTATACAATCTTTGTTCTGAGCGGCTGTACGATGCATCATTATTTGAGGGGAAGGTGCGTTTCAAAAATGATATTTTCAGTACATTACATTAGTTTGAGCCTGATAACGAAGGCCTGTTTTCCTAAAGAAATTCTTTTCTAATTTCAATGTATTGAGTTGAGCAAATGAATTCTGTCCATATTTTTTTTATATTTTTGTTATTGTTCTCTTCAATTTTATCAACTTTCATAATACTATCTATTATCCAATTAACAAGTCATTCCATAAATTTGCACTTCTACTGATCATGCTGAACTGTTTGTGTTATGTCTGTTACACTATTCAATATTTGGTTCTTTAAGTGATATTTACATTTAGATCTGAATTTATTCTACATCTGGCATATGATATTTCAAATTCCTTCTTTAGGTGGCTTGTTTCCCATTTGATGACCATAATTGCCCACCAATGCAACTGATTATATCATTTTGTCAAAGTGCTTACGCATGGTTGAAGCAAGACATTGAGAATGTTGTGGTTGTCCACTGTAAAGCTGGAATGGCGAGGACAGGGTTGATGATTTCCAGTCTTCTATTATTCTTGAAGGTGATATTTTATAAGTCCTTTGCTTAGATTAAAATGGATGACCAGAATCTTTATATTTTATTTGTTTTGATATGGCACTCAATTTATTTAGAGTTGGTGACTTAAATGTGCTGCAGTTCTTCCCAACTGCTGAGGAGTCCATTGATTACTACAATCAGAAAAGGTGTTTTGATGGAAAAGGACTTGTTCTGCCAAGTCAGATTGTGAGTTATTAAAAAATAGGAGACTCTGGACTTAGTCCCCCCCCCCCCCCCCCCAAAAAAAAAAAAGTAGTTTGACTTGTCTTCTCTTGTGCTCATGTGCTTTTTTTCCTTCTTTAGAGGTATGTCAAATATTTTGAACGTGTCTTGACTTACTTTAATGGCGAAAACCCTCCTGCCCGCAGGTATGTTATAGTCAGATGCTACTATTATTTTCACTGTAACTTTCACATGCTGACATATTATTTTGAGCAGATGCATGCTTAGGGGATTCCGACTTCACAGGTGCCCTTACTGGATCAGGCCTTCTATAACCGTCTCAGATCATAGTGGTGTGTTATGATTTTCTTCTCTCAATTTTCTCCATCTGTTGGGTTTCTAAATTTGCTCGGCTATAATGTATGAATGTGTATTTTACTTTTAGTGCATTGCATGATTGGGTGATAGAATTCTGCTCTTCTCTTGACATGTTTGCTAACATTTACGTTGCTTATGACTGTGTTTCACGACATTATTTGATTTGTAGAGTAATTGTTCTATGACCTGTTTAAAATAGGGTTAAGCTTTACGACGCAGATTTGCACATTTAGGTTGAAGGCATGGATTCATTATGTTGTTTTGTAATTCCTATAAATCCACCTTTTGGATTATGGTTCCATGTCATCTAAGATAAATCTGAGTGGTAGAATAGTATAAAGATCTGCAGGATCTTTAGCAACTTTGTCTGTGAAATACCTCCCAACTGGTAGCCTATCCATAAAAGAACAAAAGAGAAAAGGAAATAATATTGGTCGCAGTACTCTTTTTTCAAGTCCTGTCAATTGGTTTTTGTTCTGACCCTTTTCTAACATGCAGGTGTCTTGTTCTCAACTAAAAAGCATCCAAGAACCAAGGATCTTAATGTGCGTTTGTTTAATTTGGTGTCAACGTATTGAATGTTGATATTTAGTTGTCTTGTTATTTCTCTTCTCTATGGCATTAATTCCTAGCAAAACATTATCTACTTGTTACTTCAGCCAGAAGATATTTGGTTCACTGCACCAAAGAAAGGAGTGATGGTCTTTGCCATGCCTGGTGAACCTGGTCTTACAGAGGTAGCTGGGGACTTCAAAATTCATTTTCATGATCGGCAAGGAGATTTTTACTGGTATTTGATTTAATATTCAGCATAGGTGGTTAAGCTCCAGCTGATAACACTACATTAAACTGAAATTTCATGATGCTTTCTCCTGTAGTTGGTTGAACACAACTATGACTGAAAACAGGAAAATATTGAACACCAGTGATCTTGATGGTTTTGACAAGGTAAGGACAGTAAGATCTTGACGGCAATACACCCTTGCATTTTTTATTAGGTTTCCCCCTTTAAAATCAATATTTGCTGATATTAAATTATTAATAGTAAAAGTGGTCTAGCTTCTGTTGAGCAGAATGACCCTTTGGCTCCGTCATAGTTACACCTATATTTAGCTCAGCCTCTTTTTTTTTTTTTTGGGGGGATAAAATTCAGCTTAACGTTTCTTAATGGCTTTTGGCAGAGAAAATTACCTTCACCTGGATTCCTGGTTGAGGTTGTGCTTGTGGATTATAATGGCAATGTCACGACATCCGCACCTGAAACTGTTACCAATAGAACGGATGAGAGGCCAAGTAGTATTTCAACCCCAGTTGATGCAAGCACCACAGCTCCAAAAGCTGAAAAGGAGTCCGAGAATCACGATAAAGAGGATGATGTGTTTTCAGACGGCGAGTCTGAGGATTCTACTTCAAAAAGCAGGCAGGCAAAAGCAGCTTCTGAAGCAGTTACTAATCCTAATCCTACCACTGGATCTGAATCTAAAACTTCAAGTGAGATGACAAGTGTAACGCATGCCACGGAGCAAATATCTTTAGGACCTACAAGTGTTAGTCCAATTCCCAGTGGTAGTAAGCCAAAAGGTGAAGATGCACGAACAGTGTCCAGTGTGGAAGCTCCCAGCTCAGAAAGTGAATTTAAGGCAATGGCCGCAGATGCTTCTGTGTTTACGTTTGGGGATGATGAAGACTATGAAAGCGAGTGAACGAGTGAAGTACAGTGTTAGGGTCCTAATACAATCCACCCCATATTTGTAAATAATATTGCGTGATACATGTGGATCAACAATAGGATGTTCATTTTATTTAATTGTGTTTAACCTTGTAATGTTAAATGTGGTTACGATTTACTGGCTTGATAAGCAGACGTTGCCTTACAATAAGAAATTTCTTCAAGGGAAAATTTCGTTTTACCCCCATAATAAGGAATTAATCTCAGATTTCCCTCAAAACATTCTGAAATTTCACTGCACCCCCTAGGGACTAAAGTGAAGTTAAATGTTTCAGCTAAAAGACCAAAATGTCCTTATTGAAAGAAGTACAAACGTTTTGAAATTTTCTCATATGTGTCTTGGAAATTCTCCATATGTGTCTTGGAAATATAGTTGTGAAATTTTGGATGTTTTAGTTTTGAATTCCATGATTTTTGAGACTTGAAAATACTCACATTGATGTTGAAAATAAGCACAAATGTTTTGAAAAGTTCCCTCATATGCGTCTTAGAAATTCCCCAAAAATGTCTTGGAAATTCTTCATATATGTCTTAGAAATCCAGTACAAAATTCAATAAGGACATTTTGGTCTTTTAGCTGAAACATTTAATTTCACTTTAGTCCCTTGGGGGTGCAGTGAAATTTTAGAATGTTTTGAGGGGAATATGAGATTAATTCTTTGTTATGGGGGTAAAATGAAATTTTCCCTTTCTTCAAATGTATGCGAAAAAGTTTATAATTTCACCGCTTCCTCCCTGCTTACGTTGCACTTAGTGCTTTTAAAAAAGATCTTATCCCGGTTGTCCCAATCCTGTCCCGAACCTGTTAGAACCAAAATTTCTCGGGACCAGCGGGATTCGGTACCGGGATTAATGGTATCAGGACTAAATTGAAACCGGGACGGTACCGGGATACGGTCATGTCTCTTGGATTCTCGGTCCCGGTACTATAAGTATAATTACTTATTTAATTGTTTTTTAATAATCCAACTATACATTTTTTTCCTTTATTTTTTTTTCAATTACTCTATTCCCTACCCAAAGATGATTTTTTTATATTTATTCATAGAATCGTTTAGTTGATTGATTGATTGATTCAATCATTAAATGTTTTAGGGTTTAACCATTTTAGGAGGTGAACCTCTTTTTTCTCTTCTATCAATTTCACGTTAATTGATTGATTGATTCAATCATTTAAGTGTATGTTATTTTAAAAAATTAATTATATTATATTATATTATTAGTAACTAAAGTATAAACTATATAGGTTATTTGTCTATTTCTTGGGTAGTGAGATTGTGTCAAAGAACATTGGGACGTTTCGGTCCCAGTCCATGTCCTGGTCTTGTCCTGATGGGACCAAGACACAAATGACGTCCCGGCCTTCTTCTGGTACTGGGACTCTGGAAAGGGGTGTCCTGGTTTCGTCCCGGTACTTGAACAGCCTTACTTGCACGAGAATTTTACTCTTAACTGACTCAACAGCATAAAACATAAAGATGGAAGACGGGTAGGAAATTTCAGCTTGGTGGAGTAAGTTATTCCTAGCTTCCTAGATGAAGTATACTACTTTCTCCAGTTCTAAATATAAGACTTAAATCACATAATTTGATTAGATTAAGGATGTTAGTTAATTTGGTTAAAATCATATGGTATTATCAATGCATCCTAACCATCTACCTTTACCCCATCCTCCCTCTCTTATTTGTTTGCTATTGATTAGTTTTAATAGGGATAATTTGGGAAAAAATTTGGAATAATTAAAAAGATGTTTAATATTTAGGACCAAATTCATCTTCCTAAATAGATCTTATATTAGGACCAGAAAGAGTATATAGCAATTGCTACATTTGCTAGCTTTCGTTTAATCATCCATCAATTTTATACAAAGCAATAAGAGATATTGGGTATGCACCGGAGGAATACATGCTCTATGGGCTCTACCTCAACTCTTCTAATGGGAAAGGTGGATTGAATGCCACCTCTCGTTCTTTTCAAGTTAATATAAGGAGAAATTCTTGCATAACGTTATTCATGGGATAACCATTTACATGCAAATATCTCATAAATATAATCTGATTCGAACTTATTAACGTTATTCATGGGATAACCATTTACATGCGAACACCTCATAAATATAATATGATTCTCACCTGACTGAGGGGGGAAAAATCAAGGCTCTATTTACTCTTTCTAATGAGTTTGTTTATAATTGGTTAAACCATAAATGATGTGGTAGACTAGGTTCATACAATAATTTCTTTAATATAAGGCTCAATTGATTAATTTGAAGATTAAAACAGTTAAATAAACTATTTAGCATATGTACATGATATTTTTTAAAAAACTTATACTCCCTCTTGTCCTTATTATAATATCACTTTGACTTTTTTGACTTTTTTTTTCAATCTAAAAAAAAGTAGTTTCCGTTCCAAAAAAATCTTTTTTCCTCAAAACTAATATATTCTACTTATGAACTAATATATAATCTAATTTCATGTGATATATGTTATAATTTAGTGATCTAATTTACTTCTTTAACTTCTACAAAAAAAAGTTAAAATAATCTTATATTTAGGACCGGAGTAACTATATCATTAGATTATAGAATTAAGGGCCAAATTTGTCCGGAAAATTTTCTCTCAACATAGATGGCTGCGTATCTGGAAGTTTTTGGTGGCCAATGCTACGCTTCATGTTTTCAAAAGAGAGCAACCCCACCATTGACTAAGGTTAAATTTGACCGTTTGTTGACTTCCTTTCTCTCTCTTCCTAGCCACATGAACGAGAAGAAGAGGAAGATGGGTAGCTAAGAATACCCATGTACTGTGGAACATCCTGTCCTACACATACTAACAATATCAGACCCTAACAAAGAAACCAAGCTACGACCATGGATGAGATCTGAAGAAGAAAAGCAGGTGCCAGAGCAAAAGCAGCTGCAGATCCGAACACTGCCCTTTGGAGGCCGAGAACCGGGAGCCTGTGAAGACGATAGGGGGAGGATGGCATTCATGTGGCTAGGAAGAGAGAGAGAAAAGAAGTCATATGGATGATGAGGTGGCTGTTGAGTCAATCAAACAAACGGTCAAATTTAATTTTGATCAACGGCACGGCAACGTTGCTCTCTTTTTAAAACTTTTAAGATAACATTGATAAAAAAGCTTCTGGATATCTGCCGATTCTGAGGAAAACTTTTGGGATAAATTTGACCATTTATATACCTATTTTTATCTTTATTATAAGACATAAACTAATAAAATTTTTGGTCCCAAATATAAAAGATCAACCGTCATATTAATTGTTTTTTTTCCACTTTACCCTTATCATTAACGGAGGTTCATAGTTGAGAATGTGAAGTCATATATCATTTAATGAAGAGTAAAGTTGATAAAAGTAGCCAATGTAGCTTAAATTTGATAACACAACTACCATTCCTTTGTTGGTTAGAATTAGTAGTTGGTGCCTTATAATAAAGATTAAAGGGAGTATCAATTTGTAAGCATGTTTAATTTGTTTGGAGGATAATAATATATATATGAGATATAAAATGCAAAAAAAAAAAAGCTTTATTTAAGATCAATAATCAACGTTAACTTTCTATTACATTTAACTTCCAAAGTTCTATATTTAAGATTAAAAGTCAACTCTAACTTGCACTTATAATTAACTTTGAATATTCTATTTCATTCCATAGTGTCTTCATTGACTTTTATTTATATTAACTGGCAATTAGTGTCTAATCTGGATCATATTACCAAGTGTTCGAGCAGCTTATTATTTTAATTTCAGAGTTCGTGACTCCCCCCCAACACAAGCGTCTACTTTAAGATTCTAACTCAAGACCCAGCCTAACGAAGAAGCTTTATACAACTAAACCAATTATGTGTTGGTCTTCATAGACTCTTTTAAAACAAGCATGACTTGCACAACTAGGTCTTTTAATAATTCAGAACCCAAAACTATTTTATATTCAACCTACAATAAACTGATAAAGACATGACTTGGAAGATTAACAAGTCATTTGGTTGAAAATACTATTTCATTTTAAAGTTGGAATCAATAATTAAATCCATTTGGACTAAGTAATATTCTGGCATGGTTTTTGCTACATTGGCTTCGATGCTTCAACTTTCAATGATAGAAACAGTGGGAAAGGGCATTTTTGTCTGCCCAATATTTTGTAGCAACAACCTTTATTTAAGTTGAAATTTCTAAAATTCCCAATTCTTGAATGAAATAAATACTTTTTTTTAAATAAAAGGACAATTAATTATAAGTTCCATGTAAAGAACTTAGTTAAGATGAACTCCCATAAAATTATGTAATTAATATCAGGTCTCACGAAGTTATTATTGCCTGCTCATTAAGTTGTTATCGGCGGCCCAAAAGTTATTATTACTAAATAAGAGTTAAAAAGTTGTGATCGTGAGGTTCCAAGTTGTTATCATCAGGCAAAAAAGTTGTTATCATTGAGTCAAAAATTGTTAGTGACTAAGAATTTACTTATGAGTTAGTAACAAATTTTGAGCAGATGATAACAACTGTTTGGCCTGTCAATAACAACTTAATGAGAATACGATAACAACTTTGTGGCAGGGACCTAAGATTAATTACGTGATTTCGTAGGACCTCATCTTAATTAAGTTCTTTACACATGACCTGTAATTAATTATCCCCTAAAATAAATGTAGCACTTCCTCCATTTCTAAATATAGGACCTAGTTGAATTTTTTTGGAGAGATTAATAAAGCAAAATGAGCCACTTAACCATAACGTATTTTGTATATAGATTATATTATAGCTTATAAGTTAAAATAACTAGTTTAGAGAAAAAATTCAGGTAAATCAATTTATAAGTAGCTTATTTTACCTTTTTAGGATTTTTTAAAAAAACCAACTAGATCCTATATTTATTAAATTTATTAAGGGAGCGAGTAAATATACTTTAATTATATGTACTTCATCCTCCCCCTCCTCACTATTTAACCTCTATTTAAATAAATAAGATAGGGTAAAGGTCCAATTTCGCCCCGGAAGTAACCCAGTAGGAGCTGATTTACCCCGGAAGTAACAACAGGAGCTTATTTACGCCGGAAGTAGTAAAAGCGGCCCGTATTTGCCCACAGAGGACACTGGATGCTCCCTTTGTTATTTGACAGAGGTCCAATTTTGTGCCGTTTTTACTACTTCTAGGGTAAATAAGCTCTTATTGGGTTACTTCTGGGGTAAATAAGCTCTTGTTGTTACTTCCGGGGTAAATCAGCTCCTACTGAGTTACTTCCGGGGCGAAATTAGACCTTTACCCAAATAAGATATATAGCTAGTTGTTAATTAGAATAAAAAATTGTGAATATTTGCCTTTACAGGATCAGAACAAGTAAAGTTGACGCGGATAAACTTTATGGAATATGGAGCAAGTCAAGCAACAAAAATAAATAATAAAATAATGAACAAAACTTGTAAATGGATCACTTCAAACCCTTGAAATCGTTTTGGTTGCCAAACCTTCAAGTCAGATTTATAAAACTTCTTAAAGGAATAATTGAAACATTTCACGACACTCTTTATGGAAATTTAATATCCAAATGTCCCAAAAAATTTTGAAATTTTACAATCTTTTCTTAGAACTAAAAGAAATTAAATTATATGGTAAAAAAGATAAAGAGAAAAAATAAGCATTAATTTTTTCGCCAACAAAAAAATAAGCATTAATGCATAAGTGGATTCTACAAAAGAAGAATAACATTTGATGAATTGGTGGAGGGAAAAAGGTTATTTTTGGCTCGAAAATTTTAGTTTTGAAGCAATGAAGTTTTTTTTGGACCAATTTTGACCCGGAATACTACATTTTGTGAACTTTCGAATCAAAATTGGTCCAAAAAAAAAAACTTCTAGATTAAAATTGCTTCAAAACTAAAACTTCGGATAAAAAATGACCATTTTTTCAATTGATGGCTATAAATCTTTTAGTATAAAATTATTCTCTAACGGCTTGATTTCTAGAGGCCAGCCAATTTCATGTTGGTGGACTTTTTTTTTTTTTAAGTAAAGTAAGTGTAATAAAGTTTTTCACCGCATAATTTAATTTCATTTTGTAGCAAAAAGATGGGCAATGAAGTTTGAGAAAGCATGTGGATATTAAACTGCTAACTGTGTGCACTGTGCAGGGAAAATTTCTCAATAATAACTCATAAATAATGCTAAATCTCATATTACTGTAAAAAAATATATATAGAAATAATGCATGTATGATCTTTTGTTTCTGGTTAAACTATTACTTCTTAATTTTTTTTATGAAAACATACCAGTTAAATAATTTGTTATGGAGCTCAGAAAATGATTTTTCTTAGGGTTAAGGGTAAAAAATACACATATGATTTTGTTAAAAATTCATTTAGCACCAAATGTTTTTTTTTTTGGATCAAAAATACACATAACCTTTTAAATTGGATCAAAACTACATATTTACAGTTAAATTAATGTAAAAAATACACATGTGATTTTGTAAAAAGATTCGTCCAGCACCAAGTATCGCCTTTTGAAATATAATTGTAAATGTGACTTTTGATCCAATTTAAAAACTCATGTATATTTTTTATTAAAAAAAATCTAATACTAGATGAACTTTTGACAAAATTATATGTGTATTTTTTACCTTTAACCCTTTTTCTTAAAAAAAAAAAAACATGAATATGAGAGTAATTCTTGGTTTTATCTCTGACATCAATTTTCCAAATTTTTTAACCTGGTCGGAGTTCGAAATCTACCTCCTCACGCGCTTTATTTTCAATTTTGGCAATCCACCCGAAATTCTGAATATGAGTGAGGTTCATCGAAAGTCACGGAGAATTGCGCAGAAATCAGAAGAATCATTGCATCTTCCCGTTGATTGATTCCGAAAAATTCTGGTAATTACTCTTCCGCGTATTTCCCCCCTATATATATATATGAATTATCCATACACTTTGAAGAATCTTCACTATTTTACTTGTCATATTTCAATCACTTCAAATACCTTTCTCAATTACGTAGAAAGCTCGTTTGTTCGTTCATGTCGATAACTGGGATCCAAGGTCAAACTCTTGAGGTTACTGGTACGTGATTCGCCATTTTTAAATTTTCCCTCTCCCCCAAAACCTTCTTTTTCAGTTTAAGTAACGAGAAATTGTCTGTAATGTCGGTGCAGTCGTGGGTTGCTCTAAGTTGAGGGATACAGAATGGATTTCAAGGCAAGATCCCTATGTGTGCCTCGAATATGCTAGCACCAAGTTCCGTACTAGAACTTGCACAGGTATTGACTTCACTTGACTTGTGTATGAATTAGGTCTTTTCTGGGAAAGTTTTTTGAGTTAGAGCTAAATTTTCATGATAATTGCGGCGGAGCACATAGAATTGTTCGTTTGAAATTTTATTGTCGACTCAGTTTTACTTCAAAGCTGGAATGAGGTCTTTTGAACGTTGACTTGTGTAGATGGTGGCAAGAATCCCACATTTCAAGAGAAGTTTGTCTTTCAGCTAATTGAAGGGCTTAGGGAAATTACCGTGGGGGTTTGGAATAGCAATACAATCACATTTGACGACTTTATTGGGAGTGGAAAGTAATAATTTCAGATTCTGTAGCTTCATTCTTCACTCAAGTTTCTATGTGCCTAATACCCTTTTGGCTCACATTAAGATTTGATTCGAGTTTTGTATGTTTTCAGGGTTCAATTGCATAAGGTTCTTTCTGAAGGTTTTGATGACTCTGCTTGGCCTCTTCAAACTAAAACTGGCCGGTAAAAATCAAAACATACCAAAATGGAGAACGTCTGAGTTGTTGATTTTTTTCTCTTAACTTTTGACTCGCATTTAAATTGTTATGTCCTGATAGTAATGTTCCCATCTATCTCCCCCATAAAACATTATAATGAATGTTAAAATGATAAGGACTTATTTAATCATATAATTGGAATGACTTCTTAAATAGGAACTGCTAGTCCTTCAAGTGATCTAGTTCTGCAGAAGCATACATAGTATTGAAGTTACAAGATTTGATTAAACGATTAAGGCAGATTTTATCAAGTTTTTATTTGGGTAGACTTGTTATAACACATCATCTTTAGACTACAAAATGTGTGGGAATCGAACAGAAAAAAAATTATAAGGTGGTGCTAAATTTGTGCGGCTTACTGTAATTGGTGAGCCTACACAAGAATGTCTCAATATCTTGGTAGCATCTCATCTTATACTAAACCATTGGTCAACCACTGAGTCACATGATCTACAAACATTTAATTTGGGGGGGGGGGGAAAAAAAAGAATCACATTGCTGTGTCCTGTGTTTCATGATTCATATCATAATCATATATCTATGTCCTTTGAGCATCTTAGAGTAAAGAGAAATTTATTCTCCCTGTCTGTCTGTTGAAGTTAAATAAAACTTTTCTACAAGTTTTACGCTTGGCTTTTTGGATTCCTAATGTTTACTGGGGATAAATATAAAGAAGAAGAAATTCTTTTTCCACTCACTGAAGTGTCAGACTTATAACTATCCCGTTTTTTTACTGTTGGCAGACATGCAGGGGAGGTAAAAGTCATAATGCATTATGCAAACGCCAGAGTAAGCTACATTTCCACATTTCCATTATGTGTTATTCAGATGATTGGTGTTGATTAACTTGAAGTAATTCATGATTTCATTTCTTTGTATCATTATTTGCAGAAACCAACTTCAAGTTATGCTCCATCAGCACCACCATACATGAATTCAAGCGTCCAACATTCCTCACATCCTCCTGCTTCTTATCCACAGTCTGCATCTGCACTTTACGCACCACCACCGCCACCTGCAGTTTCATACCCACCTCCTCCCACAGCTTACCCCGCTTCATCACCCTATCCATCATACCCATCTGGCTATCCACCAGCACCGGGGCCACCACCGCCTTATCCTCCTCCTCACAGCACTTATCCACCTCCTCCATATCCACCACCACCCACCACTTATCCTCCACATTCATATCCACCAGGACCACCTCCTCACCATGGTTCTGCATACTACCCTCCTGGTAATATTTTTTCCTGCCTTTGGTCCCCCTTTGTATAAAAGGGAAAAGAAAGATGGTCTTCAAAATTTGGCCCATAGATTGTTGACTCGTCTAAAACTTTAACGCAGTTCAGAATTTAATCCGTTATTTGTTGGCTAGAGTCCTTTTCTATCTGTACTTCTGTAGGCGAAACAACTGTAGAAGAATGACGTGGAATGTTGCCTGTTGTTTTCGAAAATTAACTTTCTAATTTTTGTTGGGAGTTAAAAGCTATTTGGCCTAACAAATTACAAATGAGTTTGTCAATTGGTCTTCTTGAATGCCTGTTTCATTTTTGTTAATATTGTGTTTTCTTTGCCTTCTCTCTATCTTCCATAACAAGATTATATATATATATATATTTGGCCTTTGTTGTCAGGTCCTTATCCTGGAACGTATCCTCCGCCGCCGTATTAAAGATCTCTTTGTACTTAAGTCTGAAGCTAGGAAGCACCATGTAGAGACTTGTCTTGATATATTAGCAGTTATTGAAAAACTAGGTTTTTTTATTCGATTCAAGTTTCTATCATTTCTGTAAACGTTCCCAGATCGCCAATTTTCAACGTTCGTTTGCTCTGGATCAGCTGGAAAGTTTCTAGAAACTGTTAATAGATTGTCTAAAGATCATGAAATTATTCCACTATTCGCATTGAAAATTTTGATTGTGCTTATGCTTGATGATTGTGATGGTACATTTTCGTTGCCTAAAGAATTTAGTTTCTTTAGAGAGTTATTCATACGATCTATAATCGTGTAGCTTACACAGGACGTGACTGTAATTTTAATTTTTTTTACTATGCTTGTTTTATATTTCTACATTCTTTCATCTAATTTACAGTGGATTATATAGTTAACGAGAGGCTATAAAATATAAAATTAATAATAAGTTTTACATTTTTAAGTGTTAAGTTGCATCGAGAACAAAGTATTATTATATGTTTTTCATCATTTTACGTTTAAGGGTTAAGTTGCATCAGGAATAAAGTATTATTCTATATTTTTCATCAATAATTTTATTTAAAGTAATTTTACCAGCATTCAATAATTTAATTTTTTTTCATTTACATTCTGTACTTTAAATTAAGAGTATTCAAGATTAGTGAGAAAATATACTTAAGATATTGTGGGCATAAAAAATTAATTGGTACTCTGTAATATTGGATACTAATATAAAAATGATTTAAGCCTTATATTGAATACTAATTACTCCTCGGTCCTATATAAAACCGATTTGGGGAGATAAGCTTGGTTTTAAATATGAGACGCATTTCTAATTTTTCTCAAATTTTCTTTAAATTATCCCCATTGATACTCATCAACAGTAACCAAGTAAAAGGAGCGTGGGAATAAAGGTAGATGTTTATGGTGCTTATGTAATATCATATGATTTTAACTAACTTAATAACATCACTAATCTAATCAAATTATTTAAATATGTCTTATATTTAGGACTCATTGGTACTCTATAATATTGAACAGTAATTGGAGCAGTAAGAGAGCCAGACATAACCTTGCATTTAATCAAGATTCATTGAAATATCAAAATTATTAATAGGTGTAATGTAATTATAAAATTATAACTTGTTCTTATTGATAGATAAAGGAAACCATTAACAAAAAGAGGTGCTTTGATTAACAAGTTAAATTATCTTGATTAACAAGTGCAAATATTTTATCAACAATTAATACATTATGCTCATCAGTCTCTTGAGATCTCTTAGTAATTTTGAGAGATTTCAAGAAACTCAAAATATTATTTTTCTTCTTTAGGATTTAAATGCAATTTTCCCATAATAATACTACTTTTTACAACTTCTATACACTAAATATTTCATCTAATCTTAAATATATAGACCTATTTATGTAATTTGAGAAAATTAAGAAAACTAAATAAATAAATTATAACATATTACAATTGTGATATGATCTCCGTTAAATAATTATTCTATGTACCATTAGATTATATATTAGCCCTAACATATAAGTATGATAAACTGGGTTAGAAAAGAATGACAAATAGAAAAGGGTACAATGAAAAAATAATGTTTATATTTAGTAGTACAATTTACTTCTAAAAGTGTCATATTTGGAATTGGAGGGTTGAAGTTAATATCTTCAACAGAATATATAATTAGAAGAAGCTAACAAAGTCATTACTCACTCATTCTTTTGAGTGAAGATGTAAAAATACTCATGTAGATTTTGGTGTCAAGTGCACTAAACACCGCGAACCTTTTTTTTCTGTCGAAAAGTGTCCACGCAATTAGCAAAATAGTTCCCTTAGTGTATATGCCACCACTTTACAGATACGGCCGTGATTTTTGCAACGTTAGGGAGAAGAAAATGTGCAAAAATACTCATATAGTGTGGTCCAAAGTGCAGCCAATACCGCAGACTTTTTTTAGCCAAAAAGTACCCACGTAGTTACCAAAATGGTTCCCTCAGTGTCTATATCGTTATTTTACACAAACGGTCGTGATTTTTGTAGACTTCTTTTACATTTTTCCGTGCCCAAGCTTGAGGATGCCACCATCGTCCTACTTTTCCTCACCTTTTTCTGCTCAAGTTTGAAGAAACCTTTTTTCTTTCCCTTCGCTTTTGAAGTTCGACAGAAGCAGATGCCAAACTTTAGCATCAATTCTTCGGCATTCAATTCTTTCACCTGCCACATCTTCAATGCTTCGGCGTTGATTTGATGCCACTTATCCAACTTCTTCTCCTTAACGTTGCAAAAATCATGGCCGCTTGTGTAAAGTAACGGCATAAGTGCTAAGAACCATTTTGGTAACTATATAGGCACTTTTGAGCCAAAAAATTTATGGTGTTGGGTGCACTTTAGACTAAACTACATGGGCATTTTTGTACATTTTCTTCTTCCTAATGTTGCAAAAATCACGACCGTTTGTGCAAAGTAATGGCATAGATGTAACACCCCAAAATTTAAAATAGATATAACGAGTTATTTAAGATTTTGGAAATATTATTAAAATATTAAAAAACATTAAAAATAAATTTATGATGTTTTAAGCATTTTTAATAATTTTTAAAGCTTATTTTCTTTAAGAAAAAAAGAAAAATAATTAGATTAAAAGATAAAATTTAATTTTGAAAAGAGTTAATGAGGAGATAATTAGAATATTGGGGTATTATTTAATATTTAAAAAGCCTTATAAATAAATTTGGAAATTAAAGCATATATTGATAAATTAATTTTGGAGTAAATTCATATTAAATTGAAAGAGAAATGGTAAATAAAATTACTACAGAAGGGTATAATGGTAAAGAGAAAATGAAAATGACAATATTTGCCTCTAGTTGAAAATATCTTTAGTTATAACAGTAGGGGTAAAATAGTAATTCATCTAATTAAAATATCCTTCCATCCTTATCTTTTTATTATACTCTCACGTGTTCCTTCTATTCCCTTCCACTCTCTGCCACTCTCTCATTCCTGTCTTCTCTCTCGTTCTCACCTCCCTTTGTTCCTTCGAGTTCCAGCGGCAAGCTTTGGCGAAATCAGCGGTGAACGGCGACAAGAGGTGGTTGAAACGCAAGGGAGGCATGGCTCGACCTTACGTAAAGTTCTTCTTTCATTTTCTTCCTCCTTCTGGGCCGATTTTGAGTGAGATGGGGAAGAGTGATTCGAATTTTTGGGGGGATTTTTGAAACTTCTAAACATATAAAAATGAAGCTTAAGACTCGATTAAGGGTATTCTTGAAGTGATTTTGTGGATGAAGGCTGATTTGGGTCCGATTTCTTTCAAAGCTACGCTTCTGGTACTGTTCACCCTACACCCCTTTTCATTGATTTATGGGTGTATGTTGCTTGAAACTTTAATTCTTCGTGTTTAGGAGTAAGTTTGAGTTAAGAGATTAGGTTGTATGTTGAAGTTTGGTGGGTTTCTTGTTTTGCCGATTTCTTCCCTGTCTGAGACGAAAATATTTGTTCTTTTTCCTCTGTTCTTTGTCCATGCTTTGCTCTGATTGATCTGAACTGGAGGAAAGTAATTCCTATTGTTTGTTTTGTTCCAAATATGATTCTGTTTGGATGTAAATTCGTGTGTTCTGCTCTTGCTCTGTTTTCCGTTTTGTGATTGGTGTTCTTGAATATTAAATAGGAAGTACGGAATTTATGTTTGATGTTGTATGGTTTATTTTTGATTGATTGTGAAATTTCTGTTTCCCTCTTCCTCTTTGTTTGATTCCGTTCCTTGTTCTGCTTGGCCGAATTCCTGATCTGGCTTCTGTGATTTTTTTTATGATGACGGGAAGATGTAGTTGATGTTCGATGGTGTATGATTGATTGTTGTTTCGGTGGTGATAAGAGGAAATAATTAAAATAGAAGTAGAATTAATTATGGTTTTGTATGTTAAATTTTTCATAAAAAGATATGAAATTCCAGAAATTGGAATATGGTGATTGTGTTCTAAGTTTTGCTGAGGCTTGAATGGTTTGTGTTCGAGTTTAATTATGTTAAATATTTTAAGGAAATAGTGGAATAGGAGAATGTATATAAATCTATATATATGTGGCTGTGAATTTCTATTTTCATGCATGTAAGCTATGAAATTTCTGGAACTTGTTATTGGTGTAACTTAAATGTTCCCTGTATGTTTGATTGTCTCTACTGTTGCTGATATGGAATCATAAATCCTTGTTTATGTTGCTGTTCATTGCGTTCTTCTTCAGTCTTCAACCTGAGTTGAAGATTAATTGATGTAAATGGTGATAAGAGTCTATTAGAGTTAATTGTTAGTTAGTGGCTTAGAATTTGTGCTCAAACTCTTTTCTCCTATCCAATTAATCTGATTGCATTCAAATTCACATGATTTATTTGTAATTCTTTGACATGATTTATGTAATTTACTGTCATGATAGTATCTGCTCATGCATGACTCAATATCTTGCGTATTTGCATTTTTAAAAACTGATATGCTCTTGCTCTTAGAAATCATATTCGAATTGACAGTTAATTGATTTCATTGGATTATTAAATCTAATTGTTACTTGCTGACAATTAGCAATTCTTTTTGTTGGAAAACTGGAAATAAATTTCAGATTAATAAGGGCATTGTGTGTATAAGTTTTAGTTAATCTTTGGAAGAGAGGATTTATACACTTTGAATAAATGGATGGTAAGCGATTGTGGTTCTGTTAAGTGCTAACTGAACCTAAGCCCCTGATTATTTACTAAGGTTATATTGATTTCTCTCATGTAAAAGAAAGTATTAGTTAGTATGTAATGATGAAAGCTTTATGCTAAAGTTGGAATCTAAGATTTTGAAACTCAAAGCTTCCAATTTCGTTGATAATGACAACTAAGAATGATTCTTGATTAGGAATTTATTTAGGTAGGGGTTCAAAGCTTTTTGAAGAATTAAAGATGGCTAATGATCATTTCTTGAGATGAAGCTTACTGTTTATGGGTTAAAATTATCAGATTCTCTCACTAATAAAAGAAATTAGTAATTAAAAGTTGTTATGAGTGTAACAGAGTTTATTGTTGAAATTACGTGGGGTATTAACTTTGAATCTATGAGTATTGCTTTGTCTAGGTTGTCCTGTTTGTGATTGTCAAATCTGGTTTACTGACTTGGTATGAGAGACAGTGTCTAATTACTTGAAAAGAGGAGTGTTAACATATGATTTTAAATGCTTAATACATGGTCGAGGTATTAAAAAGTGTAAATGTCAAGAGGGTGATGGAAAATTCTGGTTATCCTCCCTCTGTATGGGGTCGGATTGCAGAGAAGAAGGAAAGGAAATTTGGATTGTGGATCGAATGTTTGTTGTGATTGCTTGATTGAATTGTCCATTGATGATGCTATTTTGAAAATGAATTTCCTACTTTATCCTGTTCGAATTTCTGTGTTTATGTATGCAATGAATTTAAATTATAATTGGTTAAAGTTGTTTATTAAGATAAATTAAAGGGTTAATATAATTTTTGGTCCCTGAACTTTCACTCAATTTTGGTTTTGGTCCCTGAACTTTCCGCCAATTTTGGTTTTGATCCCTGAACTTTCAAATTTTTAGTTTTGGTCCCTAAACTTTCGGTTAATTTTGGTCTTGGTCCCTGAACTTTCCGTCATTTTGGTATTGGTCCCTCAGTTTAAAAAAACTTCAAAACAAATTAAAGTTGAGGGACCAATACCGAAATTACGGAAAGTTCAGAGATTAAGACCAAAATTGACCAAAAGTTCAGGGATCAAAACCAAAAGTTTCAAAGTTCTGGAACCAAAACCAAAATTGGCTGAAAGTTCAGGGACCAAAACCAAAAATTTTAAAGTTCAGGGACCAAAACCAAAATTGAGTGAAAGTTTAGGGACCAAAAGTTATATTAACCCTAAATTAAATGAATGAAAAGAAATTTCTAGAATGCTTGTGTTTATATGTGTATTGTAAGTTGTCTGTTGATGTTAATTTTCTTTTGTCTCAGTTGACTCTTTGCTTTGTTTTAAGCAAATTAAATGTTCCTTGTATACTTAATTTTCTTTGTTTTGTTCGGCTAATATGAAGACATATATAATAAGAGTTTTAATAAGGAATTCTACATGTTAAAATTATAATGTGAATGTGAAGTTAATTGTGGTGCTTTAGTGTGTTCTGAGTTGTTTTTGGGTATGCGTGTGATGCTCATTTTTATAATGGTGTAATTGGTGATTGAGTTAGGATTATGATTGAAATACATGTTGAAAATAGGAAGGGTAGAGATATAGATAGTATAATAGGATCGTGAGAGACGTTGAATAGTTATATAAAGAGCATATGTATTAATGTGTTATATATATTGTGTAAATATTGGTGAAGATAGTGGCATAGGTTCCTTGAGGCATCGGGAAGTAAAAGAACTAGTTGAGGAATAATTTCCAAAGTCAGGTAGCAGTTTCATTCAATATCATCTATCATGTATTAATAATTGCATAACATCATTTATAAAGTTACAGTAACCGCTCTAATCCTGTCAGAAATATCCAGTGTATCGGAATATTCCAAAACTATAGGGCTAACTACCCCTACTACAGATTAGATATAACTGAAAAATTATATTCATGAGGTTGAGCCTCACAGACCACACAATTACAGGAAAATAAATTTACAATAATTGTGTGGCAGTGCTTTAAGCACACTAGCATATAGGGTTAATGTTTACTGGTAACAGATATACATAATCATAAATTTCATACATATTTATGAATTATTATGCATTGTAATGAACGAAATGAACTGCGTTAAATTGCTGTTTCAGAGAAGGTGGAAAATGAGTAAGCTATTGGAGGATAAGATAGTATGAAGAAGCATGAATGCCTGCTATGTTTGTACCACTGTAGATAGTTATTGTGTTAATATAGTAGAAGAAATGTAGATAGATAAATAATATATAATTTAGAAAATATATAAATATAGTGTAAGGGGTTTTTAACTCCCCAAGCGCTAGCAGAAAAGGGTAGACACATTAAGTAAATTTTAATTATTTTAATTGCTTTCATAACCACTCTATCTTAACAAAAATTTTAAATTGTTTTAATTTATCTGAAAAGCCCATTTTAACAAAAGTAAAGTTTGAATAATGTTTGAAAAGAAAAGTTTTAATTTTTTTTGTATTTATGGGTTTCTGACATTAAACAAGTGGTTATTAATCAATTAAAATACTATAGTATAGTATTTAAGTATTAGGTGTTACAATAGACATTGAAGAAATCATTTTGATAATTATGTGGACACTTTTAGACAAAAATATTTCATAATATTGAGTGCATTTTAAGTCAAACTACATAATATTTGTACGTAATTACCCAATTCTTTTAGTGCGAGCCTGTGAGGCCACGCCTAACAAGACCAACACCAAGCATACCAGTAACAACCTGTAACTCATTATTTGTTTCTTGTCCAACTTGTTATAAATTTAATATTTTATATTAATTAAATTTTTTTCCAGATTATATTAATTAAATAAAATAATATGCCCCTCTAAAAATGATATTGTTCATAAATTATAAATAGGTTCGGCCAAAAAAAAAAAAATCGGACATTCAACTTGATATTACTTTACTACTATCTTTTTTTTGTTTTGGCCAACATATTACTTTACTACTATCAATTAAGAAGAATAACAACTTTTCTATTTTTATTAACACATCGCATTTTAAAAATATCCCTGAAAAGTGAAAAATTGGATTGAAAGCATAATAAATACATATAAAAAGACAAGCGTGAAACCCCGTCAGCTGTAAAATCAAATCAACCCCCACTCTCTCCTCCTTTTTTCCTCTTCCTCTCTGCTTTCCCTCTTTGCAAATCCCTCCATTCTTCCATTTTCCATTGGGAAAATGACAGAAAAAGACCCTCAAATTACATAAAGGACAGTTCAGTACAACGAATTTCGAAAATGACAGTTCAGTACAAATGACTGAACTGTCCAAACCCAAATTTAAAGGAAATGTCCAAAATGCCCTTTGCTACAACTAAGTTGGGAATTCCTTAAGCAAAGTTGGGAATTCCTTAAGGGAAGTTGGGAATCCCTTAAGGGAAGTTGGGAAGGTTTATACGAAGTTGGGAATCCCTTAAGGGAAATTGGGAATCCCTTATGGGAAGTTGGGAATCCCAACTTCCCATAAGCCTTCCCAACTTCCCTTAAAGGATTCCCAACTTCCCTTATGGAATTCCCAACTTCGTTTAAGGGATTCCCAACTTAGTTGTAGTAAGGGCATTTTAGACATTTCCTTTAAATTTGGGTTTGGACAGTTCAGTCATTTGTACTGAACTGTCATTTTCGAAATTCGTTGTACTGAACTGTTTTTTGTGTAATTCGAGGGTCTTTTTCTGTCATTTTCCCTTTTCCATTACACACAGTCAATCAAAGATAAAGAAAAAAAAGAAAAATGGGTTTGAGTCTCAATAATCTCTTCTTTTTACAGTGACCCCCACATCACTCCTTCACATCACAACCCATCACCCCCTTCTTCCTCCCCACATCCAAGAACAAGAAGTAGAAGAAGAAGATTATGGCTTTTCAAGATTCTTCCTTTCTCCTCGATTCTCTCTACTGTCATGAGCCCATACTTGATGAACAAGACGAACCAGAAGAAGACTCTTCATATGAAACTGATCTAACCAACAACATTAATAATAATGCTTCTCTGTTTCCTCTGCTTCTGTTGGAGCAAGATTTGTCCTGGGAAGATGATGAACTCATCTCTCTCTTCACCAAAGAACAGAAACAACTTCTAGAAGCTTCGTACTCCAATCTGGGTAATCTCCAATTTTCAGACTCTTCTCTCTCCTTGGCTCGTCGTGAAGCAGTGGAGTGGATTCTGAAGGTGAATACCCACCATGGCTTCTCTGCTCTTACCTCAACTCTGGCCATTAATTACTTGGATAGATTCATTTTAAGCTTCAACATTGAAATAGAGAAGCCATGGATGATCCAACTGGTGGCTGTCACTTGTCTCTCTTTAGCTGTAAAAGTGGAAGAGACAGAACTCCCTCCTCTTCTAGACCTTCAAGTACGTTGTTGAAAAGTACAACCTTTGATCATGTCCTTTCATTTACTTAAGGTTTCATTCTAAGAGATGACAGATCTGTTTCTCTTCTTTTATTTTTAAGGTTGAGGATGCTAAGTATGTGTTCGATGGCAAGACGATTCTGAGAATGGAGCTTCTGGTTTTGTCGACCCTGAAATGGAAGATGCACCCAGTGACACCATTATCGTTCTTAGATCACATCATTAGAAGGCTTGGATTGAAAACCCATCTTCACTGGCAATTTCTCAAGTGTTGTGAGAATCTTCTTCTATCCGCACTCTCAGGTAAACATTTTTTTTTTAAAATAAAACTCACATTACAACAACGAATGAAATTAAACCATACTGAATAGAATCCTTATAAACATGGAAACTATATTGTCTGTAGATTCAAGATTCGTGGGTTGTCTTCCTTCTGTGTTGGCCACAGCCACAATGCTTCGTGTTATAGAGCAGATACAACCCAATGATGCAGCAGAATACAAAAAACAACTTCTGGGTGTGCTTAAAATCAACAAGGTATGAACTTAATTCTTTTTCTGTTGCTTAATATTAATGAAAGAACATGGGGTTTTTGAGTGGGATCATAATGATAATGTAGATCTGGTGTTATGTAACAGGAGAAAGTAGAGGAGTGTTATAAAGCAATTCTGGAGGTGTCTGATAGTAAGAATAAAAAGAAGAGAAAGTTTGATGAAAGAATAATGGATGGTGGATTTGGGAGTGATGAGGGATCCAACGGTTGGTGGAAGGTGGGGTCATTATCATCATTATGTTCTTCACCAACTGAGTTTCTGTTGAAGAGGAACAGACATAGTCAGCAGCAACAAAAACAACAACGAAATATGAAGTTGTCTCCACTGAGTCGGGTTGGTGTTGTAGCAATTGTTGTCTCATCTCCTTGAGAAGGAGGAACATGTAATTTTTCCATATTGTGGTAATTAATTACTTGCACTCACCATATGGTAAAGCATTATGAGTCTTTTGACGTGCACTTCTTGCAAAATAAATTGGACCACGGATTTCTTTTATGATCTAAATCGAAGATAAATTCAGCAAAACTAAATTTCTTGTTAATATAAATATAATGTATTGTTATATGAAAAAATTTGGGCTTTTAAGGTATTGGTTGCAAATCTGGAATCAAGTTTTAAGAGCTCTTCAGAGATACGAGTATGCGTGATCCTCAAAAGTATGCAATTCTTTCCTTCATTTCTTCTTTTTAATTATTATCTTCATTTTTCTTTATCTTCGGTTCCTTGCGAACATTTAAGTACCGGACAGAATGTTGCATATAAATTTATTGATGGATCTATCCGAATATTTTCCTATATAAATCAGTCAAGACATTTAATCAAGGTTTCCTTGTTCGATTCAGGTCAAACTACCATCAGTAATAAAATTAACGGACTCCCTCTTGTTATAAGAACGAGACAGATTTAAATGTAAAAGTTTAATCTACTTAGACTGGACTGGTAATCTGTCATATTGACCCCCCCCCCCCCCCCAAAAAAAAATGGTAATCTGTCACAAAATATCTTTAATCATTGTATTTGAAGGGCGTTTTTATCAAATAGTAGTTCATGTATACATGGTTAAATATGATTATTTTAGAGAAATTATCACTCATTTATTATAAATAACTAAATTAACTAATTTTTTAATATATGTAAATTTGTTATTTAATTATTGTATCAATAATCTATTAGGTATTAGGTATGTCAGTAGTCTTTTATGGGATACCAAGGACAAAGAGTACTTCCCCCCCCCCCCCCCAATAAATACATACAAAAGAATAAGAAATTTTTAGTTTGTATGTTAAAATATTATATAAAAACTGTTACTGATAAATTTCATGTATTAATATTCAGCTCTAAATGAATTAATATTTATCTACAATTACACTTGAACTGAAAATAGCAAAATTGACCGTCTATCATCATAATACACATTAAAGTAGACATAAAGAAATACTATTTAATTTTTTGTCAAAAAAAAGAAAAGAAAAGAAAATACTAGTAATAATTATGTACAAGAATAATTCATAGACAATTTTAGAATGTAATAAGAAAATAATTTATCCAAAAAAAAAAGATACTATTTTGTATTAACAAGTACAATAACTAAAAACTGATTAAATAAGTTTTTAAATCATCAGTTGAACAATAACCCAAATGGTTTTCCTTTGTTTTTAAATTCATTTATTTATGTATTGGTTCTTGACCAAATTAATGAGTTATGAATCTGTTCACTTTTGGCTGTTGTAGTGAAATTTCACGATGGTACTTGTATTGGTTCGACAGTTTTTATCTCTTTTTAATTGATTAAATCTAATTCTAATAACACCGACGTGAACACCAATCATTAACAGGGAAACAATCAACCAACATCGAAAAACATATGATTAAGCACTTTTGAAGTCAATCCCAAGTAGTGCGATACAATAGATATTAACTTTTTGCAACTATTTATAGTTGGATTAGACTTAAGTATGATTATGTAGTTCTCCATCTTTATAAAAAGTATACAAGAAAGTTAGAATAACCCATGTGGCTAACATTCCTCTAACTTTTTTTTTTTATACTTTCTCTAAATTGCTTAGTCATTTTCTTTTTCCTTTTTCTTTTTGTTTCTTCCTCTTTTTCTTTTAAAAATTGGGAGATTCTATGTGGCCATTTTAGTGGATTCTCTAATGCATGTAGCATTTCTGAGTCGCATTTGACATGTAATATAAATTTTAGCATTAAACATTTAGCATCCATGCAAGGTTAATTTTTTACCTTGAGTCTGTTTTCCATGAGCCCATTCACTCAATTGTTTTGTTGGTTGATTGATTAAATTTGTTTAAGATATTGCATATGAGTGGAAGAAGGGGGAAAACAATATTCCATGATTAATTGTTGAACCTCCTTAGACTCTTGTGATTATTAGGTAGTGTGTCAATATCAATCTTTAGTTTTTTTTCATTTTTTATATTTTCCCTCTGCCGAGATTTGGTCAAAGTTACTAAAGCAAAAGGCATTTCATGTTTTTCCAAAAAAAAAAAAAAAATCCCACCCGATTCAACACAAAGATTAGCATAATTCTGTAGTTTACAATACATCACCTGGTCGTCACCATATCAAATTCTCATCACCATCCTTGCATATCTACTGACACCACACAAATAGCTTCAAATCTTAATCATGTGACTGGATCTTTTACCAGGTAATTATGTTGTTCCGATGACAGTGTTTTTCAAGAACCACGGAATAATAATATATCTTGTTTGCTGATTTACTATAGGACCCTAATGTAGTAGACTCGATCCTTCATATAATATATATATATATATATATATATTTATAAAGGGATCAAATTATATTATATAAAGAAAGGTAAGTACAATAATAACCATACAATAATAAGTATCAAATCTACCATACACAAACTTAAAAGAAAGCTAACAAGACAAAGACAGAAATCTTACAACTACAATAGCTAGCAAAATTTACAATCAAACTAAACCATCAGCAGTACTGGGAAATAAAAGGATATTAACGGTGATTTCAAATTGGATGCCTGAGAGAATGACAAGAAAGCAGGGTGAGGAGGTATGTTGTAGGTGTCAATTCTTAGGAGGGCAAAAAAAAAAAAAAATTAATTCTTTGTAAGGCAATCAGAGGTAGAAATATTTTGGTTCATGTGGAATTAAGTCTGAATAACTGATAATGTAAAACAATACTCCCTCTGTTCCTAAATATAAGACCTATTTAAGGAGGTGAACTTGTTCTTAAATATAAGACCTCTTTCTATTTTTTCTTACATTTTCCCTAAATCATCCCTATTGATGTTCATCAACAGTAAACAAGTAAGAGAGAGAAGGTAGGAATAAAGGTAAATGGTTATGGTGTTTTAATAATATCATGTGATTTGACTAACTTAACTAAAATCATTAATCTAATTAAATTAAATAAATATGTCTTATATTTAAGAACAGAGAATAGTAATTATTTATACATTATACGCCTATGCAATCACCAAATACGTCTGGAAACATAGGCCAACGACCCAACGTAATGATAAGTTTCAAAAGAAGGGAAAAATATCCACAACAAAATAGTAATTATATGTTACATCAATGTGCTTATGCGATGATTAAAAAATTAGTTAAGTCAATTACTTTTAAAAAAATGTGTTAGATTTCTAAAATAGTTGGTTGTTGATCCATGTCATCGTAAGCAACCCCGTTTAATAGGGTAAATGTCCAATTTTACTCCGGAAGTAACCCAGTAGTAGCTGATTTACCTTGGAAGTAACAAATGGATCTTATTTACCCTGGAAGCAGTAAAAACGGCGCATATTAGCCCACAGAGGACACTGAATGCTCCCTTTATTATTGGGCAAAAGTTCAATTTCGCGTCGCTTTTGTTACTTCTGGGGTAAATAAGATCCATTTGTTATTTCCAGAGCAAATCAGCTCCTATTGGGTTACTTCCGAGGCAAAATTGGACCTTTACCCCCATTTAATATGATAAGGCTTATTGTAGTTGCTTCTTTTTAAAAAAAAAATTATCATTTTAGTATTTTACGGTGGATGTTGCCTCTTGATCATTTTTTAATATACGCAGTCAATATGGTAAGTTTAGGAACAAATCATAAATTTAAAATATAGATTGAATTATTATATTAAGACTAAAGCAACATCTCTACTAGCTTTTACATTTAAAAATCTAAAATATATCCAAAAACATATAATTTGTAGTTAACACTTTATATATGACACTAGACACCAACCAAAGCACCTTCATTAGCTAAATATATTGTTTCATCCCAAAATATATCAGGGAAAGGTGTTAAAAATACCCATAAGATTTTACTCAAAGCACGTCTAAATAGGGGTATTAAAAAATCAAGACAGGTTGAGGATACCATCATCCCGGTTCCTATCCCAGAAAATGATCAGAACGTCATTTGCATCCCGATTTTGATGCTGTCCTAGTCTTACTGGTGCTGGGAAGGCACATGCGTATATTGTGGATAACTGGATATTTGTTAAAAAAATAAATAAACAAATCTTATAATATGATTTAAATGCTCCCCATTGCATTATTCAAAGAAATAATTTATTACAACTAACAAAGCTATAATACTTAATTAAAAAATGCATAATATTTCATCTTCATAACAAGATATTTAGGTTGAAGTATACTTTAATTCTTTTACTTCACAAAACGTTTTATTTTGATCCTTTAACTTTAAAAGACATCTTTTTAATCCTTTTAGTCTTTTACTCTAACCTCATTAACAAAAACATTTGATATTGAGATTTAAAATATAAAAAAAATATTTTAAATTGCTGGTATATAAAATTTGATTTTCAAAATAATAAAGATGGTAACAAAACAATCATCATTTAAACCTACTAATATTAGAGTTTAGGATTGAAAAACATGCTTCTTAAATTTAACGGGGCAAAATGAAATATTGCATAAAGTTAAGGATCAAATATGTTTAGCAATATAATTTTTTATAAAAAATTCGCCAAAAAATATAATAAACATTGCACTTAATGTACGAAAACCTGCCATTCAATATGAGTTACAAGAAATGAAGCATATAGGGCTGGGGTAAAATATAAAAAAATAAAAGTAATTTAATTTATGTGGTAAAAACCAGTGTTGTAAGAACCGGACCGGACCGGGCGGTCCGACCGGTTGGACCGTCTACCGCTCCATAGGTCGGTTCGGATTTTATGGTCTGACCGTTTATTGTGTTAAGCCGGATCGGGCCGTTTCCAGCCGGACATTGGACCGGGAACCGGAGCGGTTTTATAAAAACCGGGCGGTCCAATCTAAAACAAAAAAAAAGATGAAAAAAAATAAAATCAAGCCCAAAAAAATCCAAGTTCTTAAAAAATAAACCCAAATTCATTAGCTTCATATCTTTCTCCCAAATTAAAACCCCAACAACCATTTGAAAATCTTATGGCTGTGAAATTTGATCTCCAAAACTCCAACCAATTGGTGAACATCATCTCTCTCATCACCATTCCTCTATTGTTGATGTTTAACGTCTCTTCCAAGCTTTTATTCTATATTTAGCACTTGTTGTCTTTCTACATTTTACATTTCTTTTAATATTTTTATCAGTTGCATATTATATCTCTTACCTTTTGCATAACAGAAATTGCTTGTGTTCTTAACTTCCTAATTCTTCTATCTCGACAAAAATTTCTGCAACTGTGATCCTCAAATGGTCCTATATACCTTCTTTGTTTTGCTTACCTAAAGACAAGAATAATTGTTTTCTAAGTCTGTAATGGCTATTTATTTCTTGGTCAATGGTCTTTCATTAAAAATTAAGAGGTGAAGGAACCATAATTTGTTTATATTTAATTTACATTTAAAAATCATATATTTTTCCTTAATTATTACGTCATCGGTCCGACCTTCGGTCCGACCGATCCGACCGTGCGAACCGTGACCCGATGCCCTCTCCGGCTCACCTTCCGGTCCGGTTTTTACAACATTGGGTAAAAACATTAAAAAGGGAACCAAGAAATTGAGTATGGAACTATGATTGTACCTAGATATTGTATGTTTTCACCCACTAATTTTGGAGAATTAATGTATGTTTTAGGCCATTACAGGTAGTTTAGGCACTTTCAGTACCTTGAGTCTTATTGCATTGAGTTAAGTGCATTTTAATGTTAAATTGAGTATTTTAGATTGAAACTTAGGCATTCTTGTATTATGGACTTGGATATTACAATTATGCTTGAATTTTCTATTGTAAGTATAAGATTGGAGATTTGGCAAAAAAAAAAAAAGAGGCCTCTCGCACTGCATAGTTTGCCGCCCAGTGTTTTGCCCCAAATTTGAAATTAGTTCGTCGTGGCCAAGTGACGGCGAAGCCACGGTAAACTCGCGATTTTCCAGAAAAATTAGGGATGTGACTAGATGATCCGGGTTAAGTCCGATTCGACCCGACCCCAAATTACCCTAAGTAGCATTCTAAGACCATTTTCGAACCCTAGGCCGGATTTTTTAATTCCTAGCTTTCCCTTTTCATCTCTCACTTCCATACATCTGATTTTCATCATTTCTTTGCCCCAAATCCCATGCACTCCGAGTTGTTAGAATCTTAAGTTTTGATGAGGACTGGACCCATAGAGAACATAAGTAAAATAAACAGTTAGCATATAACTTAGTCTGGAATAGATTTGAGATAAGAATCATGTTAAAAGACTAAGTAAAAGAGTGTAGGTTATCTTAACGTTGAACAAGTGAAATCTTATAGATAACAGATACACTATCGCTAAGCTAGAACCTATCGCTAATGAAAGAAAGGTTAGGATAACAATAGTTAATGAAGACTTAGCAATAATCTGAAGAAAAGTCAATATCTCTATTGCTAAGACCTTCACTATCGCTAAGATAATGAGTTGAGCTAGCTTAAGCAAGCAAAGAACAATAGATCACTATCGCTAAGCTCTATCACTATTGCTAAGGCCCCATAGATAACATGGATAACACAAAGGGGAAGAATGTTAAGACAGCTAAGCAGTAATGAACTAAGTGTGCTAGCGATAACATGATTAGCTATCGATAACAGAATACTTGAAACAACTTAAGACATTCAGATAGCTAATACAATGAGCAAGTGAGCTAATAAGACAACTAGCGATAACATAGTTACTAGCGATAACATGATTAGCTATCGATAGAAAAACACTTGTTGAAATAACTTAGATAGCTAATACATTGTCTGTGAACATTGAGCTAATGAAATTCACTAGCGATAACACCTAATGTGCTTCACATGAATACTTGTTTAGTTAACAGCTAAGTGCATGACTTACACTATTAAGCTAGTGATAGCAAAGGGTGCTAACGTTACTGAAAAAGCTGCTATGCAAGTACAATGTTACAGGTGATCGTTACTCTCAGCTTTTATCTCTCTTAGCTCATCCTCTGCAATATTAAATGAAGCAAGAGAATAAAGTTGACGAAGATGAAGAACATCATTAATTGCCAACGGCTAAGGGGTCCCAACGACTAATTTCAAACGGCCTCTTGAAGCTGAAAGAAAAGGCAAGCTGCTAAGAGTTATAAAAGATCAAGACTTGAGCATTTATGAGATTGACGAACTGACTCACACTCACACAAAGAAAAACCAGTATTCAATATTCTTATCTATTCTCTGCTCACAAAAGCTCAAAGTATTTATTACTCTTAGTGAGATTAATAGTACTTAAGTGTTTATCAAAATATGTTCATTGAGTGAACTCATTTATTGAAATCCTCTACTATTTTGAGGTTGTTCTAAAGCTTGGGGATTCAGGACAGGGTTGTATCCTTACAAGTTGTAAGGGGGAGCGTTTAGAGGGAAGTCTAAAGCTTTGTTGTAAAGGTTGGCAAGTGAACCCATTTCTGTAAAACCTGTGGTATAGTGGAACCCAATGAGGAGTTGGAGAACTGGACGTAGGCATTGTGTTGGCCGAACCAGTATAAAAGATTGCCTTGTGTTATTAAGTTTTATTTAATTTTTGAAAGCACAATTCACCCCCCCTCTTATGCGTTTTTGCCATTCTCACGAGTTTCCTTCCTTTTTCATCTTCTCCCACTAATTTTCTATCTCTATCAGTGATACTACATCTTCATGGAGCTTATCACTTAGGACAAGAGTGGCGAAAGTTCTTGGGGACTCTTGGTGGAATGATGCAAAGGGAGGTTGAACGCATATATTAGGGGAGTTATTTAGTGTTCGCTATGTCTAATTCCATATATGTATTCAGATTTGTTGTATCTTTATTTATGTTTATGGATTTGGAACAAGTTCACTTTGATTCTATATGTTTGTGTAGAATTCTCTTAGATCTCGTGTGTAATTTAGCGTTCGCTATTGAATGTATAAACCTTGGTGTTTGTTTATTGGATATAATGCATTCGATATGGTAGAATTGTTTATCTTCTGTGAATTGCTAGTATATGTTAGTTTCATTTGTTCATTACATCTGTAATTAAATATTAGATCCATACTTAGGTGGTCTAATTATACATCTAAGTAGAGACTTAATGCATTTTTATTCAAAGCTTATACTAACGAGTTGGTTCTCAATAATTAGCCATATTGACAATTGAGAAAGCGATGAGCCAGACCAATTGATAATTAGATTAATTAGACTCAATTGAATTAGTTTGAGGTTAATGCTTTGAACTTGGATTAGCTCCTATATCATTTTAAGAAGTTAGGAAGGTTGCAGAGTTTCATAAGAGCCCTAATTCATAAAAAAGAGTTTCAAATAACCTTTCCTTTGTTTTTACTAAATCCAAAACCCAAAAACAATTATTTTATCTTTTCATAAGTTTAAAATAAAAAAAATTCCAATGAAAAACCCTCGATCTTTACCTTTACCGCTTTTGTGCATTTAGTTTTAGCCTAGGTAATCATAAATCGACTCCTCATATGAGATGACATGAGGTTGCGCTACTATGTACAATCTTTGGCTTTATTTTGTTTGCATTTGACCTCGAGACGTGTTTAGGACTGGGAATAGGATCTCAAAGGCAATAAGTTCTAGTGTAGGTCTTAACAGGATCATGACATGACCAGGTCGAAGCCACCAAGATTGGTTCATTTTGGACACCCCTAATGCTCAATTTGTCAAAACTGTTAAATCATTATTGTGGGGACCACACATTGTCTTAAAAATACCAAAACCCAAATTAATAAAAGCCCCTCCCACTCTCAACCTCTCTCTCCCTCTTTTTTTTTTTTTAAGAAGGTAGAAGATAATAATAATACATACTCCTTCTCATCCAAAATATGTCTTCTACTAAATAAAATTTTTGTCCATAATATAAGTGATTTGAAGATTTAGTGTTTATTTTTTAAGTTTACAAATATTGTTAATGATTAATGTTTCTCTTTATATTTTCTTATAAGATCATCTCTTTTTTTTGAATGATTTGTCTCCTTTTATAATATAATCTTCGTATTGTTTCAATAATATATGGTTTTCTCCCCAATTATACTTGTGTTCTCTCCACTTGCCTTGATTCTCTGGTATGATCTTCTCTCATACATTCTCTTTTACTACCTTCAATCCTCAATATAAGAGTAAGTTAATTTTATTTTTGGAGACTCTTGAAGCTAAATAAGTTACTTAATTATATAGAAATATTTCATCCAGTCCTTAATATAAGGCTTATTTGAAAAGATGGTTTTGGTTATAAATGTATTCCCAATTTATAATTTTTTTTTCAATTTTTACTAAAATTATTTCCATTGATATTAGGGATCAGCTTTGAGCCCATATTTGTTTAACTTAGTGGTAGATGCTCTAACTGAGCCTATAGAAGAAGAGGTCCCTAAGTGCATGATTTTTGCTGATGATATAGTCCTTCTGGCCGAATCAAGAGAGGAGATTAATGATAAATTAGAGATATGGAGAAACATGCTGGAGTCTAAGGGTTTCCGTTTTAGTAGGAGTAAGACAGAATATATGCATTGCAATTTTATAAATAGACAACTTAGAGGTGATTTGGAGGTTAAATTGGGAGAGCAAACAATCCCTTAAGTGACAAAGTTTAGGTATTTGTGATCAATTATAAGACAAGATGGTGAGATTGATGACGATGTCAATCATAGAATTCAAGCTGAGTGGTGTAAGTGGAGGAAAGCTACTGGAGTTCTCTGCGATAGAAAAGTACCCCATAAGGTAAAAGGGAAGTTTTATCGCACTGCTATAAGACCAGCAGTATTATATGGTAGTGAATGTTGGGCTTTGAAGGGTCAACATGAACATAAAATGGGGGTAGCTGAAATGAGGATGTTGAGATGGATGTGTGGTCACACAAGAAAGGATAAGATTCAGAATGATCATATACGCGAACGAGTTGGAGTGGCACCTATCAGTGAGAAAATGGTAGAAAATCGTTTGAGGTGGTTTGGACATGTACAAAGAAGGCCATTAGATGCGCCAGTGAGGAGGGTAGATCAAACAGTCTGGAGTCCGATTAAGAGAGGAAGAGGGAGACCGAGGCTTACACTCAATGAAGTTGAAGAGCGAGATCTTTTAATAAATAATATATCTAAAAATTTGGTTACTGATAGAGCACAATGGCGTCGTGCGATCCATGTAGCCGACCCCACTTAGTGGTATAAGGCTTCGTTGTTGTTGTTGTTGTTGTATTTCCATTGATATTCCTTCAACAATAATCATGTAAGAGAGGGAGAATTAAGGAAGATGATTGATGTGCTTTAGGAAAGACATGTTATATTAACTAATTTAACTTTTATCCTTAATCCAATCAAATTATATAAGTAAGTTATTTTTTGAGGTCTAAAGAGACTACAAAATGTATGGATCATACATGAGTTTTTAAGTCAAAAAAATTGGTATAAAAAATTATCAATATAGATACTTTAACATAACTTCTTTTTTGGGTTAAACACCGCCCGATAATTCAGCGCCTATTGGCAACCTCCAGACTCGAAGGGTAGGAGTGCTTCCCACATATGTAGGGTATTCCCCTCTTCCAACAAGAACGTTTCCTGGAATTAAAACATACGCTCTCATCCTTATTTAACTCATTTAACTTATGTAATCTCCCCAAATAAAGTCAATTAGCTTGTATTTTAATACTTGAGGTAGTATCATTTTATTCATTTATACTATCTCACATTTACCCACTCTTTTGATAAAAATATGGATACATTTGAAAATAAAATTTATTATATTTATATATATTTGTTACTTTTAACTAATTTTTATTATTTTTTAAAATACATTTATTCAAATATTGAGACCTTTTAAATTATTTTTAATCAACATTTTTTAATTGAGGTTGATTTTAATGAGTTAACCATTTTTTCATAAGCACGTTCTTTCTCATTTCAATTTCAGAAGAAGTGACTAAAAGTGGATTATATTTTTTAGGATTAATACAACCTTTGGTCCTATAATTTTAACTCAATTTTAATTTTGGTCCCTGAACATCAAAATCGGTGGTTTTGGTCATTGAACTTTTGATTGATTTTTTTGTCCCTAACTTTGTATCATTTATAAACATAAGCCCATAATTTTTCAGGTCTTTTTAAAATTCAGGGATCGAGAGCAGAATTGATTGAAAGCTCAGGGGTTGAGACCAAAATTGACTGAAAGTTCAAAACTAAAACTACCAATTTTAAAGTTCAGGAATTAAAACTAAAATTGATTGAAAGTTAAAGAATCAGAACCATTAGATATCAAAATCAAAATTAATTGATAAAGCAAAATTCAAAAGTTATGTTAACGTTATTTTTTACCAATATCAAATTTTTGAAATGTGATGATGCATATGATTCATTAATAAGTGGAGGAAATAATAAAAATTTGTTTTTTCACATTCCTAGGACAGCTGTAAAGTTAGGATGCAAGAACAGCTGAAGAGCAAAAGAAGGACAATATCTATTTGTGGGGCCCACTCTGGCCTACTTTCTTTAGCAGAAGAAGACAATAACAAGATATGAGCATTACACCTGCCTAGCGCCCGTGGGTTCAGCGGTGAGGGGGTTGGATTCTTGGCCTGGGTGTCCCCTTTGGTCGAGGGTTCGATTCCTGGGAGTGGCATTTGTTTGCCTCCGTTGCGTGTGCTATGGTAGGCATCTCTAGGCGAGTGCAGAGGACGTGGCTCCTGGGGAAAGGTGCCAAAGTGCTTCCTGCCCTTTAGCCAGGGGGAGGTTGAGGCCTGTTGTACTGTCCTACCTGGTCTGTGGGCCCGTATAAGCCTCGTCGCAGTGCCCTGCCTTGGTCCGGTTTAAGCCTGAAGGCGGTCCAAAATTTTTTGTAACCAAAAAAAAAAGATATGAGCATTACACCTATGCCCTTTATATATAAGAGTAAAAAATTTGAATAGTTTTGTTCTTTTTTATAAGAGTCTGATTAAATTTATCAAAGTATATAATGAGTTTTTTTTTACTTTATCCATCATTATTCTCTCTATTCCAAGGTAATTAAACTCAGACTGGCCACTGACTCGGTTAAGGAAGTAGCCCGTAGTCGACTCGGAGGGCCATCCCAATAATAAATAAAAAAATACTTACAATCACATCACACATTCCAAAATTCTAAACAATAAATTTCATTTCATCACCTTGAATAACTATAAAAAATCATTGTAGTATCCTACATTCTTTACAGTTGGTTTGACAAATTCACATAATATCATATTGATATCAAATAATTTCTACCTTAAATATTAATTCAATACCTTAAATAACTAACAAAATAATCATATATTTATTCAAAATTCTTTACAATTTCTTTGAGATATCGAATTACAGTAACAATTAACCATCCAATAACACCATAAAAAGTAATAATTGAATATTCCTCTTAATAAAATATCAAAATAGATAAACGATAACAAAATATTCATGTCTACAGTCATTTAGTCATTAAACTAATAGTTATTAACACCAAAATAATTATTAACTTTGACCAATATTGCTTCCTACAATTCATATTCATAAAAAATTGAAATTTAAAAGAAAAAGAGGAAACCGGGTCAACCCAACCCACCAAGTTACCCAGGTTGAGCCCGGGTCACCCCGGGTTGCTAGACACCCGGGTTAGTAATCAACTGGGATCGGTCTTGTGGCCGGGTTGACTGGTTCCGAGCTGACCCGGCCAGGCCGGTCCGGGTTAGATAGCCATGCTCTATTCACATTCTCTTTCATACTTATATTTATAACACTATTATCACATTTATCTCTCTTATACACTCAATCATAAATAAGGGTAAACTTGAGAAAACAAAATTATTTCAGACATATTTATGTCTCTCAACCATTTCCTTAATCTGCGTGATTTCACCTCCTTGGCTCGTATAATAAGAGACCGAGGGAGTATTATATGAGATTGAGACAGTGACACTGCGAGTGGCTTCTTTCCTCTATACTTTCTCTCATCCATCCCTCATCTATCTTGAAATTATATAATTTTGGGGTCAATTTTTTTGTTCGATTTCATCATCAGATTCTACATAAAATTAGTGATATTTTGATATCTTATGGGTGAAAAGTGATTTATTTTTCAATTTTATATGATTTTTTAAGGATTCAGTGCTTTAACTTGAAAAACATACAGAATTTTAAGCATAAATCTTTAAAAATCATATAAAATTAAAAATTGAACCATTTTTTGTCCATAAAATATTAAAATGTCTCTAATTTTATGTAAAATCTAATGATAAAACCAAACACAAAAAAATTGACACAAAAACTATGTAATTTTATAGTAGAATATGGAAGCGGACTAACAATAACACGGACTGTTTCTCCATTTAACTGAGACATCACTTCACTTTAATATTCAATGAAGAAATATTTTGAAAATTTAAGAACTCAAAGTCTGTTTTTTTACTATATTTTACGCGTCTTATAGAATGTACGGATTAAGAATTTTAAAATTTTGAAACAAAAACTAGAATTTTCCAAGTTTTGTAATTTAAATAGTAAATTACGATGGAAATTCATCTGGAATAGTAATAAAAGTTAAAAAGCAATTTGGCTAATTGATTATTGTCCGAGGTACAGATAACATAATTGACAATTAAAAAGGATAGTGAAACCAATAAACTATTAAATTGGGGTCAGATTGACCAAAACCGTAAAAATATAGTGTGCATGTTTGGGTTGTACGTTGGAGGGCCAGAAGTGCTTTTTAAATGACAAAAGTCATTTTGAAAAAAAAATTATGTTTGGATTGCCTTATTTTCAGAATGACTTTTGGTCCAAAATGACTTCTGCAACGCCAAAAGTCAGAAGCAAAAAAAAATGGCTTTTGGCTTCTGACTTTTGGCTTCTGGTGGGTCCCACGCCTTTTGTTATGTATTATTTAATAAAATGGGTAAGAAAATTAGACTATTAGACTCATAAAATTCTCAAATAAGATATTTGTTTTTAATATAAAATTTTCTTTTTGTCTCCAAAAATTTACCATAATAATTTATAACTACTTTCTCTCATAATATACTCCTTTGAGCTAAAAATATTATTTTTTAAAATTATTTTCCTAAAAATAAGGGAGAAACTAAGCCTTTAATAAGAATATATGCATATTATATATGTATTATTTAATAACAATAATGCCCTTTTTAGTAATTTTTCATCTAAACTTACTTTTTAAAATAATCATCCAAACATGTTTTAAAAGTCACTTATATTATCACAAATCCAAACATAAATCACTTCATATAATATGACTTTTATCCAATCAAACTTCTAAAAAAGTATTTCTACAAAAAAACAATCCAAACATACCATCCGTTACTTTATTTTAAGTAACAGGATCCACAAAGCTGAGACGTTACATATATATTGGTGGATAATTCAAGTTGTACTCCTCGGAGTAAGGTAGAATGTCACATCGAACACTGTAATTAACGATGGAACTTAAACATTTTAGAAGCAACGAAGTTGTCAAATTCAATGACTTACGTGCCAAAGTTTCTAAAGATACATTCAAGATTCACCTGCATGTATTGAAATTAATCAGCCTGGAAAAAGTGTTTGCCTAACCTTCTATTGTTGACATTTTATTTGTTTTATAGATATAAGAATTAATAATTAATTACAGATTAGGTAAAAGTGTAAAACTCTTGTCTCCAACTTAATTGGCTTAAGAATAAGGGAACAAAATTTCAGACCCCAGTGAAATCCGCACATAGCTTGGTCATTTCTCAACGTATTTGGTTAAGCACAAGCAAGACTAATTCAACAAAGAAACCTCAAAATCTAGATGTAAACAAGAAAATCACACACCCACTTGCGTAATTATATATGTTAATAAGATTTAATAGAATATTAACATAAAATAAGAGTAGGGTCTGATCTTAAAAAATATAAAGTATAAAAAAATTATAAATATTGCTCCATTTTAACAATAAAATGTGTTCTTTTTTAAATTGATTGACATACGTATAAAAAGACTGAGATGACTCCATATATTTAGTATATTTTTAGAAATATTTATTGTATTTTGGGAGTCATCAATATAAAAATAAAGAGATTTGATGTAATTTGAAAATATATCAATTTAAAATTTATTATTGTTAATTGTTATCATTTGATTTGATTGAGGTTACTTCTTTTATTTTTGATTGGCAGCCTCATACATTAGAAATAAAATAGAAAGAGACAGCTTCAATTGGAGGGGGCGTTGAGGAGAAAAGAGGAGAGGAGGGGACAATTATCTTCTACCGGGGTAGGGAAGGCGGCATTTAGAAAAAAAAATTAAAAGAAAAATACTGAGTCTTTGATCTTGTCTGCCGGGCGGCCCGACTAAGGATGAAATGAACTTCGTTGTGCTTTGATGTATTTAATTAAGGGTTTGTGTAGTTAAACTTTTGTTTTAAATTATTATAATTTGATTATGGATTAGTGGATAATAATTTTAATTTTTATTTGCTTTAATGTTATATTTTCTTCTTTAATTATGTGTTTAATTGTCCTAAAATAAGTGACCTCTGATTGAGATTAAATTTGGTGTTATAAAGGAGCCTAAATATATGAAATTTAAACTAAACATTCAATTGAATTGTTTAGGAGTAAGTTTTGGAACTTAATTTACTTGTAGGATAGACAGATACACAATAGCCCTATATAGTCATTTTAAACTTGCACTTAATTTAGTCTAATTAATTTATCACCTAAAACATTATAGATTAATTTAGTTAGAATTCCTTTTAGTGGATCGAAAGACGCTATTAAGTAATTAAGAGTCCTATGCTAGCAAATATAATTTTAGTTGCAATTAAAGGGAGAAATTAGACATTATAAAGTGATCAAAATTATGATAATCCAAGCCGTCACTTTTGTCCTTAACTGTACTTTAGATCTGTTTTATTTTTTTAGTTAGGATTTAATTTCATTTGATAATTGTTTCTTTGTGTCTTGCTCAAATTAAACGAAAGCATAAGGTTAATGCTCAACCTAATTGTTGGTATCGAGTTATCGTGGGAACAATACTTTAGTTACTTTTTATTATTTAATACTGCTCATACACTTACTTGCTGAGTCCTAAGCTAAAAAAGTGTGCCTACCCTACAAAATATAAAATAACTTGGCAAAAAACATAATAGTTATGGACCAATCCTTTAATGAGTTTGGTCAATAGTTCTGGTCGGGTTAGTTGTTTTGACTTTATTTTTTCTTATTTCCTTATTGATCTTTAAATGACATTGTTTTAAGATTAGAAATAGGGTTAATATAATTTTTGGTCCCTGAATTTTCACTCAGTTTTGGTTCCTAAACTTTAAAATTTTTGGTTTTGGTCCCTGAACTTTCGGTCAATTTTGGTTTTGGTCCCTGAACTTTATAATCGATGGTTTTGGTCCCTGAACTTTCGGTCAATTTTGGTCTTGGTCCCTAAATTTTCAATCAATTTTGGTTTTGGTCCCTGAACTTTCAATTAATTTTGGTTTTGGTCCCTAAAGCTCAGGGACTAAGACTAAAATTGGCTAAAAGTTCAGGGACCAAAGCCATCAATTTTAAAGTTCAGGGACCAAAACCAAAAGTAAGTGAAAGTTTAGGGACCAAAAGTTATATTAACCCTTAGAAATATATAAGTCTATTATATTTGTGTGTTAGTTACTCTTTTATTGAATTTGTGTGATTTATACATGACTGTTCTATATACTGTTGGGCTAATGCATTTTTATTCAAATATTATTTTATTTATGATTAGTCGAACTCAAATTGATCCTGGTTTGAACTATTGACCTTTAAATCATTATTTTAACTAGTTCATTGATTGATTTGGTTTTCAATATCATAGTTACGAGACTAACAGTTTTTAATATTTTATAAGATTTTTTAAATCTTGATATAATAAATTAAAAGCACATTTTTGTAACATAACTAAAACTCAACAATAATTTTCTAAAAATTATTATTATAAGCTAAACTTAAATACTGCACACTGTTTCACTAATTTGGACACAAATATTGTGAATCGGAACTTTGCATGTAAGTAATTGTTGGGCCATAATTAAGGTTTCAGATATACTCATCCAACGTCCAAACACTCTCTTCCAACTTAAAAATTAATATAGGGCCACAGTTATGGTATATTTTTTTCTTCAAAATTTAATCCCAACACTTATGGGTGTGTTTGGATTACCGTTGGAGAAGTGACTTTTTTTAGAATGACTTTTTTTAGAATGACTTTTTTTAGAAGTGACTTTTGGATAAAAGTCATTTGTGTTAAGTGATTTATGTTTGGATTTGTGATGATAAAAGTGACTTTTTTTCAATATGACTTTTAGAAACATGTTTGGATGATAATATTGAAAAGCACATTTAGATGAAAAATTACTAAAAAGGGCATTATTTTCATTAAATAATACATATATAATATGCATATATTCTTATTAAAGGCTTAGTTTCTCCCTTATTTTCAGGAAAATAATTTTAAAAAATAACATTTTTCTCTCAATGGAGTATATTGTGGGAGAAAGTAGTTAGAAATTGTTATGGTAAATTTTTGGAGATAAAAAGAAAATTTTAGATTAAAAGAAATTATCTTATTTGAGAATTTTAGGGGTCTAACAGTCTAATTTTCCTACCCACTTTATTAAATAATACATAACAAAAGGTGTGGGACCCACCAGAAGTCAGAAGCCAGAAGTAACTTTTTTTTACTTCTGACTTTTCACGTTGCAGAAGTCATTTTGGACCAAAAGTCATTCTGAAAATAAGGCAAATCAAACATGTTTTTTTTTAAAAAAATTTGACTTCTTTTTTAACGTGTTTCTGGGCTGCAAATGAGGCTTCCAAAATCGATTTTCGCAAACTAAAGTCAATTCGTTGATCTTTAACCAAGTGATTAGAAGAGGCCAACATGTTTTTATGTTTTGACTGGGCCAGCCATGGGAGGTCCCTCACTCAGTGTAATATCAGACAAGGATTTTAGGTATCTTTGAACAGCCAAGAGTGACTCCTAACGTACGAGCAGAGTCGTAATTTTGTTTTTGGATGAACAGCAAAGTTTAAATTTTGGAAACAGACGTTCGTTGAGAATTAGCAGAGGTAATAAATAGAAGCATACCCAAGTATGTAAAAATCACTACGTAAAATGAGTTACATTTACAAATTTCAGAATCAGAATGCATCAAAGCAAATAAAAGCATCTCTCAGCTGCTACCAAAAACAATCACTGCTACTTTTTGTACAAATAAGAGAACACTAATCATAAATGACACTCACATAAACAGATGAGCAAGCATTTATAATTTAACCTCTTGTAAATGTGCGTACTGACATTGATCCACCACATTGTCAGGTTGGATCCCACCAGTTCCTTAGTTAAACTAGACTCTTGTTTTTTGTGTAATGGGGTTTTAATGTTGGCCAAATCATATAAGGAAGAATCACTATAATGTTCCAATAAAGAAGGAATATAATCACAAAAAGGTTTATATAATAAATAGCAGCATAAACCTATTGTAATTTCTTGCACAGGAACTATTTATTACATGTTATTCACTCATTATGAGACTTCATGGTAAACACATTCTTTCCTAAAAACTTTGTAGTGATTCTCCATCATATATTGGGTTTGTGGAATGGAGAGGTTCTTAGCAAAATCATAGAGAGAAGAATTGGAGCCATTAAATAAAGATTATATTTTACATTGGGGTGAATAAATTGGGTGAGTTTCTTTGATGAGTTGGGTCTCCACATTAGGTTGTATCAATAATGGTGGACGACCAACATTCATAGAGAGAAGAACGAACCCGTGAATGGTTTTAAGGGTACGATATTTGAGCTGTTAAATGGTGGGCCAGTGAATGCATTGGTATGTGTCGGGATATTAGTTTGGAGGCTCAAAATTAATTTTGCAAACTCAGTTAGTGTTTAATAAATGTTATTTGACTGCTTTTGCAGTTTACTTCTCAAGTCTCGGATTTTCCCAACTGGATTGTCTAAATTGAGTTTTCTTTGATTTCATTTTTCTGCAACTGATATCCAAACGATCAATTTAAGTTCCATATCCATACATTGTGTGCCCTTCACCTTGTTGGAATGGTCAGTAATTTACTATTCAAGCATAAGCAAGGAAAGTGAATGCAGAAACATGAGTACAGAACTACAACCAAACTGATAACCCACACCACTTGGAGCTCAGAATTCCTGCCACAAACACAGAAACACATGCTTAACTACCTCAACAAACGCTTTGTTCTTATCCAAGCTGCTTAATTACCCCCCTCTACACACACAAACAAACATATGTATATGTCTATTTTGCTATGTACATATATCTTCCTATTTGAGACAATCATGTTCGAGACATTGTCGAGCATGAAATGTGCACAACTCTCATAGCGGGGATTTAAATATTGGTTCATCAGGTTGTGAGAGACCACCTCCTTCTGCTAGACTCAATCTCCATTGGAATTTTTTTTATATGATTATGGAGGTAGCCCAAATGAGGGTGTTGAGATGGATGTGTGGCTATACAAGAACGATAAAATTTGGAATAATCATATATGCAAACGAGTTGGAGTGGCATCTATTTGTAAGAAAATAGTAAAACATCGTTTGAAGTGGTTTGGACATGATCAAAGAAAGCCATTACATGCGCTAGTGAGGAGGGTTCCTATCAAAATAGGAAGAGAGAGACCGAGGCGAACACTCAATGAAATTGTAGAGCGAAATCTTTTAATTAACAATATATTTAAAAACTTTGTTACTGATACAGTACAATGGCATTGTAGGATCCATATAACTAACCCCATCTAATATGATAAGGCTTTGTTGTTATTATTGATATGCTGGGTCTACTAACAGTGGGCCATACATATTTAGCAGAAGGCCTGTTGGACTATCTGGGTCCAGTCCTCAAATCATGAGCTTGGACTAAAACTTTTGATCCAACCTAGCCCAATACCTATTGGTCCTTAAATTACATTATAAATAAAAAAAAAGCACCCCAAAATATAATTACAAGATCAAATGATAATAGTGCGAATTTATTTGATAACTTTTCCCTTCAGCTTCAAAATATTCCCAGATTTGAGCAATGCATTAACCAGCAGCTACTTGAGCCAAAAGATAAACACAAGCCAATATTGACAAGTCCTGTTTACAATCTAGCTCAGCCTCGTAGCACGTGTAACCTAATTAATTTAATTGGCCATCTGCTTCCAGTTCACTGTATCTTCTGATCGTTATACTGCATCCAGCTAATGTTTGAGCATACCTGCACTAGTAAGAAAAGCTTTAATTGCTCATGTGGATTCAACTCTAAATATCAACCTATCCCGTTTAAATTTTAACTAAGAGTCTAGGTGTTTGGGGTTTGAAAAACTATTTAGAATATAAAATTTCACAACCCAAATAACACCCGCAAAAAGCACTTACAAATCATCCACCAATATAATTTTTATATGATAGCAAGACTTATCCGTGTCGTTCTATAGAACATGAGCCATATCCTTGCCATCCTTTTTTTTAAACAAGGACAATTATCATTAAGTAAAAAGGATAAGTAACAAAAAGTATTAAATGGCCAGATGATTATAACTAAAAAACTGGAAAGAAAAATCATTAGATGCAAATTAAGAAAGAGATCAATCTCTAAAGAAAGACACCATAGAAAAGGATAACAAAAGTCTCCCAATGTCTTGTTGAATGATATCTCCGCCCAAACATATCCCTATCTGAAAAGAAGAAATAAGGCTGCAGTTGGAGATTATTAAAATTGAGGGAGACTCTAATTCAATATTAGTAGCAATAATCCAAGCCACAATAGTTCGAAGACATCTAGGTGTGAAGCTTGAAGTGAGAGGGTTGTCTTTGGTCCATAGAAATGTATGTATCAACTGATTGTGTAAATAGACTTTAGAGAGGTAGAATGACATTCGCTTCTTTTTGAATTTGTTGAGTTTGATAATTCAGTCATCAAAGTAAGGAGTAAAAGCAGTCTATTGGAGATGAATGAACAATTCTCTGAGGTTTTGGAGTTGACAAGCTATAATCAACCACAGAGATAAAGGGATGAGCCAAAATTTGCTTAATCAAATCGGAGGGACAAACCTTACCACCAATATGAATACATTGATTTTTGAGCAACCATACATTATTCAATAATAGAATAATGAGTTCCAGTGTTTTTGATTGGTTAGTATCCATTAAGACCAATACCATAGATACAAACCATGCAAAAAAAGATCTAAAATACTCCTAATCTGGATGAATGTCAAGCAATCCAAACCATATAGTCTGAACAAAAGGACATTGGAAGAATAAATGTTCAATTATTTCCAAACAGTGGCAGCCAAAAACACAGAAAATCTCAGTTGAAAGATGATCTTTATGAAGGATGTCTCCAGATGGAATGCATTTGGACAGAATTCCAAATGAATAAAGCATTTTTAAGTGGGAATGAGATAGACCAAAGATGCTTCCAAAACAATTCATCAGCCTAGTTGGATGGAGGGGGATGAAGTTTGAGAAAATCTGCCTTAACCGAATAAACACCAGATAGACTACCTTTCCAAATCAAGCAATAAGGTAAGTTCATACATGAAATAGGTGAAGACATAATCTTAGTGGCAATGTTAGGAGAGTAGAGACAAAATATTAATTTAGAATTCCATTGGTTGGGCTTCCAAGGACAAGAGGTATGCAGGATAAGATCTTTAATTTTATCAAATTGTGATAAAGTTGATGATCCATATTGCATAGGCCACCATAATGGGTGGTTGAGTGAAATATCTATACCATTCCTTACTTTCCATTCAAGGTTATTAAGAATGATGTCTACACTTGGTAATAAAGCCACTGTTTAAAGACCCGGACCGGGCGGTCGGAACGGTTCAACCGTGAACCTGCCACAAGCCCGGTCCGGGTGACCCTTTAGCCCCGGGAATGAAGTTGAACCGGTTCAACCCGCCCAAAACCGGGGGATGGACCGGTTCTCTCATTTTCTTTATTTTTTTTCCCGCAATTTGATTTTTTTATTTTGTTATAATTCACCTAATTACCAACTTTCACTTCACTTAATTTTAGAAACAAGGAAATTATAATATTTTAAATGCTATTATACTTGCATATATTTAGTATTTAATTGTTATTGCTCTTAGTATTTGTATTTTAGTCTGTGGATTGTAGAATAATATTTATTTTCACATGTACTCAACTAATATTTTATATTTTTCCCTCTATAAAAACATCAAAATATTCATGTTTGATGAATCATGCATACTTATCTATGCTTACATTTTGATATTAATGATTATTAATGTTAATATCAATAAAATTTTATTATTTTAATATAAACGGTCTGACCCGATCCGATCATTAACCCTTAAACCAGTGCCTCATCCGGTTCGATGTCTGGTCTGATTTTTTGAACCTTGAATAAATCTTTCCAAATCCAAAAAGAATTATACGGAGTCTTGATTAGTTCTTTCTTCATTAAATCTACATATTAACCTGGAGAGTAGCACCAATAAGGGGTTGCTTTGAAATTGAAATAATTCTCCACACTTGTTTTGCAAGTAAAGACAAGTTGAATATCCCATCTGAAAATTTTTTGCAAGCAAAGATCGCTCCTGAAGAGGAATACTTGGGCTAAAAACAATTGTGTATTTGTTTTTGTTAATAGATTGACCCGACCATGAACAGAATTGATCAAGTACTTGGTGAGCTCTTTCAAAAGATTTCTGGTTGCCTTCAACAAATAGTAAGGAATCATCAGCATAAAAGAAATGGGTGATTGGTGTTGCATTGGCCGAAATTTTAATCCCCTTCCATAACTTATCTTGCTCTGCCTTTAGGATTAAACATGATAGCACATTGGAAGCAATGATATAAATGAAAGGCGAAAGAAGATCTCCTTGTCTGATTCCATTATTGGGGGAGATAGAAAGAGCAACCTGGCCATTGAGTTTAATGTGATATTGCACATTTGAAACACACTGACAAATTAGCAGCACCCATTTGGAAGAAAATTTCATTTTTTTCAAGAGTGACTTGAATAAATGACCATGAGATTCAGTCTAAAGCTTTTGAGAAATCCAATTTAATTGCCGCTAACTTTTTCCTTCTTTTGTTTGAAGAATGAGTTTGATGAATAAGATCAGCAGCCAACATGACATTGTCTTATATTAATTTGCCTTTTAAAAAAACACTTTGATTCGGAGCAATTAACTTAACCAAAGGAGCCTTCAATCTATTACACAAGACTTTGGAAATAATCTTATAAGAAACATTACTGAGGCTTATTGGCCGAAAGTCTTTGAAGCTTTATTGGTGGCCAGATTTAGGAATCAGAATAATATTGGTCTTATTCAAAGACTTCAATATATGTTCTGAAGACCAAAAGGAATTGATCATGTCAAATACATCAGGTTGAACAAGATCCCAATTACGCTGATAAAAATAAGCATGATATCCATTTGGATTAGAAGCACTATTCTTAGGAAGACCAAAAACTGCTTCTTTGATTTCCATTAAGTAGAGAGGTGCCATAAGAGCCTTAGAATCTTCCTGATTCAAAGATAGACAAGTTTTGCATTTCCTACCGTAGGAAAGAAACATCTTTTGAATTTGATCCTTTAAAAATATTGGTGAAATATGTGAAGGGTAATGTTTTAATTTCATCAAGAAGATCACAAGTCCATTCTCCATTTTCATTCCTCAGTTCTGTGATAATATTTCTTGTGCGCCTTCTGTTAACAAATGAATGAAAGAATTTGGTGTTTCTTTCACCCATGACATGCCAATTTATCTTTGCTCTTTGCGCTCAACAGCTCATTTCACAATAATAAAGAAATTCCAATTCATGTTGATTCTGTAATAGCTCTTGTTGTTGAGAAATTTTCACTCCAGTTGGTAAGAAAGAAAGAGGATAATTTTTGAACTTGTCTTCCAACATTTTAATCCTCCTAGGAATATTACTAACTTGACTTTTAGACCAATTTTTCAAAGCATTTAGAGTTGATTGCAGTTTACATTGAAGAATAAAACATGGAGAACCTTGATAACAAGTAGACCAGCATTCTTCAATGATTCTAAGATAGTCAAGGAATTTATACCAAAATGGTTCAAACTTGAGAGATGGTTTCTTAGAAACATCCATTTCAATATTCACAAATATAGGACTATGATCTGAAGATGTAATTGCTAAAGTGTCCACATGAGAAAAGGGCAACATCTGCAACCAGTCATGATTACATAATGCCATTGCTAACCTCTCCATGATTCAATTATGGCCTTTCCTATTATTGGAGCATGTAAATATGGCCATATCCTTGCCATCTAAATCAATCTCTATTGATTATTTCAATTTATAATATATTCTACGGTTAAAGTGCAATTCTACCCATTGGCAATTGTCCAAGATGCAGTCACCACAAGGTCAATGTTCAAAAGTTGACGTTTTTTACTAATTCACACCCATTTTAAAAGTCCATTGGTATAATCACCCATTTCAATTGTTATTTATATTGACTGCACCTTAGACAATTGTCAATTGGTAGAATTACGCTTTAACCTATGTTCTATAATCAACATCATTTTTTCACAGCACTATTTGCTGGCTTGGCTCAGTGATAAGTTCGCTTGCCGTGAAGTCTGATGTCACTGGTTCGAATCAGCCTCTATGCATAAAAGCAGGGGTAAGGCTGCCTAGTATATTCCCTTTCCCAGCACCCTCACCAGGTGGGGACTCGAACTCTTTACTATTTGCTAACTGGATGTGGGAATTCACAAAATCATTTAGAACTCAATAGCAATTTAACCAGCTCCTAATTTTTGTTTTTGGCTAGATATCAACCCCTCTTGACGTACTGGCAAGAAATAAGTTGGAAAGCTCTTACATCTATGGAAAAAAGCCATACTAGTAGTTTCCAAATTTCAACGTATTGTTATAATATAGCACCCTCTTTTTATTTGACCCTCATACATCACACAAACACACACAAAAGTCTTAATATTTACATAGAGGCATGTGCAACTCATTCTTAGACTTCGTACAAGAGAAATATGTTTAGTTCAACATAAGGATGATAATCTTCTGACATAGCTCAGCCTTCGCGGCATTGTTTTCTGCATCAATTTCACCATTCTGCAGCAGCATTTGACTTCTCAACAAGGGCAGTGTATGGAAACAGTGTCCAAAAACAGGACATATCCCATCCCAAAAGAGGACAAAAATACAGTCCATGGAGAATCAAAAGCATGAATGTAAACTTACCCCAGGATTGGTCACCTCAAACTCACTTGGACGTATTATTTGTTCAGGATACATCGAATTGGTGATGCCTCGGAACCAACCAACCTAAGGGGCAAGCAATTCAGCGTATATAGTCCTTCCCGGATATCATCAAGCTTCATGCCTTCCACAAGAATGATTTCCTGAGAAGTGTTTGGCTTTATTAGCACATTGCTTATTAATACTGGGTCTAATCCAAACAAGAAAAAAGCCTTTTCTTAAGTTGTTGTCTATACAAGTAAAATCTGATAAAACTTAATAGCAAGTCTTCTCAAATCCTATCAATTATTAATCTTAAGTTATATTTCAAGATTAAAAAGAATATTTGTCCAAAGGTGACAACTTCCTAAAAAAAGCAGAAAAGAGAATTTAATGCGAACTGAGATTATAGTTCATCAGCCTGTAGCTGATACCAGGCAAATGAATTGAGGCTGAGATACTTGGTGAAGGAGTCATTATGAACTGATCCAGAGGGCAGATAGAACTTGTGTCGACTATAAGTGTGTTTGCCAATGAAACCTGATGTAGATGGTTAGCAACAAACACCTATCTACTCAAAAAGACTGCTAATAATGATTTTCAGGATTTACAAGTTCTACCAATTATCATGAGGTCACCAAACAGAAGTAAATGGTCCAAAAATTTGTTAAGTAGATGTGCAGAAAAAAGAGTGGCCAAAAAACAAGATGTACAAGAAAAAGAGAATTTGTTAATGTTTCCCACTTGGGTGAAAACAAAAATGTAATATTCATGAGTGCAAGGATCACAACGATAACCAAGATCACCTCTTAGTACACAACCCATTATCATCAGTATTACAATTCTGGAAATTGTAGGAGTTCAAAAGCTTAACATAAACCCAAACATGGATGGGATAGCTAAATGCTTTGACTCATGAGTTCTGATGTTTTCTTTTACTTTTAAAACTAAGGGAAAGACAATTAGTTGGTGAATAGTGTGAAGTTACACATGCATGAATTAATATAATGAGACAAATATTTTCTTACCCTGCCTTCCAGAAATACACGGTGTGATTGAACCGAGTGATCATAAGCAGCAGCAGATAAGTAATCAACTCCTACAGTGCATCGTGGGAATGTGAGTAGGCATAATAGTAACTTTTGCAAGAGAAGAAAACAAAAAACTTGGAAACAATCAAATGGAACAGAAAAGGTAATTTTACTAAATTTTCTCATAGTACAGGTTATAAAATTCAATTGGTTGAGAGATGAAAGATGGAAAGGAGAGAAATATCATATTGTGACTAGGAAATACATTTTTTAATGAAAACTAGGAAGTACTCCCTTTAGTCCTTAACGTATGACCTATTTAAAAAGTAGATATTGGTCCTGAATGTAGGAACTATTACTAATTTTTGTCAAAATTTTCCCAAATTACCCCTATTGATGCTCCCTCAACAATAATCAAGTAAGAGAGAGGGAGGGAATTAATAAGATGATTAGAGTTTTCAGATAATGCAGGCCATATTAAGTAGCTTAACTAGCATCCTTAATCTAATCAAATCAGGTTAATAGGTCCTACTTTTAGGACCGGAGGGAGAACTATTGATAAGCCCTTCCTGTTATTAGTTCTTCATTGACTGAACGAAGACACACAAACACACAAACACAAAACAGTACAGACTTAATCTTTAGTATTGGCTTGACAGACAGAAAACTAATGGTGATAAATTTGTTGTAGATGATATATCTTGCTTCCATGATACAGAGATACTAGAGTTAGTGAGATGCCATGCCATAGAGTTATGGGTATGACATAAACCTACGTATAGAAAAATGGATGCATAGATGGAGTTAGACGTGCAGTGTCAACAAGTGCAAAAATTTAAGATGAATCCAGTCATTTAACTCAGGAAAAAGGTCAAAGGATATGCCCTTGAGAATAAGTAGACAAAAACATTTAAGAGACATGTATATCTCACCTACAAGTTTAATGTCAGTATTCTCTACCAGCCATTTTGCTCCATCCTCCTTGAACCCTACATAACTCGTGTCGAATTCCTTCTTAAACATAAGCCGCCTAACATTTTAAAAAGTTTAGGTTTGCATGTGGCTTCTAATAAGTTAGTTCATATCACTAAGCTAAATGATGGCAACATGAGATCATGTTTTGGATATGCAAGGTCAAAATGTCTAGAATTGAATAAACATAGATATTAAGAAATATGTTCAATTAACTTTTTATGCTAGACCAATAACAGCAAAATAATCCTACAGCAATAACAAGCCATTTATTCAAGTAACCTGTCAGTATTTAATGTTCTGAAAAGCACACGACGTACACCGCTAGGAATACTCAGGGACTTCATAACTTCAGCTGTAAAAAAGGAAAGTTGTAATCTAATATGAAAACATTGAAAAAGCTAAAATTCCATGAAAAATTTCACACAGTTATGAAACAGTTTTAACTACTGAAACTAAGAATAGAAAATGTGAAGAAACGGGTGAATGTGAGGAAGCCCCCTCCGTTGAGAGCGTCTTAGTTTTGTACCCTTTTAGCATAAAGCTTGGTATGTTGGACAAATTAACATTCACATATCTAGTTATAGGTTCTTGATTACACATGAATGATCAGAGCAATTAAAAAGAATGTTGTGTTCATCAGATACACAATAATTTTTATTTTTATTTTTTGGTGATACAGATACACAATAATTCTCATTCATCAGAAAAATGTCAAATTTCACTAAAGTTAACCACAAACTCTGAAAGCAAACAAAGTAAGAAGTCTTGAAAGGAAACTCATAAGTTATACATACCAGTTATGTTTGTATCTCTTGGAACATCGACCAATAGAGCATGGCCTACAGGTAGAAACAGTTTATCTTTTAGCATCTATGCCAACCATATTATTTCCAAAATGAATTATTAAAAAAAGGAGAAAGGGATATATATCATCTTCCAATGCAGCTAAGAAAATTTTAAATCCGTTCAAACGGAAGGGTAAAAGCTTGAGAAAATCCAAAACGTAGGTGGATAAAGCATCTGACTACTGGCTGTGAGCTCATGAGGAAGAAGTAATGACAGAACATAAATGTGCAATGAATACCTGATATTTCCAATGCCAAAGAGCACAAAGCTAAAAGAGAAAATAATACAGTAAGAAGTATTAAACATTGACATGGCCAGCAGAATATATAACATTCACCTGTGCTGGTTAATTGACAAATTTTAGATACCAAATTATAGCTCGAATCAATTTTCTTACTCGGGATGCATGCTCTAAATTCTTGCAGCGTGGGTTTGAACAAGTAATAGTGTGGTGAAAATTGCTATACCTAGTCTATGATTGGGCAGAGCTAAATTGCACATATTCTTTCATAAATCATTCAATCAAACCCACAGAATCTAGAAAGAATTATGCAAAACAACCATAGAGCTATTAGAGGCTAGTAGCATGGCCAAGCAAAATGCTTTTGCCACTGTTCACTCCGCAAAGCTTGACACAAATACAAGCAAACAAAGAGCTGTTTACATTCAACACGGATGGATATAATAACCCACTTCAATATGCACACTACTGAGAATGGTAACATTAAAGTGAAGGGATGAAGTATGAACCATCCACTACTGCCAGAAGAGAGGGATAAATAAACACATGGGATTAACGTAACAAATGTCAATGCGGAGGGACTAAAAAAAAGGGTACTTTCCACAAACAGCTAGAGTCCAAGAAATCATCACCCAGAGAAAAATTCATATTAGGCTACAAATCCCATAAGGCCATAACAATTCAGTTACCATTAAGGACTTGTAAATCGAGGGAGTCAACATCAAAGCCGGCGTCAAAGTAGTTGTCGAAGAAGTGACCCGGTGCATCGACATGGGTACCAGTGTGAACACCGAGCTTCATAACGGAGCTATTAAAGAGAGAACCATTTTTCATGCTTTTCTCGAGCCAGAGGAAGTGTTTGCCAAGGCCATCGTTAGATTCCCAGACCGGCATGTCGGGGACGTATTTGTGGGTGATATCGAACAAGTGACCATCATCGTACACTTCTCGTCGAGGAGGAATAAGATCATCGCCGGAATTGGCGGAGGCTGTTCGGAAGTGGAGGGAGATGATCAGAGCCAAGGAACAGAGAAACGGAAGTGAAAGAAGAGAATCCATGGCTGAGGGAATAACGAGAGAAACGGAAGTGTTTGCGCAGAAGTCAAGTATTGTATCTACATTTTAGACTTAGTTTCCTATTTTATTGGATGTACCCATGTGGCCACTGGCCATGTTGTTTTGCCGCCATAGAAGACTTTCTTCCCTTTTATTTTTAGTTATAGTTATAAGATTAAGTTAATTTTTTTAAAAATCAAGGATATAAAATAAATATTTTTAAATTATTTATATTTATCCTTTTTTCTTAAAACTAATTTATTTGACCTATAAACTAACCTATATTATAATTACTCATTATTTATGTCAAAATTTAGTAGTCTATTTTGTTTCCTTAATCTCTACAAAAAAAATTAACATGACAAAATCATTTAAGAAAAATTAACAGATGTATCATTTGATGATAAATAATAGAGTTAAACACCTAAAATGCACTGGGAAGGAATGGGCATGAGACATATAGAAGTTTTTGAGGGGACAATATTACCATGAAAGTTACAAAAATAAGATTAAACCACCCTTCAATTAGCAAACTCTAAAGGTCAATACGGTTGACAATTAATATGCATATGTGACGTGCAAACATGGCATCTACATCCTTTTCCCATATCAGATTTTTTAAAGGAATTGTTTTTGGGAAAATTCTTTCAAAAAATAAGATTTCATTGTTGATATACCATCTGTGTTAACAAGGAGGGAAATTGGTTTTCCAAAAAAAAAATTCATCAAATAAATATAACTTGGAAAAGGGTGACGTGGATGTGATGTATGCAAGCTACGTATGCATACAAACAGTCACCTTTGAGTTTGCTAACGGAGGGGCAATTTTACCCCGTTATTGTAACTTCCAGAATAATATTGCTCCTAAAAACCTTTCGGACTCCCAATGTTCATTCGTTAATACTTCCTAAATAATACAAACAAAAATACTACAATTAGTCTTTAGTGCAAGAGTTAGATAACTAATAACTTAATTATTTATAAAAAAAAAATATGCGTTAGGTTTCTTTTATATATATATATATATAAAGAAGACATTACTCTTCTAAATTTCTCCACCTCACGTGGCTTTGCACAATTTCAAAAGTTGTGCAAATGGTCAATGCCATAGATTTTGTTCATATTGAGCCTAAAGTTAGACGGCACCCCAAGGTAATGGGTCATACTCATAATTAAACCCTTAAAGGACTTCTTTTGGCCAATAAATCCTTAAAGGATTTTTTTTTTTTTTTTTTGCCGAAAGGGTGATTTTCATTTCTGTGAAAAACTATAGTACATAGACACTAGAACAAACCACAAAATTACAGAGCAACAAGACACTGGAATAGAGCACTATAATACAAAAAATACCACTAGAGACTTAACTGATAACATTAAAAGCTTACACAACGACCCAAAATCCAAAAGCTAGATATATTGCCAATACCTAACCATTACAAGTTGATGGTGAGGAGACTGAACATGCAATCCATCATGATCAAAGGATAAAGCAATAGAGGGTGGTTGTCCAAAGATGTGCTCTCCCGAGCCCACCTTCCATGATGCAAATGCTGCAGTACATAGGCAGCTCCACACTCACCTCCTAGAAGGTGAATAAATCTCTGAAATTTGAGATCAAACTTCATACAAATAAGGATCATGATAGGCATAAGCCAGCACCCAATACAAACAAAATTAACCCACAAGATAAGGTTAAAACACAAACACTAAGACATACACATAAGGAAATTCATAAACAAGACACAAATCCTACTCCTTACATCTACCAGGGGTGACCAAGGCTCCAAATGCACTGCCATAGATTCCCCCAAACCCAGGCAGTGCTCAAACTTAAACCTCATGGAGTTTTGGTGGCTGCAGACTAGCCACCCATTTTCAAACAAGAAGCCTTCTTAAGAGTAATTTCCTTTAGATTTGAAGTCAATACCTTCCAATTCTTCCGCCCGCTATCCTTTGAACTCTTCAAGACTTGAGTTCCCTCCACTCCAGCCTCCACCTTCACCATCTCAGCCCCTTTACAAGCCTCCATTCCACTCATGTCGGCGCCAACGAGTCGATTAAGGTGAGAAGTCTCTCTAAGCAGACAAATCAGAGCCCCCAATCCATGAAACTCCTCTTTCCATACCCTAAAACTTCGACCCCATTTGTCAAAAATCAATCCTCAATTCCATCCTTCGCCTTTGTAGCTCAACTTCTCCCTTACAAAGAATGAAATCCCAACTCGCGAGCAACAGAAGCTCCTTGCTGCCATCATTGGCAACCGAAGACGCCACTTCGACACAAACCTTAGAAGAGACCCTAGACTTTTGATAAATCCTTAAAGGACTTGGTTCATCTTAAAAGTTCAAATAATATTATTACAAAGTCGTTGGCAAAAATAAAAGGACTATTAAAATACAAAGTCTTGGCCTTTTCTCCAGAAATTTTATAGACTATGATACGATTTGATTTTGTCTAATATAGAAACACCCCACGCCAAAACGGGAGTGGCTTCTCTTTGTTGCCACTCCCATCCTTTTCCCTCCTCTTCTTTTCTTTTTTCCTACAAATACAATTGGATCAAAGATCCAACGGTCCATATTTAATATTTTATAAAAATAAATATAATTATAATAATACTTAAAAATCTCATAAATAAATTTAATTTATCAAAATCTGATCTTAGTAATAAAAAACTATAGCTAATATTATGAATTTAGACATTATTTTTTATTACAGTTATGAATTATTCAAACTAAATAATGATAGATTAAATTTATTTATGAAATTTTTAAGTATTATTATAATTATATTTATTTTTATAAAATAATTGTAGAGCATTACATCAAATTTTGATCCAATGACTTGATTTGAAGGGAAAAAGAAAGGAGGATGGAAGAGCATGGGAGTGGCAGTGGAGAAGCCACTCCCCGCCAAGAGGGCAGCTTTGGATAAACTGAAAAAGACTGATTTCACGGATAAATTCAAAGGATTTCACCTCCATAATTTCACAAGTATCCGTTTCTTCAACCCAATCTTTTGATACCTTAAATCCACTCCCACAGATGTCATCGTTTTCTGTGGGGACTTATTCGTCCCCATCCCAACGTCTGCGAAATCTCTTAGTTCACCATTCAGTTCATGGCATGCATACGGTCGATTATTCATTATCAAGTCGACTCCTTTTTGGCCCCTCTTCTTGTAGGACCAGACTTCCTAGGTTGTTGGGTGATAATGTTTTGGCACGTGCTGAAAACAAGGCTAGAGGTCCTACTTCGTCCACTCAGCCGCCTCAAGAATCTGAGGTTCTTCTTCTACCATTATATAACAGAGTTCTCAGATTTAGTCATTTAGCTGAATTCCTAGTTTATGAATCTGGATTTACTATGTTTGTTGGCAACACTGCAAACTTTTATTTAATTTAGGTGGGGTGGGGGGGGGGTGTTTGAAACGCAAATCTTGCAAATGCATATAATTGTTTACTTATTTACCAATTATCATTAAGAAAAATCTTCTAAAGATCTCTGTAAAAAGTTGGCAGGGGGCATGTTTTTATCTTGTACACGTTTTTTGGTCTATAAAAGCTTCCTGGACTTTTTTGGCAAGTTGAAGTGTTGAATCCTCTCCATTAAGAGGAATGCAAAAGAAAGCGACTAGATGTGAGGTCAACATGTGTGAGTGAGACACACATCATATATTTATAGTTTTCGTTCATCATTAATATACTCTATATCTTTTTTCTAAATGTATTGAAGCCATTCTCTTTCGAGAATGAGGAGGATTCCAATTGGTTTCTTGATGGTTTACTTCCACGCTTCATTTTCTTTTTTGCTGGCATTATGGAGGGAAAAAGCTAGAATTAGTATTTAAGTCTCCAGCGTTTGTCTTTTGTATGCTAATGTCAAAATGTTACTTTGAGAATGTTTTCACTTATCAGGACTTGACGCCAGAACATAATCCCTTGTGCTCACTTGACGAAGCTAGCTCACAAGATGTAAAAGACACATACCAGTCCAAGACTGACTTGCTTAAAGCTCTTGCAATATTTGCAGCAGCTTCAACTGGAGTGGTGGCAATTAACCACTCTTGGGTAGCTGAAAATCAGGTCCATGAATGCCCTCTTACCAGAATCTGCTTCTGTGTGTTTCGTAATAAATTACACGCATTACTGGAACAAGTATTTGAACATGCTCTAGTTCAAATTCTATCAACTCTGCCTGACTTTGAAATCTTCAATTGCAGGATCTGGCCATGGCATTGCTGTTCGGAATAGGGTATGCAGGCATCATATTTGAAGAAACTCTAGCCTTTAATAAAACTGGAGTTGGACTGTTGATGGCTGTAAGTCTATGGGTGATACGGAGTATTGGGGTAAGGTCCATCATTTTTTCAAGATTATCTGTCAGTTCTTGACTAGTCACAAGTTTCACATAATACACAGTCCTTATTCTGAGATTTTGGTTACCCTTAGACCTTTTCTTTTGACAAAGCACAACACACATCCTAAAGCGGCATGCACTTGAGCATCTATTTCCAGTATCTGTAAATCTCTCTATAGAAAAGGATGCTCAAGTATTGGACACCATATACCTGAGATAGGTATATAACAGCCACAATACTCCCGATTTTCTTGGAGGTATGTTTTCTTAGGCATATTTCCCAAGGATAATGAAGCCTTGACAAGGATCGGAAGTGATTGTAAGGACCTTTCGGTTATCCTGACCTTTGTAAGTTGAATCACTATTTTTTGTGCAACCCCACAGTAATTATAGGGATCTCCTGTTTCTCAAATTTTCACGTTATATCTTTAATCTGCCAAACTTTTGTGGTCATAGATATGCTCTCAATCTTAAATGGTTTTTCTCGTCTTATGCAGCATAAGCTGTGAAGAGAAGTGACTGGTTTCTGTGTTACTTGTTTTTATGAATGAGTATGAGTTGCATTGTTTTGATTGTACTTTTTTCTCCAATAATATATTGTAATAAGGCCCTTGTTAGGTTTATACAAAAACTTCTGTTTGCAATTGGTATGTATGAATAACCTGTCTTTGACTGAATAATATGCAGAACCCTTTGGTAGAATCATATAATTGGAGGGAATTTCTATCCCAAAAAGGAATTTAGTAGGTTTTGTTCAACTACGCATCATTTCAGATGACCTTACGTCAAGTTTATGTATTTTATTTCTGAATCAAAAGATTTTTAAATGTTCTGTCTTTAATGTTCGGGAGTTGTTTTTGATAAAAAAATTGACTTGGCATTATTAGAAATAATATCTTAATACTAAACAATATGATTTACATTATGGTACATAGATTGCTCAAAATAAGCGTAAATGTTTCCAAGGGAACCCCCATTTTCTCTTAAATACCGGTATCACAAGAATCCTATGTTTCCATTGCGTGAAATCTGGAGGGCAAGATATATACTTGCTTAACTTTCTATAATAAGATGATAGTTCACCAAATGATCTGCAAGTCAAAAATACTGATTAGCACTAGTAGTGTTCTCATCTCTCTTCATTACCTCATTGAAATTTACCATATCTCTGATTATCCCAGCCAGTATGTCTATAACTCAGTCCTTATTTACCCTTTGTTGATTATATTATTGTGATGCTTGCCCCCCTTGGGATTGTCCGTAGGCTCCTTCAACTGATATAGCTGTTTCAGAGTTGACACATGCATCTGCAGAAGTCAGTGAAATAGTGTTTTTCTTGCTTGGTGCCATGACCATTGTTGAGATAGTTGATGCTCATCAAGGATTTAAACTGATTACTGACAATATAACAACTCGAAAGCCACGCCTTCTTCTTTGGGTGGTGAGTAGTCTATTCCGCATAGTTGCTGACAACCCCCCCCCCCCACCCCAACAAAAAAAAAGGACATATTCTAGTAATGATGACTAAGTTATAATTCCAAATGTTCGTTTAATCTTGGCCGAATAAACAAATGACATGGACCAGATAAGGGGTTTCATCCTTGCAAAGATGTGCGTTTAATGTTTAGGCCATGCATTAATGAGGGCTAGCCTTCTGATGCTTGATATTTTGAATAGTGATATTCTAGAGAAATGAATGACTTAATTGATAATAGAAAAGCAACAATTTATTGACACTGCAGAAATCAACCGTCTGTAATTGAGATAACCTATGTACTTATCTGACATTATATGATAATGGAAAAGTTATATGCTCCAATACTTAATTACTATTTTTATTTCCGTCCTATCTGGATTTTCTGTAGTTTAGTGCGGCTCTAATTTTTCTTACATGACACCTCAGGTAATCTGTCTCAAAAAATGAAATTTGACCTATGTTTTGACCTTGCAGATTGGGCTTGTGACATTTTTCCTCAGCTCAGTCCTAGACAACTTGACATCTACAATAGTCATGGTTTCTCTGTTGCGGAAACTAGTGCCTCCATCAGAGTATCGAAAGTACATGACCTCATTCTCATAAATTATTTTCAGTTTGATTCTTTTCCATTCATTTGTATATTAAATGTGCTTCACTTTACTAAGATGCCATAACATGAACGGATGAATGAAGATATTTGTGGCTTTGTACATCAACGTCAGTTTTGGTCATTAGAGCTCTAAAGCTTGAAATACCTCGGCACATCTTTGGCAAATTTTTGGCATACCCTAATTTATTCATTCAGTTGAAGAGCAATTAGTATCCGTACAACCTGTTGATGGATCTTGGAAATTTTTATTCTATAAAATATTTGTAGTTAGTTGTTTATGTGAGTGTTTTCTAATCATAAGATTTTATAAATGGAGAAACCTACCGCAAGTTTAATATGAATTCTGCCTCAACAATTTGGTTCCTCAATTTTGTTTCATTCGTTTGAAGTTTGAATTGTTTTCTGAGCTTGCATTTTATAGTAGTCTCCACCTTCATTGATTTAATGATTGATGTTCTTTGATCATAAACTGTCTTATTATAAGTTTTCTTGTCATAACATGCTTCTGTGATTTACACTTATGTGTAAACTATAAGGTCAGAGCTTCTTTAATACTAAGATATTTTCAATGAATTGTATGCTAATTTCATTTCTTTCCAACGCTCTGCTTTATTTCAAGTCATCCAGAAAATTCACTGACTAGGATTCTATTGACAGGATTCTTGGAGCTGTTGTTGTTATCGCTGCAAATGCTGGTGGTGCTTGGACTCCTATTGGTGATGTTACTACTACCATGCTGTGGATACATGGTCACATATCTACATTACCAACAATGAAGGTTAGCTCCCAGAAGGTTCTTCCATTGTGATATGTGTTAACATGTATTAAGGCATTGTTTGACCTGATAATCAATAATACTGGTAGAATGAGTTGGAATTGATTTAAGTCGAGGCTGCAGAAGGTTGTTTTTGGTTGATTGAAGTCTAGATGTTCTTGGTTATACTCTTCTTGTTTTTGCTCTTTGATTGAATGAACTCTAAGGTTCAGTTAAGTGCAGATGTTATTTACCTTGTATGAAGTATTGATTTTGAGGAAAGACCAGCAATCGTATGGATAATGTTATGTAGAAAAATTGAAGCATCCATAATTGTATTTTCTTGCTTGCAGGGTCTGTTTGTACCTTCAGCCATTTCTCTAGCTTTCCCTCTGGCTCTTTTGTCATTGACTAGGTACTCTTAAAGTGAAAGCACTTCAAGAAGTTTGACTTCAATAATTAGATTTACCTGAAGAATAACAAGTTCAACAATTCTTCTGTCCAGCGAAGTTAATGGAAAGGGACATGATTCTCCCATTGTTTTGGCATCTGAACAGATGGCTCCTCGAGGACGGCTTGTTTTCTCTGTGGGTGTAGGAGCTTTGGTGTTTGTGCCAATTTTCAAGGCCCTAACAGGTTTACCTCCTTACATGGGGATGTTGCTTGGACTTGGTGTGCTTTGGATTCTTACTGATGCTATTCATTATGGGGAATCTGAAAGGCAGAAGCTAAAAGTACCACAAGCCTTATCTAGAATAGATACTCAGGGAGCACTGTTTTTTCTTGGAATTTTATTATCTGTTAGCAGGTGAGTGAGCAAACTATAGTTCCATCTTAGCTCAAAGTAAACCTTATATGATACTGGTAGAATAAGGGATAAGGAATAGTAATGATGAAACAATATCTAGCTAATATTTTCATATTACACCCTAGTGTTAATCAACTTGAATAATTTAGAAACATCATGAAGAATCACATTGAAGCCCCCTTGAAAAGAAAGGACGTATTCTTGCTGTTATGCTGAAGACATAAAAAAACGTTTTCTCCTTCAATATTAATATACCTGTATTTTTTTTGTTTATGTTGAGTAGGCTATGCCTTAAATGACCGACTTGTAACCCCTTGCGTGTGCTACTCTGAATGTTTCCTTTACTAATCCTTCTATTTCTGGACTGATGATTTTGTTCTGTAGCCTGGAGGCAGGAGGGATTCTTCGAGAAATAGCAAACTACCTCGATGCTCATATTCCAAATGTTGAGTTGATTGCTAGTGCAATTGGAGTCATATCAGCAATAATAGACAATGTTCCGTTAGTTGCTGCAACAATGGGAATGTATGATATCTCCTCCTTTCCTCAGGACTCGGAGTTTTGGCAGATGGTCGCATTTTGTGCCGGCACTGGCGGATCCATGCTTGTCATTGGCTCAGCTGCTGGAGTTGCATTCATGGGGATGGAAAAGGTGGACTTCTTTTGGTACTTAAGGAAGGTATATATGCGCCACTTGTGTGTGAGGGATCGAAATTCTTTATGTCCTGTGTTTGAAATCTTTTATCTAATGATTTGAAGAGTAAAAGTAACAGAAGCACTTGATGATGCCTTTTTGTGCAGATTAGTGGCTTTGCTTTTGCTGGCTATGCAGCCGGTATTGTTGCTTATTTAGCAGCTAATAGCCTCCACATTTCTCTACCCACAACTTTTGCTGATGTTCCTTTCCTTTCGGGTTCATAAATGCCTATCATAAATGCCTAAACAGCGGCTCGATCCCTATCCGGTGTTTTCCAAACTACCACTTCATTAAGTTTAGATTAATGATGATTTGGGTAATATGGATTATACAACAGATACAAGTCTGCTTTTTTTCTCTCTTCTCTGTTTTTTTGAGTCTTAAAATTTAAATCGTCGAGTTTTTAAAAAAATTTATACCTAGATAAGAAAAACAATAAGATGAGATCACTGTGTTCAACAGTAGGTGGGATCTTATTTTATAGATTGCATGAGATAGGAAACATTCATCATGTGCTTGTAATGATAATTAGATGCATCTTTTCCTAACAAGTACTTTTTCTTTCACTATTCCATGTGTAATTTTATTTCTGTCTTTAAGTCCTTAGTGATATTATTCAATTATGCCAGAATGGCAATCACTTTAAGAGACCAGTCACAAGTAATTACGTTGTCCTTTCTCATCAGCATTAGCACAGCAATTTCACTATATGATGAAAGAGCTTGGAGGAAAACTCCAAGAGTTTCTTGTTTCTTTTAAGTTACAACATCAATGACACAAGTTGACCATATTATTCATTTCCCATCCTTACTCCAACTTATCATCACAACTCGCATTTCGTGCCTCATCAAAACTGAGCAAATCATATAGTTTGCCCAACAAAACTAGAACCAAATACATGATTAAGCAAAAACAAGTACCTCATGTTACAGCTTAAGGAAAACAAACTCTTCAATAGCAGGAATGCCTCCAATCTTCTTCAAAGTCTCTTTGGAAGGTTGATCATCCACACCAATTGCCATTACAGCTTGCTTCCGAGGAGCAGTCCTTCCAACACTCATGAAACTAACATTCACATTCTCCTGTCCTAGAATGCTGCCTACCTTCCCAATCATGCCAGGTTGATCCACCTGCCTGCAAAGTATAATGCTACCTTCCAAGCTAACATCAACCTCAAACGATCCAACCTTTGTCAGATGTGGGATGCCATCCTTCACGCAACCCTCAACCTTAATTTCGCCGGAGTCTGATATGGCACTGGCAAATCTGGATTCCACGTTAGCAATCTGAACCTGGATGGATTCAAGAGGATTCTCAGGTGAGCCATCTAGAATAACCCTTTCCTCAGTTATCCTGATCCCTCTTTGCTTAGCAGTGAAATCAGCATTGACCAGATTCACAAAAACACTGGATATGGGCTCGATGAGCCCCTTGGTTATCATGGCACGGAGGAGACGGGTATCAAGATCATCAGGAGCCCTGGCAGAAGCATAAGTCACCTTAACAGATTTTACACCACTTCCTCCAGCTACCAGCTGGACGGCGAGTCTCCCCAATTTCTCACAAAGATCAACAAATGGTTTAAGCTCAGATAACACCTGCATTGAGGAAGACAGAATAGAAGTTAATCCATTCTGGATTTAGCTTTACCACAAAGTTTAGTGAAAATTGGAGTTCGAACAGATCATTTTATCAACTCCAGAGTTTCATATAAGATAACACCTAGTCAAGTAACAAACTGGATGAATGATTTTCCACGCAATCACTTGCTAATCAGGGTTCTCGAACCCGAGATAGTGGAACCAATTATTTAATTCAAATTATTTAAGCAAAAAACAATAGAGCTTTGCACGTTTGAAAGAAAATAAAGAAATAAAGACAGCACATGTTTGAAATCACGTCCCAATGACATGCAAACCTTAAGTGAAGTTTTATCTTTATGTCACATGTTATTTAGTGAAAAGTATATGGGATAGGAACAATTGCAATAGTTAATTAAAGATTTTCTATCTTTAAAAATGAAAGGATAAATATGAACTTCTTAAAGTACCTCTGCCGGAACCATTGGTGCATTGACAGCAGTAGAAGCAAGTTCTCCTTTCAATGCCCCAACAACAGCTTCAGCTATTTCAATAGCCACGCCTTCCTGCTCATCTTGAAGGTTATAAATCAATAATATAGTTATGAGAGAAGAAAGTAGTGGACTTGAGCACATAATGTTTGCTAAACAAACCTGAGCTTCCATGGTACTAGCGCCAAGATGGGGTGTTGCAGTAACGTTCTCATGTAGAACCAACTTGCTGTCTTTTGGAGGGGGTTCCTCTGTGAAAACATCAAGTGCCGCCTGAAACAAAAGAACTGTTAATTACTCAACCCTACATTATATCATCAGCACTTTCAAATATGAGAATGACAAGAACCTGAGCAACAATTCCAGCATCCAAAGCCCTAACAAGAGCTTCCTCATCAATGACTCCTCCACGAGCAACATTAACTATTCTAACTCCCTTTTTCATCTTAGCAAAAGTCTCATCATTAAGAACCTTAGATGTAGCAGGGGTAAGAGGCATGTGCAAGGAAATGAAATCTGCAGTAGCAATGGCTTCATCAAAGCTCACAAGCTCAACACCAATTGCACGAGCGCGATCAGCTGGAGCATATGGGTCATGTGCAATGACATGCATACCAAGCCCCTTGGCACGACGAGCAACTTCAGAACCAACCTTACCAAATCCCATGACAGCAAGTGTTTTGCCGACAAGGGAAACTCCTACATACTTGTTTCGTTGCCATTTACCTGATGCATCAAGCAGCATTCATTCCTTTTGAGTACAAGTGAAAAGCAAGAGAAATACAGTACATAAAGCTAGCTCCCAAAAAAACACCACAGTAAATAAAATATCATTTCTTTTCTATATATCACATCGGAATCAGAGAGAAAACCAAGCAAAAAGTATTAAAAATGTTTTTCATACAGACACCTTTTTTTTTTAACGGAAATAATTAAATTGCAGACAGAAAGGGAAGATAAACAGTTCCGGTTTCAAAAAGCTTGTACTCTATTCATTCCAATTTTATAAAATGTCCCCGAAGGGACATTTTGTACTTTGTTCAGTATTCACATAAATGTTAGCGAAAGCAAACACAAGAACGCTAAAAAGCAACCACAAAACGCACTTTATAAAAGTGCTAAATCAAAATTGAAGCATAATAACATTCTCTGGTTTTTAAATATAATACTCCCTCCGGTCCTAATTATATTATAACATCACTTTGACTTTTTTGATTTTTTTTTCAGTAAAAAAAAAGTAGTTTTAGTCCCAAAAAAATCTTTTTTCCTCAAAACTAATTTATTCTACTTATAAACTAACCTATAATCTGATTTCATGTAACATATTATAATTTAGTGGTATTATTTGCTTCCTTAACTCCCACAAAATAGTCAAAGTGGTTTTATATTTAGGATCGAAGGTAGTAACTATTTACTAGCTGAATTATTCTTTATATACATCTTTATAATTTTTCACAACATTTACTCAAATTATCCCGGTAACAGTAAAGGAGGGGGAGGGTGAGAATAATAGTAAATATTTATATATTTTTTAATATTATATGATTTTACCTAATCTAACAGAGATCAATACTCTTAACCGTATTTTTTTAAAAAAATGTAAGAGTTAGACGGATACAGCCACTATACTCCCATAAAATGGTGGAAAAAATCACATCCAAACCCCAAAAATCAACATCCAAACTAACACCAATAACCAATTGAGTGACTAACCAGCTTTAACAGACGCATCGGCTTGAGCAACATTCCTAGCCATAGAAGCCAAGAGAGCGATCCCATGTTCAGCAGCGGCAACAGTATTAGCAGTAGGCGCATTAACAACCAAACACCCATGCTCTGTAGCCGCAGCCAGATCCACATTATCGATCCCAACACCAGCTCTCCCAACAACCTTAAGCCTCCCACCCGAAGATTCAAAAACCTCACGCGAAACCTTGGTCCCACTCCGCACAATCAACGCATCGCAGAGGGAGATCTTGGTTTTGAGCTCCTCAGGGGTAAGATTATAGGAGCAATCGACATTCGCGAAATCCTTTAGAAGCTTGAGGCCTGCTTCGCCGAGTTTTTCGGAAACGAGTACGGTTGGTTTTGCGTCGAGGGTTGATGTGACGAGGAGGAAGAGAGGGCGGGAGGTGTGGCGGCGGGGAGGGAGGAGGGGGAGGGAGAAGGCGGAGGGGAGGGGGGTTTTGGAGGAGAGAGAGAGGGAGGGGTTTTTTGGGGATGGAGATCGAAGGGATTGTGAAGAAGAAGAAGATGAAGAAAAGAAGGAAGCCATTGTTGTTGGATTCGATTTCGGCAAATTAGCGCCGAAAGAGGAGAAGAGTGAGTGGGGGAAGAAGGAGAGGGAGGGAAGTGCCTTTTATATGTGTGTCCTGGAAAGTAGGGAAGGGAAGTGGAATGCACGCTCTTTTGAAGCTAACCTCTACATTAGTTGTATTAAATATGTTTTAAATAAAACTTTTTTTTTTTCTCTAATGTTATCCTTATTTATGATACGACTAGAGAGAGATATGGGCATTAATGAGTATGAAAGATAGTTGGGGTAAAATAAGAAAAAATGCATTAAATGATGGGATAGCCCAATATAGGTTCTTATATTTTGGATTAAAACAATTCAAAATTCGGGCTCTTATATTAAGGATCGGAGGGAGTATTTAATGGGATAGCCTTCTTTTCCAAAATATAAGTTTCAAATAACTAATTTGTTTTATTCAAAAAAAACTTTTAAAAGATGTTAAAACCAATTAATATGTCAGAAATTTATTTTTGGGAAAATTTCATTTTACCCCCATAATAAGGAATTAATTTCAGATTCCCCCCAAAACATTCTGAAATTTCACTGCACCCCCAAGGGACTAAAGTGAAATTAAATGTTTAAGCTAAAAGACCAAAATGTCCTTATTGAAAGAAGTACAAACGTTGTGGAAATTTCTCATATGTGTCTTGGAAATTCTCCATATGTGTCTTGGAAATTTTTCATATGTGTCTTGGAAATATAGTTGTGAAATTTTGGATGTTTTAGTGTTGGATTCTATGATTTTTGAGACTTAAAAATACTCACATTGATGTTGAAAATAAGCACAAATGTTTTGAAAAGTTCCCTCATATGCGTCTTGGAAATTTCCCATAAATGTCTTGGAAATTCTTCATATGTGTCTTATAAATTCTTCATATATGTGTCTTGGAAATCCAGTACAAAATTCAATAAGGACATTTTGGTCTTTTAGCTGAAACATTTAATTTCACTTTAGTCCCTTGGGGGTGCAGTGAAATTTCATAATGTTTTGGGGGGAATCTGAGATTAATTCCTTATCATGGGGGTAAACTGAAATTTTCCCTTTATTTTTTCCCAACTTTGCCACTATTTATAAAGAGGATAGGTGAGATGGTGAATAAATGAGAAAAAGATGTGAGAGAATGTATGAGAAAAATTAGATGAGAGTGTGTAGTAAAAAAGAGAGAATAAATATACCACCAAACTAAAATATGAGAGAGAACAAATAAATTTTTTTTTTTTGAGCTGAAACACCATTTGCCTTCTCCATATTTGAGAAGATTTTTTTCTTCACAAGTTTTGCCTATAAGACAATGCATCTGAAGCAAGTTTCATCTCCCTCCCTCGTATATATCAAAGTTGTAAATGGACTCTTTATTGTTCAAAGCATTTAAAGCAAATTTCATCTCCCTCCCTCGTGACTATAATTCTGAGCCGTGGCTTCCTTTAGTGATTGGTAAAAAAAAAACAGTGAAAATAACTTTGAAGCTGATATTCTTGCTAAACACGCCTTGAAGATGGCTTTTAGATTTCATTTAATTCCTTTAGATGATTTTCATTTATTTGCTTCTTGTACTGTAGTGTAGTTTTTAGTGTTTTCCAATTTATCAAAAAAACAAACAAACAAACAAACAACATGGAGTTAGTTAATGAAGTTAAAACCGGGATCCGACCCTTAACGTTACAACTTACACCTATAAAAAAATGTTATATCAACAAGTTACAACACATTTTCATATATTATTAGGATCATATTATCTCTCAACACTATCAATCTAAAAATCTCTTTTAAGCATGTAACTTTCATTCTCTGCCTTAGTCCATTTATTAAAATTGTAAAGAATGAAGCCAAACTCATTAATATCATACTCCCTTCTGTCCTAATTATAAGAATCAATTGATCTTTTTTGTGAGGATTATGGAAGTAAAGTAGGCCACTAAATATATATGTTATATGCAATTAGATTATATGTTAGTTTATAAATAAAATAATTAAATTTTGAGAAAAAGACAAATACAAACAATTTAAAGTGATGCATTTTGTATCTTTAATTTTTCCAATAAAAAGTCGATGGACTCTTATAATTAGGACCAGAAGAAGTAACTAGGTGAAACTTGAAAGCGGCATTTTCTTTGCAAATTAGTGTTTTTTTAAAAAAAAATTAGTCATCTCCTTATACAGTTATTTAAAACGATCATGAATATGAGTGATAATATAAAATAAAATTTATTGAAAGTAATACTTATTCATAAATTTAAATTGCATGAAAAAAAATATATTTAGTTCATCTATAAAAATAGTAACAATATTAATCACTAAAAAATATAAAATATATATACACACACAATGAAAAATAAACGAGTTTTTACTCAATTAAATACTAATTCAATTCTATTGAAAAATAGTATACCTTCCGTTGCTTAATACTCCCACCAATTATTAGTGTAATATCTATTTCAAATCCAGTTGTACATCAGATATTATATTAAAGATTAAAGGTACTATAAAAACTACATAAATAATTTGTAAATATTAAATAAATGATTAAGTTGGTAGTTTGTAATAAATGTGTGTTATTTTTTTTAAAATACCTTTTTAAAACTATTGTATGTTACCCTGATAATCTATCTATCATGTGTAATTAATAGGGATACTTTGTGTAAAATTAAAAATTTTGGAGGCATAATAGATTAAATATTCATATAATTATATTTTAAATACGAGGTAATATATAGATTTATAAAAAAAGAAAAATACTCTTAGTCTAAAAGTGTAAAATTAATATACTACCTAGATTCCCGAACATGAATTTTTTTCTTAAATATTCTAGTGTCATACTTGTAAATATAAATAATCATTATATAGTAAATGCTTTAATTTGTTTAGAAATATCACTTCTTATCATTAAAATGTTTGTTTTTAAAAATAAAAATTAGTTAATTTTGGACAAAAAAGTCAAGAAGTGAGAAAAGGAGAAAAATTATTTATCAACATGAAGTATTTCAAACAAACTTTTAATAAATATTTTATTTGGAATACAAAGCTAGATTTATTGACCAAGATTTTTAATATTTGTGGAATAAAATATATGGAAGAGCCAGTGTGTAATTGCCTAATTGAGTAATTGGTGAAGGGGCGGAGTTGGTGGAAAGGCTCTAAGGACAGCGAAATGGAGGGCATCACGCGCTCCTTTATCGCGTGGAAGGCTGGAAGTGTACGAGCAAATCACTGATTTGGGTTTCTCAATTCAACAACAACGACATCGTTTAGGTGTCGTATTTGGGTTTGAAGGTGTATTCGAGATTTCTATTTTGGGACGAATATCTCCGTCCTAAAGAAAGAATATGTACTGTTGTTTGGACCATGTGGGGCCCAACTACCATGCTTAAGCTTTTCGGGTTGGTGAGATTTTGCTTTTTGCTTTTTAATTTTTCCTAGGGTTGGTGAGGTTATAACTTGTATTTGCATTAGATCAAGTTAACTTACAAGTTTAGGTGAAATGAATAATGACAACCTACTCTAATCATTTAAAAATTCTCAATAACAAATGAATAATAATGTGGACTCATAGTCATTTCTTGAACCGGAATTTCACTACATATTATTTGTTTGATGTGAAATTTTTTTAATAATTATATTGTTTACTTAGAATCTTGTAGTTGTAATATTTTTCTCTAAATATTGTACGAGACGCAAGTGTTAAGTGGAGTCCACCCCCCAAGGATGGATCAAACTTAATGTTGACGGAGTTTTCTCATATAATCATGGAACTAGATGTGAAGTACTATGTGATAGTGTAGGGTCTTTTATTGAAGGATTTATGTTTCACCCGAATGGTATAGACAATTTATCTGCAGAGTTATGGGATCTTATCTCTGGATTGAAACTGGCTTAGGGAAAAGGGGCACGTCGTTTACTTGTTGCAACAGATGCATCCGAGGTTCTACGACTCATCGGCCAAGAGGAAGTAAATCACCATCGGGATGCATCTTTGATTCATGAAGCAAAGTTTTGGGTTGCTCGACCTTGGGAGATTGTGATAAATTATGTTCTGAGATGAGCTAATTATGTGGCAGACCACCTAGTGAAGCAAGCAATCAGTTCGATGTCATGATATCACTTTGTTGTTAATCCTCTTGAGGATCTGTCTTGTTTGATTCGACGGGACTATACCGGCCTCTCAGCTAATGTTTAATTCTAGCTGATTTTCATTTCTTTATAAAAAAAATATTTTTCCCTAAACCAATACATGATTTGAAACTTGTAATACTAGACGTAATTTCAAATTAACAATAAATGATTAATATAAACCTGAAGGCTTCCAAAACTTGTGGGCTCTATGGGCCCACAAACAAACAACTAGCCAAGTCCAAAATGCTTTGAAAGCCCAATCCGGGCTCACAGAGGAATCTCTATAAATTACAATGTCAGAAATTTGAAGTTTCACTTGTTGGATTTGATTTGTTACATGATTTAGAGGGCATCTAAGAGAATGATCATATCCGTTGGCTTAACTGACGAACAAATCCAACAACTTACTAGTAATCAATTACTGAAAGGCTGAGAGGAATAATACGAATAATTACCTGTTTGGGAATAAGAGAATGAATAATTTGGTTGTGACCAAAATTATCCCTATTTTAATGGACTAATATATATGAAGACATAGTTTGAAAAGGCTAATTTCCCAGGTTAGTCAATTAGAGATTGAGGGTACTGAATAACTATTGATTATTGAACAAGTAAACCACAATTCTGTAAAACAAAAAACTTTTATGGGAGTTGATCGTCTGAATTTTAGGATAAAAACAGAATTTCACCTTCTAAATATACTATTAAGCTCTGCCATTATAGAATATTCAGACAGAAAATATAAAATTCAAAACATAAAAACATGATTGAACGTCATTTATCAAAACAATCAAAATTAAACATTACTCCCTCTGGTCCTTATTATAAGGCACCAACTAACAAAATTTTTAGTCCTTATTATAAGGCACCAACCGCCACATTAATTACATTTTTCCTACTTTACCCTTGTCATTAAAGAATGTTCATAGTTTAAAATGTTAAGTTGTATCATTTAATGAAGGGTGAAGTTGGAAAATATGGTCAATTAAGCCTAGATTTAAGGACCCAACTACCATTCCTTGGTTTGTGAGAATTGGTAGTTGGTGCCTTATAATAAGGACCAGAGGGAGTACTTCTTAAACAGGATGACCAAGAGCTATAATTGTTCATACTACAAGCTAAAATCCAAGGAAAGGGGAAGACAAAATGTAATGCTCCATTTCTTTTTATTTTGATCCTAAATGTAATGCTCTATTCAGTCCATAATATATTTTTTGGCCAACTCTTCGGTCCTTAATATAAGTTATGGTTTGTTGTTCAATTTTTTTTATTGAAGTGTATTTTACATTAAAGATCAAATAAATTATCACAGTCTAATTTATCTCCCAAGTTTATAATTTTTTTCTAAACTATCAACTTCAAAGGGGATCTTTCAATGTGTATATTTCTTCACTAAGGATGTCCACCAACATTATGAAGAAACGATGATTTAGTAAGTAAGATGATCTAAATATAATAAACCCTATCAATTTTTTTGAGTAGAGAAAAAGGTTATACATTATGTAATATACGAAGTCATTCCTATCATGTCCAAGAGTTATATATATCACTAAGAATCACCTTCTTCCAACTCGATCAAGTTAGAAATTAACTAATGGTAAATGATGAAGAAAAGAACAATATAGAAAGAGAAATACGAGGTCCAATAAAAAAAGACATAACATACAAAATTATCAGTCAGCAACAGAGGCCATGTTTGCCGCCCGCTTATAACCATGAGACAGAGACAAGTGTTACTATCACTTTCTTTCATTACCAAACAAAACAGTACTCCTCTTCCTTTCTTCTTCACGCAGATAATTCAGGTCAATAAAGTATGGAAAAAAGCTAACTTCATTGTCTTCATTATTATAATAATTAAGCGTCACTTAGTCACGGATTTTCTTTATGATTTGCAAACCTCTTTTCTCTCTCTGCTTTCCCACTTTCACAACTAAACCCCTACTTCACTTGAACCTCACCATTCACCAACGTCCGACGTATATCCTAGGGTTTGTTCAATTTCAAAGTGTTTAAACTCTGAATTTGAAAAGAAAAAACCAGACACACCCCAAGCTATAACAACAAGTTTTATCTCAATTAGTACTCCCTCCGGTCCTAATTATAAGAGCCAGTTGACTTTTTTGGAAAAATTAAGGATGCAAAATACAATACTATGAATTGTTTATATTTGTCTTTTTTCCTCAAAATTAAGTTATTTTACTTATAAACTATCATATAATCTAATTACATTTCGCATATATTAATATTTAAGGGTCTAATTTGCTTCCTTAATCTCCCCAAAAAAAGTCAACTGGCTCTTATAATTAGGACCGGAGGTAGTATTATTGAGCATACCGTGTCATTGTATTTTATCATTAAACAAATTTTCAAATAAATTGTTATTCTAAATGTTTCATTCAATAACTTTTATCAATTATTCTCTTTAGTCAACCTTTTTATCTTTTTCCAAACAACTCTTACTGCATAGTCTATCATTCTTGAAAAATTCTAACGACCATTATTTACTCTCACGGCCTGCTTATTTGGTCACAGGTTTAATATGCTCCTTTTGAGTTTACAATATATATAGTAATAAACGTATCTATAAATTTTAGACAAAGTAAAAATCTTAAATATCCCGATCAATAATGTTTCTTACTAAATAAGAACACTGTATCATCCAAACAAAAGAACAGTATGGCCTACATACAGTTCGTCTAAATTATGCATTATAGCAGGGTCATGTTTATTTTAGAAAAAAAATGTAAAGTATTTTCATATTATACCTAAAACGCATGCATCCTATTTGCAATCACACACTATTTAATAAATAGAATAGAATGACTCCGGATCTGTTTATCCAAAAGAAAAAAAGAAAAAAAAACTCCATTGATCTATTACATCTAAACATTTTTGAGGCAGTTGGGAAAAGGATGATTTTCATGCATTCTCATATTACAAAAAAAAAAAAGAAAAAAAAGAAAAAGAAAATTGAGTATGATAAAGCATCCCAAATACATCATGGTCTTGAAGAATTGACAGGGACAAATATTAATTAGGGATTTTCTCTAGGATTTGTAAAGCCTCTTTCATGGATGGTCTCTTTTGAGGCTTAAGAGAGGCACAACGAAACCCTAACTTGAAGCACACCAATATATCTTCTTCCTTCCTTTCCACCTCGCTCTTGATGCCCACATCAACCATCCTCAAAACCCGGTCTTTTTCCTCTTCCTCTGAACCGCATTCTTTGACCCACCGGTCTAACTCCCGGTCCAAGAAAACCCTCCCACTCAGAAGCTCCAACAACAATATCCCAAACGAGTACACATCCCACTTGGGCTTGGGTTGGATTTGATCGTTTTGAAGAAACTCTGGTGCTTGATATGGCAACATTTGGTGGGCTCCACTTGATGAACCCACATGATGGAGGTCCGGTTGGCTTCCCCGGTTCACCATTGAACCGGTTGGCCTCAGACGGTCGAGCCCAAAATCGCTTATTATAGGCTCCATTTCTGAGCTTAATAAGATGTTGCTGGGTTTGATGTTGCCATGAACATGTTTCTTTTCGTGAATGAAAGCTAAGCCTCTTGCGATTCCTTTTGCTATCTTTAACCTCACTTCCAATGGCCAGTTCAATGGAGAAGAACACGCTGCTCTTCCTGAATATCAATGAGAATTATCACCCAACTTAACTTCATAATTAATGTTACATAAAGGAAAAAATTAGTAACAATTAATATCATTTTGGTCCTAAAAACATTAAAATAAGTGGTTTTTGTTTTTAAGAACTCAATTTTGATTTTAGACTTTGGACTTCTAAATCAGTTAATTTTATGTTTTCGAGTTTGTATCATTAGTCCATGACCTATCAAATTTTTTTAGATTAAGGGAATAATCAAAACCACTTGTTTTAAAATTCTAGTACTAAAATCAAATTGAGGGAAAAGTTAAAGAATCAAACCCATAACTTTAAAAGTACAAAACCAAAGTGTTTAAGAACCAAAAAGTGGTAGCAATATTTTATTAAAAAAATATAAGATTGATTTGAAGATTTGTGACAGTTCCCAGGATGAATCTCAAGAACAGAAGTTGCAGGGTGAGAATGAACTTACTGTGGCTGAAGCTGCTAGCTAGGCTGCCATTGGGAACATAATCACAGATCACGAGCTTCTCATCTTCTCCCCAGCAAAACCCACGAACCTTAACCAAATTGGGATGGCGAATCTTAGAAATAATCTTCATATGATTCTCAAAATCCTTCCTTTTCGCAATCCCACATTCTCCAATCCTTCTTACTGCAAAAGCCCTTCCATCTTCAAGCACTGCTCTGTATACTATACTCTCACACCTCGTCGTTCCCAACATAAAAGCAGAAGCCTTGAGCAGAGTCTCCGAATCCAGCTCTGTCTCTGCGTCTAGTGTCACAAGAGCCACTTCCTTCGAAAGATTCGAGGCTGTCGTGCCAATTTTAGTACTCTCAAACTCGCTGTCAGACCCGGTTGATTCTGATGAAGTTGAGTCTTCTTTGGTTCTCAAGCACGGAAAGTGAATCTTAAGAGGTTTCACTCTCATAAATGGCTCTTCTTTATCTTTGGCATGATCTCTTGAGAGTCTTTTATGGTAGACAAAGAAAATCACCAAGGCAATGATGGCTATACCGGCCAAGTCTCCTAGGACAATTGCTACTACCGTGGTAGGTTTTAGGCCATTGGATGATCCATTTGTTGTTGTGTTTGTTTCTGGGTTTGTGTCTATTGTTTTTGGTATGGCTGCAATCGCTGGTGTTGAAGACGTGCTTGTGTTCAATGGAGGAATAGAGAGAGTAGAAGGAATAGAACAAAGGTTTTTCAGAGGCTTCCCACAAAGATCACCATTTCCAGAAAAATACTCTGATTTCTGATTCAGAAGGACCGGAGATTCCGGTATTGCTCCTGTCAGATTGTTACATGCGAGGTCAATGGTAGAGTTTTCTGGAATCAGTGTGGCAAATTTAGGAGGAATGATTCCTGAAATCTTGTTATAAGATAGATTCAAGTATCTCAATCGTTCCCCACCAAAGTTATCTTGTAAAGAACCATTAAGCAGATTTGAAGACAGATCTAGAACTTGCACAGAGTTGAACCCACTAGGAACTTGACCAGAAAAATAGTTGCTTCTCAAAGAAACAAAGGTCAGATTTTTCAGAGCAGTGAGATTTTTTGGGACAGACCCAGCAAAAGCATTATCAGAGAGGTTAAGAACTTGAAGATTTTTCAGCTGGCCGATCAACTCAGACAGCTCACCGGAGATGACATTGTTGGAGAGAGAGAGAACACGAAGCTCGGAAGAGTTGAAAATGGAACTGGGTAAAGAGCCATTGAGGAGATTTGTGGACAAATCGAGACGTCGAAGGTATGTGATGTTTCCTAGTTCTTCTGAAATGGAACCCAGAAGCTGGCTGTTAGGAAGAACCAAGGAAGTGACTCTCAACAGAGTACCTGGGTTTTCGATTTCGTCGCAGGTAACTCCATTCCAAGAACATGGGTTCACGTCGTTGTAGTTCCAGCTCTCTAAAACTGATAATGGGTCGCTGAGGATGGAGTATTTGAAAGAAAGCAAAGAAACCCCATCAGTGTTAAGAGCAGAGGGGGAAGGAAGAAGGAGAAGAAAAAGAAAGATCGAAACTTTACACCAGAAACGATGGAGGTTCTTAGAGTAAAGATTCATCGTATCATTCGCAGAAACGACAATGAGAGGTCATGGTGAAGAAGAAGAAGAAGAAGAAGAAGAAGAAGAAGAGATTAGAAGCATGAGAAAGAGAGTAGAAGGGAGAGATGGTGAACAACTATGACTAGTTTGATGATCTTTGTTCTGTTAACCAAATCTTTCTAGCAGCGAGAGAGATAGAGAAATGAATTAGTTAAGGTTAAATGCGGGACCTTTTCTGTGAGCAGAGCAGACAAAATATACAGAGCAGATTAGAGTATTAGATAAAGAGACTAGGGAATAATAAGAAAATAATAGAGGGTGTAAACTGTAAACAGAAGCTATGTAAAAAGAACGTCGCACTATTACTCTCAATCACATTTTGGAATATTTTAGTTGAACATTTTTTTTAGTTTATAAAATAATTTGCCCATTTTCATTTCAAATATGATAAAATCTAGATATATGGCCGTTATTTTGTAACTTTTTTTTTTTTTTACAAATGGCTCTTATTTTTTATTGCTATTCATATTCATAACTTAAACTCCATCACTCTTCAAGACATACACGATACATCATTAGTTTAAGATATTAAAAATTACCATATGCAATCAACATAGGTACGTAGGTACGTTGGAGAAAATTAATAAATTTGGAAGGCGAATTGGATTTATGTCTTATATATATATGATCAAAATAAACTTATTGTTTAAATCCTATATTTAAGACTTAAGGTAATAATTATAAATAATGGTTAATTGATTGGTATTTATTAGTTTAGATAGAAAATTTAGGAAACCGAGATGCATTTTAAATTGTTATCTCTATTTTAAATTTTAAATTTGGAAATAATAATTTTTATTTTGAATCATTTGCGTGCTTTTTTTTTTTACTCTCATTTTTGTTTAATTTATGTGAGGAAGGAAGAGGTTTTTTCCCATAAATTGTTATCTCTGTTTGGATTGGCTTTTTTTCAGAAGAACTTTTTCAAAAGGTCTTTTTCAGAAGGTCTTTTAGAAAAATGTTAGATTGTAGAAGTGATTTATGTTTGGATTAGTAATGTTAGAAGTGACTTTTTTTCAATCTGACTTTTAGAACATGTTTGGATGATTATTTTGAAAAGTAAGTTTAGATGAAAAATTACTAAAAAGGGCATTATTGTTATTAAATAATACATATATAATATACATATATTCTTATAGTTTAGAAAGAAAAAGTGAAATTTGGGTTTTTGAAGGATTTTAAAAGCTTAGTTTCTCCCTTATTTTAGGAAAAATAATTTTTAAAAAATTATATTTTTAGCTCAAAGGAGGATATTGTGGGAGAAAATAATTAGAGATTATTATGGTAAATTTTTGGAGATAAAAAGAAAATTTTATATTACAAGAAAATATCTTATTTAAAAATTTTAGGGGTCTAATAGTCTAATTTTCCTACCCACTTTATTAAATAACAAACAATAAAATGTGTGGGGCCATCAGAAGACAAAAGCCAGAAGTCAGAAGTCAAAATTTTTAACTTCAGGCTTTTTGCTTCTCCACCGGACTTCTGGAGGAAAAGATCTTTTCATCTGCTTATAAACCAAACATGATTTTTTCTTTTCAGTTAGTTTCTCCGGTTCAGAATGACTTCTGGACCAAAAAAGATAAACCAAACACGCACTATGGCTTTCCTTCTTCTTCTTCTTTTTTTGTTTTGGCAGCATGCTTCTATTTCTTGTTAGGGTGTACCGCTGTGTCAAATCATCAATCACAACGCAGGTGAATGGCTAATGGGATTCCAAAGATTCTTAGGGGATTGCTCAGTTGTAGAAGCAGAGTTGTTAGCAATCAAGACTGGGCTGGATGTTGGGAGACAATTGGGTCGGGAAAAAATCCAACTGTTTTCGGATTCTTCTGATGCAATTAGTCTTCTTATGAGAGAATGCGCACCTGATCATCCTTTAAGGGAGCTAATATTAGAGATTAGAGATCTTCTCTTTGATAGCTGGGAAGTGTCTTTGAATCATGCAAGCAGGAATTCTACCGGGGTAGCAGATTATCTAGCAAGGCAGGGATATAGAGATACTTTTCAAATGATACTGCTTTCTGAAGTACCAGAAGGGTGTCTTGAGTTAGTTCAACGAGATAGGCGAATAACTCAAATGCTGGAGAAGTATGTAATTGCTGATATAGCCTAGGATAGATCCTAATATTTTGTTTTATTCAAGCTTCAGCTTGTCCATGTATCAAAAAAAAAAAAAAAATCATCAATCACAAAGAAAATAGAGAGGAATCTATTTTTATGCTACGAGACGCACAAGCGAGTTAAACTCCATTTCTTGCATTAGTGTTGTCAGTAACTCCGCAGAAGATAGATTATATCTGAATTAAATTTGGGCAATATATATACAAATATATATATAAATATATATATATATTGCCTGTCAATGCTCCCTTTTTATATTACTCTGCCTTCATTGTAAACATATTTTATTATGTATTTAATTAAAAAGATTTAGCTTCATGACTCCATCATGCTCTCCTGATCATGAAATGAGGAAAAAAGAGTTGTGAAGCCAATTTTTATCTTTTCCCTTTTTGTTGGCATGGTGTCTAACGGTAACGACTGCTCTTAGCTTAAGATTTTTAATATAAGGTATTTCTAACTTTCCTGGTTTTTTTTTTTTTTTTTGTTATCACTAGGCTAGTAAATGAACTAGGAAAGTTGGCCAAAAAAAATGAACTAGGAAAGGGTTGGAAAAAAAAAAAAGAACTAGGAAAGGGTTGGCAAAAAAAAAAAAAAAAAGAACTAAGAAAAGAATAAACTAAACTTTTAATTTCCTCTTATTAGGAATTTTTTTCGGAAAATCACTCATACATCCCTAATGAGAGAATTAAATATGAATATGACTCTAAGTATTTAATAGTTACAACTTACAAGTGAAATTTTCATATTGTTCTTGGTAAAATTCGGGGATATCCCTAACCAGTAGTCAGGGACTAATCATCGTAAGATGTAGAGATCATCAAAGTGAGTTTTTATCTCTCTAACAAAATTTTTTCTACAGACATGGTCTATTTTAAATCATGTGTGAAAGGGATACAATCATCATCAACTCTTAATAATTATGAGATGAGTCGCATTATTTATACTTCAATCTATAAACACTAATATTTTGAAATGTATGAGGATCAAATGAAATAGGGAGACATTTCTGTATTTAATTTTCTTATCTGAGAGTTGTGTGCAATTTTCTCAATTTTTTTTTTTATTTTGGGTAGTAAATAAGATAAAATTAAAATAAAAGAGAAAACATGAAGCACCAAAGTCGGTAATCATCACTTGGACACATGTGCCTATTGTAAAGGGAAAGACTGAAATCCACAGTTATACATTTTTCACCGTAGATATATTCAAAGCCTAGTCAAGGGCAGGTGTTCCTAAATCCTATGCTGCCTCACATGTTGCTACTTCAACAGGACATTCCTCTTCTATTTAATTCTTAAATTGTCTTTAGTTGGATCATTTTAAGTCAATTGATTCAAAAGTAATTATATTTCGGAATGTTTGGTTGGGCTTATTTATTTAAAATAAATCTTTATTTTATTTTGAGTCAAAAGGACTTAAAATGGAAAAAGCTCAGAAGAAGATGTTTGGCTGGGTTTGGGAAAAATAAAGACTTATGAAAAATAAGTCCAAATAAGTATAAGTCTTTTTTTTCAGCTTATGATTTATGACTTATAGGTCACTTATGGAGATGAATCCCACAATTCTGACTTATTTTACACATCTAATCACAACTAACCCAAACATATACAATCTGACTTATGGAAAATAAGTAACTTACAAGTCATTTTTTTCATAACTGATCCAAACATAAATCTCATTACACAATCTGAGTTATTTTCAATTTGACTTATTTTTAATCTGACTTATATATAAGTCACTTTTCCAGAAGTCCATCCCAGCACACCCTTTTTCTAGATCATAAAGTAACCGAAAATAATCCATTTTTAAGTCAATTGATTCAAAAGTAACTATATCTTTCCAGATCATAAATCATCAGTTACTAATCTATATTCCATTTTTGTACGTGCAAGTTAATTTTTTGTTTACAGAAATTAAAATTAATGATTTTTCATGTTAAAGATCTAAATACTCTTGTCGTTTTAGATTTATTGGAGAGTATTTTACTAGTTTTGAAACATTTTCATCATAAAACACTTGTTCAACTATTTCATAATAATTTTCTCCGAAAGTTATTGAATTTTGAAGCAAATTGTTTACTTCTAGTCTTTGTTTTCTATTTTAGTGGTTGATATATTGACCTGAATCCTCTTATTATAATTCTTATAAATTATGGAGACAGGTTTCCTCACAAGAGCAAAACTGTCATGTCGAAAAATGTAATCAAGAACCACTATTGTTTGTGGACTCTCATAAAAATAAATTTGGTAGTTGAAGATTGCTAAAACTTTACTTAAAAGGTCGTGTTTAAGAGAATAGATTTTCAGACCTCTTTAATTTGCAGCTGCAACAATTGATTTTGAAGGATTGTAATGTTATAATAAATTAAAATGGTATTTTACTTCTTATGTTTATTGTTTACTATGGTATCCCCTTTATAACTTCTCCAATACTGAGTGATACCTTAAATGCAGAGTATCAATAATATTATGTATTCTTGCATATATAATATAAAGATTGCGTGTGTGGGTTAAGTGTTGTTATTTTGGGCTCAACTTTATTGATGTCGCAAATTTCAACAAATCCAAATTTACTTGAGTTGTTTTATTATTATAAATTGTATACTTAAAAACTAATCCACTTGTCTCATATTCTCTAGTGTTTCCCTCAATATTGAAGTCTTCATAGTCAATTTAGGTCTAACTGCTCCATGAACTCTGGACCACGGCTTGTAACAATATAATGAAAATAAACTCTTGTAAATTCATATTGATTCAAAATATTAAATGAAATTCACCTATAGACAAATATTATTGCAAGCAAACATACATACATACATACATATTTTTTCGTCAGTGTGTATATATATGACACACTATCATTTTCTTAATATAAGATTCGGTTGACTTTTTTTGTTATAGATTAAAGAAACTAAATAAACCTCGTAATCATAACATATGTTGTGTATTATTAAATTATATATTAGCTTATAAGTCAAATAAATTAGTTTGGAGAAAATTCAAGTAAATTAATTTATAAATGATTTATTTTATTTTCTTATGATTTTTTCAAAAAAATCAAATAGATCTTATTATATTAAAGAAGGAATGAAGTTGTTGTATATGAAAGGCTAGTATCATTGTGGGGGTCCTTATAGTTTAATTAAACTTTAGTTTTGATCTTATGGTTTTACAAGAACTTAATACGAGTTTAAGAATATGGACTAAAATACAAATTTATTAAAAGAATAGGAGCCAACCGTTAATTAAACCTATACCAACTTTGTTATTGAATTAAACTATAGAAACCGAAATCGATTATTTAAAACTAAATAGAATAAACCAAAAAATTTGATGAAATTATAAACACTAAAAATTATATGACCTCATTATTATTATAATGGGATAAACAAGAGTAAATTAAAGAAGAAAGTGCAAATCCCAAGAGCAAGGTTTCAATATTTTAGGCTCAATCACGAGCTTAATTAGTTGTTTGAGGAGATGGAACATGAGAGACATATATGTATGGTAATATAAAAATGCGACGTTCTCAGATCTTATTCAGAAGCATGCTTGTAATTTCTGAAAAGTGACAAGTTTCGTCACATGGAACCATCAAGACTTGAAATGTTTTGTGTATAATTAGTAATTATTTAAGAACGTAGTACAAGCAGAGGAAGAAATAATATATGCAGACAAATAATGCAGTACTACACAGTTCAGGTGTTGTGGTTCCATATGAATTATATTAGCTTCAAGCTGGTTGTCATATTATTGGAGAGTGAAAATGGTTCATAAAATTGTCAAAAACGCTTTTCTTTATAAGTCGGCAAAAGTATTATTAGATTAATTAACAGTACTATATAGTATATATAGAGCCACCAACCATTTTGGTCTTTGCTGTCCTATGTTTTCAAGGTCAGCTTTTTTATCTGAACAGTGGTCGGTTTCAATGTTGGAATATTACATACTTACATATATAAATAATATGATCATATGGTTATAAACTAATAACCACTTGTAATGTGTACACATAATTCTTAATCAATTCAAAATGTATAATGGTTAATTATATCATCATCATTATTTGGGTCAAGGTGCAATGAACACCACAAACTATTTTTCGGGTTGCAATCAACACTCTAAAAGTATTTTAAAATGTGTTTAACAACTCCAAACTATTTTTGAGGTGTAATCAATACTCTAAAGTATTTTAAGGTGCAATCAACACCCTAAAATATTTTTTAGTGCAATAAATGTTATTGATTTCTGTTACTTTGATACTTGGCAGAAAGAAAGACAAAACAAATGTTAAAAAAAGTTTACAAAGGTCATTTGTAAATATATTAGTGAGATTAAAATTATTTCATTTTTAATATTTTAAGTGTTGATTGCATCTTAAAATAGTTCAGCATCTCAAACAATAGTTCGGGGTGCTATTTAACTATTATTAATAATATTATTATATCAAACTATTACAAGTTTATCTCACTAGATTTGGTGTGAGTGTTATATCAAATTTAAAAGTAAAAAATATAATGGAACTGAGAAACATGACAAAGATTGAGAGGGGAATAGTCAAACTTGGGAGGATGTCTGCTTTGGGTACAAAATGTCACGGGTTTCAACTTTAATACCCCTAACATCCCTAGCTATCACTTATCTTATGAGTAAACATATTTTCTATTTGTATTATTATTAACAACTGATTTACATTCAAAAGTTGAAGTTGAAACCCGTGACATTTAACTGACTTGCAACTGTGTAGACATATTTTAGATTTATAGATTATAGATTATAGATTATAGATTAACAGAATCACGATCTTACAAATGATTTGCATTTTACCTATGTTCATAATTGTGACCAAATCATTTAGTAATTATTAATTTATTATGATGAATGATACTTATCTCATATCACCACCATCACTATTCTCTTAATTGAAAAGCTATATTGGCAGTGGCACTCATGTTGATGAGGCTCCAAATTCAATTACTTGTTCTTCCACAGGTCCCACTAGTATTGTAAAATTTTGACCACTAACATATTTTTTTCTCAAAAAAATAGAAGGGGCCTAAATTAGCTTTGTAAGGAATTAATCCACCACTTACCTCATATACAAGAGAATTATTTTGCCACTATACAATGCATTGACACAGGCATCATGAAATGCGGCTAGCCGGCTAGGGTTCTCTCCACTGCCCACCCTCTCCACTTCCTCTTCATTTAGAATCTCTACCAGTGTATTTGTTTTCAATGATTGAGATATATTAAAATATTATCTATTTATTGTTTAATGTATAATATTTTTACAATTGCATAAATCTCACACATTGAAAATAAATTCAACTGTAGAGATTTTAAATGAAGAGGAAGTTGAGAGGTTAGGTAGTGAGAGGCTCATGTCCGTATTAAATGGATTGGTTAAGGTCTAAATCTAGCCAATACACGACACACACAGAGATATATATAATAGATATATATGACATTATAAAGTATTTTTAGTGCATCAAATGTTATTGAGTAAAAAAGTCACACACACACACATATATATGCCAATTCTAACATATTTATTTAATAGTTCCTCAAGTCATGAATATAATACTTATTTACCTAATTTGATTAGATTAATGAGGTTAGTTAAGTTAGTTAAAATTACATAATATTACTAATGCACCATAACCATTTATTTTTATCCCCACCCTCCCTCTCTTATTTGTTTATTATTAAGGAGCATTCATAGAAATAATTTGGGGAAAAGTTGAGAACAATTAGAAAGATGTTTTATATTTAGAACAAAGCTCACCAATACGTCTTATATTTAGGACCGGAGGGACTACTTTATGATGTTGGACACTTAATGTGCCACATCACCCTAAAGTAACGGATATTAGCTATATAGGTAACAAACATGACATTTTTGTTTTATTTAGGAAGTTGCTGCACCAAAAAAAATTTATGGTGCTTCATGAGCATAAGAAAATTACTGTATGGGTATATTCACATCCCAACCATCATTAAATTTATGCAGGTTGCGAAAGTTTGTTCATGAGGTCCACGAGGAAGATCGGCAATGATTTGCAGGGTAAAGTGATTAGTAAAACTGGCAAATACTTGGTAGGGGGAATCCCAATGTTAAATCTAAAAATTTTGCATTATTTAAATTTCTAACAACTTGAGGAGCAATTGTATAATGCATATATTTGTACATGTGCGTGTGTGTGAATACAGATTTCTATTTGAGGGCGTTAGGAAAGGGGAATCACTCTTCAAGGGTGCAGTGATTTAAGTATGAGAATGGTAAAAAATTTAGTGTATACATATATACATACTACAAAGTTTTTAATAAATTATGGGGGGCCGAAAATGTATATAATGGTGGTAAAGAATTGAAAATATCTTTACTAACACACACAAAGATAAAGGTTGTGTAGTGGTAGTCATGTAAAGAAGAAAGGAGCAAAAAATCAAAAGAAGCCTGAGACGTTTTTGAGAAATCTTCTTTCGGTGACAACACACTACTGAGAAGAAAAGTTTCCATGTCCGGCCTAAGAATAAGAAAGAACAAGAAAAACGATAGTACAGGAAATAAATCACCTTGTAATATGCTAGCATGAAAGTTCTCTTATTTGTAGAATAGTGACATGAAAACTTTTTATTAGTAGAAGGTCACCTGTTTATTTTGATAGACACCCTCTAAATTAAAAAGAAAAAATACGTGCACGCACCAAGTAATGCAAAGTCCAAGGACATTGCTTTTTCTTTATTTCATTCTTTGTCCATGCCTCTGCTGCTCAAAGTTCAAACGAATCATTATGAGACTTTAAAATCCTCCGTATTCCTCTTTTGCCTTCTCGCTTTACAAATTATAACTCCTTTGTTTGTTTTTTGTTTGTTTGTTTCTTTTTCTGTATTTTCTTCACCCCCACTATGTGCCTTCACACTTTCACTACTCCAACGGAAAACCTTGTCCATCAAGCCACTCTTTATGTTGTCACTTTATATATAGGTATTGTATAAACGAGATTATTTTGATGTTAATTTGATGTACGTTATTGATTGAATTTGATTCTAGCATTGTTGACTGTTGAGCCCATTTTTGGGTGACATTTTCAAAGATGTTTTATGCATTCACTCACGCATACTTCAACTATATAACTCATATTTAAACTGTCAAAACCCTTTTTATAAAAAGTAACACTTGTTAGTTTCAATAGTATTTTTGTAGTTGCATGTATTCTATTATTGGATAGACAATTTTTGTTTGGACCACTGCTCAACACTAAAACAGGATTCAAATATTGGTTTGCGATGTTGTGAGGGGCTAACCTCTTCTGCTAAATCCAACCCTTGATGATTTAACACTCTTTTTTTTTTTTTTTTTGGTTAAGAATATGTATGATGTTGCGATAAAGTAGCCCGTCGGCTAAACCAACCCTGTTAGGGTTCAATGGTCATATTTAACATACTGGAATTGAGTTCTTGTTTTGAGCTTCATGACTTTATTGGTATGATTGGGCCTTTTGTTACACAGCCAAAAGGCCCAGTAACGGCTACTTCACACTCCAAATTCAGGAGTCCAAGTAAGCTGAAGAATCTGAAACATCCAAAGTGACTGATCAACAACTTTGTCAAATGCAAACGCTACTTTTGCCGGTGGGGCAGTTTCACGGTGGCTCTGTCAACTCCGGCGGAGGCTTCATCCGGTTTAATTCCTCATCCCCACCGTCTAAATTTTCGGCGACATTGCTTGTCCTCACTTAATCTCATCCCTCATAATAAATCTCTTCAACCTTTAACATCATCATTTTCATCTTCTTTTCCTTCTTGTTTTGCCGGTGCTCTTTATGGACCGAAGAAACTCTCCTTCTCTGTAAAAGCTTATTCCCAAGGTTCTTCCCCGCCCGATGATGAATCAGAAGAAGCAAAACTTGCTCAGGTACTCTCTCTTTCTTGTCTTCCTCTTGTCTATAATGTGGGTTTGTGATTCTGAATGATTCTGTGAATAAATTGATTTCCTTTCAAGGGTTAAGTGTCTGTTAATAAAATTTCCCATCCGATCCTTTAGCTTTGGGTTTAACACTTTAGTTGATGTTCTGGAAAATAAGTAAACTTTTTTAAAATACACACCCACACCCGCAAAGAGTTCAATTGTTTTTGGTGTTGCGATTTGCTTATTTTATCATATGGAATTGTGGCATGAGTTTGATCTGATTGGTGTAGGTTTCAAAGAGGTTAGAGAAGACGGCGGGGTATTTTAAGCGTTTGGGTAGTTTAGGATTTTGGGGTCAGCTAGTCTGCACAGTGGTGGCTGCTGTCATACTGTCATTTTCCGTTGTTATCACAGGCAAGATTACATCACCGGCAACGTTTTATGCTACCTCATGTGGATTAGTGGCAGCTTTTATTTCTGTCTTCTGGTCATTCGGATATATGAGGCTATCAACTAAGCTTCGAAGAACTGCCAATGAGCCAACCAAGGTAGTGTTTATGTTACTGATGTTGAGTTGCTTTTAAGGTGCTCAAGATTGAAATCATTTTCTGTAATATATCTTTCTTGACTCTTGTGAATGAATGACAATGTCACCAATGTTCAATTATGATAAAAATTGCTTGAAATCCAATTTTTTTTTTTATGGCGGTTTTGTAACTGTCGTTTTTAGTGATATCTTTGGAGTTTGGTTTATTGCCTTCTTACATTTTCTTACAGCCCTTAACTAATACGTTGAGTTTCAGAAGGATTCTTACTTAATGTTTCCTTTTGTGTTCCAAACATGCATCAGTGCTATCATTTTAGTCTTTGTGTTTGCTGGTGCTACATGTTTCTTTCCCTGAGAATAAAGAAGGAAAAAAAGACTAGAGAACTGAGAAAGTGCACTAGCCCTTAGCTTTAAACTTAGATCCTGGTTAATCTGTCTGAATCTACACGAACAAACTTCCAAGATATTCATTATTAGTCTAATTTCCCAAACCTCAACTCATGCTTAGAAGGTTCAGTGCGTCCCAACAGTGTCAAGGTCTGTCAGTCTTGGTGACATGATTGAGAAGTCACTGGCGTTAACCTTGACATGAGTTCTCTTGTTTTATGCACTAAAACTCATGATGTCTTGAAATTTTGAGTGAAATGGCTCCTCAAGCTAGTATGCACTTACTGTTTGCCCATATGCCATAATATCCATAATTAATTAGCTGTGATAGTTCAACAAACTATATGTAGGATTTAAAGTTGATCTTTCTGGATAGATCACTACTATTTATATTTTGTGATTGTGATTATATACTGTTTCATTTTACAAATTCTGGCCATAGATGGTGATGTTAATTAAGCTGTCCTTCTCTTAGTGAGTTCTGATTGAGCGCCTTTTGTTGCTACTTGAGCTATCAGGCCCCTGCACGTGCTGATGTTGTGAAAAGCTTGAGAAATGGCATTGCGTTGAACCCCTTGGGAATGGGTGCTGCCATTCTTGGCATGCTAGCCACAGTTGGAGCTTTGGTTGGAAAGGCTCTCACTTCCTCAGCCAATCCATATTACTCAGGAATGTCACCTGGATCCAGCCCTGTCCTTGCCCTTGATGTCTTTTTAGTGCAGGTACGGCATATTGATTTGACCTCAAGAATCCTTTCTACATTTGCTATTTGTTGTTTGGTGGGGAATTATTCTCAAGTGAAGTACACAATTTTAAGTCAGGTTCTTGAATCTATCAACATGATACAGGAATTTCCCTTCTTATTGATGCTTGAAGAAACCTGGGGATCTTTTTAAGCATTTAAGCTGATAATTTTAGTACTTTGTTACTAAATAGTTGTAATCATTTGGTTTATTTACAGGCTTCTGCGAACACTATACTTTCTCATTTCCTGGGGCTTGTTTTCTCGCTGGAGTTGTTGCGTTCGGTCACATTACCAACATCAAAAGCTATTCCCATCCCAAAGCTTGCATGAGGCTTGCTTTATGTTCTGTTTTATGTAATTAAAGTCAAAATATTTCCTCACTTTTTAGGGGCTGTTTCCCTAATGAATGTTTATTAGCTTAGGGGTTGTGAGAGATCCTCATGTTAGGCGATTGATCGGCTGTGTATTGTATTTTAAGCCTTTAGTGAACCTGTTTCTGGTGCCTTAATGAGGAGTAAAATTTTGACCCAAGAGCTCTGTATCTTACCCAAGTACATATAAAACTTAAGATAAAAATAAGTACGGCATTGTGTCCTGTCATCAATTAGTGAAGCGCTGAGGTTGACATTCTCAAGGCCAATTGTTATAAGGGAGTATAAAAACTGATCTTAGTCATTGGATCATTCCATTCTAACTCATCTTGAACAAGAGACTAAAAATAACAGGAGTATTAAAAAACAACAACAACCTTTTAGAAGGCGATTTATATTTCTTTTATAAGGTGTTTCAAGCGTCAAAATTGTATATTTTTTCACTATCCAAGTCTCCTGGTGAGGCTTTTTGTAAATCTTGACAGTATACATTTGAAATAATATGCTTGCAATCAATTGTCCCAGTCCCAGATATTCAATTTATCACCAATATTCGTGTATATTCTCCCCCACTGGCTATTGACAAATCTCTTCTTGATTGGTACTCCCTCCCATCCTAAATAAAGACTTATTTATTTAATTTAATTAGATTTAGAATGTTAGTTAAGTTAGTGAAAATTACATGATATTACCAAAGTATGCTAACCATACCTTTATTCCCACACCCTCCCCTGCTTGTTTATTATTGATAAGTATTAATAGGAATAATTTTGGGGAAATTTGAAAATAATTAAACAGAGGTATTATATTTATGACTAAACTTATTCCCCAAATAGGTCATATATTTAGGATTGGAGGGAGTACTAGTTAAAACGATTATAGAAGTCATATACTTCTTTGCTTGGGGAGTGTTCATAGCATTTTGAATCTGTTTATTATCCCTTTTTCTTATTTTTGTTGTGCAGACTGCTTTATTTCAAAAAAATCTCATTGTGTGGGCATTCTGTAGTGTCTTGAAAGATCAAAGAAAAATACATTCTGAGTTTCAAAATCCATATAGGAGATTTTAACTAGTTGAGTAACGGTATTAACTAGTTAAGTATAGATATTAATAATTGTGAATCACCTATCTAAGATTTTAAAATCCATATAGGAGATTTTTGTTATGCCAGGAAGATCCACAACAGAGGCGATATATCTACTAAGAGGGATGATGGAGAAGTATCGAAGTAGAAGAAGAGACTTACATATGGTTTTTATTGACTTAGAAAAGGCGTATGATCGTGTACCAAGAGATTTACTTTGGAAAACCTTGAAAAAGATGCATATATTAGAGTTATACAAGATATGTATGATGATGTGTTGACTAAAGTTAGAACTCTGGGAGGTGAGACAAAAGACTTCCCTATAGGAATTGGCCTACATCAGGGATCAACTTTGAGTACATATCTGTTTAACTTAGTAATCGTTGTTCTAACTGAGCCTATCGAAGAAGAGGTCCCTAAGTGCATGCTTTTTGCTGATGATATAGTCCTTTTAGCTGAATCAAGAGAGGAGATTAACGATAAATTAGAGATATGGAGAAACACTCTGGAGTCGAAGGATTTTTGTCTTAGTAGGAGTAAGACAGAATATATGCATTGCAATTTTACAAATAGACAACTTAGAGATGATTTGGTAGTTAAACTGGGAGATCAATCAATCCCTCAAGTGACAAAGTTTAAGTACTTGGGATATACGACAAGATGGTGAGATTGATGACGATGTCAACCATAGAATTTAAGCTGGGTGGTATAAGTGGATGAAAGCTACTGGAATTCTCTGTGACCTGAAAGTACCTAATAAGATAAAAAGAAAATTTTATCGCACTGCTATAAGACCGGCAGTTTTATATATGGTAGTGAATATTGAGCTTTGAAGGAACAACATGAACATAAAATGGGAGTAGCTGAAATGAGAATGTTGAGATGGATGTGTGGTCATACAATAAAGGATAGAATTAGATATGACATATACGTGATTGAGTTGGAGTGGCACCTATCAGTGAGAAAATGGTAGAAAATTATTTAAGGTGATTTGGACATGTACAAAGAAGGCCGTTAGATGCGCCAGTGAGGAGGGTAGATCAAACAGTCTGGAGTCCAATTAAGAGAGGAAGAGGGAGACCCAGGCGTACACTAGGGGAAGTTGTAGAGCGAGATCTTTTAGTGAATAATATATCTAAGGATTTGGTTAATGATAGAGAACAATGGCGTCGTGTGATCCATGTAGCCGACCCCACCTAATAGGATAAGGTTTGGTTGTTGTTGACCACATATCAATTGATTTCAAAATTTCTTTACACATCTAAAGAAGTTGAACGAATCAATACAAAACCTGGGAAGAAACCCCAATCAAGCTCCAAGCCAAGCTTTATTATGTTGCCCCCTCTTCATTGTCAGAGCCCCCCTTGTCCGAAGACTCTTCTTTCTGTTTCTGATCTTCTTCAGCATTCAATTTACTCTCATTCTCCTTCTCCTTCTTTCTTTGTCTTTTTCTTTTGACGTTTCAGTTTACTCTGCCAATTCTTTCCTTTTATGATAATCAGCTTCCATCCTCACAAGTCTATTTTGCTCTTTCCATTTCATCTTCCGGTATTGTAGGAAGAAGTTGAGTAAACCAGGGTGGAATTAGAACAGTTATTGCCCTTCCGACTGTCCCAGCAAATTAACATATGACAAAGTATCTATTTTGGATTTTGACATAAAAAAAATGTGTCCATGTTTATATCATGTTGACAAGGGATCAGCATGCCCACATTTATTACCAATTACTCACCATGGTCCTTTATGTAAAATATAGTTTTCTAGTTTAATTTATTCATTGAATTACATCTTATATAAATTAAGAACCCGAGGGAGTAATAATCAGGTCAAACCATGTCTTGGGATCGGAGGGTTTTCATGGTCTCGTTTATCTGGTGAGAGGTTTGCATTAGCCCCTAACTAAGTTGCCTTTACAGCTCAAAATTCTTCAGAAACAGATCTAAATCAATATTAGAGTAGTTTGTTAGCAAAATTTTAAAAGCTATAAGTTTATTTTTTCCTAATAATAAAGTGATATTATTTCTAAATATCTTAATTAAGATTAAGATTTGTTTATAATTAAGTCAGTGCTGGGTAGTATCCAGTTTACTGAATTAGTTTATCTTAGTGTAATTTGAATTCAAATATTCAAACATTTGAATAAAAGAACAAGGATAATCTTTGGATTATTTAATGTAAATATTAGAAATAGGCTAGCATTTCCTCAAGGCTCAAGCTAGTCATAAGCGAATAATAAATCAGTTTTGCTTCTTTGTATTTTGGAGATTTCTTCCCTAAAGTACTTGGCCAGTGAGGAACAAATTGAGTCAATTGTGACAAGAAAGAGAAAGAGAGAAGGTAAAAAAAACGGAGGTATAGAATATTGGGAGAATCAGAGAGATATGGAAGAGGGAAACTACAGAGAGGAACAATTGAGTGAGATATTGTAGCAAGATTGTAATTGTGACAAGAAAGAGAAAGAGAGAAGGTAAAAAAACGGAGGTAGGAGTATTAAATATTGGGAGAATCAGAGAGATATGGAAGAGGGAAACTACAGAGAGTTGGAGAATCAGAGGAACAAGAGGAGAGGCAGGGATGTTCTAAATAACATGAAAAAGTTTTACTCATCATATAAGTCTAAAGGCGAGGATGTGTTTCCTTCGATGGAGGGGAGGGGAGGGGAGGAAAATTAAAAGGAGGGGAGGGGATCTTATTAGCTTTGTTTGGTTGGAGCAAGGGTGAGAGGTATTTTAATTATTCTTGTTTGGTTCCTAATTTTGATAATTTCAACAGCTTAATATTTCATTTATATAGAATATAATCTTGACATTAACATTGTAAATTTATATTCTATATACATATAAAAGATGCAAAGTTTTTCATTGTATATACTGTAAAAAAATATAATTGTAATTTGAATAAATTTTTGCCAAAACAGATCCCCAAAACTCAGCAAATTATAATATGTGCAGCAGAACAAAGATAACTAACTACTTACCTATTTATAGGCTTTAGCCTTTAAGCAAATAAAGCAGAGGTAGGTACTAAGTTCTTTTAATGGCTAATCCCTTAACCAACGCCCACTAACCAACTAACTTTCAAAATTTATTACAATCACACAATAATACCCCTTCCCAAAAATATCCTTGCCCTCAAGGATCCAACACAACAAATCAGGAAATTGACGTGGAAACTTAAAAACAATAGATCCATGAGGCTTCTTCATCTAGTAGACCTCTCCGTTGTAACCAGCCTTCTGCGCTTTCTAGTAGACCTCTTGTTCAATATCCTTTTTTATTCTAACTATGGAGGATGTTCAGGAAAATCTGGTGGTGGATGCTTTGGTCTAACTATAGGATCTAAACATAGTTTTAATAGAGACATGAAATGTAGGATGTATCCTTGAGTCTTGTGGTAGTTCCAATTGATAAGCATCCGGAGGACCAATATTTTCTAGCACTTAATAGGACCTAGAGTATCTTGGAGCCAGCTTCAATGAGCTCCCAGCTGCCATAGAAATTTTCCTATAGATATGTAACTCCAATAAAATCCACGGACCTACTACAAATTCACGATAAGACCTATGCAAGTATGCTCTATGCTTTATTAGGTTTGTTGCCCTATGCAAATGGTGTTTTAAAAATCCCAACATCTACTCCCTTGCTGTTATCAACAACTTTTTAAATAAAGTTGGGAGGTAAATAAGGGCTGTGAATAGGTCCTTTCTGCCCATACATAACAACTTATAAGGAATTGCTTTTGCCTCTATGAAATAAGATTTTGTACAACTATTAAACATGTGAAATCCATTACGCTAGTCTTTGGACTTGTCCCAGCATACGCACCTCAAATATGTTTCTAAACACACATTAAGATCTTTTGATTGGTCATCCTTTTGGGGATGGCATGCAGAATTTAGCTTTTGATCCACCCCTTAACACCCTTAAGAATTCCTTCCAAATTACTTACAAAGATTGGATCTGTCACTTATAATTCAATTGGAGCCCCACGTAGATTGTACGCTTGATTCATGAAGATTCGGGATAATGTTGTTGAAGTATAAGGGTGAGAAAGGGGCAAGAAATGGGCATACCTGCTCATTCTATCATTAACAACCAGTATTACAAATTCCCATTAGACATAGGAAGCCCATCAATGAAATCCATGGTGACAGATTCCCAAATTCTTATAGGGAGAAGTTATAAGAGCGTGATGAAGTAGCATCATATTTACAACGGGCACATGTGTCACAATTTTTACAAAGTGAGTAACATCATTTAGGAGCTTTTCCCACCATATTAAAGCTTTAGTTCTATGGTAATATAGCTTGAACCCATGAATGCCTCCTTTAGACTAGAATGGAGCCACTTTAAGATTTGTTTTTTTGATTAATCACCAACCGATCTCCCTTTTATTCTCAATAAATCACCATCCCAAAAGAAGTGACCTATAAATCTAAGTAACAACCATTGTGAAATTGCTACAATATAATAACTTATGGGGTAACATTGCTCTTAAGTAAAAATGATTACACTACAAAAAAACCATATATTAGCGACGGAACAATTTCCGTCGGTAATTTCCGACGGAAATTCCGTCGGAAAATTTACTGGCGGAATTACCGACGGAAATTTTTCCGTCGGTATAATTTTAATTAATTATATTATTTTATTTATAAATTATTATTTTAATTTAAATTAAATATTAAAATATTATTACCGACAGAAATTTTCGGCGGAATTTTCGTCTGTAATTTAATTAATTATTTTATTTTATTTATAAATTATTATTTTAATAATAATTAAATATTAAAATATTATTACCGACGGATTTTCCGTCGGTAATATTAATTATTTATTATTTTATAAATAAATTATTATTTTAATTTATAAATAATATATAAAAATAAAATATTATATTAATTTATTTTAAAAAATATTTTATAAATAAATAAAAATTATTTAATAAAAATTAATATATACACGTGATGTAAATTTATTAAAAATTTAATTTTAATTTTTTATTAAATAATATTTTATTTTTAATAAATAATTAAATATTAGTAATAAAAATGAAAATAATTATTTAAAAATGTCATAAAATAAAATGAAAAATAATTATAATATAATAATATAAAATGAAAATACTAAATATAATGGATTGTATATGAATATAAAAATTATTTATAAAAAATAATAGAATTATGAAAATATTTCATAATATGTTAAGATTAAATATAATTATAATAATGGGAGTTTAAATATTATAAATATAATAGTTTGCAAATAATTTCATAAGGTGTTCGTGGCTCAACTGGTTAAGGCATCAGATATGCCCCAACAGGTTGGGTCTTCGAATATCTCTGAAGACAAAATTGAAGGCAATTTGTGGAAGCGACACGTGGTTGGATGTGAGAAGGGACACGTGGCAGCACGAGAGTGCGACACGTGGCAACTTAAATTTTTAAAAAAATTAAAAAAATTACCGACGGAAATTTCCGTCTGTAATAATATTTTAATATTTAATTTAAATTAAAATAATATTATTAAAATTACTGACGGAAAAAAAATTCCGTCAGTAAATAGATTTGCGACGGTGGAATTTCCGACGGAAAAAATTCCGTCGGAAATTCCGCCAAAAATCCGTCAAAAAAGTCGATTTTCCGACGGAATTCCGTCGAAAAATTGCTGTTTTTTTGTAGTGTTAGGGCAATTTGTAGTTTAACCCAAAACAAAAATATATGAACAACAGGTGAAGTTATCAACTTAACATATATGATCAACTAATAGTCAAACTTAAATAACAGTCGAGGCAAAATCGCTATGATTTGAAAACTTTTAGGATTACACTGTACCTCAAATTTTTTAAGATAACATTACTCATATGTGGTAATTTCTAAAATGAAATTGAAGTTTAAATGGGTATATTAATTTTCTTTGGTTACATTATCACATGAAAATATGATCTAGTATGTCAATTGGCATAGAATATTTATTGAATTAATTAGCACCCAACTCAAATAATTAAGTTATTCACCTGAATAAAACAATTGTTAGAAGCTGTAAGCTAGATTGCATCGCATAGCAGAAAAGGAAGTCACAAGGTGTGGAAGCTTCGAGCAAGCTTAGGAGTTGAAGAGGTAATGAATGCGACAACATGGAGGATAGTGGATATATTATTATGCTCCAAATATTAAATTTGTTGATGAAACATCCTTGACGTTTCCTTAACCACGTGCTAATTCTCTTAGTAAATTAGTGGCCTCTGATTTTGTTCCATAACACTTCATTGTCACTTTGAAATCCTCAACATGTGTTTCTTAAAGAAAGACTTTGTCGTTTACCTGTTTGTTTCCTTCACACGCACTATGCTCAGATTCCATTCACATCCCTCACATGGCTGTCCAAACTCCAAAGTTATGTCTGAGTAAATTTTAATTCTTTGCTAAACACAATTATCTCCCCACTTTTGAACCTAACTTGGCTTTTCTTTATTATAGTTTCGTTTTTTTCAAAAGAATTTTCACCTCACTAGAATATAAGGTTATTGACAAATTAATTTATATTTTTTGAAAGCGGCCAAATCTGAATCCTTAATCTTTTTTTTTTTTGGATGACATGAATCCTTAGATTTGAGCCATTCCCGTTCAATGTGAAGCTTTGCCAAGCATCCAAGAAGCAACAGTCCACTTTCGCTCGATTTTGATGACCTAATTTAATTGTAAGTTAAGGGGTTTGCGTGTATTTCAAATGAGTTCATTATTATTGAAGATACACACACAATGAAAGGAAAATCCTTGAATTTATGGGGAATTCAACGGTCTCCTATTTCTTTTTGAAAGATTAAGGAAGTTAAACGAAATACTTAATTATAATGTATTTTATATATTATTAGATTACTCCCTCCGGTCCTAATTATAAGATCACTTTGATTTTTTTGACTTCTTTTTTCAGTAAAAAAAGTAGTTTCAGTAAAAAGAAATCTTTTTTCCTCAAAACTAATTTATTCTACTTATAAACTAACATATAATATAATTTTATGTGACATATGTTATAATTTAATGGTCTAATTTGCTTTCTTAACTTCCACAAAAAAAAGTCAAAGTGGTCTTATATTTAGGACCAGAGGGAGTATATGCTAGCTTATAAGTCAAATAGACCAGTTTTAGGAAAAATTTGAGGCAAATCATTTTATAACTAATTTATTTAGCTTTTAATAATATTATAATAAAATCAACTAGTTTTTATATTTACGAAAAGAGGGAATAGTTTTTTTTTGGGAAAATTAATTACAAGTGCCGTGTGAGGAACTTAATCAAGATGATGTCCCACATAATCATGTAATTAATCTCAGGTCCGTGTCAGAAAGTTGATATCTCATACTCATTAAGTTGTTATCGGTAGCTCAAAAGTTGTTATTGAACAAGAGCTAAAAAGTTGTGATCATCAGACCCCAAGTTGTTATCATCTCGTCAAAAGTTGTTATCATCAAGCCAAAAAGTTATGGCTTAGTCAAAAGTTGTTACTGACCCATAATTAAATTTTCAGTCACTAACAACTTTTGACCAAGTGATAATTCTCAGTCACTAGTAACTTTTGACCCGACGATAATAACTGTTTGACCTGTCGATAACAACTGAATGAACATGTAATAACAACTTTCTGATAGGGATATAAGATTAATTATGTGATTCTATGTGACATCATCTTAATTAAGTTCTTTTAATTATTTTTCCCATGTTTTTTTTTTTTGTAAAAAAAAGAAAGGAATAGTTTTGGCAGTTCAAAATTGTGAGGTTCCGTTCGGGTCCGTCTAAATTCAGAAGTGCATAGGAAATAAAAAGTGAAAATGGAGAAGAATAGTGGGGGTAAGTGACCGGCTCGTGTCGGTGGGAGGAGGCCGTTACAACCTCGTTAAGTCATCAGCGGCCCTTCAGTCTCCAGCTGTAACTGACAAATTGTCAGTTATATTCCCTATCTCTTCCTCTCCTCCACCTCATCACTTTCGTAGTTCTCCAAAATTCCCATTTATTATATGACTACCTGTCTATTTATATATCTCTCTCTCGCGCCAACAACTAAAATCCTTCACGTAATGCTCTCCAGCCTGGCCCTACCCCCAGCTGAGCTTATCCTCAACAATCATATCAATTCTTAAATCATTCCCCTATGTCCATTTTATAAATATAACCAAAAAAAAAAAAAATTGTTTCTTAAATATGAGTCCAAGTATAAGTTATTAATGATTGTCTTTTTAACTTTATTTTTATTTAATTTTTGTTGAAAAGAGAGAAAGAGGGGAGATGTGGGAGAATAATTGATAAATGTAGAGAGGGATAAATTTTGAATAATGATAGTTTTAAGATATTTCATCACTTTAAGACATAATAAGTTATCTAACTAACGATTTTTGATATGTGAGAATTGATTGATTACAACTTTATGAGATTACAAGGTGGTACAACTACCGAATTTTTTCCAACATACAGAATAAAAAAAAATGCATACATTATGAGATTACAACTTTTTTTATTAATTAGGTAATTATTTAGAGTAGCCAATCGGACTAAAATATTCATGTGACCTATGAGATACTTGTATGTAACAAGTTAACCTATAAATAATGTGACAAATTGGGTTCTCCTAAATCGTAACAATTTCTCAATCAATCATCTCCCATCCATTAAGATAAAAGTTTTTAGGATATAAAATGATTTTCTCATGTTTTTAAAACAATTTGACCAAATTAATATAATTGAATTAAAAACTGCTCAATTAGTTTTAAATTGCTCTCAAAGTTTTTTAGATGAAAGAAAGTAGATTTATCTTGGCCCTCAAAACTGCCCGTTTCCTCTCCACTTAACTTCTGTTCTATTTCCTTTCATTTAGATAAAATTAAGTCATTTTATCTAAAAAATCGTGGGACAATCATTTTACTTTTAAAAAAGAAAACTTTAATTCCAAAAAATTTATTGGATCATGGGTTTTTTTAATGAAATGGAACGACTTATTTTTATCTAAATGAAGGGGAATGAAAGGGAAAATAAGTGAAGAAGTTCGGAGCCGCCCTCAAATATCTCTCTCTAACATATTTTAAAATAATTCAGGACTCAGGAAGTCAGGATCACCCCAAAAATCTTCAATAAATCCCTCCTCCTTAACTTCCAACTAACTCACCCCCTGGGTTTCATATCGCCGAGTATTCCGTTGCCCGCTTTGCCAACCCCCTGGTCGTTATCCAGCTGTCAACTACACTAACCGATTACCCACTATCATCGGTTCCCACCCCCCTTCTTACCTGTTTCAGTTAACCGGCTACTTCAGTTATTCCCTCCCCTTATAAATCCCCACCTCAATTCACATATTCCCCTCCCTCCCAACCCCCTCCCCTCCCCTCCCCTCACTAATTTCATTAATTTCACTTTCTTCCCCATTTTCTTCCACAACACCAGAGCTTCCTCTGGCTTCAACAATGGAGTCCTCTCACGTAGATGTCGATCGCGTTAAGGGTCCATGGAGCCCTGAAGAGGACGAATTATTGAAACAGCACGTGCAACGTCACGGCGCTCGTAATTGGTCGTCAATAAGCAAGTCGATTCCAGGAAGATCTGGAAAATCTTGCCGTCTTCGGTGGTGTAACCAGCTCTCACCGGACGTAGAACGTGGTTCCTTCACTCCTGAGGAAGATGAGATCATAGTGAAGGCACACGCTACGTTTGGCAACAAATGGGCCACCATAGCTAAATTTCTCAACGGCCGTACGGATAACTCCGTTAAGAATCACTGGAACTCCACGTTGAAGAGGAAGTACTCGTTGTTGGTTGGGAACGTTGGAGAAGTTCCGTCTGTTTTAACGGCGAAGAAGCCGGCCATCGGAGATCGAACGGTGACGATTTCACCGGCGTTAATGGCGAGGAATTGTTACAGTCCGAGCAGCCAAACTGGATCTGACGTGAGCGATTCGAACTGTTTGGCTCTGATTCGGGATGAATCGAGACCGTTGGATGCGATTCGGAATTCTGATCTGTCAACGGAACTGACTCTGTCTCTTCCTGGAGCAGAGCATGATGGAAAGGAATTAACGGAATCGATGACGGCGTTATTGACGGAGGAGAAGCGGAGTGGAATTGCGACGTTTGGGCCAGAGTTACTGGCAGTTATGAAGGAGATGATAAGGGATGAAGTGAGAAATTATATGGAGGCATTGTGAGAGAAATGATAGGATATTTTTTCCCCAAAAATTCTATTGCCAAAGTATACGAGTTTAAATTTTAAAGGCATGGGTTCTTGATTCCTGAAGACTGAAAAGGCGAAGTGATTTACTTCCTCTTGTTCTAAATATAAGAGTTAACAATACAAATTTTTTGGCCCAAAATATAAGAGACAAAAGTCAACGTAATAAATGCATGTTTTCTATTTCTGCCCTTATATATTAATAAATGCAAAGAGGGGAGAGAAAATGTGCATAATAAATGAGTAAGGGTAAAAATGTAAAATCTACCCATAATAAATAATTTTAACATGTTTTTATCGATATGTGTAAAAAAGTTGACTACCTCTTATAATAGGGACAAGAGGGAGTATTATCTTCTTTTCTCGAGGTGAACATTAAATTTTGAGACTATGTATATATACGGAATTTGATTGAGTTAGGACTCAGAAATTCAAAGTCACTGGATTGTTCTCATCCAACCACCATGGTTCAAAAATTTTGATAAAAAAAGAAATCTTGTAGGAGGAGCAGCAAATTAAACAAAGTATTCTTTGAGATTAATTGTATTCTGCTGATTTTTTCAAAAGGCTTCTCTACTATGCTTATCAATTCTAACTATGGTCGTCTCAGTAATGTTTCTATTTTTTTTTTGAGCAAAAAACAGTAATGTTTCTAATTTGATTAAAAATTATTTACATTATTCTTACGTGTGAGCGTCTTGCTGTCATTGTTTTAGTTTGAGTTTTTATATTATATGTATATGGATTTTTAATGTACTTTAAAGTTGGATCAGAAGGAAAGAACTTTAAGGTTGATTTTGGTTGTGATGATTTTTTTACCCTTCTTAAATGACGTTTTGAAAGTTGTCCAGGACAATTTGGTCCTTCTAAATAGAAGAAGAATATTTTAGAAGAAGAATATTGTGAAAGAATAGATCATAGAACAATTTATTATGCTAATTAACTCATCCAAATCAAAGGTATATAATGAACAAGAAATTTAAAGAGCAAACAGTTGATCTTTTTTGTTTTTTTACAAGGGTCAAAATTTCAAATGAAAATGTTATATATAAAAAAACATCAAATGCAAACACACACGATCTTTTTGTTGATTTTTAGGTTTCATACAATTAACAACTTTTTACTTAAAATACCAATAATCTTAATCATTACTAGTACCTAATTATTTTTTATTTGTACTTTTTAAATAAATATGTCTTATATTTAAAATAGAGAAATAACATTTAAGTACTTAACACTTGTACAATATTTCAAGTGATTTTAATTTTACTTTTTAGTAGAATTAATGTAGACATATATGAGAATTACAGTAAATGATAGAGGAGCATGATTTAAGAAAAATAAGCTACACAATTTTCATCCTATATTTTGCACTAAGCTATTTTGTGTTATAACTTATAAGCTTCTAATTAGGATGGAAAGGAGTGGTTTGCTTAATTTCATCTCCTCAAAAAAAAAAAAAAAAAAAAAAAAAAAAAAAAAGGAACAGGGTAACCCAAAACGGAGGGGATGAGAAGGGAAAATGAGAGAGAAGCCCAATCCAAGGTAAAATGTTTTAAAAGTAACATGCCTCTATGGCTAAGGTTATGGTTATGCTATTTTTTCATTGGCTATTATATTTAGAAGTAAAGGTGGTATATTGTTATGCAATTCTTAACCTATACAAATTTCATGGCTGAAAGCGAATTTCACTTCAATCAAGTAATTACTATAATCATTAAAAGTTTATCTACCATAACAATATTATTTCCAGCTTTCTATGATGATATATTTCATTTGAAGTATGCGCGTGTCTCTAAGTTTTATATCTATAGATAACTTTTGGTGTACTATGATACATTTTATTGTTGATGAAAATACCCAAAAAGCAAAAAAGAGTCCTGTTGTTGCATAGATCTTGTATTAATGAACTATTTCACAATTGATTTATTAATATTGAAATATTGAATGTACCACAAGGAATATGTTTATAATTAAATATTGCATGTTTTTTTTTACCAGTAAATATTGAATGTTGATGACTTGATGGTATTGATTTTAAAATATGTATATTAATTGATTTACGTTGAAGTCATTTTAGCTCAAAATTATCAAACCCTTGCATCATTTTTTTTTTAAAAAAATCTTGTGGTTTCAGTAATTTACTTTTATTAACTTAATAGAGCCCCATCAATTTGTATGCCGGGTTGAAGTCTTACGTCTATAGTCTTTCACAGTTAAAAAAAAAAAGAAAAAAAGAAAACGTCTATAGTCTTTCATGCTTATGTTTGTCTTCTTCTGCTTCACATACATGTGTTGCTTTTCGTTTTGTCTATGGTCATTTGCGTTTGTATTAAACTTAATATAATGCAATGATATTGACTTTTTACTAGAATCTTTTTAAAATATAAATTTGATCTTTTAAGCAAAAACTTAATTAAGGAGTAGGACAAAAATGAGTATGACTATGTCTTTTTTAGTTTGGATTCAATGGAATTCGAATAATGCAGATTTATGAATGAAGAGGGAATTGATTTTCAATTTGCATGTTATTTTTGGCATGAAAGATGAAGAATGAAGGGTGAGAGAGAATAAGGGTACCATGTTGGTACTGGACGTACGACTTTAATGGACCCATTTGTTGACCTTTATTTAATAATGAGAGCCTTTGAATGTTCATGAAGTTATTGCAGTTATGTTTTTTATTTGATACAAAGGGAACATTAAACACATCCCTGGATCGAACTCCCTCCCCCACCTCTATTAGCTTCACCAGGGAGGCTTGTGCCAACTGATCTAATAATCATTGATGTTATAGCAGTTATTAAATAGAGGAATTCCCTGGATCGAACCCCCTCCCCCACCTCCACTAGCCTCACCAAGGAGGCTTATGCCAACTGATCTAATGATGATTGACGTTATTGCAGTTATTAAATAGAGGAATTTATAATAAGTGAAAAATAAGTTTTAAATTATCATATACATATTTATCCACGTTAGTTTATTTATTTACTTATTTATTTTTATTTTATTGAATAAAAAATTATTAATTTAAAACTTTACAAGTAATATACACGCATCTTCCTTTTATTTTAAAACTTGTATTGACTTAAAATTGAAAAATATATATTACTCAAGCCATTCTTTATTGTTTTCATATTCTACTTTCGTCCATCTAACAATTAATTGATTATCTAATCTCAGTATTCAATAATTTATAAACTCGTGGTTTTAAAATGGAAATACGATTCCAACCGAACGTGATATGTTGAGTTGTGACCAGAAACGAGTACTATAAGGGCGTGAAAACGCTAAATTAGACGGTGGGCTTATATGGTCCAATTCCTGGGGTTCTATACTAAAGTAACGCAATGGGCCTCACGTAAATACCTTTTGTCTTAATCTTGTGCGTACACTTCTCATGCCTTCATCTAACTTGTTTAACCTGAATGATTTTCCCAAAATTATTTATTTACTTTTTTGGTGGATACTAACAGGCTAACCCCATGAAATTACATGCATGGAAATCCAAACCTTGACCTGTTCATTAAGAGAAAAACTTTCATATGAGTTAGGCTACAAGGACATTGGCATATATTACTATTTTTTATCTTGAATTTTGGTTGATTTTTGATCATAAGTATAAGACATTTACTCATTTTATCTCTTAATTTAATGATACACATAAATTTTTTAGAAATATAATGCATGCATATACTATAATTAATTATTAGTTTATTATCATTTTTCAATCTCTCTTAATCAATCAATTACACCTTATTTTAAGCAGCAATAATACTTATCTACAATCAAACCCATTTAGTGGTGACATCATCAAATCATTTTTGTTAATGACATAGAAATTTGATAATCAAATGAACGGTCAGGATTATTTTATTAAGATGGAAAGATCTCCAACTTGATACTGCCATTTCCATAAAATGATTGGCTAGGATGAGTTGCTCGCTATATGAACCCGATTCAAACTCAAAAGGATAAAAAAGAAGCTATATATATATATATATATATATCTATAGATATAGATATGATCGTATGGCGCGCGCGCGCGCACATACAAATCTAGTGTCCTAGGAAAATACTTGGACCAGAGTGTTGAAGAAGGAGGCGAACTTGAGATCTATGACCTTTGCCTCCTCGGCTAGGCCCTGAGCTCTTGATCGTCCACAAAGCCATCCTTGTTGTTATATAATGGTCTGTATTTTTCTGCATCATCTTCTCAGGAGGAGTTTCCAACTGCAAAATTTTGAGAGGTCGAGCAGCATTAACCCCACAAAGCAACTCATTATGGAGACACAATAACATCACAAAGCAGAGACATAAATATCTTAGTTTAATATTCCTGCCCATTAGAGACAACATCAAAACAAAAACCATATTTATGGATAAGTTTGTAATAATAGACTAAACTATATATGGGTACATGACACTGAGTTTCATGGCTTTTTATATTGGGAGGAGATAATGCTTCCAGGCAAGGAAAAGAAACCAAGATGCATGCACTCTCCTTCAGGGTTTGGAACAACAAGTTGTGAGGCATACGCCACGTAACAATACATGAAATTATTTTTTTTAAAAAAAATTGATGGGACATATACCAACAACATGGGGTTATAAGTGAGAATTGAACCCAACGATCTTCCACTTATGAAGAGTTTATATAGCACTAGGTTATAATTCCATTAACTTGATATTAACACCCAAACAATAGTGATAATATCAAGTAGAAGAGGTACAATTTTTTAATTATAAAATTGAATGTATGAACTGAAAATTTATATCAACTCTAATGTTCATCTAAATGAATTTCACAACTTAATGCTTGAATCTAATCAGTCGATAGTATCCCGGATATCAACTAATTATAATATGCATATTTATATTCACCCATTGGGGCTTGGGCATTAGAGTTGATATTTGTCTTAATCTTAATTATTATTCAATCATGAGCATGGGAGGATTTCCTGATTTCTTGTTCACTTCGGTCCGTTGTAATATAAGTATCCATATTCAAATCCAATAAAAAACTATTTTAATTCATAACGAAGCACTACTACAAAAAATATGATCTAGATCCCCATTTCACGACTATTTTTTAAATAATAAATTTAGAAAAATAATAATAATAAAAGTGTAAATATATAGAGAAATATAAACAGAAGAAAGGATTTTGGAAATATCAAGTTACATACCCAAGCCTATAATTTCAGCAAATTAATGACTTGTAGATCAGAAGCTAAGAGTATCTGTTGAAGATCTTTAATTTCCATCGTCAGACTGTTCGAGATATATATTCCTTATCATCATTTATTGTAGAAGATTATATTATAATAAAAGCACAAATTGACAAAACACATATATAATACGTAGTACAAGTCTTTATTTTCGTAACTTTCTTAACCTTCACGACATCAAAGAATAATTGAGAGATTGATGTGGAAGCCATCTATAATCTGGAGGCAAAAAAGGAAAGCCATCTATATCATTATCTTATATGCACGCCTGCAGCTCTTAGCTCCTTTTGGGCACACTTTTATTGAATTAAAGTTTTAAACAGTTATTTTTCAACTTGACCTTTAATTTAGGCCTCTAAATATTTATCAAAAAGTCAAGCGAATGATCTACTTTTTTGACAGAAGAAGAAGCTATAATTTGATAAGTAGGTTAGTATCAGCTGTCATACTTGGTCACTTTCACTGGTACTTTTTTAACAATCACAATTGCGCGATACTACACCAAAAAAGTCACGAGTTTATAATACTCCTTTCAGTCTTAATTATAAGATCATTTTGATTTTTTTAAAAGAATTAAGGATATAAAATTAATCACTTTAAATTGTCGATAGTTATCTTTTTTCCTTAAAACTACTCCATTCTACTTATAAACTAACCTATAATCTAATTACATGTGACATATGTTATAATTTAGTGGCATAATTTGCTTTCTTAACATTAACAAAAAAAAAGTCAAAATGATCTTATATTTAGGACCGGAGGGAGTACTTTCAAACCCATGAAGATTTTGTTAGAGCTAGTAACCTTGAGCCAATAATGTTGATGGGGGATAAAATGATGATTGATACTTGCCTGCTTGGATTTGTTTTTTAAGAATAGCTTCTAAAAAAAGCTGAAAAATTGCTTTTAGATAATAGATTTTAAGAATAATAGATTTTGTATAAAAAGAGATTTTGATGAAATGAGAGTATTTAGATGATAGTTATGGGAATGACTTTTTTATGTGTAAATTACTAAAAAAGACATAAGGTTAATGTGTTAGGAAGGAGAGAGAATAATGGTATTTTTGGTAGATTAATATAACATGTGTAATGATAATATATTTCTATCTTGTATGTGGTATGAAGTAGCTTTTTTCTAAACCTAGATTTTAAATCCAAAACCATCTTTTGGAAGAAAAAAGTGTTTTTTTCTTCAAATTTTCATCTATTTGGATGGTTTTTCTTTCAAACCTAGGTTTAGCTCCAAACCTAGGTTTGGTAAGCTGTACCAAACAAGCTCTTAAGTCTTGTGAAAATTGTTACTTACTTCGTCCTTAAATATAGAGTAATTGATTTTTTTGAAAAATTCTAAGAAAACTAAATGAGTTATTTATAAATTGATTTGCCTCTAAATTTTTTTATTGGACTTATTATAAGTTATTTTATAATTTAATAATACATGAAATAAACAATAATTAAGTCACTACAAAAAAACACAGAATTACCGACGGAATTCCGTCAAAAAAATTTTTCCGACAGAATTTTCTACAGAAATTCCTCAATTGGAAATTAATTTACCAACGGAATCTCTATGGAAATTTTTTTTAAAATTATTTGCCACATGTCTCCTCTGGCACGCCGCCATGTGTCACTCCCACAAATTGTCTTCAATTGTGACTGAGTGAGATTCGAACCCTCAACCTCTTACGCTCGTGCCTGACGTCTTAACCATTTGAGCTACCAAGACCCTGTGATATTATTTACAAACTATTATATTTATAATATTTCAACTACAACATTATAATTATATTTAATCTTATGTATGCTTTACATTATATTTAAATTAATATATTGTGAAATATTTTTAATTATTAATATATAAGTTATATATTAATAATTATATTATTTTTATATAAACAATATTTTATATTCATATACTTTAGGCTATAATTGGTATTTTTTTACCTGATAATATTATATTTAGTATTTTCATTTTATATTTATAATAAATATTATTTTTGTGAATTGCTTTTATGACATGAAATTTCTTAATTATTATTTTATTATAGATATATTATTAAATTATAAAATTTTTCATTTTTCATACTAATATTTATTAATAAATAAAATATTATTTAATAAAAATTTAAAATTAATTTTTTAATAAATATATTTATTAGTTTTTATTAATATTTATAACATATTATTTATAAAATATTTTTCAATTTAAATTAAAATAATCAGCAAAAAATTATCGACGATTAATATATTAATGCTAATAATTCCGTCGGTAATTCTGTTCGTAAATTTACAGACGGAAATTTTATTGATAATTTTGTGTTTTTTTTGTAGTGAGTGACTCATTTAACTCTTTTAATCTCTCCAAAAAAATTAATTTGGTCTGATACTTAAGAACGAAGGAAGTATATGATTTATCCATTGACCCTCAATTCCTTGAAAGTAACATATTTCTTTTTGATATAAAGTAACATATTTCTCTTTTAAGAAGAAACGTTATTTGATGCAAATTTCATATTTGTAATGATCATGATGTTTATATATATCTGTATTTAATTATGATTCTTAAGACCAACGTCTACTTTTGGATTATTAATTAGGATTGTGTCGCTATCATAGGACAAGTCTTGACTGTTGGAAAAGAGGCCACATATGTTGGTGGTCATAGATCTCCCAAAGATTGGATCAATAAATTTAGGTTTAAGTTGGATTACTTACATGCATTATATGTTGGAGATCGCGTAGGGTAGAAAAGATATGATTTCAAGCTATTGACCACTTTCCCTTATTTTTATATTAAAAAATCGTAAACTAAGAATTTACTCGAGGGTATATGCTTAATGCAATTTAGCATCTAATCAAAGTTCACAATGAAAATTTGAAATCCAACAGCTTGCTTTAAACTTTGATCAATCTCTTCAACAATTTTTCTTTTACAAATGAAAATGTTGAAATTTGCTTAATTCAAACTTGTAGATTTGGACCGAAATCCAATACAAGTGGGTCGGTTATGTGAAAGAACATTTACTATGGACTTCCCTATTTGAAAAACTACTACTCCATCTCCCTCTCTCAACTCAATGCGCTACTCTACTCTTCTTCCTCCAATGGTGAATTTGTCCTATAGTTAGACATCGATGTTTCAATCTTGTGTGGATACTTCAGTGAGTTAGTTAGATTTTAAATATACCAAAAAACCTACTGTGGTTTTGGAGCCTTAAAAGAAAAAAAAAATATTGTAGATTATTCAATTTTCAGATTATTTTTTTCTTAGCTGAGACCTAATTGTGAGTTTACCATTATTTTATGTCTTTGTTGTGTTTACAAATTTAATATTCTCTTTTTATAGAAATTAAAAAAAAAAAAACTTGGTGCCAATCTTACTTTGTGACATAATATAAAACATTATTGGCAAATAACAAGGCATATACACAAATTAAATAGACTAGGATAAAGTTGTCATATAACAATATTTTTCCTACAATCTCCTCCTAACCAACAAGGTAATGTTAAAACTCCTTCATTCTCCTTCCTTCTTCAATTTCAAACAAAGGGTGTGTTTGGATGGATTTCTGAAAAAGTGACTTATAGATAAGTCAAACTGAAAATAAGTCAGATTGTGTAATAAGATTTATGTTTGGATGAGCTGTTAAAAAAAGTGACTTATAAGTCATAAGTCATATTGTGTAATGAGGTGTATGTTTGGATGGACTTTTGAAAAAGTGATTTATGTTTGAAAGTGGCAATCGCACAAGAGGGGGGGTGAATTGTGCTATTTAAAAATCTAGGAATGATTAAAACAACACAGTCTTTATACTGGTTCGGCCAACACTGCCTACGTCCAGTTCTCCAACACTCAGTTGGGTTCCACTAACCACAGGTTTTACGAGCACAGGTTCACCTGTCAACCTTTACAGAGTTTTAGAATCTCTCTAAACACTCCCCCTTACTTCCTGTAAGGCTATATCCCTGTTCTAAAGCACTAAGCTTTTAGAACAACCTCAAACAGAAGAGGATTTCAATAAATATGTTCACTTAATGAACTGATTTTGATAAACACTGAAGTACAAATAGAATATCTAAAACAATAAATACAGAGCAATGAATGAGTTTGTGAATAATCTCGTTTTTCGTCGCTACTCAATAAATGCTTGAGTTATGTATTTATATCTCTTCTCAGATTTTGCCCTAGCATTCAATCTTCAAGAAGCCGTTTGAATTTAGTCGTTGGGAGCTCATAGCCGTTGGCATTTAATGCAGCTTCTTCATCGGGCTCAACTTTCTGCTCTAGCTTCAACTACTTCTTGCGTAGGGTGAGCTAGGAGAGAGACAGACTCAGTGTTCTGAGCATCCGTACAAAATGTACTTTCTGGCAGCTTTTTCATTAGCGCTAGCTTGATCTGCCATCGCTAACCTCATAGTATAATTTATGCACTTGAGCTGTTAGCTGATCAAGTAAACATTTAATGCACAGCAGATGTTATCGCAAGCATAGTCCGTTAGCTAAATGTGATAGATAATGATTATATTAGCTAAGGATTCTCATAAAGCATTCTCCATCGATAGATATAACTTTATCGCTAGCATGTTCATTTATTTCAACGTTCAGCTTACTAGCTATGTCATCTTTATAAACAATCTTCTATCGATAGCTAAACGTGTTAGCGCTAGCAACCATGTTAACTCATTTGACTCATTTGCACTCAGGCACTAGCTATCTGAATGATCATTATCTGAAGCACTTTTGTTATCGATAGCTTAACCTGTTATTGCTAGCTGATTTCATTATATTAGAGACTTAGTTCATTTATCTGCTGGTTTCATTTACTCATACGTTCAATGAACTTCTAGCGATAGAATTTCCTTTAGCGATAGTGACTGACTTGGTTATATATATTGGATTTGTTATTCCTTAGTCTTTACTTGCTATTCCTTTCTATCTATTAGCTATAGAGATTCACTTAGCGATAGAGATATTCATTCTTATTGTTATGCTAAGTTATCATCTGCTATATTTGAATCTTTTATTCAGCAATCTATATTTTATTCTTGCAATGGTGATCTGTTACCTATCAGATTTTACTCATTTAAATTCAGAGGTAACTTTCTCTTATTTACTTATGTTTTCTATGGGACAGTCTTCATCAAAACTTAAGATTCTAACATTCTCCCCCTTTTTGATGATGACAAAACATAAGTTAAAGATTTCATTAAAGTACTTTCAGAGCATAATCATTTATATCAGCATAAGCATATATCAGAACTTGAATAACAATAATACTTGTACAGAGCATCTGATATAGTTATATTTAGAACAAAGTACATTCTGCAGAAGGAAACGCTAAAATATAAGCTATCTATTAATGTATGATGCAAATGAGGGTTTCAGGAAATAGGCTTTTGATTCAACATGGATCTCGATCTCCCTTTTTGCTTTGCTTATACCATTTCTCCCCCTTTTTGTCATCATTTGTTGGAGAGAGATGATTTAGCCCACCATCACATCCCATTGGAACCCTGGACGAATAATACCCCTGAACCGATACTAAAATCAACAGAATAATCTTGGACAGGAGCCGCTTCGTCTTCCTCAAGATGTTTGGTCTCCTCAGGTTCTCTGTAGAAGAACACATCCACCAAAACTACAGCCCTACTTAGGGTTTTTCGATTTGCGAAGAGGGCGCTTTGAGTTAGGAAGGATTCCTCTGAGAGGATTAATTCAGAGGAGACTCGCTTTTGACGCTGGATGCCGGATTTAATCATTTCTTTGGAGAATGACACAGCTTTCTGGGTTTTGGACCTCTTGCTAGCGGATTGAGAAGAGGGTTTAGCGCTAGAGGTGGCCTCAACATCACTCATTTTGGAATTTTTGGCTCTGGCCCTGTTTAGGGTTTTTGTTTGTGAGAGAGAAGAGAGGCTTGAGATCTCAGAGAAATTTTGAAGATGAAGAGATGATCCAGCTAAATAATGAATGCAAATGACCTACTTTTATAGAGTTCAGAAATTACCATAAATGATATAATATTCGCTGACGTTTCGCATTCTGAGACTTTCAAGTGATTTGCTATCGCTAATATGAGCAGCTATCGCTAGCAGGCATGATTCCACGCTGAGCAAGTAACTTGGTCATCACTTTCTCCTTCCAAGTTTTATCTATCGATAGCTGACTTTGCTATCGATAATCTTTTAGGCTAGCGATGGCAATCTTAGCTCAAACTTAGCTATGTTCTGCATATGCTAGCGATAGTGAAACTCACTATCGATTGGTCAGTCCTGCAAAACTTAAGATTTGGCACTCCGATGCCTAAGTTAGCAAAATAATTCATATGAATAATTAATGGAATAAATCAAGACTAATATTCACAATTCATTTGGATTTATCATTCCTAGCTCTCTTCTGATATAGAGAAATTGATCAGGCTCAAGAGGCTTGGTAAATATATCAGCAAGTTGCAGATGAGTAGATATAAATTCCACATTGACATCCTTCTTCTGAATGTGATTCTCAAGAAGTGATGTCTTACATCAATATGCTTGGTTCTGGAATGTTGAACTGGATTTTTTGCCAAGCTTATTGTGCTGGTGTTGTCACAGAGAATGGGAACTTCTGGGAATTCCAAACCCAGATCTCTTAGTTGATGCTTAAGCCATAAGACTTGAGTACAACAACTTGCTGCTGCGATGTATTCTACCTCTGTGGATGAAAGAGAAACACAATTTTGCTTCTTGCTTGCCCAGGTGACTAAACAGCCACCAAGAAATTGACACTGACCACTTGTGCTTTTTCTATCTGACTTATAACCTGCATGGTCAGAATCAGTATAAGCAAGAAGGTACTCTTGAGTTCCTTTGGGATACCACAGCCCAAACTCTTGAGTCCCCTGAAGATAGCGCAAAATTCTTTTTACATTTGTTAAATGGGATTCTTTAGGATTTGCTTGATATCTAGCACGTACACCTACACTAAACTGGATGTCAGGTCTACTAGCAGTTAAATAAAGTAAAGAACCAATAATTCCTCTATAATGAGATTGATTTACTGCTTTGCCTGGAGCATCTGCATCTAACTTGGCAGAGGCACTCATGGGAGTGTCCTTTTCTTTGGATAGATCCATCCCAAATTTGTTGAGAATTTCTTTACAATATTTGGTTTGGGATATGAAGATGCCATCCTTGTTTTGCTTTATCTACAGGCCTAGGAAGAATGTTAATTCTCCCATCATAGACATCTCAAACTCTCCCTGCATTGTCTTGGCAAAATCTTCACAGAGTTTTTCATTAGTTGCACCAAAAATAATGTCATCAACATAAATTTGGACTACAAGCATGTGATTATCTTTATGCATGATAAACAATGTAGTATCTGATTTTCCTCTGGAGAATCCTTTATTAAGTAGAAAAGTACTAAGTCTTTCATACCAAGCTCTAGGTGCTTGTTTGAGACCATAAAGAGCCTTTTTAAGTTTGAAAACATGATCAGGCTTAGACTTTTCTTCAAAACCAGGAGGTTGTTCTACATACACCTCTTCTTTAATATAGCCATTAAGAAAAACACTCTTAACATCCATTTGATAAAGTTTAAAATTTTTGATGGATGCAAAAGCTAGAAGAATTCTTATTGCTTCAAGTCTTGCAACTGGAGCAAAAGTTTCTTCATAATCAATGCCTTCTTCTTGGTTATATCCTTTGGCAACTAATCTGGCTTTGTTTTTGACAATTTGTCCAACTTCATCAAGTTTATTTTTGAAAACCCATTTAGTACCAATAATAGGATAATCTTTTGGTCTAGGTACTAAATCCCAAACTTGATTTCTTTTGAATTGATTAAGTTCTTCCTGCATTGCAACTATCCAGTCACATTCAGCAAGAGCTTCATCAATGCAAGTTGGTTCAATTTGAGAGAGAAAACAAGAAAATTCCATTTCATTTTGTAGCTGCCTTCTTGTTTTAACTCCTTTTGAAATTTCTCCAATAATCTGTTCAGGAGGATGATTTTTAAGATGTCTAATGGAAGATTGAGGCTCGTTAGCTTCATCTAGATCATCTTTGGATTTATCCTGATTAGATTCAGCATTGTTTTCAGGATTTGCTATCGATGGCTGAGGCGCTATCGATAGAGGCTATTTTAAAAACTTTTAAAAATCTTCATCCTCATCAACAGATTGTTGTTTTTCTTGAGGAGTTTCATCAAATACTACATGTACAAATTCTTCAACAGTTTGAGTTCTTTTATTATAAACTCTATATGCTCTACTTCTATTTGAATACCCAATGAATATGCCAATATCAGATTTAGGATCGAATTTACCTAAATTTACCTTTCCATTGTTGTGGATGTAGCATTTTGATCCAAAAATCCTCAGGTGACTGATATTAGGCTTTCTTCCCTTGTAGAGCTCATATGGAGTCTTCTCCATCCCCTTTCTGATGTAGGCTCTGTTAGAGATGTAGCAAGCTGTACTCATAGCATCTGCCCAAAATATTTGAGGCACTTGTTTCTCGTTCAGCATGCTTCTAGCCATTTCTGTGAGCACTCTGTTCTTTCTCTCTACAACACCATTTTGTTGAGGAGTACGAGGGGCAGAGAAGTTGTGGTCAATTCCATTCTCATCACACAGCTCCATGAACTCTTTGTTTTCAAATTCTCCTCCATGATCAGTCCTGATGGCTATAATCTTCGTGCCTTTCTCATTCTGCAATTTCTTAGCAAGCACACAAAAGGCATCAAAAGTTTCATGTTTAGAGGAAAGAAACATAGTCCAGGTAAATCTTAAGTAGTCATCCACAACTACAAGAGTGTATAGGCTTCCTCCTAGACTTTTCACTCTTGCTGGCCCAACTAGATCCATATGAATTAGTTCCAATGGCCTACTAGTGGAGACTGTCTTCTTGATTTTAAAAGAGGACTTTGTTTGTTTACCTCTTTGACATGATTCACAAATTAAATCATGCTTTGACTTAAAACTAGGAATTCCTATGACTAATTCCTTCTTGACTAATTTGTCTAGTTGAGAGAAGTTCACATGAGCTAATCTTTTATGTCATAGCCAACAATTTTCATCATTTAAAATAAAGCATTTTTCTTCAAGCTGTTGGCATAAATCTAAAGTGTATAGATTTCCATTTCTATTTCCTTTTATCTTACACTTCAGATTGGATTTGTTTATATCTAAATCATTTTTATCAACAATAAGACATTCATTTGAATCAAAAATTACCCAGTTACCATGGTCTGCGCTCTGGCTAACACTCAGCAAATTGTGGCAGAGTCCATCCACTAGGTAAACATCCTTGACTGGACCTACTTCACCTACTCCAGTGATTTTTCCACTTTGATTTCCACCAAAACTAACTTTGGCTCCATCTTTTATCACCAGATTGTTGATTCTGTTCTTGTCACCAGTCATGTGTCTTGAGCATCCACTATCAATATACCATTTTCCTTTACCTGATGCTTTAAGACATACCTCAGAATCACTTTGCTCTTCTTGAGCAACAAGGCAGAGGTTGGCGCATTCCTCGCTATCGCTAGTTTCTTCATCAGAGCTATCACCCCAGATGGAGGATACATAAGCCTTATTCTTTCCATAAGTTTTCTTTTTCTCCTTCTCCTTTAACCTTTGAAGACTGGGACACTCAGCTCTGAAGTGACCAGACTTTTTGCATTCAAAACATACAGGAGTTTTGTCTTTCTGGGAGTCTTTGAAGTTAGGACCACTCCTCTGAAATCTTTCTCTTCTTCTGAAGAACTTTTTAAATTTTCTGGCCATAAGAGCTATGTCCTCCTCATCAAGATCTTCCTCATCATCATCAATTTCATCCTTTTCTGAAGCAGCAAGAGCAAGTGACTTTTTCTTGGAATTTCCTTGTGCTTCCCTTTGAGCTATCAGGGTAGCTCATACTCAGCAAGGCTGCCAAACAAGGCAGTGATGGATTTAGTTGATTCTCCCTGTATTTCTTGAATGGCTGTTACCTTCATGAGCCAGTCTCCCTTCAGGACTTTCAGAATTTTGTTGACCTGTTCTTTCTCTGTAATTTTCCTCCCCAGAGCAGCTAGATTATTGATGAGATGAGTGAATATGATCTCCAGATCTCTTATCTTCTCACCCTCAGCAATCTCAAATTTATGGAATTCTTCCACCAGCATTTCTACACGCCTATCTTTTACTCCAGAAGTTCCTTCATGAGCAATTTGCAGTGCTTCCCACATTTCTTTAGCAGAGTCAAGGTGACTCACTCTAAAGAACTCTGTTTGGCTGAGAGCACTTTGGATCATGAGGACTGCTTTGCTATTTAACTCAAGATTGGCAATGTCCTCATCTGTGTATTCATCCTCAGCCTTTGGGATACCCATGGGATCTTTAGGGACTATATCTCCTTCTTCAATGATCTTCCAGAGCTTGTATCCGTTGGCTTTGATGTAGATCTTCATCTATAGCTTCCAGAAAGTATAATGCTTCCCATCAAAGCCAGGAGGCTTATTTATGGAGCTTCCTTCAGGGAGGATATTTTCAAGCGATGCCATTTAGATCTTTGCTTCTCGGATTCGTTGGAATCTAGAACAGAGAAGACCTTGCTCTGATACCAAATGAAAGTGGCAATCGTACAAAAGGGGGGGGGGTGAATTGTGCTATTTAAAAATCTAGGAATGATTAAAACTGTTAGAATCTTAAGTTTTGATGAAGACTGACTTATGGAAGAATATCGCTAATGAGAAATGATAACTTAGCAGATCAATAAGAATGAAAATCTCTATCGCTAAGTAAATCTCCATAGCAAATTGATAGAAAGGAATAGCAAGTGAAGACTTAGAAATAACAAGGTTAATATCTATCACTAAGTCATTCACTATCGCTAGAGAAAGATCCATCGCTAGAAGTTCATTGATCATATGTGTAAATGAATCCAGCAGATAAATGAACCAAGTGTCTAAATCAGCTAGCGATAACAGGTTAAGCTATCGATAACCATAAGTGCTTCAGATAAATGATCATTCAGATAGATAGTGCCTGAAAGCTAATGAGTCAAATAGAGCTAACATGGTTGCTAGCGCTATCAATTCTATCTAGCGATAGTAGGATGTCTGGAGTGTCTTTAAATATCCATATCAGTGTCATCTAGCGATAATGGAATTAGTCATCGATAGAGAATGCCTTGAAAATATTCTAGCAGATATACTGTCTCTATCTCCTTGAGCTAATGAAGTATCCTATCGATAATATTTGCTGTAACAAATGCCCCTTTAATACAATTTTAACCATACTAATGAACTCCATTAATCGAATTAAGAATTAACATACATTTTATTATAAACATTTTAAGTCGCCATTAACCGACCTCAAAACCATTTTAGTAGCTAACTATGTTAGAATAAAAGGATTTGTCTTATTTTAAATGACTAACATAGTTAGAAAAGAATTTTCATAAATATTTTTAATAAAACAAATTTCACAGTCTAACTATGATAGAAAAGGAACTTCCAAAATAATAAAATACGCCTATCATAGTTAGAAAAGAATTTCCATAATTATTCTTAATAAAACAATTTCCACGGTCTAACTATGATAGAAAAGGAACTTCCAAAATAATAAAATGAGCCTATCATAGTTAGAAAATAATTTAACATTATAAAAGTAACTCATGTTTGAAAATAATTTGACTAATTGGAATAAGCTAACATGGATAATAAAACAACACTTATAAATCAAATATATCCATGTTAGAAAAAGAACTTTCTAAACTTATGAAGCTAACATGGATATTTAAAATCACAAATACTTATAAAATAGTTAATCCATGTTAGATAAGGATTTGCCTAACATGGATATTTAAAACAACCTAATTACAACGCAGTAGGACTAATTCAGATAAGTGCACATATACAATGATATAAAAGGAAATTGCAAATCAAATCTAAGAGACAATAATGCTAAATCAAAGCGGAAGCATAAAAAAAATGCATGAGCCTAATTGTGGCAATAACCCCTATCCTAACGGCCCAGAGGAACTCACTACATCAGTGAGAAGCTCCCGGATCCTTCCCTTGACTGTCTACTCCGTGACTCGGACCTGCGAAAGTGAGATAAAAGTGGGGTAGACCCAAGGTAACCACTTACTACTCGCCTACGTGCTGTGTGTGCTAGCAAGGCGTTCAGTGGAGTACTAATATATATATCACTTTGAAACGTATGACAAGTACTAGATAAGTGCATAATAATATCCAACATCTCTTTCCAAGCCTTCTCAATCATCAATCAGTATGCAACAATTTCTCAGATGTCATTCACATAGAATAATACCAAAATCATAAATCACAGTGTATCACAAAAACTACCGGTATCATATTACGGTCCAGTAGGGATTCACAACCCTCGCCTGAGACCGGGGGCGTTCTCCCCATTATCGTCTTTATTTTCTATTAGTCCTTGTGGGCCAACAAGGAACCTCATCGCGCGATGGCATTTTATTTAATTAACCGGTATTACATACACAATCACCACAATCAGATCACAACTGTATGCAGCACCAACAAATATGAGGCACAAGGCCCATCCAATAATTCTTTAAAATCTAATCATGCAAGAACCTTTAATGTATAATATCGTTTCAAACATGACAATACACATCTTCATGCTTGTTCAAAATACATACTCCACTAAACAGGTTATGCAATAAAATAAGCTTTCAAAATTCATGTTCATCAAGACTATAGCCAATTACAAAATTATAAGTTTCAAATACTCACTAACCCACACACACACGCAAACAAGCAGAAGCAGTTACCTGGTAGCCTGCACCGATCTCACAACAGTGCAGCTTCCCCCGTGCCATCTCAGCACAATCAGACTCTACACGTATATTCATATAATACAATCACTATTTAATAAAACCAATCACAAGCCATAGATTAAATTCCTAGCTACTTATTCTCACTTCTATTAATTTCTAATCTAAGCCTTTCTTTATTCCACCACAACCATCATTCACCACTAATTTTAATTACCCAATTCAAGACTAGGTATACCTTTCCAACCATTAACGGATCGTTATTTAACCTCAAAAATCCCTTCATCATTCAACAATTAATTTCCTAATCTTCCATATGCAAATTCTTCCACATTCAAGCCTAAGAGATAACCCAATTTTCTCAAATCAATTCATACACCAAACCTAACCCATTCAATATTACCAGTAATATCGTAGAGTCCAAATGATCTTTTAAATTCCATAATTTCACCTCAAATACCCAAATTCATAAATTTCTCCTATTAATTCTAAGTTTTTAAATTAAGAAAATTATTTTAAATTTTCAAATCACCTAATAGAAAAATCTAAACCCATAAAATCAACCTAGTAATTTACCTCGACAAATTTATGGTCAGTTATTATCAAAACTCAGCTCCTCCTTTAAACTTAAGTCATAATTTTTGCTCTAATCACCCTAATATTAATGTTATTAGAAAGTTATATTATATGTAAAAACTTTTATGAAGAAAGTTAAATCAAAAGAAGTGATCTGGATCATCTAAACTATCTGTAAAACTCACCTAAATTAGTCCAATAGCCACGACACTGTGCGAACCAGAACCACCAGAAAGACGAAGCAATGCTGCGCCGGCACATCATAAGACTAAGGGATGAGGGGTGTGTCTATATATATATATATGTATTCTACGTGTGGGGCCCAAGATATTATTTTAATTTTTTTTTTCTTTCTATTTGTTAATGTAGGATAGATATGTATCCTTTTGTTTTTTTTTTCCTGCGCACAAACTTTCTTTTGTTGTGTGTGTATATATATATATATTTAATCATATCTAATAAAATAAATCTTATCATTAATTTAGTAACTCTCCCGAAAATTCAGATAATTAACTAAGTTTAAGAACTTATTCAAAAATTTATTTATTTATTTATTTTAAAAGAACAAGGATATCATTTTCTATTTTCAGATTTCCCATTTAAATTATTATCTAATCTCCTAATTAGTTTCAACCTACCTATTAATTCTCATCAATAAATCTTAAGTCATCTAGAAATCTCTTCTTTCACCATAAATCTCTCCAAATCTCCATAAAATCCTCCATTCAAATTAAAAACTCAAATTCAATTTACATCCCTAAACTCAAATTAAATCTTCAAATCCAAATTAAATCCTCAAATTCGAATTAAATCTCAAATTTAAATTACATCCCTCAATTCAAATTAGATAACTAATTATCTTTCTTAAAATAAAGAAAATACTAAGCCCTTAGAAATCCTCAATTTCCAACAAGGTAGCAATAATTTCCCAAATTCATTATTAAAATTCTAGATAAAAATCACTAATCCCTAAATAAATTTTTCAGGATGTTACATTTGCTGCATGAGTATTTGGTTCAGCTAACAGTCTAAGTGCAGGATTTACTCTGACAAGTTAGCGATAGTAAAGCATGCTAGCGCTACTGAAAAGCTGCTATGAAAGTACAGGTGTTCAGATCACACAGGCTAACCTACTCTACGCATGAACAGTCAAAGACTAGATCAAAAGCTGAATGTCCAACGGCTAAAAGTTCCTAACGTCTATTTTCTAACGGCCATATGAAGACTATTAAAAAGGCAATCTATGGAGATATAAATACAACAAGATTCGCTTCCAGAAAGCGACGAACGATCAACGAACGAAAACAAGAGATGAACAGAGCCTTATACAGAATCGCAAATTCCTTAGATTGAGAATGTTTGAAAAGAAGAGCTAGAGAAATACATTGTTCAGATCCTTAAGCTCTGGTTGTATTTCTTCTTACACTTCATTGTACTTAAGTGTTTATCACAATCTGTTCATTGAGTGAACCCTATTATTAAAATCCTCTTCTGTTTGAGGTAGTTCCTTAGCTTGGTGCTTTGTGAACTGGGTGGTAACCTTACAGGTAGTAAGGGGGAGTGTTTAGAGAGATTCTAAAACTCTGTAAAGGTTGGCAGGTGAACCTGTGTTCGTAAAACCTGTGGTAGGCTTCTCTTGTGCCAGGATTAAACAAGAGGGTAGTGGAAATCTCAGGTGGAGCCTGAGGACTGGATGTAGGTCTGGGTTGACCGAACCAGGATAAATTTGTGTGCATTATCTCTTCCCTTAACTCTTACAGTTTTTCATCATATCTACATAATATATATATCTCTTCGTGCATTTACCAAGTTTTGAATTTCTCTGTAATAATCTGAGAAAGGTTTTGAAAAGATTTCCTTCACAGTGTTTAAAGAAAAGGAAAGAAATAAAAAAGGTTTAAATTTTATCCCATCACCCAATTCACCCCCCTTGGGTGACAGCCAGTACTCTAAAAAACAACACAGTCTTTATACTGGTTCGGCCAACACTGCCTACGTCCAGTTCTCCAACACTCAGTTGGGTTCCACTAACCACAGGTTTTACGAGCACAGATTCACCTGTCAACCTTTACAGAGTTTTAGAATCTCTCTAAACACTCCCCCTTACTTCCTGTAAGGCTATATCCCTGTTCTAAAGCACCAAGCTTTTAGAACAACCTCAAACAGAAGAGGATTTCAATAAATATGTTCACTTAATGAACTGATTTTGATAAACACTGAAGTACAAATAGAATATCTAAAACAATAAATACAGAGCAATGAATGAGTTTGTGAATAATCTCGTTTTTCGTCGCTACTCAATAAATGCTTGAGTTATGTATTTATATCTCTTCTCAGATTTTGCCCTAGCATTCAATCTTCAAGAAGCCGTTTGAATTTAGTCGTTGGGAGCTCATAGCCGTTGGCATTTAATGCAGCTTCTTCATCGGGCTCAACTTTCTGCTCTAGCTTCAACTACTTCTTGCGTAGGGTGAGCTAGGAGAGAGACAGACTCAGTGTTCTGAGCATCCGTACAAAATGTACTTTCTGGCAGATTTTTCATTAGCGCTAGCTTGATCTGCTATCGCTAACCTCATAGTATAATTTATGCACTTGAGCTGTTAGCTGATCAAGTAAACATTTAATGCACAGCAGATGTTATCGCAAGCATAGTCCGTTAGCTAAATGTGATAGATAATGATTATATTAGCTAAGGATTCTCATAAAGCATTATCCATCGATAGATATAACTTTATCGCTAGCATGTTCATTTATTTCAACGTTCAGCTTACTAGCTATGTCATCTTTATAAACAATCTTCTATCGATAGCTAAACGTGTTAGCGCTAGCAACCATGTTAACTCATTTGACTCATTTGCACTCAGGCACTAGCTATCTGAATGATCATTATCTGAAGCACTTTTGTTATCGATAGCTTAACCTGTTATTGCTAGCTGATTTCATTATATTAGAGACTTAGTTCATTTATCTGCTGGTTTCATTTACTCATACGTTCAATGAACTTCTAGCGATAGAATTTCCTTTAGCGATAGTGACTGACTTGGTTATATATATTGGATTTGTTATTCCTTAGTCTTTACTTGCTATTCCTTTCTATCTATTAGCTATAGAGATTCACTTAGTGATAGAGATATTAATTCTTATTGTTCTGCTAAGTTATCATCTGCTATATTTGAATCTTTTATTCAGCAATCTATCGTTTATTCTTGCAATGGTGATCTGTTACCTATCAGATTTTACTCATTTAAATTCATAGGTAACTTTCTCTTATTTACTTATGTTTTCTATGGGACAATCTTCATCAAAACTTAAGATTCTAACAATGTTTGGGTTAGTTGTGATTTGATGTGTAAAATAAGTTAGAATTGTGGGGTCCACCAAAAAAGTGACTTATAAGTCATAAGTCATAAGTTGAAAAAAAGAACTTATACTTATTTTGACTTATAAGTTATAAGTTACTTATTTTTATAAGTCGAGACAAACATATTCAAAACAACTTTTTTAAAAATAAGTACTTATCCTTTAAAATAATGACTTATTTGGCTGGAATAAGTCCAGCCAAACAAGCCCAAAGTAACAAAGTAACAAAGTAATATTAAAATCTTTTTCCTCCTCCTCCTCTACTATTGAAACAAACAAACACTAAAATGGTATCATTATATTTATATGTATAATTTGGTGGGCCCCAACCCCAAACCTAAATTTGGCAGAATTTTGTAATGCAGGCTTAACATGTTGCGGAAGGTCAGCCTTTTGGGCCTAATTGTCATATTCTTACAGATTTTTAAAGTTGAATCGATTGTTTTTGGGGCCTCAAAAGTTGAATTGGACTTGCCTATTACTCCGATGGCTATTTTACACCCCAAAAAAAAAAAAAAAATTGTGTTGGGTTTTTTAGTAGGAAAGGAAGAAAATAACACAGTGAGCATTTTGTGTCTGTATTTAAGCAAATTCTTAAAGGAGAACTGGACAAGAGAAATTCTTACAACTCACAGACAATTGTCATAGAAAATTCATAAGAAAATTTATCATGGTTAATACTTGATAACTTTGTCTATGAAAGGTTGTTGTAATCTTAACATTATCAAATTCTTAAAGGATAAAACAGAAGGTTGCGCCACGTAAAGCAAATTATTTAAAGGTGAAGACAAAATTAACATTGAATTCCAATCATTCGAAGTGTGGAGTTTTCAGTTTTTATTTTCTTTCATTGTACCTTTTGTTTTGATCTAAGTGTAGTCTCATGATTATAGTTGTACACCATATTTGATCATATTACCTGAGTTCATAGATTTCATGAAAGAAAAACTTAATGGAAGTAAGGCTGAGTAGGTGGAATGCTAGTAATTGTCTTAGTAAGATTGCTTTATGATCGCCAAAGCACGGACTTGGTGTTTGCATCCTTTAATACACGAGAGCTAATATACTCACATTTAAGGAGGATATTGTTAAGCTGTCTAAGTGTGAGTGGACTTGAGTTGATGTTGGAAGTGGAATATGGCTTAGTAATGGCTAGTCTGTTGTGTAATAAAGTGAAATAACTCTTAAACTTGAGTTTTAATTTTTTGGGTTATTTATTCTCTTCTCCCATTTTCAGACTTCAGTCATCCGTCCTGTTCTTAACACTACTTTTTTTACTCAAATGCTCCCTCCATTTCTAAATATTAAACCTATTTATCTAATTTGATTAAATTAAAGATGTAAATAAAGTTAGTTAAAATCATATGATGTTATTAAAACACCATAACCACATCCTTTTATTTCTATCATTCCTCTCTTGCTTGCTTATTATTGGGGAACATTATTACTAGAAATAATTTAGGTAAAATGTGAGAAAAATTGAAAGAGGTATTATATTTATAAACAAGTTTACCTCCCTAAATATGTCCTCTATTGGGAACGGATGAGAGTATCATTTTTCATCGAAACAGTTGGTTTGGTATAGTTTATGTGTCATGGAATTTTCTTTTATCTCTCTTCTGTTGGATAATCTATTTCAAAATTTTCCATGAGAGTATATATGAATTTATCTTGGGAAAATTTATTAAAACGCTCAAGCTTTTACGTTGCGGCAATCGTATATAATTTTCAAGCGAGTGATTTTTTTTTTTTTTTATAAAAAATCTAGCTAATTCAACCATATATCTTAAGATATATCTGGAATAACAATTTTGATTTAGGTTTATAAGGAGATATCTGTGAACTTGCATGGGTTTGGTCTAGAAGCACATCAAAGAGTAAATTATTATTGCTGTCTCCTAGACAAAATATAATGGGTGATTGGGACCTCTCACGCAAGCACATTAATTAATTTTCACCCTCCGAAAGAAAAAAAAATGTAAAACCATTCTTACGTGCTGTAGTTGCTTTAAGTCCAAAAAATGCAATACGTTATAGCACCAAAGAGAAAAAACGATCAATTACATAATGTGGTTTTTATATTACTACAACGGTCATGTTTCTTTCAATAACAGTCAGAAGAGTTTCATGATACTGAAAAAGGGATATATACAGTGTAACGCATGCATTATTAGGCGGACTAGAGTGAAGAGGCTATTTAATTTGACTTAAGAGTTCAATATGTAGCGTGATGATCTCAAATAAAATGTGAGTTCCTCCTACGTACATTTTTTCAATCACAAAATTTCCACACAATTCCACTACCAAATACAACAATCAAATTGCACAAGTTTGGGAACTTGTCATTCTTTGTTCTTTTTATTTTAAGTCGTACAAGATAAGTTCAATTCAGATCAATCAACTTAGTTCCTCTGGACAGAATAAACTCCTTTGGTTCTTAATGGTAGACCTAATCAACTAATGTGATTAGATTAAAAAAGTCAGTTGAGTTACATAATACTATAATATATTTTTTCTAAAATATTATGATAACTTTCTTGTATTTCTTACTTGATTATTGTTAAGAAAATATTAATAGAGATTTTAAAATTTGATAAACATGTAAAATAAATTTAAATTTTAGGACCAATACAACTCTCTAATTAAGTCTTACATCAAGGACCTGATGAGTATACTTTGATTCTATCAGACTTGTCTTGACACAGTCATTTTCATTAGTATTACTATGGATTTTCATTCAGATACGAAGTGCCATATGAGAGATCAAGTTTGTTTTCTTATATTTTAAATTGATCTTGTCTCCTTTAGATGCACGCAATTAAATTACCTCCAATACACATAAAATCGACCTACTTTGAGTGCATTTGGAGGAAAGTGAATTACATCATTTAATCCGGAGATAACCTGAACATTTGTTATGAGATAGAGGTTATTTGTATTAATCATTAAAACCATCAGTTTATAATTGATTAGCATGTACTAATTATTTGATCTTTTCAAAGTATCTCAATTCTCCTCACACATAAACTTTATTTACATGATATGGATTTGTTCATGTGACATAACTAGTATAGACTGATCAGATAAGCAAGAAATTGACAAATTAAATCCCATTGATCACCTAGATATAATATATTTAGAACCATTGTTTAAATCGCATATAGGTTCTTTACCTTTGCACCACAACCTAATACGTGAATATTGCAACCGAATGCATGGTTTGGTATTCTTCAACAAAGTAGTCTCTCTGCTTTCTTTCTTTTTTTTTTTGGGTCTGCAAAGCAGTCCCTTGAAGATCACCATGTATAGTATAAACACTTACACAAGTGTGCGCACTATATACTCTCTTTCACACTACAAAAAAATTATAAAATTACCGACGGAATAAAATTCCATCAATAACTTCCGACATAAATGATTTTTTTTCCGTTGGTTATTAGCATATTATTTTAATTTATATTAAAAAAATATTTTTTAAATAAATGAGTTAATAAATAATATGTTATAAATATTAATGGAAATTAATATATATATATATTTATTACAAATTTAATTTTAAATTTTTATTAAATAATATGGTATTTATTAATAAATATTAGTACGAAATTATAATTTAATAATATATATAATAAAATATTATTTAAGAAATTTCATATGATAAAAGAAATTCATAAAAATAATATTTATTATAAATATAAAATGGAAATACTAAATATAATATTATCAGGTAAAAAAATAATAAATATAGCCTAATGTATATGAATATAACATATTATTTTGTATAGAATAATATAATTATTAATATGTAAATTATATATTAAAAATTAAAAATATTTCATAATATATTAATTTAAATATAATGTAAAGTATATATAAGATCAAATATAATTATAATAGTGGGAGTTTAAATATTATAAATATAATAATTTACAAATAATATCACATGGTCTTCATAACTCATCTGGTTAAGGCATCTGTACACGCGTAGGAGGTCAGGGATTCGAGTCTCCACTCTGCCACAATTTTAAACAATTTGTGGGAGCAACACGTGGCGGAGTGTGAGATGTAACAAGCGGTAGGAGAGATACGTGGCATAATTTATAAAAAGTTTTAAAAAATTTAGGTGTTCAAGCGTATTAGGTAATTTCGTTTTCGTCGCTAATCCGTCAGAAAATTAAAATTATCGACAGAATTCCGTCAGTAAGTTTGTTAACCTCTAGAATTTCATGTCTTTTTGGCACATTTTCCTTGAGTTTTATACAATGTTTGGTGCACTTGTGCATATTTTGGATAGTCAAATATAGGAAAATGTGTATGATATTTTTGGCTGCACATTTTTGCCCAATTGTGCATATTTTGTGTTTTCCTCCTCCTTGTTTATCATGAGCTCATCACATTTATTATTTTGCAAGGTATGATTTGATAAGAGAATTAGAATCAAGCCATTTGAGAATTCAAAGATGATCAAAGTGATGCCAAATCATAGATAGAACACCCATTTCAATAGAATAACTCAATTTTTCAGAAGAGAAATGAGCCACAACCCACTCTGTTTTGAGCCGCAACTCATTCTGCAGCAAATTGAAAGCAAATGACAAAACCAAACTGAGCAGTAGCTCAAAAACAGGGCCGCAGCTCATTTCAACACAAAAGAAAATTGAGCCGCAGCTCAAATTTCTGGGCCATGGCTCAGGCGCGACATCAAAACGTACAGCACTGATTAGATGAAAATTTTAGGGTTTAAATGGGAGAAATCAAAGGAGGCCGACATTCTGGACTTTGGGGGCCTTCTTGGGAGCTTTGTGATGTGCTAGGGCAAGGATTTTGGTGGAGATTGAGCTAGGATTTGAAGATTGGAAGGGATTTTGGCTTCACATCTTGGTTCTTCTTCTCCATTCTCCTTTCCTTTTTCTTGTTCAATCTTTGTGCTGATTCTTATTTATTTTCCTTTGGGTTTCTTGAACATGTGTAGCTAAACACTTTGCTCTAGGGCTATTTTGAACTCTTGTATGGATTAAGTACTCATTTCCCTTTCTATTTGTGATTAATGGTATGATTATGTTGATTTTACTCCATACTTAATGCTTCTTGTTGATTGGCCACCAATGAGATTGTTGGGTTCACTTGATTGATGCTTGAGAGTGTTAGATTGAGTGTAGAACTTGTGTTTAATCATGTGGGAACTTGAAATTTGATGTTGAATGGATGGTTTTGTTAATGAGATAGAGATATACTCATTAACCTTACATAGACATATGGGATTTGCAATGAGAATTAGGGGTTCAATTATTCATTTGAGAGATCAAAGAATTCATTGAACTAAACACCTATTTGGAGACTTGAGAGAGTACTTATGGGTAACTTAGTATCCTTGGCTAGCATAATATATCATTAGGAAGCAAATATATTTGAGAATTAATTGAGTGCTTTTGAAATACAAGGGGGATAAATAATCCTAGGTCCTAATTGCATCCTTGAAGTCCATGAATCATTTGTTTTTATTTTTATTTTATTTTAAAATTATCTTCCTTCCACCCATGATATTTGTCTCACTCAAACTGGGCAAAAGTGTTATAGTCACTACTTGATCGGGTTTTGGAATCAAATCCTCGTGGGAATGATACTTTACTTATCACTTTATTACTTAGCGTGACCCGTGCACTTGCGGTGCGAACAAAGTTCCGTTGGTAATTCCGTGTTTTTTTGTAGTGTCAAGCTATATAGTGCTTCCAAACATTCTAAACTAAACAAAGCCTTCACTGAAGTCTTAATATTTACTAAGAATATATTTACTTAATTAAAATTACTATTGAAGATAATATAAAGTCTTACATCGAAAGATTGAGAGATGCATTAAAGGTATATTATAATATTGAGGTGAGTCCTCTCACATTTGTTTAAACTTATGTAATAGAAAGACAAACCTAACATACATATATAATTAATTCATATTTCAATATGATATCAGAGTCATTTGATCAGTGAGATAAAAAAGAGAGAATATTTATATATTAAAGATAACATAGGATTTCATGATAAAAAAAAGATAACATAGGGTCTGTTTGGTTAGAGGGGTTTGAATGGAAGGGAAGGGTGAGTGAACCCCTGTCCTTGTTTGGTTTGAAAAATTGGAAGGGATGGCAGCCAAAATCTGCCTTTCCCTCCTCTCAAAAACCCTTATTTTGGTTCCCTCCAAATTGGGGGGTTTTGGAGGGAAGCCAAATATTCAGTCTAATAATTTATCCCATCATATTTTAGTATTCCCATGAATGCCCTCACTGTAAAAGTGAAATCAAATTCCATCAGACTGAACACACATCTCTTCTTCGCCCTCGTGCTACAATTTCCTCTTCTTCTTTTTCTTCTTTTCTGACTTGTGATCCTACCCTACACCACCATTAGTCACAGCCATGTCTCCACCTTTCTCATCCTGCAGGTCCATCTCCTGTCCTGATTTCTTCTTTTCCTTCTTCTTTTTTGATTTATTATCCTCCAATGCACCGCCATTTGTAATTTCTACGGACTTATCTACAACCGTGTCTTCACCTTCGTCTGCAGAAGCTTTTGACTTCTTCTTGCTTTTCTTGCTTGGTACATCTTCTATATCCATCTGTGTGTCTACATCAGTGACTATAAATTAGCAAAATCACACTATTAATATATTAATGTTTTTTTTGGAAAAAAAAATTTCATTTTTTAATATATTAACGGTCATTAATGTTAGATCATTGATCCAACTACAGGAATATGTGATCCAATATATCAACCTTTTTTTAAAACTTGTATATAAACGTTTATTATTCTAGTTCCCTTTGATGATTTTTTAAAAAACATAATAATATATCAAATAGATATACCAAAATATTTTTATTATAATAGTCTTTATACACATCATTAAAAAATAAGATGTAAACTAATCTATGCGGATCCCTAAATCTCCCTAAGGGCCTAATATATCAATATTTTTATTATAATAGTTTTTATACACATTAAAAAGATAAGAGTAAACTAATCTATTTGGATAAAAAATAAAGTTATGAACTAATATTTAAGGGCATAGTAGTAAATTTGTTATTAACTCTCCTCCTCACCCCTCCCCTCCCAAATCAAACAACTAAATCATTAAAAATTGACTCCCTCCCCTTCTCTTTAACCAAACCAAACAAGGTAACATTAAAAATTTACCTTCCGCTCCATCCCCTCCCCTCCATCCCCTCCCCTTTGACAAATCCTTGGATTTGCATATGTTTTGTAGGATAAAATGATGTTATTAACATGTTAAAGATGCAACTTTTGTCCAATAATCACTTAATTAGCATCTTAGTTCTTAGGTGGAAATAGGATAAAATAGGTTTAATTTGTAATAACTGGAAGTTGAATAGTGACAAATCCCAAGATTTGCACACATTTCATATCATTTTGGGAGGTCTTTAATCATTTTATTTGGGCATTATTGCATATCTTGTGAATAAATTAAGTTATAGAGTAATTACATGCACTTAGTTGTAAAAAGGGTATTTTTGGAATGCTTTTGTGATTACTCTTGATTTGAATGTTTATTGAGAGCTATTCATATTTCTTGATGTTATTTTATATTTTAGGAACCTTGAAAAGGGGAGAATTTGGGGCAAGAAGTTGAAAATTCATGAAAAAAGTCAAAACACAAGTTTCTGGACAAATTGTGGAAATTACAGAAAAGGACTCCAAAATTTCTAAATTAAAGAAAAGGACCTGAAATTTTCAAATTACAGAAAAGTCCCAAGCAGAGAACATGTTCACTTGCCGTGGGTTAGCCGTGGCGAGCCCACGGTGAGCGATGCTGACAGAATTGTTGAAACGCGAATTTTTGCTGATTTTTGACCCGGATCTGACCCAAATCAACTTTAACCCGACTCCCACTTGTTCTAAACTTAAAAGGGTCGAACCCTAGCCATTTTTAACATCTTCCTCCACTCCATTTCCATCTCCACTCTCTTCCTCTTCTATTTTCTCCATCCAAACCTCCATTTCTTCCATTTTCTTCTACTTCTTCCATCTAACTTTCATTTCTTCCACTTTCTTCCATACCCAACCTATATGGCCGAAATTTCTCCCCCATTTGGGGCTGTTATTGATACCATGGGAGGCTATGGTTTCCAACTCTTGAAGATGGGTGAAGATGCATGAGTTCCAAGCTTCAAAGGGGAGTTTTCTATGTTTCATCCTTTGTTTTAGCTATAGGTTTTTCAATTCGTAGGTTTAGGTTTTGTAATTTGTAGCTGGACTCATTTGATTATGTTTGTAATCAATGTTGGATGCTAATTTGTGGTTTGGATTTGTGATGAGGATTTGTGCTCCTCAATATATATGATATTATATATGTTTCATTATAGTTTCATTGATTTCTCTCTATTAAGCATGTTTGCTAGGTAGTAATTGTAATTGAACATAAAGCATTGCTAATCCATAATCACACTCTAAGAGGTTTTAATAATGCTTAAATGAATGGGTCCATGAGTTTAGGCATTAGACTTACCAGTTGGTCATGTTTGGTATATTAGAGAACTTAGAGAAAACCAAATTTTACTAAGTGGTGATTAACAATATCTAATGATATGGGTGGCCATTAATTAGACATTGGACTTAAGGGTATCCTTGAGGTTTGGCATGTTGAGGGACTTAGTTGTAATTGGTTGCAAATGAATCGATTAGTTGTATAAAAGCATTGGACTTCATCTCTTTAGTCCTAATTCATTGCTTGGGTGGCCAACAATGTGTTAGAACTCTAGAGGAAATCAAGTAACAATGCGGGGTGGTCCGGTTGTGGGACTAAGAGCTTTATACAATTAATAGGTCCATTGATTGGCTAAAGTGCTTAATCAACTTGAATTGGAAGGATTAGTATGCGGGGTTCTGGTATTAATCATTCGAATTTAAGCCTAGCCTAGAGGGGTTCCTCTAGGGTGAATTTGATAATTAGCCATGGTTTAACTCCCTTTATCCTAAGAAAACAATGATTGCACCTAATCCATTTTCAAGAGATTCACTTCATTCATTTTCCATTCACTATCCTATCTTTATAAAAATACCAAAAATACGTAGTTTAGAATCTTATTTCATTTTTGCACTCACACTCACTCAAAAGAAAACCAAAATTACTTCCCCTTATTCATATTATATTTCATGACACTTAGATCACTTAGGAATCAATAAAAGGCTCCTCAAGAGAGAGAACGACCTGAGGTTGTACCCTATAGTACAATTCTTGGTTTATTTTGCATTTGACCCCAAGGCGATAAGACGACGGTAAAATCAATTAGAAGTAATTGATTTCTCGGACAATTTGGCCCTCTTTCATTGCATTTTCACTTGTCGGGTCGCCCAAGGACAAAAAGAGAAGGATACAAGGTGAAAGGAAGCTAATTTGGAGATTGATTTGACCGCTATCTCATTACCTTGGGTTAAATGCAAAATAAACCAATGATTGTACTATAGGGCACAACCTCTAGTCGTTCTCTCTCTCTCTCTCTCTCTCTCTCTCTCTCTCTCGATGAGCCTTTTATTGGTTCCTAAGTGATCTTAATGCCATGATATGCAATATGAACAAGGAGAAACAATTTTGGTTTTCTTATAAATGAATGTGAATGCAAGAATGAGAGTAAAATCCTAAACTAATTATTTTTGGTATTTTCACAAAGGTAAGATAGTGAATGGAAAATGGATGAAGTGGATCTCTGGAAAATGGATTAGATGCAATCATTGTTCTCTTAGGATAAGGGGATGGAGTTAAACTATAGCTAATAATCAAATAGACCATAGAGAAACCCCTCTAGGCAAGGTTTGAATTCAAATGATTAATATCAGAATCTCGCATATTAATCCTTCTAATTCAAGTTGGTTAATCACTTTAGCCAATGAAGCAACTTGTCAATTGCAAGGGACTTAGATCCCGCAACTGGTACTCCGAATTGCTACTTGATTAACTTTAGAATCCTAACTCATTGGTGGCACCCCATTCAATGAATTGAGACTAGAAAGTGGATGTCTAATGCTTCTCATGCAACTCAAAAGTTCATTAATTAACGAACAATTTCTACTAAGTCCCTTAATATACCAAACCTCAAAGCCATCTTTAAGTCCAATATCTAACTAATAGCCATCTATCCCATTAGATATTGTTAATCACCACTTAAAAGCTAACTTCACTAAGTTTCCTTACATACCAAACCTCACATATCGGTAAGTCTAGCATCAAAAGGGTGGGACCCCTACCCTTAAGACACTATTAAGCCCTCTTCGTGTGTGAGTAGGATTATTAATGCAATTAGTTCAATGCAACCCAAATCAACCAAATTACATACAAGCAAGCATGAATGGAAGATAAGTAATCGAATCACAAAGAAACATATATGTGACCACATATATTGATGAGCACAATGTTCAACATCAATCAATCCATCACAAATTAGCATCCAACATTGATTACAAACATAATCAAATGAGTCTAACTACAAATTACAAAACCTAAATCTAGGAATTGAAAAATGTATAGCTAGAACAAAGAATGAAATAAGAAAACTCCCCTTTGAAGCTTGGAACTCATGCCTTTTCACCCATCTTCAAGAGTTGGAAACTCTAGCCTCCCATAGCATAAAAAAAGCCCCGAATGGGGGTGAAAGTTTCGGCCATATAGGTTAGGTATGAACGAAAGTGGTGGGAATGAAAGATAGATGGAAGAATTAGAATAAAATAGAAGAAATGGAGGTTATGATAGAGAAAATGAAAGAGAAAGAGAGTGGAGATGCAAATGGGGTGAAGAAAGTTTATATAAGTGGCTAGGGTTCTACTATTTTAAGTATAGAATACGTGGGTATCAGATTAGAGTTGATTTTGGTCGGATTCGGGTAAAAAATATTAAAAAATCATACTTTCAGATATTTTGCAGTCGGGACTTTGCCGAGGTCAACCCACGGCTATCTTGGGGCTTTTTTGTAATTTTCAAACAGTTTTGGGTCCTTTTCTGTAATTTTTGTAAATTCTCCATAAACTTGTATTTTGACTTTTCTCTTGAATTTTTTTGCTTCTTGCCCCAAGTTTTGCCCCTTTTAAGGTTCTTACAATATAAAATAACATCAAGTAAGATGAAAAGCTCTCAATAATTAATTAAATCAAAAGTAATCACAAAACATTCTAAAAATGCCCCTTTTCACATTAAGTACATGTAATTATTCCAGAATCTAATTTATTCAAAAGATATGCAATATGCCAAAATAACATGATAAAAGAACTCCAAAATGATATGAAATATGTGCAAATATTGGGATTTATCACATAGCTAGACAGTGGAGTTCACTATGGGTGGCCACGACGAACCAACAGTGATCGTATGCATAGAAGTGAAGCCAAGCTCTTTCTTTGTGGGTTTGCCACAGCAAACCCACAGCCACCGTGTTGCCAACTTCATTCATTGTCACATTCACCATGGGTGGCCATGGTGAACCCCACGGTGAACCCACAATTTTGACGAGAAAATGCTAGATTTTGGAGTGACCCACTACTCGGATCTGAAATCCACTTTTGTAACCCGACTCGGACTTACTTAGCATGAAACCCCAGGCCATTTTGGACAGATTTGGAACCCTAATCTCACCCCACTCTCATTTTCGCTCAACTTCATCTTCATTTTCCCTTAAATCCCTCCATGATTCCACTTCCTTTACCTATGTTGATGCTTCCTTCATGAAGAATAGCAACTAGGCCTTCCCATTCTTGGTGGTAAAGGCTAAGAGATGAGTTTTGAGCCTCTATTAGGGGAGTTTTGTCTCTAATCCTCTTCCTCTTACTATATTTGTGTTTTTTTAGGATTCTAGGAGCATTTGTATTGTATTTGGTTGTAATATTCAATTCCATATCTTGTATTAGGATTGGTTACAATTTTTATATTGTTTTCTTTCTTGTGAATGCTTGACATTGAGCTACATTAACTTTGAGTTTAGTTAAATTTATGGGTTCGTTGTTTTATTAAAGGGTAAAGGTGCAACAAGCACCCCAAACTAATTTTGGAGGGGCAATCAACACTCTAAAGTATTTATGGGTGTAATAAACACCATGAAGTAATTAAAATAGAACAGCCAACACCCCATCATTAACTTTTTCTAACTTCCGTCATCTCTCTCCATCTACTCCTTCCTTCTGCTGTCTACTCTCTATTTTTCTCTATGTTGATTTCTCAGTTCTTACTCATCAAAGTTCTCACTGTCACCAAGCAAGGAAGACCACTCTAAAATCAGGAAATTTCTCTTTCCTTTTCAGCCTCACTGACATTTTCCCTTGTTAGTTCATCTTCCAAATTTCATCTTTACTTCAAAGCTCTTTTTTTGCTGCTTTACTCCCTATTGAGATCTGAATACTTTTTCTTGACTGTGGATTTTTCCTTCGATTTCTCCTAAGAGCTGGTATGATGAGATTCACTTTGATAAAAGCTTGTCTTAGTTTGGATCATTTTAAGTCTTGCTTTTACATCTTTCTTCAGTGTAATGGTGTTTTGATGGTGAAAGGGCACTGTGTGATTTGTTTGTTTTTTTACTGGGTTTATGTATTCATTTTTCCATTTAGATTCATTAGTAAGTCAATGGAGTTGATTTCGTTAATTAGTGTTTTGGAGAGAAATTTTGGAAAATGAACTAGCAAGGAAAAAAATTCTGATTCCTTTCTAGCTTCTATTGGCGGCGGTCTCGCTTTCCTGATCACGTCAAACGATGAAACTGTCGGTGTCGCTAGTGGTTCTCTTGGTCTCAATGTGGCGAGCCTCGAAATGCTCATGGACACCGGGTTTCTTACTCAAATATGAAACCGGATGACCCCCTTTTGACCTCCAATCTCGTACTAAATCTCAATTCCTTTTGCTTTGCTACTTTGATGTGGAGAGAGGAAAAATGGTGAAGAATTTTTGGGGAGAGGAAGTTGAAAAGGAAAGAGAAATTTGATGAGTGAGAACTGAGAAGCGGCATGGAGAAAGATGGAGATGAAAGGCAGAAAGAATGAGGTGATGGAGAGAGATGACGGAAGTTAATATAAGTTAATAGTGGGGTGTTGGCTATTGCATTTCAATTACTTTAGGGTGTTTATTGCACCCATAAATACTTTGGGATGTTAATTACTCCTCTAAAATTCGGTTAGGGTGATTACTGCATCTTTGCCCTTTATTAAATTTTGAGTGAATATTTTGTGCTAAATCCAGGCAGCTTATTTAGTGGATCAAGGTGTCAAGTGATTGCATGAAGTAAATGGCATAATGAACTAAGTAGTTGTGTTAAGACATTGGACACTCACTTTTACTAATTTTAATTCATTGTTTGGGTAGCCATCAATGAATTAGGGCTTTGAGAGAAATTAAGAGGCCACCTATTATACTTAAAGTTTAATTAATCAACTTAGGTTAAAGTATTCGGGGTCCCGTTGTTGATTAATGTAACTTAAGCATAACCTAGAGGGGTTCGTCTAGGATCCATTTGAAAATTGACCAATAAACTCCTTACAAACTTTTTTGAACCAATAAGTCTCAAACCTTCCTTTCACCAAGAATGAATTCATCTCATTTGTCCAAACTCCCTTAATCCAATCTCTCTCTCCCCCCCTCTCTCTTATAAACCTAACCATTGTGAAAATCCCTATTTTTATGAAAATCAAATACAAAATGTTTTTTACCTGCTTTTTCAAGTTTACATCTTAGTTACTAGGTTACCGATTCTATAGTGCTCCTCGAGAACTATATCCGGGGATAGCTTACCACTATGTAACATCCTAAATTTTAATTTAAATATTAATTTGTGTAATACCTAGAATTTTGGGAAATAGACAATGAGGAGTTATTTAAAAGCTTAAGTTATCACCTTAAAAATTTAAAAGTCATATAAATAATTTGCAAAGTTCAAAGTTTTTAAAGGAATTTAAGGTTCAATTGCCATTATAAAAACAATTAAGGGAAGATGATTAAGTGTTTATGTTAATTTGAGAATTTTATGGAAATTAGGTTGAGGCTTAAAGAAATTGATGATAGAAGAAAATTTCTAATTGGGCTTAAGGATTTATTTCTATGAATTAAATTTAGACGAAATAGTGAGTTAAAAATGATTGAAAGTTTTATTTTAGGGAAATTAAAAGGAAAATAGAAAGTTTAGATTGTTAAATGACCAAATCGCCCTCATTTGAAAAATAGTTCAGTTAATCCCTTTGGGCATTTCAATAATTTCTCCCCAACCCCTAATTTCTTTTTCCTCTTCCCTTACCCTTGTAGTGCAAACCTCTTCTCCCTTGAACCAGACCTCATCTCCTCTCCATTTCCCCAGCGTACAAGCGCCATGGCGAGAGAGAAGAAAGGGAAGGCTACGAGCGTGGAAGCTCCAACCATTTTCATCTTCGTCCATCACCTTCTTCTTTCTTCCCTTCACTCCCTGAAGAACACCACTTTTGAGTGTGTGTGTGTGTGTGCGTGTAGCACGCCCTTGGGGCCGCCCTTCAAGAAAATAAGAACCAAGGGCATAGTGGAAGCTAACCCCCATGTGTCATTCGCTTGAGGAGCCTAATGCAAAAGATGTCCTAGTAGCTAATATACAAACTTGAGAAAGTGGGTAAAAAGTATTGTATTTTGTTTTTGGTAATAAATAGGTGCAAAAGATGTTATATGTTCAAAAGTAAAACAAAAATAAGATAAAAGTGAGATTTGGAGGGGAAAGGAAATGGAATCATTCTTGATAAATGGAAACCTTGGGATTCATTGCTTCTAAAGATTTTCAGGGAGTTTTTGTTGATTTTCGAAAGATCCCTAGAGGAATCCCTCTAGGGTGGGCTTAGGTTAACTTAATTAATGCCGGAACCCCGCACATTACTTAATTTAACCTAAGTTGATTAAGTTCAAAATCAATATGAATTTGCTAATCGTAAGGGGCTCCTAATCCAACAACCGGGACCCCGAATTGCCACTTAATTAATCCTAGAGTTTAATTGATTATTGGAACCCCACATAATAAATTAAGACTCTAGGATTGAAGTCCAATGCCACTCATGCAATTTGACAAATTCAAGAACTAACTAATCATGCAAGACTTTAAATCCACAACTTGGGCCACCCCACAATTGCACTTAATTTCTCAATTAACCCTAACTCATTGATGGCCACCCAAACAAAGATTAAGGTTGAAAAGAGTAATTACCTAATGTCTAAACACAATTAATTAATTCCTATGCCATTTCATTCATGCTTCACCACTTAACCTTTTTCATCCACTAACCAAGCCACCTTGTATTAGCACATAATTTTCACAAAGAGAATAACAAAATCATGAACCCATAAATTTTATCAAACTCAAAGTTAATGTAGCACAATGTCAAGTATTCAACAAGAAAGAAACAACATAAAATAGTTTCTAACCCTTATACAACATGTAGAAATGAAGAACACAACCAAATGTCATAAATATACTCCTAGAACCCTAGAAAAGCATAAATACAACAAGAGGAAGAAGGATTAGAACTAGAACTCCCCTATATGTGCTCCAAGCTCATCCCTTGGCTCCCACCACCAAGAATGGTGGAGCCTAGCTGCTACTTCATGGGAAGAACAGCAACCAAGGTGGGAAGGAAAGAGGCCATGGATTTGGGTGGAAGGAAGTGAGAAAGATGAAGATGGAGAAGAGAGAGCTAGGGTTTAGGAGGGTGTGTGGTGAACCAAATCTCCCCTAATGGGGTCTAATTTTCGTGTTTTATGTCCCCCAAGTCGGGCCAAGTGAGTGGGTATAAAGTTGGATCCGAATTTAGGCCCAAAAACGCGAACTGAAATTCTGCACAGTGTTCTGCTCGCCGTCAGGCCATGGCGAGCTAACAATGTCTCTGGAACTTTTTGGCTTGGCTCGCCGTGACCTCGCCACGGTGAGCAACCTTTTTTCTGCCACTTTAGGGGTGAGCTCGCGTGACCTCGCCATGACCTCGCCACAGCAAACTTTAAATGATTTTGCCCCTTTGAAAAGCCTTTGGATTGGCTCACCGTGACCTCGCCATGAGCTCGCCACAGCAAACTTCAGCCTTTCTTCTTCGCCCAAAATCCAATTTTTGGTCCTTGCACGACCTTGTAAGTAAAAATAAGACAAAATCAAGATCAAATAGCCCTATAAATTAATTTTATACTCATTTCACTTGAGAGTTTAAGACATTCAATTAAGCATTATTGGACCAAACTTGTATCTTAATCATGTTAATTTCCTCAAATTAGGCATATAAAAACCATACAAATCAGAGATTTGTCACTCCTGAGAGTGGCGCCTTCAGTATAACCATCCACCATCTTTCTTCTTTGACCTCCTCCTCCTTCTCCTTAAAAAATGGCACCCCCTCTGCTTCACCACCATCATTGGACATCATCACCATCTCTATTATGCTCCTCTCTCTCCTCCTGAAGCTCGCTACCGCCATACCACCCATTCTTCCTCACAATTTGACGCACTTTTTCTCTCTCCCCATCATAATCACCGTCCTCTACTCTCAACCTTGATTCCATCATTTTCGCTTCATTCTCAGGTGGCACCATCATCAATCTTCTCCATCTTTATTCTTCTGCTTCACTGAGACAGAAAAGGCAAGTTTGAGGGAAAGAGAGCTAACATTGGAGCTGGCCGATACCGGCGATGGCAATGGTAGGGGATGGAGATGCTTGCTGTTATAGTTCAAATTTTTGGGTAATTGTTCTGTCCTCTCTCCCAATATTTTTATGGTTTTGTGTGGTTTAGAGTTGCTTGGTTTGAGCTATGATTTGGGGGGTTTTTGTTCTTTGATGGAGTTCTTTGATTGTAGAGATAAATTAGAACTAAATGGCTGTAATACTGTAAGTAGTTGGTTAAGTTTGATCTTGTGGTTGTAGGGTGACTCTTGTGATTTTGTAGAAGTATTTGATTTCTAGGAGTAGTGTGCTACCTTTGTCTTTGATTTGGTTGTGTGCTTTAGCTCTGATTCCCTGTTGGTTGGGCTATTTAGAATGGGAATATGATAGTTGATGTCATTTTACTAAATATGTATTGTTTGGCTTGTGAAATTGGAGTTGGAAGATTTGAAAATAAGTGAATGATATATTTTGAAAGAGGGAAACATAGGTTGGAAGTTACAATAAGTACATTATGGTTGGTTATAGTTAATGTTCATGATGCCTAAAACAAGGGAAATAAATGGCAACTAAAGAGGTTGATCTAATCGTGAAAACCAAGAAAGAGTTGATTTCAAGTTCATTTGCGGTAGAGTGATGCCATTGAATGCTTTAAACTTGGAGATTCAGATTTAGGATGATGAGGGATTTAGAATAGCTATTAGTTATGTTGTTCTATTTTAAAACTGTGGTTTTCATCTTGAAACTACTGTCATGTTGGGAATGTATGTTGGGAAAAGTGTTGAATCATTGCTGCTATAGGTTAGGTAACATTGTTAGGTTTAAATTTGATAAGAAACGATTTTGGATCAATGTTTTGCAAAGTGACGAATAATGAAGAAGTCATGATTTTGATAATAATTGGACTAAATTTCATAATGACTTGAGGATTTTCTTTTAACAATAGAAAATTAACGCTAGAGGTAATAGTAGTTATGCTGGGAAATTAAAGGTGATAGGTGACTAAAAGTTGTTTTAAGTGTTGCTCTTTGATACTTTTTGAATTGATTAAGATGAAATAGGTTTTAAGATTTCATATGTGTTGATGTATTAATGAGGAGTTGGATGTTTAGAATCTGATTTCTGCCTTTAGATGTTTAGAGTCTGATTTCTGGCTTCATTCACTGGTTTAAGTTCTTGAGAGATGTGGTTAGTATGTTGGAAATGTAAATCTAAGTCAAATAATTGTTATTTCGAAGTAAAGAATTGAATATAGGGAATTTAGGATCTAGCAGGCTTGATATAGGATAAATTAACTTAATCTAGCATTGTAATTATAAATTATCACCTAAAGCTGGCTTTATAAGGACCAAATCCCTAACTTGTGAATTGTGGCACTTGATTAGTTACTAATCAGTTTTATGTGTGATAATATAATTTGTAGATGTTGGTCCTTTACTTTGAGCACAGGGACACCCTTATGGTAGTTCTTGGTTTGGCTTCAAAGTGGTCACTACTTTCTTGTCTTAATTGTATGTGATGCACGGTAACCGAAATTGCTGATTGAGATTGAGAATGTGGGTTAAGATGCCAATTCACATGGGTAATGACCGTTTACTCTATGACTCTCTCACTTGAGAATAATATGTACTGATGCTGGCAGTTGTGAAAAATTGGTTGTAGTAATGTTTTTGGCATGAATATACATGTATGGCTGTACTGAGCATGCATGCTAATTTGTGAAATAGAACATGTAATCTCTATATACAAACCTGTAAAGCATGTTTTTTTTGTTGTAGTTATATCTGAATTGGTTGTAGTTGATACCGGCACCTTATGAGATTGGTTTCAACCCCCTTCACATGATGAGGTACCCGAAGGACATCGGGTTACCTTTTGGGTTTATGTCCTGTAGGGACTTACCGATAGTGAACTCTGGTTTCAGTGGCTTACGATTAGAGAAGTTTGGTTTCTTACTTACCGACAGTGAAGTATGGTTTCATTGGCTACTGTCAAGCCGTGGAGTTTGGTTTTGGTGGCTTACAGTTAGAGGAGTTTGGTTTCATCTAATGTGGTTTATGATTAGAGAAGTTTGGTTTCTTACTTACCGACAGTAAAGTATGGTTTCATTGGCTACTGTCAAGCCGTGGAGTTTGGTTTTGGTGGCTTACGGTTAGAGGAGTTTGGTTTCATCTAATGTGACGACAGTGAAGTCTAGTTTTGGTGGCTTCTGTCGGGCACAAAGTGTGTGTTGCCCCATTCGAAGGATTTTATGCATGTCTTGTAATGATTTTGGAAATGCCTACAAATACTGGTTATATAAATGTTCATCTGTGGTTTCACTTCAATGAGTATTACGAAAATGACTATATATGTGATAAATATTGGTTGTTGATAATTTCACTTACTTATGTTAACACATACTTTCATATGTGGACATTACAGATAGAATAAGTATTATTGGGACTTTGTCTTATTTGGTTACTCTTCAGTTTCAGGTCCTAGCTTTGAGGGTAGACGTGAAGGGAATGAGCTGGCTAATCCTCGTTGGCTATGAGGTTGTTGTCTAGCTAATTTTGTTATAATGTATATTGCTACACACAGACTAGGCATGTATGCATATTAGCTTCCACATTTAAGTTATCATTGTAGATTACTGTATCTATTGGTTATATATTGAGACTGATCCTCTTTCGACAACTATAGTTGGAGGCCTTATGGTTATATGATGTTTTGGAGTTATGTTTTTGTTGCATGCTGGTAGCTCTACTGAGTGAGAATGTGTCATTGTTGGGTATTATGGAATTGATTTTGTTTAGCATGCTTGACATCAGTTTCATGGTCATGGATATTCTGGAAATTGATTTATAGGCCATTGAGCTTGCACAGATTGGGTTGAAGTTTTCTTTTTGAAGGTCGACGTATGTGATTGTTGGTTTCTTATTATGGTTTTATTGATTTTGGAAGTGTGAACATTTTGAGAAATTGTAACTATGGATTCATAGATGTTGAGATAATTATTATATTGATTGAGCTTATGGTTTGTAAAATTTCCGAATAAAGGCAAGATTGGTTGTTATAACTTGGTTTTAATTCCCATGTTAGATTAGCTTTTTCTAACATGGTAGACTTATTCAATTAGGTAAACCTTTTATAGCTATGTTAGTAGATTGCCTCTTTATAACATAGTTATCTTATGGTTTTTCCAAAGGAATTAGATTGTTTCTTTTGTAACTACGTAAGTAAGGGAAATCATTTTCTAACTTAGTTACCTTTCTCATTTTGGAAATCTTTGGGTTTTGAAAAGTAATTATTTTAGTTTGAGCCTTATCAAACATAGTCACAATATTTAGTAAACATTTAATAACCATGTTAGGTGCTTCCTTTCTTACATGGTTGATTTAGATTCTCAATTCCTGCAAATTTTAGAGAAGCTTTATAACCATGTTAGTTTTGTCCTTTCTAATATGGTTTATTCTCAAATATTCTATGAAGTTTCACTTTATCCATGATAACGTTTATTAATTTGTGGTTATTGTTTTTCTATCATGGATAATTATTCTTGAATGTGCTTTGAACCTTTTTATAACTATGGTAGTCATTTTCCTATCATAGTTATGTTTATAAAATACTAGTTGATTCTTGTTCTAACTATGATAAAACCTAAATGGTTAGTGTTATTCTTGTCTATTATAGTTAGCATTTTAATGGTATTTTTGGGTTAATCATGGTTGTAATTGTGGTTTGGAAATGGATTTACTGGAAGGATTTTACACACTACCACTTAGATCTTATTTTCTTGAAGAGTGGATCGAAGAGCGCTACTCCGAGCACACAAGGCTCTTCACACTTCCATCCCCTCAATCCAAACAGGCCCATAAAGTCGCACATCAAAAGATTGATAAATGGATTAAGGGTATATAATCTTGGAGTCCTCACAAATTAGCTTAAATTTATGTGATAGAAAGACAAACCTAACACTCACACACAATTAATTCATATTTCAACAATTTCCAATTGTGGCAGGAAGATTGACAAATCCCTGATTTGTGATGTTTTTATATGCTTTAATTGAGGTTTCTAACATAATTGAGATGCAAATTTGGTCCAATTATGCTTATTGAATATCTTAAGCTCTTAAGTGAAATTAGTACAGGATTATGATTAATTAGCCATAATTGTAGATTAATCTGTTTAAATTAATTTATAGGGCCATTTGATCCTTTTTCTCTCTTGTTTCTACTTGTAGGGTCGCTAGGGTCAAAGGAATCGGACCCTTGGTGAAGAAGGCAACAATTCAAGGTAGCAGAAAAGCCTAGTATTCACCATGGGCTCACCGCGAACACACCCTGAGGAGGCAGAGAAGACCTCTGCTCATTGTGGCCTTGCCATGGTGAGCAGATGGCAAGTGAGCCCTAAAAGAGCCAGAGAACAATGCAGCTCGCTGTGGCCTCGCCACGGTGAGCGGCACTGCGACAGCATATCAAGACGCGAATTTTAGACTTTCTTCAGGTCAAATTTGATACCCACTCAATTGGGCCAGTTCTTGGACATATAAATACAAAAATTGAAGCCCTAGAACAAATTTGGTCACCCACACAAACCCTAATCCTCTCAATCTCTCCACTTCATCTCTTCATCTTCCACCTTCTCTCTTCCAACTTCCATGACCACCAATCCTTTCACCTTGGTTGTTGTTCCTTCTATGGAGAGCATCAACTAAGCTCTTCTATTCTTGGTGATGGAGCTCAAGGGAGGAGCTTGAAGCTTCAAAGGGGGGTGTTGTGCTCCACTCTCTCTTCCTCTTATATATTTCAAATTATCTAGGGTTCTAGGATTTGTCTTATGCATTTGGTTGTAAGCTTATTCTATATCTTGTATGAGAGTGGTATAAACAATCTATCTTGTTTATTTTCTTTGTACGGATGCTTGATATTGAACTTATTGACTTGAGCATATTTTATTTGTATGAGTTCATCATTTAATATATGTTTTCTTGTTAAAATCTTTTGCTAAATGAGGGTTCTTGTTTAGTGGATCATGGTGTCAAGTATTTGTGTTTAGAAATTGACAAGTGAATCCACTAATTGCTTGAGTGACATTGGACTTTAACTTATTGGGTTCAATTTATTGGTTGGGGTTCCACCAATGAATTGGAATTAATAGGCTAATTTGGTTGCAATTCAGGGTTCCGGTTGTAGGATTAATAGTCCCTTGCGATTAGTAGATTTAATTGGGTCAAATGCTTAATCAACTTAGGTTAAGTTAATTAATGTGCGGGGTTCTGGCGTTAGTTCAATTAATCTAAGCCTAGCCTAGAGGGATTCCTCTAGGGTTCTTTAGAAATTGGCCACTTTTAACTTCAAAAAAATCTTAAGAAGCGATGATTCCTGAAAGTTCCATTTACCAAGAATAGCCATCCCATTTAATCCAAATCTCCCATTGAATCCAATCTTTTTATTTGCATTTTGAACATACAACATTTTTTTACACAAACTTTTATACTTAAAATCAACCAAAAATGCTTTTACCCGTTCAATTGTTTGCATCTAGCTATTAGGAACCATTTGCATTTGTAGGATCCTCAAGAGAACGATTCTCGGGGGTAACTCCCACTATCCCATTGGTCCCTAAGTTTCTTGAAAAGAGGGCTGGAGGTGGCACCACTCTGACATAACCCCATTCGATGAGCTCTTCAAAGATCAAGGAATTACATTCTATGCCCAGAAATAGGTTTCTCATCTTAATGGACCATTTAGATTTATTTTAATGGTTCAGACTTATTTTGATTCATTTTAATATTTTTTATAAATTTGTATTTTAATTGATATAAAATAAAAAATAAAGTTAACTGTCATTTGTTAAAAAAATTAATTTATATTTGAAAAAGTGGTTATTTAAAAATTTTAAATATGGACTATTCATATCAAATTTTGGATGGTTTAGATTTTGTTTCGATGATGATAAAATACTTTCCCATCAGTGATGAGTATTAATGTGATTCTTGAAGATCAATCTCATCCATGGCCTTCTATTTAGTTGTACTCCTTCTCTTCTGGAAGCTGTGTCTTATTCCTCTGATGGCAACGCCGCTTTACACACCGGAGAAGAATGCAATATTTTATATCGAAAAAATATAGTTTGCTAAGTATACTCTTTGCTTATTGCATATTATTAATCAAACTTCTCATGACTATTATTGTTGATTTTTTCCAAATCTAAAATTGTTCAAATCACATGTAAGATCGATTATGTCACAGGATAGATTGGACAAATTAGTTATATCTAAAGTCTGACCCAAAAGGATATTATAAGGATGAGGTCACTGCCATGTAACATAAATTTTTTTTCATGTTATAAGAGATAACATGTAAAAGTCAAAATTATAAATGTTTAATTTCTATTTTTATTCTTACATATTAAATGTAAATAGGAGAGTAGGGTGTATAATATGATATAAGGGTAAAATTGAAAGATCACATGAATTTTAGGGAGAATTACAACCAGATTCCAAATAGGGGAATTAATGACAATGAGATCCCAAAAAGTCATTAAATTACATTGAAGTCCCTAAGGACTTGGGTGATGTTAAATGGCTTGTTATTGATAACTCAATGTGCCATCAATGCAGTTCAATGAGTTATTATTGACAACTCTTTAAAAAGTTGATTGTCATTGATAACTCAAGGAGCTGCATTGTCAATAACAAGCCATTTAATATCATTCAAGTTCCTAGGGACTTCAAATTGGGACATAGTTGTGATTAATTCCCTTATTTGGGACCCAGTTGTAATTTTCCATTAACTTTACCCATAACAAATGACTGTACAAGTTTCCTTGATTTGTATAAAATGATTGACTACCTCTTATAATATGGACTGGAGGGAGTACCTAATTCCCTTTAGTCAATTATATAGTTCAAATCTCGTCTAATATTTCAGGAGCACTCCTATCAATAACACTCCCTCCGTCCCTATATATTAGAACTCAAATGACAAAATCATATAGAATAAGAAAGTAATTGAAAATAGTAAATATATCTAAAATAATTCTTTTTTCTCAAGTTTGCCCTTATTTATGATGAGGTATACCACTATGTTCCTATTTATAAGTCGAACTTCCCCAAAAATTTTATTCCTTATTGGAAGTTTAGTTTGGGATCAATTAATGAGAGTGTGACTATTTTACACCTATTAAATGTTAAAAAGAAAGAAATAAAAAATGAATGTATTATTTTAATACACATTCTTAAATGAGGATAAGATTGGAAAGATTTATAAAAAAAAGACATATTTATTGTTAAAACTTTCATTCATTCGTATGTGAGAATTACTTAAAGTGGATTTATAAAGGGAAACATAGTGCTATATATAAGAGAGAGAAATTTGCTAATAATGATAGAAATGAATATGAAAGAGAATGTCAAGAGGGAGAGTAATGATGGGCAAAATAAGAAAAACACTACAAAAAAATACGGAATTACCGACGGAATTCCGTCGATAATTTAAATTTTCTGACGGAATTCCATCGGAAAATAATTACCGACGGAAATTTTTCCGACGATGATTTCCCCGTTGCTAATTAAATTAGTGACGAAAATTTGATTCCATCAGTAAATTTAGCAACGGAATTCCGTCGATAAATTTTCCGGCGGAAATTACCGGCTGAATTCCGTCGGAAATTTTACCTGCGGAATTCCGTCGGTAAATTTAATAAAACATTTTTTTATTTATGTCACGTGTCCTACCTGCCACTTGTCCCTTCTAGCACTCCGTCACATGTCGTTCTCTTGGCCTGCCAAGTGTCACGCTCTCAAATTCTTTGAAATGTGACGAGTTGCTACTCGAACTCGTGACCTCCTGTGAGCGTGCTAATACCTTAACCAGTTGAGCTATGAAGATCTTGTGATAATATTTGCAAACAATTATATTTATACTCCCACTAATATAATTATATTTATACTCCCACTAATATAATTATATTTAATCTTATATATACTTTACATTATATTTAAATTAATACATTATGAAATATATTTAATTATTAATATAAAATTTACATATTAATAATTATTATTTTATTATATATATTATTAAAAAATTTAAATTAAATTTGAAATAAATAACATATTACCTAATAAAAAATTCAAAATTAAATTGTAATAAATATATATATGTACGTATTAATATTTATAAAATATATTTACTAACTATTTTATATATAAAATAGTTAATAAATTAAAATAAATAATATTATTTTTTTAATATTTTTTAAAAATTACCTACGGAATTCCGTCGGTAATTGATTAAAAAGTAATAAATAAATTACCGACGGAATTCCGTTGGAAATTTTACTGGCGGAATTCCGTCGGTAAATTTACCGATGGAAATTCCGCCCGATGGAATCAATTCTGTCGGAAATTACCTTTTTTTTGTAGTGAAAACTCATTAAATACTCTAATAAATCTAGGCAAACTCTTATAAAAATGGTTAAATTCATTCAAATTTTTTACTATTATATAGATTTTTTTTTGAACTAATAGACTATTATATAGATTGAGGGAGTATTGATTAAGGTTTTATTAAAAAGATGCAATGAAATTGCATGAGGTTGGTCAAGAAGCAGATCAAAGAACAAATCACAATTGCTTCCGACAAGACAAAATATAATGGATGCATGATTTGGACATCTGAAAAAATTAGATCATGAAAGCAAAATGTATAGCCATTCTTGCGTGCTCTAACTAGTTGCTTGATGTCCAAAAGTGCAATACGTCACAGCATATAAGATAACTCTAAGATCAAATTCAAACTGTAACTTACACAATCTGGTTCAAACCAAGCCTTTTTTCTTTCAATAAAGTCTGAACAAAAAAGGTGGCGATGGCTTATGTCTTATAGTAAAAAAGGAGGCTGATTCATGGTATATTAGGAAAGTATTACAGTGTAATGCATTACCAGGGAAACCAGAGTGATGGCAATTTGACTTGATCGTCTACTTTTCCATATGTATGTATCTATGTATAAATTTTAATTGCGCCATGAAAAGTATATATACGGAGTCTAAATATATTCCAGACGCTTTAAATCATATATAATACCACAATTTATATGGTTACAATGAACTATAAATTTGTCCTATGCATTTCCACAAAATTCCACTATACTAGAACAATAAAAATAGCACAAGATCGGAAAGTTGTTTTATTTTGATAAGTTTAGACCCACTTCATCCAACATATATATTACGCATAATATATAATTCTTCGTTTTCAACTATTTTTAGTGACATAGAACTTTGTCTTGGAAGAGTCGTATCAAATAAGTTCAATTCAAATGGATCAATTAACTTCGTGTCTCTCCACATAATTCTACATCAATCATCCTTGTATTGTCACAATCTTAGTTAAGTGATTTGTTAAGATTTCACTTAGGTTTGCTATGGATTTCTTTCCATATTTCGTTTTTTTTTTCATAAGAAGTTCTAACTACACAGGCAACCGCGTGAAGGTAAATTGTGCTAGAATTATTTTTCTTGTTTTAGATAAACAATGCCATTTTCACAATCTACCGAAATAGCATGGTTTCATTCAAAAGGAAGATGCAACAATCTCTTAGATTCCTCACCTACTTTGGTTAAAACAAGGATCGGACATCTCCATATATACATAAAACATACATTAAGTGTACTTGTTCATATATATAACTAGCTTAGATATTGATAAGAGAAGGAAGGAAAAAACATTTGACCATCTAGAACCATAACATCTTAATTGCCTAGGTTCTTTCCCTCTAATCCAATGCCCATGCATGCATGTGAACATATCATGGCTAAATGGTTCGGTATTGTTCAACAATCAAGACCAATATAAATACAAGCACAAACCATACTCTCTTCTCAAACAGTCACAAACATTACTCTTAAGTGAACAAAAGATCCTCACTTATAGGTATATTTGCTTATATACACCAATCAATTATGGCTGCAAGAATCCCATCATTCATGGCCTTATGTTTAGTTCTTCTGATTCTCTCGTGGAAGCTTTGTCCCTTTCCTGTGATGGCAAGGCCACTTAATACATTAGAGAAGCTTCCAGATGTTTCTGGAGATACCACAGAGGGTATCTTTATGAAGAGATCGGTTATTATGGAAGAAGTTCGAGACAAGAAGCATAGTACTTCAAGGTTATTGGAAGACCGCTCTGGTCCAAGCCCCTCAGGACCAGGAAATTAAAATGACATTGATTAAAGCTTACATGATGATGAATATTTAAGTCATTAAATAATGAAGTATTTCGTTTTATGTAGTTTCTTACATTGATTAAAGCTTTTGGTGGTCCTTTATGTCTTGATGTTGTCTTTGTTTTTTATTTTGGTCCCATTCTGCTTTGTTTGTCAAGTTTGTGCTTGGTCAATTGTTGCTTATAGATTTTAGTATATTGTTATAATAGAACAAGATATATTAGCTGTCTCTCATGGCGCACTTCTGAGTAATATAATGTGATAAGCATGACAAGTATATAATATATAAATTTTTTGAAATTTCAGTAAATAGTGTAATTAATGCAGCACTTTCAAGAAATTAAAGTATCAATGTATCAAAAAAAAAAAAAAAAAGAAGAAAGAAATTAAAGTATCAATATAATAATTTCCATTCTCCTTCGTTTTGGTTAAAACATGCAAATAATCTTGACTTTGATTTGAGCAACTAGATTCAATCTAGATTTGCTTTTAACATCCCCCAAAACACACACATACACAAATCATCATTATATTCCCTTCAAGAACAACCAATGAATATGTATACGTGGAGTAGTTGCTCGAAGCCCAAAAGTGCAATACGTCTTATTCACAGGACCAAAGGGAATCAGATGTGAATACATCGACTTCAACTTATAATTTGAATAGACTTGAAAGGCTAAAAGCAAAATCAACCATATATGGGTGCATGACTATTTGGACCTTTTGAGCAAATTAGCCAAAACAGCATACCTCATGTGCTTAATATGATATACTTAATTAATTTGGGTAGATTAAAAAAATTAGTTAAGTGAGTTATTTATGACAGAGATAAGTTGAATTTCCTAATATATCATTTTTCATCATGACTATCTTTAGATATAGGGTGTGTTTGGATTGGCTTTTTTTTCAGAAGGACTTTTGGAAAAAAGTCATATTGTAAGAAGTGATTAATGTTTGAATTAGTAAAGTTAGAAGTGACTTTTTTTCAATATGACTTTTAAAACATGTTTGGATGATTATTTTGAAAAGTAAGTTTAGATGAAAAATTACTAAAAAGGGCATTATTGTTATTAAATAATACATATATAATATGCATATATTCTTATAGTTTAGAAAAAAAAGTGAAATTTGGGGCTTGTTGAGGATTTTAAAGGCTTAGTTTCTCCCTTATTTTAAGAAAAATAATATTAAAAAAATTATATTTTTAGCTCAAAGGAAGATATTGTGGGAGAAAATGATTAGAGATTATTATGGTAAATTTTTGGAGATAAAAAAGAAATTTTATATTACAAGAAAATATCTTATTTAAAAATTTTAGGGGTCTAATAGTCTAATTTTCCTACCAACTTTATTAAATAACAAACAATAAAAGGTGTGGGGCCCATCAGAAGCCAAAAGCTAGAAGCCAGAAGTCAAAATTTTTAACTTCTGGCTTTTGGTTTCCCCACCAGACTTCTGGAGCAGAAGTACTTCTCCACCTTATATCAACCCAAACATAACTTTTATCACAAAAATGACTTCTCCGGCGCAGAAGTACTTCTGACCCTAAAAAAGCCAAACCAAACATGCACATAAACCCTCTTAATATATATAATCAATAGATGTACTTTGGAGAAAGAATTACAACTTGGAAGACAAAATGGATTGGGGTCATATTTAAAATTAAATTCAACTATCAATTAGTTTAAATTTAACTATCAACTAGATCTTATATTAAGTACCGGAGATAAATATATTTAATAACCATTCTTATGTTCTCGAGTTGCTTGATGTCCAAGAATGTAATACATCATATCATAAAAAAGAATTCAATGACCAAATTCAAACTATAATTTATACACTCTGGTTAAAAACAAAGTCTTGTCTCTTTCAATAAAGTCTGAACAAAAAAAGGTGGTGGCTCATATCATGCAGAAAAAAGGAGGCTGATTCATGGTATACGGAAAGTTATACAGTACAAGCATTGCCATCGAGACTAAAGTGCTGGCTCTTTGACTTGATTATTTACTTTTCTAAATTCAAGAGCTAGTTAGGGTTGGATAATATCATAAATGGAAGATTTCAATCCATTTTGCCCCATAAGCTTATCATTTTTTTGAACAATCCCTATTGATTGCACTCATGTTAAGAGAATTTAAATTTGTATTAAGAGGTAGTTTCAATAGAAATGATTTTAGATAATATGTTAGGAAAACCAATACACATTTTAAACAAGCAATAGATTTAAATATTTTTTTTTAAGTTACTCAATCTAGTTAAAAAAATCTTATATTAAGGATAAGAGCGAGTATATCTAAATTTTATCTGAATTTTAAATGTGCCACATAAAAAGTAATATATGTTGTCTGATGAAAGCAAATGTTTTAAATCTTAATACCATATGTAACTTATGAGTCCAATACATCAAGTTAGACCATATTTTACGCCACCCATATCATTACAAATAAAAACTAGAAATTTGTCATATTCATTTCCACAAAATTCCACTACAACAACAATCAAATTGCACAAGTTCGGGAACTTGTCTTATTTTGACAAATTTAGATCCACCTCATCCTGCATATTACGCATAATTCTTCGTTCTAATTATTTTTTGTGACCGAACTTTTTTTTTCTGAAGAGTCGTATCAAATAGATTCAATTCAAATCCATCAATTAACTTCGTGTCTCTCCACATAATTCTACATCAACCACCCTTGTCTTGTCGCAATCTTAGTTAAATTTGATTTGTTAATATTTCACTTAGGATTGCTATGTATTTTTTTAATTTTATTTTTCATTAGAAGTTATGAGATAAATTAAAGTTAACTATTTTTATTTAATCCCATGGAAAAATATAAAAGTACATGCAACCGCTTAAAAGTAAATCATGTTAGTATCATTTTTCTTGTTTTAGATAAACTAGGGCAATTACACAATTTACGAATTAGTATGTATTTATTCAAAAGAAATAAGCAACAACTTCCTAGATCCCTCACCAACTTTGGCCAAAACAAGCATCCCACGTCTCCAAATATACCTAAAAAATACATTAAGTGACTTGTTCATCTATCTGACCCCACTAGCTTGCAGATTGATAAGAGAAGAAAGAGAAAAAAAAAAAACATTTGACAATCCAGAACCATAACATCTTAATTGCCTAGGTTCTTTCCCTCTACACCAAAATCTAATTCCCATGCATGCATGTGAACACACATATCATAGCTAGATGGTTCGGTATTGTTCAACAATCAAGACCAATATAAATACAGGCTCGCACCACACTCTCTTCTCAAACAGTCACAAACATTACTATAAGTGAACAAAAGATCCTCACTTATAGGTATATTTCTTATATACACCGATCAATTATGGCTGCAAGAATCCCATCATTCATGGCCTTATGTTTCGTTCTTCTGATTCTCTCGTGGAAGCTTTGTCTTGTTCCTGTGATGGGAAGGCCACTTAATACATTAGAGAAGCTTCCAGATGTTTCTGGAGATACCACAGAGGGTATCTTTATGAAGAGATCAGTTAGTGTGGACGAAGTTGACAAGAAGCATAGTACTTCAAGGTTATTGGAAGACCGCTCTGGTCCAAGCCCCCCAGGACCAGGACACAAACATTGATCAAAGCTTACATGAAGATGAAGATTTAGTTCATCAAAGTTGTCCGTTTTATATATAGTTAATTACTGGCTTTTAGTGGTCCTGTCTTGATTTAGTCTTTGTTTTTGGGTCCCATTATGTTTTGTTTGCTGTCAAGTTATTATTGCGTACTTTGTACTGTACTTGGTCAATTGCTGATATATTTTAGTTGTCTCTCATTGTTGCACTTTTGAGTTAATATAAAGTAATACATATTAGAATTTCATACAAGTGTGTGTGCATATATATGTTAAAGTTGTCTTTCTATAAAAAATGTCTTATGCGTACTAATTTAACTCAATTTCTACACTATATATCATTAATATTTTGTTGATTTATTCAATTTGGGACTTGTACATAACAAATACTATCTCCTCATATCCTTAATATATAATCCACTTTATATCATTTGAACTACATATAGTGGATCTTTTGTCAGTGAGAGGAGGTATAATATGAAGTTTGAAATTTCAGTATATATTTTCATTAATTAACCCTTTTGTCTGTCTTTCTCTGTTACATAATATTGGAGAACATTTACTTAATTTCTTGATTCCTTGTCTGTGAATATAATTTACATATAGTGCACTAAATAACGAAGCACTTTCAAGAAATTAAAGCAGCAATATTATCATTTTCATTCTCTTTCGTTTTAATTAAAAATTGCAAATACAGAATTATAATGGGTGATCGACCTTTAATCTGAGTAAGTAGATTTATTCTCGTTTTCTAGTTTACACAGACACACACACATTAAGATCATTCCCTTCAAATCGCAACAAATGAATATATGTAAGTGCAGCAGATGCTGAAAACCCAAAAGTGCAATACGTCTTAGTCACAACGCCAACGAGAATCAGTTGTGAATGTTGATTTCACCATAATACAAGGATATCCGAAAGGTTAAAGAGTGAAGGGCACCGAAATGGGGGTAATCAGTGTAGTGCCACCTCGGATCTACTTTCCAAGAAATTTAAACCCAAGGGGTAGTAAAAGCTATTCCCAGACGTCGGTCTCAATGAGTCATAAATACAATATAATTCCTAGTAACTAGAATGCAAACTTGTAAAAGCGGGTAAAAAATATTATATTTGGTTTTTGATATAGAATAGGCGTAAAGGTGTTATATGTTCAAAAGCACAATAAAAATTGGATAAAAGTGAGATTTTGAGGGGAATGAAAATGAAATCATTCTTGATAAATAGTAACCTTGGGATTCATTGCTTCAAAATATTTTTAGGGAGTTTTTTGTTGATTTTCAAATGAACACTAGAGGAACCCCTCTAGATTAGGCTTATGTTAACTTAATTAATGTCGGAACCCCGCACATTACTTAATTTAACCTAAGTTGATTAAGCTCAAAATCAAAGTGAATTTGCTAATTGTAAGGGACTCCTAATCCAACAACCGGAACCTTGAATTACCACTTAATTAATCATAGGATTTAATTAGTTATTGGTACCCTACATAATAAATTAAGACTCTAGGATTGAAGCCCAATGCCATTCATGCAATTTGACAAATTCAAGAACTAATTAATCATGCAATACTTTAAATCCACAACTTGGGCCACCCCACAATTGCACTTAATTTCTCAATTAACCCTAATACATTGATGGCCACCCAAACAAGAACTAAGATTGAAAAGAGTGATTACCCAATGTTTAAGCACAATTAATTAATTTCTATGCCATTTCATTCATGCAAAATCACTTAACATTTTTAATCCACTAATCAAGCCACCTTGAATTAACACAAAATATTCACCAAGAGAATAACAAAATCATGAACCCATAAATTTCATTAAACTCAAAGTTAAAGTAGCATAATGTCTAGCATTCAACAAGAAAGAAACAATATAAAATAGTTTTTAATCCTTATATAACATACAGAAATTAAGAACACAACCAAATGTCATAAATATACTCTTAGAACCCTAGAACAACATAAATACAATAAGATGAAGAAAGGTTAGAACTAAAACTCCCCTAATTTTGCTCCAAACTCATCCCTTGGCTCCCACCATCAAGAATGGGGAAGCCTAACTGCTACTCTCCATGAGAAAAGCACCAACAAGGAGTGGAGGTTGAGGAACCATGGAGGATTGGAAGGAAGAAGGTGGAAGATGGAAGATGGAGATGAGAGGAAATGAGAGAAAATGGGATCTAGAGTTTATGGTGACTCCCAATCTGAGCAAATGAGGTCCCAATTTCGTGCCTTAAGTGATTGGAGTCGGGTTAGATGAGTGGGTATCGGGTATGGACTTAATTGGCCCAAAAACCAACTGAAATTATGCAGATCGCAGCTGGGCCGTGACCCAGAAATTTGAGTTGCGGCCCAATTCTCTTTTGGAAAATTGAGTTTTCTTTTCCCATTGCAAATGAAGTGTTCCACCCATGGTTCTTCAATGGTCCTGCAAGTAAAAACATAATAGAAAAAGGATCAAATGCCCTAGAAATTAATTATTTCTAATTAATTACCAATTATGACAAATTAATTCTATTTTTATTCTAATTTCACCTAAGGATCTAAGATATTAATTAAGTACAATTGGACTAAAATTACATCTCCATTATCTTAAAAACCTCATTTTTAGCATATCAAAACCATACAAATCCAAGGATTTTTCAATTCTCCCCCTCCATTTTCTCCTACCTCCATTTTCTCTCCCCATCTAAAGACACACTGATTGTTTGATTTAACTTATTGTAAGTGATTTATGCTTTTTGTCTTGTAAAATGTAAATGTGCTTAATATAAGTGTTCCCAAAACTGCTCATTAATATATGAGAGATATTTACAAAAATCAAAGATAATTTTGATATGTTTTCAGTAAGTTTTTTAAAAGAATAAGAGTCTTAACTAATTTTAATATACTTAATGTATGTAATATGTGATTATTCGATTGCATCTTGTCATAAAATGTGAGGAACAACATGTGGTTTGTATATACCCCACGTGATTCAAATCACGTCACTCATAATAATTACTTGCATGTATGAACTATGTATAATTCTAATCTCATTGTCAGTGACTTTAGAGCTGCTCCAATATATGCTTTGGTCTCTTTTGAATTCCCAAATTTCCACTATATTTCAGTGGCTCTGGTTTCACAGTACCAGATGCTTGGGAAGTTAAACTAGTAACCTGTTTTTGACCAAATTAATTCAGAGAATTTTTCTTCGCGTTGTCTGCCATTTAACTTTTTCCTTTTCATATTCATTTAACTCTAACATTCACTATCACTACTTTTCATCTTTGACAACTAATTAATTTAATGGACAACTAATAATTCAGTTTTTTTTTTTCCGGGGCTACATCTCTCTCTCTCTCTCTCTCTCTCTCTCTCTCTCTCTCTCTCTCATATGTAATTTATGATTTAAGCAATATATACTTATATAATATTGTTCCAGTTTCGGTGCTCGTTGGAAGGATGAGTAGGGGGAGCTCCTCCACTCAACCATTCAAATCTAATATGGATGGTCCATATTTAATATTTTAAAGTTTTATGATTTTTAAATGAAAATTATATTTTTTGACAACATGATAGTTAAGAGATTATCTTTATTTCATATTCTCTACCACTACTGAAATAATTGTCATTTAAAAATAATAAAATTTAAAATATTAGATTTGGACCATCCAAATTAGATCTGAACGGTTGAGAGTGGATGAGCTCCCCCTACACATCCTTCCGTTGAGCAAAGAAACAGGTTGTTTATGCTATAAAAAATAATGCTATGTTTAATTTCTTAATTATAATGCAATTACTTTATAGTTATTAAATAATATTTGATTCATAATGTTTCGATTATTATTTGATTTTATAATTAATATATGTATAATTAATTTGTTTAAGTAATTTATGAATCTATTAATATAATTATATAAATATATCAAAATGTACAGATGCTAATTATCTATATTTAATAAGTACATTTTGTTTGATTAAAAACATGATATTGACAAAGGCATATTATAATAATACTAGTATTTTTTGTTTTTTTTAATTTAATTTGAATGAAAATGTAAAACTTTGGACAAGGATGAACTGAAAAAATTATTTATTAATCTTGAAAAATTTTTAAGTTTTAGTGTACAATATGTTGTTGGAATTATTTATTTTCAAAATTGAATATAATACAAATTATTAATATAGGAAAACGTTTAGGTATATTCAACATGTTGAAGCATTTTTTCAAGTGCTTCCATCATCCTAAATTAATTTATGGTGTATTCGATACCTTAAAGTATTTTTTTTAGAGATGTTCAACACCATAAAGTATTTTTTATGCCTTGGTGTTGGAGATACATAAAAAAAGTTTAAGGTGCTGGATGTACATGAAAAGATACTTTAGGGTTTTGAGTGCACCAATAAAATACTTTAAGTTGCTAAGTATATACCTACAAAATCCTTCAAAATATTAGATGCACCCAAAATTATTTTATAACACTAGATGCACCTGGGAAAATACTTAAGGGTGTTGGATGCACCTTACCCCTTGAAGAAATTTTAGGTCAAGTTTTTAATAGTCATTTCGTAAAGTTCTCCAATCACCTATGACAATGTGCCTTATTTTGAAATGTTATCATTTAATTATAAATTCACATGAGATCAATAGAAAACCTGGTGAATTATCGGCCGTTTTCTGGTCTTACTCGCAAGCGTACAGGTCGTCAAAATGTAGTATAGTTTGAAAGTGTCGTTCCGCAAGGATTATGGTTTAAGAAAGTTAATTAGCACTAATTGAGCTCTTAATTGGAAATGAGTAAGAAAAATTTTAGAAATTAAGTTTGAAACAAAAAATAAACTGCCAATAGGAATAAAATAGAAAAATGGCTTAAAACACACTTGCTCAATAAAGTAAAATCCTAGGGCACTTATCCCCATTTTACTTCATGAACTACTTTAATTCACTCTTCATTAGCATCTTAGTGAAACCATGTGTGGGTCCAAGGTCCTGATGCATTTGAAGAAGCTTTCTCAAGATAAAATCAAATTTATACTTATATTAATTGTACAATCCCTTGCTACAATTAATGCAACTTATATTCTCGACCAACCTCCTATTGACAACGTTAGGTTAGTAACTATATCTCTATGTTACCAACTAACCATCCATTTAAAACCCTAAATTTCAAGCCCAACATGATTTAATCCAAGTTCTAAAACAAAAGACACTTTTTCAAGCCATATTTCATTTAACAAAGCAATTGGTGATCAAGCACTTGTAGAAGAAAAAGCAAGATGAAAATCCACACATAAATGTCATTCATAGCATTAAAAGAGGGAAATACATAGTTCAATCCATAAAATGGTTTAAAGTAACTATCGAGAAGGGATTTAGTTACACATAAATGGAACTGAAGCAGAAACTACAGCTAAACAAGAGTTCATGATAGAAAAATGAGGAGAAGAAGGAAGAAGAATGGCAACCAAGATGGATGAAGCTTAAATCTCTCTAAACTCCTCCCAATCAATCCTTCAATCTCCAAGAACTTCAAGCTCTCTCAAGAAGGCACACAACCCCAGAAAACTTCCCCCAAGTGTGTTATGCTCGTTCTGGCTCGAAAACCTAGGTATATGTCTCAGAAATTCGCCCAATTAAGTCAAAACGCACAACATCGTCGAAGATTAGCCTGAGTCATGGCGAACCCACGGCGAATCACAAAAGTTTGCTCGGGCAAAGTTTTATTTCCATCTCTTCTTGATCCTTTTATTGCTTGCCTCCTAATCATTTGCTTCTCCTTTGTTACTCCAGGTGTTTTCTAGCTCTTTGCACTTGTCCACCTCTTCCTATACAAGAGAGAGAGGGGGGGTTGTTGAGTTCTAAAAAACACTCAAATGTATAATCATTAAACTCCAAATTTCACACAAATGTAATTCTTTCTTTATTCATCTTTTCCTGTGAGTTTTTGTATGCTTTTCACAACTATACCCACAAAACCATGTACAAGTATGGGAAAAATGTGATGAAATGCATGAAAATATGGAGCTTATCACATTGCCATATATACAACTAGAAAAGTTGATAAAATGGATATAAGAAACTTGATGTAAGTATCATCTTTAACATAATATATTAATATTATAATGAAACATTAAACTTCAATAGAAGATTAGATTTTTTTTCAAAATATATACATTACTAGAAAATACTATTAATGTCAGAAAATTTAAAATGAATTTAATATTGCCTAAATTTTACTCTCTCTGGTATGTGATGAAGGATATATATGTACCTATTTTGATTAGATTAATAAAGTTTGGTTAAGATTGTTAATGTGATATTATTTTTTCCAAAATATCTTAGTCATCTTCCTTAGTTCCTTTTCGTCTCTCCTACTTGACTTTTGTTGAGGGATCACCACTAGTAGGGTAAATTAGAAAAAAGATTATCGAATGTGTCTTATAGTTATGACTAATTAAGATCAGCTACCCAATTAGGTGTTATATTAAGAATTAGAGAGAGTATTTAATATCAAGCACTACAAAAAAAGGACTTTTAACAATGACTTTCGGTGGGGACATAAAAAGTCGCCACAAAAAGTGTGCCTTTGGGCGGCGACTTTTTTTGTCGCCACTTAAAGTCTCACCTTTTGCGCGCAACATAAAAGTCCCCATAGAAGGTATACCTTTTAACGACTACATAAAAAGTCGTGCAGAAGGTATGCCTTTCAACGGCGACAGAAAAAGTCACCACTAAAAATCTGCTTTCAGCGGTGCCTTTTTATGTCACCACGGTGAAGCTGGGACTTTTAGTAGTGGCCAGACTTACTAAAGTCATGCATTTTGTTTTTTGAATAACACTAATAAATGTTACTTTTTTTTATTTTTTATGTAAAATATTTAACATTTTAAAATGTTAAATAAGTTATTTTATCTTGAAAAATAAAATAAGGTAATATATTTTCATTTTTATTGGTTTTTAAACTTATAATGAGTACTTTAATTTAAAATGAATGATATATTAAATAATTTTATACATGAAAAAGAACAATAAGTTTTAAATTAATAAAATTATATCAACTATACCAACATTCTAATTTATTAAAAAAATATTATGAATATTATATTAATAAAGAAATATTTATATTATATTTTATCTTTACATATTAAATGTGTACATATATAAATAAATATGTGTTTGTAAACGTAGGTAATATGATAATATATTTATACCAAGTCTTGTTTCTTTCGATAAAGTCTTAACAACAAAAAGGTGACGGTGGTTTATATCATACGGAAGAAAAGGGAGGCTAATTCATGGTATGCTGGAAAAGTTATACAGTGTAATGCATTACCAGGGAGGCTAGAGTGATGGCTGTTTGACCTGATTGTCAACTTTTCCACACACACACACACACTTATATGAAATTCAGTTGAGCCTTGAAAAGTAATATATGGAATCTAATATTAAAGAAAACTTTTAAACCATATAATACCATATTTAATTAATGTGTCATATTTATCAATCAGATTTTTAAACACAACTTATACATATTACTTCAACAAACTAATCCCTCTAGTTGGCCCTAAATATAGGACCTATTCGAGGTAGTGGATTTGATTTTAAATATAAGATATCTTTCTAATTTTTTTTATCTTTTTCTCATGTTGTCCTTATCGATGCTCATTAATTATAAACAAGCAAGAGAGAAAATGTGGAAATAAATGTATATGGTCAGGGTATTTTGGTAATATCATGTGATTTCAACTTACTTAACTAATATCCTTAATTTAATTAAATTAGATAAATATGTCTTATATTTATGATCGGAAGGAGTAGAAATTTGTGCGGTGCATTTCTACAAAATTCCATTACATCAGCAATCAAATTGCACAAGTTCAGGAACTCGTCTTATTTTGACAAGTTAGATCCACCTCACGGGGCCCATATTACGCATGATTCTTCTAGCCTTTTAATCATATTTATTGACCTTTTGTATGATTTGTATAAAATAAATTCAATTCTTATCGATCAATTAACTTCATTTCTCTCCACATAATTCTACATCAATCATCCTTGTCTTATCGCAATCTTAGTTAAGTGATTTAATTTGTTAAGATTTCACTTAGGATTGCTATGGATTTAGTTTTACTTTTTATTTTTTTTTACATAAGACGTCCTATGATATAGAGGAAGTTACTTTCATTTAATCCCACAGAAAAATATAACTACACATGCATATTCACAAAATTATGTTAACCCATCGTCTGTGGGTTTAGATGGTAAAGAGGTAAGACATGCGACCACTTGGAGCATATTCGATTCTTGAGAAGTGTCACTTTATTGTAGTTCCAGTCGTAACGCTTGGAGAGGCATCTCTATGATATAGGCTGCCTACAATCACTACAAAAAAACAGCTTATTTCCGACGGAATTTACCGACGGAATTAATTCCGTCGGTAATTTCCGACGGAATAGTGGCGGAAATTTCGTCGGAAATATTTCTGACGAAATCACCGACGGAATTCCGTCGGAAATTACTGACGGATTTATTCCGTCGGTGATTGCGTCGGAAAATAAAATTTCCGACGGAATATCTGAAACAGGCAGGAAATGCACAAGAGGGGGGGTGAATTGTGCTTAAAAAAAAACTTTAATGAACAATACAGTTTATACTGGTTCAGCCCAACTTTTGGCCTACGTCCAGTTCTCCAACTTGGCAGTTGGGTTCCACTAGCTTTTCAAGATTTAAACGGGCTCTTGACAGCCTTTACAAGTGACAGCAAGAGTTCACCTCCTTACTAATCACTCCCCCTTACACTTTGTAAGATTACACCCTACTCTTAAGATCCCACTATCTTAAGAGTAATCCTTACTCGGATAATAAATTCAAGTGTAGAGAAATTGTTCACTCAATTGAACGGATTGTGTTACACACTTAAGAATTTGAGAACAGTGATTGTTGAGAGAATTGAATGCAGTAGATACAAGATCTTTTAATGAAGTAATCAATTTTTTTTTTCAACCAACTGCTTCTCAATGCTTTTATACTCTTCACTCTGAAGCTTGTGTAATAAATATGACCGTTGAGAGTTGTTCAGAGAGAGAGAGAGATCTTAATCGGATGAGGAGTGTTGAGAATGTAGCCTGTGTTGCATTTACTCCATTGTACTTCCTTTGCTTTTTGTTCATCTTTCTTTATCTATCGCTGGAGGAAGTAGGTGAGTTCCAACGGCTATATTGCTCAGATTTTGTGTCCAACGTAAACTTCCTTAAGTAGGTCTGAGCACTCTGTACTTGGAAAGCCTAAAATAGCTTTAGCCATTGATTTTGAATAATTCCCATCGCCACTCAGATTACAGCCTCTGATCGATTACAGGACTTGGTGGCTGATCGATTACATATCGATTATGTATAGATTAGGACCTGCATCACTCAACAATAGATTAGAAATTCATGTGCCTAATCGATTACAGGGACGCCTGATCGATTAAGCAAGACTAATCGATTACACTTAAACTTCCTCTAATCGATTACTTACCTCTGATCGATTACATTCAGATCACTCACAACTCTTCTAATCGATTACATGGCTCTGATCGATTACACATACCAACTTCTCTGATCGATTATAAGACTCTGATCGATTAGGCAATGGTCCTCTAATCGATCAGGCGAGCCTAATCGATTACATCAATTTCTCCTAATCGAAAGGCTAAGATCTCTCATCGATTACAGGGGTCTCTAATCGATTAGGCGACAACTTAGACTGAACTCTAATCGATTAGACAAAATGACTTGACTTGGAATCTATCTCTGATCAAATGGGCTATCTATGCATACCTAAGACATATCATTCCAAACACTTATCACTCACTTACCTTATGCCTAAGATATGTTTGGTTATCATCAAAACCTATTATTCTAACATTCTCCCCCTTTTTGATGATGACAAAACATTAGAAATAATTGCAATAACAGAATACATATAGAGATCAACAAGCAGACAACTGATATATATATATATATATATATATGAAACAATAACTCAGATATCACAAGGATACTGGCATTGTCTTTACGCATGGAACTAAATATATAAAAAAATATAAAATGAGCAAAATATGAATGATGCATGTGAAAGGGTTTTTGGTGTTGCAGGGAGTATGGATTAGTCAGAGTCAGTGTCATCCTTCCAGTTTGATGTGTCAAGATCATAGTCCCCTGATTCACTGCTAATTCGACCAGAGTCATAGGAAGACTCAGATTCCAAAACGACTTCTTCCTTCTTCTTCTTAGCAGGAGCCTTCTTCTTCTTGGGAGGAGGAGGAGGCACTAAGGACAGAAGCACATCCAATTGGGATGGTCTCTTTTGTTTCTTTTGAGGAGACTTTGCTGCCTTTCCCTTCCCTTTTGGTGCTGCCTTTCTCTTAGCTGCAGGCTTGGAGACAACCTTAGGTTCTTCAATAACAATTCCTTTGGTTGCTCTGGTGCTCTTTCTTGTTGCAGGAGCAACCCTAGGTGCAGGCTTAGAGGCAGTCATTTTGATCCTTTGCTTTTTAGGTTTTGACTGAGCCTCTGGGCCTTCTTCTTCCTTGTCAGACTTCAAAAATTCTGAAGTAGTCTGAATGGGGTCCTTCTGAGCAGGCTTGACTGGATCCCCATATGTGTAGGTCTTTCTGACTCCCCATTTTGGAAATAGAGGCTGAGGGGATTCTTTCTCTTGAATTTTCTGACTCAAATCCCTAGCTGTATCTCTGTCTTCTCTTTCTTTCTGACTTGCAGCCAAGGTCTGTTCTAGTTCCTCCACTTGCTGGTGCAGTACATCTGCCTTATGAAGATAATGAGGCACCAAATCAATGTCAATGGGTTTAGGTTCCCCTTCATACAAAACCATGGCCATTCCCAGATTTTCTTCTATCACATTTTCAGCATTTTCTGGAGGGATATTGACAGTGGCCTCAGTTTCAGACTCTGTGGCTTCTTCTACCACAACCTCTTCTTCTGCCATGCTTAGCTTAATGGCTTCTGCAAGCTCATGAATTTCCTCGAGTGTCTGACTCATGGGTACATCCTCAGGAACTTGAGACATCTGAGGGATCTCAGAAGCTATAGCTGAGAGGATGGAGGCAGCTTCCACAGCCTTTTCTTGAACCTGGCTGCTTTCCCCAGGGGTTGGCACACTGAATATCTTCTAACTCGAGGCATCTGAGGGATCTCAGAAGCTATAGCTGAGAGGATGGAGGCAGCTTCCACAGCCTTTTCTTGAACCTGGCTGCTTTCCCCAGGGGTTGGCACACTGAATATCTTCTCCCCCTTTTTGGCATCATCAAAAGGAGGGGGGTTTCTAGTGAAGGAGCTTTGCCTTTTCTGGTATAAGTTTTGGCTATTTCTGGTTTAGGGGAAGGAGAGTGTGGTTGAGAGGGTGTGGGATGAGAGGCAGGGGTCAATATGTGGATAGGAGAAGGTGGGAAGTCTGGATGATCTGAGGAACTGGAGGAGGGTTTCTGTGAGGGTGGGGAAGGTTTGGAAGGAGGAGGAGTGGTTTTTGGAGAGGGTTGAGTGTGGAGATGTGGAGAAGAGGGATGAGATTGTGAAGGTGAGTGATGAATGGGTGATACCTGATGTGGTGCATAACCATCAAAGGGTGACAGAGGAGGGCCAGGAATATTGGCTTGATACTTTTCCCTGAGAATCTCTTCCAGTCCAGCAAGTCTGTTGTGTAAAAACTTGTGCATATTTACCACAGCATCATACCCATTGAAGATGGTCATGGTGCTTTCCTTCACAGACTTGACAACTGAATCATTGAGAGCTGCCACCAATCTGTGCAATAATCTGTCCTCCATGGCTTGATGCTCGAGGGCCATTTCTTCTACTATTCTGGCAGAGACCCTTTCCACCACTTGATCAATAAAGTTGGCAGGAGAAGCAGGTGCTGCTTCTTCCTGAATCAGAGGCTCTTGATTAGGATGATGGCCAGGGATTTCCCCTGGTTCAAGTCCTTCTTCTGTAGGGGGTTCCTCTTCAATTTCAATATCTGGTAGAGGCTTAGAGGGGATGGAACTCTGCCCAAAAGGTTGCAACCCCATCTTCTTGAGAGTGGTCAGATCACACTTGGGAGGCTGCTTGTTGTGCTCTTCTTCCAACCAAAAAATTTGATTGTTGCACAGAATAAATGAAATAAGAGATGCAAAAGGCAGAGGAGTCTTAACAGACTTTGTCTTCTGGAACCTCAAGAATTCCTCACAGATGACTTGTCCAGGGTTGATGGGAATTTTGTTGATCAGCATGGGCAAGAGAGGATTGTCTATATCCAGGATAAGTGTGAAGTTGCCAGCCTTGTTGACCATACACCTGGAGTAAGCATAATGCAGAACTCTGTAGGCAGGAGGTAATTGGACAGGCTTGAGATTTCCCTCAATAGGACTTGTAGGTTGATAAATCTGCCTGAGTTGCTCATCAGAAAACTTTTCCCTTGTTTGCCATGTGTTGTACTCTGCCATATTAATCCCATCCATGTGAAGCCACTTGTTCAAATCCTTCCAAGTGAAAGAAAACTTCTTACCCCTGACTTGAGAAGAAATCTTGATATCTGAGGTTTTGCCTTCTGCTTCCGTAACAGAAATCTTCAAGTTTGAGTAGAAGGCCTTTATGACTCGCTCATTATAATGATTTTTAATGCCCAGCCATGTCGCATAAGGTTGCAGCCATTCTTTGACAGGATAGCCATTTTTGTCAAGATACTCAATATCCACAAACCCACATCTTTGCTGTATGGACCTTTTCTGAATATCCTCTGAGGCATCTTCAATAGGACCTTGGGCATAGGAGGAGTCGATGGGAACCATTGTGTCACCAGAAATGAGTTCTCTGACTCTGACTGTGGAAGGGCTTTTGGCTGGAGACTTGGATGAAGTACCACGAGTTTTGGCCATTTGAGAGGTTGGTTGAGAGGTGGAGGGTGGTGGATTTGAAGGGGGTGATGAAGGTCTATAGGTCAATGCAGGATCTCCTTCAGGTAATGGTACTGTATCAGAAACGACTTGGGCTCTGATGTTCTTTGGAATACGCATTTTGGGTGCCATGGGAAGAGTTTATGTAGAGGGCTCAAGGATTATGATTGGTGATTCGAAGGGTTGTAACTGGTGAGGGAGAGTTATGGCTGATGATGATTCGAGTAGTGGGTACAGTTACGATGGTTACAGAGAGATTTGATGATTCGAACGTTAAGATTTGATGAAGGATGAGGAGATGAAGAAGAAACAAAATGCAATAGAGTGCGAAATGATGCTACAGTTACATATGTCAAGTTTATAAGAGTGGGTGTGCTTAGAAAAGTAAGTAACTGTCAGATAAAATGTACGTTACAAATGTTACCGTTGACGCCTAATCGATTACAGATGTCGCGTAATCGATTACAGAGTGTTGTCTCTGATTGATGAGATGCGCCCAATCGATTAGGGGTTGTTGTGATCGATAGGTCCACGCTGAGTAATCGATGCCCAATCGATTATTCCTTCCTTGTGATCGATCAGACAGTTCTGATTGATTATGCGCCTTTCCCTAATCGATGCTTCATTTCAGCCTAATCGATGCTTAATCGATTACAGGGAGTGTCCTGTGATCGATCAGGCTTACCTGATCGATTAGGCGATGGATTTTCTATTCTGAGCCTCTAAGTCCTGCATAAATTTTGATCTGACACTCCGATGCCTAAGTTAGTATAATATCATCAAAACATCCTTAGATTGAAATAATTTTGATAACTAAAATAACTTACAATTCATTGGGATTTACCATTCCCAATTCTCTTCTGATAAACATAAATGGCTCAGTTGCTAGAGGTTTGGTGAAAATGTCAGCCAGCTGCAAGTGTGTTGAGATAAATTCCACTCTGACATCCTTCTTTTGCACATGATCTCTGATGAAATGATGCCTTACATCAATGTGCTTTGTTCTTGTGTGATGTACAGGATTTTTGGCTAGACTAATAGTGCTTGTATTGTCACAGAGGATTGGAACTTCTGGAAACTCCATACCTAGATCCCTCAATTGATGCTTGAGCCATAGAACTTGAGTACAACAGGTTGCAACAGCAATATACTCAGCTTCAGTAGAGGATAGAGAAACACATGTTTGTTTCTTGCTTGCCCAAGAGACTAAGGATCCCCCAAGATATGCACATTGACCACTGGTACTCTTTCTATCAGTTTTGTACCCAGCATGATCTGAGTCTGAGTAAGCCATTAAATATTCCTGAGTTCCTTTTGGATACCACAGCCCCAGCTCCTGAGTTCCCACCAGATACCTCAAGATTCTCTTAACACATGTGTGATGCATTTCTTTAGGATTAGCTTGATATCTGGCACATACTCCTACACTGAATTGAATATCTGGTCTGCTAGCAGTTAGATATAAGAGGGAGCCAATTAGACCTCTATATGTTGATTTATTGAAGTCCTTCCCTTCTACATCAGCATCCATCACCACTGAGGAGCTCATAGGAGTATCTTCTTCCTTTGATAAATCCATTCCAAATTTCTTCAAGATTTCCTTCACATACTTTGATTGAGAAATGAAAATTCCATCCTTTCTTTGTTTAATCTGAAGACCTAAAAAGAAGTTGAGTTCCCCCATCATTGACATCTCGAATTCTCCCTGCATAATCTTTGAAAATTCCTCACAGAGAGATCCATCAGTAGCACCAAAAATAATGTCATCTACATAAATTTGTACAACAAGCATGCTTTTCTTTTTGTGTAAAATAAATAGAGTGGTATCAACTTTTCCTCTTGAAAAACCTTTTTCTAACAGAAAATTGCTCAACCTTTCATACCAGGCTCTTGGTGCCTGTTTAAGTCCATATAAGGCCTTTTTAAGTTTATAAACATGATCTGGTTTAGTGGCAATTTCAAAACCAGGAGGTTGTTCAACATATACTTCTTCCATGATATAACCATTAAGAAAGGCACTTTTTACATCCATTTGATAAAGTTTAAAATTTTTGAGGGATGCAAAGGCTAATAACAGTCTTATTGCTTCCAATCTTGCAACTGGAGCAAAAGTTTCCTCATAATCAATACCTTCTTCTTGGTTATATCCTTTAGCCACAAGTCTTGCTTTATTTCTGATAACAGTCCCATATTCATCAAGTTTGTTTTTGAAAACCCATTTAGTTCCAATAATAGGATAATTTGAGGGCCTTGGAACTAAATCCCAAACTTGACTTCTTTCAAATTGATTGAGTTCTTCTTGCATTGCAGTTATCCAATCACAATCTTCTAAAGCTTCTTCAATGCAAGTAGGTTCAATTTCAGAAATAAATGCAGAGAAATGTATTGCATTTTGAGTTTGATGCCTGGTTCTAACTCCTTCATTAACCTCACCAATGATTTGCTCAGGTGGATGATCCCTGTGATGTTTCCATGCTGATGGTCCAGCTGGTGCATCATGTGGATCATCTTCTTGTCTCTCTTCATGAGACTCATCTGGTGGAGTTAATGACTGAGTAGAATTTTTAACTTTCTTTTGAAAGGCTGATTCATCTTCTAAAGAAATATTCTGTTCAGAATCAGTTTCATCAAAGACTACATGAACTGACTCTTCAACAGTAGAAGTTCTTTTGTTGAAAACTCTATAAGCCTTACTTCTACTAGAATAACCAATGAAAATTCCAGAGTCAGACTTGGGATCGAATTTACCTAAATTTACCTTCCCATTATTGTGGATGAAACATTTTGATCCAAATACCTTAAGATGGCTTACATTTGGCTTTCTTCCTTTGTAAAGCTCGTATGGAGTTTTATCCATTCCCTTCCGAATGTAGGCTCTGTTTGATATATAACATGCAGTATTCATTGCATCTGCCCAGAATACCTGAGATACTTCTTTTCCATTCAGCATTGTTCTGGCCATCTCAGTGAGTACCCTATTCTTTCTTTCAACTACTCCATTCTGTTGAGGAGTTCTAGGAGCTGAGAAATTATGATTGATTCCATTTTCTTTGCAAAGCTCTAGAAAATCTTGGTTCTCGAACTCTCCTCCATGATCAGTCCTGATTGAGCTGATTTTCTTGTCTTTTTCATTCTGCACTTTCTTAGCAAACACATAAAAGGCATCAAAGGTTTCATTTTTGGAGGAAAGAAACATAGTCCAAGTGAACCTAGAATAGTCATCCACAATCACAAGGGTGTACAGGCTTCCTCCTAGACTCTTCACTCTTGCTGGTCCAACTAGGTCCATATGGATTAGTTCCAAAGGTCTAGTTGTGGTGACTTCCTTCTTAGGTTTAAAAGAAGACTTTGTTTGTTTCCCCTTTTGGCATGCTTCACACACTAAATCAGATTTAACTTTCATATTTGGAATCCCAATAACCAAATCCCTTTTAATTAGCTTTTCTAGATGAGACATGTTAACATGAGCCAATCTTTTATGCCATAGCCAACAGTTATCAGAATTGCTAATAAAACACTTTTCAGAGAGTTGATGATTCAAATCTACTTCATACAAATTTCCATTCCTGTTGGCTTTCAATCTATATTTCATATTTGATTTGTCTATAGCCAATCCTTTCTTATCCACAATGAAGCATTCATTTGAATCAAAAATCACCCAATTACCTTTGTCAGTACTTTGACTGACACTCAGCAAGTTGTGGCAGAGACCTTCTACAAGATAGATATCTTTAACTGGACCAATATCTCCTTTTCCAGTAATTTTGCCAGACTGATTTCCACCAAAGCTAACCTTGGCCCCATCCTTCAGGATTAGATTGTCTAGTTTCTCTTTATCTCCTGTCATGTGCCTCGAGCATCCACTATCTATATACCACTTGCTATTTTTGTTGGATGCTTTGAGACAAACCTGCACAGACTAAGCAGATTTAGGTACCCAAATTTTCTTGGGTCCTTTGGGATTAGCTTGCTGCCTTTGGTCTGTATAGACTTTAGGCTGATGTGTCCCTTTGGGGACCCATTTATAGTGTCCAGACATACCATGTTTCTTGGGATAACAGGTTGATTCAGAATGACCCTTTCTATTACAGTAATTGCAAAACGAGAAAGGAGATGAATAATCTGAAGCTTTTCTGAAAAATTTCCAGTACGATTTCTCTTTAGACACAGACTTATTTCCTTTCATGTTCTTAGAGAATGAATCATAACCAATACCAGTTTTGTCTCTATATGCTTTTTGATTCATTAACATGACATCAAGAATTTCTGTGCTCTTAGTAAATTTCTTTAAAATTCCAGAAATCTTCTCATTTTCTTTCACAAGGTTTTCACAGTTTTTGCAATCAGAAGTTTCTTGAGAAAACTTTTCAGAATTCAGTTTACATTTTTCACAATCAAAATTATCAGCTTTCTTTTCAAGGACTTTGTTTTTCTTTCTTAAAGCAGAAACTTCCTTTGCCAATTTTTCAAATTCAATATGTATGTCATCATATGCATCTTGAAGTTCTTGGAAAGATAGATCATCAGGATATACCTCATTATTGGAAGATTCTTCTCGTGCTACTAGACACAGGTTGGCAGCTTCCTCTGCTTCACTGGCTTCCTCATCAGAGCTGTCCCCCCATATAGACGAAACATAGGCTTTCTTTTTGCCTTGAAATTTTTCTTTCTTTTTCTCCTTCTCCTTGAATCTTTGGAGGCTTGGACATTCTGCTTTGAAGTGTCCAGGCTTCTTACATTCATAGCATACAGGGACATTTTTCAGTGAATCTTTTCTGAAGTTGCTTGAGCCACCTCTCTGGAATCTTCCTTTATTTCTGAAGAATTTCCTAAACTTTCTGACCATAAAGGCCATTTCATCATCGTCCAGTTCTTCATCTTCTTCCTCATCCTCATCATCCTTTGCAGAGACAGTTAGTGCCAGATTCTTTTTCTTTTTATCTCCATAGAGCTCTCTTTGAACTTTGATGGTTGTTTCATATTCAGCCAGGCTTCCAAACAGAGAAGTGATAGAGCTCATAGATTCTCCTCTCATTTCTTGGATTGCAGTAGCCTTCATCTGCCATTCAGGAGTTAGAATCTTTAAGATTTTGGAGACTTGTTCTGCCTCAGAGATCCTCCTTCCAAGAGCTGTGAGATTGTTGATCAGATGAGTGAATCTAATTTCCAGGTCCCTTATTGGTTCCCCTTCTTCCATTTTGAACAAATGAAAGTCAGTGATAAGTTGTTCCACTCTTCTAGTTTTTACTCCACTGGTCCCTTCATGAGCAACTGCTAGGGCATCCCACATTTCTTTTGCTGTCTCTAGATGACAGACCCTGAAATATTCTTTTTGACTTAGGGCATTTTGAAGAATCAAGACTGCCTTGCTATTGAGTTCCAGATCATCCTTGTCATCACTCGTTAATTCCTGAGGGAGTTTAGGCACTTGAACTCCATTTTCTGTTTTCATAGGAACGATGTCTCCTTCTTCAACTATCCTCCAGAGATCATAACCTGATGATTTTATGAAAACCTTCATCTTCATCTTCCAGAAGGTATAATGCTCACCATTGAATCCAGGAGGTTTGTTGATTGAACTGCCTTCAGGGAGAACATTCTCATATCCTGCCATGATAGATCTTTGCTTCTCCTGATCGTGGGATCAGATGAATCTGAGAAGACCTGGCTCTGATACCAAATGAAACAGGCAGGAAATGCACAAGAGGGGGGGGGTGAATTGTGCTTAAAAAAAAACTTTAATGAACAATACAGTTTATACTGGTTCAGCCCAACTTTTGGCCTACGTCCAGTTCTCCAACTTGGCAGTTGGGTTCCACTAGCTTTTCAAGATTTAAACGGGCTCTTGACAGCCTTTACAAGTGACAGCAAGAGTTCACCTCCTTACTAATCACTCCCCCTTACACTTTGTAAGATTACACCCTACTCTTAAGATCCCACTATCTTAAGAGTAATCTTTACTCGGATAATAAATTCAAGTGTAGAGAAATTGTTCACTCAATTGAACGGATTGTGTTACACACTTAAGAATTTGAGAACAGTGATTGTTGAGAGAATTGAATGCAGTAGATACAAGATCTTTTAATGAAGTAATCAATTTTTTTTTTCAACCAACTGCTTCTCAATGCTTTTATACTCTTCACTTTGAAGCTTGTGTAATAAATATGACCGTTGAGAGTTGTTCAGAGAGAGAGAGAGATCTTAATCGGATGAGGAGTGTTGAGAATGTAGCCTGTGTTGCATTTACTCCATTGTACTTCCTTTGCTTTTTGTTCATCTTTCTTTATCTATCGCTGGAGGAAGTAGGTGAGTTCCAACGGCTATATTGCTCAGATTTTGTGTCCAACGTAAACTTCCTTAAGTAGGTCTGAGCACTCTGTACTTGGAAAGCCTAAAATAGCTTTAGCCATTGATTTTGAATAATTCCCATCGCCACTCAGATTACAGCCTCTGATCGATTACAGGACTTGGTGGCTGATCGATTACATATCGATTATGTATAGATTAGGACCTGCATCACTCAACAATAGATTAGAAATTCATGTGCCTAATCGATTACAGGGACGCCTGATCGATTAAGCAAGACTAATCGATTACACTTAAACTTCCTCTAATCGATTACTTACCTCTGATCGATTACATTCAGATCACTCACAACTCTTCTAATCGATTACATGGCTCTGATCGATTACACATACCAACTTCTCTGATCGATTATAAGACTCTGATCGATTAGGCAATGGTCCTCTAATCGATCAGGCGAGCCTAATCGATTACATCAATTTCTCCTAATCGAAAGGCTAAGATCTCTCATCGATTACAGGGGTCTCTAATCGATTAGGCGACAACTTAGACTGAACTCTAATCGATTAGACAAAATGACTTGACTTGGAATCTATCTCTGATCAAATGGGCTATCTATGCATACCTAAGACATATCATTCCAAACACTTATCACTCACTTACCTTATGCCTAAGATATGTTTGGTTATCATCAAAACCTATTATTCTAACAATATCCGTCAGAAATTTAGTCCCGCAATTACCGACGGATTTTCCGTTGGTAATCCGTCAGAAAGTGGATTAAAAAGAAAAAAAAAACTGATATAGAAAACGAATTTCACATCGTCTTCCAGAAATTTCTCCCTCACCTTCGTCCTTCGTCTTCGCGCCGTTCCCATTCCTCCCTCGCCGTCCTCCGCTCTGCTCGGCGTTCCCATTCGTCTTCTCCGTTCTTCGCGTTCCATCGAAGTCCAGCGAGGAAATTTCTGTTCACGCCGTCCTCCGCTCTGTCCGTGTTCACTGTTCTCAGTTTGGGTACGAAATTTCTGAACTTCCTTAGAGAAATTTGAATTTCGCCACTTTGCTTTGAGATTCTCATGTCGTTTGCCTTATTTGTGTTTGTTCTTTGTTCATCCGTTCTTGCTTTGATATAATTTGCAAGATCGTATTTTTCTGACTTGGCATTCACATTCCGAGGTACACTGTAGATGTCATTTTGCAAGATCGTATTTTTTTGGTGGTGATGTTTGGTAATCAAAAGCATTTGTTAGTTTGTATTTTAGGGCAATTAGGTAAGGGGTGATAGGAAGAGTTAAGGAGACATTGTTTAATGACCATTTTGTGTAGCCGTCTATGGTGTTTTGAGTGTTGAGAAGTATTATGACCCTATCTGCCTTAGGAGGTGGTGTTTGGATGAAGCCATGCCTGGCTTTGATGGCATGGCTTTGAGATATGCGAGATGAAGTGTGGTTCCAAACAGGGCCTGGTGGTGGGACTGTTTTGGGCAATGTTTTGGGATGGTTTGGGAGGTAATTGAGGATTGCTAATCCTATTGGGGTTGAGAGTTTTCTGGCAACAACATTGGTGGTGATCCAGTAGTTTCTTGAGGGATCTTGATTGGCTTTCAGAAGCACTGAGTATGTCTCACCAGAATATATGTATAGATTCTCTACCTCAAATGGTTCCACATAGTGCCCATCAGCTTCCACAACAATCATTTTGTGACCCTGCAAACAAATCATACAATCTCTTAAATACTAACACATTCAGAAACAATACATTTATGTAGACCTTCCAAGTCTGGCCAGCTCCATAGAGTCACGTCTGTGTTTTAATTTCACTTGGTTTATTTGAATTTCACTTGGCTTTTTTTGGGGTTTTGGGAATTCAGCTGCCCTGTTCACTTATTTGTTTTTTTAGCTTGAGGGATGAATGACTTGGATATATATGCCCAGTTTCTCGTTGATCTGTGGTTTTTCATGTGGTTTCAAAATCTTACGCCCCCTTGGGTTTGTTCTGTTTTATTGTTTGATGCTGATGCTTATACAAATTCATACTGATTTTAAATTAGGGTCTCATATCTTTGGGGTTGTTTAATGATTTGAGTTCAATTCGTTTTGTGGGCACTTGTTTTAATTTTCGTTTTGATTTGGTTGGTTATTTACTTGAATGAATGTAGAGGTATGATTTTGGCGTTAGTGATAGTGTCCACCACCTCCATATACCCTAAAAAAAATTTTCCCTTGTTGGGCAAATACTTGCCGACAGCCACAAGTGCAATGGAATTCTGGTGCTTCACCCTTGCTTGGTCTCTTGTTTTTGGCAGCAACTCAATTCAATGATTTCTTCCTTTGCTTGACACCGACAAATAAAAGGGTAGAGGTTTGGGCTCTTAATCAGTACCTTGCCTCCATTATCTTCTTTGTTTCAGGGGAATTTGTATTATTGGAAGTAGCTTGATCGGCGCCGCAATTAGGGCAATCTTATAAGGTAATTAGGCTAAGTACGACTTATATTTTTTATCCTTTTGGTGAATTGTTGTTTGAATTTGTTTAGTCTGTTTTTTTATTCCTTGAATTATGTTTTTGTTGAACTACCTTCGTTGCTATTAGCTTAATATAGTTACTTACATGCTCTAAGCATCAAAATGGTTTAGGATTAATTTAATGTTTAATTTAGTTTTCTTTGATTGTTTGAAGAAGCCTTTATATGTTTTTATTCATGATCTAAAATGATTCGAGTTTTGATTGTTGGAAGAAGCCTTTATTGTATAGTTATTTATGTTTTTTTACGAGAAATTTCTGTCTTGGTTTGGCGTGCAATTTGAGTTTCGAGTATTTACTGTGAAATTAGCTAGATGGCTCCCTATACTTTCTTGTGGTACTATTTTAGATCTGCTGTCTGATTGTTAATAGCCAAAGTGGGCAAATTGTATGTAATTTTTGTCCCCATCTCGCTCTTTATCTTTGCCAAGGATGAAAATGGCCCTTGGTTCTTAGTGTTTGAAGCTTCTCAAGTTTCGTTGCTAAGTTTTAGAACTCATCTTCTTGCTGAGACCTCCATTTGCTATCGGGAGTCTCCGACCTGTGGTTTGGCTGTACTTTTTTCTGTCGGTAACACCTCCTCTCCTTCCTTCTCATTCTTCTTTTTTTCATTATTTTCCATTCCTAGCTGCAGTGATTTTATTTTGAAAACACACTCTGAATTTTTATTGTCTTCTTTGTTTCAGGGGGATTTATATTAGTGGAAGTAGCTTGATAAGTGCTGTAATTAGGGCATTCTTATAAGGTAGTTAGGCTTTATTCAACTTATATTTTTTTGATCATTTTAGTGAATTGTTTAAAGTTGTTTAGTCTGCTTTTTATTAATTGAATTATGTTATGCTTTTACTGAAGTGTTGTTATAACAACAATAAGTAAACATGCTCTTAAATAACTACCTTTACTGCTGTTAGCTTAACCTATTTTTTTACTTACATGTTCTAAGAGTCAAAATGGTTTAGGCTTAATTTAATGTTTAATTTAGTTCTCTATTTGATGCTTCTAAATTAAAGTTTTCATTATCTCTTTTATCAGTTATTTCCTTTTATTATCTGATTTAGGATTAATTCGTTGATAACATTTTTGTATTGATCCAAATGGGATTCATATTGCTTGCACGGTTCAAAGTTTACATAGTATTTACATAGGATTTCTCTTTCTTAGAATGGAAATTCCGGAAAATTGAAGATGGATGTATAATAGAATCAATCCGAGGAACAGTTGGGTTACACCAGAGTTTGAAAGAGGGGTTCAAGAGTTTTTTGATCATGCACGTAGATCCATTCATTCTCAAACAATGGGAAAGCTTAGGTTTCCATGTGTAAATTGTAAATGTAAGCCATATAAACTATTTGAGGAGGTGAGGACACACCTTTATAGTAAGGGATTCATGTCGGATTATTATATATGGACTAGTCATGGAGAAAGCATAACAGAATGTGATGCACTTGTGTTTGAAAGACAAGGTCCCTTACAAACCTCACCTTGGCCGTTTGGTAACCAACTAAGTCAATATGAGACGATAGTGATAGATGCAGCTGGACCGAGTTTTAGGGATAATTATAATGAAAGGATGGAAGAGGAGCCAAATGCTTCTGCAAAAGCATTTTATGACATGTTAGAAGCTGCACAACAACCATTGTGGGGAGGTTGTGAAGAGGAATCTCAGCTTTCTGCAACTTTGAAGTTATTAAGCATTAAAGCTGCAACAAACATGTCTCAACAATCCTACAATTTAGTTTCCCAACTTATGCGGAGGACACAACCTAAAGACACTCTTATGCCTAAGGACTTGTATGAGGCTAAGAAGTCTGTGGCAAAGCTAGGTCTTGATTATAAGAAGATCGATTGTTGTGTAAAAGGGTGTATGTTGTATTATAAAAATGATGAATTTGCAACTCGATGTAAGTTTTGTGGTGAGGAAAGATATTCCTCTAAAAGGTGTCATGGAAGAAGAAAAAAGATTTCAAGGAAGCAATTGTGGTACTTACCACTCATCCCAAGATTGCAAAGATTGTTTGCTTCTAAGAAAACTGCAAAGGAAATGAGATGGCACTATGAAAATTGATGTAGTTCCAATGTTATCTCTCACCCCTCTGATGGTGAAGCATGGAGAGTTTTGGATAGGACGTATCTGGACTTTGCGTATGATCCAAGAAATGTGAGGCTTGGGTTGTATTCTGACGGATTCACGCCATTTGGGCAATCTGGGAGGTGTTATTCTTGTTGGCCTGTGATTGTTACTCCATATAATCTACCACCCGAGGTTTGCATGACACGAGAGTATATGTTCTTGACATTGATCATTCCTGGTCCTAATAACCCGAAAGGGAAAATAGATGTGTACTTGCAACCATTAGTAGATGAATTGAAGTTATTGTGGAGTGAGGGGTGTGCACATATGATGCCTCACTGGTACAAAACTTTAATATGCGTGCTGCATTGTTATGGACAATCAACGACTTCCCTGCTTACGGTATGTTGTCTGGGTAGATGACAATGGGAAGACTATCATGTCCAATATGTATGGAGAACTCGAAAGCATTTCAATTGAAGCATGGGCGAAAAACATCTTTCTTTGACTGTCATCGTCAATTCCTCCCCAATGGTCACACGTTCAGGAGAAATAAAACCTCATTTTATAAGAATAGAGTTGAGCAATCAACACCTCCACCCCGATTGAGTGGATATGAAGTTTGGCATAGAGTGCAAAATCTTCCAAAGGTTATTGAGCATGGAGAACTTATTCCGATTGAGGGGTATAATTGCACTCATCATTGGACAAAACAAAGTATATTTTGGGAATTGCCATATTGGAAAAGTAACTTGATTCGTCATAATCTTGATGTTATGCACATAGAGAAAAATTGTTTTGACAACTTGTTTCACACTGTCATGGACACAAAGGGGAGAACTAAAGACAATATACATGCGCGATTGGACTTGAAGGAATATTGTCAACGAAAGGAATATGAACTTGTTGAAAGAAATGGGAAGATGGTCAAGCCGATTGCAAAGTATGTGTTGAATTTAGAACAAAAACGGCAAATTTGTGGATGGGTAAAGAATTTGAACCTCCCTGATGGATATGCATCTAATCTAGCCCGTTGTGTGGATATAAAGGAAGCAAAGTTGTATGGAATGAAGAGCCATGATTGTCATGTATTCATGGAACGTTTGATTCCCATAGCCTTTGCTTGTTTGCCAGATGGTATCTTTAATGCTATTGCAGAGCTTAGTAATTTCTTTAAACAGCTTTGTTCATCTACCTTGATGGTAGATAAACTAGAGTTGTTAGAGCAAAATATAGTTGTTACATTGTGCAAGTTGGAAAAAGTCTTTCCCCCTGCGTTCTTTGACTCTATGGAGCATTTACCAATCCACCTTCCATACGAAGCTAAAGTTGGGGGCCTGTTCAATATCGATGGATGTACCCTTTTAAAAGATTCCTTTATACCTTGAAGCAAAATGTAAGGAACAAAGCTCGGGTTGAAGCATCTATATGTGAAGCATATATAATTGAAGAGATCACAATGTTTAGCTCGCACTACTTTGAGTTAGGTGTTCCACCAAGAATAACAAGGCCTATAAGAAATGAAGGTGGAGAATCAGAGTTACCACCAATATCTATATTTAACCATCGTGGAAGGCCATATGGAAAATGTAAATTCCGATTCTTGGAAGATGACGAAGCAAAAGCCGCTACAAGATGTGTTCTAATGAATTGTGATGAGGTGCAGCCTTACATGAAGTAAGTAATCTTAAAGTGTGACAATTTGAACCTGATATCAACTATATGTGTGCCTAACACATAATTTTTAATGCAGTCTTTTTGCCCAAATCTTGAAAGAAATGAATCGTCAAATAACAGATTATCAAGTAGAATCTGAAATCAATGAAAGATTTGCGTCATGGTTCAAAGATCATGTAAGTAGTACTAATTTCATTATGTTACTTAGTACAAATAATAAGACTTATTTTTTGTCATTGATGTCTTGAAGGTTGAAGATCCTGCAAACAACATTATGGACCCAATTTTTTATGACCTTGCTTGGGGCCACAAGAGAAAAGTGAGAACATGGCCTATGTACTTTGTCAATGGATATAAGTTTCATACAGCTTCGTGGGCTCTTCGAAAATCGACTACAAATAGTGGCGTGTGCATCAAAGGAACTGACTACAGTCAATCCGAACATGACTTTTATGGCATTCTACAAGAAATTGTAGAGATTGAATACATGGGTATGCCGTTGAAGAGATTAGTGTTGTTCAAGTGTGACTGGTTTGATCCAACACCAAATCGTGGGACTAGGGTTGACAAATTTTATGGGACCGTTGAAGTTAATGCATTACGCAAGTACAACAAGTATGACCCATTCATTTTTGCCACCCAAGCAATGCAAGTGTATTACACCCCATATCCTTGTTGTCGTCAAAAGGCTAACTGGCTTGCCGTTATTAAGATCAAGGCCCGTAGCATAATTGAAATGCCTACGTCTGAAATCAACGTAGAGGCCTTTCAAGTAGATGAACTAGAAGTTGTATTACCAATAAATGCTCATGATGATGAATTGAGGGATGAAAGAGATACAGAAATTCGTTATGAAGAAGTTGTTATGCCTATTGATAGTATGATTTATAATTATGAGGAGGAGGAAGATGAAGATGACGATGATGAGGAAGATGAGGATGAAGAGGATGATGATGAGGAGGAGGATGATGACTATGACGATCAATAAGAAGAATAAAATGACGACGATGATGGTCATGGTTTAAATTAAGATTATTGAATTAAGTTTCATAGCATTTATTTTTAATTTAATTTTAACTATTGAATTATCTAATGTTTTCTTTGAATGTGCAGATGTCATATCGCAAGAAAAAGGGTGGTACAGCTTCATCAAGTTCCCCCAGACTGTTACAGTCGCAGATGGCCGAAGAAGAGATGGCAAATGCTAATATGCGACCTATATCTGCTCCAATAGCAATTCCTAGATCAAACTTGTCATATGGATCATCTTCTCAGTTGCATGATGCACTTGGTAGACATACAATATCACCATCTGGAATCCCATCTTTTGAAACCCCATCTCATATACAATCCCCAGGAACGGAGAATTCACAACCCCCGACTCCACAAGGTCCTTATGTCACCTCTCCGGACGGTTGTAATGTTTTAGATAAATGAATCTCGATAGAGCCTGAGAAGTCAACGTAAGTTATTTACTATCCTCACTAATTTAAACAAGTTTGTCTTGATTTGAATATTGAATATTTACCTCAATTCTTTATAATAATTAAGAATTTTTTTTCTTATTAGGTTTAATCCTGTTGTTGGAATTGTTCGGACCATTCGTCAAGCAATTTGTTGCAAATTTGACCATCCATGTTGGTGCTGGAAAGTTACCCCTAAAGATTATAAGGTCGCGTGGTTTAATGAATGGGCGGTATGTCTCATCATTTTATTATTATATGTTATTATGTTTGGATTCTATTATTATGCAGTTTTTAGAACTAGTTTTCATTTGCTTCTCATTTATGCAGAGAAAATATAAGTCGCTACCAGAACATGATGATGCAATTAGGAAAAATTGGAAGCTAAAGTGTCAAAGCATCCTAAGAGATTTAATGCATGATGTCAGGCGGGACTTCTTTTTGAAAGAAGTTAGGCCTGATTGGATTCCAGATATTGTGTTTGAAGAGTTGCTGAGAGTATGGAGTTCTGATGATTTTCAGAACAAGAGTGAGATAAACAAAAATAATCGAGCATCTTCTACTGGCGGCACTCAACACAAAGGGGGTAGCATTCCTAATACTGAGCACAGAAGAAGGATGGTAAGAATTATTTCTTTAATATCAATCATTTATTAGATGTTTTTGAATGATATATCTTGTTAATTAATTGCAGGCTAAGGAATTTGGAAGAGAGCCTACTGTATTTGAAGTGTTCAAAAGGACTCATTATGATGAGAAAATTGGTGAATTCTCGGACCATCGTGCAAAATCAGTTTATGTAAGTATATTAAGAATGTTTATGTAAAGAAAATATCTGTTGTTTGCATCAAAATGTCTTATTTCTTAAAGCTTTTATTATGTGTTTTAATGCAAAAAAATGTTACTTGATTGTATGTTGTCCAATATTTACTGTTTATTTTGGTCTGATTTCATTGGTATATGGATACTTTGTTTCTTAAAGCTTTTATTATGTGTTTATTTTGTTCCTTTGATTAGAAATTTACTTAAACATAAAGTTGAAGAATACTTGGGTGCTTGATGAAGTGGAAGTTCGTTTGAATTATTGGGATGCTTAAAGGATGGTTTTGTGGTATTAAGATGTATTGAACTATGTTGATTATGGGACTACGGAGTGCTTATAGGCTATGTTTGGTACGCAGGAATGGGGGTGAGGGATTGGGAATGTGTTAGGGAATGGGTATTTTTTATTGTTTGGTAGGTGGTATTGGTAATACCTTGGGATTGAACATTCCCACATATGTGGGAATGGGCAAACCCACCTCCCCCCTGGTATTGCAATTTCAATACTGGGATTGAAATTTTTCAGGACAAAAATATCCTTGGTTATAATAATTTCAGACAACATTAACCATCTTATTTTGACCTAATTAGGTTAGGATAATCATCTTATTGCCTCTCATCACTCTTGCTCACCTTTCCCATTAGGAGCTGTCGCACGTTTCTTCTTCCCTTGTAAACTATTCCTCCCTCATCTGTCATCCTTCTCCACTGGCATATGTCGTTTTTCTCCATTGAATATTTCTTGAGAATAGTGAGAGACTATTATTGATTGAATGAGAAACTAAATCCAATTCTCCACTGTTCGATTTTTTTATTCATTTATATTTGGTTTCTTTGTTATTGGACTGTTATTATAGTTTGTCCAGAAAAACTTTGTTTTATACCTTGAGTTTGTCTCTTGTTTTTGCACTGGAGTCAGTGTTATTACATAAAAGACAAATTTTAGCCTCATATTATTTTATGTGTTTTGTCCTACTTGTGTCTATCTATATTATTTAAAAGAAAAAAATCAGATTTATTATTTAAAAGAAAAAAACTTTTATGATTTGTATATGGTTATAAAATAAATTTAATGCATCCATTCCCTCCCAATATTATCATGTACCAAACATGATTTTAAAGTCTCTTTCCCAATCCCACTCCCATCCCCAATCCCATTCCCATTCCCATTCCCATTCCCACTCCTTCAAATCCATTGCTCCGTACCAAACATGACCATAGGGTTTAAGAGAAAAGTGAGATCATTTACACTTATTGTTGCTGATTTTAGCTGTATGTAAAGATTAAATAATAACTTGGATTGTTGTTGTTATACTTATGCTGTTTTCATGGTTAGAAGGTAAAAAAGGAATTGAATGGATGGGAGGGATGTAATATAATGGAGAATGTTGCTGTTTTGATGTGCTTAAATGTACCATTGAAAAGAAATGATTATTTTTGTTATAGTTAATGGTTAATAGTTTGTGACCTAAATACAGGATGATTACATAAGGCGGAAAGAATCTTTGACTGCTGAGGATGGTTCTACAAGTGTGCATTCTAATGAGGATGAATTGAACCTTTGGTTAGAGGTTACTGGAGGCAAAAATAAGAAGGGACGCATTTATGGGTTTGGGGCTGAGAATGAAAATAGTAGCGATGACTTGCCTTCTGTCAACAATGCCAACGAAGGGGTTCATAACAATACCGTTGAGCAACTGCACTACAGGGTAACAGAGCTATCACAGGAGAATGAGATACTGAAACAAAACCAAGAAATGCTATCACAGGAGAATGAGGCAATGAAACAAAACCAAGAAGTAAACAACCAGCGCGTTGAAGACCTGCAACAAAATTTTAACATGATGACATCTGCCTTGCAAGGCCTGGGGATTCAATTACTACTTTCATCTAATACAAATGCACGCAACAAGGGTTGACATAATTTACTACTGTGGTTTAGTTTCTTTTTTTGTAAGAATTGTTGCTTTCAGGATTAAACTTTATTAGTTATTTAATTTTGTTGTCTATTACATATCTATTAAATTATGGATTTACAGGATTTCATTTTATTTATTTGAATTTTTATTTGCTGTTGTGCTGGAAAAAAAACCAAATTTAAATACAGTTTTATAAAAAAAACCTAAATTACAAAAAAAAAAACCACAGACCAAATCGCTGAATCACCGACGGAATGGTATTCCGTCGGTGATTTGATTAGCAACGGCTTTATCACCGACGGAACCTTTTCTGTCGGTGATTCCGTCGCTGATTTTTTTCCGACGGAATTCCGTCGGTGATTCCCTCAGAAAATGAATTTTGCGACGGAATTCCGTCGATAAAATCCGTCGGTGATAAGCTTTTTTTTTTGTAGTGAATAATGATGCAATCCCCAGTTTAAGCTGCGAAACTTGGTTGGGCAGATGATCAAGAGATTGTCCTGCCTTTGAATTGAGGGTAAACTTAACTCCTTTCTTAAAATACTATTTATAAAAAAAGTAAATTATGTAGTATTACTTTTCCTTGTTTCAGATAACTTAGATCAATTAAACAATCTACCGAATTAGTATACGTACAAATATTTATAAGCGCGCACGCACACACGTATATTTTTATTGGAGTCTTCTTCGATAATTAGTATATACTTATTCAAAAGGAATAAGCAGCAATGTCCTAGATCCCTCACCAACTTTGGCCAAAACAAGCATCACACGTCTCCATATATACATAAATCATGCATTAAGTGGACTTATTCATATAAAAGCCTAATAACTAGCAGATTGATCAGACAAGCAACGAATAAAAAAACATTTGACCATCTAGAACCATAACCTCTTAATTGCCTAAGTTCTTTCCCTCTACATCAAAATCTGATTCCCATGCATGCATTTGAATATATCATAGCTAAACGGTTGGGTATAGTTCAACACTCAATACCAATATAAATACAAGCACGCACCACGCTCTCTTCCCAAATAGTCTCAAGCATTACTCTTAAGTGAACAAGAGAGCCGTCACTTAAGCCTCAGCATCATTATATATATTTGCTCATAAACACTAATCAATTATGGCTGCAAGAATCCCATCATCCATGGCCTTATGTTTAGTTCTTCTGATTCTCTCGTGGAATCTGTGTCTTGTTCCTGTGATGGCAAGGCCACTTACCAACACATTAGAGAAGCTCCCAGATGTTTCTGGAGATACGACGGAGGGTATCTTTGTGAGGAGATTAATTATTATGGATGATGTTCGAGGTAAGAAACATAGTATTGCAAGGTTATTGGAAGCTGACCTCAGTGGCAGTGGTCCAAGCCCCTCAGGACCAGGAAATTAAATAGACATTTATTAAAGCTTACATGAGGATGAAGATTTAGTTCATCATAAAGTACTTCGTATTTTATATTTGCTTATTGCTTTTAATTTTCGTGGTCCTGTATGTCTTGATATGGTCTTTGGTTTTTTTTTTTTTTGGGAGTCCCATGCTGCTTAGTGCTTTGTTATAAGTTAAATTATTATCACGAACTTTGTGCTTCGTCAATTCTTGCTGATATTTTATTTATTGTCTCACTCAAGGTCGCACTTCTGAGTCGTATATAATGTAATACACATAACAAATATATAATATATAAGGTTTGAGATTTAAGTATTTTCATTAGTTAAAACTTTTGCGTTAATTTTTTTTATCACTTTGCTACATAATGTTGGAGAATATTTCTTAATTTCTTAATTGGATTTCAGAGAATTAGCATAGCATTTTTCCACTCGCAGCACTGTGAATTAATAGTGCACTAATTAATGCAGCACTCAGCAAAGCATCAGTATAATGATTTTCACTCTCTTTCGTTTTAATTAAAAATTGCAAATACAGAAATATAATGGGTGATCTTGACCTTTAATTTGAGCAACTAGGTTCGGTCTCTTGTTACAAGTAGACTTGAAAAGTTACAGCGTAATTAACCATATGTTGATCTATAGGTTAAGGGTAAAAAATACACATGTAATTTCGTCAAAAAATAGTACTAAGTGCTTATTTTTGGATTAAAAGTAACAATGAACTTCTAAATTTGGCTCAAAACAATACAAAAGAACACAAAATTACAGATGGATTTTACCGATGTAATTCTGTCGGTAATTTCAATTTTTAGATGAATTAGCGACAGAAACAAAATTACATACGGAAAACATTCCATCGGTAATTTTATATTTGCTATTTAGCGACGGAAATTTGGTTCCATCGGTAACCAATTGAGTTATGAAGACTTTGTGATATTATTTGCAAACTATTATATTTATAATATTGAAACTTTGACTATTATAATTATATTTGATCTTATGTATACTTTACATTATATTTAAATTAATAAATTATGAAATATTTTTAATTATTAATATATAATTTACATATTAATAATTATATTATTTTTATATAAATAATATTTTATATTCATATACATTAGACTATATTTAGTATTTTTTTTACCTGATAATATTATATTTAGTATTTCCATTTTATATTTATAATAAATATTATTTTTGTGAATTGCTTTTATTAGATGAAATTTCTTAGTTATTATTTTATTATATATATGATTAAATTATATTTTTTATTTTTATTTTTGTACTAATATTGATTAATAAATAACATATTATTTAATAAAAAATTTAAAATTAAATTTTTAATAAATATATATATAGATTAATTTTTATTAATATTTATAACATATTATTTATTAACTAATTTATTTACAAAATATATTTTCATATAAATTAAAATAATATTCTAATCACAGACGGAAATTTTTCATAGGTAATTTATTTCTAATTACCGACCGAAAAAAATCCGTCGGTAATTTCATGTTTTTTGAAGTGAAAATCACATTTACTGTTAAATTATATTTAAAAATACATATGTGATTTTGTCAAAAGTTCGTCAGCACATGTGCTTTTTTTGGACCATAATTGTAAGTGTGACTTGTGAGTCTAATTTGGAAGTTAAGAGTTATTTTTTGTCCCAAAAAAAGTAATTGGTGCTGGATAAACTTTTGACAAAATCGTATGTATATTTTTGTCCCTTAATTCTAGATCTATTAGTTAGATGGCTTAGCATGCATGTTAAAGTTTCTGCATCACTATATATTTTGATTAATTTACGTTGCTTGTATATGAACCAATTAACGTGAATGGAAATTAATTAAAAAGTAGAATTACTTCGGAGTTTATGATACGTTGAGAATGCATTATCAGGTAGATTGGATGGCGACTTAGACGAGTATATTCTAGTTCATCTAGGCGGTTTATTCCACTCGACTCTTCCATTGAACAATTTATATACCACTATGTTCTTTATTATAAGTCTACCCTTACTACTTCTCACATAGAGTGGAAGTTATAGCATTAAATATGCCATTATTTTAAAATTTTATCTAAATTTGCCCTTATTTAAGAATAGTTATTAAAATAATATTTTATATGCATTACAAGTCTTCTCTCTCATTATCCCTGTTTCTAACATAAGGGTAAAATAGTTACAATAGCATTTATTGATCCCAAACTGAACTTATAATTGGGAACAAAAAATTTATGGTCGTTAGATTTATAATAAAGAACAAAATTGTATACTCTTATATCTTACACCTGGTATGAATATCGCTTTCTTTTTGTTCTATTGGAATGGGAGCCTAAATATATATTTTGCCACGTTGCAGTTCGTCTGGTCCCTAGTATGAAAAATACATAAACATGTTACCATTTCTTAGACTAGCATTTGTCATCTCATGATTTTTAATTGTTATAGGACTTTTGAGTGATTAATTTCTTTATTTTTTTAAACCATTGTAGGAATTCGTCCGTGAAATTACAAGCTTTTTACTCAAAAAATTAAAGGATATATACATAAAGTTTCACGATGAATGAAATCTCCATCCATTTTTCAAATTAATAAGGGTATTATTGAAATATTGAGATATTTTTAGACTAATAAAGCAAATTAACAACTTTCCTTAATCTGTGTGCGAGATGCCTGAACCACTTTATATATGGGAGTTGAGGGGTATATAACTACTCCTTCCCGTCCTTCTTATAAGAGTACAATAACCAAATTACGCATATTAAGAAAATGGTTAAAAGTAATTAAAAAATTATAAATATGTTTTAAATAGATTTTTTTTTTCAATATCACTCTTATTCATCAAGAGATTATTAAGAGAGAGAAGTAGGAGCATTAATGAGTATGAAAAAGAGTATAAAGAGAGAGAACAAATATAAGCACCAACCCATCTTTATTTAATGCAATATTTCAAATTAATTAGGGGTAAAATAGGAAAAAATTCATTAAATAATGAGACAACCCAAAACTGACTCTTATATTTTGAAACAAACCAATTCAAACTTCGGACTCTTATAACAAGGATCAGTTGGAGTATTTTGTAAAAGTTCCAACGTTTTACTATATGATGCAAATGCAGTTGGGGAGTTTAATATGTCATTCTATTTTGACCAGATTTAAAGACACTCAGATACTCCCTCCGGTCTTAATTATAAGACCATTTTGACTTTTTTGGCTTTTTTTTTAGTCCAAAAAAAAGTAGTTTAAGTCCCCAAAAAAATCTTTTTTTCCCTCAAAACTAATTTATTCTACTTATAAACTAATCTATAATCTAATTTCATGTAACATATGTTATAATTTAGTTGTTTAATTTGCTTCCTTAACTTTTACAAAAAAAAAGTCAAAATGATCTTATATTTAGGATCGAGAGTATATACGACACAACTTTCCAGTTATGCTTCAGTGAACCATTATAGTGTGTCTTGAAAGAGTCGTGTAAGATAGCTTCAACTCAAAATTCTATACCGTTGGATCATCTCTCACCATAGTACAGTACTGTAATTATGTTGGTTTAGAATATAATTGTCCACGCATGCAATCCTTGTAAGTTACCTTATCTCTTCTTTTCATAGGCTCCACGCACACAGAGACACAATATATGCATGTGTATGGATTAGTTCATGTCACACTAGAGATTACAGATTGATCAGAGAAGCAAGAAAGAAACACTTACTTTTCTATAGAAACGTAAAGTTTATATCGCCTACTTTACCTTGGAAAACGCGTATAGCTTATCTGGTATTGGTTTCCAAACTTGGTTTGAATAAGCACACTATTAATTGATGCATACTCACCATTCTCATCTCAAAAAGTCTCATAAATTCTTGCAACAAAATAAAATTAAACCATCAAGAGTTCAAGACTTGTTAGTGTCAAACTCTAAGCACATTTTGCTTATCCCAATCATAGGTAAAAGAACGCGATCCATCATATTGAAAGTGGCAAAAAAATAAAAAAATTACCCTTTTAGTGGCAGCATTTTAAGTCACCACCAAAAGTACCCTTTGGCGGCGATAAATGTCGCCGCTGAAAGTGTCAAAAAAAAAATTAAAAAAATAAAGCCACATCAGTACCCTATGCCCACATGGCTGATGATTTGGTGGCCCTCACCCACTTGCCACATCGTGCCACATCATCCACCCTCCTGCCACTTGTCATGTGCCACATCATCATTCTATGCCACATCGCGCCATTTCATTACCTTTTATTTCTCCTCCAAATGTGCCTTCCCAAGGTTCGAACCTATGATCACTTTGTTCTTGTGTGAAGCTTCTACCAGTTGAGCTGTGATGACCTTCCATCATATTACTACAAAATTAAATATATACACACACATACACACACACAAATATTATATGCATATATTTAATATATTAATTTAAATACATATATTATCATATTACCTACATTTAATATTTATTTATATACATATTTATTTATTCATTTAAATATTTAATATATAGAGATAAAATATAATATAAATGTTTCTTTATTAATATAATATTCATTTTTAATAGATTAAAATGTTGGTATAGTTGATATAATTTTATTAATTTAAAAATTATTATTCTTAATTCATGTATAAGATTATTTGATATATCATTAATTTTAATTAAATTAAAGTATTTACAATAAATTTAATAACGAATAAAAATTTAAAATATTACCTTATTTTATTTTGATGATAAAATAATTTATTTAACATTTTAAAATTTTAAATATTTTATATAAAAGTAAAAAAACAATATTTATTAATGTTATTTAAAAAATAAACTACATGACTTTCAGCAGCGACTTTTTGTCGCCACCAAAAGTGGACCTTTCAGCGGCGACTTTATATGTCGCCACTGAAAGGTCCCCTTCTGTGGCGACTTTATAAAGTTGCCGCTGAAAGTCCCACTTTAAATATTCATTTAAATATTTAATATATAGATAAAATATAATATAAATGTTTCTTTATTAATATAATATTTATTTTTAATAAATTAAAATGGTTGTATAGTTGATATAATTTTATTAATTTAAAAATTATTATTCTTTATTCATTTATAAGATTATTTGATATATCATTAATTTTGATTAAATTAAAATATTTATTATAAATTTAATAATGAATAAAAATTTAAAATATTACATTATTTTATTTTTCATGATAAAATAATTTATTTAACTTTTTAAAATTTTAAATAAAAATAAAAATGCAATATTTATTAGTGTTATTTTAAAAAATAAAATCGAAAGTCCCCCTTTTAGCGGCGACTTTATAATGTCGCCACTGAAGGTCCAATCTTTTGCGGCGACACAAAAGTCGCCGCAGAAGGTATGCCTTTCGGTGGTGACTAAAAAAGTCGTCGCCAAAAATACCACTTTCGGTGGCTACTATTTTATGTCGCCACAGAAAGGTCCACTTTCGGCGGCGACAAAAAAGTCGCCGCGGAAAGGGGGACTTTCAGCGGTGACTTTTTTAGTCGCCACCGAAAGTCTGTTTTTTTAGATTCACTATTCACACAATTTTGGGGGTCAGATCTCCACATTCAGGATCTAACTTTATACTCTGTGTGCGTGTATATTATTTTATAATTGTAGCATCTTGAATCCTTTTTTCCAAGACCAGAAAAAGAGAATGTAAGCATATGTTTAAACTTTATATTTCCAATAATTCTAGAGCCATATTGGTCTTTATTGATTATTTTAGTTTAGATTATATTTCTATATATTTGTTGCGGAAAAGCACAGGACCTAATTAAAGAAATGGAAATGGATAAAAATGTGGTGAGGTTGGTATCGATGTTTTTGTCAATATTCAGCGTTATTTGAGTTAAGGCTCCGACCACTAATTATTAATATGGAAAATTAGTTGTAGTAAGACTTTTTATAATTAAATTGTTTGCATGGAACTCCACGTTAATTCTCCATTACTAATGAGTACCCAAAAGAAAAGGTGACTGACTACAGAACCAGGAATTCGGGCTGAGCCCGTCGGGCTAACCCTTTTAAGCCCTAGCCTGAGGAGGGCCGGGTTTTGATTTTGGGGGGCAAAAAAGGGGGAACGGGCTTAAATGGGCTAGCCCATCGGGCCGCGGGCTTTGACGGGCCGGCCCGCTGGTCGCTCGTTTAAGTCCGTCTAAGAATTTTTTTTTCAGGTAATAAAAATTAAAAGGTAAATTGTACTATGTTATGATGTATTGGTTTATTTTATGGTGTGTGAACTATTTTTTTAAATGTGTTGTGTCATGTGGACATTGTGGACATTATGTCCTCATGAAACATTCTAATATTCTATGTAGTTGTGATGTATGACTTCTAGTTGTGGTATATGACTTCTAATTCTAGACTTGCTAGCTATTTATGGATCATATTTATGTTTTTTATTTATGCTTGGTCCATTGTTTTTTGATTGTCTAATATTTGAAGTAATGAATGATTGTTTCATATCACATGCTCTTCTTTTCTTTTTCCATTTTCTTGACTACTTTTTTCTGTTCTATTTAATCTCATTTTTTGAATTGTGATGTATCTTTGCTATTGTTGTCTTTATCTAATAATTAATTAATTATTTATGTAACACTACCAATTCGCTATTGTTAATTGGGAAACCACATAAATTTATCATGTTCTTCCCGTTTAAGTTTTACATATACCATTTTTGACAAATTATGTCAGTTGACTTTGCTGCACAATTTATATTCAATTACCCATCTTTGTTTTTTTAATTCTTTTGTAGTGCAATTTCATTTATTAAAGAAAGTCAAAGCCTTTCACTAAAAGGAAAAAAGAGAGTAAAAGCCCGCGAGTCGGCCCGAGCCTGACGACTTAAGGGCCGGACTTCATTAAAAGGGTATTTTTTTTGTTCACGGGCTCCGGCCCACCTGAATTCCTAGCTCTAACTGACTACCCCCACCATTCCTATTCCTAGGTATAGGAGTTAATTAGTTGAGATGATTGATTTAGTCCTATGTACGTATAATACGCAAATATTTTATCTCCTAAATTTGTAATTTTATCACCAAATGATCCACATTAACTGCACTTATGAAGGAGAATTCTGTCAAGGGCATATTTTTTCAATGAAAATTATATTAAAAGGGAATTTTAAATAAATCAACTCACACTTCTTACCGGCAACTGATTTAAATAGTATCTTTCATATATTTAAATGAGTTATTAAGCTATAGAACTAGATAGATTACTTTTTTTCTTGTCAGTTATGTTAACGACTTCTATAATTTACTTAAAGTTCTTATTTTAATCACTCTTGGCGACATTGCTCATTCCCTTCTTATTTCTATCTGTTTATTGTGTATAGCAACTATTATAGACAGAAAAAAAAAACGTTGCTACGACATTTTATTGTGTGGCATCATCCTTTTTTTAAATATAGTGATAACAAAGGGCCCACATTCAACATGTTGGGTTCTTTTTTCATTCTCTCTTTTGGCCAACATAGGTTGAGCTCAATGTACCATAGTATCTCTAACAGTTCACTATAGAACATCTGGAAATTCAAAATTTTTTACCGCTTTTAGATTTTTTGACTACATACATAGCACGTATGCGTGCGTGTATCGGGCTTGTGAATTAATGCACTCAAAGATACATTGTGTTAATTAATGGTAATTAACCAATAGCTCCAAACGCCTGTCCAAAATATTCTGCAAAAAATTAACAATGTGGCACATATTAAATTATCCGTTATGAGCACTATGAGCACGTAGTCAATATACTATCTCTATTCCTTAGTTATTATAAGATACGCTCAAGAAGTTGTTCATGCGAATAAAAGCTTTTACAAAAATTAAGGATATAATTGTAAAATGCTTTCCTGTTTGGCAAACTTACAAAACCTAGGTTTTGAGTCCAAACCTAGGTTTGAAATGGTAGCCAAACACTTTTTTTTAATAAACCTAGGTTTGGACTCAAAACCTAGGTTTTAAAAAAGGTAAGCCAAACAGTTGAAAAATGTGAAAAGCCCTTTTGGATTGGAAACCTAGGTTTTGGCCACTAAAACCTAAGTTTTAAATAAGCTACAATTTTCCCCTTTTACACAAAATACGAGGTAAAAAAATGCCATCATTACACATGTCATAATGATCTACCAAAAATACTCTTATCCTCTCTCTTTCCCAACACATTAAACTTATGTCCTTTTTAGTAATTTACACAGAAAAAGTTATTTTCAAAACAATAATCCAAACACTTTCATTTTATCAAAAGCCATTTTTTCAGAAAAGTTGAAAAAAGCTATTCCCCAGAAGCTATTCTCTAAAAGCTAATCCAAACAGACTACTACTTTTTCAGCTTTTACACGAAGTACGAGGTAGAAATATACCATAATGCCCTTATCCTCTCTCTTTCCCAACACATTAAACTTATGTTCTTTTTAGTAATTTATACATAGAAAAAGTTATTCTCACAACAACCATCCAAACGCTTTCATTTCATCAAAATCCATTTTTTTTAACTTTTTCAGAAAAGTTGAAAAAAGTACTTTTTCATCTTTTTTCTCAGAAGCTATTCTCCAGAAGCTAATCCAAACAGGCCATATTAACTAACTTTATTTAAATTTCTTACTCTATGCAATTCTATTGAAAAGATATGTCTGGCGGAAAAAGGGAACACGTATGTAACGTGATTCAAATCACATCACCCATGGTTACTTTACTTAGGACAGGAACCCCTCATTTTCTTTTGTATCATTTCCCCTCATTGTTTTCCTTTTAATGACCACAAGATCTTCTTTGAATGGTTCATATTTGGTGTTTATAATATCATTATTGAAAATCAATTAAAATATATGTTGTATAAATCTAAATCTGAACCATTGAAAGAAGATCTAGTGATTATTAAGAAAGAAAGGGAGGGAAAATGATAAAAAAAAGGAGGGGTTCCTCTCCCACTTTACTTGCATGCATGAACTTTAATTCTAATATCATTGTCACAGACTTTAGATTCCAACATTTTCACTTAAATCCTCTGGTTTTAACAATAATAAGGCCGAGAACACGATTTTTTATTCTATTTATAACCATATTATTAATTTTTTTTACGTAAATGTATAATATTAGTTTACTATCTATTTATTATTTTAATTTGTAGACTTTGTGCTTTTAATTAGGAGTACAATGCATTTAATAAGGTTAAGATTTAAAAGTTGTTAAAGTTTAAAATTGAGTTAATGAGATTTAATGTGGTCTTCAGTTCAAAAAGGATTTAATGTGTTCTTTAGTAATAATAAAACATGGTAGAAGGATGTGGACTCGAATAGTAGAGTTCCAAATGATTGGGAAATTAAACTAGGTGATTGACCAAATTAATTCAGAGATTTTTTTTCTTTGCATTGTCGGCCATTTAACTCCTTCCTTTCCTTATTCATTTAACCTTAACGTTCACCACTACTCTGCTTTAATTTGACAACTTAATTTAATGGTAAAATAGTAAATTCAGCTTCTTTTGCTGGGCCATGTCTCTTTTTTTATACATGATTATTCATTATATTGCGTGATATACTTATATAATACTTAATTTTTTAATAATAATGTAACTACTTTATTTATAAAATAATATTTTATTAAAAATTCCTAGAATATTAATTGATTCAATAATTAATAATTCTGTCATTAATTTTTTAACTAATAAAATTAATATAATCATATAAATCTATCGAAATAGACAGATACTAATGTATGTTTCATAAATATTATATTGTTTGATAAAAAAACATATGAGTCATTATATATGTGTATGTGTGCAAGCGCGCATGTAGCATGTATATGTATGTATATCGCGATTTTTTGTATAAATAATGGATATTTCATTGTGACAGTTTAAGGTTGGGGGAGATCTTTTGACTCTAAAAGATGATGGTGTTAATACAAAAATATTAACATAATATATAAAGATTCTAATTGAAATATTAAACTACAAAAATATATTATATATTCTTTTTCAAATACATACATCTATTTGAGCTCAAAAAATAAAAATAAAAATAAAATACATACATCTATTATAAAATATTATTATTGTCAAACAATTTTAATATGAATTCAATATTGCTTAAATCCTAGTTGAGATCAATTACGTTACTGCATGATATATTTATTACATTTTTCAACTTAAAAAGCTAGAAAAATTATGACAACTACTAATTAAGTTACACTACAACATATGCCCCTCCAGTAATTATAACTACTACCCCATTTTCAAGAAGACTAAAACTTCAAATCCCCCCCCCCCCAACACACACACACAGATATATAGATAGAGGGCAATTTTGATTTCCACTTGAAAACCTATTTTTTGATGTTGATTGTGGCCTACTATCACTTGTGTGGACAATGAACCGTTGAACACAATATCACTGTTAAGAGCTAAACCACCCTGGCCTATAAATAGAAGTGAATCTTGCATATTCTTTCTCACGTACTCATTTAATATTAGAAAAGCCTTGTAGCTTTACACCTCAATCCAATTAAATCAGTTATGGCTGCAAGACTCCAATCTTTTGTCTTCTTTCTTGATGTCATTCTCTTATGCAGGTTGAGCACCATGCATGGAATAATGGCACGGCCACTTTCTGATGCTAATAAGCAAGAATCAGTGGGTCTCTTTCTACAGTCACCACACAAGGTGGTTGTCAAGAGCTCATCAACTCTAAGCTCAAATATTAACAAAGTTTTCTCTCCTCAATTAGTTCTTGATGGTTCTGGTCCTAGCAATGGTGGACCAGGCCATCACTAATCAATTGCACAAAGAGATTATCTTTTCGTAACTTATCTCTGTAATAAAGGCCGTTTGGGCATATAGTTTATAAGGAGTGTTAAGTTCAAAATCTTCCGTTGTAATGCACTAATAAAAGCACCAAAATAGTTTTCTGTCAGGTCAATCACTTGTTTATCTAATCATTGCATAAGTGTGATTGATCAGTTGTTGTGTTGTTTCAGGTCATTTGGTGGAGATTATATATGTTGTATTCTAGCCCTTTTGTAACATATAATTGCTATTCTATATGCTGTTGTGAATCAAATACACATGGTGTACCTTAATTAAATTTCTATAATTGCTATTCTATATGCGGTTTTCTAATTGGGCCTAAGGATTTATTTCTATGAATTAAATTAAGGTGAAGGGCAAAAATGACTTTGTACTTATGTCCAAGGAATATCTGGCATATTGTACTTTTTTTTGGCTTAAAACTGTCCATCAACTTTCAAATTTGGGCCAATAATGACTCTTCCGTTAAACTGACCCAACGGACGTTTCAAATTTGGTCCAATAATGACACCTCTGTCAAACTGGTTCAACGAATGTTTCAAATTCGGGTCAATAATGACGCCTTCGTCAAACTGGTCTAACAAAAATTAGATTCCTGTGAAATTCTAGTGTGGGACCTACCCATAAAAAAGTAACAGAAATTGGGCCAGTTTGACGGAGGAGCCATTATTGGCCCAAATTTGAAACGTCCGTTGAGCTAGTTTGACAAATGAGTCATTATTGGCTCGAATCTGAAACGCCCGTTGGACCAGTTTGGTGGAAAAGTCATTATTGACCCAAATTTAAAAATTTGATGGACAATTTTGAGCCAAAAAAAGTACAAGGTGTTAGATGCATCTTGGACATAAGTTCATGGTCATTTTTTACCCTTTACCCATTAAATTAAGATGAAATAGTGAGTTGAAAATGATTGAAAGTTTCATTTTAGGGAAATTAAATGGAAAATAGAAAGTGTAGATTAATGACCAAATTGCCATCATTTAAAAAATAGTTCAGTTAATCCCTTTGGGCATTTCTGTAATTTCACCCCCAAACCTAATTTCTTTTTCCTCTTCCCTCACCCCTCAAAGCGTAACCTAGAGGGGTTCCTCTAGGGTTCATTTGAAAATTAACCAATAAACTCCCTAAATTTTTTTTGAAGCAATGAGTCTCAAAGCTTCCTTTCACCAAGAATGAATTCATCCCATTTGTCCAAACTCCCTTAATCCAATCTCTCTCTCTCTTTTTATACACCTAGTCATTGTGAAAATCCCTATATTTTTATGAAAATAAAATACAAAATGTTTTTTACCTGCTTGATCAAGTTTGCATCTTAGTTACTAGGTAGCCGATTCTATAGTGCTCCTCAAGAACGATATCCAGGGATAGCTTATAACTATATAACATCCTAAATTTTAATTTAAATATTAATTTTTGTAATACCTAAAATTTTGGGAAATAGACAACAAGGAGTTATTTAAAATATTAGGTTGTCACTTAAAAATTTAAAAGTCATATAAATAATTTGTAAAGTTCAGAGTATTTTAAGGAATTTAAGGTTCAATTGCCATTATAAAAACAATTAAGGGAAGATGATTATTAAGTATTTATGTTAATTTGAGAATTTTATGGAAATTAGTTTGGGGGCTTAAAGAAATTTATGATAGAAGAAAATTTCTAATTGGGCTTAAGGATTTAGTTCTATGAATTAAATTTAGACGAAATAGTGAGTTGAAAATGATTGAAAGTTTTATTTTAGGAAAATTAAATGGGAAAATAGAAAATCTAGATTCTTAAATGACCAAATCGCCCTCATTTGAAAAATAGTTCAGATAATCCCTTTGGGCATTCCTGTAATTTCCCCTAACCCCTAATTTCTTTTTCCTCTTCCCTCACCCCTGCAAACCTCTTCTTCCTTGAATTAGACTTCGTCTCCTCTCCATTATTTTCACCCAACGTGCGAGCGTCACAGCGAGAGAGAAGAAAGGGAGGGCCGCTGTTCGCATGCCGCAAGTGCACGGGTCGCTCCAAGTAATAAAGTGATAAGTAAAGTATCGTTCCCACGAGGATTTGGTCCAAAACCCGGTCAAGCAATGATTGTCACACTCTTGCCCAATTTGAGTAAGTCAAATATTGAGATTGAGAAATTAACTACGAAAATAAACAAATGTTAAATGAAAATAAAATTATACACAAGTGATTCTTCAACTTCAAGTATAAAATGGGTCCTAAGATTATGTATCCCCCTTGTACTTCTTAAAGCTCAATTAACCTCCTCAAAGATGTTCTCAACGAAACAATGTGCTAATCTAGGATTCACAGAATACTTGTAAAAGCTCTTTCAAGTCAAGAACAAGTGTTTGATCTCATTAATCGCACAATCTCTTGCTACAATTAATAAAACCCAATTTTCAAGCTCCAATCCTAATGTGACTATGTAAGGTTAGCAAGTATATCTCTATCTTACCAACAAAACCATCCATTCATCATGCAAACTTCAAGTTCTTACACTATTTTACTCAAGTTCTACACTCAATCTAGCCCTCTCAAGCATCAATCAAGTGAACCCAACATCTAAATGGTGATCAATCACTTAGAAGCATTAGGAAAAGAGTAAAATAAACACATACATCTCATTAATCACAAAATAAGAGGAGGAATCAAGAGTTAATCCATACAAGGGTTCAAAATAATGTTAGAATCAAAGTATTTAGCCACTCATTACCAACAACTCCATGAGAGCATATATATACATCATTACAAAAGAGAACAAGAGTAGAGAATGAAGATGGAGAAGATAAACCAAGAGAAGAAGCCCGAATCTTCTCAAAGCTCCAAGCCCAAGCTCAATCTCCACTAAAATCCATGCCCTAGCAGAGCCAAACACCCCCAAGAATGCCCAAGAAGTGAAGAATCCCGAATAAGCTCGAAACCCTAGCTTTTATTTCCATTCAGTCCGCCCTTTTTACAAAGCGCGCAACAGAATACGCAGTTCACTGTGGGTTTCACCGCGGCGAGTTCATGGCGAGCTAACCAAAAAGACGGTAGAACAAATGTTTATTCGCCGCGACTTCGCTGTGGTGAGGCCACGGCGAAGTACCTTCTTCTATGCTCCTTTTATTCCTTGTGGCTGCTCTAGCTTCCTCTTTGCTTTATTCACTTGGGAGCTTGGTGGAGGGGCTATAATCTCTTGTTTATTGCATCAAAATGTTCCTACAAGAATTACATAAAACAACATAATAAACTAACTATAAAAATAATCAAAATCTACATAAATAAACAATGATGTGCAACCAAAAATCAAATGAACATTTTCCTATCTTGAGTATCCAAAATTTATCAATAATTGAATAAAACTCAAGGAAAATGTGTTAACATTACATGAATTCCCAGAAGTTATTAGCCGCCAGCGTGAAAGCTCCAACCATTTCCATCGCCTTCTTCCTTCTTCCCTTCACCTCCGTGCGTGGCGCCTTTAGTATAACCATCCACCATCTTTCTTCTTTGACCTCCTTCTTCTTCTCCTTCAAAAATGGCCACCTCCTCTGCTTCACCATTATCATCGGACATCATCACCATCTCTGTTTTGCTCCTCTCTGATCTCTCACTACTACAAAAAACAGTATTTACGTCCCCATTTCATGTCTCTTTTTTAAATATGAGATGTAGAAAAAAGGCTGTGGCAAAATTGTAAATATGTGAAAAAGTTTCAACATCTCTTTTTTAAATATGCGATGTAGAAAAAAAGGCGGTGGCAAAATTGTAAATATGTGAAAAGTTTCAACATCTCTTTTTTAAATGAGATGTAGAAAAAAAGGCGGTGGCAAAATTGTAAATATGTGAAAAAGTTTCAACGTCTCTTTTATAATTATGAGACGTGGATTCTAGCAAAAAATGGGCGGTAAATACGAAAAATTGAAAAAGGAGGCGCGAAATTAACTTTCTACATCTCATAAAATTTATGAGACGTGGATTATAAACTTTTCACATCTCATAAATTTTATGCGCGAAATTAACTTTCTACATCTCATAAAATTTATGAGACGTGGATTATAAACTTTCCACATCTCATAAATTTTATGAGACGTGAAAAGTGATTTTCCACGTCTCACAATATTTATGAGACGTAGAAAGTAGGACCATTTATTAAAAAAGATTCGGCCATAAATAAAAAAAAATACTATCCACGTCTCACAAATATTGTGAGATGTGGAAAACAGAAAAAAAGATACTTTCCACGTCTCACAAATATTGTGAGACGTGGAAAGAGGCTTTTTCACGTCTCACTTTAATAAGTGAGACGTGGAAAACCTCTGAAACCCTAGCATTTTGCCTCTCAAACATTTTCTCCTTTCATTTCAGTTCTCCTTCGCATCTATTCTCCACTATCTCCGATCTGATTTTCTTCTTCCTCAGAGGTGAGAGAGTGAGAAAGGTGAGGATGCAGGGAGCTCGTCGGACCCCTACCGCCGCCTCACTTCTCTTTATTTACAACCACCAGCGATTTCTTGGTTGAGCTTCAGACTCTGAGATTTCATAGTAAGAGACGAAGAAGGAGAGATATTTAATGGTAAAACTGGTTTCAGACTCTGAGATTTCAAAACAGGCGGCCAAAATCAAAGAAGACGATGAAGCTTCTCCCTACGCGTTTCATGTCTCTAGTCCTCGCAATTTGACAACTCTTAATTAGAGAGACCTAATCAATTCTAGTTGGTAAGTACTACTAACTTTACTAATTTCATTTGAATTTAGAGTTTCGATTCTGGATCTGGTTATAGTCTTGAGTTCTCTGGCTTCGATTTTAAGCATGTTCGAAATAGAGCTGTGTTTTTTTGGGGGTTCTGAAGATCTAAGCAGAATCGGTTTTTGAAACCTTTTCGAAATGGATCTTTTGTGCTTTCTTTTGATGTTTTTTGATCCGATTCCTTTGATTTAACATAATCAGTTTTGAGTTATGAACTATGTTGGATTTCAAACATAAATTTAGCAGAATAAGTTTTGAGTTATGATCTTTTGTGGCCAGCCATGGATCTTTTGTGCTCTCTATTGTTTTGTTTTGTATCAGATTACAAGGGGTAGCTTCTTTGTCTCAACCTTCACATTCGGTGGCCAAGCAATGTGGTGTGATGAAGCCTTTATCAATGGCTGGGCCAACAGTAGTTGATGTAGAAAGGACTTTGGAGTTAGAGAAGGTTTGATTTTGTTTTCAGTGCCTTAGATTTTGAAACTTCAGTTATTAGAGGCCTTTTTTGTTTTTTAGCTTGCAATGTTGTATGACTTAGCCTTTTTTGTCTTTCAGCAGTTTCGGATAAGAGACGCTGGCATGGAGGTATTTTGTTTGAATCGTAAGCCTTGGCCCCTTCCTTTCTAACTTATTTGATTTAAGAATACAACAGTTTTATAGCTCATAATTTGGGGATTTGGTACTAGGGACTAGGCTTCATGAGTAATGCTAGATTAATTGCTGCTACTATTACATGTGCTTTGATTTTCATAGTGGATTTTATGGTTCTTACTTTGTTTGCCTGCATAGATGGAGATTCATCATTTGTTTATACTATGCTGAATATTGCAGTTTCATGATGCTCTGTTTGGTTGTTAACTTGATTATCATCAAAATTCAGTTTGTTTATTTTTTTTTCACTCCGGATTGATACATTTCCCCTCTCATTAATTAATTTTTTTACAGGTAGTGATGCTAAATGATATATGATACAGTGTGAGTTGTTCAGTTGTTCAAGTGGAGATTAGGTTATTAATTGAAGCCATTATACATCTGGTCTTGATGCTTGAAGTCCAATTTACTTGTTATTCATAGCATGGATTGTATAGTAAAACTAATGTTGTTTTTATATATATATATATATGCTGTGGCAAGAACATAACAAGGCACAAGAGTGAGAATTTTCATTACGAATTCAAGCTTGAGGTTTCAATGTTGCACTAATTTCTATTCCAGTTCTTAAATCCTGAACTAAGCCGGACATCACTTGTATGACCAAAACACTACAAAAAAGGGGGTTTTAGTAGCGGTTACATTAGTCGCGAAAGACCAAAACCACCAGTAATTATATATTAGTAGAGGTTATAAGCACAAACCGCAAGTACATACGACGGTTTGACCACAAAAGTAGTTAGTAGCGGACATTAGTAGCGGTTTGGGGAAAAGAACCGCAACAAATTTGGCGCGCTTTGGCGGGATGAGTAGTGGCATAAATTTAGTCGCGGTTCTGGAGGGAAAAACCGCTAGAAAATGAATGGCCACTGAATTAGTGGCGGTTTTCATACATTAGTAGCGGTTTACCCCAAAACCGCCACTAATTCAGCGAAATAAATGCAACTGCATTTATTACTGGTTGATTTAATCGCGGTTTCAGCTGCGGTTTTTGCTGAAACCGCGACTACTAGTAGCGGTTCTTGTAGAACGGCTACTAAAATGAATAGTTTAAAAAGGCTCGTGACTTTTCAGAGAAGAGGCACGAGCTTTTTAGAAAGAAAGTGACGTGACTTGACTTCGACGAGAAAGAAGAGGTCAAAATCATGGTGAAAAAGGGCGATCGCAATAAGAGGCCTATGACCGCTGAACAAATGGAGGCTGAGGAGCGGCTACGTAAGGAACTGGCTGAGCAGGCCGAGAGGGATCGTATAGAACAAGAGCGCATCCGTATACAGAACCAGCCGATTCCAGAAGATGTAATCAACGCATTCTGGAGTGGGGGAGAAAACTTCAACGAGACTGGAGGAGGAGCGGATTTTGAGGATATGGCATGTTGGTTGGACTCTGAAGAAGATGACGAGGCGGGGCGCCCTAAACGATCTGCGGAAGGTCCACCGGTTACGAAGTACAAGTTCAGGGTAAGGAAATTCAATTTTTATTGTTTTTATCAGATAATTATAATTTTCTATCGCTCATTAAATTGAAATTGTTCCCTAAATTTTACAGACCCTTCTGGTAGCATAAGTGAGAAGAGGTTGACGGTGCAAGATGCGATGAACCTTCCGAGTGGGCACAGAGTTAAAGTTGAGTGGGACGACTTGACCAAATTACCGGTTGGACAAGGAGGGCAACTGTACTCGAGGTTCGTCGGGGGTGTAGGCCAGAATTAGCAGCGATTCCCGATTGACGCTTTGGACTGGAGGACGATTGACGCGAACTCTAAAAAGTTCGCGTTTGACGAAATTGTTAAGGTTTGTTGAATTAACTTTGAGCTTATTTATTGTTTATTATTTATTATTATTAGAATGTGATTTTAATTAATACTATAAGAAATATTCTTGTTATTATGTATTGTTTATTGTTTATTATTTATTATTTCTTATTTCTTTTATGTTATTATTTGAATTTGATTTTAATAAATATTATAGGAAATATATTTATTATTTCTTATTTTTTTTCTGTTATTATTTGAATTTGATTTTAATAAATATTATAGGAAATGTATTTATTATTTCTTATTTGTTTTATGTTATTATTGGAATTTGTTATTATTTATTATTTTCTAATTAAACATACTTAAATTTAATATTTTACAGAGGAAGTTTGATGTGAGGGACAGCCGCAAGGATTGGACAGAATCAAAGATGGGGGACGGTTGGAAGAACAAGCGGTTGGATATGTTCAAAGAAAGAGATCGGGGTGGGAGTAGGCCGCTTCAGGAGTTGGTCGATGATGTCCCTAGTGGCGTCCCTGCGGATGCGTGGGAGAGATATGTGGGTTGGAGGAGAGGAGACATTGTGAAGGTATAATGAATAATATTATTGAATTGATATTGAAATATCATATTGAAGAAATATTTTTGAATTACTGATGATTATTTAATTTTATTTTACGTTAACAGAAGAGGTCGCAACAAGGTCTTGCTGCGAAGTCCCATCAGAAAGTTCATCATACGGCTGGGACGAAGCCGTTTTTGGTTGGGTATAAAGAGATGGTATGAAGGAATGAATCTTCGTTGTTTAATTTAAAAATAATTTATCTTTATATATTAATAACTATTTGTATCTTAATTTTCAGGCGGAAGAAGCTGCAAAGAAAGGGCAGAAGGCTACCTACGGTCGTTTCTACCAAATAAAGCACAACACGCCGACGGGAACCCAACATCCAGGGAGGCTGAGGAGCAAATTGTAAAATTTTTATTTATTTATTTTTATATTATTATATTTTTAATAACAACGACATCAAAATAAAATTGTTAATATGTTTGTGTGTGCAGGCTAGGATTGAAGATGCGGAGAGAGAGATCGCTGAGTCGCAGGGGGACAATGTAGACCCCATTGCCTCGCTAAGGGCTGCCCTAGGGACTCAAGAGCACTCTGGCCGGGTTTGCGAGATGGGATTCGGAGCCCGACCTACAGTGATGTACGGCAGGTCAGGCGACCCAAGCAGCGCCCAGTCTACAGCTTTGAGACAACCATCAACAAGTGGCCCGATTAGGGGAGACGCAGAGTTTGAGGCTCAAATGAGGAAGAGACTCACTCATGAGATTACGGAACGGGTGACTGATCAGGTGTACGACCGACTGGACTCCTGGGTGCACAACGCCAATAGCACGTTGGAACAGATACAACGGAGGTTCGACCAGGATGGATCTCCTTTGCGAGTACCACTACCTCCACGTCCACCGAAGCAGCCTCGCAACCGTTCTCCGGAGCATCAAGACGACGATCAGCCTCCTGCGGCGTAGCTCTAGGGTCTTTTTTTATTAGAATGTTTTTAATTTCAGGATTTCAGTTGAACATTTTTATATTTAAATGTTTGCTAATTATAGGATTTCAGTTGAACATTTTTATATTTAAATGTTTTTTAATTTGAATATTAGTTGTTTAAACATTTCATATATTTAATGTTGCATAATTTTGTTAGTCGTTATTATCTGATTTAATTTTTTACTTCACAAATGGCGATAATTTTTTTTAACAGTTAAACAAAAAAGTTTCTCCCTGACTTACTAAATAAACCGTTGTTATTTGTTTATTTTCTTATATAGTATTTGAAAAAAAACAAGATATAAATAACATTAAAAATACAAAATAGCACATTTAGTAGCGGTTTCAAAACTGCTATTAACGGAAGAAATATTAAAAAAAATTTAAACTTAGTAGCGGTTTTAAACCGCCACTAAATTACTAAATATAAAAATAATTTAATATTAGTAGCGGTTCTAAAACCGCTACTAAATGCAGTCATCAGACATCTGCCACTTGTTACTTTTCAAACGGTCTGATTGAGTTAGTTGCGGTTTTAGTAGCGGTTAAAGAACCGCCACTAATGTCTAAATTTCAATTTATAAGCCCTTGATTCTTTCCAAGTCATTTTCACATTTCATTCAAACTATTAAGCTCTTTCCTTCTTTGATAATATCTTCAGTCATATGATGGATAAATTTGCCACGGACGTCCCCCCGCTATTTGGTTGGTGTTAACCACTTTTTAGATTTTGCTTTCAACCGCACCGGTGTTAACAATAAGATATTGTGTCCTTTTCCGAAATGTAAATTTAAGAAGTGGCATCCCAGAAATGTTGTGCGTGAGCATCTTATATTGAAACAATTCCCATCCAATTACACATTTTGGGGTATTCATGGCGAGAACGATGATGATGGTGGTGAAGTAGTTGCTCGAACATCTCAGGTTGGAATGCAGATCGACGATGATGACAATCATGTGGATCCATTTAACGATATTGTGCGTGATGCTTTTGGGGTGCAAGGTGACGGCATCGGGAGTCAGGAAGGGGTTGAAGGACCACTCCCGGAGTTTTTTCAAAATGAAGCTGCAAAGAATTTTTTCGACCTTATGACAGATTCAGATAAGCCATTGTTTCCAGGTTCTACTAAAAACTGCTTCATTTCGTTTCTAGTTTTGTCACATAAACGTTCGTTTTAGAATAAGAATAATGTTTATTCAGGGTGCAGTAAATATTCAAAACTATCATTTCTTGTCAAGCTCTATCATATCAAGTGCTTGTGTGGCTTCAGCGATAAGGGGATGTCGATGGTGTTAGAATTATTGGGAGATGCATTCTCTCAGGCAGAAATCGCACCATCATTATATGAAGCAAAGAAGACTATTAACAAGTTGGGATTGAATTACACTAAAATCCATGCCTGCCCGAATGATTGTATGTTGTACTGGGGAGACGACGCCGAGTTGGACAGATGTAAGCGGTGTAATGCGTCTCGGTACAAACAGGCGAAGAGGGGTCAAATAGCAACCAAGAAGCCTGCAAAGATTCTAAGATATTTCCCCCTGACTCCACGACTTCAGAGGTTATATGTGTCATCCAAAACGGCGGAGCACATGCGGTGGCATTCATCAGAGCCCAACGTCGATGGGAAGTTGAGACATCCTAGGGATGCTGAGGCTTGGAAAGCGTTTGATGCTCGATTCCCGGAATTCGCCAGTGACCCGAGAAATGTCCGCCTCACTCTCGCATCAGATGGGTTTAATCCGTTCGGGAATCTTAGCACTACGTACAGTATATGGCCTGTGGTATTGATACCGTACAACTTACCCCCTTGGATGTGTATGAAACAGAGCTCATTCATTCTTTCGATGATTATTCCGGGGAAGAAAGCTCCTGGAAACGATATAGATGCCTACCTTCAACCGTTGATACAGGAGTTGAAGGAACTTTGGACCAACGGAGTTGAGACGTATAACGCTTACAGTAAGACGCTCTTCACACTCCGTGCGTCGTTGATGTGGACAGTGAGTGATTTTCCCGGACTTGGCACATTGTCTGGTTGGAATGTGCATATAGGCAGAGCTTGCCCCAACTGCAACTTTGACCAAGACTCGGTCCGCCTTCCTCACAGTCGCAAGTGGTGCTTCATGGGTCATCGGCGGTTCCTTCCTGGAGGTCATAGGTTTCGGCTGCAGAAGATTAGATTTAACGGATCGCAGGAAATGAGGGATCCTCCTACGTTTTTGTCTGGTGCAGATATTCTTCAATAGCTTGAAGATGTTCACGTGGAGTTCGGGAAGACAGACGGCGTTCAGCCTGGGGGAAGAAGGGGACGCGGCCAGTCCCAAGGGGAAAATGTGCAGCAATGGCGAAAGAAGAGCATTTTCTTCGAGCTCCCCTACTGGAAATCTAATCTACTTCGCCACTATCTTGATGTCATGCACATCGAAAAAATGTGTGTGACAATATTTTGTACACTTTACTGAACGAGTCTGGAAAGTCCAAGGACCATCTTCAAGCAAGGAAAGATCTGATGGCGATGGGAATACGTGAAGACGCATGGCTGGATGAGAATGACAAGTTTGCCCCAGCCTCATTCACACTGACAAGAGCCAACAAGGAAGTCTTCCTCTCCACACTTAAGGACATTAAGGTCCCTTATGGTTATTCAAGCAACATCTCAAGATGTGTGGACATGCACTCTAAGAAGATTGCCGGGTTGAAAAGCCATGACTGCCACGATTTGCTCCAACAATTCCTACTTCTGGCAATTAAAAGCACATTGCCCCCGGAGGTGTCTAATGTTTTGGTTCAACTCAGTTCTTTCTACCGAAGGTTGTGTGCAAAAGTTTTGGACAAAGCAGAACTGGATCAATTGCAAGAAAAAAATTGTTCTAACGCTCTGTCATATGGAGATGATATTTCCCCCGTCTTTCTTCACGGTCATGGTCCATCTCACTGTACACCTCATTCAAGACGCAAAGATGGGCGGCCCGGTTCAATACCGCTGGATGTATCCCATAGAGAGGTCCGTTGATTCATTTTTCCAGTGGTTTCATGATTTTGCTTCAGTTACCTGATTATACTTGTAATTACAGATACTTGGGGAAATTGAAGTTGTATGTGAGGAACAAAGCATCTCCAGAGGGTTCTATAGCAGAGGGTTATTCTGGTGACGAGGTGTTAACATATTGTTCACGCTATTTTGATGATGACATCGAGACTTCATTCAACCGCCCTCCTCATGTCGATGACAGCCCATCCAATGTCCAGTCACCTTCCAACACATTATTCCCGCTTGTCGGAAAGCCAGTTGGAGGAAGTCAGTATTACAGGCTCACTCCCACTGAGAGGTTGCAAGCACACAGACATGTCTTGACAAATTGCCCTCAAGTGGAGCCCTACATTCAGTAAGAATTCTAACACTATATACACATATCATGTTATTTTTTTTATTTCCAAACCACATAACCCTCTGATATGTTCCATTGGAATTTAGGGATTTCCGCCGCTATGTTAAACGCCAACTACGAAGCCGCACAAGGTCATCTGCTGAGGTGGATAAAAAGGTCCATCGAGAGTTTCCGGATTGGTTTGCACAGAGGATACTCAATGACAACAATCCCCATGCGCCTAATATGATAAATCTAGCAACCGGTCCACTCAACCATGTCAGGAGATATACGGCATACAACGTCAACGGTTTCAAGTTCTGCACCATTGCAAGGGATGAAGGTTCTTTCACCCAAAATTCCGGAGTCTTTGGCACATTCGGGACAAGGAGTTATGCCAGCTCACGGGATACAAACATGCGATTTGGAGGCGTATCATACTATGGAAAGCTCGTGGACATCATCGAGCTTAACTATCAAGGTCATTTCACCGTGCCTCTCTTCAACTGCATGTGGGCAGACACCAGAACTTTTCGTGGCATTACATTGGACAGCTTGGGCATCACGTCCGTAAATTTCTCGAGTCTCATTCACACAGGGGAAATGGCAGATGATGATCCGTATATTCTTGCCTCACAGGCGCAACAAGTATACTATGTGGAAGATCGGACACACAAAGATTGGCACATGGTGATTCATATGAAGCCGCGTGACCTCTACGACATGGGTGACGAAGATGATCTCTAACTAGGCAGCCAACATTTTGAACCTGAAAACTTCGACAACCTCATTTCTGAAGAAGACGGTCATTTACAAGTAGTTAGGTGAGGATTTTCACTACAAATAATTTAAACAAATTTCAACACCTTTAGCAATAGAAATTTATATATTTGTTTATTTTCTTTTTAGGCAGGAGCAAGAAGAAGATGATTGAAGCAGCCAACCATAATTATTTTTCATTTTATAAAATTTTCATAAATATGTGTATCAAACGTTCATATAGCATATTATTTTTTCATGTAGGTTGAGCTTTTTTTTTAATTAAAAACAGCTAGTAGCGGTTCTAGAACCGCCACTAATTCTGCGGACAAATATTAGTGGCGGTTCTGGAACCGCCACCCAAACCGCTACTAAATACCTCACAAACAACTATAAATATCCACTCCCTCCCCTCATTTTTCTTCACACATTCATTCAATTCCTTCTCCCTCTCCATTCATTTTTTCCTCAGTCTCACCGCTAATGCCTTTATTTTTTGGTCTGAAAAACAATTTATCTTATATTTCTTTTTATTTGGTTTGTTTTATTTTCCATTCTGAATTAAATTTATTTGCTAATATATTTTTTTTCAGGTAACAATATCGAATTATTTCCCATTTTTAGTGATAAAAAAGTTTAATTTATTATTCATATTATTCTTACAACAAACATAATTAGTTGTTTATTTTTAACTATGTCTTTTTTAATTGTTTAATATATGGTTTTTTTATACATATGGTTGTTAATATAGTCGAGAAATTTTTTTTTATTTTAACAATAAAAACATTTTGAAATAGTCTAATTTATTATCATTGTTTTTTCATTACATTTGATCATATGATATTGATTTTTGAATATCTAATCTGGACGTTTTTTTTAACATCCTTAAACTTTAGTAGCGGTTTTGAACTGCCACTAATATATTGGACCAATTCTTTTTTTAAATATTTTTTCTTTTCTTTTTAATTAGTAGCGGTTTTGAGAACCGCTGCTCAAACCGCCACTAATAAATGGGCCAATTTTTTTTGTTCTTTAATTAGTGGCGGTTCGAACCGCTGTTCAAACTGCCACTAAATTGAGAAATTGAATTTTTCCACGATTATCCTAATTTTTACATTAGGAGCAGTTTTTTATTAGCGGTTTTAGTAACCGCTACTAATTAGTGGCGTCTTTGACTTTGTTACACGCGGTTTCAATAACCGCCAGTAAATGTTTGTCACAGGTGATTTAGTGGCGGAAATAGAAACCGCTAGTAACATGTTAGTGGCGGTTAGAACCGCTACTAATCGGCATTTATAACCGCTACTAATACACGCTTTTTTTGTAGTGAAATGGGCAGTTGTCCTGGATTTTCTGTTGTTGCTTTATATGTGTATATTTTTCCTACTGTGTAAATTTTATAATTTCAAGTATTCTCTTAGACAATGCTGAAGTAAATTCTTAGATCTTTAATATGTTGCCTGTTTCTTGTTCCTATGACCTTTGATGACTTCATTGTCTTTATTTTAATGGAAGGGGAATTAGAAGTTATACTCCCTACCTTCCCGTATTTTAGTCACTATCGTTTTCATCTTCCCATATTGTGATGGCCGTATTGGGTTTCTTGACTTTGGTATGCATTATCACTTTGTATGATTTATGGATGGTTATGCTTTAGCTTTATCTTATAGAGTTGTAAGAGAGTTCATTTGCCACCTGTTAATTTAATAAATGTGTCAGCATAGTCCATACATTCTATATGAAATTTAAGTGTTTCAGATGTCTACATGTCTTCTTTAATTTACTGTTTCATCACTATAATCATTAGTTTTCCAAAGTTGCAGTTATTCTAACTTAAGTCATAACTAATTATGATGGTTGTGATCATTGAACTAGCCTAATGGTTTGAGTTCCAAAGCTCAGATCCTTGGAAATAAATGAGGCAAACTTTTGTTTCAACTTGCAGGAATTGTAGGGCGCATATCTCCCAAAACATGGGCTGCTATGTAAGTATTCTTGGGATCCATTGCCAAGAATACTTATCTGGTAATTTGGTTTACATGGTAGGATGCTGGGATTAATACAAATGTCTTGTTCAGTTAAATTAGATTTTAATTTGGTTTAGAAACAGTGATCTTTTTACTACACATTTTCAGGTGGCTTTACAAAAATATGGGCTAAAAAAAGTTACAGTGGGCTGGTTTTGCAGTTCTATGGTATATTTAGTTAGATTGGACTGCCCTTAGGGCTTAATCTTTTTGCCTATATAATTGTTGAGGGGTAGGATTGTGCTTATGTCATTTACTTGATGCGTTGCTCATTTATGTGTTATGGAGGTTTAACGTTTAATATTATGAGATTGAGCAGCTCTGCTGTGCTTTTGAGGTTCTCAGAGTTTGCCTTCTTTACTGATTTATTTTAGGCTATATTGTGTTCTCCTCTTTGTAGTACTTGTGTTCTCTTTTGTCATAAAATTTGTGTTTATTTAGAAGAAAAATTACATTTGAAATGTATATAGAGAAAGCTGAGAAATTGTCAGAATGTCTTAGTTAGCCTACCTTACTTACTTGATGGGATAAGACTTCTTCTTGCAGTTAAAAGTTCTGGTATCCATGACTATCATATCTCACATGACAGAACACTTTTGCGGGTTATTTAACTTGTCTCCTCTGAGAAACTAGCATTGGCCATGTTGATTGTTCTTCTTGTGAAAGCATTCATGATTGATTGAATGTTGCAGTGTTACAACTAAATTAAACCCATTTACTTTTTCACTTCTTCTGAGATGAGGTTGTGGTGTTGTCCTGTGGAGTAATTATCAACTTCCCACTGAACTGCTGGAGGAACCTGGATGGGTTGTATTTGGGAAAACCAGTTAAACAGGAGTACTTACAAGATTTGGACACACTTCTTGGATTAGAGATTCCTGTCATATGTATTTTAACTGAATGTGATATATTTCTTAGTTCTTTAGGTTCAAGTATTCTATATCTCATCTTGAAGTTGTATTTCTATCCCATATTTTAGGATGAAAGTTGTATTATAACATTTTTGTAATATTAGTTTGGATATAAATAATAAAATTAGTTCATTTTTTTAAATTTTAAGTGTGGTATTTCTATTATTTCGATAAAATATTGGGTTTTTTTATTGGGGTAAATATCCTAATTAAAAAAATATTTTTTTTAAAAAAAAAGACTTTCCACATCGCTTTTCCAAAAATGAGAAGTGGAAAGTTCCTAATTAAAAAAAATATTTTTTTTAAAAAAAAAGACTTTCCACGTCTCTCATTTGAATAAGAGATGTGGAAAGTGAGACTTTCCACGTCTCATTTTTGAAAAAGAGACGTGGAAAGTGGCACTTTCCACGTCTCTTTTTCAAAAATGAGACGTGGAAAGTCTCACTTTCCACATCTCTTATTTAAAAATGAGACGTGGAAAGTGGCCACTTTCCACTTCTCACATTTAAAATGAGACGTGGAAAGTTCTGACTTTCTACGTCTCCTCTATCCACGTCCTACCAAAAAGAGACGTGAAAAGTCCAAAAAAAGAGAAGTGAAAAGTGTTTTCTGTAGTAGGATCTCCTCCTGAAGCTCGTCGCCGCCACAACACCCATTTTCCCTCACAACTTGACGCACTCTCTCTGCCTCCCTCCCCATCATCATCACGGTCCTCTACTCTCAACCTTGATTCCATCATTTTCCCTTCATTCTCGGGTGGCACCATCACCAATCTTCTCCATCTTTAGTCTTCTGCTTCACCGAGACAGAAAAGGCAAGTTTGAGGGGAAGAGAGCTGACACTGGAGCTGGCCGGCGCCGGCGATGGCAATGGTAGGGGATTAAGTTGCTTGCTGTTATAGTTCAAATTTTTGGGTAATTGTTCTTTCTCTCCTAATATTTTTATGGTTTTGTGTGGTTTTGAGTTGCTTGGTTTGAGCTATGATTTGGGGGATTTTTGTTCTTTGATGGAGTTCTTTGATTGTAGAGATAAATTATAACTAAATGGCTGAAATACTGTACAGAGTTGGTTTAGTTGGATCTTGTGGTTGTAGGGTGACTCTTGTGATTTTGTAGAAGTATTTGATTTCTAGGAGTAGTGTGCTACCTTTGTCTTTGTTTTGGTTGTGTGCTTCAGCTCTGATTCCCTGTTGATTGGGCTATTTAGAATGGGAATATGATAGTTGATGTCACTGTTACTAAATATGTATTGTTTGGCTTGTGAAATTGGAGTTGGAAGATTTTAAAATAGGTGAATAATATATTTTGAAAGAGGGAAACATAGGTTGGAAGTTACAATAAGTACATTATGGTTGGTTATAGTTAATGTTCATGATGACTAAAACAAGGGAAATAAATGGCAACTAAAGAGGTTGATTTAATCGTGGAAACCAAGAATGAGTTGATTTCAAGTTCATTTGCGGTAGAGTGTTGCCATTGAATGCTTTAAACTTGGAGATTTGGATTTAGGATGATGAGGAATTTAAAATAGCTATTAGTTATGTTGTTTCATCTTAAAACTATGGTTTTCATCTTGAAATTACTGTCATGTTGGGGATGTGACAAATCCTTGGATTTGTATGTTTTTATATGGCTAATTTGAGGCATTTAACATAATTGAGATGCAATATTGGTCCATAAATGTTTAAATAATCATATAGATCCTTAGGTTAAAGTAGCATAAAAATAGAATTAATATGCCATAATTGAATATCAATTTGCATTAGTTGATTTTTAGGGCTCTTTGATTCTTGTTTGGTGCATATTTTACTTGTAGGGTCATCCGAGGACCAAATATGAAGGATTCAATATTAGAAGAAGCAAGAAAATGGGGTTAGAAGCTGAAATTTCAAGAAAAAAGGTCAAAATATGAGTTCTAGATAAATTGTGAAAATTACAGAAAGGGACCCTGAAATTTTGAAATTACAGAAAAGGACTCTGAAATTCTAAAATTACAGAAAAGTCCCCCCTCACCGTGGCACCTCCACAACGAGGCCCGCAGTGAGGGTCCAAAAATTTTCATGTTCTCTGGCCTTGGCCATGGAACCCCTACAGCGAGGGCTACGGCGAGGCCCCGAAACAGCACGCGAATTCTGGTTTTTGGGTATGTTTTGGACCCCACTCAAACACCCACTCAATGACCCGACCTTGGACCATATAAATACAATTTTTAGAGCTTATTAGGTCAGATTTTGGTCACCCACAACACACAAAAACCATAATCCTCTCAACTCTCTCATCTCATCTTCATCTTCCACCCTCTTCTCCACCCAACATCCATGGCTTCCACCCTTTCTTCCACCTTGGTTGATGCTTCTCCTATGAAGAGCAGCAACTAAGCCCGTTTATTCTTGGTGATGGAGCTCAAGGGAGGAGCTTGAAGCTACAAAGGGGAGTGTTGTTCTCCACTCTCTCTTCCTCTTGTGTATTACAATTTTTCTAGGGCTCTAGAGTTGTTTTATGCATCTGGATGTAATTTTATCTTATATCTTTGTATGAGAGTGGTAGAAACAACCTATCTTATTTATTTTCTTTGTATGGATGCTTGACATTGAACTTATTGACTTGAGCATATTTTATTTGTATGGGTTCATCATTTAATATATGTTTTCTTGTTAAAATCTTGTGCTAAATGAGAGTTCTTGTTTAGTGGATCATGGTTCAAGTATTTATGTTTAGAAATTGGAAAGTAAATCTACTAATTGCTTGAGTGACATTGGACTACAACCTATTGGGTTCAAGTTATTGGATGGGGTTCCACCAATAAATTGGAATTAATAGGTTAATTTGGTTGCAATTCGGGGTTCCGGTTGTAGAATTAATGGTCCCTTGCGATTAGTAGATTTAATTGGGTCAAGTGCTTAATCAACTTAGGTTAAGTTAGTTAACGTGCGGGGTTCCGGCGTTAGTTAAATTAATCTAAGCCTGGCCTAGAGGGGTTCCTCTAGGGTTCCTTAGGAAATTGGCCATTTTTCAACTCCCAAAAATTTTAAGAAGCAATGATTCTCGAAAGTTCCATTTACCAAGAATAACCATCCCTTTTAATCCAAATCTCCCGTTTAAATCCAATCTCAATTCTTCTTTGAACATACAACACTTTTCATACAAACTTTTACATCTTAAAATCAAATACAAAATGTTTCCGTCCAATTAGTTTCGCATCTAGCTATTAGATAGTCATTTACACTAAGGCTCCTTGAGACCGACACCCGGGGATAGCTTCCACTACCCCTTGGGTCTTAAATTCTTGGAGAGCAGATCCGAGGCGGCACTACACCGATTTCTTCCCATTTCGGTGCTCTTCAGGATATATGTTGGGAAAAGTGCTGAATCATTGCTGCTATAGGTTAGGTAACATTGTTAGACTTAAATTTGATAAATGGTCTTGGATCAATGTTTTGCAAAGTGACGAATAATGAAGAAGTCATGATTTTGATAATAATTGGACTAAGTTTCATAATGACTTGGGGATTTTCTTTTAACAATGGAAAGTTGATTGTAACGCTAGAGTTAATAGTAGTTATGTTGGGAAATTTAAGGTGATAGGTGACTAAAAGTTGTTTTAAGTTTTGTTGTTTGAGACTTTGAGTTGTTTAAGATGAAATAGGTTTTAAGATTTCATATATGTTGTTGTATTAATGAGGAGTTGGATGTTTAGAATCTGATTTCTGGCTTTATGGTATGCTTGGATGGAGTGAAAATAGGAGAGGAAAGAAAACTAGGATGGAAAATGGGAAGGGAGAACATTTTCCCCCTGCTTGAATAGGAAGAAAGTGAGAGAGGAAGGAAAAGTGTATGTGAAGGAAAAGATGGTGGTCCCCACAGCCCATTTTCCTCCCAAGTTTTCTCTCAACAAGTGGAGAGATATAGGAAAGAAAATTGGTTGCCCATATCTACCCCTGACCCCACCCATAAATCAGAATACCCCTGTTTCTGTTTTTAAATCAATGAATGCCTCTTTTTTTTAATAATGTTGCTGTTTTTTTTTTCAACAACGTAAATGCATCAGTTCATTCCGTTGGTTATAACTCATTGATTTATTCCATTTTATTAAATTATTGATAATGTTGCATAGTTATAACTTATTTATTTATTTAATATATATTAAGTTATAAAAATTCATTCTCTTTTTTATTTTATATATTAAAAAAAAAATTTGTTACAATAATGCTAATATAAAATCTAATTTTAATTTTTTGATAACATCTTTACGCCATATTTTAAATATAGTTATTTTGGTACAGAGATAAGGACATTTTAGTCTTTCTAGTATTTACTCATTTTTTCCTTTCACTTTCTCTCACTCATCCAAGCAAGAAGAGTGATATTAATTTCTTCCCACTTTTCTCTCCTTCCTATTTTCTTTCCTCCCAATTTTTAATTTCCTCCCATCCAAGCAGGCCCTTAGATGTTTAGAGTCTGATTTCTGGCTTCATTCACTGGTTTAAGTTCTTGAGATGTGGTTAGTATGTTGGAAATGTAAATCAAAATCGGATAATTGTTACTTTGAAGTAAACAATTGAATATAGGGAATTTAGGATTTAGTAGGCTTGATATAGGTTAAATTAACTTAATCTAGCATTGTAATTATAAATTATCACCCATGTAACACCTGGAATTTTACTACTATACTATAACATTTTAATTGAATTATAACCACTTTTTAATGTCAAAAGCCCAAAAATACGAATAAATTTAAAACTTTTTCTTTTAAAACATTAGACCAACCTCCCATTGGTCAGAATGGGCTTTTCAGACAAACAGGAATAATTTACAACTCTTTATAAAATAAAGTGGTTAATAAAACAATTAAAAGTACACTAACCCTCTCAGGGTATCTATTTTTAATTTATAACACTTAGGAAATTTAAATCTCTTTATAAATTCATACAATTCTATTTTCTATGCTTTCTATTATTAATTTAATAATTTAAATTTACATCGTATACAAATAACCTTACTTTTTATGACATAATCTTAATTTCTTCATCTAAACTTCTTTCAGCACTCCTGCCTTATCTCAACCATCTCACTATCTTCCAGCTTCTCTGAAAACAGCAGTTCAATGCAGTTTATGTCATTAACTGTAAACTTTTATGCATGCATTGTCATGTATATATTTTATAAATCTGAACAAATATCACAATTACACATACTTCCTGCGCTCAATCTCTACCAGCCACTATTAACAATATATTCATTAACTAGTGGAGGTCTCACCTGCAGGATTTCTCGTTATAACTATCCCGTTATAACATAACTGAACTGGCAAAGGGGTAGCGAACCACCTATGCCTGGAGTACTCCATAAATTACTATGCAGGAATTAACAAGGTATTCCACCTTCATGCATAATGTAAATTTGAAACAGATATTACAAAATTATACATGCAATTTAGTGTAATGAGATAAACTGCTACCTGGATAACAGAACTTAATCCTGAGCTTGCTCCCTTTTCTTTCTACTGATCTCCCCACTTATGTCACTATCAATACCTATTTATATGTAATATACAAATAGTAAATTAATATCTATATTCTTGGATAGTTATCCGGCGTCTCTCACGAATCCTAATGTAATTAATACTACCCCATTCTTTGTATTAGTGAAAAATTACAGTTTACTATAATTATCTTTTTCGAAGTTAAATGTAAAAATCCCAATGACTTAATCGTCAACAGACATTTTACAATCATTAATTAATATACACATAACACAAGCATAAGAATATTCTTACTATTTTAGATCAAACTTACATTTCCTATTGATCACTTACTTTTACCCTAAAGTCTAACTCCCGACTCACATATCCAAATACAGAAATTTGAATAGGATAAAACCGAAAATTCATTTTCAAAATAGCATCATCAATGAATAGTTCAAACAAGCAATCACAACAAACATTTGATCCACAATCCACTTTAGCCTTGATATAGGGTAAGTTATAATAGTTTCATAGCATTTCTCCCAAGCCCTCACTCCAAATGAAACCAGTAACATTATCTTTCACTAAACCTAACTTAAAATTCCTTAAATCCAATTTAATTCTCATAAAACCCAAGAACTTGTATATCATTTGAAGCTGATTCTTTCTTGTCCTAATTCCTAAAACTCAACAACTTAATTATTAAAGAAACCATATTATCATAAATCACAACCTAAATACCTCAATCGCTTATTACATATAGTTTCCTATAAAACAAGATCTAACTTCCAAAACTCTCCTTTCAACACTTAATATTACTCTAAACCAGCTTTGGGACTTCAGAAACTCCAAATGAAACTTTAGGATTTAATAGTCAATAATGTAGAAATCAAATCTTAACTCTTCTTAGCATTCCTAATACTACTTAACACGTTGTCTTTTCTTGGAATTAAGGGGCTAATAACTTTAACATACATATGGTAATATTCAATGAGCTTAAGAATAATTTCAGATTTCAAATCATACTTTGCATATCAACTTCTTATACAACTACTCCTCCAATTGGTATCATATTTAGAACATCATTCTCAAGATAATACCACACTATTGAATCCTCTAATTACACCAATTTAACTCCTTCCATTCCTCCACTATAAAGTCGTCAGATCACTTATCAAAGCAAAGGAAATAAATTTCAAACAACATCTTAAAGCCTCTACATACCACTTGACGGTTCCAAAATACTCTTGGATTCCATTTGCATTAACAACACAACACTAATCTCCTCAAACTCCAAATCTCAGAACCTTAGATCATCCACCACATGGGTTCCTATTTATCCAAACCATAGCTCCTTGTAACACCAAGATCAATTCCATTACTTAAAAACAATATCCATTTCAATCTATTTAAAATTTCACAAACACAAGAAATACTTTAGTTTCAGGATAAATACATAAATCATCTTCTTGAGACCATATATAAGACTAACTTAATATGTGGCATTCTTTTATCTCTAAGTCCATTTATAATTTCTCTAGCTTAATCATTCAGCCAATCCTTACAAAAGAACCATAATGCCACTGGATTCAAACATCACCTACACCTTCTTAGAAAAATCCTAAGGCATCTAGAACAAATTCTTAATAAAATTTATATATTACTAATCTCCCTTTTATTCCTATCTTCATCACCAGACAGGACCAAAACAGAACCAAAGAATCATCAATTTAGATCTCACATTCTCCATTAATCCCACACCATCAAACCTCCATTCTATCCTTCATCTTTAAAACCACCTCTACCAACAAGAATTCAGATGTACAACTTCAAAAATTAACTCCAATAGGCCCTATCAACAATCCAACATACAAAATCATAAACTACTCCTCCTAAACCTATTACCAGTCATTAACCAATTGCAAACACCCAATCAGAGAAAAACAAACCAGAGAACAAGAGGAATAGAATTTTGAAATCCCCTACAGCTCCAGAAATTTCAACATACAAGAACAAATGCATATTCCATTATTTCTTTGTCTCAAACTCATCAGAACAGAGCTTGGGAACAACCATAATATGAACAAAATCATAGCAAATTTCTTGCCTCCGCACATCACCTGAACAGAACAGACAAGAGAGGCATTAAGCATAAACATTCAAAGCTCAGAATTTAACATGCAACCTTATATGAGTTCTATCCTATTCTCAATTTCATTAAATCATCCATTCATCAATTTTTCCCTTCTACTTTGCGTCAGTCATCGGAACAGGGGAAGAAAGAAAACAAAAATAAATCCCAAAATTCCCAACCTTCAGAAATCCAACATGCAAAAACACCCTATTCACTTGAACTTACTCTTAATCATCTTTTAATTGAGGTTTTATTCGATTCCTGCCCAGAAATCGCAAGAACAGTGGCGAATGAACAGTACCCGCGGCCTAACTGAGAAGAAATCGGGCCCAAAACACCATTCAATCACAAAATCACTTCAAGAATACCTTTAATCGCATCTTAAGCTTTATTCCTATGAATTCAAAAGCTTCAAAAACCCCCCAAGAATTTCGAATCACTCACTCTTAAATTGCTAAAAATCGGCCAAGAAGAGTAGAGAAATCGAAGAGAAGAACCTACCTAAGATTCACCCAATCATCCTGAGCGTTTTCCCTGCTTCTCGTCGCCGGTCGCCGGTCGCCGCTGAAATCGCCGTCGATGGAGGTCGCTGGTGGACGATTGAAGAAGCGGAGGAAAAAGGAAGAAGAACGAGAAATGAAAGAGCAGAGGGAGTATATGTCGGGTTCAGGGAAGAGTGAAAGAATAAGCAACACGTGTGACGTATATATTTAAAGATGAGGAGGTGATATTTTTAGATAGGTGTTTTACCATTTTGCCCCTTCTTTTTACTGAAGATATTTTCCAACTAGGGGCAGATATTGTCATTTTCATTTTCTATTTTCTATTTTCCCCTTAAATGGTAATTTTATTTACCATTATCATTTAGAAATAGACCTGAATTTGTCCCACAATAATTTCTCTAGATATATTTTAATTTCCAAATTCATTTATAAGACTTTTTAAATAACAAACAATACCTTAAGGTTTTAAATATTCCCTTAGTTAAATTAATCTTCTAACTATTTTTCCTTAATACAGAAAATAAGCTTTGAAAATTATTAGAAATACATCTGACCTCATAAATTTATTTATAAGACTGTTTAATTTCTATATGACGTCCCGAGGCTTTAAATAAATCCTTGTTATCTCTTTTATCCAAATTAAGTTTTATCTCCTAATTATTTCTCTTTATTTATTTTATTTTATTATTATTATTTTTTATTATTTTTTTTAAAGAAAGTAAGCCTTAAATTTATCAAAAATGGCTAAAACATCATAAATTCATTTTCAATGATTTTTAATATTTTGGTTACATTCCTTAAAACATTAAATAATTCCCTATTTTCTATTTTCTAAAATTTGGGATGTTACAACCCAAAGCATCATTAGGTGGCTTTATGTTAACCTCTCGGATTTCATGACATTTTGGCAGGTTCTATTCCAATTTTGTGCACCAATATGTATATTTGTGTATATTTTGGGTGTTGAGTGAATGAAAATGTGCATTTGATTTTTGATTGCAAATTTGATAAGCTCCAAAATTTGATGCATTTCATCATATCCCTTCCCACATTTGTACATATTTTTGAAGGTTTAGTTTTGAAAATTATACAAAAGCTCATAGAAAAAGATAAACAAAGAAACATTTGCATTGATTTGTGATTTTGGAGCTTAATTCTATTTGTTTTGGCAAGTAAATTTGGTTGGAACTCATCAACCTTCTCTTTATCTTGTATAGGAAGAGGTGAATCATATCAAAGAGGAAGAAAGACCATGAAGTCACAAAAGCGAAGCAAGGGAATCAAAGACAAGCAGCAAGTAGAAGAAACTGAAATTGCCCCTCGCCGTGGCCCTCCCACAGAAAGGCCCACGGCGAGGCCTGTGTTTTGGTGTAGCTTTCTGGTCCTCGCCGTGGACCTGCCACAGCAAGGGCCACGGCGAGGGTCCAAAAGAAATTACAGCTGCGCATTTTGCTTCCTCTGCAAAATTTACAATATATAAATAGAAGTTTTCAAGCCAGAACAAAGGGGAGAACGAACTTAGGGCATATTTTTGGGACTCTTGGAGCTACAAGAGAGAGTTGGGAAGTGCTAGGAATCTTGGAGGACCTTATAGAGATTAAAGTTCATTTATCTTGGTTTCATTTCTTCTTCCTTCTCTATTTTTATGTCATGAATTCCTTCTCAACTTTTATTTTCGTTTTTGATTCATCCATGTGTAACTAAAATCCTTTTCTAGGGTTATTTTGAATCATTTAATGATTGAACCTTGTATTTCCTTTCTTTGATGCATTGAATGAATTCTTATGTGTGGATTTTCATCTTGCTCTTTGACAAATCTCTGATTTGTAATGCTTTTATATGCTTAAATTGAGGCAATTAACCTAATTAAGATGCAAGTTTTGGTCTGATAGTGTCAAGTTGAATATCCCAAACTCTCAAGGGAAATAAGTGTAAAATTAGGAGTAATTAGCCATAATTGTAGATTAATTGTAATAATTAATTTATAGGGCTATTTGATCTTGTTTTTATCTTACTTTCACTTGCAGGGTCGCTCAGGACCAAAAGATCAAACCCGGAATGAAGGAGAAGGACAAATAAAGAAGCAGCAACAAAGTGACTTCACCGCGGCTTTGCTGCGGCGAGTCAGACGGCGAAAAACCCATAAGAGGCAGAGGAGAAGTGAGTTCGCTGTGGCTTTCGCCGCGGTGAACCCACGGCGAAAAGGGGAGAAGAACCAGAGGCTACATCACTTCGCCGCGGCGAACGGACGAATCTGCAGAATATCAGAACGCGAATTTTGGCCCAGATCCGGATCTAACTTGAAACCCACTCACTTGACCCGACTTGGGAAAGATAAACCACGAAATACACACTCTCTTAGGGCAGATTTGGTTCACATTTCACACCCCCAAGCCCTAGCTCTCTCTTCTCCATCTTGATCTTCATCTTCTTCACCTTCTCCTTCATTCCATCCATGGCTTCCACTCCTTCTTCTTCTCTTTTTGGTTCTTCTATGGAGAGTAGCAGTTAGGCTCCACCATTCTTGGTGGTGAGAGCCAAGGGATGAGCTTGAATCTTCAATAGGGGAGTTTTCCTAGTTCTAATCCTTTCCCAATTGTTGTATTTATGCTTTTCTAGGTTTTTAGGGTTGCATTTATGACATTTTGTTGGGTTGTATTAATTGCTATTGCATTTGGTTGAGGTGCATTTATGGCACTTATTGAATGCACTTATGTCATTAGGGTTAGACACTATGTTTATGTTTATGTTGTTTCCTTCTTGTATAATGCTTGACATTGCTACTTATTAGCTTTGAGTTTAATGAAATTTATGGGTTCATAGTTTTGTTATTCTCTTGGTGAAAATTATGTGCTAATGCAAGGTGGCTTGGTTAGTGGATTAAGAGTGTTAAGCTATTTGCTTGAGGGAGATGGCATAAGAATTAATTGGTTATGTTGAGACATTGGGCAAACACTCTCTAGGTCCTAATTTATTGTATGGGTGGCCATCAATAGATTAGGGTTTAGAGAGAAATTTAGAGCAATTATGGGGTGGCCCATATTGTGGATTTAAAGTCTTGCATAATCAATTATTTCTTGATTTTGAACTTAATCAACTTGGGTTAAATTAAGTAATGTGCGGGGTTCCGGCATTAATTAAGTTAACACAAGCCTAGCCTAGAGGGGTTCCTCTAGGGTTCTTTAGAAATCAAACAAACTCCTCGAAAACCTTTTGAAGCAATGATTCCTAAAGCTTTCATTCATCAAGAATGACCTTTATCCCATTTTCATCCAAATCTCACTTTTAACTCTAATCTTTTACTTTACCTTTGCACATACTAAACTTCCTATCAAAACCAAACAAAAATGCTTTTTACCCGCCTTTTCAAGTTTACATTCTAGCTATTAGGATCCATGTTACACTAGGCTCCTTGAGATCGACACCCAGGGTTAGCTTCCACTATCCCCTCGGGTTTTAATTTCTTGGAGAGCGGACTCGAGGCGGCACTGCTCCGAACCTTGAGAGTACTGGCTGTCACCCAAGAGGGGGGGTGAATTGGGTGATAGGATAAAATTTAAACCTTTTCAGAATTCTTTTCTTTTCTTTAATCACAGAGAAGGAAACCTTCTTAAAACTTTTCTCAGATTATAACAGAGTAATTCAAAACATGATAAATGCACGAATATATGTATAATGAAAAACTGTAAGAGTTAAGGGAAGAGATAATGCACACAAAATTTATCCTGGTTCGGTCAACCCAGACCTACATCCAGTCCTCAGGCTCAACCTGAGATTTTCTCTACCCTCTTGTTTAATCCTGGCACAAGAGAAGCCTACCACAGGTTTTACGATCACAGGTTCACCTGCCAACCTTTACAGAGTTTTAGAATCTTCTAAACACTCCCCCTTACTACCCGTAAGGTTACCACCCAGTTCACAAAGCACCAAGCTAAGGAACTACCTCAAACAGAAGAGGATTTTAATAATAAAGTTCACTCAATGAACAGATTGTGATAAACACTTAAGAACAAGGTTATGTATAATGAAATACAAGATAGAGCTTAATAATCTGAACAAAGAATAACTCTAGCTCTTCTTTTCTAATGCTCTCAGTCTGAGAAATTTGCAATTCTGTATAGAGCCCTGTTCATCTCTCGTTGTTTTTCGTATATGCGTTGTGTGTGCGTCCCTTTGTTCCTGAAGTCTTCAAGTCTTTATATAGAGTATTATATTTTTCTATCCGTTGGAGACTTGGAGAACTAGCCGTTGGAAATTTGCTTCAACTAATCTTGCAGAGGATAAGACAGGAGAGACAGAAGCTGAGAGAAACGTTATCCTGCTGCTACCTGCTACTGTACTTGCATGTCAGAGTATTCAGTAGCGCTAATGTTATTTGCTATCGCTAGCTTCATAGTGTGAGTCCTGCACTTGAGCTGTTAGCTAAAAAAATAGTCACATATTGCACAGAGGTTACTATCGCAAGCTTAAACCATTAGCTCAATGAGATGAAGACAATATAAGGAATATCAGAGCTTTTTATCGATAGCATATTCTCTTGGATTAGAAAGCATCATATCAGCATATATTCTTCTATCGATTGCTTAGACTACTATCGCTAGATACTTGATTTGCTTATTAGCTTTAAGGATACAATTATCAAAGAATTCAGAACTTCAAGGTATCCCATTATCGATAGATAAACATTTTAGCGCAAGCAAACATATCAGCTCTTGATTCATTAGCTCTTAGGCACTAGCTATCTGAAAGATCATTATCTGAAGCACTTATGGTTATCGATAGCTTAACCTATTATCGCTAACTGATTTAGGGACTTAGTTCATTTATCTGCTGGTTTCATCTACTTATAAGCTCAATGAACTTCTAGCGATGGAACCTTTGCTTAGCGATAGAGGGAGACTTAGCGATAGATATTAACCTTGATATTGCTAAGTCTTCACTCGCTATTCCTTTCTTTCAATTAGCTATACAGATACACTTAGCGATAGAGATTTTCATTCTTATTGATCTGCTAAGTTATCATTTAATATTAGTGCTAGATTTATGATTCAGTCTTCATCAAAACTTATGATTCTAACAAACCTAAACCCTTAATCAATTTCCGAGCTCTTCACTCTTATTTGTACAAGTGTTTGATCACCACTTGATTTGTTAAATGAAATATGGCTTTAGAGAGAGTATTTTGTTTTAGAACTTGGGTGAAATGATGTTAGACTTGAAATTTAAGATTTTAAATGGATGGTTAGTTGGTAATATAGAGATATAATTACTAACCTAACATTGTCCATATGAGATCGGTGGAATATTTATGATTTGCATTAATTGTAGCAAGAGGTTGTGCAATTAATGCAAGTAGAAATTTGATTTTGACTTGAGAAAACTTCTTCAAATGAAATTGAACCTTGGACTCACACATTATTCATTAGAATGCTAAAAGGAAAGGAATTTATTAGTTCATGAAGTTAAATGGGGATAAGTAACCATAGGCCTTTTTATTTATTCTTGACAAGTGTTTTATAAATCATCTTTAATTTCTATTTTATCACCTTTTGTGACTAAACCTTTAAATAGAGGTAGACTTTCAATGTTAATCTTTTACTTGTTAAACCTTCCGACCGAAATTTGTTTTAGCTCAATTTAGTTTAATTTACTAAGCATTCTGTTTGATCGCATTTGTAATTAAATCCCTGTGAGAACGATACTTTTTTATCACTTTATTACTTGGTGCGACCCGTGCACTTGCAGTGCGAACAACATTATTACTCAAATGTATATATTTTGATCATATATCTAGTTGTTATAACCATTTTTGAAGGGCTAGGACGACATGAAGTGAAGATAATTAAGATACATAGGAGGACAAAATAAAGAAGCAAAACAGCAGCCTCTAGCGCCTAGGGGCTCTGACCAGTGCCCAGGCCTTGATCATTTGAAGATTGGGCAGAGATCGTAGCAGCGCCCAGGCCCTACAACTAGCGCCTAGCACTCCGTGGACAGAAGACTCCAACGCCCAGCGCTCCATCTAGCGCCTAGGCGCTCCTATAAAAAATAAATAGTTTGAATTTTTAAAAGAAATTATATTTTAATTTTTAATGAACCAACGTGTAAGAACATTAATATCGTTGTTTGAGACATGTTTATTTTTTTTTCATTTTTCTTAGTAATTAGTTTGTGTGAACATATATTTGACCTGAAATAAAATATATAAATACTTTCATTTAAATTTATTTCAATATATAGTGTTAATTTTTTATTTTAATTTATTTTTATAGCATTGTTTAAAAAATAGGTTAAAAATTAAGTATGATTGTCAATATAAACATTATTTATTGACTCTTCCCCCTCTTTTCTCCCATATATCCAAACCCCACACAAGGGGTGATTATATTCTCCTACCTCCATTTTCTCCCCCCAGCTATAGACACACTGATTGTTTGATTTAACTTATTGTAAGTGATTTATGCTTTTTGTCTTGTAAAATGTAAAGGTGCTTAAAATAAGGGTTCCCAAAACTGCTCATTGATATATAAGAGATATTTACAAAAATCAAAGATAATTTTGATATGTTTTCAGTACTTTTTTCAAAAGAATAAGCGTCTTAACTAATTTTAATATACAGCCCTTAATGTATGTAATATGTGATTATTCGATTGCATCTTATCATAAAACGTGAGGAACAACATGTGGTTTGTATATGCCCACATAATTCAAATCACGTCACTCATAATAATTACTTGCATACATGAACTATATATAATTCTAAGGGTTAAAGATAAGATTTACCCCGGAAGTATGTACGGTGGATCACATCTACCTTGGAAGTTTTTTTGGATCCAATTTTATCCTGGAAGTGTGCAAAATTGATCATATTCGCCATTTACTGTTTTTTTGTCCAATTTTGCCCCGAAAGTTTGCAAAGTGGATTATATTCGCCATTTACCGCTAAAAATTTTTTAACGGTAAAAGGCGAATATGATTCACTTCGCACATTTCCGGGGCAAAATTGGATCCAAAAAAACTTCCGAGGTAGATGTGATCCACCATGCATACTTCCGAGATAAATATGACATTTAACCCTAATTCTAATCTCATTGTCACTGACTTTAGAGCTGCTCCATTATCTGCTTTGGTCTGTTTTGAATACCCAAATTTCCACTATATTTCAGTGGCTCGGGTTTCACAGTACCAGATGCTTGGGAAGTTAAACTAGTAACCTGTTTTTGACGAAATTAATTCAGAGAATTTTTCTTCGCATTGTCTGCCATTTAACTTTTTCCTTTTCATATTTATTTAACTCTGACATTCACTATCACTACTTTTCTGCTTTGACAACTGATGAATTTAATGGACAACTAATTAAATTCAGCTTCTTCTTGTTTTTCCGGGATCACACACACACACACACACATATATATATCTCTAATATATAATTTATACTTATACAATACTTATGTTTCTGCTATAAAAAAAAATAATACTATGTTTAATTTAATTTCTTAATTATAATGCAACTACTTTATAGTTATAAAATAATATTTTATTCATAGTGTTTGAAATAAAAATTAAATTGCTAATGGGAATAAAATAGAAAAATGGCTTAAAACACGCTTCCTCAATAGAATAAAAGCCTAGGGCTACTAATCCCCATTTTACTTCATGAACTACTATAATTCCCTTTTCATTAATATCTCAATGAAACCATGTGTGAGTCCAAGGTCCTTATGCATTTAAAGAAGTTTTCTCAAGTCATAATCAAATTTATACTTGAATTAATTGCACAATCCCTTGCCACAATTAATGCAAGTTATGATTCCCAACTAACCTCCTATTAACAATGTTAGGTTAGTAACTATATCTCTATGTTACCAATTAACCATCCATTTAGAACCTTAAATTTCAAGCCCAACATGATTTCATCCAAATTCTAAAACAAAATATACTTTCTCAAGCCATATTTCATTTAACAAAGAAATTGGTGATCAAGCACTTGTAGAAGAAGGAGCAAGATGAAAATTCACACATAAATTTCATTCATAGCAGCAAAAGAGGGAAATACATAGTTCAATCCATAAAATGGTTCAAAGTAATCATAAAGAAGGGATTAGTGACACATAAACAGAAACTACAGCTATGCAAGAGTTAATGATTGAAAAATGAGGAGAAGAAGGAAGAAGAATGGCAACCAAGGTGGATGAAGCTTAAATCTCTCCAAGCTCCTCCCAATCAATCCTTCAATCTCCAAGTACTTCAAGCTCTCTCAAAAAGGCACACAACCCTAGAAAACTTCCCCCAAGTGTGTTATGCTTATTTTGGCTCGAAAACCTAAGTATATGTCTCAGAATTTCGCCCAATTAAGTCAAAACATGCAGCATCATTTGGGATTCGCCGTGAGTTCACCATGGCGAATCCACGATGAACCACAAAAGTTTGCTCACCGTGGCAAAGTTTCTTTTTCAGCTCTTCTTGATCATTTTTTTATTGCTTGCCTCGTAATCCTTTGCTTCTCATTTGTTACTCCGGGTCTTTTCTAACTCTTTGCACTTGTTTACCTCTTCCTATACAAGAGAAAGGGTTGATGAGTTCTCAAAATAACTCAAATGTATAATAATTGAATTCCAAATTTTACACAAATGTAATTCTTTCTTTTTCATCTTTTTCTATGAGTTTTTGTATGCTTTTTCACAATTATAACCCCAAAACCATGTACAAGTATGGGAAAAATGTGATGAAATATATGAAATTATGGAGCTTATCACATGGTCATATATACAACTAAAAAAGTTGATATAATGGGTACAAGAAACTTGATGTAAGTATCATCTTTAACATAATATATTAATATTATTATGAAACATTAAACTTCAATAGAAAATTAGATTTTTTTCTTCAAAATATGTACATTACTAGAAAATACTATTAATGTCAAAAAATTTAAAATGAATTTAATATTGCTTAAATTTTACTCTCTCTGGTATTTGATGAAAGATATATTTACCTATTTTGATTATATTAATAAAATTTAATTAAGATTGGTAATGTGACATTTTTTTTTCAAAGTATCCTAGCCATCTTTCTTAGTTCCATTTCGTCTCTCCTACTTGACTTTTGTTGAGGGATCACCACTAGTAGGGTAAATTAGAAAAAAGATTATCGAATGTATCTTATATTTATGATTAATTAAGATCAACTACCCAATTAGGGGTTATATTAAGAATTAGAGAGAGTATTTAATATCAAACACTACAAAAAAAGGACTTTCAGCGATGACTTTTGGCGGCGACATAAAAAGTCACCGCAGAAAGTGCGCCTTTTGGCGACGACTTTTTCTATCACCACTGAAAGTCTCACATTCTGTGGCGACATAAAAGTTGCTGCAGAAGGTATTCTTTTCAACGGCGATATAAAAAGTCGCTATCAAAAGTCTGCTTTCAGCGGTGCCTTTTTACGTCGCCGTGGCGCAAAATGCTATACTTTCAATGGCGATTTTATATAGTCACGAGACTTGCTAAAGTATGGCTTTCACGGGACCTGATTGATAACTATTCCACACACACAAAGAGTTATATGAAATTCAATTGAGCCTTGAAAAGTAATATATGGAATCTAATTATAGAGAAAACTTGTAAACCATATAATACCAATTTAATCGATGTGTCAAATTTATCAATCAGATTTATAAACACAACTTATACATATTATTACTACAAACTAATCCCTCTAGTCGAACCTAAATATAGGACCTATTTGGAGAAGTGAATTTTATCCTAAATATAAGACTTTTTTCTATTTTTTTTTTCTTCATCTTTTCCTCATGTTGTCCTTATCCATGCTCATTAATTATAAACAACCAACAGAGAGAAGGTGGGAATAAATGTATATGGTCAGGGTGTTTTGGTAATATCATGTGATTTTAACTGACTTAACTAACATCCTTAATTTAATCAAATTAGATAAATATATCTTATATTTAGAAACGAAGGGAGTAGAAATTTGTCCAGTGAATTTCCACAAAATTCCACTACATCAACAATCAAATTGCACGAGTTCAGGAACTCGTCTTATTTTGACAAGTTTAGTCCACCTCACTCGGCCCATATTACGCATAATTCTTCTAGCCTTTTAATCATATTTAGTGACCTTTTGTATGATTTGTATAAAATAAATTCAATTCTTATCGATCAATTAACTTCATTTCTGTCCACATAGTTCTACATCAATCATCCTTGTCTTATTGCAATCTTAGTTAAGTGATTTAATTTGTTAAGATTTCACTTAGGATTGCTATGGATTTAGTTTTACTTTTTATTTTTTTTCCTAAGACGTTCTATGATATAGGAAGTTACTTTCATTTAATCCCACAGAAAATTATAGCTACACATGAATTCACTAAATTATGTTAACCCATCGTTTGTAGGTTTAGATGGCGAAGAGGTAAGACATGCTACCACTTGAAGCATATTCAATCCTTGAGAAGAGTTATTTTATTGTGGTTCTAGTCGCGACGTTTTGAGAGGCATCTCTATTACTTAGGCTGCCTACAATAATGACGCAACCCCTAGTTATTTAAGCTACAACATTTGTTTGGGCAGCCGATCAAGAGATAGGTGTCGTACCTTTGAATTGAGGGTAAGCTTAGCCCCTTTCTTAAAATTCTATTTATAAAAAAAAAGTAAATTATGTTAGTATTACTTTTCCTTGTTTAAGATAACTTAGGTCAATTACACAATCTACCGAATTAGTATACGTAAAATTATTTATAAGCGCGCACACACACGTATATTTTTTTTGGAGTCCTATTCGACAATTAGTATATACTTATTCAAATTCATCAACAAAAAAAAGTATATACTTATTCAAAAGGAATAAGCAGCAATCTCCTAGATCCCTCACCAACTTTGGCCAAAGCAAGCATCACACGTCTCCATATATACATAAATCATGCATTAATTAAATAGACTTATTCATATGACCCTAATAACTAGAAGATTAATCAGACAATTAACGAATAAAAAAACATTTGACCATCTAGAACCATAACCTCTTAATTACCTAAGTTCTTTCCCTCTACATCAAAACCTGATTCCCATGCATGCATTTGGATATATCATAGATAAACAGTTGGGTATGGTTCAAGAATCAAGACCAATATAAATACAAGCACGCACCACGCTCTCTTCCCAAATAGTCTCAAGTATTTCTCTTAAGTGAACAAAAGAGCCGTCACTCTAGTCCAAGCATCATTATATATATTTGCTCATATACACTATTCAATTATGGCTGCAAGAATCCCATCATCCATGGCCTTATGTTTATTTCTTTTGATTCTCTCGTGGAATCTGTGTCCTGTGATGGCAAGGCCACTTACCAACACATTAGAGAAGCTTCCAGATGTTTCTGGAGATACGATGGGGGACATCTTTGTGAGGAGATTAATTATTATGGATGATGTTTGAGGTAAAAAACATAGTATTGCAAGGTTATTGGAAGCTGACCTCAGTGGCAGTGGTCCAATCCCCTCAGGACCAGGAAATTAAATAGACATTTATTAAAGCTTACATGAGGATGAAGATTTAGTCCATCAAAATAAAGTACTTCTTATTTTATAGTTGCTTACTGCTTTTAATTTCGTCGTCCTGTATGTCTTGATATGGTCTTTGTTTTTTTTTTTTTTTTTGGAGTTCCATGCTGTTTAGTGCTTTGTTGTCAAGTTAAATTATTATCACGAACTTTGTGCTTGGTCAGTTCTTGCTGATATTTTATTTATTGTCCCTCACGCATGGTTGCACTTTTTAGTCGTATAATGTGATACACATAACAAATATATAATATATAAAGTTTGAGATTTAAGTATCTTCATTAGTTGAAACTTTTGTGTTAATTTTTTTATCACTTTGTTACATAATGTTGGAGAATATTGCTTAATTTCTTAATTGGATTTCAGAGAATTAGCATAGCATGTTTCAACTCAGCACTGTGAATTAATAGTGCACTATTTAATGCAGCACTCAGCAAAGCGTCAGTATAATGATTTGTATTCTCTTTCATTTTAATTAAAAATTGCAAATACATCAGAAATATAATGGGTGATCGACCTTTAATTTAATCAACTAGGTTCAGTCTCTTATTCTATCTCACACATACACACATGATCATTCAATTCCCTTCAAAAGCACAACCAATGAAATATAAATACATGCAGTAGTTAAGTTGCTCAAAACCCAAAAGTGGAAGCTAGATGTCTTATTCACAGCACCAACCGCAATCATTAATGCGTTAACCTCACCTTAATATATACAAGTAGACTTGAAAGGTTACAGTGTAATTAACCATACTTAGAATAGATCTGTGGGTTAATGGTAAAAAATACATATGTAATTTTTTCAAAAGTTCGTCCAGTACCAAATGTTTTTTTTTATCTAAAGTAACTATGAACTTCCAGATTAGGCTAAAAAGTCATATTTACTGTTAAATTAGGTTCAAAAATACAAATATGATTTTGTCAAAAGTTCATTCAGTGCCATGTGCTTTTTTTGGACCATAACTGTAAGTGTAACTTTTGAGCATAATTTAGAAGTTTAGAGTTACTTTTGGTAAAAAAAAAAAAAAACTTGGTGTTGGACGAACTTTTGATAAAATTATATGTGTATTTTTTACCCTTAACCTTAGATCTATTAATTAACCCAAATGGCTTCGCATGCATGTTAATGTTTCTGCATCACTATATATAATTGATTAATTTATTTACGTTGCTTGTATATGAACCGATTAACGTGTATGGAAATTAATTAAAAGTAGAATTACTCCCTCCGGTCCTAATTATAAGACCACTTTGACTTTTTTGACTTTTTTTTCCAGTCCAAAAAAGTAGTTTTAGTCCAAAAAAAATCTTTTTTCCTCAAAACTAATTTATTCTACTTATAAACTAACATACAATCTAATTTCATGTGACATATGTTATAATTTATTGGTCTAATTTGCTTCCTTAACTTCCATAAAAAAAGTCAAAGTGGTCTTATATTTAGGACCGAAGGGAGTACTTCGAAGTTCATGATACGTTGAGAATGCATTATCAGGTAGATTGGATGGCGACTTAGACGAGTATATTCTAGTTCATGTAGGCGGTTTATTCCTTTCATCTCTTTCATTGAACAATTTATATACCACTCTATTCCTTATTATAAGTCCACCCTAACTACTTCTCACATATTAAGGAGTGAAAGTTAAAGCATTAAATAAGCCCTTATTTTAAAATTTTATCTAAATTTGCTCTTATTTAAGAATAGTTGTTAAAATAATATTTTATGCATTACAAGCATCCTCTCTCATCATCCCTATTTCCAACTGATAACTCCTAGGAATTCATGTCATTTTAGCATATTTTCCTTGATGTTTTGTTCTATCATTGATAAATTTTGGATACTCAAGATAGGAAAATGCTCATTTGATTTTTGGTTTTACATCATTGTTTAATTGTGTAGGTTTTGATCATATTTCTAACTAGTTTCTTATGTTGTTTTATGTAAATCTTATAGGAATATTTTAATACAATAACCAAGTGATTATAACCCCTTCATCAAACTCACAAATGGACAAAGCTAAGACGAAACTAGAGTAGAAAAAAAAACTTCGCCGTGGCGAAAGTGACAGCGAAGTCACGGTGAGCACAATTCATTTCTGGATTTTTTGTGAGTTCGCTGTGGGCTCGCCGTAGCGAAATCCACAGCAAACTGCATATTCTACTGCGCGTTTTGACAGAAAATGCGGACTGAAAGCAAATAAAAGCTAGGGTTTCGATCTCATTCAACATTCTTCACTTCTTGGGCATTCTTGTGGGTGTTTTGCTCTGCTAGGGCATGAATTTTGGTGGGGTTTGAGCTTGGGCTTGAAGCTTTGAAGAGATTCGGGCTTCTCCTCTTGGTTTATCTTCTCCATCTTCATTATCTACTCTTGTTCTCTTTTGTAATGATGTATATATATGCTCTCATGGAGTTGTTGGACATGAGTGGCTAAATACCTTAATTCTAAGATTATTTTGATCCCTTGTATGGATCAACTCTTGATTCCTCCTCTTATTTTGTGATTAATGAGATGTATGTGTTTATTTTACTCTTCTCTTAATGCTTCTAAGTGATTGATCACCATTTAGATGTTGGGTTCACTTGATTGATGCTTGAGACGGCTAGATTGAGTATAGAACTTGAGTAAAATAGTGTAAGAACTTGAAGTTTACATGATGAATGGATGGTTTTGTTGGTAAGATAGAGATATACTTGCTAACCTTACATAGTCACATTAGGATTGGAGCTTGAAAATTGGGTTTTATTAATTATAGTAAGAGATTGTGCGATTAATGAGATCAAACACTTGTTCTTGACTTGAGAGAGCTTTTACAAGTACTCTGTGAAACCTAGATTAGCACATTGTTTCGTTGAGAACATCTTTGAGAGAAGGTTAATTGAGCTTTAAGAAGTACAAGGGGGATACATAATCTTAGGACCCATTTTATACTTGAAGTTGAAGAATCACCTATTTATAATTTTGTTTTCATTTAGCATATGTTTATTTTCATAGTTAATCTTAAATCTCAATATTTGAATTACTCAAATTGGGTGAAAGTGTGACAATCATTGTTTGACAGGGTTTTGGACCAAATCCTCGTGAGAATGATACTTTACTTATCACTTTATTACTTGGCGCGACCCGTGCACTTGCGGTGATCGAACACCAACATAAGGGTAAAATAGTTGCAATAACATTAATTGGTCACAAACTGAACTTATATATGGGAACAAAAAATTTGTGATAATTGGACTTATAATAAGTAATAGAGTGGTTAACTCTTATCTTACACCTTGTATGAATGTCACTTTCTTTTTGTTCTCTTGGAATGGGACCCTTAATATATATTTTGCCACGTTGCAGTTCATCTGGTCCCTAATATGAAAGATAAAAGTGGTTGAAATTAGGAAGAATTACTTAGTTCTTATAAGACTTTAATTACCAAAAAGTCCTCATGTCAAGTGAGCAACATAAACATGTTACCATTTCTTACACTAGACTTGTCATCTCATGATTCTTAATCGTTATAGGACTTTCGAGTGATTAAATTCTTTCTTTTTTTTCTTAAAACCATTGTAGGAATTCGTCCGTGAAATTATAAGCTTTTTACTCAAAAAATTAACGAATATATACATAGAGTTTCACGATGAATGAAATCTCCATCCATTTTTTAAATTAATAAGGGTATAGTATTATTGAAATATTGAGATATTTTTAGACTAATAAAGCAAATTAACAACTTTCCTTAATCTGTGTGCGAGATGCTGTTCGCACAGCAAGTGCACGGGTCACGCCAAGTAATAAAGTGATAAGAGGGTATCGTTCCCACAGGGATTTGATTACAAATGCGATCAAACAGAAGGCTTAGTACATTAAATTAAGTTAAGCTCAAACAAATTTTGGTTTGAAGGTTTAACAAGTAAAAGATTAACATTAAAAATCTACTTCTATGTAAGGGTTTAGTCACAAAAGGTTATAAAATAGAGAAATGATTTAGAAAACACTTGTCAAAGATAAATAAAAAGGCATAGGGTTACTTATCCCTATTTAACTTCATGAACTAGTAAAATCATTTCCTTTTTAGCATTCTAATGAATTAATGTGTGAATCCAAGGTTCAATTTCATTTGAAGAAGCTTTCTCAAGTCAAAATCAAATTTATACTTGCATTAATTGCACAACCTCTTGCCACAATTAATGCAAATCATAAATGCTCCACCAACCTCCTATGGCCAATGTTAGGTTAGTAATTATATCTCTATATTACCAACTAACCATCCATTTAAAACCATAAACTTCAAGTCTAACATGATTTCACCCAAGTTCTAAAATAAAATACCCTCTCTCAAGCCATATTTCATTTAACAAATCAAGTGATGATCAAGCACTTGTATAAATAAGGGCAAGATGAAAATCCACACACAAGAATTCATTCAATGCATCAAAGAAAGAAAATACAAAGCTCAATCCATCAAATGGTTCAAAATAACTCTAGAAAAGGGTTTTAGTTACACATGGATGTATCTAAGACGAAAATAAAAATTAAGAAAGAGCTCATGGCAGAAGAATGGAGAAGAAGGAAGAAGAAAGGAAACCAAGATAAGTGAACTTGAATTTCTCCAAGGTCCTCCAAGATTCCTAGCACTTCCCAAAACTCTCTTCAAGCTCTAAAGCTCCCAAAAATTACCCTAAGTCAGTCTACCTTCGTCATTTTCTCAAAAAACCCATTTTCCCGTTTCAATCAGCTTGTTTTAACCAAAACGCCTAGTATTGGGGTCTTTTCGCCGTGGCGAGCTCACTACGAGCCAGTGTGAATTGGGAGGCAGAGTTGTCAATACCTCGCCGTGTTCTCGCCGTGCCGAGCCCACAGTGAGGTCACATTATTTCTGGTCCTTTGCTCTTTTCTCAGTTCTTCTTCTGTTCCATTGTTGTTCTTTTGTTTCCTCTAGGTTTTTCCACTTGATCACCTCTTCCTATGCAAGAAAGAAAGAGGGTTGATGAGTTTTACAATTAACTCAAGTATATAAAATCATTAAGCTCCAAATTTCATACAAATCAAAGATCTTTCTTTGCCATATTTTTCTATTAGCTTTTGTTCTCTTTTCACTTATTCACAAAATTATTCACAATTGTGAGGAAAAATATGATGACATTATATGAAATTTAGGAGCTTATCAGATGCCTGAAACACTTTATATATGGGAGTTGAGGGGCATATAACTACTCCTTCCAGTCTTTATTATAAGAGTATTATAGCCAAATTATGAATCTTAAGAAAATGATTAAAAGTAATTAAAAAATTATAAATACGTCTTAATTAAATTATTTTTTTCAATATCACCCTTATTCATGAAGAGATTATTAAGAGAGAGAGAAGTAGGAGAATTAATGAGCACAAAAAAGAGTATAAAGAGAGAACAAATATAAGCACCAACCCACCTTTATTTAATGCTAATTAGGGGTAAAATAGGAAAAATTCATTAAAATGATGAGACAACCCAAAGCAGACTCTTATATTTTGGACCAAATCAATTCAAATTTCGGACTCTTATAATAAGGATTGGAGGGAGTATTTCTTAAAAGTTCCAGTGTTTTCACTACCCGATAGAATGCAAATGCAGCTGGGGAGTTTAATTTGTCATTCTATTTTGACCAGATTTAAAGACACTCAGATATATACGAAACAACTTTCCAGTTATTCTTCAGTGAACCATTATAGTGTGTCTTGAAAGAGTCGTGTAAGATAGCTTCAACTCAAAATTCTATTTCCATTCGATCATCTCCCACCATAGTACAGTACTGTAATTATGTTGGTTTAGAATATAATTGTCGACGCATGCAATCCTTGTAAGTTACCTTATCTTCTTTTCACAGGCTCCAGGCGCACACAGAGACATATGGATGTATGGATTAGTTCATATCACACTAGAGATTACAGATTGATCAGAGAAGCAAGAAAGAAACAATTACTTTTCTATAGAAACGTAAAGTTTATATCGCCTACTTTGCCTTGGAAAACGCATATAGCTTATCTGGTATTGTAATCCAAACTTGGTTTGAATAAGAACACTATTAATTGATGCATACTCACCACTCTCATCTAAAGAAGCTAATCTCATAAATTATTGCGACAAAATAAAATTAAACCGTCAAGAGCTCAAGACTTGTTAGTGTCAAACTCTACTAAGCACATTTTGCTTATCTCAATCATAGGTAAAAGAACGCGATCCATCATATGGTCTTATATCTAGCTAGTTATTGTTCTTGCTCTATCTTTTTGGATCTGTATATCCTGCACGTGGTGGCTAGGCCTCTTAATAATGAAGGGCCAAAGGGTGTCCTCTTGGAGTCATATGATAAAGTATTGAGATTGTCAATGCTGTCAAGTTCAGCTATGTATGGAAGGTCATTAAAATGAGAATACGGGTGAAGCCTTCAAAAAATTCCTTATGATGATCATGCAGTGTAAAGCCTTAACCTTTTCAGAAAATAAATATTTCACCTGCTGCGATTGATTCCATGTATAATCATATTCAGTATTCACACAGTTTTGGGGCTCATCAGGTTTCTACATTTAGGATCTAATTATATACTCTGTGTTGTGTGTGTGTGTGTGTCTATTATTTTATAATTGTAGCATCTTGTATCCTTTTTTCCAAGACCAGAAAAAGAGCATGTTAACATATGTTTAAACTTTAGATTTCCAATAATTCTAGAGCCATATTGGTCTTTATTGATTATTTTAGTTTAGATTATATTTCTATATATTTGTTGCGGAAAAGAATAGGACCTAATTAAGGAAATGAAAAGGGATAAAAATGTGGTGAGGTTGGTATCGATGATTATGTCAATATTCAGCGTTATTTGAGTTAAGGCTCCGACCACTAATTATTAATGTGGAAAATTAGTTGTAGTAAGACTTTTTATAATTAAATTGTTTGCATGGAACTCCATAACTAATGAGTACCCAAAAGAAAAGGTGATTGACTACCCCCACACATTAACTGCACTTATGAAGGAGAATTCTGTCAAGGGCATATTTTTTCAATGAAAATTATATTAAAAGGGCATTTTAAATAAATCAACTCACATTTCTTACCGACAACTAATTTAAATAGTATCTTTTATATATTTAAATGAGTTATTAAGCCATTTTTTGGGTCAAAAAGTTATTAAGCTATAGAACTAGATAGATTACTTTTTTTCTTGTCAATTATGTTAACGACTCCTATAATTTACTTGAAGTTCTTATTTTAATCACACTTGACGACATTGCTCATTCCCTTCTGATTTCTATCTGTTTATTGTGTATGGCAAGTACTATAGACAGAAAAAAAAAACATTTGTTTGGCATCATCCTTTTTTAAAATATAGTGATAATAAAGGGCCCACATTCAACTTGTTGAGTTCTTTTTTCATTTTCTCTTTTGGCCAATAGGTTGAGTTCAATGTACCATAGTATATCTAACAGTTCACTATAGAACATCTGGAAATTCAAAATTTTTGAGCGCTTTTAGATTTTTTGACTACATACATAGTACGTATGCATGTGTGTATGGGGCTTGTGACTTCTTATTAATGCACTCAAAGATACATTGTGTTAATTAATACTCTCTCCGGTCCTAATTATAAGAGTCAGTTGATTTTTTTAGAAAAATTAAGGATGTAAAATACACTACTAAGAATTATTTATATTTGTCTTTTTTCCTCAAAACTAAGTTATTTTACTTATAAACTATCATATAATCTAATTACATTTCGTATATATTAAGATTTAGGATCTAATTTGTTTCCTTAATCTCCAAAAAAAAAACAATCAACTAGATCTTATAATTAGGAAGGGAGGTAGTAGTAATTAACCAGTAGCTCCAAATGCCTGTCCGAAGTATTCTGCAAAAAATTAACGATGAGGCACATATTAAATTATCCGTTATGAGCACTATGAGCACGTAGTCAATATACTATCTCCATTCCTTAGTTATTATAAGATCCGCTCAAGAAGTTGTTCATGCGAATAAGAGCATTTACAAAAATTAAGGATATAATTTTAAAAATGCTTTAGTAATTTTGATAAGAATAAGAGTCTTAACAAATTTAATTCAAATTTCATACTCTATGCAATTCTATTGAAAAGATATGTCTTGTAGAAAAGGGAACACGGAACAGCGTGTGGTTTGTATATATCCACGTGATTCAAATTACGTCACCGATGGCTACTTTACTTGCATGCATGAACTTTAATTCTAATCTCATTGTCAGACTTTAGATTCCAAAATTTTCACTTAAATCCTCTGGTTTTAACAATAATAAGGCAGAGAAAACGATTTTTTTATTCTATTTATAACCCATATTATTAAACTTTTTATATAAATGTATAATATCAGTTTACTATCTATTTATTATTTTGTAGACTTTGTGCTTTTTTTTTTTTTTTGTACAAGAGTGGAATTATAAATGCGTCTAGGGGATAGAACCCCTACCCCCACTAGCCTCACAACACAGGTAGGTATATACCAGTTGATCTAAGTGATCACTGGTAGACTTTGTGCTTTTAATTAGGAGTACAATGCATTTAATAAGGTTAAGATTTAAAAGTTATTAAAGTTTAAAATAGAGTTAATGAGATTTACCATTGTCTTCAGTTCAAAAAGGATTTAATGTGTTCTTTAATAATAATAAAACATGGTAGAAGGATGTGGACTCGAATAGTAGAGTTCCGGATGATTGGGAAATTAAACTAGTAGAGCTCCAGGTGATTGACCAAATTAATAGAGATTTTTTCTATGCATTGTCGGCCATTATGATTATTCATTATATTGCGTGATATACTTATATAATACTTAATTTGTTTTACTTATAATGTAACTAATTTATTTATAAAATAATATTTTATTAAAAATGCCTAGAATATTAATTGATTCAATAATTGATAATTCTGTCATTACTTTTTTTAATTAATAAAATTGGTATAATCGTATAAATCTATCGAAATAGACAGACATTAATGTAAGTTTTATAAATATTAAATTGTTTGATAAAAAAAACATATGATATTTTGGAAGTCATTATATATGTGTATGTGCGCGCGCATGTAGCATGTAGCATGTATATATATATCGCGATTCTTTGTATAAATAATGGATATTTCATTGTGACAGTTTAAGGTTGGGGGAGATATCTTTTGACCCTAAAAGATGATGGTGTTAATACAGAAATATTAACATGATATATAAAGATTCTTGTTGAAATATTTAACTGCAAAAATATATTATATATTCTTTTTCGAATACGTACATCTATTATAAAATATTATTATTGTCAAACAATTTAAAATGAAATTAATATTGCTAAAATCCTAGTTGAGATCAATTACGTTACTGCTTGATATATTAATTACATTTTTCAACTTAAAAATCTAGAAAAATCATATGATAATTACTAATTAAGTTACACTACAATATATGCCCCTCCAGTAATTATAACTACCACCCCATTTTCAAAACACCCACACACACACACACAAACCAAGGAGGCTAGGTAGAGGGCAATTTTGATTTCCATTTGAAAACCTAATTTTTGATGTTGATTGTGGCGTACTTTCACTTGTGTGGACAATGAACCGTTGAACACAATATCACTGTTCAGATCTAAACCACCCTGGCCTATAAATAGAAGTGAATCTTGCATATTCTTTCTCATGTACTCATTTAATATTAGAAAAGCCTTGTAGCTTTACACCTCAATCCCATTAAATCAGTTATGGCTGCAAGACTCCAATCTTTTGTCTTCTTTCTTGTTCTCATTCTCTTATGCAGGTTGAGCACCATGCATGGAATAATGGCACGGCCACTTTCTGATGCTACTAAGCAAGAATCAGTGGGTCTCTTTCTACAGTCACCACACAAGGTGGTTGTGAAGAGCTCATCAACTCTAAGCTCAAATATTAACAAAGTTTTCTCTCCTCAATTAGTTCTTGATGATTCTGGTCCTAGCAATGGTGGACCAGGCCATCACTAATCAATTCCACAGAGATTTATCTTTTCGTAGCTTATCTCTGAAATAAAGGCTGTTTGGGCATATAGTTTGTAAGGAATGTTAAGTTCAAAATCTTCTGTTGTAATGCACTAATAAAAGCACCAAAATACTTTTCTGTCAGGTCAATCACTTGTTTATCTAATCATTGCATAAGTGTGATTGATCAGTGGTTGTGTTGTTTCAGGTCATTTGGTGGAGATTATATATGTTGTATTCTAGTCCTTTTGTAACATATAATTGCTATTCTATACATAGAAATACTTTTTTCCTTTAATCATGAACAATTTGATTCACTATTATAAATTAAGGGGAGAATGACCGGTTAATCCTTCTGAGTGTTCTGGTATTCTTTCAAAAATTATATTAAAAACAAATTAAAGTTGTCCATTTAAAAATATAAAAAATGTTAATACATGCTATTTAGAGTATCTGTAGAAAAACGAAAAATGAAGTAAAATTAATATTTGAATTTTTTTTATGAAACGTTAAAATATTTTAATTCGCTTTTCCTTTCAATTCTATATAAAAAGGGGTAATTCACTCACATGAAACTTATCGTTACATCAAATTTCTCTATGTCAAATTTTGTAATAACCGATATCCATAAAAAATTTCTGTTGACAATCAAAGTTTTTTGGTCAAAGACAATCTTGCTTTGATATTACTTAGCTTGTTGATCACCAGATGAGACGATCACCAAATGCATCTACAATATATATTGTGAATCAAAGCTCGACATAGCTAGAAACATAGAAAATGTTGACTAATTGGGGATTGTAACCATAAAACAATTGTAACTTATAAAGATGGTATTAGTAAGAATAATATATAATGAGGACTAAGGAATTATGACACTTGTCAGGTGAAAAGGTGGTAAATGAGGAGAAAACTGACGAATAGGATTAAGAAATAAATAAGCACTAATAGAGATTTCCTCGTTGTTTTATAAATTAATAAGGATATATGTAATAAAATTAACTTAGAAATATATCCATCCATTGAAAACAAGATTGGCTTTGAAAGTTGGGAAGTATCAACATATATATATATATATATATATATATATCTCAATGGTGAGCTCACATTTGCTTCAAACTTTTGGGTGATCTTGATTGCTTTTATAGATTTTTTTTTCAGTTCAAGGTATATACAATCATTTCTTACTCACCTTCATTCAAAAAGGTATTTCCTCTGATCCTAAATATAAGATCTATTAAGAGATGTGAGTTTAATCCTAAATATAAAATATTTTTTTAATTTTTCTCTATTTTTCTCCAAATTATCTTTATTGATACCCCTCAATAGTAAATAAGCAAGAGATAGAAGGTGGAATAAAGATAGATGTTCAATGTTCATTGTGTTTTAGTAATATCATGCGATTTCAACTAATTTAATTAACATATTTAATATAATCAAATTAGGTAAATAAGTCTTATATTTAAGATCAGAAGGAGAACATCTTTAGAACACCTGTTTCTTGACATCTTATGTATTATAAGAACGATAGACTTGCGCGGGGTTGGTAAAAAAGCAAATCAAAAGAACAAAATACAATTGCAGCCACATGAAGTCCTAGGCAAAATATAATGGATATACTTGACCTCAATTTGAGCAAATGGATTCTTTCTCTCTCAAAAACTAAAAGCGGGAAAATGCTCGGGCGCGAGGACATTTTCCTTTTTAAAGTTTATTTAATTTAGTCAACACACGTGCTGTAGCTGCTCAATATCTCTAGCCAGAGTAAAATTAGTTCTTTTGAAATGTGTGTATTCATGGTATTAATACTCAACTCATGTCAGCTGATTAATCCAGTGAACGGATGAACTAGTGCTCTAACCGATCGTTCAAAAGTTTTGAATAGGTTGATTAGATTGGATTTTATTTTTTTCTTTCCTTATTAAGCCTAAAATGACATTATTTTGAATTTTAAAAGATAACACCCCATCATATTTGTGCTTTACTAATTCTACCATGTTGATTTATACAAAAATATTTTATATAGTATATACTTGTGAGTTAATGCTTTTTTATTTAAATTTTATTTTAATTATGATCGATTAATATGATTGACCTATTTGAACAAAATTCTAAAACTTCTACCAATTTACTAATTATTCTAATTTTTGGTGCTTTTATTCATTCATCCTTCTCTTTCATTGGTTTTTAGTGCCTTTATTCCATTCATCCGTCTTTTCATGTTAAAATTTAGGGAAAAAGACACAAAATTTCTCTGAAAATAAAAAAGAACATTTTAATTTTCAATCCCTCAAATTTTAGAAATCAGAGATCAAATCCTATAAGAAGGAATATGAGATTTTCAAATGTTATTAAAAGACACTTTTACAGTTAAATGCAAGTAATGGAAACAGACTACGACTTTACAATTTTGACATAGCAATTTTCCAAGTTAATCATGCGGTACTTTTCACACGGTGTTATAGCAAAATTACAACTCCAAGAGTTGGTTAGCGTAATGCTAGCCGAGGATATTTCACACAAATTAACACACACACATGTACACACACACACAATTCATCCAAATATTGTAGGTTTCAACAATTTATATTTACATATATGCCTATATATATATATTCTCAATTCTTACATATATAGTCATCTATATTCCAAGAAAATTAGCCTCAGCTACAAGGAGAAAAAACCCCGTATTGTCTCACCATGTAGGTTCCAACTTTAATTCTTTGGTATATTCGTCATCAGAGGTTTGTACTAGCAAAATATGCGTGTGTAGTGCTATATTGGTTTTCATTGTTTATTATCTTTAGAAAAGGGTTAATATCACTTTCAGTCCTTGAATTTTGGTTCAATTTTGGTTTTGATCCTTGAAAATCTTAAAGTCAGTGGTTTTGGTCCTTGAACTTTTACTCAATTTTGGTTTTAGTCCATGAATTTTGAAATATGAGGTTTCGGTCCTTCAAAGTTCAGGGACCAACATAAATAACACAAAGTTCAGGGACCAAAACTAAAATAAAATAAAAGTTGAAGAATCAAAATCACATATTTAAAGTTTAGAGACCAAAACTAAAATGGAGTAAAAGTTTAAGGTGCAAAATCACTATTTTAAAGTTCAAGAACCGCAAAACTAAAATTGACTCAGTTAAAATACCAAAAGTGATATTAACCCTTCAAAAAATATTTGAGATAAATATACAAGTTCAGGGAACCATTCTAAACTTTTATCTTTCTATTATTTTAAACATTGAACTTTTGAAAATACGGGAAACATTTAGCTCTTTATTATATTCCGATTGCTTTGCTGTTTTGACCATAATGCAATTAAAAGTAAATTCATGTGAATGGCGTACAAGCAACATAATCTTATGATCTTTAAGATTCAAAGCCCTCAACCATCGAGCTCATATAGTTGCTTTGCGCCAAATCCTTTCCTAACCATAAGAAGAAAACCACATTTGAAAATGCAACAATATTTAATATAATGCAAATATGAAATAATAGACACAATCATGAAGATGAATATTTTTGTCACGTCAAGTAATAAGGTGATAATAAAAGTATCGTTCTCTCGAGAATTTGGTTCTAAAACCTGATCAAATATCGATTATCATACTTTCGTCTAATTTGAGTGATCCAAATATGAGTGGGGGGTAACTCTTTTAAATAAAAAAACTATAAACAAGTTATTCCCTAACTTCAAGTATAAAATGGGACCTAAGATTGTTTTCCCTCTTGTATTTCATAACATCCAATTAACCTCTTCTCATTGATGATATTAATGAACACGTGCTAATATAGGATTCAAAAGTTTCTTGGCTTGTAAAAGCTTTTTCAATTCGAGAACAAGTTTTTAATTTGTTAATATAATTGCTCAATCTCTTGTTACAATTAATTAATAAATTCTCATTTAAGTTCCAATCCCAATGTGCCTTTGCAAGGTTAGAAAGTATATCTTTATCTTATCAACAAAAACATCCATTAATCATGTAAATTTCAAGTTTTTACACAATTTTACCTAAGTTTTACACTCAACCTAACCCTCTGAAGCATCAATCAAGTGAACACAACATCTAAATGGTAACAAACACTTAGAAGCATTAGTTAAAAAGTAAATAAATACACACGTCATTAATCAAAAAATAAGAGGAGGAATCAAGAGTTAATCCATACAAGGGTTCAAAATAATCAATCAAAATATTTAGCCATTCATGTCCAGTAAATCCATGAGAATATACATATACATCAACGCAAACATGGAACAAGAGTAGAAAATGACGATGGAGAGGAGAAACCAAGAATAGAAGCAAAAATCTATTCAAAACTCCAAACCCTAACTTAATCCCAACCAAGAAGCAAGCTTTAGCTAGCACGAAAAAGTACTCCCCGAAGCTCCCAAGATGTCCCAAATATCGGCAAGGTGAATTGGGAGGGTTTATATTGCAAAAACCCTAAAATGTTTTGACTTTTTGCAGCACAACATTTTGTTGTCACTGACAAATTCCAATATTTGCACATATTTCATATTATTCTGAAAGTCTTTTATCATTTTATTTGGGCATTATTACATATCTTGTGAAGAAATAAGGTTCTAGGGTGATTACATTACTAAGTGGTAAAAAGGGGCATTTTTGAAATGTTTTTGTGATTACTCTTGATTTAATTGATTATTGGGAGCTATTCATCTTGCTTGAGGTTACTTTTATTGTATGAACTTTGAAAATGGGAGAAATTGGGGCAAGAAGCTAAAAATTCAAGAAAAAAGTCAATATACAAGTTTCTGGATAAATTGTGAAAATTACAGAAAATGACTTAAAACTTTCTACCGATGCAAACTCCAACGACAAAGACTGAAACCTTGCATTTTTGCTAGTTTTTTGACCTAGATTCGACCTTAATCAACTCTAACCTAACTCCCACTTTTTCAGACTTAAAATACTTGAACCTGAAGAGCACTGAAATGGGAATAAATCAGTGTAGTGTCGCCTCGGATCTGCTCTCCAAGAAATTTAGACCTAAGAAGGGGTAGTGGAAGCTATCCCTGGGTGTCAATGTCAAGGAGCCTTAATGCAATATGATTCCTCATAACTAGAATGCAAACTTGTAAAGCGGGTAAAAGCTATTGTATTTGGTTTTTGGTTAGAAAATGTGTGATATAGTCAAAAATAAAATAAAAATAGGATAAAAGTGAGATTTGGAGGGGAATGGAAATGGAGTCATTCTTGATAAATGGAAGCATTGTGATTCATTGCTTCAAAATATTTTCAAGGAGTTATTGTTGATTTTCAAAAGAACCCTAGAGAAACCCCTCTAGGCTAGGCTTAGGTCAACTTAATTAATGTCGAGACCCCGCACATTACTTAATTATTTAACCTAAGTTGATTAAGCTCAAAATCAAGTGAATTTGCTAATTGTAAGGGGCTCCTAATCCAACAACTGGAACCCCAAATTGCCACTTAATTAATCCTAGGGTTTAATCAATTACTAGAACCCCACATAACAAATTAAGACTCTAGGACTGAAGTCCAATGCCACTCATGCAATTTGACAAATTCAAGAACCAATTAATTGTGGGTATTAAGTCACTAAAATATCAACCCCATTAACCAATGGGTCCAATACCTAACTAATGGAATCCCATACAATTAGACATCGTTAAACCCTTTAGTATCTGGAGTTTTCTCTAAGTTTCCTAGAATACCAAACATCACCAACCGGCAAGTCCAACACTTAACCTCATGAACCCATTCGATTAGGCATTATTAAGTACCTTAGAGTGGGATTAATGATTAGCAATGCATTAGATTCAATTATAATCCATTTCAATTAAACTATCTACCATAACCATGAATAAATAGAGGGAAATGGATGGAATCATAAAGAACATAATATGACCATATATATTGATGAGTCAAAATCCTCATTACAAACCAAAATCACAACAAACTCAAATCAAGACAACATAAAAATAGTTTCTAAGCCTTAACACAACCAAATGCCATAAATATACTCTTAGAACCCTAGATAAGCATAAATACAACAAGAGGAAGAAATGTTAGAACTAAAACTCCCCTATTCAAGCTTTAAGCTCATCCCTTTGCTCTAACTGATAACTCTTGGAATTCATGTATTTTTAGCACATTTTCCTTGAGGTTTTATTCAATCATTTATAATTTTTGGATACTCAAGATAGGAAAAGGCTCAATTGATTTTTGGTTGCATATCATTGTTTATTTGTGTAGATTTTAATCATATTTCTAGTTAGTTTCTTATGTCGTTTTATGTAAATATTGTAGGAATATTTTGATGCAATAACCAAGTGATTAAAGCCCTCCACCAAGCTCCCAAGTGAACAAAGTAAAGACGAAACCAAAGCAAAGGACCAGAATAAAGGGGACTCGCCACGGCGAGACCCACGGCGAACAACATTTGCCTCTGCTCATTTTTGCTCGCTTGCCACAGCGAGCATCACTTATTTCTGGCATTTTTGATGGCTCGCCGTGGGTTCGTCACGGCGAAACCCACGGCGAACTTCGTGCTTTGCTGCGCATTTTGGTGAAAAGGCGGACTGAACTGAAATAAAAGCTAGGGTTTCGAGTCCAGCCAGCATTCTTCGACTTTGGGGACATTTTGGGAGTGTTTTTCTCTGCTAGGGCTTGGAGCTTGGTGGGGATTGAGCTAGGGCTTGAAGCTTTGAAGAGATTTGGGCTTCCTCTCTTGGTTTATCTTCTCCATCTTCATTCTCTTCTCTTGTTCTCTGTTTCTGTTTGTATATATGTATGCTCCCATGGAGTTGTTGAACATGAGTAGCTAAATACTTTTATTCTAAGATTATGATGAACCCTTGTATGGATTAACTCTTGATTCCTCCTCTTATTTTGTGATTAATGATATCTGTGTTTATTTTACTCTATTCCTAATGCTTCTAAGTGACTGATCACCATTTAGATGTTGGGTTCACTTGATTGATGCTTAAGAGGGCTAGATTGAGTGTAGAACTTGGATAAAGTAGTGCAAGAACTTGAAGTTTGCATGATGAATGGATGGTTTTGTTGGTAAGATAGAGATATACTTGCTAACCTTGCATAGTCACATTAGGATTAGAGCTTGAAAATTGGATTTTATTAAATTGTAGCAAGAGATTGTGCAATTAATAAGATTAAACACTTGTTCTTGACTTGAGAGAGCTTTTACAAGTACTTTGTGAATCCTAGATTAGCACATGGTTTCATTGAGAACATCTTTGAGAGGAGGTTAATTGAGTTTTATAAAGTACAAGGGGGATACATAATCTTAGGACCCATTTTATACTTGAAGTTGGAGAATCACTTGTGTATAATTTTATTTTCATTTAACATATGTTTATTTTCATTGTTAATATCCAATCTCAATATTTGAATCATTCAAATTGGGTGAGAGTGCGACAATCATTGTTTGACCGGGTTTTGGAACCAATCCTCGTGGGAATGATATTTTACTTATCACTTTATTACTTGGCACGACCCGTACACTTGCGGCAGGTGACGAACACCAACCACCAAGAATGGTGGAGCCTAGATACCGCTCTTCATGGGAGGAACACCAACAAGGAAGGAAGAAGTGATGGACATAGTGTGGAGGAAGGGAAAATGGAAGAAGGGTAAGATGAAGATGAGAGAGTTGAGAGAGTGTTCGATCACCGCAAGTGCACGGGTCGCGCTAAGTAATAAAGTGATAAGTAGAGTATCGTTCCCACGAGGATTTGGTTCCAAAACCCGGTCAAACAATGATTGTCACACTCTCGCCCAATTTGAGTATTTCAAATATTGAGATTCAAAATTAACTATGAAAATAAACATATACTAAATGAAAACAAAATTATAAACAAGTGATTCTTCAACTTCAAGTATAAAATGGGTCCTAAGATTATGTATCCCCCTTGTACTTCATAAAACTCAATTAACCTCCTCTCAAAGATGCTCTCAATAAAACCATGTGCTAATCTAGGATTCACAGAGTACTTGTAAAAGCTCTCTCAAGTCCATAACAAGTGTTTGATCTCATTAATCGCACAATCTCTTGCTACAATTAATAAAGCCCAATTTTCAAGCTCCAATCCTAATGTGACTATGTAAGGTTAGCAAGTATATCTCTATCTTACCAACAAAACCATCCATTCATCATGCAAACTTCAAGTTCTTACACTATTTTACCCAAGTTCTACACTCAATATAGCCCTCTCAAGCATCAATCAAGTGAACCCAACATCTAAATGGTGATCAATCACTTAGAAGCATTAAGAGAAGAGTAAAATAAAAACATGCATCTCATTAATCACAAAATAAGAGGAGGAATCAAGACTTAATCTATACAAGGGTTCAACATAATCTTAGAATCAAGGTATTTAGCCACTCATATCCAACAATTCCATGAGAGCATATAAATACATCATTACAAGTAGAGAATGAAAATGGAGAAGATAAACCAAAAGGAGAAGCCCAAATCTCTTCAAAGCTCCAAGCCCAAGCTCAATCCCTACCAAAATCCATACCCTAGCAGAGCAAAAACCCCCAAGAATGTCCAAGAAGTGAAGAATCCAGCTGGACTCGAAACCCTAGCTTTTATTTTAGTTCAGTCCGCCTTTTCACCAAAACGCACAGCAGAGCACAAAGTTCGCCATGGGTTTCGCCGTGATGAACCCACGTCGAGCCATAAAAAATGCTAGAAATAAGTGATGCTCGCCGTGGCTTTTGCCGCAGCGAGCTGACGGCGAGCAAGCAAAAATGGGCAGAGGAAAATGTTGTTCGCCGTGGGTCTCGCCGTGGCGAGAGCCACGGCGAAGTCCCCTTTATTCTGGTCCTTTGCACTGGTTTCCTCTTTGCTTTGTTCACTTGAGAGCTTGGTGAATGGGCTATAATTACTTGGTTATTGCATCAAAATATTCCTACAATATTTACATAAAACAACATAAGAAACTAACTAGAAATATGATCAAAATCTACACTAATAAACAATGATGTGCAACCAAAAATCAAATGAGCATTTTCCTATCTTGAGTATCCAAAATGTATCAATGATAGAATAAAACTCAAGGAAAATGTGCTAACATTACATGAATTCTCGGGAGTTATCAGAGAGAATATGGAGGCTAGGGTTTGGGGGCTTCAAAATCTTCCAAACGACTTAAATTTTAGACCTAATATCACCCCTGAGTCGGGTCAAGAGGTGGGTAGTTGGATCAGACCCTGTTTGGCCCAAATCAGATGCTGATTTTCTAAAGTTTTGGGGCCTCATCGTGGCCCTCGCTGTGGGGTGCCACAGCGAGGTCCACAGATGATTAAATTTCTCGGACCCTCACTATGGGCCTCGCTGTGGCGTCTCACGGCGAGGAGGGACCTATCTGCAAATTTTCAGAAAGTTCTAGGTCATTTTCTGTACTTTTCAAAAAGTTCTGGATCCTTTTCTGTAATTTTCATAACTTACCCAGAAACTTGTATTTTGATTTTTCTCTTATATGGCCAAAATCTCTACCCTATTTAGGGCTATCCTTGATGTCATGGGAGGCTTGTGTTTCCAACCCTTGAAGATGGGTGAATAGGCATGAATTCCAAGCTTTAAATGTGAGTTTTTTGTGTTTTATCGTTTGTTATAGCTATAGGTTTTTCAATTCCTAGGTCTAAGTTTTGTAATTTGTAGTTGGACTCATTTAATTATGTTTGTAATCAATGTTAGATGTTAATTTGTGATGAGGATTTGTGCTCCTCACTACATATGATATTATATATGTTTCGTTATGGTTTCATTGATTTCTCTCTATTAAGCATGTTTACTAGCTAGGTAGTTTGATTAAAGTGGGATTGTAATTGAACCTAAAGCATTGCTAATCCACAATCACACTCTAAGAGATTTTAATAATTCTTAAATAAATGAGTCCATGAGTTTAGGTATTATACTTGCCAGTTGGTGAGGTTTGTTGTATTGAAGAACATAGAGAAAACCTAATTTTACTAAGTGGTGATTAACAACGTATAATGATATGGGTGGTCATTAATTAGACATTGGATTTAAAGGTAGCTTTGAAGTTTGGTATATTAAGGAACTTAGTAGAAATAATTTGTTAATGAACTTTTTAGTTTCATGAGAAGTATATTGGACATCTACTTTCTAGTATCATTTCATTGAATGGGGTGCCACCATTGAATTAGGATTTTAAAATTAATCAAGTAGCAATACAGAGTACCGGTTGTGGGATCAAAATTCCTTATAATTGATAGGTTCATTTATTGGAAGCGTTTAATCAACTTGAATTGGAAGGATTAATATGCGGGATTTTGGTATTAATTAATTATTTGAATTCAAGCCTAGCCTAGAGTGGTTCCTCTAGGGTCAATTTGATAATTAACCATAGTTTAGTTCTCTTTATCCTAAGAGAACAATGATTGCACTTAATCCAATTTCAAGAAATTTACTTCATTCATTTTCCATTCACTATCCTATCGTTATAAAAACACAAAAAATAAGTAGTTTAAGATTTTTATTCTCATTCTTGTATTCACACTAATTTATAAGAAAATCAAAATTGTCCCCTTTGTTTATATTGCATTTCATGACATTTAGTTTACTTAGGAACCAATAAAAGGTCCTAGAGAGAGAGAGAGAGAGAAAGAACGACCCGAGGTTGTGCTCATAATACAATTCTTGTTTTATTTTACATTTGACCCCAAGGTGATAAGATTATGATCAAATCAGTCAATAATGGATGGCCAATGCCCTTGATTTAGCGCACGGGCATTCTTCCTCTCTGCCTCTGTTTTCTATGCTCAAGGCCTGGGCGCTGATTCTAGAGTCTAGGCACTAATGTTCTCTACCTCAATTCTCTGTTTCACTATATGGCAGTGGCTTAGGCGCTAAAAACAAGGCCTAGGCCCTCCTATGTTATGTTTCTCAAATCCTTATTATTACTTCGTTAGATTGATTTTCTTATGATTGTCTCACCTCGAAATTGTCTTTAAAGTTTAGCAAAGTGGCTATAATCACTTGATCATTGCATCAAAGTATTCAATTCGTACAAGAGTTACATAAAAAAACATAAGAAATTGACTAGGAATATGATAAAAAAATGTCTAATTTGAACAATGATGTGCAACCAAAATCCAAAATGAACATTTTCCTATCTTGAGTATCCATAATATGCATAAAGGTAGCAATGAATGAATAAAACCCAAAGAAAATGTGCCAAAATTACATTAATTTATAGAGGTTAACAATTTTCCTATGTCACAGCATTACCATTACGCTTCCGAATTGAAATACAATAGTAAACTTAGTCATAAAATAATATTTTGTTAAATAATATTTAGTATCGATCGGTCCATGCACTACAAAAAATTCTGCTTTCGGCGGCGACAAAAGTCGCCACTGAAAGCATAAAAAGTCGCCGCTGAAGGTCTTCGGCGGCGACTTTTTGTCGCCACCAAGTCGCCGCCTATGTGACCGTCGCTGAAAGTATTGGTGGCAACTTTTTGGGTCACCGTTGAAAGTTGACTTTCAGCGGCGACAAATGTCGCCACTGAAAGTGGTAAAAAATAAATAAATAAAAATTAAAAAATTAAAAAATTTTACCCTTTATGTCGCTGCCAAAGGGTCGCCGCTGAAAGCAGCAAAAAAATAAAATAATAAATTAAAGCCACACCCTATGCCCACATGGCTGATGACGTGGTGACCCTCACCCACTTGCCACATCGTGCCACATCATCCATCCCCTACCACTTGTCATGTGTCACGTTGTGCCACATCATCACTCTTTGCCACATCACGCCACTTCATCACCTTTTATTTCACCTCCAAATGTGCCTCTTCTAAGGTTCGAACACATGACCACTTTATTCTTGTGTAAAGCTTCTACCAGTTGAGCTGTGATGACCTTCCATCATATTACTACAAAATTAAATATATACACACACATACACACACACACACTAATATTATATGCATATATTTAATATATTAATTTAAATACATATATTATTATGATATAAATATATTATCATATTACCTATATTTAATATTTATTTATATACATATTTATTTATTCATTTAAATATTTAATATATAGAGATAAAATATAATATAAATGTTTCTTTATTAATATAATATTCATTTTTAATAAATTAAAATGTAAATATAGTTGATATAACTTTATTAATTTAAAAATTATTATTATTTATTCATGTATAATATTATTTGATATATCATTAATTTTAATTAAATTAAAGTATTTACTACAAATTTAATAAGGAATAAAAACTTAAAATATTACCTTATTTTATTTTTCATGATAAAATAATTTATTTAATATTTTAAAATTTTAAATATTTTATATAAAAGTAAAAAAAATATTTAATTAGTATTATTTAAAAAATAAACTATATGCTGAAAGGTCCCCTTCTGTGGCGACTTTATAAAGTCGCCGCTGAAAGTCCCACTTTAAATATTTATTTAGATATTTAATATATAGATATAAAATATAATATAAATGTTTATTTATTAATATAATATTCATTATTAATAAATTAAAATGGTTGTATAGTTGATATAATTTTATTAATTTAAAAATTATTATTCTTTATTCATGTATAAGATTATTTGATATATCATTAATTTTAATTAAATTAAAGTATTTACAATAAATTTAATAACGAATAAAAATTAAAAATATTACCTTATTTTATTTTTCTGGATAAAATAATTTATTTAAAATTTTAAAATTTTATATAAAAGTAAAAAAAATAATATTTATTAGTGTTATTTAAAAAATAAACTATATAACTTTCAGTGGCGACTTTAGTCGCCGCTGAAAGTCCCACTTTAAATATTCATTTAAATATTTAATATATATAGATAAAATATAATATAAACGTTTCTTTATTAATATAATATTTATTTTTTAATAAATTAAAATGGTTATATAGTTGATATAATTTTATTAATTTAAAAATTATTATTCTCTATTTATTTATAAGATTATTTGATATATCATTAATTTTAATTAAATTAAATTATTTTCTATAAATTTAATAACGAATAAAAATTTAAAATATTACCTTATTTTATTTTTCATGATAAAATAATTTATTTAATATTTTTAAATTTTAAATATTTTATATAAAAAAATATTTATTAGTATTATTTAAAAAATAAAATACATGACTTTCGGCGGCGACTATTTTTTGTCGCCGCGGAAAGGTCTACTTTCAGCGGCGACTCAAATGTCGCCGCCGGAAGTGGGACTTTCAGCGGCGACAAAAAAATGTCGCCACGGAAAGGGGGACTTTCAGCGGCGACTTTTTTAGTCGCCGCCGAAAATCGCCACTAAAAGTCTGTTTTTTTGTAGTGATGCAATAATTAATTAACACAGCTTAAGATTAATTATGTACGTAATTTAGCAACTTAGGATAGCTTAGCTGGTAATAATGACAAGGGGTGAGGTGTGAATAGAGATCGATAGCTCAAACCCTCTTAATGCATGCATCTTAAAAATAGTTTTATGTAGTTTATGGATTTATGGATATAAATATGATAACAAATCTATTAAAATAGGCAAATTGTAATCTATATTTAATAATTATTGTGTTTGATAAGAAAATATTATCTCAAAAGTAAAAAGAAGGATTAAAGATGATGAAAATGAAATTACTTATTTTGATTAGTAGTTACAATATATTTGATAAAGTACGCTATTTCATCATGATAAATTTAAGTTGAGAGAGATCGCAATCAATTTTTTGACCTTGAAGAGATCACACGATGCCGACTTCTCACATCAAGATCTTGTGCATAATTATTTCTTACCGACTATTTATTCCAACACACAAGTCCAATTGAGTAAAGTCCCGTTTGGTGTCGAACACTTGACTACAGTCTATGCTAAAGTTAGATATTGATCAAACTCAAACCATACATTTTGTTGAATCATTAGTCTTATTTTCTGAAGTAAGAAAATTCAAGATATACAAGCTAAGACAACGAGCGATTTTCCACTACTAAACCTAATTTTTCGTGTTGATTATGACCTACTGTTATCATCTTTATCGACGATGAATAGTTCTATACAGTCTTTAGTCTGATCTGAATCACGCTATAAATAGAAGTGCATCTTGCGTCTCCCTTTCTCACATTCTCATGCACAATTAGAAAAACCTCACAAATTTAGTCCTCTATATATATAATCCCATTAAGTTATACATACTCACATACACTTCCTAGGTAGCAATTATGACTGGAAAGCTCAAATCTTTTGCTATCTTTCTTGTTCTCATTCTCTTCTGTGGGTTGAGCACCATGCATGGGATAATGGCACGTCCACTTTCTGATGGTTTAGGACTTGCTGATCTCAATAAGAAAGACTCTGTGAGTCTCTTTTTAAAGTCTTCCCACAAGGAGGTTATGAAAAGCTCAAATGATAAGAAGGTTTTCTCACCTCAAATAGTGCTTGACAATTCTGGTCCTAGCAATGGTGGAGCAGGGCATTAGGATATGCCGATGCATCACCTACTAGCTGTATAATCATTTGAAATAAATGTTATTAGGCGTGATCTAAATAAAAGGTGGATAGTTAGTCAGGAGTGTGCGTTAAGTGCATAGTCTTCTTATTGTAGTGTACTAATAAAACAACCATACAACTGTTTTCTGTCTATTTACTTGATTTTCTAATCATTGTTTAAGCGTGAGATCAGTATTGTCCTCTGTTTCCTTTGAATAATGTATGTAACATCTATTTAGTATTCTATATATATACCGTTATGAATGTAACACACGTACCTTACTTAATGAATGCGACTTTAATTAGGTTTCCATTATGCTTTTCCTTTTGCCAGAGTTCTATTATATATGATTTTATTGGATCAACAATCAGCGGTATTCAAGTCATATTTTCTTCTTTGATCATAAAATTAAAGTTGCAAATTTTGATTCAGTAAGAAAGTTAAACATTTAGTTTATATATCTTTTCATAAATGTATAAAATCCAACATAATATATTTTCCTCTCACATATTACAGCACTGTGCTGCTATAACGGAGAATCAGGTATTAAGTGTTATTATGATACATATAGCTTTTACTCTTGTGTGGATGAAATTTTAATGGCGTCTGTTTTTCTAAGTTTGCTCTAAGATTTTAAAATTATCATGTTAATGAAACCAAAATACACATATATATGAGGACAGATTCTCGCATCCAACTGGCTCAAATAAAAAATATCGCTTACATTCACAAATGCTGCTGCAACATTTTAAACTTGAAACCAGAATGTGTTGTGGCTAAAAATTCGAAGATTTTTTACGGCTTGTGTGCTTCTAAAGCAGGAGTTTGCGGTATTTGTAAGGTTCTGGTGATATCAAGTGACCTTTCCAAACTTCACTCGAACTTCTCGTTGGTTCTTAGTGTTCATAGCTTCTATTCTTGCATGTTGGGTCAATTAAAGGAACGGCGGCTCTCTCAATTATTTTTTCTGCATTCATTTGGACTCAAACTCCAGACTTCATACTTAAATGATTAAAGCCATTCTACTAGAACCAAAGCATGTTGGTTTCTTAATTTCTACTATATATACTACTACAGCTTCTATTATTAGTCACTTCCCACAAATTTTAAAGAAAAACCTTAAAAATCATCAACTTTAATTTTTCAAAACTTTTATTAAGTATCCCGTATAAAATATGTAGAGTCTAAAAATTAACTAACATACACCAACATTTAATGAAGGATAAGAGGAAAAACCAACCATAAAAAATAATGGGAGGATTACAACTAAGTGCCATGGAAGGTAATTAATCACAATCAGGTCCCAAAAATATTAAATTACATTGAAGTCCCTAGGGATTTAGGTGATATCAAATCGAATGTGTAAAGAATTGTCAATGTGGCTCATTGAGTTGTCAAGAACAACTAGGTTTTTAAAGAATTGTCAATAATAGTTCATTCAGTTGCAGCACAACTCTCAACACATGTGATTAAATATCACCCAAATCCCTTGGGACTTCAATGTAATTTACTTACATTTCTTGGGACCTAATTATAATTATCCCAAAAATTAATGGTGTTCCTTATAATTAGGATAAAAAAATTCATTCTTTGTAAATGAAACTGATTGGTATCTATCTATGAAAAACAAATTAATATATTTTTCAGCACCTTCTTGGGCTTTTCTGAACATCACATTTATGGGAGACTCTTGACTTTGGCACACAGGGTTGGGATGAAGGCTCATAGTATGGCTCACAGGGTAGTCCATCCAATTGGTGTTGTGAGTATGGGAGTACGGTTCACTCATGTAATTATTTTACGATCGTCCCCTTGGTGAGGCCTAGACAAATCTAAACTCTCATCTGGCAATGATTTGTGATATGAAAAGTAGAATCACAGTAACATACACCTTGGTCCATGTATGTGTATTAAAAGAGGGTAAAAAATATTTAAAAACAAGTGGTGTATGAAATGGAGCCTATACAACCCAAAAGGAAGGTTAATTACTTTTTTCCCTTGTCAAGTTGATGTACAGATTACTTGATGTTGCGTCCTTAAAAACTATTTGCGATATATAAATATATGAGGGCTTACAGATTGAGTTCAATGCACCATAACATTAGTTTTATCTCTCTATCAGACCTAACACGCATGGAACTCTTGGAAATGGAAAACTTTTAGCCCTTTTAACTTACAATTGCTTTGCTGTTGTGACCATCATGTGAATGGCGACGGCGTACAAGTAACATAATATTATGATGTTTTAACTTCAAAGCCCTCAACCGCATCGAGTTCAAAATTGCTTTTCGCCAAATCCTTTCCTAACCATAAGGAAAAAAAAAAAAAACAACAGCTGAAAGTAAGTGTTATGAACCAGAAAGCAACAATATCTAATGTCATGCGAATAAACATAGAGGATAACATAGAAGAAGATAAGGATGTAAAAGAGGGAAGGGAAAGAGACTCGGGGAAATTCCACAACAATCCTCACACCTTAGAAACCTTTTTTATCCTCTTCCTCGACTTTACTTCGATCCGATTGATTATTTTTGTTAAAGTTCATGCTATATATGCCATGCATATAAAGCTAATATATAACAGCGTCAAACGTTACTTTTGGCCAAAATATTTTCCAAAAATCAATGAGAAACACAAGCTAAATTATTCACTTACGTAAAGTGTGCATGCGAGGGTTATACATGTATACATGGAGTGTATCCGAATTGATGTGGACCATGTTCATTTCACTCATCCGTTACTTGCGTCCATGAAACTACATACGACATGGAACCTATTTCCCTTCTCATCTTTTATCATATAGATCTTATTTAGAAAGTTTGATAAGTTTTTGTAAAGTAATGATCTCTTTTAAAAGAAAAATTATTTTAATGGATATAGAATCTAAAATAAAGATAAGCTCTTAACTATCCTTCATTGTTTAAAACAGATAATTTTTTTATGTAAAAAATCTTTACTTATAAAAAAATTAAATTTGGATCATTTAAATGAGATAAAGATGATCTAAATATACTTACTCTCACTGCTCATCTAATTCAGTTTAGTAGTGCTATTTCAATGGCCTGGGTTTTAGAATATGCCAGATGTTTGAGAAATTAAAGTATCTAATTGTTTCGCCCAAAAGCAGAGACTTTTTCTTTGCATTGTCGGCCATAAATTTTTATTTTCGCCGAACTTTCCTTTTCACATTGATTTCTAAGTTTAACGTCCACTTCTATGCTTTGTCAAATGATCAACTAATTTATTCATCATCTTTTTTGCTGGGCTATGTTTTTATAATTAACTGGGGCATCAAAAGCTACTATTTCATTTTTTATATAAACCATAACATTTTAGATCTCCCTTTATACAATTCGTAATATTACAATGTCCCCTATATATACTACGTTTCTGAATTATAATACAACAGCGAATTTAGTTATAAAATAACATTTTGTTAAATAATGTTTAGAAAATCAATCAATTTAATAATTAGCATATCTTAAGATTAATTATATATGTTTGTAAGGACACTTAATTAGGATAGCTTTTCTGGTAATAGTGAAGAGGGGTGAGATGTGAATAGAGAACAATAGTACAAACTCTCTTAATGTGTGCATCATAACAATTAATTTTGTATTGTGTATATTTGTATGTTGACACAATTATATTTTAAAAAATCAATTAAAATTGGAAAATATTAATCTATATACAGTAATAATTGTGTTTGATAAGAAAACAATATTATGGTAAAAAAAAAATGATTCAAGTATGATGATTTCAAAACATAGGATTGTTGTTCTTTATAAGTATGAAACTTAAATTACATGTTGCTTAGTAGTTTCAACTTAAAAGGTACAATAATACTCGATAAAGTAATTTCATCTTGACAAATTAAAATTGAGTGAGATCACAATCTAATTTTTGACCTTAAAAAGATCACACGATGCCGACTTCTCACATTAAGATCTTGTACATAAATATTTCTTATCGACTATTTAATGTATTCAAACACACAAGCCCATCGAATAAAGTCCAGTTTGGTGTTGAACACTTAACTACGTTCCATATTGCGAGTTAGATAGTGATCAAACTCAAACCATACATTGTGTTGTTGAACTATAGTCCTATTTTATGAAGTAAGAAAATTCAAGATATATAGCAAGCGATTTTCCACCATCAAACCTAATTTTTCATGTTGATTATGACCTACTGTCATTTTTTGTAGAGGATGAATAGTTCTACACAATCTTCACTCTGATCTAAACCACACTATAAATAGAAGTGCATATTGTGTCATCCTTTCTCACATACTCATTCAAACTCAGAGAAAACCTCACAACTTTAGTCCCCCAATATATATAATCCGATTAACTACTTCTACAACTACTATTACTACACACACACATCCAAGCTAGCTAGCAGTTATGACTGGAAGGCTCAAATCTTTTGCCTTCTTTATTGTTCTCATTCTGTTCTGTAGGTTGAGCACCATGCATGGGATAATGGCACGCCCACTTTCTGATGGTTTAGGGCGTGCTGATTCTAAGAAGGAAGACTCAGTGAGTCTCTTTCTAAAGTCACCTCACAAGGAGGTTACGACGAGCTCGACCCTAATCTCAAATAATACGAAGGTTTTCTCGCCTCAAATAGTGCTTGATAATTCTGGTCCTAGCCATGGTGGAGCTGGGCATTAGATTGCATTGCATAGGGAATAAACAAAAGCGGTTTCTCTTTGGTTTCTGCAGTTTATCTGAAATAAAAACCATTAGTAGTGATTTAAATAAAAAGTCGGATATAGTTTTTCAGGAGTGTTATTTAAGTTCAACGTCTTCTTGTTGTAGTGTTACTAATAAAAGCACCACAATAGTTTTCTGTCTATTTACTTGTTTTTCCGATCGTTGTAGTATAAGAAGTGTGAGATCAGTGGTTTCAGGTCGTTGGGTCGAGATCTTATGTTATCATTTGTTCCCTCTGAATAATGTATGTAACATTCGGTGGTTAGTATTCAACAAATACCGTTAATATGAATGAAATACACATGACTTAATTTGTGCCTTTCTTAGGTTCTTATTATGCTTTTATTATATTTGCAATCAGTGGCATACAAGTCACATTTTATTTCTTTAATCATTAAACATTTGATTCATTAATAAATTAAAGTTATATATGTATATAGTTTCCACATATATATATATATTCATAAAAGTGAAAGAAAAAAAAAAAACACACCCATATGTTCTCATTAGTCATTAGTCGTAACAGCACCATGGTGCTATTACGATACCAAGTGCCGATGAAATCAATGATTTTATTTTTCTAAGTTTGATTTAAACGTTTAAGGTTTGTAACGAAAATACATATACATGATGACAGCTTCTCACATCCATCAAGGTCAATATAAAGGCAGTTTTATTTTTTGGATAATTGTGAAAATTTAATAACAAAGTGTTTTCATATGTGTACCAATCATAACAATATTTTGTTTTGAGATGTGTAAAAGTAGACATGAATTTTTTAAAATGAAATAAAAATAATAAAGTTCTTAATTGTAAATTTTTTAATTTCAAATATAAGATGGAAAGAGAAAAAGTAACGTACGTTTTATCCCAATTAACAGTATTACAATTTTTACCTTGTCATACAAAATTAATGTATATTTTTCATCTCCCAAAACATTATTACAATTGGTCAACGCAGTAAAACACTTTTAATTTGTTGCTAAATTTGCCCAATATCCTTATTTTTTATTGTTTAGTTGGTCTTGTTCTTGCATTAAATGGCAGCAGACATGGTGTGTTGCAACACCCTTCTTCTTTCATAGCATGCTTGTGATCTCTTCTTCCTACAAAAATAATAAAATATTTATACATCTTTTCATCACTCCATCATCGTCAATTATATATATAATAAAAAAGAGGAGGGAACCTTTATTATACTGTATACTATATGTATATATTACTTTTTCGGGGGGGCTGGCCCCCTTTTTACCTTCCAGTTGGAACGAGAGAGCCCTTGCTCCTCCTAAAGCAAAATCATTCGTTTCCTCTTTCTTCTATATTTTCTACCCAAAAACCTTCTTTACTTCAAATTTTTATCACGAATTTTCATAGGATCTCCATTTTAAGATTTCTTCATCTCCTCATTTATTTTCCTTCCCCTCGTCCTCCTCTTTCTTCTTCTTCTTCTTCTTTGATTCTTTCTCAGGGCCTTTTCTTGCATTTACAAAAAAAAAAAAAAAAAAACAGGGCCTCGAGTAACCTACCCAACTCAACTAGTTTACCGAGTTTACACCGGGCGACTTTGGGTCACATTTTCTCCTAGGTTGGATAATTGACCAAATCAGTGCCTTACCTTTTTTTTTTTTGGGCGACTCTTAAAGCCACTCAACAAATTAAATCATCACACCCTTTTTCCTCTCACATCCATGGCAACCTCCAAATAAGAATACAACCAAGAGCTTCATGGGCTCATGGTGGCTTTCTCAGCTCAAAGTCACATCGACCCCTTACTCCGACTAGGCAACACCCTCCTCTCCAAACCTGCCTCCACGTCACCCTCGCCACCACCCACGTCTCGTCTACCATCGCCTCTTCCCCTCCTCCTCAAATTGACCCATTAGAACTTATTTTAAGCAAAGGGGTAGTAATATATCATTAAACATTAAATATATATAAATAGTATAGCAAAACATAAAAAGGTATTCAGATATTTAGATAAAGTAAAAAATAAACACTACTATATATGTGCCTAACCACTAATCACAACAGATTATTACAGGAAATGATGGTCACAAGTGAAGCAAGCGGAGAGAGACCGAAGGTTTCGTCAGAGGAGGCGAACGATTTGGCTCGGAGTAGGAAAAAGGTTCGTAAAGAGGAAGGCACGTTCTCGTCGACCTAGTCTCTCTTCTCTCGTGAAGACACTACTACAAAAAACCATTTTAACGTCACCAATTAATGTCCGTTGTTTATAAAACTGACATGAAAAAAAAGGCGGTGACAGTTTTGTAATTAATTGAAAGGTGGAGGAAGAAACGACGTCACTAACTAAGATAATTAGGGACGTTATAAGTTACCACGTCACAAATGTAAAATTTGTGACGTGGTTAGTTACCACGTCCCTATTATTTTAATTAGTGACGTGGTTTGTGTCCACATTCATTCGACAAATCTGCTAAGCCCCTTCTTCCTCTCTGCATTTTCCTCTTTCCATCGCACCCACTCTCTATCTCTCTCCTTCAACCACGCTGAATCACCACCCCATTCATATCGTCTTTCTCCTTCTCTGTGTGCGATACCAGCCGAAACTTTTTAGCCCTTTCTCCATTCTCTTCCTGATCCATCTTTAGGTTTAGGGTTTGGAATCAACTCTTCATTCTTCGCATTCTTGATTAAGAACGAAACCCTACCGACGCTTTTGACCTCGATGGAGCAGGAGTTTCGATTCGGAGAGATCTCAGAGCAAGAACAAGAAGAGAGCCTTTGTTCGCCGCAATCAGAATAGACAAGCTTCACCAGATGATCTTTGAGACAGTAAGCACAGATTCCTACGAACGAAGAAGAAGGGTATTTCTTACAGGGAAGGAGATTAGAGTTAGAGTAATATTGGTGGTAATTCATTGAATCACTGTTGCGATTGTAAGTAGCTTCTGATTCTGCTATACCTTTTCTTCTTCACTCTTTCATAGTAACAAAAAAAAATAATGCAGAGTGAGATCAGGAAAAAATGGGTGGGCTTATGGGGAAAGAAAGAATGAAATGCTTGGAATAAGGAAGGAAAGAAAAAGCATAAAGAGGAAAGGAGAGATTTTGTTTGTTGGGGTTAGTTTTTGGGATGTTAAAGAGTGGTACAGAAGGGAGAAGCGAAGAGAAATTAGTTGTCTCCTTATGGTTCTTTGTTTTGTTGTCATCGATATTGAATGATAAGGGTTTTCTATGTTGCTGTTGGCAGGACATGTCTAAGCAGCCACCTAATTAGGAGTTGGTGGCGAAGGATCTTCACTAGAATGAGTGGAGATTCAGGCATATTTTTAGAGGTTTCAAGTGAGTACAACTGTACAAGTGCTAGTGGCCACGCTCTGTTTTCGTTCCTATGAAATAATCAAATATTACTTAGTTGCTTGATGGCATTATTTACTTGTTGATGATTTATTATCTTTTTATCTCTCTATATTAGGATGACTGTGGTGATATTTCCTACACTTTTAAGGTTCGCATTCTATATGGACTTTTCTTGCTCATGTTCCTTTAGCTATCCATTTACTAGTTTTGTCTGTCAGTATATATTTTTTTGTGAGAAATTGGTAATGTGAATATGGTTTTATGCAGAACATGTGGGATTTAACACCAGATACTAATCTGCTATTGAAGCTTCCTGAAGAATACACTTTCGAAACAACTCCTGCGGACTTGATTGTGAGATCTTTTATGCAAGTGAGAAAAATAACCATATGTTCAAATATAATGAAAATTCCTTAGTAAAGTGGTATGTAATTTTTTATTCTGTGAATTTCTTAACATCGCAATGTTACTTGTCTGTTGCTTCCCGACAAGGAAAATGTTATTGGTGCCACACAGATTTGTGTATGGGTTATTGGATTAGGGACCAGAGGAGAACAAGTTGCGGGGTTTAAATTGTGCAATCAGTTTCATGGAATACTGAGTTTCAGAAACTAACCTTACATTTTGATTCAACATAGTTGTGTTTGAGATTGCTATTGTGTGTTCTGGGAATGTCAAGCTACAAGTATTTGCTTCGTCCCATGTTGAAGTTGACTTTCCAACTTAAAAATCATATTTGATGAGCTAGAATCAACAGGGTAAAATGATCTCTTGCTTCATATTTCACACATTCACTTCATTTTAAATTCGTATCATATCAAGGGTAAGATGGGCGCTTTACTTAATAGATCATATAAATCATGGGCTATAGGGGTGAAACCTCCATATATGAAGGTACCATTAATTTTGTTATCATTTAATGGCAGTTTAATTTTGCTAATGCATGTCATCTTTGAAGGTTTCTCCATCTGTTTGTGGTGACTGTGCAGCCTTATTTTGGGATGTTTGGATACGGTAATTTTTCTCCCCAAATCGAACTTCCATTTCTCACATGTGCCTTTGGTCAAGTACTCTATATCCTGAGTTCCTATCTCTCCCCCTCTATCCTCTATATCCATTTCATTCTTGTTTTGTAGGCGTGCTGTGTTTTCCTCGAAGATAGACAAAATACATGAAGAAATATAAATTGCATAGGAAAAGAGAAACAAGATTTATTATTGCCCTACTATTGGCTTCTGGTTTAGAATATAAACTTTCTTTTGAAATATAAATTGTGGTTAAATTTGAAGAACTCTTGGATAATGAAAGTTTGATTTTTTGTCAATTATTGATTTAATTTTACCTATCTTTGCCTGAATAGCTTGAATAATTCAATTATTGCAAAGGGCAGCTATTCCTATCGGCTAAGCATCTTATTAACAAGTGCACATTTTTTTATCCTTTCAGGCAAAGAGCTATTAAAGGTGTGCAATGAAATAGCAGGGTAATGTTCCTTCCTCAGTATTAATTTGAAGAAATTTCCACCCCCTTCGCCCATAAAAGTAATTAGGCAAGTTTTATTATTAATTGGAAGAAATTTCATCATTTTACCTTTTAATTCGTAGGTTTACTGGTACTGTTATTGGACTAGAAGAGAATATATATGTTAAAGTGGTATACATTGAGTTTTGAGGAATTCAAATGTTATATACACAATTATTTTTGCTAATGAGAGGCTTAAGATGATTGTTTTGGATATATTCAAATTAACAGTTGAATGGCAATTGATGTTTTTCATGAAGATTCGTAGGTGGTGTTTGGTCTTATTATAGGGTGTGCTTAAGAACATTAAACAATTCCTCTGGTATTTGTTGAAATGATTAAAGATGCGATTTGTATTTGTTTTGTTGCTACTTGAGGAATGACAGACTAAGAAATATTTTGATGTTATATGAATCTGGAAGTTTCAGGTAACAAGAAGTATTGATATTGAACATGGCTAGTTTCTATTATGGAAACTTTTATTTGGATTGTGGGTGATTCCAATCCAAAACATTGCCCTATTTTATAATTCAAATGTTCATGTAGGAGGCATTTTTTGGGTTATGAATGATTTCAATACAAAAAATGCCCCTATTTTTTTAAAAAAATTGCCGGACTTTTCACGTCACATATTATCAAATATGTGACGTGGAAAGTCCGCATGAGACTTTTCACGTCACATCTAATATGTAGATGTGACGTGAAAAGTCTCATGCGGACTTTCCACGTCACATATTTGATAATATGTAACATGAAAAGTCCCGCCTGGACTTTCCACATTGAAAGTCCAGGCCAGAGTTTTCAAGTCACATATTATCTAATATGTGAAGTGGAAACTCTGACATTCCGCGTCACATATTTTGTGACGTTAAAAGTCCCCTTTTCTACGTCGCATGTATTAACGTCCCCTGAAAAAGTGACGTGAAAACCCCAAAATAAGTGACGTGGAAACCATTTTGTGCAGTAGTGAGAAGACTCGATGCAAGAAGGTGAGGAAGTTAGCGCTAATGTTGAGTCTCATGATGACCCTTAGAAGGATGCAAGTACTGCAAGTGGTAAGGAACCAAGGAAATCTTATAAGGAGGCTTTTACTAAAGCATCTGTGGACTCTTTTGAAGATGATGAGACTGACTTAGAGAATGCATGATTGGTGGAGTGATGAGAAATGGAAAGAGAAAATCCAAGTGGTTCAAATAGAAAGGGACCAAATGTTCTTATTCCTGTAGAGGAGAAGAAAAGGCTGAATAAAAAGTTGCAACAAATATAGGGTCTGCGTGGGGAATAGTTTGAGTTAATTGATGTAGGATTAGGATTCTTTCTGGTAAAATTCAAAAAGTTTGAAGATTATGAATTTGCTCTGACTGGGCGATGTGGATGATTATGGATCATTATTTAGCAGTTCAACCTTGGAAGAAAGATTTTGATCTAGAGGTTGAGAAGATTACTCGTATTGCAGCTTGGGTGAGAATTTCTAGGCTTCCTATGGATTACTATGACCAAGGAATTCTATATGTCCTAGGTAGTCAGATTGGTAGGGTCCTGAAGGTTGATGTGCCGACCTTAAAGAGAAGTAAAGGAAAATTCGCATGAATTTGTGTTGAATTGGATTTGTATAAACCCCTTCTACCTTTAATTCTGGGGAATGGGAGGGAGAAGAAGCTCAAATACGAGGGGATTCATATGATTTTCTTTTCATGTGAACAGTATGGTCATAACCGAGATCATTGTCTCTTCAAGCCTGTGGATGTAGAGACACCAAGTTCTTCCAATGCTCAAAGTAGTAAGGTTTCAACCAAGAATTCAGAGGGACAAAAGAAAGGTATTAAGGAACCAGACAGTAGAGGTTCCAATTCTGGGGTGAACCTTACTAGAAATGGCGGAGCTGTGTACAGGGAATGGATGACGATTCAGAGAGGGAGGTTCCGGTGTGGTGTACCTGCCAATTCCGGAGGGTCATTCGTCAAGAGGGATAACCGTTTTGGTCATGATCTGAAATCTTTGGGGTCATGTTTTGCCAAATTGCAAACCGAAGATAATGACAAGATTGAATTTATTAGCACTGACGTGGAGGAGCAAAGGATAAGGGAGCTTTTACGGGATGTAACTAATATATCACGTGCTATAAAAATGTTCAGAAAAGCAAGGAGACTACGATGGCAATTCAAAAATCTCAAGTAGGCCAAAATAACAAAACTAGGCCTCGGCCTATAGAAGTATATTTGAAGAAAAAAGAAGAGGTGGGCTTGGAGACTAATTGTTAACCGATAGGAATTTATTGTTTTTTAAGCACATTTATCATACAATTATCCGTGTTTTGTTTGAAATTAATATATTTATTTGTATAATTATTAAGATAAATTGTGCTACTCCGTTTGGTGCAAAGCATAGATAAATTTACAAATTTTCTCCCTCTTTTGTAGCGTAAAGAAGGAGGAACAAACGGAGCAGAAATCAGAGTGAAATGAAGCATGCTGGACAGGACGCCTCGGCCACCAGAACAGGGTGCTGAGGCGACCCAAGCGACCCAGGACGCCTCGGCCACCTAAACAGGGTGCCGAGGCAACCAGAGAAAAATCGGATATTAGATTTTGGATATCAGATTCGAAAATTAGGGCTGTTTAAGACCAAGAAGACGCATAATTGAGGAGAGGACTGCATTTGGGACGAAATTGAGAGAGAGAAACGAACGGTGCAGAGAGAAATATCAAATTAGGGCTTTAGAGAAGTCTTACGGTGCGAATCCGGGAGGCTTCTATAGGGTTCTTCTTTGTTCTTCTTATTCATTCATCTTGTTTAGTAGTTGTAATGATGAATAGACTTCATATATTTGAATTCCTTTCAATTATGCGTAGCTAAACATTAGACTAGGGTTTCTTTGAACTTCTATATGGATTGACTTTGTTAATTTCCTTTCTGTTGGTTATTTAATACAATTCAGTTTTGTTTTTATCTTGCTTATATTTCAAAAAGTGCCTGATCAACACTTTACTTGTTCAATGATTCATCGCTTGAGAGAGGGTGTTTTATTGTAGAACTTAGGTAAAAGCATATTAGAGAGAAAACTCTTTGTTGACAGAGAAGAGATTCATCTGTCAACCTAATATCGTTAGAGTGAAATTGACGCTTAAACGTGTTTTTGTTGATTCAATAGCATGAGAGTGTGAGAGTCTTTTGAACACGATTTTTCATAAATCCAATAGCATGAGAGTGTGAGGGTTTTGAAAGATAAAGATTAGATTTTTGACTCGAGAGAGCGTTTCTGATCGCATTCGAATTTCAGACGAAGACTGAATGTATTAGATAGCCATTAGAAAGGGTAATTTGGTAGAAATCATGACATATAGAGGGGATAAGGAATCCTGGGTTTCATTCTCATCGTCTTAAAAGCAGTTTTCAAAGTTTGTTTGTTTGTTTCTTATTGTTTTTGTTCAAAGTAATATTTTTATTCAACTTAAGTAAACATAGAATTAAATTAGTTAACTTCATTAGATTAAACCATAGTCCTCGTGGGATCGATATTTTTATACTACGTGCGACCCGTACTCTTGCGGGCGAACAAGTTTTTGGCGCCGTTGCCGGGGACTACGGCTTTAGTCTTTCAGGCGTTAATTAATTTAATTGTGTCTTTAGTTATAGTTGATTTCTTTTCTTTCTTTGTTTCTTTAATCATCTATCTTGATAAGGTTGATACTCGTTAGTTCAATTTGTCTTTGCAGATAAGTCCATCGGCTGTATGCTAGGTGATTTGGAGGTGGTTCTTTTTGACATTGAAGAAATTCCTATTCTGCAAGAACCAGTTGTTCCACCTGAACCTGAAAGTCAACCTTGCACTATGGCTGCAATTCGGGATGAGGAGGATCTCTCTATGGATGAGTTCTTGGAGCGAGAAGGCTTCACATACTCTTCCAGTATTCAGTACCCGAACATCACTGCGAGGACATTTGAAGTTAAGCCTGTCATGATCCAGATGATCCAGATGATGGGAACTTTCAATGCAACCCAATTGGAAGATCCCACCGAACATCTGACTAAGTTCGTGGAAGTCTGTGAAAACTTCAAACAAGTCGGAGTTTCCAACGACGCTCTACGACTACGCCTTTTTCCCATGTCACTGGGGACTAAGGCAAAGGCTTGGCTCAATTCACTCCCCGAACATTCCATCACGAGTTGGGACGAACTGGCTTCCAAATTTAAGGCCAGATTTCTTCCTACAGGAAAAAGAGTAACTCAAAGGGGTGAATTACTTAACTTTCAGCGAGAGCCAGGTGAAACATTCCATGAAGCCTGGGAGAGGTTTAAAGACATGTGCCGGAATTGCCCAAGCCATGGGCAAAGATCTAACATCCTCTTGGAGGCATTCTATCATGGGTTGACTGAGCCTACACAGGTTATGTTGAATATAGCAGCGCAAGGGAACATTAGAAAAATAAAGAGTTCTGAATTACAGCAGCTATATGAGGATGTTGCCTCTAATAATGTTCAGACCTCGCGCAGAGACAGAGCTTTCTATAAGTCACATATGGATTCTTCTGAATTAGGATCCTCATCAAATGGCTCTAAAGACATCAGTGCTCAGTTAGAAGCTATTACTCGGAGATTTGACAAATTGGAGATGAAATTTGAAAATCATCTCCCAAGAGGTGTTCATATGCTTCAAGGTTCCACCCCATCATGTGAGACTTGTGGTGAAGGGCATAATGTAGTGGATTGCCCCTATGCAATTGAGACCCTGAATTACATGAATAATTCCAATCGAAATCCTCAAAGCAATCCCTATTCCAACACCTATAATAAAGGGTGGAGAGATCATCCAAATCTGTCATGGAGAAATAGTACCAGTCTCAATCCACCTGCAGCTTCCTCTTCATATAGATCCCAAGCACCACCGGGATTTACTGCTCAACCACCTAAGCCTCAAGAGGAATCTAGGATTGAAAAGATGTTTTCTCAGCTCTTAGAAGCGACTAATGCAACCAATGCCAAGATTGCCCTACACGACACTGCCATCAAGAACCTTGAAGTGCAAATGGGACAGGTTGCTTCCCAACTGAACATCTTAACACGGAATAGATTGCCTAGTGACACAATCCCTAATCCGAAGAGTGATGGCAAAGAAGAGTGCAATGCTATCATGTTGAGGAGTAGAAAGAATTATGAACAGGCGGTTGCTTCAAACATGAAAATTCAACCAGTGCAAGATCCATCTAGTGTTGATGTAAAAAAGGTTGATACAGATACTGCAATAGAAGATGAGGCCTCTAAAAAGAGCAAACAAGTTACAAAGAACCTTAATGATGTGGTTAAAGGCACTACGAATCCCAAGCCTAATGGGGAAGATAAGAGGCAAAAGATCTCCACTCCTTTGGTGCCCCCACTTCCTTATCCTCAAAGGTTCAAGAAGAAGGATGAAGACACCCAATTTAAAAAGTTTGTTGACATGTTCAAGCAGCTTCATGTCAACATTCCTTTTGCTGAGGCACTTGAAAGTATGCCTAAATATGCCAAGTTCCTCAAAGATGTGCTATCCAAGAAGAGGCGGTTCAACGAGTTTGAAACTGTGGCTCTGACAGAAGGGTGTAGTGCAGTGATCCAGAGAAAATTACCAACCAAACTTAAGGATCCAGGAAGTTTCTATTTTCCATGCAATATCAGAGCCAACTTCACTGGAAAAGCTCTATGTGACTTAGGAGCTAGCGTTAATCTCATGCCACTAGCTGTATTTAATCAATTGGGGCTTGGTGAGCCACGACCTACCACAGTCACCCTTCAATTTGCTGACCGTAGCATAGCTAAACCGCGTGGCATTATAGAAGATGTGTTGGTAAAGGTTGACAGGTTTATATTCCCTGCAGATTTCATTGTCATAGATTGTGAAGTAGATTGGAAAATTCCAATCATATTGGGACGACCCTTCCTAGCCACAGCAAGAACGCTAATTGATGTAGAAAAGGGTGAAATTACTTTGCGAGTAAATGATGAGCAAGTTGTCTTCAACATGTCTCAAGCACTAAAATTCCATGAGGATGAACATAGTCAGTGTTACTTTACTGATATGTTAGGAGATGTGATTCAAGAAGAACATCATGAGCCAATTATAAAAAATCCTTCAGAAGCACTCTTGATTGGAGAAAAGGAACTTAACCATGCCAAGCAGGGCAAATGTGAAGAGACACTAGGTATTGGAGCATTCCCTCATACCAAGTTCAAACTTTTTGAGCCACTTGATGCCTCTAAGGCACTGAGTTCTTATGTGAAGCTATCTAAGGAAGCATCACCAATGCTTGAGAACAGAATTCTGCAACTCAATGAGATTGAGGAATATCAACTTATTAATCATGAGCATGCTAGCTTCGACAAAGAGATGGTTAAGAGGCCACCTGATAGAAAAACTGTTCCTGAATATTTTGAGCCTGAACAACAAGTACTTCTCTACAAATCTAAACTGGCGTTGTTCCCTGGCAAGCCTAAATCAAGATGGTGTGGACCGTTTACTGTGGTACAAGTGTTAGAGTTGGGGAATGTTGAACTTGAGAACAAGAAAGGTGAAAGATTTCATGCTAACGGACAATGCTTAAAGCAGTATTGGGGAGGAAACGTGGATTGCCCGATATCCACTATCTACATCAAGAACCCACCATAAGTCCTGAAGAGTCAGGCTGAAGACTATAAATCAAGCGCTTCTTGGGAGGCAACCCAAGTTCTGAAACTTGTTTTTATAATTTTGTTTGTTTGTTTTATTTTATTTTTGTTAGTAGAGTTATATTTGGTCTTTCTCCTGCAGATCTAAGCCGTGTCATATGTGGAGATAGAAATGAGAATGCAATAGCTCATCGTGGAACGTGCAGAACTAATACTATGAGTTGTGAAATCCGCTCTTCCACCACCAGCCGCTCAAACTCAAGGAAGAGGATTAAGCTTGAGGAACTACGAAGGGGAGTATTTCTTACTTAATTTTGAGGCTTACTGATGATATGCGTCTCATTGATATATTCTAGTTTACTCTTAAATTTTGTTTCTTCTCTCCTATGTTGGATTTCACAATGAGGACATTGTTAGATTTAGGTTGGGGGGATAAACAAATATTAATTGCATTAAATTCTTTGACAATTTCATCTCATAAACTTTAACTTTTGTTTGATAATTTTATTGATAACTCCTATGCTTATCAAATGTGTTAATAAGTCCGATGATGTGATAAAGATTGACTAACATTTAAAACAGCAAAAAAACATACTTTACATGCTTGTCAATTGAATTGTATGGTTACATATCACTTTACTAAATTCTTTTGAGTAATCATATCCACCATTAGAATTAGAAATAGTTTTGAAAATTTTAATCAAGGAAATTGATAGTAATCAAGGTTATGTATTGATTTTTAATCTTGTACTTTTACAACCAATTTCGGTATTTTTAGTGCTTATTTGATTCTCATTAAAATTTTGAAAATAAGTTAGACTAACATGGGTAGTAAGAAAAATATATAAAGTCTTTTGGTCAATCCCAAATTTTGAAAAAAAAAAGTATATACAACTCCGCTAGCATCTAAAGACTCGACTTAGTAACCGGGGGCACTTCATCACCAATGTTGGCACTCGCGTCAAACGGTTGAGTCAAAGATAGCTAAGAGTTGGGCATAAAAGCCTCTTGATCTTGTTGGAGTAACTGAGTAACCGGTGCTGCATCACCCATGTGCAGGGTCGCGTAAAAAGGGGACCTACAACAATTCAAGATTAAAAAAAGAAGAAGAAGAAAGAACGAAAGAAAGAAGTACAAAAATAGAAAGAAAAGTAAAAAGCAAGAAAGTAAAAATCAAGTTTGGGGGAGATTTAAAAGGCAATAAAATAAAGTGTAATTTACTACCATGTGAAATCTAGTGAGTTTTTGAAGTTTTATGAACATGCTTTTCAAGAGGAAATGTATTTAGAAAGAGGTTGTCACTGTACTTGGTTAGAGGTTTGTATGTAGCTAAGATTGCCATTGATGACTAAGATGAGAATTGGAGAAACTATTTTTGATTCTATCACACACATGCACACTCTGGAATTTGGAAGAGGATTGTTTAACTATACAATGCATACTGGTTTGTATGTAGATATGGTTATTTGAGGTTCTAGAAGGAATGAAAATCTCTGAGGAGTTACTAAACACATGAGATAAGCAGAAGAGTTGTTGTTTGAGCTTTGCTTGAGGACAAGCAAAAGTTTAAGTTCGGGGGTGTTAACCGATAGGAATTTATTGTTTTTTAAGCACATTTATCATACAATTATCCATGTTTTGTTTGAAATTAATATATTTATTTGTATAATTATTAAGATAAATTGTGCTACTCCGTTTGGTGCAAAGCATAGATAAATTTACAAATTTTCTCCCTCTTTTGTAGCGTAAAGAAGGAGGAACAAACGGAGCAGAAATCAGAGTGAAATGAAGCATGCTGGACAGGACGCCTCGGCCACCAGAACAGGGTGCTGAGGCGACCCAAGCGACCCAGGACGCCTCGGCCACCTGAACAGGGTGCCGAGGCAACCAGAGAAAAATCAGATATTAGATTTTGGATATCAGATTCGAAAATTAGGGCTGTTTAAGACCAAGAAGACGCATAATTGAGGAGAGGACTGCATTTGGGACGAAATTGAGAGAGAGAAACGAACGGTGCAGAGAGAAATATCAAATTAGGGCTTTAGAGAAGTCTTACGGTGCGAATCCGGGAGGCTTCTATAGGGTTCTTCTTTGTTCTTCTTATTCATTCATCTTGTTTAGTAGTTGTAATGATGAATAGACTTCATATATTTGAATTCCTTTCAATTATGCGTAGCTAAACATTAGACTAGGGTTTCTTTGAACTTCTATATGGATTGACTTTGTTAATTTCCTTTCTGTTGGTTATTTAATACAATTCAGTTTTGTTTTTATCTTGCTTATATTTCAAAAAGTGCCTGATCAACACTTTACTTGTTCAATGATTCATCGCTTGAGAGAGGGTGTTTTATTGTAGAACTTAGGTAAAAGCATATTAGAGAGAAAACTCTTTGTTGACAGAGAAGAGATTCATCTGTCAACCTAATATCGTTAGAGTGAAATTGACGCTTAAACGTGTTTTTGTTGATTCAATAGCATGAGAGTGTGAGAGTCTTTTGAACACGATTTTTCATAAATCCAATAGCATGAGAGTGTGAGGGTTTTGAAAGATAAAGATTAGATTTTTGACTCGAGAGAGCGTTTCTGATCGCATTCGAATTTCAGACGAAGACTGAATGTATTAGATAGCCATTAGAAAGGGTAATTTGGTAGAAATCATGACATATAGAGGGGATAAGGAATCCTGGGTTTCATTCTCATCTTCTTAAAAGCAGTTTTCAAAGTTTGTTTGTTTGTTTCTTATTGTTTTTGTTCAAAGTAATATTTTTATTCAACTTAAGTAAACATAGAATTAAATTAGTTAACTTCATTAGATTAAACCATAGTCCTCGTGGGATCGATATTTTTATACTACGTGCGACCCGTACTCTTGTGGGCGAACACTAATGCACCAGTTTGTTTTAAAGGGTAATGATATTTTGAAGAGGATTCCACCGTCAGCACCTAAGTCAATAATGTTGGAGAATGACGCCCAGGTAAGGGAGAGTAAGACGACGAGTTCCAGAATAGTCCAACATGTTATTACAAGTATTCCTGTGGACCTGAGAGAGGTAGTTTTGTTGGTCTCTATGTTTGAGGAACCCTTCTACTTCAAGCTTACAACATGACATTGACGTAGTTGATCAGTTGGTGTCTGATTCTTCGGACATGCAGCTTTGAGATCATTTGGATTGTTTGCTCCCCCCATGGATTGTTGGTTTTACATGGATTGTCTAGTGTGGAATTTTAGGGGTGTTGGGGGTCGGGCTTTCCCATGCCTTTTATCTGATTTAAAGCAACAACATAAAGTTAGCTTTATGGCCCTATTAGAAACTGTTCAACCGCAAGAGTACGGATCGTAACGTAGTAATAAATTATCGTCCCACAGAGATTTGTTTTAAAACCCCAATCAAACAACAGGCTAATGAACTCAATTAAGTTGAACAAATCAAATTATTTTAGAAACTGGTTTTGAAAAACTAATTTTAAAATAAAAATAAAGAAACAAACAAGAAAAATTTAATTTATCAATTAACTAGGCCTAAGATTAATTCTCACCGTTGTATTTCATGAACCCTAATTAATTTCCCTTCCTTTAGTCTTCAAATGACAATTTATGTTTGCTTAAGATTCTATAGTACTTGAAACGCTCTCTCGAGTCAAAATCAATTCTATACTTTTCATTAAACTTGCTCAATCTCTTGTTACAAATTAATGAAAGTATGCCTTAAGAGCCAACCTTAATATGACAAAACTAGGTCGATAGATATATCTCTATTCTACCCGACAAACCATCCGTTAGTTGATTTAAACTTCAAGTCTAGTCTGATTTACCCTAGTTCTACATATAAATTATCTCTCTCGAGTATAATTTAAATGAACAAATCGCTCTAAAGGGTAATCAGTCAATTAGAGGCATTAAGAACAAGATAAATCAACATAAATAGTCATTAAATTCTAAAAGAAAAGGAAACAATTAGGTTTCAATCCATACAAGGTTTGAATCAATCCTAGAACAAATGATTTAGCTACTCATGAATGAATTAAACCAGAAAATACACAGAGATCCCATGTTTAATTCACAAAAGTAACAAAGAATAGAAGAAAACAAGAAGAATCTATCACCGTGGGCAAGAAATCCTCCAATTTTGCTTCTCAACCTCCAATTTTGCAAACCCTAGCTCCAAAGATGTGTGCACCGATGAGTCTAATGATTCCAAAGGGTTCTAGGGTTCAAAGGGGGCTGATTACCCTTGAATTTTCGTGCCCTAGGTGATTTAAAAGGGTAAAAATCGAAGCTGTGCGTTTTGCAGATTTTCAGGATTTTCGCGCCATGTCGCGACATCCTGATGCAATGTCACGACATCAGAACCAATTTTCAGCAATTTTCCTTAAATGGCCTCCAGCTTTCTCCACGTTTTGCCTTTGATCTTTCTCTCCTTCCTTGCTTAGAATGTCCATATTTACCTATCCAAACATGCATAAATGTGAGGGAATCATGCCAATTAAATTTCCTAATAAAGTATCATATTTTTCTTAAAATTAATCAAATTAAGTTCATATGACAGATTTACACAATTTTCTCTTAAAAACTCTTAAAATACCCTTAATTAGCAATGATGACTCCCAAATATATTCTAAATATGCCCTAAATTAATGGTAAATAGGGAGTCATCAGAAACAAAGCAGGGTAATGATAGAGCTAATTCCACTACTACATAAGAGGGCTATCGCGACGCAACAATACCGGCGCTTAGAGTAAAAAGCGCCGGTATTGCTATGTATAAGGCCTATACCGGCGCTTCATAAAGAAAGCGCCGGAATAGGTTGGGCCTATACCGGCGCTTATTACTAAAAGCGCCGGTATAGTGTTCATTTAATTTCTTTTTTTTTAATCGAAAAACCATATACCGGCGCTTACATAGGAAGCGCCGGTATAGGTTTATATGACATTTCTGTTTATATTGTTAATAATTATTAAAATAATAATTTAATAATAAATATTACATAATAAAATAAAACATTTAATTTATTACACCTATACCGGCGCTTTCTAGGATAAGCGCCGGTATAGGCTTAATTCTGGTTATATTTTTAATAATTATTAAAATAATAATTTAATAATAAATATTACATAATAAAATAAAGAAAACTTTAATACACCTATACCGGCGCTTTCTAGGATAAGCGCCGGTATAGGCTATACCTATACCGGCGCTTATTCTAGAAAGCGCCAGTATAGGCCCAGAATTTTGGAGGGAAATTTCCCTCCAAAAGTTTTGGCCTTAACTATACCGGCGCTTATTGAACTGAGCGCCGGTATAGGGCTACTTTAAGTTCACATTTTCTTTCTTCCTCCCTTCAGTCGATCGTGTCGTCCCAGCTCCCCCCTCCCCCACGCGTCTCCGTGCCGCCGTCCTCCCCAAGCCCACGCCGCACGCCGTTGCTCCCCAAGCCCCACGCAGCTCGCCGCTCGCCGCACGCCGTCCTCCTCCTCCTCCGTCGTTGCTCAGCCGTTCGCCTTCTTCCAAGCCGCACGCCGCCGTCGTAGCTTCGCTGAACCCAACCGCCGCCGCCGTCGCCTTCTTCCTTGGTTCAATGTGCGTTTCTTCCTCTCATTTGTTTCTTGACCGAAAACAAAATTTATTGGTTAAATGGTGTTTATATTGAGTTAATATTAAAATTAATTAGTGAAATGGTATTTATACTTAGTTAGTATTCAAATTTAGTTGATGTTAGAGGTTGCATGGTTGATTCGTTGGTTTCATAGAAGAACCTTCTTACTTTGTTTTTGATTCAATTTATTTCAGCCATGTATGGATTTGCAAAATTGATGTTGGAATAAGGTTTTCAAAGAAATTCAAGGTTCTATTGCAGATTTATTTATAGATTGTGTTATGAGGTTTTGTGTTTAAATGGTTTGCTATAACATGTACAAGAAAGACCCAAGCTTGAAACATATATACAAGAATTATATATTGGTCATCTTATATCTAATTTCCTTTAATCTACCATTGTATTATCCCGACTGATTGTGGGACTTGACTTTCCAAGTTGGTAGTTGTTAATTGGTGTGTTAAAATAACAGTGGGAAATTGGAGGACATTATATATTGTGGGTCTTATTATAACTTCATTCCTGAACTCCATGGAGATATGAATATTTAATGGTTAGAGTGGTAAATATTAGCAAAAGTTAAGGTTGATTAAGAAGATTTGATAAGTTAAGGTTTCTATTTTGAATATGTATGGGATTAAGTTAAGTATTAGCAAAAGGGTTTGAAATAATTAGCAAATATTTATGGCCCCTAAGAACAAATTGGAGTATAATTGTTGTATTTGATAGTTTGATATATTTGAGGTATTGAATTGAGTTGTTTAAGTGGGCATATGTGACTTCTCTCTTGCATTTTGTTTTCTTTGAACATTGAGTTAAATCAAATCTATTTGCTTTTTGTTTTCCTTATAGTATTTACAGATTATTGTTCGACACTTGAAGGTGAAGAATCGTATTGTTGCTAGCGGGCTTACTTTGAGCTAAAGGACCTTGAAGTAAGTCTTATCTTTTTTTTCTTTAATTTAGCAGGTTGGGACATATCAAATGATTGAGTTTTGGTACTTTCCGATGAATCCTATTGTGTGGTGTTTTATTTTACTCGTATGGAATTTTTGTTTTGTGGAACTATTAATACTCTATATATATATAAATGCTCTGTGAATTCTGTTGTGGTTGGCAATCCATTTCTATGTAAAAAAGAGAGGGCCTTGAGCCTGGGAACGCTCATTTTTTAGCCGTTATGCTGCCGATTTTTTGTTAAGAAAGTAAGGTAACATCGTAAGGTGGCTACCTAATGAGTAAGTCATATACATCTTACCGACGTTTTCCTTTAGTAGGTTATAACGTTGGATCGGAAATGGATGTCTTGTGATCGACGTTCAAGGGAATATATAGATGGAGCAAAAGAGTTCATTGAATTTGCTGCTGAGCATGTAGAGAATGCTAACAGAATTGTATGCCCCTGTATGTCTTGTTTGTATGGAAGGCGTCTCCGTCCTCTTGACTTGTTGGGTCATTTAATTTGTCATGGAATCGATCCATCTTACACACGTTGGACTAAGCATGGTGAGACGTATGAGTATTCTAGCGGAGACCGGGTACCTGATGTTAGTAGCGCTTCAAATGTAGTTGACACAGACATGTGTGATGAGAGCGATGACCTTGAAGAAATGTTGAATGTGGTGGGTGAGGAGAATCCTGAAATGTTTGAGACACTGAAGAGCGATGCAGAGACGCCTTTGTATGTGGGATGCAGCAAATACACAAGATTGAGTGCGGTGCTTAAATTGTATAACCTGAAGGCACGATACGGTTGGAGTGATGCAAGTTTGCGAGATATACTCCCAGAGGCGAATGTACTCCCCTTGAAAACATACGAGGCGAAGCAAATTCTCCGGTCGACTGGTATGAAATATGAGAAAATACATGCATGCCCCAATGACTGTATTTTATTCCGGAACCAGTATTCGTCGTTGGAGAAGTGTCCTAAATGCAGTATGTCTCGGTATGGAAAGAAAGGTAAGAGTCCTTCTAAAGTCTTGTGGTACTTTCCGATCATTCCGAGATTCAGGCGCATGTTCAATAATGCGGATGTTGCAAAGCTTTTAACTTGGCATGGCGATGAAAGGATTAAAGACACCAAGCTTAGGCACCCCGCAGATGGCCCCCAATGGAAAAAAATTGATTATGAGTACCCTGAGTTCGGTGAAGAACCAAGAAACCTACGACTTGCATTGGCAACCGATGGAATCAATCCGCATGGAGTTCAGAGTAGTACTCATAGCACATGGCCGGTGATTTTGATGATATACAACCTCCCCCCAAATTTAATCATGAAACGCAAATTTATGATGCTTTCGATGCTTATTTCCGGGCCTAGACAACCCGGCAACGATATAGACGTCTACTTGGATCCATTGATTGAAGACCTGAAGTATATGTGGAATTCGGGTGAGACAGTTTTTGATGGCTGTAAGGAAGAAAGTTTTAATTTGAGAGCCATGTTGTTTGGCACGATAAATGATTTCCCAGCATACGGTAATTTGTCCGGATACAGCATCAAAGGATATGGTGCGTGCCCTGTATGTGAAGATGATACCCATTCGATGCGACTGGATCATTGTAAGAAAAATGTGTACATAGGACATCGGAGGTTCTTGCCGTTAAAACATCATGGAGGTGCTTGACGAAAGATGGGTCGGTGCTACGGTCGTCAATTTATGGATAAGGTATATATGTGTTTCCATTGTGGTTTCATTCAATGTCATAAGTTCTACACTAATTGGATGTTTGTATGGTTTCTTTGAAGGCACCTGCATGAAGAAGTCATAGTCTCCGAGGACAACGTCTCGTTCGAATTCATAAACCCTTATTTAATAGCGCAAATTGAGGGTGCGAAACGTGATGATCAGTTCAAAGCGATTAAGAGGCGTTTCACTTTAAAGGCAACAGGCAGAACTTTATTCTTAGCTCCAATTAATACAGGGTAAGTGTATAGGCATGATAGCTTTCATCGTATTCTTAGCTCCAATCATCATTGATATATATACTGACATAACGTTATAAAACGTCTTAGGCTACATTGGGTTTTGCTTGTCATCAATCCGACAGTACAGCCGGATCCACTTATTTACTATTTGGATCCTGTGGAATCTGCTGAACCAGATAATCGCCCGGATTTGATGCGTCTCTTCAATGGGTAAGTGAATGTCAACATTATTTGAATGTGTTGTATTATCTGTCATTTTATATGACTGACCCAAGCTACTAAAATTAATTTAATATGTTTTGTTTCCAGAGCATTGACTAGTTATCGGGCAGCTAATGGGTACAATTATTCCAAAGCCCTTGACCAGAAAGATGCTTATCCGTGGCTCAAAGTTCAGGTTTTACAAGTTATTCAATTTTTCAAACAATCGTACATTACTTAAACCAGAACGTAACTGCTCTTATATGCTATTCTGTATTTTTTGTTACAGTGCCCACATCAACCCAATGACAACGACTGTGGATACTATGTCATGTATTATATGAGGGATATCGTATCACGTGATCGAGATAACATCCCATTGACAGTAAGTTTTATATTTTTCCTAATCTAAGTGTTTGTACTTGTTAGATTTCAAGTAAATTTAATTGTCATTTAAATTTCTATACGTAGTATTACCCAGACACACGTTGCTTCATGTTGTCAAGGGAGAAGATGAAAGCGCTAATTGAAGAATGGTGTAGTTATGTACACCCTCTGTTCTCTCAAATTGGATAGCCTGACTAATAGTATGCACGTTTATTTTCCTAAATGAACAATATAACTTTTGGTCTTATTGTACATATTCTTCTCTGTTTGAGTTACTGGTGTATATAGACTGCCTGGAATTGTGTAGAATTGCTGGAATTTTTGCAATGATGCAGGTGGGTGTGAATTAAAAAACAAATTGTATATTTTAAAAAAATATAACCTATACCGGCGCTTTTTATGAAAAGCGCCGCTATAGATACCCTATACCGGCGCTTTTTCTAAAAAGCGCCGGTATAGGCCTTTTCAGTTTCAGTAAAAAACTAATTAAAAGATACCTATACCGGCGCTTTTTGGTAATAAAGCGCCGCTATAGAGAGGCCTATACAGGCGCTTTGTAAGCGCCGCTATAGAGAGGCCTATACCGGCGCTTTGTAAGCGCTGGTATAGGTCTCGTGACCTATTGTGGCGCTAGCTATAGCGGCACTTCAAAAGCGCCGCGCTAGGGGTCAAAAAAGCGCCGGTATAGGTGTTTTCTGTGGTAGTGTTCGTTGGCCAACGTCTTAGTTTTCAATTATTGGATTGTGTTGATACTGTTGGGATGAGTGGAGGAATCTGGTGTTTTTAAGATGAGTCCATTAATTTTACTGCTCTGCTAAAACATGATCATTTTCTTCATAGAGTTATAAACCAGGAATCTTCACAGGAGCATCTTATTATGGTTGTTTATGGGAATCCCCACTTTCATTAGTGACGTCGTTTATGGGATTCCCTTCGACAACTGAGTTCGAATATTTTTAAACCTTGGTGCATCATAGGGGATTTTAATGCCATCTTGAGAGACTTCAAAGTCTTCAAGAAGTGTAGGGGTAGAGAAGCAATTTAAGAGATGGGATGAGGATTTCGACTTATTTGATGTTAATTTTCATGGCCCATAATTTACATGGAATAATAAAGCCTGTTTTAGCAGGTTGGACAGGGTGGTTGTTAATTCAGCTTAGAATGATAGATTCTTGGATGCAATGGTCACTCATCTTTCTAAGTACAAATCTGATCACAATCCTTTGCTTCTTCAAATAAGCCTGACTAGACCCAAGATGGATAAATCAGAGAAACCTTTCTGATTCTTTGCACCTTGGGAGACCCATAATAACTTTAAGGACTTTGTGGGTTCAGTTTGAGATGACAGCCTAAACTGCAACGATAACATCGGAAGGATAGCATCACAGGTTTATCAATAGAGTCTTAATGTTTTTGGGCACATTGGGAAACAGAAAATATTATTGCAGCGTGATTTGCTCTTTCTAGAAAATTAGTTACGTAGATGTCCTTTATGTTCGAACCTCATATCTAGGAGAGAGGAGGCATGGAGGAAGTTAGAAGAAATCTTGGTCCAGGAGGAGATTATGTGGTTACAAAAATCCCAATGCAACCGGTATTCCTTTGGGGATCGTAATAAGCATTATTTTCATGCTATGGAAAATGGTAGAAGGAAGAGGAACAGAGTGGAAGCCCTTAAGCTCAATAATGGGAAATGGTCCTATGATGAAGAGATAATAAAGAGAGGGAGTATTGTATATTTTGAAAACCTGTATACGGATGAAAAGGATTACGTGGGGTCGGTACAGTTTGACTTTTCTTATCCTATCATTGATGAGGATATTATTCAATTTATAGGAAAGGAAGTTGAAGTTGCAGAAATTAAACGGGCTCTTTTTGATATGGATCCTTTGAAAGCTCCTGGTCCAGATGGCTTAAATCCTTTATTTTTTTCAGAGCCAATGGGACACTATAAGTAAGTCTATAGTTTCTACTGTGAAATGGATTTTGGAGGAACCTTCTGAGGTTAGTACAATCAATAGAACTTCTATTGTAGTTATTCCCAAAGTTGATGCCCCAGAAACTTTTCGGGATTTCTGTCCTATTACTCTTTGTAATGTGATTTACAAAATTATTAGTGAAACATTGACGGATAGATTGAAGAGAATAATGCCTATTGTTATCTCCCCTAACCAAAGTAGCTTTGCACCTAGTAGATAGAGTGCTGATAATATTATCACCACTCAAGAAATTATTCATTCTATGACAAACAAGAGGAAGAAAAAATCCTTCATGGCTCTGGAAATAGATCTTGAAAAGGCATATGATCGATTGAAATGGGATTTTCTGATGGACTGTTTGCAAGAATTAAATTTGCCCTCTTGGATGATTAGTGTAATTAAGGCTTGTATTCTCTCCAACAATATTGTTAGTTTAGAATGGGCAGAATGCTAAATCGTTTGTGTAATTGGCAAGAATGCACAAGAGGGGGGTGAATTGTGCTTTTTAAAATTTAAATTGAAAGAAACAAGATTTATACTGGTTCAGCCCAAACTCTTGGCCTACGTCTAGTTCTCTAACTTCCAGTTGGGTTCCACTAACACTTCAAGATTAAATTAGGCTCTTGAATTCCTTTACAAGTGATCACTCGGTGAGAACTCTCTTCTCACAGATCACTCCCCCTTACAACTTGTAAGATTACACCCTACTCTTAAGATCCCACTATCTTAAGAGTAATTCCCACTAAATTGTAAATACAGAAAGCTTGCTCACTCTATTAAATAGATTGTGTTACACACTGAGGAATAGTAAGCAATAAATGAACTTTCTTAAGGTTGGTGTATATTGAATGCAGTACTTAATACAGATAATCAATGCTTGCAATCAATGTCCTTAACCAACTTTCTTACGAGGCCTTTTATACTTGTCTCTTGAAATTTGCCCGTTAAAGAGATTATAGCCGTTGCTTGAATCTGATGATGATGGAGTGTTTAGGGTTGCTTTCTGTGTGAAGCATTTACTCCATTGTACTAGTTTCTCTCTAAAACATCTCTCTTCATCAATTCCAGAAGGTGGTTGGTGAATCAAACGGCTTTAAAGCAGGTTATGTGTCTAACGATAACTTCCCAGAATAGGCCTGACCAACTCTGTACTTTGAAAGCTTAAAATAAATTGTCCAATCAATTTGAATTAAATCCATCACCACTTCGATCACAGGGCTTGATGACTGATCAATCACGTGTAGATTATATATCGATTAGGACCTGCATCACTAAACAAGAAGTTAGAAAATATCTCGTCTGATCGATCACAGGGTGTCCCTGATCGATCAGGCTTGTCCATTCGATTACTTTCAGATTACATTCAGATTATAGCATATGTTTGATCGATCACACAATTTCTTCTGATCGATTAAGCCTGTCTAATCGATTAGTTATAGATTAGCCATGAATTATTCTTTAGTTCTTCTGATCGATTACAAGGGAGGTCTGATCGATTGGGCTTATCCAATCGATTGCTCTAAGTTCTTCAGATTCCTCTGATCGATTAAGCTACTTTTCTCTCATCCTCTGATCAATTGGAGGGGTCTTTGATTGATTGGGCGCCTCTGATTTTTAACTTCTAATCTGTCTCTAATCTATCCCTAATCGATTAGGCTTTATGGGCTTAACTTATAGTCTGATTCTGATAGATTAGGAAATGCCTAGGATTTTCTATCAGATTATTATTTCTAAGCTATTCCTGATCTTTACCCAACCTTTCTTTATGCCTAAGTTATGTTTAGTCATCATCAAAACTCATTATTCTAACAGTTTGCTTGTTCTAGTGGTCTTCATCAAGGTGACCCTCTATCTCCTTATTTGTTTGTGATAGCCATAGAAAAATTTTCTCATATGATTCAAGCAAAGGTAGAGAATAATTCTTGGCAACCATTTCGATTGAGTAAGAAGGGGATAGGCATTTCTCATTTGTTCTTTGCTGATAATCTTTTCTTATTTGTAGAAGCAAGCATGGATTAGGCACTTGTTAAAGCTTGCATTAATGATTTTTGTGTTATTTCAGGAGAGAGAATGAACGCCTTTAAATCCTGAATTTTCTTTTCTGCTAATATGCATCATTCTCTAAGTAGGAAATCAGCGACTTTTTGGGTATCCCTCTTTCTAGTGATTTGGGAAAGTATCTTGGAGTTCTCATTCATCATAAAAGGCTACTAAATCCTCATATAAGGATGTGCTTAATTGTATGGATGGGAAGCTTTCAACTTGGAAAGCTTCTAATTTATCTCTAGCTGCACGGCAAATGTTGGTGACCTCTGTGGTAGCAGCTACTCCCAACTACATTATGCAGACAAACCCTTTGCATGTCTCTTTGTGCAATGATATTGACAAAAAATGTAGGTTTTTTCTTTGGGGGAGCAATAGTCAAACACGCAAGCCATATCTTGTGGCATGGAGAGATGTTTGTGTGAAGCAAGAAGAGGGTGGCCTAGGATTCCGCATGGCAAGGCTCCAAACTGAAGCATATATGATGAAATTAAGCTGGGCTCTAATTCATAGAAGGGATGCTTTATGGGCAAGGTTAGTAAGGGAAAAATATAGGTGTGGTAAGGATATTATGCCTAAGGTTGGAAGGAAAGGTGGTCGTCAAATATGGGCCCACTTAAGGAATATGCTACCTCGAATATTCTAGAGCATTTGATAGGTTTGAAAGTTAGAGACTTTTATGTGAGTTTAGGTAAGTGGAAATGGGAGTTACTGTTAGAGCTATTACCAGATAGTATCTTAACTGAGCTTCATCGTATATCTTTATAAGATATTAGTGTGAGATAGGATGTTCTGAATTGGAGGTGGTCTCCTACCAGAATATCTTCTATAAAGTCGGCCAATGAACATATGTCTCACAAGGGTAGCTTATCTAGTGCTGGGTTGTGGAGGAAGGTGTGAAAATTGAGAGTTCCCCGAAGCTGTCGATCTTTCCTTTGGTTGGTTTTGAGAGGTCGCTTGTTGACTAATGACATAAGGGATAAGTATGGTTTTGCATCAAGCAATATATGTCCTCTATGTCATCAGACCAGAGAAACAGTACTGCATGCTTTATGTTTTTGTTCAAAGGTTCAAGAGAAATGGAGGGAGATTGTCCCGAGTAACCTCCAGTACATGTTCTTCTACTTTGTTGATGTTGGGAGTTGGGTTTTGTGGAACGTTAATCAAGGGGCTGAGTTAGCAGGATCGAAGTGGAGTTGTTGTTTTGAGATTGCATGTAATAATATATGTCTTAGTCGCAACCAGGTAGTTTTTAGAGGCTGAAATGAGTCTCCTTCCTCTTTCAAAGTAAGGACTCTGGCATGTATCTCATGGGCTCATATGAGAATTCAATCCTTGCAAGGTCTTTCGAATACAGAGATTCTATGGCTTGCTCCTGAATAGGGCTTCATTAAAATAAATGTTGATGGTGCTAGAAGTTATGCTAATGGGGCTGCGTCGTGTGGTGGCTTGTTACGAGATCATGAAGGAAATTTGTTGCATGGTTTTATGGTCAACTTGGGTCGGTGTAGTAGTGAATTGGCTTAAGCTTGGGGCTTAGTATGGGGTTTGAAGCTAGCATGGGACCAGGGTTATCGTTGGATGGTAGCTGAATGTGATTGCGTTATAATAGTGGATGTCATCAATAGAGAAGAAAGCTTTGTGGATCAGCTATCAGATTTGCTGATTGAAATTTGTGGTTTTATTCAAAGGGACTGGGTGGCTTCAGTTTGTTTGTGCAGTAGGGAGGCAAATACGATGGCAGATCGAGTTACAAAGGAGGCTTTTAATTTATTTTCAGGTTTTGAATTTTTTTCAGAACCTCCTGATTTCATTAAAAATTTACTTGAGCAGGATGTTAGGGGTTTAGTTAGGTCTTCATCTAACCTTAAAGGTTCAGTGTAAGCTTGTATTACTATTTTCTTTATCTATCAAAAAAAAATATGTGCCTTTTAAATAATGATCACATTTAAGGTCAAAAAAACAAATTAATAATGATCACATTATATTTTTATATTAAAAATTCATAAAACATTAAAGGCAAATATATAGTATAGCAAAAAATGAAAAGGTGTTCAAATATTTAGATAAAGTAAAAGATAAACACTATTATATATGTGCCTTATAAATAATGATCACATTATATTTTTATATTAAAAATGTTAATTTCAGTATTATCTTTAAAAATATAAAGAGATCTTATATTTATGAACAAACTCACCTCCCTAAATAGCCTATATTTAAGATCGGAGGGAGTAATATGTATGTATGTAATAAAACTCATCTTTTTTTGGCTTTGGGAGGAAATTGCGAATATTAGATACTCATACATGACCTTAATATAACACATATTTACCTTATTTGATTAGATTAAGGATATTAGTTAAGTTAGTTAAAATCATGTGATATTTTATCAATACACCATAACCATCTACCTTTATCCTCACCCTTCCTCTCTTGCATGTTTATTATTGATGAGCATTTATAAGGATAATTTGGGGAAAAATTGCGAACAATGAAAAAGAGGTCTTAATTTAGGACCAAACTTATCTCCTGAAATAGGTCATATATTTAGGACTGAAGAGAATGGAGTATTTCAACAGCTAGCGCACAAGCCATTTGGATTAAAGAAAGCTACGGGGTAAGGAGAAGAATTAGGGGTGTACCTGGGAAATATGCGCATCTTTAATTGTTGAACTCTATAATTTTTATGATAACCAAACATGACTTAGGCTATAGGATCATGAGAACTTTACTTAGAAAAATACTTCGAAAAAATGTTTCTCAAAATCTAAGTTAAGCAATCGATTGGACATACCTGCAATCGAATGAAGAATTACGTTGCAATTGATGCGATATCGATTGCACATCGATTGGGGACTATCAATCGATAGAAAGACTGAACAATCGATTGTTGCACAAAAGTACTCTAAGTAATCAGACTGTGATCAATAGATTGGTTGGGAAAGCAATTGATTGGGATAGCAATCGATGAGCAATCGATGGGAACTTATAGAGACTCCAAGATATATGCAATCGATTGGAACTTAATCAATCGATTAACATAAGGCAATCGATTGGGAAACCAAGCAACCGATTGACTCACTTAGTTTTTATTCAATAGTGTTGACTCATGAAATTCATGCCATTTTAGCACATTTTCCTATAGTTCATACAACTTTTTAGTTGGATTTAGATGCATTTTGGTGTAGATATGATAGGAAAATGTTCCAAGTTGATATTCAGGTTAAAGTCATTGAATTCTTGATTTAAATGTATATATGTTACCCTCTTTTTATCAACTTTGGCTTTTGTAGATTTGATTGCTTGTTAGGTGGGTGAAGCCAATTAATTAAGCTACATTTAAGTTATATTTGAAGCTAAAATCAAGGAGCAAGAAGTGGAAAAGATTATTCAAAGCAACCAAGAAAGCTGAAAAAGTAGCAAGCAGAAAGTTATTGGCCATAGGCAAAAGCACAGGCAAAATTCCTGGCCACAGCGGAATCCTGAAGAAATTTCAGGCAGAGGGTTATTGGCCGCGGCCAACCAGTGCAGGCAAAATTCTTGCCGCGGTCAAGACTGCTGATAGACTGCACAGTGGACAGAAAAGCTGATAAAATTAGGTTATAAAACAGCTCCAACTCACACTCAAACATATTCTTTTGACTTGGACTTTCTTTGGGGGCTACTTGGGAGTTAGGGCTTGGAGATTTTCAAGGAGATTCAAGTGGAGATTCAAGATTTGAAGAGATTCAACCTCATTTCCCTTGGTTTTTCTTGTTCTTCCTCTTTCTTCTCTGAATTTCTACCATGGCTGTGTATATGTTCCAGATTTGTTGTTTTCACTCCATGAGTGGCTAAACGTCTATTCTAGGATTATTTTGAACCTTTGTATGGATTAAGACTTGACTCTTCCTCTCTTTTGGTAGTAAATGATATATATGTGTTGATTTTATCATTCTCTTCATACTTCTAAGTGTTTGGCCACCATTTAGTTTGATTTGTTCATGTGGGTTTGACTTGAGAGAGCTAATCCATGTGTAGAACTTGGTTAAAATCATGATTGACTTGAAATTTACATGATAAATGGAAAGTTTGTTGGTAAAATAGAGATATCTTTACTAACCTTGCATTGTCACATTAGGGTTTGTTTTCAAAGGGGATTTTCATGATTTGTAGCAAGAGATTGTGCATTTCAATGAAAAGATAAACTTGATTTTGACTTGAGAGAGCTTAGTCAAGTGCATATGAACCCTAGACAAATACATATATTCATGAAAAATACCATTTGAGAGGAAGTTCTTCATGTCTTATGAAATGCAAAGGGGATAAATAATCCTAGACCCCATTTCATCGTTAACGTCAAAGAATCCTTTGTTTTTATCACTTTCTAGTTTTTAGAAATAGATTTTCAACATTTATTTACACAAACAAAAAATATTTTCTTAGTTCAACTTGATTGAAATCACTTAGTCTTTTGTTTGGTCAAGATTTTAGTCCAAATCCTCGTGGGAACGATATTTTATACTACTTGCGATCCATGCTCTTGCGGTTAACGCTTGATAGCGAACAAGTTCCTGGCGCCGTTGCCGGGGATTTGCAAAAATCCCTTGGCCAACCCTAGGCTAGTGATATTAAATTTTGCTTGAACTTGTAAAATTTGTTTATAATTGCACTTTCTAGTTTGTTTTCTTATTTCTTTTGTTTTAGTTTGATACTTGCTTTGAGTTGTTTTTCTCCTAAGTACCTTCTCGGTCTATGCAAAGATTGGATCCGGACGGATTAGAGGTAGTTCTTGAAATAGCCAACCTCTTTGAAGAAAGTGAAACTGAATCTGAAAGCATGGCAGAGGATAAGTATGATAGAGCTACCGTGAATGACTTTGCTAGTAGAAACATGAGGGGTACTCAATCTTGTATCCGGATGCCTGAAATGCAAGCACACACTTCTGAGATCAAGCCGGTAATGATCACAATGCTTCAATTGCATGGGATGTTCCATGGGCTTTACAATGAAGATGCCAACAAGCACTTGATGTACTTCTTGGAAGTATGTGGTTCATTTAAGCAAAATGGAGTTCCTGACGATGTTCTAAGACTTCGGTTGTTCCCTTTTTCTCTACAACGCAAAGCTAGGGAATGGTTCAACAATTTACCAGAAGGATCCATCACTTCTTGGAATGATCTTGAAAGCAAATTTAGAGCCCGCTTTTTCTCTGATGACAAGTTTGTGGAAGCAAGAGATGAATTTCTAAGCTTTAGGCAACATCCTGATGAGAATCTCTATGCGGCATGGGAGAGGTACAAAATGTTGATGAAGCAATGCCCCAATCATGGGGTAGACAAATGGGTGATAGTCCATATTTTCTGCAATCGCCTTAATCCTCAATCTAAGGCGATGGTTGACTCTATGACAAATGGAGGGTATAGAAATGTCCCTGTGAATGAAGTGTTCAGACAATTAGATCAACTATCTGCTAACAATTCTCAAGGCACTGATAGGAGGACTTCACAACCATTGACAACTCCTAAGGAAGATTCTCCTTCCTCTTCACAATTTGCAACTATGCTTTCTGCAATAAACAAGCGGTTTGATGTGTTAGAGTCTCAAATGCATAAGAGTAATTCTCAAAGTGTGCATTCCATTCATACTACTCCAATTGTTGGTGAGCAATGTCATGATGTTCATCTTCAGGATCATTATCCTCTTTATATGGCCTCTGAATCTGTCAACTACATGGGAAAGTTTCAAAACTCTCAAAACAATCCATATTCTCAACCATACAATCCGGGGTGGAGAAACCATCCTAATTTCTCTTGGAATCAAGGCCAATCTTTGAATCAACCTTCTTCCTCCGATGTTAAGCCTACTTATCCACCGGGCTTTCATGTTCAACAAAGGCAAATTCCCATTAAGGAAGAGGAGTCTAAAATGGAAAAGATGTTTGCTCAGATCTTGGCTAGTCAAGAAGCTACAAGGGTTGAGACCAAATCCACTCTTTCTCTTCATGAAACGGCTATCAAGAATCTTGAAGTGCAATTGGGGCAACTAGCTTCTCAAATGAATGCTATGTCAAGAGGAAATCTCCCTAGTGATACAATCCCTAATCCAAAGAGGGATGGTAAAGAAAAATGCAAGGCAATTACTCTAAGGAGTGGAAAGCAAATACCTAATGTGCCAAATCCTAGTGGAGTGAGCAAAGAAAGTCAAGATGATGTTGTTCTTGATGCAAGAGAAGGAGATGAAGAGCCTCCAGTTGATGATGATGAGGGTAAGTAAAAGAAGAAACCTGAGAAGGCTAATGATGAGGTGGTTAAAGAAAGAGTGCAAGAGACAAAGTCAAAGACAAATGGTCCTCCTGCTTATATGCCTCCACTTCCATTTCCATAAAGGTTCAAAAAGCAAGAAGAAGATGGCCAATTCAAGAAAATTTCTAGAGATGTTGAAATAATTGCATATCAATATTCCTTTTGCCGAGGCACTTGAGCAAATGCCTAAATATGCAAAGTTCTTGAAAGATGTCTTGTCCAAGAAAAGAAGGTTCAGTGAATTTGAAACCGTTGCTTTGACTGAAGATTGTAGTGCTATTTTACAAAGAAAGCTTCCACTAAAGTTGAAAGACCTGGGGAGTTTCTACATTCCATGTAATATTGGCAAGAACTTTCAAGGAAAAGCCCTGTGTGATTTGGGGGCAAGTGTGAATTTGATGCCTTCTGCTATGTTTAATCAACTGGGCTTGGGAGATGCAAGACCTACTACAGTAACATTGCTCATTGCTGACAGGAGTGTTTCTTGTCCTAGAGGGGTTATTGAAGATGTCTTGGTAAAGGTCGACAAGTTCATTTTTCCAGCTGACTTTATTGTTCTTGATTGTGAGGTTGATTGGAACATTCCAATCATACTTGGAAGACCATTCCTTGCTACAGCTAGAACCCTTATTGATGTGGAAAAGAGTAAAATCACTTTGCGAGTAAATGATGAACAAGTGAGTTTCAACATGAACAAGGCCTTGAAGTTCTTAGATGACTCTCCTCATTGTTTTTTTGTGGATGTACTTGACTCTGTTTATTAAGAGGAGTTTTATGCTTCACTGATTAAAGATCCTTTGAAAGATGTGCTAGTGGGGGAGAAATGTGTTGAAGATGTTCATGATGAAGAGCTAATGGAAGTATGTGCTATGGAGACTTATGGTCATGCAAGATTTAAGCCATTTGAGCCATTAGATGTGTCTAATGCATTGAGCTCTCCTTTGAAGCCATCAATTGAAGAACCTCCAATTTTGGAGTTGAAACCATTACCTCCTCATCTCAAGTATGCCTATCTTGGGAATTCCTCTACCTTGTCGGTTATAATCTCTTCTCATTTATCCCAAGTGCAAGAGGAGAAGCCACTTAGAGTTTTGAGAGAACACAAGAAAGCTATTGGATGGTCTATAGCTGACATTAAGGGAATAAGCCCTTCTATTTGCATGCACAAGATTCTCTTGGAGGATAATCACAAGAACTCTATTGAGCACCAAAGGCGATTGAATCCAATCATGAAAGATGTGGTGAAGAAAGAAATCTTGACATGGCTTTCTGCAGGCATTGTGTATCCTATATCTGACAGTTCTTGGGTGAGCCCAGTCCAATGCGTCCCCAAAAAGGGCGGCATGACTGTAGTGGCTAACACCCACAATAAATTGATTCCAACTCATACTGTGACGGGATGGAAAGTATGCATGGACTATCGTAACATTTTCCATTGCCATTCATTGACCAGATGCTTGACAAGTTGTCTGGACAAGAGTTATTTTGCTTCCTTGATGGTTACTCAGGGTAAAATCATATTGTAATTGCCCCAGAAGATCAAGAGAAGACGACATTTACTTGTCCCTATGGTACTTTTGCATTCAAGAGGATGCCTTTTGGTTTATGCAATGCTCCTACAACATTTCAAAGGTGCATGATGTCCATTTTCTCTGACATGATCAAGAAGACTATTGAGGTGTTCATGGATGATTTCTCGGTTTTTGGCCATTCATTTGATGGTTGCTTGGATAATCTTGCTACGGTTTTGCAAATATGTGAGGAAACTAATCTAATCCTCAATTGGGAGAAGTGTCACTTCATGGTGCAAGAAGGAATTGTCTTAGGACATCGTGTTTCAAAGCAAGGGTTAGAAGTAGACAAAGCAAAGATCTCTATTATTGAGCAGTTGCCTCAACTGACAAATGTTAAAGGCATTAGAAGTTTCTTGGGTCATGCAGGGTTCTACCGCCAGTTTATCAAAGACTTCTGCAAATTTGCTAAGCCTTTATGCAACTTGCTTGTGAAAGATGTGGAATTTAAGTTTGATGAAGATTGCTTGAAAGCCTTTGAAGAATTGAAGAAGAGGCTTGTGTCTGCACCTATCTTAGTAGCACCGGATTGGAGTTTGCCATTCATCATTATGGTAGATGCTAGTGATTATGCTGTGGGTGCTGCTCTTGGTCAGAAAAAGGATAAACTTTTCCATCCCATCTACTATGCTAGCAAAACACTTGATGATGCCCAACTCAACTACACCACAACTGAGACAGAGTTACTAGCAATGGTGTTTGTATGTGAGAAGTTCCGGGCATATATTGTGGGTACTAAAGTGACCATTCACACGGATCATTCTGCGCTCAAGTATCTCTTCAACAAGAAAGACTCTAAAGCTCGCTTAATTCGTTGGGTGCTTTTGCTACAAGAATTTCACTGGGAGATTGTTGATAGAAAAGGGACAGAGAATCAAGTAGCTGATCACTTATCAAGGTTGAGTGCTGAAGCTCAACAAGGGTCTATTCAAGAGATCAACATTTCCAGATGAGCAACTTTTCTCCATTGATGTTTCCATCACCCCGTGGTATGCAGACTTTGTAAACTACTTGGTTTGTGGTGTAATGCCACCGGACTTGAAATACCACCAAAGAAGGAAATTTTTGCATGACATTAAGTTTTACTTGTGGGAAGAACCTTATTTGTTTCATAGATGTGCTGACCAGATGATTCGGAGGTGTGTACCCGAGAATGAGCAACAAGAGATTCTAAGGTGTTGCCATTCATCTGACTATGGTGGGCACTTTGGAGGTGAGAAGACTGCTGCAAAAGTCCTTCAAAGTGGTTTCTATTGGCCAACATTGTTCAAGGATGCTTATGCCTTTGTGCTTCAATGTGACCGGTGCCAAAGAGTTGGAAATATATCAAGAAGAAATGAAATGCCTTTGACAAACATGTTAGAGGTTGAGCTTTTTGATGTTTGGGGGATTGACTTCATGGGACCATTTCCCAAGTCCTTCAACAATGAGTATATCTTAGTAGCAGTGGATTATGTGTCAAAATGGGTTGAAACCATTGCTTGTGCAAATAATGATGCTAAGACGATACTCAAGTTCTTGAAGAAGCACATTTTCACTCATTTTGGGACTCCAAGGGCAATTATTAGTGATGGTGGATCTCACTTTTGCAACCATCAATTACAAGCCTTGATGAAGAAATATGGAGTAAAGCATAAAGTAGCATTGGCCTACCACCCACAGTCTAATGGGCAAGCTGAAATTTCCAATCGGGAAATCAAGAATATCCTTGAGAAGGTAGTTGGTGCAATAAGGAAGGATTGGTCTACAAAGCTTGATGATGCACTATGAACTTATAGGATCGCCTACAAAACTCCCATTGGAATGTCTCCTTATCAACTTGTTTATGGGAAGGCATGTCATTTGCCATTGGAGCTTGAACATGGAGCCTATTGGGCTATTAAAAAGCTCAACTTTGATTTTGAGGCAGTTGGTGCAAAAAGACTCCTTCAACTCAATGAATTGGAGGAATTTCGTCTTAGTGCTTATGAGAATGCAAAGCTTTAGAAAGAGAAGACTAAGAGGTACCATGACAAGAAAATTCTTCCCAAGACTTTTGAACCTGGTCAAAGAGTGCTCTTGTACAACTCCAAGCTCAAATTATTTCCTGGGAAGCTGAAATCCCGTTGGTCTGGACCGTTCATCATTGTTCAAGCCTCAAATTTTGGTGCTGTGGAGCTAGAAAATGAGGAGGGCGAAAGATTCAAAGTGAACGGCCACCGGTTGAAGCATTATTGGGGCGGACATGTGGAGCGTCAAGTGGCCACCCTCTATTTGTCTACAACAATGTGAAAGATTGAAGAGTCAGGCTAGAGGACTCTAAACCAAGCGCTTCTTGGGAGGCAACCTAAGTTCTCAACCTTACTTTTATGTTCATGTAGTGTTTTAGGTGTTTTAGAGGTTTTATGTTTGGTCTTGTGCTTTTTGTAGGTGAAAGAGGTACCCCGATGCTTGGATGGAAAGGGAGCATTTGAAACTGATATGTAGGCCATTTTCAGGGAAGTAGTTCATTCATCAGGCTTTTCTGATTTAAATCTATCATGGAACTCATTAATCTTGATCTGAGCTTGTGTAACTAATTTCTTGGTGTTTGGAATTTTTCTGGACATGGGTGGTTGTTTGGTTGTGGATATGCTGTCATATTCTGCATATTTTGAGCTGAACTGATGGAAATTGCTGTCAAAAAAAATTAGTGCACAATAAGCTTATGCTTGTGAATGATTGATTTCTTGTGGTAAGTTGTAGTTGGGAATTGATTTGATGAGATTTTGGACTGATTTATGCTGTTAGATGTCACTTTGAATGTGCTGTCAAATTATGCTCAATTGTTGTTTTTACTGATGGCAAATGCTGTCAAGAGCTTGAAAAAAATTCTGACCATGTTGAAATATGTTCATGTCTATGGATTATTCATTCTGAGTGAAAAACTGCATTTGAGAAGTGATTTGATGTGATTTTGGACTGATTTATGCTTTTAGATGTCACTTTGAAATTGCTGTCAAAATCTGCATAATTGGTGTTTTTACTGATGAAAAATGCTGTCAAGAGTTAGGACAACATTTTGACCATGTGGCAATATGTTCAGGTTCATGGATAATTCATTTTGAGTGAAAAATTGCATTTGGGAATTAATTTGATGTGGTTGTGGACTGATTTGTGAAGTTGGATGGTATTGTATATGCACTATGATGTTTTGAATATATTGAAAAGTTGCAGCTGATATATGGAAAATTTTCAGGGAAGTAGTTGATCTCCCGGATTTTTATGAAATCTATCATAGATGCCTTCTAGTTTAATCTGACAGTATAACAGCAACAATTTTTATGTTTTGAACCCTCTTGACATGTTTGTTTGGTTGTGAAATGTTTGAGAATTTTTAGTGTGCTTTCATGATCTGAATACTTTGGACTAGTATTGATGAAAATTGCTATCAAAATTTTTGACATAATTTTGCTCATGTTGCATTGAATTTAAGTATGTGGATGCCTACATTTTGGTGAAGAATTTTGTTTGGAAATGGATTTGATGTGATTTGGAGTGATTTGTGGTGTTAGATGTTATTTTGGGTATGTTGAAAGTGGTTTTGAACTTGGTAGAAAGTTGAGAAAAATATGTGTGCATTGCTATATTTTTGGGTGCTAGTTGCTGTGTTGCTGATTCTGGGTGAGGCAAAGAGAAATTGGCCATGGCCAAGAAAAAAGCCAGTGAGTTTTGGCTGCAGCCAAGAGAGAAAAGAAGACAATAATAATAAAATACTTCAGGGTGCTCAATGCATCTTATTAAAAAAAATTAAAAACGCACCCCAATGCACCCTCATTAAAAAAATTACAGGGTGCTCAGTGCACCTTTCTAAAAATTAAACAACAAAAAAAAACAAAATTCAAAATTCCCTTTCCCTTTGACCTCAACCTTCACCCCTCACCCTTCTCATTAGCCGCCACCCTGCATCCTCACCCAAACCCCACCATCGTTGACCACCATGAGAACCACCAAGTGCCGGCGACCACCCCTCCGGTGAACCTCACCTCCATCACCAAGCCCCGTCTCTTCCTTACACCACCATTCTCGTTCTCTTCTTTGAGTTTCCACCTGTTCTTCACCATCACGCCGATGTCCAGAGCACCACGGCGATCTGATTCTGTTTTTCTCCGGCCACCGTCGAACAACCCGCCGGCATTCGATCTTTGAGCCACTATGACTATCACAGATTAGCATCCCTTTCACCTTTCATTTGATGTTCTTTGTCACGGAGCCCAAATCGCGATTTGTCTTCTCTGGCTGTCGAGTTCATCGTCTTCCGCCACCACTCACTGCCGCTGCTCGCCGTTCGTCGTTCTCGTCCGCAGTTGTTCTTCTCCTCTCAGTGATTCTGATGCGTGTTTGCCCTTCCTCTGTTCTTTGGATTCGAAATCTTGAGCCCTTAATTCTCTATCTGACTCATCTTCATTGTTCTCAGTTTGGGTAAGCATTTTCTATCCTCTTGCTTGTCTAGTTGTTTGTTTCTGTGTGAGGATTAGTGTAAGCAAATAAATTTCAGAATTGAATGTTGCTTTTGGATTGATTCTGGTGATAATATGGGCTGTCAAGGACGCTGATATTATGAAAATCAATCTGAAATTGTGACTTATTGTGGCTGGTTAGAAGTTGTTTGTTTTAGGAGGGTTGAACATTATGGTGCGCGATGGATATAGCATATTAAAAAACAATCTGAACTTTGAGCAGCAATGAGAGCTTATATTTTCGATGAATGAAGCTGCCATTTTTTGTTGGTGATCACTTTTGGCTGAAAGTAGAATTTTGAAGTTAGTCTATATTAGGCATTGCTGCAATTGAATGTCTTTGCAGAAATTAAGTTTGAACCGGTGGAGGATGAATGGAAATAGATTGTGCTTGGGTTTTAAAGTAAAAACATTTTTCCTGGCACTTTTGGCTGAGCTTATCGTTGGAAGTTTGGATTGAATTTGATTAAGTGGTTGCAAGATATTTTGAGGTTTAAATGGTGATTAAGTTTGGGGGAAATCTTTTTGCTTTCTTTTGTGATAGGTTTTAGATTAGGATTTTGTTTTTATGTTGTTTCTAGGATTGTGCTTACTTTTCCCTGTGATTAATGGTTTGTATGATTTGGTGGTCTGCTTGTTCTGTTTGGCTTGCAGGAAACGTGAATATAAATCTTAATGCTGCATATTTCTAATGAGGAGACCAATTCTGATGTTGGCATTGCAAATGAACAAGTGGATCTAGATAATTGTTTTGCTGTGATGATAGTCATAAGGAGTAGCTAGCTTTTAGTTGTTAGTCCTAGCTTGCTCTTTGGGTGTTAGAACTTTTAGGACTTTTGGACAACTCTTGGTTGTGCAATGCTTTGGGCAAATTGTGATCTTTGCACTACCATTCTCTCTCATTTTGTTGTTACCTGATTGGAATGAACATGCTTGACATTGTGAATTGCTATTTTAGTTAGCCCATTTGTGTATGATACGGCTAACTTTCACTTTGTTGCTTGTGGATTTGATTAATATATGCTTCATTGATTACAGGTATTTTTTAGCCTTTCATGTAATTTCGCATGAGAGAAGGCCCTCAGTTTTCCCCTATTGACAGTGAGGACACTGTCAATTTTAAGTTTGGGGGTGAGGGTATTTTGAATTTTCTGAACTTTTTGGCTAATTTGGCATGAAATTCAATTTTGGGAAATTTGGACTGTTTTATGGTTTTGAATGTTTGAAAGTTGAGTTAGATTGATTAATTATCTCATATGGCAAATGTGTGATCCAATGATAGAAAATTTGCTTTGGTGATATGCTTGATAGGAAATTGTGGTCAATATTTGTGGATGATTGATTTGCATTTTAAAGCTTAATTCCTAGCAATTTTTGGAAACAAAGTTCATGCACATGAGATTATGGAATGATTTGAATGCTTTTGTTGGGGGATCTTGTAGCAAGTTGGCATGTATTTTCTTTCTCTATTGAAAAACTTTAGAACTCATCTTTGAATCTCTTAAAACAATTGGATGTTTTCACACATTTTTGAAAGATGATTTGGGCATTCTTTTCAATGAGTTTGAGCCTTTCAAGCCAACCCATGACATAAATCTATTTGCACCCTCTTTGAGCCTTATAATGAAAAACCATATGAATTTTCTTTTGAAACCCACAATGGACCTTAACCTTAGCAACTTGAAAAACCATGAATTATCCAAATCTTGAGATAATTGATGAATCATTGGTAGAAAGGACTGGATGGTTGCTAAATGTGCATAATGGTACAAATTGGTGTGGGAAACATAAAATGGTGCATTGATGTTCTCAATAGCTTGTACTCCTAAGTCAAGAACAATAAAAAAATGTGAAAAAAAATGATGAAAAGGAGAGAAAAAAAATAATGTAGTTCAAGTATCTCAATAAAACTTGAAGTACAAAGATTACAATTTGAAACAAGTTTGGGGGAGTGGTTGTTCTAAAAAAATGTTGTAAAGTGAAGGAAGATGAAAGAGATGCATGTAGTCACTTATCTCAAGATGTTTGAATTCCTCTCTTGACCTTTCTTTCACTAGCCTCACCTTAAGCCTCATTACAAGCTTACAAAGTCCCATTGATTTTGGAATTATGTGGAATCATGTTGTGGTGGAGAGAGAGGAGATTTTGAGCTTATGAAGTATTGATGTTGAGGTTGCTTTATACATGTTGAAATGTTGCATTTGATCTTGACAATTGCATGACAATTATTCTATGACTCTTCACACACACACTTTTGAAAATTGGTAGGAAATTTGTTTTTAATTTGCGAATCTAGCATTTGCATCTATTCCACTTCTTTCCTATTGATTATATGATTTTGAGCAACCAATGAGGAAATCATCATGCATGTACCTTAAATGGATAATTAGTGAATCTAACTCTTACATCACTTGTTTTACTCGAGGACGAGCAAAAGTTCAAGTTTGGGGGTGTGTTGACTTATGAAATTCATGCCATTTTAGCACATTTTCCTATAGTTCATACAACTTTTTGGTTGGATTTAGATGCATTTTGGTGTAGATATGATAGGAAAATGTTCCAAGTTGATATTTGGGTTAAAGTCATTGAATTCTTGATTTAAATGTATATATGTTACCCTCTTTTTATCAACTTTGGCTTTTGTAGATTTGATTTCTTGTTAGGTGGGTGAAGCCAATTAATTAAGCCACATTTGAATTGCATTTGAAGCTAAAATCAAGGAGCAAGAAGTAGAAAAGAATATTCAAAGCAACCAAGAAAGCTGAAAAAGTAGCAGGCAGAAAGTTATTGGTCACAGCCAAAAGCGCAAAATTCCTGGCTACAGCCAATTCCTGAAAAATTCCATGCAGAGAGTTATTGGCCGCGGCCAACCAGTGCAGGCAAAATTCTTGGCCGCGGCCAAAATGCTGACAGAGTGCATAGTAGACAGTTTTCAGCTAGAAAATAGGGTTATAAAACACCCCAAAAACACACTCAAACACATTCTTTTGACTTGGGTTTTCTTTGGGGGCTAGGGCTTAAGGATTTGCAAGGAGATTCAAGTGGAGATTCAAGATTTGAAGAGATTCAACCTCATTTCCCTTGGTTTTTCTTGTTCTTCTCTCTTTCCTCACTGAAATTTCTGCCATGGCTGTGTATATGTTCCAGATTTGTTGTTTTCACTCCATGAGTGGCTAAACTTCTATTCTAGGATTATTTTGAACCTTTGTATGGATTAAGACTTGATTCTTCCTCTCTTTTGGTAGTAAATGATATATATGTGTTGATTTTATCCCTTTTTTCATGCTTCTAAGTGTTTGGCCACCATTTAGTTTGATTTGTTCATGTGGGTTTGACTTGAGAGAGCTTATCCATGTGTAGAACTTGGTTAAAATCATGCTTGACTTGAAGTTTACATGATAAATAGAAAGTTTGTTGGTAAAATAGAGATATCTTTGCTAACTTTGCATTGTCACATTAGGGTTTGTTTCAAAGGGGATTTTCATGATTTGTAACAAGAGATTGTGCATTTTAATGGAAAGATAAACTTGATTTTGACTTGAGAGAACTTAGTCAAGTGCATATGAACCCTAGACAAACACATATATTCATGAAAAATACCATTTGAGAGGGAGTTCTTGATGTCTTATGAAATGCAAAGGGGATAAATAATCCTAGACCCCATTTAATCCTTTAAGTCAAAAGAACCATTGTCTTTATCACTTTCTAGTTTTTAGAAATAGATTTTCAACATTTCTTTACACAAACAAAAAATATTTTCTTAGTTCAACTTAATTGAAATCACTTAGTCTTTTGATTGGTCAAGATTTTAGTCCAAATCCCCGTAGGAACGATATTTTATACTACTTGCGATCCGTGAGTTTGCGGTTAACGCTTGATGGCGAACATCAAGCCCATTCAATTTTTTAAAATATGGTTTGGGTCAAATACCCAAACCAGCCCAAAATGGCCTCATTAAACAAAACGGACAATTTTGTGTTTTTTTACATATATGGGCCAGTTGTACATAGGGCCTAAAAGCCCTTTCCTTTTAATTTTTTCTTTTGGATTGGGCCTCAAACCAATCCACCCAATCTAGAATTTTTTTAAAAGAAACATCAAAATGACACCGTTTTACGTCTGGAGGTTATCTTCAACCTCTACCCAAGTCGCTCCAAACCCGCCCGGATGTTGGGTCTTCTCTCCTCCATAACTTTCCCTTCTGATATCCGATTGGGGCCACCTTCCAAAAAAACACAAGGGGAGTTTATTGTTTCGATTTTACTTGTGATAACTTTCCGGATTCCTCTCTTTGTGCTATTTTTGTTGATACACCTTGGTTTGCTTATATTGTTAACTAGTTTGTGTGCGGACTCACTCCCAGTGATATGTCTTCTTTTCAGATCTAAAAGCTTAAACAAGAGTGTCATCACTACATATGGTAAGAGCATATATCCTTTGGAGGATTTTCCAGGACTAAGTGATTAGGAGATGTGTCCCTGATAACGAATTTGTTGCGATTCTTACTTCATGCCATTCGGTTGTATGTGGAGGGCACTATAGCTCACAGAAAATATCTAGGAAAATTGGTCTGGTTTCTATTGGCCTTCTATTTTTAAAAATTCTTATGATTTGTTTAGGTAATGTGATGTATGTTAGCATTTTGGGAGGGGTGTGAGTAAGAAAGATGAATTACCTCAAAAACCTATTCTGTTTTATGAGTCATTTGATGTATGGAGTTGTTCGCCACGCGCCGCAAGTGCACGGGTCGCGCCAAGTAATAAAGTGATAAGTAGAGTATCGTTCCCACGAGGATTTGTCCAAAACCCGGTCAAACAATGATTATCACACTCTCGCTCAATTTGAGTGATACAAATGTTGAGATTTAAAATGAAATAAGAAAATAAAAGAATGTAAAATTATAAACAGGTGATTCTCCAACCTCAAGGCTAAAATGGGTCCTAAGATTATCTCTCCCCCTTGTACTTCTCAAAACTCAATTAACCTCCCCTCAAAGAAGCTCTCAACGAAATCACGTGCTAATCTAGGGTTCAAAGAGTACTTGTAATGCTCTCTCGAGTCAAGAACAAGTGTTTAGTCCTATTCTTTGCACAATCTCTTGCCACAATTTGATAGGACCCAATTATCACACTCCAACCCTAATGTGACTATGCAAGGCTAGCAAGTATATCTCTATCTTACCAACAAAACCATCCGTTCGTCATGCAAACTTCCGGTTCTTGCACTACTTTACCCAAGTTCTACACTCAACCTAGCTCTCTCGAGTCATAAATCAAGCGAACATAACATCTAAATGGTGATCAAGCACTTGGAAGCATTAAGAACGGGGTAAAATAAGCACATATATATCATTAATCACGAATCAAGAGGAGGAATCAAGAATCAATACATACAAGGGTTCAAAATAATCCTAGAATCAAAGTATTTAGCTACTCATGTTCTACAACTCCAAGGGAGCATATATATACAACATTACAAATCAGAACAAGAGAAGAGAATGAAGAAGGAAGAGATAAACCAAGAGAGGAAGCCCAAATCTCTTCGAAGCTCCAAGCCCAAGCCAAATCCCGCCAATCTCCAAGCCCTAGCAGAGCCAAACACGCCCAAAATATGCCCAGAAGTCGAAGAATGAGGGCTCACAACGAAGCCCTAGCTTTTATATCAGACAAAACGCGCCTGTTCTGTCCAAAACGCACAAAACGCGCCTGTTCTGTCCAAAACGCGCAGAAACGCGAAGTTCGCCGTGGGTCTCGCCGCGGCGAGCCCACGGCGAAGTCCAAAAATTACAGAATCAAGAGTCGCTCGCCGTGGCTTTCGCCGCGGCGAGCTGACGGTGAGCTCTACAAAAAGGGGCAGAGGCAGATTCACTTCGCCGCGGCTATCGCCGTGGCGAACTCCACGGCGAAGTCCCTGCTTCTCTGGTGCTTTGCTCTGCTTTCTTATTTCTTTGGCTGCTTTGGCTTCTTCTTATTTTTGTTCAATTGAGGGCTTGGAGGAGGGCTAACATCTCTTGCTTATTGCTTCAATTTATTCCTACAAAAATTATATACAATAACATAAGAAACCAACTACAAAAACAATCAAAATCTATATAAATATACAATAATGTGCAACCGAAGATCAAATGAGCATTTTCCCTCTTGAGTAACCAAAATGTATCAATAATAGACAAAAACTCAAGTAAAATATACTCAAATATCATGAATTTCTACGAGTTATCACACCCCCAAACTTAGACTTTTACTCGTCCTCGAGTAAAACAAAATATAAGATGTCAGATTGATTAAGTATCCTCTTACTATGCATGCAGAGAATTTTCCTCATTAGTTGCTCAAGAAGATATATTCAATAGGAAAGCAATGGAATATGGAAGAATGCAAAACTCACACATTAAGAACAAACTTCCCAACAATTATTAAGTGTGTGTGTGCAAAGCCAGAGAACAATTTTTCAGCAAATGTCACAAAGAAAATTGCAACATTCCAATATATATCTAGCTCTCTCAACATTCAAAACTCCATATGCCTACTCTCTTCCTCTCTCTCCACCAAAAGAATGTTTCTTACACAAATTCAAAATCAATGGGACTTTATAAGCTTGTAATGAGGCCAAGGGTTAAAGTTATAGAAAGAAAGGTATAAAGAGAATTCAAATATCTTGAGATAAATGACAATACATAGCTCATCTTTCTTTTCTATCCAAAATTCCCTTCCAAAATTCAAACCACTCCCCCAAACTTATCTCAAAATGATGTGTGTGCACTCCAAGTCTTATTGAAACTAAACTATTTTCTTCTTTTTCTTTTCTCCTTTTTTTTATTTTTTTTTTTTTATTTTTTTATAACAACTTACAATGACTTTGGAGTACTGAACATCATGCACCACTTATATTCCCACACCAATTTTTGTAGCAACCATCCAATACCTTCTACCAATGATTTATCAATTATCTCAAAATTCGGGTAGTTCATGGTTTTTCGGGTTACAACGGTTAAGGTCTATTGTGGACTCCAAAAAGAAAATTCATATGGTTTTTCATTATAAGGCTCAAAGAGGGTGCAAATGGAATTATGTCAAAGGTTGGCTTGAAAGGCTCAAACTCATTGAAAAGAATGCCCATATCATTTTCTAAACTCATGTAAAATCATTACAAAGCCTCAAGAGATTCCAAGATAGGTTCTAGAGTCTATCGGCTGAGAAAGAAAATGTAAACTGAAATGCTACAACATCTCCAAACAAAGACTGTCAACTCATTTCCAACTCAAGTGTACTAAAAATTCTATTTCATTTTAATTTTCAAAATGGTCAGAAAGCCAGTCTCAATAATGCAGATCAAGCATTCAAAAATATTAACTACAGTTTCCTCTCAAACATATAATCTAAGCAACCATTCTATCATTGGATCCCACATTTAGTTCAGTGGATACTAAATCAATCTAAATCATGCTTATTGCAAAATGACAAGTAATCGTCCAAGTTTCCAAAATTGAAATTCATGTCAATGTAATCAGCAGTTTATCATCAATTCAGTCAGTTCAAAGCAAAATTGGAAATGCAAGAAACTTCCCTATAAATTCTCTTTGTGCTCCAAACTTGCTTTCCTTTGCCTCATATAAACTTTGATGACAAACCTCGAAAATGCTCAAAAGAGGTCACACCTACTAAAGAAAAACAACAAAGAAAACTATTAAACTTTTAAAACTTGGGTTGCCTCCCAAGAAGCGCTAAGTTTATAGTCTTCAGCCAGACTTTCTACTTGCTAATCATACGTATCAAAAACAAAAATCACCTTGTCTTCATTTCTCTTGGGAAGACAAGGCTTTAGCAGAATTGGGAATTCATTTATAGAAGAATTACATGACCCCTCAATCAAGAGTGATTTCAAGGTACATGATTCAATATGGCACATGTTTGAAAACCCAATAAAATCTACTTGACTCCCCTCAGTAGGAGCCAAGCTTTCAGTAGGAGGACTTTGAACATAAATTGCAGGGATTTCAATGTTTCTCTCTCCCTCTCCCATTTCTAGCTCACAATCACCCACAAAAGTCTTACTATCCATTGACAGCACATTATCACTTCCCACAATTAATTGCTCATTTGAAATAGTTTCTTCCTCATGAGAGTCATTGGAAGTATTAATGCAAATGCCTTTTTGCTTTAAAGACTCAAAGGTAGAAACCAATTCATTTGCCCTAGATGCTAAGCTTTTAAGAGCTAATTCATGTTCATTAAGTTTCTCATTTGTCCAAGCTCTCATTTCATTTTGATTATCCAAAATACGCTCAAGCATCTCCTCAATTGTGGGTTTTTTCTCATGAATGGGAATGATTTGTTCTACATGACTAGGTGATGGCTGACAATATGATGCATATGAAGGGATAGAAACATTTTGATCCCAAGGCAATTCATGTTCATGATTCCAACTAGGGTTAAAAGAATTATCATGCCAATCAGTTTGAACCCTATTTAAATCATCCCCTACATAATCCAAGGTTGAGACATGGGGGCATTGATCAATATAATGATTATCTCCACAAAAATTGCAACAAATGTACTCATATTGAGTTTCAAAAGCATTAGGATCAAAGCAAGAAGGTCGATAATCATTATCCTGTTCAAATCCACTATTTGCCCCATAATTCCACCAAGGATAATCCATACCAAAATTTAAAAGAAAATAAATAACAAACTAAAAAGAAAAACAAAGAAAACAAATATACACATAAGAACACAATAAAAGAAACTACACAAGAAAAACAAACACACAAACAAATATATACACACTCAAGCTTAAGCTACTAGGCTCTAACCAAGGTTGACCAAAGACGATTTTGGGAAACAAATCCCCGGCAACGGCGCCAAAAACTTGTTCGCCACGCGCCGCAAGTGCACGGGTCGCGCCAAGTAATAAAGTGATAAGTAGAGTATCGTTCCCACGAGGATTTGTCCAAAACCCGGTCAAACAATGATTATCACACTCTCGCTCAATTTGAGTGATACAAATGTTGAGATTTAAAATGAAATAAGAAAATAAAAGAATGTAAAATTATAAACAGGTGATTCTCCAACCTCAAGGCTAAAATGGGTCCTAAGATTATCTCTCCCCCTTGTACTTCTCAAAACTCAATTAACCTCCCCTCAAAGAAGCTCTCAACGAAATCACGTGCTAATCTAGGGTTCAAAGAGTACTTGTAATGCTCTCTCGAGTCAAGAACAAGTGTTTAGTCCTATTCTTTGCACAATCTCTTGCCACAATTTGATAGGACCCAATTATCACACTCCAACCCTAATGTGACTATGCAAGGCTAGCAAGTATATCTCTATCTTACCAACAAAACCATCCGTTCGTCATGCAAACTTCCGGTTCTTGCACTACTTTACCCAAGTTCTACACTCAACCTAGCTCTCTCGAGTCATAAATCAAGCGAACATAACATCTAAATGGTGATCAAGCACTTGGAAGCATTAAGAACGGGGTAAAATAAGCACATATATATCATTAATCACGAATCAAGAGGAGGAATCAAGAATCAATACATACAAGGGTTCAAAATAATCCTAGAATCAAAGTATTTAGCTACTCATGTTCTACAACTCCAAGGGAGCATATATATACAACATTACAAATCAGAACAAGAGAAGAGAATGAAGAAGGAAGAGATAAACCAAGAGAGGAAGCCCAAATCTCTTCGAAGCTCCAAGCCCAAGCCAAATCCCGCCAATCTCCAAGCCCTAGCAGAGCCAAACACGCCCAAAATATGCCCAGAAGTCGAAGAATGAGGGCTCACAACGAAGCCCTAGCTTTTATATCAGACAAAACGCGCCTGTTCTGTCCAAAACGCACAAAACGCGCCTGTTCTGTCCAAAACGCGCAGAAACGCGAAGTTCGCCGTGGGTCTCGCCGCGGCGAGCCCACGGCGAAGTCCAAAAATTACAGAATCAAGAGTCGCTCGCCGTGGCTTTCGCCGCGGCGAGCTGACGGTGAGCTCTACAAAAAGGGGCAGAGGCAGATTCACTTCGCCGCGGCTATCGCCGTGGCGAACTCCACGGCGAAGTCCCTGCTTCTCTGGTGCTTTGCTCTGCTTTCTTATTTCTTTGGCTGCTTTGGCTTCTTCTTATTTTTGTTCAATTGAGGGCTTGGAGGAGGGCTAACATCTCTTGCTTATTGCTTCAATTTATTCCTACAAAAATTATATACAATAACATAAGAAACCAACTACAAAAACAATCAAAATCTATATAAATATACAATAATGTGCAACCGAAGATCAAATGAGCATTTTCCCTCTTGAGTAACCAAAATGTATCAATAATAGACAAAAACTCAAGTAAAATATACTCAAATATCATGAATTTCTACGAGTTATCACACCCCCAAACTTAGACTTTTACTCGTCCTCGAGTAAAACAAAATATAAGATGTCAGATTGATTAAGTATCCTCTTACTATGCATGCAGAGAATTTTCCTCATTAGTTGCTCAAGAAGATATATTCAATAGGAAAGCAATGGAATATGGAAGAATGCAAAACTCACACATTAAGAACAAACTTCCCAACAATTATTAAGTGTGTGTGTGCAAAGCCAGAGAACAATTTTTCAGCAAATGTCACAAAGAAAATTGCAACATTCCAATATATATCTAGCTCTCTCAACATTCAAAACTCCATATGCCTACTCTCTTCCTCTCTCTCCACCAAAAGAATGTTTCTTACACAAATTCAAAATCAATGGGACTTTATAAGCTTGTAATGAGGCCAAGGGTTAAAGTTATAGAAAGAAAGGTATAAAGAGAATTCAAATATCTTGAGATAAATGACAATACATAGCTCATCTTTCTTTTCTATCCAAAATTCCCTTCCAAAATTCAAACCACTCCCCCAAACTTATCTCAAAATGATGTGTGTGCACTCCAAGTCTTATTGAAACTAAACTATTTTCTTCTTTTTCTTTTCTCCTTTTTTTTATTTTTTTTTTTTTATTTTTTTATAACAACTTACAATGACTTTGGAGTACTGAACATCATGCACCACTTATATTCCCACACCAATTTTTGTAGCAACCATCCAATACCTTCTACCAATGATTTATCAATTATCTCAAAATTCGGGTAGTTCATGGTTTTTCGGGTTACAACGGTTAAGGTCTATTGTGGACTCCAAAAAGAAAATTCATATGGTTTTTCATTATAAGGCTCAAAGAGGGTGCAAATGGAATTATGTCAAAGGTTGGCTTGAAAGGCTCAAACTCATTGAAAAGAATGCCCATATCATTTTCTAAACTCATGTAAAATCATTACAAAGCCTCAAGAGATTCCAAGATAGGTTCTAGAGTCTATCGGCTGAGAAAGAAAATGTAAACTGAAATGCTACAACATCTCCAAACAAAGACTGTCAACTCATTTCCAACTCAAGTGTACTAAAAATTCTATTTCATTTTAATTTTCAAAATGGTCAGAAAGCCAGTCTCAATAATGCAGATCAAGCATTCAAAAATATTAACTACAGTTTCCTCTCAAACATATAATCTAAGCAACCATTCTATCATTGGATCCCACATTTAGTTCAGTGGATACTAAATCAATCTAAATCATGCTTATTGCAAAATGACAAGTAATCGTCCAAGTTTCCAAAATTGAAATTCATGTCAATGTAATCAGCAGTTTATCATCAATTCAGTCAGTTCAAAGCAAAATTGGAAATGCAAGAAACTTCCCTATAAATTCTCTTTGTGCTCCAAACTTGCTTTCCTTTGCCTCATATAAACTTTGATGACAAACCTCGAAAATGCTCAAAAGAGGTCACACCTACTAAAGAAAAACAACAAAGAAAACTATTAAACTTTTAAAACTTGGGTTGCCTCCCAAGAAGCGCTAAGTTTATAGTCTTCAGCCAGACTTTCTACTTGCTAATCATACGTATCAAAAACAAAAATCACCTTGTCTTCATTTCTCTTGGGAAGACAAGGCTTTAGCAGAATTGGGAATTCATTTATAGAAGAATTACATGACCCCTCAATCAAGAGTGATTTCAAGGTACATGATTCAATATGGCACATGTTTGAAAACCCAATAAAATCTACTTGACTCCCCTCAGTAGGAGCCAAGCTTTCAGTAGGAGGACTTTGAACATAAATTGCAGGGATTTCAATGTTTCTCTCTCCCTCTCCCATTTCTAGCTCACAATCACCCACAAAAGTCTTACTATCCATTGACAGCACATTATCACTTCCCACAATTAATTGCTCATTTGAAATAGTTTCTTCCTCATGAGAGTCATTGGAAGTATTAATGCAAATGCCTTTTTGCTTTAAAGACTCAAAGGTAGAAACCAATTCATTTGCCCTAGATGCTAAGCTTTTAAGAGCTAATTCATGTTCATTAAGTTTCTCATTTGTCCAAGCTCTCATTTCATTTTGATTATCCAAAATACGCTCAAGCATCTCCTCAATTGTGGGTTTTTTCTCATGAATGGGAATGATTTGTTCTACATGACTAGGTGATGGCTGACAATATGATGCATATGAAGGGATAGAAACATTTTGATCCCAAGGCAATTCATGTTCATGATTCCAACTAGGGTTAAAAGAATTATCATGCCAATCAGTTTGAACCCTATTTAAATCATCCCCTACATAATCCAAGGTTGAGACATGGGGGCATTGATCAATATAATGATTATCTCCACAAAAATTGCAACAAATGTACTCATATTGAGTTTCAAAAGCATTAGGATCAAAGCAAGAAGGTCGATAATCATTATCCTGTTCAAATCCACTATTTGCCCCATAATTCCACCAAGGATAATCCATACCAAAATTTAAAAGAAAATAAATAACAAACTAAAAAGAAAAACAAAGAAAACAAATATACACATAAGAACACAATAAAAGAAACTACACAAGAAAAACAAACACACAAACAAATATATACACACTCAAGCTTAAGCTACTAGGCTCTAACCAAGGTTGACCAAAGACGATTTTGGGAAACAAATCCCCGGCAACGGCGCCAAAAACTTGTTCGCCACGCGCCGCAAGTGCACGGGTCGCGCCAAGTAATAAAGTGATAAGTAGAGTATCGTTCCCACGAGGATTTGTCCAAAACCCGGTCAAACAATGATTATCACACTCTCGCTCAATTTGAGTGATACAAATGTTGAGATTTAAAATGAAATAAGAAAATAAAAGAATGTAAAATTATAAACAGGTGATTCTCCAACCTCAAGGCTAAAATGGGTCCTAAGATTATCTCTCCCCCTTGTACTTCTCAAAACTCAATTAACCTCCCCTCAAAGAAGCTCTCAACGAAATCACGTGCTAATCTAGGGTTCAAAGAGTACTTGTAATGCTCTCTCGAGTCAAGAACAAGTGTTTAGTCCTATTCTTTGCACAATCTCTTGCCACAATTTGATAGGACCCAATTATCACACTCCAACCCTAATGTGACTATGCAAGGCTAGCAAGTATATCTCTATCTTACCAACAAAACCATCCGTTCGTCATGCAAACTTCCGGTTCTTGCACTACTTTACCCAAGTTCTACACTCAACCTAGCTCTCTCGAGTCATAAATCAAGCGAACATAACATCTAAATGGTGATCAAGCACTTGGAAGCATTAAGAACGGGGTAAAATAAGCACATATATATCATTAATCACGAATCAAGAGGAGGAATCAAGAATCAATACATACAAGGGTTCAAAATAATCCTAGAATCAAAGTATTTAGCTACTCATGTTCTACAACTCCAAGGGAGCATATATATACAACATTACAAATCAGAACAAGAGAAGAGAATGAAGAAGGAAGAGATAAACCAAGAGAGGAAGCCCAAATCTCTTCGAAGCTCCAAGCCCAAGCCAAATCCCGCCAATCTCCAAGCCCTAGCAGAGCCAAACACGCCCAAAATATGCCCAGAAGTCGAAGAATGAGGGCTCACAACGAAGCCCTAGCTTTTATATCAGACAAAACGCGCCTGTTCTGTCCAAAACGCACAAAACGCGCCTGTTCTGTCCAAAACGCGCAGAAACGCGAAGTTCGCCGTGGGTCTCGCCGCGGCGAGCCCACGGCGAAGTCCAAAAATTACAGAATCAAGAGTCGCTCGCCGTGGCTTTCGCCGCGGCGAGCTGACGGCGAGCTCTACAAAAAGGGGCAGAGGCAGATTCACTTCGCCGCGGCTATCGCCGTGGCGAACTCCACGGCGAAGTCCCTGCTTCTCTGGTGCTTTGCTCTGCTTTCTTATTTCTTTGGCTGCTTTGGCTTCTTCTTATTTTTGTTCAATTGAGGGCTTGGAGGAGGGCTAACATCTCTTGCTTATTGCTTCAATTTATTCCTACAAAAATTATATACAATAACATAAGAAACCAACTACAAAAACAATCAAAATCTATATAAATATACAATAATGTGCAACCGAAGATCAAATGAGCATTTTCCCTCTTGAGTAACCAAAATGTATCAATAATAGACAAAAACTCAAGTAAAATATACTCAAATATCATGAATTTCTACGAGTTATCAGGAGTATAGATTTATGTGTCCATTTTCACCTTCTCGTGGTTTCCCATATATATTATTAGCTATTAACTACCATTATAGGTGGGTTGAGGCTATTCCCAAAAGATATGATGCTTCAATTGTGTCTAAATTTTTTAAAACTAACATCTTCAATATGTTCGGAGTTCGTAAGGCCCTGATTAGTTATAGAGGCTTTCACTTCTGCAACAAACTTCTCAATAGCTTGCTAAATATAGGGTTGCCCACAGAGTCTCTAGTCCCTACTACTCGCAAAAGAATGGGTAAGCTGAAGTGTCAAATCGTGAGATAAAGAAGATACTTGAAAAGATTGTGAAGCTAAGTATGACTGATTGGAGTCGGCGATATGATAAGGCACTTGGGGTATATCGCATTGCATTCAAGACACCAATAGGCATGTCACCTTACCGGTTGGTGTATGGTAAGGGTCGTCACCTTCCGGTAGAGGTAGAGCATAAGTCTTATTGGGCGGTGACATTGTGCAACATGGAGATGGATGCAGCTGGCAAGGAGAGAGCTTTTCACATTCAAGAGCTAGATGAGTTACGACTTAATGCCTATGAGAGCTCGAGAATTTATAAAGCTAAGACAAAACTACTTCATGATCGGAATTTGGTTAATAAGAGCTACAAAATTGGTGACTTAGTTCTCATGTACCAAGCTCGCTATCACCATGGATGTGGAAATCTGAAATCAAATTGGTTCAGATCGTATCGTGTGACTAAGGTGAACCTATATGGCATGATAGACCTTTTGGAGGAGGAGACTGGTAATACTTTCCAAGCTAATGGTTATCTCCTAAATGTTCACCATGGTGCTGCTGTAAAGCCTCCTTGAGGCCAGGTTGTCCCTTTTCTTTACTCTTCTACTTTACACTGCATATTATTAGATGCTGCTTTGAATGGATGTAGTGTGTAGTTTAAGTGCGGGGGAATAGGATCTACCAGAAGCATAGTAGTTGTTTTTTATTTTGTTTTTGTTCTTGTTTTTGGTATTTGGTTTCCCATATCTTTGTTAATGGTTGCCTATGCTTACAGGTGTTATTCCTCTTTGGTCTTTCATAATGTGATATTTTATACATTGAGGATAATGTTTGGTTTAAGTGTTGAGAGGGTAGATGAGTATTTTGAGGTTTCCTTGCATGATAGGCAATGATTTGTGGTTTTAGGTGAACTTTGACTATTTTTGAACTGTTTTTCAAAATTTTGGCTTGAGGTTATTCTTGACTTGCCTATTATGCACAAAGGGTCGCATTTGACATAGTAGACTTGTTAGGAGTGAATTCAAGTGCTTTTCTAAATACTTTTGTGAACCCCATTTTTTAAAAACCTGTGTAAGAAGAGACCCATCTTTGGATAGATTTAGCAATGCTTTTGTTCTTTACTTTTCAATTTTCAAGAGTTAGATATAAGATATGTTTAGGGCATGTATTGTGAAAATTTCCTTGCTAATTGATTGTTGAATGGTAATTTGTGAGCTTTACCTTGCTCTGAGGTTATTCTTGGCCTAATTTCAACTTCCTTAATTTGAGTGTGTGCTTGCTTTGAACATGTCAATTTCTATAACTTGTCTCAATTCTTGGTTGAAACTATGTAGCCATATGTGTTGAACATGATAGAGGCATTCATCTCATAATTCCATATGTCCTAACTACATCCACATACACATTCCTCACGCCTTCGTTAGATGTCTTGCATGAGTAGGGTAAATTGATAAGATTGCATCTATGCTTAAAATTGGAAGATTATGTGACTCCGCTGGCTTTCTAAACTTGACTTAGTAATTGGGGGCACTTCACCACCAATGTTGGCACTATTGTCAAACGGTCAAGTCAAAGAGGGTTATGAGTTGGACCAAAGGTTCCTTGATGCTTTGTTGGAGTAATAGAGTAACCGGTGTTACAATACCCATGTGCAAGGTCGCGTCAAAAGGGATCTACAATAGCTCAAGTCATAAAATAAAAAAAGAAAAAATAAATAAAATTTTGTTTATTGGGATGCTTACAAGTTGTTTGGTTCTTACTCTTGGATGACATCACTGTTCCATCTAGCATTTTTATCATCATAAATCATAAAGTCCTCTTGATTCTTTTTATGTGTGTTATACTAGTGGATTTTGAGAATTAGTACAAGTTTATGGTAAGTTGCGTGTTGAGCAAGTAGAGAGAAATAACCCATGTTGTGAGATTGTGTGAAATACTTCAATCCTTGAGGGCGCTCACATGTCTCTATTTGATTCTCAATTGCATTGGCAATTTTCCCTTTGCATATCTTGTTCCAACTTGAGATTGTTGATTAGCTTAGGCCTTCATCATTGTGAGTCTATGCTTTGTCCAAGAGTACAAAGGTCTAAGTGTAGGGGAATGATTTTGCTTGATTATGATATATTTTTAACCATTAATAATGAGAAATTAGCATTTGATTTAGGCAAATATGTTGGGAATCAGGCCCTTGTGTACTAAGAGTCTTAATGCATTGAGTTAATTGCATTTTGATCTTAGATTCAGCATTTTAAGGCATAAACTCATGCATTTCTTGATATGAACTTGGGATATTATAATTGTGCTTGATTTTCATTATAGATCAATTAGGAGAATTGAAGAAAGAAGTTGAAAATGTCAAAAATAAGCCCAAAAACTGCATTATTCAAATTTAAAGAAAATTACGAAAAAGGGCCCAAATTTTAAGAAAGGCACAAAAATGCCCTTCTTGGCCGTGACACCCCACGGCGAGGACGAGATCTAAACAAGTTTTTGGAAATTTCTTATTTTGATTGATTGTGCAATTTTGAGTGATTGTGTCTGGCCTAAACCTTTCCTAATCAATATTTTCAATCTCCCCAAGTAATTTAGAGCCAATTTGGAAGGTTTTTGGGTTTTCTCTTTTGCTAATTAAATAGACACCCGAATTTCCTTTATTATTACCATAATTCACCACCAACCATCAAATTCTCTCACCCTTTGCCTCTCCATCCAAATTTCCTCTCTTCCATACACTCTTCTACACAAAATTCACCCAATTCACTACACTCTCATGGCTTCCAACTCCAAAATCCAATACATATTGATCGAGAGCATGAGTGACCAGGAACCTTTGTGGGGATCTTGATGGAGGAGGGCAACCGGAGCTTCGTCGTCATAATTGGGGAGCTTATTAGTTTTCTTTTTCTTGTCGAACTTCATCTATATATTTCAATTCCATGTGTTTTGGTATATGTATATGTTTTTGGAACAAGCTTTTGAGTTTCTATCGGTTATGCATATAATCAAGCGATGTTCTTTTATATGTATGAACCAGTGTTGTTTTCATGATATCAAGCAATAGATGTACTTCATTTATATCTCCTTTAGATTGCTAGAATATGTTGAATGCATGTGTGATTGTATGTGTGTTTAGACCCTAGATCCATTTATTGGAAGGTTTGATCTACTTCCAATGAGAGCCTTTTTGTGTGTTTATCATGAATCTTTACTACCAAATTGGGAAGGAACAATTACCTATTTGATTAATTGAATGAGCTATGCGCCACGTTAATTAGTTAATTAGGTTAATTGGACTAAGAGTGATTGCTTTAGGTTTTTACATTAGAACTTGGATTAGGACTCTCATATCATTTAGAAGCTAGGAAGGTTGCCTAATTCATCAGGAGACCCATATTCCTCATATAGTTTTCACAAACCATTTTAATTGCTTTCCTCATAATTAAAAATCCCAAAAAGAATTTAGTCTAGTTTCCTTAATCAAAATCACAAAACCCTAACTTTTATAGCTTTTGCATGCATTTAGTTCGCTTAGGTAGTTAATTAATCGACTCTATGTGAGATGATCTAGGAGAGCACCACTTGTGCAATCCTTGGTTTAATTAATTTTGTATTTGCATTCCAAGGCATATCAGGAAAGGTGAAAAATTACATATAAACTTATAAGATTTCAAAATCGATCACACGTTCTGATACCCCTATAAGATTTCAGATGTACCTAGAATCCAATTGACTCGCCAAGTACCCACACGAATTCGGAGCACGATTTGGACCCCAACTACGTTATACAATAAAAGACACCATAGAGGAAGAGAAGAGATGAGAAGGAAGTTTCTATCGGTCTCAGTTAGATCACTCTACCAACTAACTCCCCAATCCCATATATACGGTATGGAAAGTTACGATGGTTTGGATTTCAAATCATTGGGGAAAATTAATTCTTTCAACCCAAGTTTTTCCATATTTACATAATAGCCCCAATCCTTATTGGAGTTGGGCCCTAACCCACCAAGGTGGATTAGGTGTGTTCCTACACAATGAATCAACCTCTGAAATTGATAAACAAAAATAATTTCCAGCCATTGTTGTATTTATGTTCTTTCTTGATATCACCTTTAACAAAATCTCTTTAACCATGAGAAAACTAGGTCCCATGTTTTATAAAGATTCCTTTTAATTCTACTCACTTGTTCGTTTTGGTTTTGAGCATTTATTTATGATTTTTACATTTTAAGTAGACAATTGTGTTATTGCTTATGGATATAATGTGGTTTTAATAAACAGTTTTGACTTTCATTATCAGTATATGAAATTGAAATTACTTTGTTTCAAAATATTCAGCAAATAGATAAGATGTTTTCCTTATTTTAAATGCAGATAGTGTTGGTGGTGAGGGCTTAATACTAATGGTGAAACTCATGGGGGACAAGAAAGGCCCAAATTAAGTTATTGGTGAGGTAATCGATGCTTCTTCTTTTAGTAAATCTATGACTCTAGTGAAGTCTCTTTTTTGCACTCAATATATTCTTATATTCCTTTAGTTTTAACACATTGAATAGATCACTACTTGTTCACCAAAAATTGCCATTGCAACGGCACGGGTCAAGTTTAGTAGTAAAGTGGTAAAAAGTATCCTTCCGCTAGGACTATGTAATAAGCAAGATCATTTAATGCATAGCAATCTTAATTAGCATTGGGAAAAAAGTGAGTGATTGGTTCAAATTTTGTTAACACAAATTGCAATAAAAGTAACAAAGGTTGGTTTTTAAATCAAATTCACATGATGGGAAAAGCCTAAGTGTACTTCATTATGCCTGATTAACCTTCCTCTAATGATAAATAATGAATATTAAGTTGATGTTTGAAATTTCGCTCATTTGAATAACACTCTCAAGCCTATCCAAACCTTAATTAACACTAATATGCACAATCTCTTGCTACATATTATGCTAACTAGTTTTTATAAAAAAAAACCCACTTTAATTTTACAAAATTTGGTTTATGAATATCTCTATCTCATTAACAAATTCTCAATTCCAACTTGGAACTTCAAGACAAGCTTGAATTCAACCTAGTTCTTTACTTAATTAATGCTCTCTCAAGCCACTAATTAGGCAAATAGGCTAAGAGTTGGCCACCACTTAGAAGAAATAAAACTCAAGTTAAATTCACAACATAATACTCATAAATCATCAAAAGAGAAAGAGATCCAAGCATCAATCCACACAAAGTTTCAAAATAAACCTAGAAGAAGGAGTTTAGCTACACATGGTAAAAGAAAACTCAAGATTCATCTTCAAATACATGCATAACCAAATCCAGAACTTAAACAAGAGAAATGAAGGACAAAAGAGAAGACAAGAGAAGAAACCTCATAGAATATCTTCAAAAAGCTCCAAGATCTTCTTCTCCCAAGCTCCCAATCCTCCTCAAAGCTTTCTCTTGCTCTTTCTCAGTGATCCTCAGCTCCCAAACTTGACCCTAAAGTGTTATGTCTTTCATTTTCCACCAAAACCCTAACTTATACTTCAAACTTTTGTGTTTTCAAATTAAAACGCGCAGCTGTACTATAGCACGTGTGCCGCGGCAGACATGTTTGTGTGCTGCAGCACACCATACAAAGAGTGCCAATTCTAATTTTTGCATCGTATGCAGTGGCACACAGGCATACCATACATAAATATTCCTCTATTTTTTGCCTGCCTTAGTGCATCCATTTAGTCTTCTTTTTAACTCCTCTTCTTCTTGGATCTTTCCCCTATAAAATAGAGAGGAATTCCATTAATTTTCTTCAATAATATGCTAAGAAGAATTCACACAATTTTCACAAATTATTATCTCAATTAAGGACATTATTGTTCGCCCTGCGCCGCAAGTGCACGGGTCGCGCCAAGTAATAAAGTGATGAGAAAAGTATCGTTCCCACTAGGATTTGTCCAAAACCCGGTCAAACAATGATTGTCACACTCTCGCCCAATTTGAGTGACACAAATGTTGAGATTGAAAATTAACTAAGAAAATAACCTATGCTAAATGAAAATAAAACTATAAACAAGTGATTCTCCAACTTCAAGGATAAAATGGGTCCTAAGATTATCTATCCCCCTTGTACTTCTTAAAACTCAATTAACCTCCCCTCAAATAAGCTCTCAACGAAACCATGTACTAATCTAGGGTTCATAGAATACTTGTAAACGCTTTCTCAAGTCAAGAACAAGTGTTTAGTCTTATTAATTGCACAATCTCTTGCTACAATTTAATAAAACCCAATTATCAAGCTCCAACCCTAATGTGACTATGCAAGGCTAGCAAGTATATCTCTATCTTGCCAACAAAACCATCCATTCGTCATGCAAACTTCCGGTTCTTGCACTACTTTACCCAAGTTCTACACTCAATCAAGCTCTCTCGAGTCATAAATCAAGTGAACCCAACATCTAAATGGTGATCAAGCACTTAGAAGCATTAGGAACAGAGTAAAATAAGCACATAGATATCATTAATCACAACATAAGAGGAGGAATCAAGAATCAATACATACAAGGGTTCAAAATAATCCTAGAATCAAAGCATTTAGCTACTCATGTTCTACAACTCCATGGGAGCATATATATACAACATTACAAAACAGAACAAGAGAAGAGAATGAAGATGGAAGAGATAAACCAAGAGAGGAAGCCCAAATCTCTTCGAAGCTCCAAGCCCAAGCTCAATCCCCACCAAGCTCCAAGCCCTAGCAGAGCAAAACACTCCCAAAATGTCCCAAAAGTCGAAGAATCCCGAATAAGCTCGAAGCCCTAGCTTTTATTTCCTTCCAGCTCATCTGTTCTGTCAAAATGCGCAGTGAAACACGCAGTTCGCCGTGGGTTTCGCCGCGGCGAACCCACAGTGAGCTCACAAAAACTCCAAAACTGAGAGATGCTCGCCGTGGCTTTCGCCGCGGCGAGATAACAGCGAGCTATCCAAAATGGGCAGAGGCAAATGGACTTCGCCGTGGGTCTCGCCGCGGCCTTCTGGTCCTTTGCTCTGGTTTCTCATCTTTGTTTTCTTTATTCCTTGGGCTGCTCTGACTTCTTATTTTTGTTCAATTGGGAGCTTGGTGGAGGGCTAAAATCTCTTGTTTATTGCATCAAATTATTCCTACAAAAATACATAAAACAACATAAGAAATTAACTACAAAAATAATCAAAATTTACATAAATATACAATGATGTGTAACCAAAAATCAAATGAACATTTTCCTATCTTGAGTATCCAAAATTTATCAATGATTGAATAAAACTCAAGGAAAATGTGCTAACATCACATGAATTCCCGAGAGTTATCAATTATCAAGCAAGTTGAGCATTAACATGTGAAAATTAGGTGAAATATGCTAACACCACTTAACCATGTTGTTGGTAATATCATTCCTCCTGCCTTTCTTGGCCAGGTTAAAAAGGCACTCCCTTAATCATCCAAAGGTTTCATGTTATCGAGACTACAGAGAAAAGTTATCTCTCTTAGCCTCACACCATGTAGCATGATAAAGTAGTAGGACTCACATAATAATTGAAGAACTAAATAAGATAACAGCAAAGCACACAACAGAGACAACCACTTTAGGGTTTAGATTTCACGATGTCATTATAGTTGCTACAGATTCAAGGGCCACAACAAAATCGCCTGAATAAAAAGTTTCTATAAGTAAATGCTTTGGGTGGAAAAATATTTACCAATTAGTTCTTCATTATTTTTAATTTGTAGTCAACTGATATGCAGTTCATGAAATGGCGTGGAAAATATGTGCATACATTCATTTATGATTGGTAGAATGGCTAGAAAAGAAAGTTTGGATTTCTTTCTTTTGAGAATAAGTAAATGATTCTAAATCTCAAATTGATCAACTGAAAAAAAATAATATTAATCGTTTCTTTCTTTTAGTGTAAAGATCGTGAAATAAGAGGCCTTAGATTTTCAGTTAAAGAAACTGCACACAACTAGTGGAAATATATATCCAAGAGTAGTTTTATTATCATACGTGTGGACAGATCTAGAAAAAACATACTCAAACATTCATATGCTCAAATCATCAATAGCATTTTGTCAACTAATTGTTTTTGTATTCTAATTTAAATGTGGGAATCACTTTTCAAGACTTGAGCATGTATTTTGTTGACGGTTATTGGGTAATTGTTGAATTAAATGAATATGTAATAACTGAATCTGGTGCTAAAGACGTTGTAGAAGGGTAAGTTAATCCTTTTCCATAAATTTTTATTACCTTTAGATCTAATATACAATTAATACATATTCATTTAATTACTAGGTACAACATCGAGATGTCAATTGATAGTGTTGTAGAGCCTTCCCAACAAGCAATGTACAAGGCATCTACTCTTGACAAACAAGATGGCGAAACAATGAGTGATATCTAAACTTTTCGTTTCTTTTGATCCACGTTTAAAGGTTCATAACCAGTTATTATCTAATTATAGTTTGTCAAGTGGGACAAAACGGATCAGAAGTACTGTGGAGTGGTTGTATTAGGAGTCAATATGAGCCCAATTATAAAAATAAAAGATGAAGATAATGTGCCAATATTGGAAATTAATGAAGACAAAGATGACGGTCTAAGGCTTAAAGAAGCAAAATCAATGAAGCATTAAAAACCAGCTGACCCAATATTATTCTTCACATTGGAGTATGTGTGCGGATGCATATAACTAAATTTTTGGTGTTTTCTACCCCTATAATTTTAGCTGTACAACAATTTGTGGAAATATTATCTCATACCGGTCTTATTATTAGACATGTGGACAAATCTAGAATAACAGCAATGAACATTCAGTTGGTCAAATCATCGATAGGATGAAGATGTGCTACGTAACATTTTGTAACCTAATTGACGAGAGAAAGACTTGCCCCCCCCCCCCCTCCTCCTCCAAATACGTTCAAATTTTCTTATATTAGTATCAGACCTAGGTTTGATCCTGAGATTTGTAGGTGTCATAGGCAAGTCCTATACCTAACTTTGAGTTAGAAATGTTAGAATTTAAACATACTTGGAGGCTGATTTTATTTATATAAAAAAGAGATAGTATTTTCAAAGCACAAATTAAATATTTTTAAAATTTTATTTTGATACAATATGTTTATTTAGAAAAAGGAAAAGGAAAAAGCCACCCAAGTAGCCAACCCACCCAATTAAGCCAGTTTACCGAGTTCACACCAGTCTGGGTCACATATTCTCCTAGTATGCTTGACCAAACCAGCTAGGTAGGACCAACCAGGTTGGTCCAAACCGGGTATGTATGGATAATTCACCTTCAAATACCTGTCTTACCTTCTTTTTGTTTATTTTGGCTACTCTCAGGCCACTCAACAAATTAAATCATCACACCCTTCTTCCTTTCACACAGCTTATCCATCCATGGCAACATCTAAGGAAGAAGACAACCAAAAGCTTCATGTGCTCATGGTGGCTTTCTCAGCACAAGGTCACATCAACCCATTACTCCGACTAGGCAACACCCTCCTCTCCAAAGGCCTCCACGTCACCCTCGCCACCACCCACGTCGTCTACCACCGCCTCTTCCCCTCCTCTGCCGCCACCTCTGCCTCAGTCCCCGACTCCATAACCGTCAACGGAATCCAACTGTTATTCTTCTCCGACGGGTTTCAGTCCGAAGAGGACAGAAAGAAAACAAATCTTGACCAATACATGGCGAAGCTCGAAAGTGTGGGACCCAAAAATCTGACCAATCTTATCAACAACCACTACGTTATTGGTTCTACAAGGCTCGCTTGTATTATCAACAATCCTTTTGTCCCTTGGGTTGCTGACGTGGCAGAGGAGGCGGGAATCCCGTGTGCCTGCGTTTGGATACAACCATGCGCCCTCTACGCCATTTACTATCGTTTCTACAATGAAGTTAACCAGTTTTTGACGGTGACGGCCCCGCCAGAGAAGGTGGTGGAGCTGCCGGGGTTGCCACCGTTGCGGCGGCAGGACCTTCCTTCTTTTGTTCTTCCGAGCAACAATTTTGGAAGCGTGGTGAAGGTGTTATCGGAGATGTTTAGGAATATGAAGAAGCTGAAGTGGGTGTTGGCTAATTCTTTCTATGAACTCGAGAAGGATGCCATTGATTCTATGGCTGATCTGTGTCCTATTCTACCAGTGGGTCCACTTGTCCCTCCATCATTGCTCACTGAAGATATACACAGTAAGAAGATTCTTTTTTCGACCTTTTTTACTTATATATGAGCTGTGACATTTTGGATTTATAATATTAAATGTTACTCCCGATCCAAAATATAAGATCATTTTAATCTTTTTTGTGAAAGTTAAGGAAGCAAATTAGACTATTAAATTATAACATATGTCACATGTAATTAGATTATAGATTAGTTTATAAGTAGAATAAATTAGTTTTGAGGAAAAAAGATAACTATAAACAATTTATAGTGATTAATTTTGCATCCTTAATTTCTCCAAAAAAATCAAAGTGATCTTATAATTAGGACCGGAGGGAGTATCTATTTTTCTAGTCTTTACTCAACGAACTGGATCTTATGATTTAGCATGGACTTTTGGAGTTTATATACAATATAAATAAAAAGTTTGTTTTAAGCAGCAAATGACAATCGTTATAAAAAAAAATAGAAAATTAGTGACAGACTCTGTTTTAAATTAGGTAGTTGCTAAATAATTAGTGATAGAAATTTTAATTTAGCGACGAAATCTTTTCTTTATCGATGAAATTATGTGGCTAATTCAATTTTTTTAGTGATGAATATTATATAATTTAATAAAATTAGTTAGAACTATTTATTTTTTGTAAAATATTAAAATAATTCTTAAAAACTGTTATTAATGAGAGTATCTGATTGATTAGTTTAGAAGTTTTATAGTTAGTTAATGACGATACTAAGTGGGAAAAAAATAATATTTTGAAACACAGGTATTATAACATGAAACATATTAAAAGTCCTTGTAATAAGGATAGGAGGAAACCGGTGGCTAAAAAAAATAACCTTCGGTTTTAATTATTAGACCTATTTACTTAATTTGATTAGATTAAATATGTTAGTCAGTGGTAATTGGCACCTGCATTCCCCAGGCGAACGCGAGTTCGATTCCTGGAGTCACGCTTGTTGGGAGGGGGTTTACCGCCTTTAGTGCAAAGCACCTTACATGGGCGTGCCGCGTGCCTAGAACTGTCCCCGCTCTTGATTAGTCAGTTGCCCCGGGTTACCAGGCCAGTGATTAAAGGCAATGGGACTCAGAAAAAGACGCTGGATACCGGGAGGAATCGCGGGGGGGCCGAAGGCCCTAACTGCCCTAGATCACCAAAAAAAAAAGGACATGATATTATCAAACACCATAATCACCTATCTTCATCCCCACTCTTCATCTCTTGTTATAAAGAGGTCCTATATTTAGAACTAACTCATATCCCTAAATAAACTTATATTTAGGACCAGAAGAGTATAATAGTATTTGCATATTAACCAAAGGTGATTAAACTTTGCGGATAGCTATCGCCTGTAGGCTTATAAGATTATTTTTTTTTTTTTATGAATGGCTTATAAGATTATTTTTTTCTTATGAAAAGTTGAAAACTAGCGAACGGTGATTTAAAAAGACAGTACTGAAATTAAATATTAATATTAAAAATAGAAGAAATATATATTGAGAAAATTATATTTTTCCATTTCCATGAGGAGAAATAATTGGTGTCATACGTAGTAGCTTAGCCTCAACGCAGTGGACCACTCTTTCATGGGCTTCAAAATATTTGCACATGGTTTCATTTATGTTACTTATATCTTTCTCAAGTTGATAAATTATCGAAATCATTTTAAGAGACTTTGGTTATATTTGTTCTTGAACATTTTTTTCCATACGTTGCATTGTGTTTTGTTCTTAATTAAATAAGTGTATTGATAAACATTTCCCAAATATTATACGCTTACAGATCAAAAGCAAGATGTTGGTATTGAGATGTGGAAGTCAGAAGATTCATGCATAGAGTGGCTAAACAATAAACCTCCGGATTCAGTAATATACATCTCATTTGGTAGCATCATAATGCCTTCTGCAAAACAAATAGAGAGCATAACAAACGCCTTAAAGAAAACAAAGCGCCATTTCCTATGGGTCATGAAAGCTCCCGAAAAATCAAAAATCACAGGCCAAGAAGGAGATCAACTTCCTCTAGGGTTTCTAGAGGAAACCAAAGAACAAGGCCTTATTGTGCCATGGTGCCCTCAAACTAAGGTCCTGGTTCACCCTGCCATAGCTTGTTTCTTGAGTCACTGTGGATGGAACTCAGTGTTAGAAGCCATAACCGCCGGCATACCGTTGATTGGTTATCCTCAATGGACGGACCAACCCACCAATGCAAAGCTTGTTTCTGATGTTTTTGGAATAGGAATACGACTTGAACAGGATGATGACGGATTTGTTGAGTCCCAGGAGGTGGAGAGAGCTATTGAAGAGATCATGGGAGGGCTGAGTTCGGAGGAGATTAAGAAAACAGCAGAGATGCTTAAGCTCGCTGCCAAGGAGGCCGTGGCCTATGGCGGCTCCTCCGACCGGAATATCCAGCTATTTGTGGATCAACTTATTGGCCCAAGATGATTAGCTTGGGGAATTATGTGTAATTTGCTACTGAGTTCTTAACATAGGGCCATTTTGAAGAATTGATATTGGTCATAATAAATAAAAGATCTATTTTTAATTTTTGTTGTTCCTTTCCAAATATACCCCATAAATACTTCAACAATAATCGGAATCGGTTCCAGTGCTAAGCGGATGATGAGCAGTGGGGCGCTAATCGTTGCAACGCTGCGTTTCTTTATTTCCTCCTCGCAGACTGAACCCACATCCATACTATTTCAAGCATTTAACATTTTACTTCGGGATTCAGGAAAAAAAAGATAAAAAAATCTATTTCAATTTGTAAAATCTTAAATAAGGAATTTTGAGTTATTAATAATTGTTAATATCTATCATAAAGTTGTTAATACCTATCATTAAGTTGTTATTAGGATTTTGCAAATTAGAAGGGATTTTTTTGTCTTTTTCCCTTTTACTTCTAATCATTTTGCACAGATATTTTCCAATATTTGTTTATTTAACATTTAATGCTTATTATATTTTTAAAAATATTTAATTAAATATTTAATCTTTGTATGAAATACATTGAAAATAAACATAAATATATAAATATAATCCCACCGGTTCTATATATAAGATCAAGTTGACTTTTTTGAAGAGATTAATAATTCAAAATTAATCACTTTAAATAATTTATTTGAAAAAATTCTCAAAACTAATTTACCTTGTAAACTAACGTATAATTTAATTATATACTCCCTCTGTTCCTAGTTGACTGTTTTTGGAGAGATTCATGGAGCTAAATAAGCCACTTAAATATAACATATTTTATGTAATATTATATTATATAATTTATTAGCATTAAATCAAATAAATTAGTTTAGAGAAAAAGAATCAGGTGAATCAATTTATAAGTGATTTACTTTGTTTTCTTAGGATTTAAAAAAAAGTCAACTAAATTTTATGTTTAGTAATGAAGGGGGTATAATATATATAAAAATTAAGCGGTCTATTTAACTTTCTTAATCTCAATAAAAAAAATAAATATATTAAGGACCAAGTAGTATATATATCATTATGTGGGGACATAAATTTAAGGATTAAGATTTATTCAACAACCAAAATTTTTTAATTGCATTTAGCACACTGAATTTTTTAAATTAATCTTTCATCACGCTTTCTTTATATCTACAACACCTAATTTCCATAGTTTTAACTGTAAACTTTAATACTTTTAATAATTAATTTTGAAGAAAATATTCAATAATTAAATGTAAACAAGAATATGCCAAGACAATGGCATATTTTTTTTTTTAAAAAAAAAGAATATGTCAGGTCGAAAGTAAGGGAAAGATGACTAGATGAGGGCACTAAACCAGGTGTTAGGAGCGGGGGTAGGTGAGATGTGACGCAAGAGTGACACTTGGATCATGTGAGTTCAGTCAGTGAGTGAATGGAAAGTAAAGAAACGCAGCGTTGCAATGATTAGTGCCCCACTGCACATCATCCGTTTAGCAGGTTCCACAATAATCTATAGTGTGAGTGTGTGGAAGTATGGAATTTGATTGTAGTGTTTTAGAAAAACAATGTCATGTTCCTTAATATTATTAATGTAATTAAATTAGATAAATATATTATATATTTAAAATAGGAAGAAGTAGTAAGAATAGAAGGAGATGTGGGGAAAAAATGTCACCATTCAAACTAATCAACCTCCCTCGTTTCAGCAGGAAAAAAATTGTCCAACACTCCAACTAATTGTTATAAGGAGCGGTATAGCTTCTCTTTTTAACCCCTTACAGGGCAAATGATACTAAACACATCTCTTAAAAAATTTTGTGCAGTATAAGATTATGAGTATCAACCGCATATAAGGGATATATAGTAGGATATTGAATGTATGCGTTACAGCGGAAAAAAACCTTATATCTATCCATTTCTATATCATTTCATTCATTAAATTAATAATTAGATGATGTTGAATGACAATTTTCTATATTAAAATTGTTTTTTTAAAAACATTGAATGGCAATTTTTTTTAATGAAAGGCAGATACTAACGATGTACGGTTAAAAGTGAAATCGAATATTCAACAGCCTCCTATTAAGAGTTAAACCTTTTAACCGTTATATATATTACAAGGTTAATGGTTGAATGGCTTTTTTTTCAAAGAGTAGAGGGTAAAAAATGACCATATATTTTATTTCTTCAATGTGCATCTGACACTATATACTTTTTTATGGTGCAAAAATGCCCATAAACTTAATAAATTGGGGTAAAAATGACATGTCTATAGACTACACTTCCATTAAGTGGGCCTCGTTTTATTATTTTTAAATGAGTTTAAAAAAAATCCCAACTCTCACACTTCCCTAGAGCTGTGTATCAGGGTTGGCCTTTTAAGGGCCAGGGTCTTAAAAGGGCCGGCACGGCCAGACCCAATTAACGCTTATACACTATTTTTAATCTTTTTCTATAGAAAAAATTAAAACAAAAAATCCTTATCGTCAACATAAATATCAATTTTAATTTACAATACAAACACCAATAAGCAACAAACACTAAGAAATTATCAAGCAATGATAAATATTGTCCATATTTTTATATAAGTCACAAAATATATGTTTATTTTTAATTAATTATTTTAATAAATATTGTCCATATTTATAAATAAGTCACTGACTAAGAAATTATCAAACAATGATAAATATTGGGAATTAGGTATTATGATTTTTTACCTTTAATTAATTGTTTTATTTTGTAGTTGTTAATTTTTTTAATATACATATATATATATGACAGGCTTAAAGGGCCGGCCCTCGGCCCTACAGGGCTGGCCCTTTGAAGCCCTCGGCCTTACAGGGCCAGCCCGAGAAGTCCGATTCCTTTTTGAAGCCTTCAAAATCAAAGTCCGGCCCTTCAAAGGTCAGGGCCTAAAAGAGCCAGCCCGATGGGCTTGACCCGAATTACCAGCTCTATACTTCCCCCACACCCTCTCCATCCCGTGGGCCCTCTCCCTCTCCATCTCTGTTTTCTCACCTCTCCCACCAAGCTCTTCCTTCTTTTTGTTCCGCTCTTTTTTTTTTTTTTGGTTCGTTCTATGCCCATTTGTTTCTAGTCTTACATTTGCAATAGAGGAATAGTTCAGAAGAAAAGTTGGCAAGCAAGAAGGTTTATGGAACCCAAAAACAAATAATAGATCGAAGTGAAACGAGATTCATTCCTGCTCTAATTCTAAGTAGGATGCCATTTTGAAGGTTAAGGATACCTCTAATGATGGGGTGAGGATGGGGAGAGGAACCCTCCTCTTCACTTTTTATAATCATGAGATCAACAATTGAATTGTTGACATTTAACATTTTATTAATTTGGATCAAAATGTTAAATTATGAAAGGAAAAATAATTAATTATACGTAATTTCATGAATTTTAATATGAATAACTTAATAGTATAATAAAGAGCATACAATCAAGTATTTAATATACAACTAAATCTGGATCATTCAATGTTAAACTAATGGTTATAAAGAGGGAATAGGAAAGAAGAGAAGGACCCTAAGAAAGAAGTTGAGCCTTCCCAGACCAACATTGTAAATCGATGAGAGCAGGGGTGGTAGAGAAGATTCACTGTAGTTATAAGCTGATTTCAAATAAATGAATCAGGTCCTAACATCCAGGGACCATCAAATCTGTCATTGCCTTGATTTCACAGTTGCAGCAACAAAGTTGCTGGCTGGTTTCACATTCTCCAAAACATTGTCAAGGAGACCCTGCGCGCTTTCTGACCCAAACAATATTTTTGAGCTGTGGATTGAGTATATGTTTGTGACTGGCAAAACTGAACATTGAGTTTGGGTCGTCAAGAATTTCTCAAATGGGCAGTGAGGAACAAAAAAGAGAACGAACAAAAAGAAGGAAGAGCTCGGTAGGAGTGGTGAGAAAAATAAAGATGGAGAGGGAGAGGGAGAGGGACAGGGCCCACGGGAGGGAGAGGTGCGGTGAAGTGTGTAAGAGAGTTGGGATTTTTTTTTATAAAAAACAAATCATTTACAAAAAATTAAAATAGGGCTTACCTAAACAGACTTTCGGCCGCGACTTTTTTTGTCGCCACCGAAAGGCATATCTGTGTCGCCACAGAAGGTTGGACCTTTCGTGGCGACATTATAAAGTCGCCGCTGAAAGTCATGTATTTTATTTTTTTAAATAATACTAATAAATATTGCTTTTTTTATATAAAATATTTAAAATTTTAAAATGTTAAACAATTATTTTATCATGAAAAATAAAATAAGGTAATATTTTAAATTTTTATTCGTTATTAAATTTATAGTAAATACTTTAATTTAATTAAAATTAATGATATATCAAATAATCTTATAAATGAATAAAGAATAATAATTTTTAAATTAATAAAATTATATCAACTATACAACCATTTTAATTTATTAAAAATGAATATTATATTAATAAAGAAACATTTATATTATATCTTATTACTATATATTAAATATTTAAATGAATATTTAAAGTGGAACTTTCAGCGGTGACTTTATAAAGTCGCCACGGAAATGGACCTTTCAGCGGCGACATATAAAGTCGCCGCTGAAAGTCATGTAGTTTATTTTTTAAATAATACTAATAAATATTGTTTTTTTACTTTTATATAAAATATTTAAAATTTTAAAATGTTAAATAAATTATTTTATCATGAAAAATAAAATAAGGTAATATTTTAAATTTTTATTCGTTATTAAATTTATTGTAAATACTTTAATTTAATTAAAATTAATGATATATCAAATAATCTTATATATGAATAAATAATAATAATTTTTAAATTAATAAAATTAATTCAACTATACAACCATTTTAATTTATTAAAAATGAATATTATATTAATAAAAAAACATTTATATTATATTTTATCTCTATATATTAAATATTTAAATGAATATTTAAAGGGACAATTGCATATAGGTCCCAAGCAAGAGAATTAATTTCAGAGAGGTCCCAAGGAGTTGTTAATGACAGCTATTAACAACTGCAATAGCCTTGGTTAACAAGTGAAGGAGTTGTTAATGGACCTATCTGAAATTAATTCTCTTGCTTGGGACCTATTTGCAATTCTCCCATATTTAAAGTGGGACTCTCAGCGGCGACTTTATAAAGTTGCCACGGTAGGAGACCTTTCAGTTGCGACATATAAAGTCACCGCTAAAAGTCATGTAGTTTATTTTTTAAATAATACTAATAAATATTGTTTTTACTTTTATATAAAATATTTAAAATTTTAAAATGTTAAATAAATTATTTTATCATGAAAAATAAAATAAGGTAATATTTTAAATTTTTATTGGTTATTAAATTTATAGTAAATACTTTAATTTAATTAAAATTAATGATATATCAAATAATCTTATACATGAATAAAGAATAATAATTTTTAAATTAATAAAATTATATCAACTATACCAACATTTTAATTTATTAAAAATGAATATTATATTAATAAAGAAATATTTATATTATATTTTATCTCTATATATTAAATATTTAAATGAATAAATAAATATGTATATAAATAAATATTAAATGTAGGTAATATGATAATATATTTATATTATAATAAAATATGTATTTAAATTAATATATTAAATATATGCATATAATATTAGAGAGAGTTTGTGTGTATGTGCGTGTATATATTTAATTTTGTAGTAATATGATGGAAGGTCATCACAGCTCAACTGACAGAAGCTTCACACAAGAACAAAGTGGTCATGGGCTCGAACCTCAGGAGAGGCACATTTGGAGGTGAAATAAAAGGTGATGAAGTGGCGCGATGTGGCATAGAGTGATGATGTGGCGCAACGTGACACATGACAAGTGGCAGGAGGGTGGATGATGTGGCACGATGTGGCAAGTGGGTGAGGGTCACCACGTCATCAGCCATGTAGCCATAGGACGCTGATGTGGCTTTAATTTATTATTTTATTTTTTTGCTGCTTTCAGTGGCGACCCTTTGGCGGTGACATTGTAATTTTTTATTTTTTTTACCACTTTTAGCGGTGACATTTGTCGCCGCCAAAAGGGTTACCTTTGGTGGCGACTTAAAATGTCGCCACCAAAGGGTAACCCTTTGGCGGTGACCCAAAAAGTCGTCGCCAATACTTTCGGCGACGGTCACATAGGCGGCGACTTGGTGGCGACAAAAAGTCGTTGCCGAAGACCTTCAGCGGCGACTTTTCATGCTTTCAGCGGCGACTCTTGTCGCCGCCGAAAGCGGAGTTTTTTGTAGTAATGGAATTGTCAATAAGTTAACGGACATGTCATTTTTACTTTAATTTATGAAGTTCATGGGCATTTTTTAAGTACATGGTGTTAGATGCATATTAGAGAAAAATACATTGTTATTTTTTATTCTTTACCCTTTTTAAACACAGCCTGGTAATCATACGCCAATTGACAACCGTATAATCCAAACTCGATGGGCACAACCGACCAATGTGGAGGGGAGTGCTGCTCACATAGGCAAAGTTGCCCCTCTTCTAACGAGAATACTTCCTAGGATTTTAACACATGTTCTCATCCTTACGGGAGGCGAACTCACTTGTTAGTTCGACCAAATGCTGATGAATGGCAATTTTTTTATGATATACGTGGCAGCATAGTTTTTTTCCGCCAAAGAAGCATACATTTTAAGTTTTACACTTAACTACTCTGTCTTATGTACAAAGAAATCTATTTACAACTTTATATAAATTAATGGATTCTATTAGTTAATTTACTTCAAAATTTTCACAATTATACTCAAAACCTGAAATTGTGAATAAATAAATATATTTTTATTTAGGTTCAAAATATCAAAACTTGAAAAAGAAAATAATTATATTAAAAATAACTTGTAAACGTGGTCTTACACGCAATTAGGAACTGAAAATAATAATTTACCTATTGATAAATTAACCAGCCACAGTGCCAGCAAAGTTGGTCCAGTTGGTAGAAAAGTTGACTCATAACTAAAAGATTGTGGGTTCGAATCCTACCGATGTATTAAGGACATTGTTGGTGGGCGATCTGTAAGTACTTCTATAAGCGCTCTTTAACCTGGCCCTGGTGAACCCTTAGGACCCAACTCACCTAAATTTTCAGTTATAAAAAAAAAAAAACCAGCCACCACTACAAAAAACACGGAATTACCGACGGAATTCCGTCGGAAAAAAAAATTACCGACGTAATTACTGAAGGAAATTTTTCCCTCGGTAATTTCTTCGTTCCTAATTAAATTAGCGACGGAAATTTTATTCCGTCGATAATTACCGACGGAATTCTGTGGCTAATTTAGAGACGGAATTCCGTCGGTAAATTACCGACGGAAATTCCCGGCGGAATTTAGCGACGGAAATTACAGGCAGAATTTTGGCGCTAATTTTTTTTAATTTTTTTTTAATTTATGCCACGTGTCCTTCCTGCCACGTAGCCCCTCTCACAGTCCGCCACGTGTCGCTGCCGCACGCCGCCACGTGTCACTCACACAAATTATCTGAAATGTGGCGTTGCTGTGATTCGAACCCGTGACCTCATGTGCGTGTGCTCATACCTTAACCAATTGAGTTATGAAGATCTTGTGATATTATTTGCAAACAATTATATTTATATATACTTTACATTATATTTAAATTAATACATTATGAAATATATTTAATTATTAATATGTAATTTACATATTAATAATTAATATTTTATTTTATATATTATTAAAAAAATTAAATTAAATTTGTAATAAATAACATATTACTTAATAAAAAATTAAAAATTAAATTGTAATAAATATATATGTACGAATTAATATTTATAAAATATATTTATTAACTATTATATATATAATGGTTAATAAATTAAAATAAATACTCTTATTTTTTTATAAATTACAGACGGAATTCCGTCGGTAATTTTTTATTAAATAATTAATTTTTTTAATATTTTTTTATAAATTACCAACGGAATTTCGTCGGTAATTTTTTATTAAATAATTAATTTTTTAATTTTTTTTATTACCGACGGAATTCCGTCGGTAATTTATTAAAAAATAATAAATAAATTACCGACGGAATAATTTTTTAATATTTTTTTATAAATTACTGACGGAATTCCGTCGGTAATTTTTTATTAAATAATTAATTTTTTAATATTTTTTTATAAATTACCGACAAAATTCCGTCGGTAATTTTTTATTAAATAATTAATTTTTTATTTTTTTTATAAATTACCGACTGAATTCCGTCGGTAATTTATTAAAAAATAATAAATAAATTACCGACGGAATAATTTTTTTATATTTTTTTATAAATTACGGACTGAATTCCGTCAGTAATTATTACCTACGAAATTCCGTCGGTAAATTTACCAACGGAAATTCCGCCGGAAATTACCGACAGAATTGATTCTGTCGGTAAATTCTGTCAGAAATTACCTTTTTTTGTAGTGCACGGGTTCCACATCCCATTTAATTCGTCTCTTTCACGGTCTAACTCAACTACCACCTGGTGTTCGTGATTTGTACTAGGCTAACTTATGATTCGGCTATGAGCCTCTCTACGGCATAGTCTCTCCACTTCCTATCTACTTAGTATTTCTACCATTATATTTGCTTTCAATTGTCGAGATCTATTAAAATATTATTATCTATTTATTGTTAATTTGTATAATATTTTTACAATTGTATTAAATTTCAACTATTAAAAGCAATACAATGATACAGATATTAAGTAGAGAGGCTAGACAATAGATAGACCTCTGACCGACTTCCATCATAACACACCCCTATAGCCAAGGTTTAATGATTTATATGTGTAGTAGGACCAAGTTGGGACCTTTAGGTTAAGTGGACTTATCACATTCTGTTAGAAAATTTGTTTGGTATGTGGTTCCATTTATTTGGGATTTATTTTATATTTATTATATTATGCAAGCTATTCTAGTATTTCTCATCAATTATATTGATGCCAATTATTTCACAGAAAGGTTAAAACTTTCATGGTGCACGAGAACATTATTGTATATTTGAAAGTCGCTGCAACTTACATGATTTCGATAAGGACCTTTTTTTCCTAGCCAATTGAGACCTAATTGAACTTTACAACGTAGAGATATCAATTGGGTGGTGTGTGATTTTTATCCTTATTTAACTAATGATCTTAGTTCCTTAATTTATTTATTTATTGGATACTCATCATTAATTTGGATTGAATTTGTTTTCTTGTATATTTTTATTTTGATGGATAAGTCACTAACAACCTAAATTTATAATTGGGATTGAACTCGTGAATCTCACCTTAAAAAACTTTAATAGGCACACCATATTGGTTAATTTGTTTAATTTTTTATATGGGTTAAAGTATACTTTTAGTCATTTATATTTGCATCAAGTTTCATTTTAGTCATTTATGTTTGAAAAGTACACTTTTAATCCTTTTTGACTAATACTCTTACTTTCATTTAATGAAAAATGGTGACTCATCAAATCTAAAAGGTGATTTTATAATTAATTGAGGATAAAAATTGACTAATTTTTAAATTATAAGATGATTATTGTAAAAAATTTAAATTTAAGCATTTTTTGTCCACATTTAATTATAAATCACCTTTTAAATTTGATGAGTCAGTATTTTCTGTTAAATGAAGCTAACGGTGTTAGCCGAAAAGGATTATAAATGTATTTTTCAAATATAAAAGATTAAGATGAAACTTGATGGAAACATAAAGAACCAGAAGTATAGTTTAACCTTTTATATATAATCCAGATGGCATACCTCACCATAGTAAGAGACTAATTCTTAGATCATTATTGAAATGAGTTTTTCCTCTCCCACTAAGTCTTCTCCAAACAATGTCACATACATCTTAATTTCTCATTAATCCAGTTTCGAAGATTCTCATAGTGCTTTTCTTCAAGACAAGTCCTATGTACTCAAGGATTGTGTGTTGCATTTAGTTAAAAATTGACAGCAAGCAACTTATTACATGAGTTCGATTAGGACCTAATTGAACTTTACAACAAGTACATATATATTTAATACAGAAGAGTAACTAAATAAGAAACCAATAATAAATATATATACATATATATATATATATATAATACACACAGCACATATATACTGCCAAACATGCTCATTAAATAAATAAGAACAGCTGGTCGAGAGAGGAACCCCTTATTTTTCTTTCCCTCCTATTCCTTCTTTATAACCATAAAATCAACATTTGAATGGTCTAGATTTACCTTTATATTAAATACTTGATTATATGTTCTTTGTTATAGTAGTAAGTTATTCATATCAAAATTCATGAACTTGCATATAATTAATTATTTTTCTTTTTATAATTTAACATTTTGATCCCATATTAATAAAATGTCAAATATAGACCATTCAATTGTTGATCTTATAGTTAGTTATGAAGAGGGAAAATGGGAGAAGAGGAGGGAAAGGAATATGAGGGGTTGCTCTATGTTGGGTCTATTTGGTGTTAGAAATTAATAGTAATGCATGCCTAACACCAAACACAATGTACCACTTATTCAATAACCTATTTACACCTTTCTTGATTTTATTTATTTAATTTTATTTCTCTTATATCAACAGCCAATCATACCCTGAGTTCAAACTTCAACTCGGTGAGCCTCCCTCTGTAACTCGGCCTCCCTTTTCTTAAATTCAACATTTCTCTTCCTTACCTCATCCACAAAGGCTTGGAGATTCCGATCAGAGGAGCCACCATCCGCCACCGCCTCCTCCGCTGCCTTCTTCAACTTGAGCACGTTATCTTTCATCTCCGCCGCCTTGGGGCCCACCGTCCCCTCCAACAAACACCTCTTAACCTCTTCCCTTCCTATCAACTCATTCGCAGCTTCACCCCTACCCATCCTAACACCAACCTTGAACACATCCACTAAGTACTTTGCATTAGTCACTTGATCACCCCATTGTGGAAAAGCCACCATTGGAATCCCTGAGGTAATTGCTTCCATAGACGAGTTCCAACCACAATGACTTACGAAACATGCCACCGAAGGGTGGGCCAGCACCTGTTCTTGTGGACTCCACTTCACGACCTTCCCTTTATCCCCAACTTTCTCAAGAAACCCATCGGGAAGCCCATGAGGCCCAAGCCCGGAGTCCTTATGAGGAGGCTTTATAACCCAAAGAAAACAAAGCCCGGAGCCCAAAAGCCCGTGAGCAATCTCGTCCACTTGTTCTTGCTTCAAGTACACCACCGTACCAAACGAAATGTACACAACGGACGACGGAGACTTCGAGTTGAGCCACTCCATACAATCATCGGCCTTCAATTGATCTCCCCGAACGGTGTCGTTTGAAGACATGGGGTTTTTGAGCAACGGCCCGACGGGCTTGATAGGGCAAATCTTGGACATGTACCTAACATTCTCGTACTCAAGTTCCTCAAACCCGTCCATGAGCACGCAGAAACATTTTTCCAAATTCCCAAACTGCCCCATAATGGCTCTCCTCAAGAAAGGGTATGGAGTTGTAGGGTACAAAAAGCTAGGGACCTCATCGTACCTTAACAAGGGCATAGAAGGAAGCTGAACACTAATTTCAGGCTCAGCTTCAGAAGGAAAAGGGACTAACTTATTATAGTAATGATAATAAGCAGAGAAGCAAGCACATGATTGAACCCAAAGCATGGCAGAAGGTAAGCCTAGGGTTTCAGCAACATCCGTGACCCAAGGGATAAAGGGGTTATTAATAAGGCAAGACACAGGTTTGTTTTGATCTGCATGTTGTATGATCATACGAGGAAGAAGTTCCTTACCCTTGAGGTCGAGTTGAGGGAGATACTGGTCCAAGTCTTGCCGCCTTGGGTCGTCGTCGGGCCAGCCGTCGTCCAAGGACTCGAACTGTATGAAGCCATCGCCGATGGGGACGGGTTCGTCGGAGATGTTGCTGGCTTGCTTCATCTGTTTGAACCAGCTTTGTGGGGTGCAGAATGTGACGAGTGAGCCCTTTGAGGCTAAGCGCTTGCCTAGTCTAAGAAGAGGGTTTACATGGCCTTGGCCTGGGAAGGAGACTAGATAAATGTGTAATGGAGAATCATCAGTACTGCCCATTTTTTTACTTACTGTACTGGTTGATGATGATGATGATGATGAGCTTGCTAGCTTGTTGCTAACTGATGAGATTGTTGGGGTTGATCTGATTGAACTATACATAGAGAGATGATTTTTATATATACAGTGTTTCTGAGAAGATAAGAAGCAAAGATTTATTGGTTGATCTGTGTGTATGTGTGACTGGTAGGTAACTAACATTCATGGGTATGATAATGCATATCGGCATGTGGTGCTGGATCGATTGGTTAAATATTAGAATGTGGCGCAGATTATACGTTAATGACAATTCAGTATTGGAACTACTTGAAATAAAATCTTTCTTGTAATTGTAATTAGATGTATGTTCTTTGTTATTCCATGAATTACGTGATATCTCTCATAATTAGAAACAGAATGCATAACAAGTCACTGCATCTGATGTGCAGCTATATATATATACACCCCATCTTATATTATATAGAGACACACACACTTTTAAACTCATCTTGTAGCTAGCTAGGGCTCTCATATAGCGTTACTTCCTTAAATTAGAAATTCAACTTTATAATAGTAATTGAATTTAGTGCCTAAAATTTAGTCTCTCATAACATGTTAAACTAAGCTTTGAGTATAAACTAAGCTTTGGGTGCTCTTAAGCCCCAAATCGAATAGGAGTGTGTGTGTTAAAGTATAAAGTAGAACATTCGGGCTGTTTGGATACCAACCGCGTTAGTTGGTTTTCCCTTCAGCCTATGATCCGAAATTGAAAAAAAAAATTCATCTGAAAAATATGTTTACATTTAGTCCATGACATTGTTTCGAATGTGAATGTGATTGTATACCTGGTAGCTTTAAAAAATACTCCCTCTGGTCCATTTATAAGAGTTCAGCCGCCAAATAACGCTTTTTAAGAAAACATGTAAAAGTTAGTTGGGATCTATAAATATGTCTGAAAAATAATTGTTTTTCCAATATTACCTCTATTTATGATGAGACTAGAGAGAGAAATGTAAATAGGAGTATTAATGAATACTATGAAAGAGAGTGTTAATAAGTATGGACAAAATAGGAAAAATAGCATTAAATGATGACAGATTCTAAGGCTAACTCTTATATTTTGGACCAGAATAATTCAAATTTCGGATTCTTATAAATAGTATAGGAGGGAGTAATAAAGAATTAATATAGGCATTTGCAAGGTTAAGCAAAAACATCAAGACAAACAAAGATCCAGAACAAGATAAATGAATGGAAACGGCCTACAATAGTCTTCAAAACTCCAAATCAAGTAAAGAAATGTATCCGGATGAAAAAGGACAAAATTATTTCTCCACATCCATGAATCCTTATCCAAGACAATCAAGAAAGAAGAACATGATTTCGTAATTTGAAAAGGTATCCAATTTGGCTACGGAAAGAATAAACAAAATAATTAATAGCAACCACACCCACAACAAAATCCCTATCATATATCAAAGTGATGGCCCTCTTTTTTGTCCTAACTTTCAAGTATAAACATAGTAACACCTATCAAGCCTACAAGGCGCTTTAATTTTTTTTTGTCTTGCCTTGTTGAGATATTACTACTTAACATTCCAACAGGTAATTGCTATAAGAGCCTAAAATTTGAATTATCTTGATCCTTTTAATAAGAGTTTATTTAGGATTGTCTAAAAATTTAATACGTTTTTACCATTTTTGCCCCTAATTAATTATATTCCCTCTCTCTCTCTCTCTTCATTTTTTTTCTAATACTACATTTTTCATTCATATTTTCTTTTATGATTATTCTATCTCTCTCTCTTACTTCACTCCTCATTGATAAGGGCATGAATGGAAAAAGTTATTTCCTACATAATTATTGTTTTTAACTAATTTTAACTGTTTTTCTAAAACCACATAATTTAGTTATTAAACTCTTATAATAAAGAATGGAATTTAGTAAGTATCAAGAGATCCGACTTGTTACTGTTTATTCTTCTCTGACTAGTACCTGTTTGGGAAGCACTCAAAACCTAGGTTTTGAGTCCAAACCTAGGTTTTAAAAAATGGTAGCCAAACACTTTTTTCTAATAAATCTAGGTTTGGACTCAAAACTTAGGTTTGAAAAAAGGTAAGCCAAACACTTGAAAAAATGTGAAAAGCCTTTTTAGATTGGAAACTAGGGGTGCTCACGGGGCGGGACGGCCCCGTCCCGTCCCGTCCCGAAGAAAGGGGTTCGAGACGGAGTTCTCGTCCCGTGTCCCATCCCGTCCCGACTGGGATCAGGACGGGACGGGAAAATCCCGAATTCAGGAAAATCCCATGGACTCTCTGGCTGCCCATCGGGGCCATGAAAGGAACATTAAATGTTAGCACTTATGCAGCAAAAGAAGAAAAGGGGAAAAAGTCCAAGCACTCCTAACAGAAGCATTAACTATATCCTAAGCATCCCAAAGTATACAAACTTTATCCTCAGCTCTCCTTAACATACAAGCGCAGCTCCCACACCTATGGTGCACAATTCACTACTACAAAATAGGCTTTTCACGTCACCAATTAACGTCACATAATTATAAAAGTGACATGGAAAAAAAACGCGGTGGCATTTTTGTAATTAAGTTGTAGGTGGAGGGAGTTACAACGTCACACAAACCTTAAAGTGTGACGTTGAAAGTTTCAACGTCGCACCTTAAATATGTGTGACGTTGAATGTTTAAAAACGCAAAAAAAAAAAATATTTTCTCTGACTTTCAACGTCACACTTAATTTAAGTGTGACGTTGAAAGTCACAAATATTTTTTTTTTAAATTTTTTTTTAAAATTCGTGACTTTCAACGTCACAAATAATTTATATGTGACGTTGAAACCCCTTAAAAAAATAAAAAAATTATTCGGACCTGAAATCAGACCTGGAGGGAGAAACCACGTCACATATATATTTGTGACGTGGTTAGTTTTAACGTCACACATTAAAAATGTGTGACGTTAAAACTTAAAACGACGTCACACATACTGTATGTGTGACGTCGTTTTTAGTTTCAACGTCACACATTTTTAAATGTGTGACGTTGAAACTCTGGCAAATATAAAAAAAAATTTCATTCTCGCGCGCCCACAGCTAATCCCTCCCTCCCAATTTATCCCGCCCTCAGCTCCATCTTCCCTCTCTCTTTCCTTTCCTCATTCCTTCAGTAATGGCGATTCACGGCGGTGTGGAGCTCCGGCAACCACTGGGTTGAGTTCAGGTAAGCTATTCCTTCTTGCTTTCTTCTCTTTCTGGGTCGAGCTTGAGCGAGATGGGGGGAGGGGGATTCGAATTCTTGGATGGTTTTTCAAGCTTCTAACCTTAGGAAAATGGTGCTTCAAGTTTGTCCTTGTTGTTTTGAGTGTTAATTTTGAAAGGAAAGGCGAAGTTGGTCCGATTTCTATGAGATGTTCTTCCCATGTTACTGTTCACCCGATGGCAAATTTGGGGATTTTGGATGTTTGTTTTTTTCGAGCTTAATTAATGGTAGTTAGAAACAAGTTTAAGCTCATGAGGTAGATTGTATGAGGATTATTGAAGATTAAGGAATTTTTGAACAATTTCTTCTTCCTCCCCTGTTCGGCGAATCCGACGGGTTCAAGAGGAGGAAATTTTGTAGAATATGTATGTATGAATTGGAAGTTAGAATAAGTGTGTTTTGGATGTGTGATTTGATGGTTTAGATTAATGTTCTTGTTCTTCCCTATTCTTGTTCTGTTCTGGTCGAATTCAAGCCCTTGTGGTTGCTTTATTTTTGTTATTTCCTTGGATGTATTGACATCCTAATCATAGGGAATGGAAGATGAGATGGAGGTAATTAGATAGACTTCAGAATTCTTGTTCTTTCTCTTGGTCTTCTGTTTCTGTCGGCCAGAGAGGATAAAAGGAAGTAATGGTATTTTATTTTGCTTTGTGATGTAAATTAAAGTTGTTTGCTAATGGATGATGGATACTGAGTTGTTAAATGTTCAGTTATTTGTCTTTTGGGATGCTCTGGCCGATAGGTTTGTTGAAGGGAAGGAGGAAATGTTATGATATTTAATTAAAGGAGTAGGAAAGGGGTTACCAATGTTTGTTGTAGTTTTAGACTCTAGCATTCTAATTGTGGTTTAAATTAAATGGCTGCACTGGGTTGGGGTAATTTAGATGTTCCCTATATGCTTGATTTCCTTAGTTTTGTTTTTTATAAGCACTAAAATTGGCATTGTTATATTTTATATTGGTCTCAATATGTTTTTGTTACATATTGATTGCAAATGTTAAGTGTCAAGAGTTGAATGATAAGTGTTAAGATTACGATGATTGCATATGATTCTCCACTATTGTGACTATCGCCCAGCTTTATCAATATCTTATATACTAGCATGTCATTTTTGGATTGTTCATGTAAAACCATATGGGCTTTTTTCACTGATTGAAGTTTATATTATGTAGGATATAACTTCTTAAAGATTGCTAGTGCTACCTCCACAATTAGGGCTCTTTGTGCAAAATATTTTGACATTGCAGGTACCACAACTCCTCTAATTCATAATGTTGTTGCTGCTCTGTTATTTATAATGGATTTTGTATCTTTGCTGTCATTGAATTAGTAATGGTATGATTTTGTATTTACTGGACTGAAGTTGGATTGTAAATGTAATTTTTGGATGTCACATTTACAAGGAGAAACTTTGCCAAAATTTTTTGAAACTTTTGACTAATTTGTGGGAATGGCATTGGTTTAATAGAATGGATCGTAGTTGGATGCATGCATTGAGAACCACTAGAGAGTATCAGATGGGTGTGGAAGAATTTATTGAATTTGCCAAGAGAAACATGCCTAGTAAGAATGGCATGTATCTTTGCCCTTGTGTGAATTGTGCAAATGCTTATCGTAAGAGCGTTGATGATATAAGAGATCACCTTCTTTGTGATGGGATCAATCTCCGTTATAAGAAGTGGCTTTGGCATGGGGAATTGGGAAGTACTGTACATGCGTGCCCGTCACAAAATGTAGAAGCAGCGGTGGATGATGTTTGTGATGATGGAATGGACGACATGATCAATGACATTGGGGCGGAGTCGTTTTCTGTGGTACAGGAGTTTGACAAGTTGCGGAGTGATGCAGAGACACCGTTGTTTCCGGGGTGTACTAAGTATACTCGGTTGAGTGGCATCCTGAAATTGTTGAAAATAAAGACAGAAAATGGGTGGGCAGACTCGGGTTTCTCGCAGATGCTTGAAGCTTTAAGTGATATGTTCCCGGCGGGCAATGTGCTTCCGAAGCGTATGTATGAGGCTAAAAAAGTTCTAAAAAATATGGGCATGGAGTATAAGAAGATACACGCTTGCCCCAATGATTGCGTGTTATACAGGAAAGAGTATGAAGGCCTAAAAGAGTGTCCAAAATGTAATACTCCGAGGTACAAGGCGAGGAAGGATGCCGTTGGTGATGATGATGGATCAAAGAAAGGGGTACCTTTGAAGGTAATGTGGTACCTTCCAATTGTGCCACGGTTTAAACGCTTGTTTGTAAATGAGGCAGAAGCAAAGAAACTGAGATGGCATTGTGACGAGAAGATCTCCGATGGAAGATATCTTCGGCACCCTGCTGATTCTCCTCAATGGAAGAAGATAGATTCCATGTTTCCTGAATTTGGTGGTGAGCCAAGGAACCTTCGTCTCGGACTGTGTACGGATGGTTTCAACCCTTTCGGGAGTCTCAGTAGCACACATAGTGCTTGGCCTGTTTTGCTGGTCATTTACAACCTGCCGCCTTGGTTGTGCACGAAGCGCAAGTATGTGATGATGTCAATGATGATTTCGGGTCCGAAACAGCCTGGTAATGATATCGATATCTACCTGGCACCTTTGATTGAGGACTTGAAGATGTTGTGGGAGGAAGGCGTAGATGTGTTTGATGCGTACAGGCAGGAGACATTCAAGTTGCGAGCTATGTTGTTTACCACAATAAATGACTTCCCTGCATATGGCAATCTTTCTGGTTACAGTGTGAAGGGTTATATGGCATGTCCTATATGTGAGTCTGACACACACTGCCACCATCTCAAACACGGAAGAAAAACTGTCTACCTCGGTCATAGGAGGTTTCTTGATCGGTTCCATCCTTACCGTAGACTAACGAAGTGTTTTAATGGCTCATCTGAGTACCGATATGCTCCTACCCCCTTAACCGGGGAGGAAGTTTACCGCCGTGTTGAAAATGTCAGTATGGTATTCGGTAAGAAACAGAAGCCAAAGACCGGTTCTGAAAAGATCATTTGGAAGAAAAGGTCAATCTTCTTTGATCTACCTTATTGGCGATATCTCGATGTGAGGCACAGTATTGATGTAATGCATGTGGAGAAAAATGTTGGTGATAGTCTTGTTGGGACATTGTTGCACATACAGGGGAAGACAAAGGACGGACTCAATGCTCGATTGGACTTGGTTGAAATGGGCATAAGACCACGGTTGCATCCTATAGTCAGTGAAAATGGCAAGAGGGCTTATATGGAACCTGCTGCTCATACACTTTCGAAACAGGAGAAAAAAAGTCTGTGTGAGTGTTTGAGTGGGATCAAGGTTCCACAGGGTTATTCTTCTAATGTTAGCAGACTTGTGTCTATGAATGATTTGAAGTTGGTGGGAATGAAGTCACATGATTACCATGTATTGATGCAACAATTCTTACCAATTGCTATAAGAGGCATTATGCAAGATGATGTCAGGAAGACTATAGCAAGACTGTGTATGTTTTTCAATGCGATATGCAGCAAAGTCATCGACACTGAAAAGCTAGACGAGTTGGAAAATGAGGGTTACATTATATTGTGCCAACTAGAGATGCACTTTGCTCCAGCCTTTTTCGATATTATGGTGCACTTGATTGTTCATTTGGTAAGGGAGATAAGGCTCTGTGGCCCTGTTTATCTAAGGTGGATGTACCCTTTTGAGCAATTCATGAAAGTCTTAAAAGGGTATTCCAAGAACCCACACCGACCTGAGGCATCAATTGTTGAAAGATACTTAGTTGAGGAGGCAATGGATTTTTGCAAATCGTATCTAAAAGGGGTTGAGGAAAACCCACGACATGAAGATGGGATCGGTAAGGGGGTACGGGGCGTCAAAGTAAAGACTATGTGCCGTGAAGAGGTGTTACAAGCACACCTGTACATCTTGAATAATATGGAAGAAGTGCAGCCTTATTTGGACGAGCATAAGAGGATCCTAAAAGAAAAGAACCCGAAAAAGAGTGACATGCAGATTTCTAACGAGCATAATAGGACATTCATTAGGTGGTTCAAGGAGAATGTTGAAAATGAGATCGGTGGACTGGATACAATAAGATGGTTAGCCGGAGGGCCGCGTTTTGAGGTTGTTACTTGGGGCTCTTTTGACATAAATGGTTATTCTTTCTACACTAAGGCTCAGGACAACAACAGCACCATGCAAAACAGTGGCGTGATGGTGGTAGCCGAAGCGATGCACTTCTCCAGTTCGAAAGATAAAAACCCAAGATTGGCTTCCATGGCATATTATGGGGTAATTGAAGAAATTTGGGAAGTTAGTTACACTAAGTTCAAGGTTCCAATCTTCAAATGCAAGTGGGTTAACAATAGCGCAGTCGTGATTGAACCCCACACTGGTATGATCTCAATTGATCTTAACAAGGTTGGGTACAGAGATGAGCCCTTTATTTTAGCAAGTCACGCAAAACAAGTGTTCTATGTAACGGATCCCGCAAATAAGCAATTGTCCATAGTCTTACAAAGTAAAAAGTAAAAGGATCGTGCTCCCACTTTAGATCTTGATGAGATACCACCTTTGTGCGCAATTCCGCTTGAACCAAGCGAATCGGAATTGATAGATGATGACGACCAATTTGCCTCTAGAAATGATCATTGTGAGGGGATATGGGATAACACCTAAAGTGAGAATCTTTTTGAAATATAATGTATTAAGTATTATTGTTTTTGTTTTGGTTTTGTGAAAGTTGTTGCCTTGTAATGACTCATCACATCTTTGATTTGTTAATAGGTACATCATGACGGATGATTCTAACAATCAACAACAAAACAATCCTCCTCGAAAAAAGGGAAGAGGCCCAACGAAGCTCAAAGACATTATTGTCCGTCACGGGACAAATGTTCAGCCTATCCGTGTCGAATTTGACGAGGACATGAATCCTATTGGAGAGATTGGCGCGAATTTCGTGAGCTACGTCGGTTTTGTAGCAAGGAACCGAGTAAGCATCTTGGATGACGATTGGAGGGAAGTCGATAAAGACATTAAGGATCAATGTTGGTCAGATATCTTGGTATGTTTTATCATTATTTATCTGTTTGTTCCTAATATGCATGTATTTGTTTTTTTTTAATTAACTCAACTGATGTGTTTTTTATTCTTATTTTTCTTTGCAGCAAAACTTCGACATCCCAAACACCCAATCGTTCAAGGATTTTTGGTTGAATGAATTGCGCAAGATGTGGAAGGGTTTTAAGAATAACCTAACCAGAGACTACATCCGGGGGGACAAGATGGGTCAAGATCCCTGTCAGACCTATCCCTCTATTGACCCGGAGACTTGGAAGACCTTTGTTAAGAAACGGCTAGACCAAAAGTTTCAGGTGTGTATAGGTTATAAATAGTTCTTTTACTTTGCTTCAAAACTGAATTTTGAGCACATTATATTAATTAACTAACTTAGTTTTATTTTCATAGGAGAATAGCCAAAAACAAAAGGAGCGACAAGAAAAGAATATTTACAAGCACACAATGTCTCGGGGGGGTTACAAGTGGGTCGAGAAAAAGTTGATTGAGCAACAAATTGCAGAAATGCAGGAAGTAGCACGGACCGATCCTACCGCTGTTCTACAGCCTCCGCCGCCCATCTCACGTCATACGAAATGGGCTGAGGGAAGGAAGTCTAAAGAAGGAAAATTTGTTAATCTGGAGGTTGAAGCAGTTGCAAAGAAGATTGTAAGTATTTTGCTTGGTTGTTTATTCCTTTAACTTGTGGTTTTATAGCACATTACAACTTAACATTTTTTCGGTCATTGCAGGAAGAACTTGAGCAGCAGACCACCCAAGGGTCCTTCACACCTTCTGGGAGGATGGACATCCTGGCCACGGCAATCGGGAAGCCCGATCGCCCCGGTCGGGTACTAGGGGAGCCCAGGACTGTAGGGTTTACCAAGTATTTCGGCCGTAAATCCCGATCTACCCGCACATATTCTACTGAGGAGATATTGGCTAAGGCTCGGGCAGAGATGGAGGCCCAGTTGGAGGAGCGGGTTGCTTTGTCCCAGCAGCAGATGGCAGCACAGTTCGATGGGTAGGTGGCCGCGAAGGTCCAGGAAGCTCTTGCGGGTTATATGGGGGAGCAGATCCGAGCGCAGATTGAGGCACAGGTCAGAGCGTCTACCATGCAGCTTGGACTGTCATCAAATTCTTCTCAACAAAGACAGCAGGTTTGACCATCTCCTATATATGTTAATTACCGAATTTTAGGTTTATCAATTAGGCTCACTCTGTATATTCCCATCTCCTGTAGGAGTCCCCTGCTACCGGCGGTCCAAGCGGCAAAGACAGCTGTAATCAGACTGTGCCGTTAGGATCAATTCGTGAGAATGAATCAAATCCCACACCAGACAATGACCCTGAAGTTGGAGTAGAGTGTTATCTCCATCTCGATTTCCCTCACCTGCACCCGGTCGCAGAAGCTCGCCAGTTCCCGAACGCCTCCTTCATACATAATATGCTTATTCAGGAGGACCAAGTGAAGGTGTCTGTTACAAATATCCTAAATGATGAGGGGGGGACAGATGTACCCATTCCCCATAATGAAGTCACCAAACTATATGAGGCAATTGGGACATTCATCCTGTGGCCTAGACGACTTGTACACAACACTCCACAAAAGGCGCCGATTGATGCGGTATGTACACTTAATTTTTGAGACTCCTTGTTTCATATATTACAGTTTGTAAAAATATATAACATTGGTTTTTTCATCGCCCACAGTTCTTTTCAGATGAATATCCTTCTCTCCAACTCCTGCGGGAGATGCAGCCATCTTTGCTCTCCACAACCATTAAGATGCCTCCAGGAGTAGTCAGTCCGTATCGTTCATATGATTTTCTACTTGATGGTGACAGAGATATTGTGGAGTTTTTGACGATGGAAGAAATTGACCTCGCCTGGCTCGAATTAGCGACTTTGTACATGACTGTTATGTTTTTATGTCTGTGCAATATTTTTACATCTATCCTTTTATAATTTCAATTATTTTACGATAGGTACTTCCACCAGCTGTGCAACCAATTAGGCAGGGGACAATACAGATTCCTTAGTCCAATGGCCTTGGCGAGGAGAGATGATTTTAAAAATGACAAGGCCGAGCTGGAGTATGAGGACGAGATGCGGGCTTATGTCATATATCAAATGTCAGCGAATCGGAGATCTGTCTATTTTGCGCCTATTCTTCAAGAGTAAGTGTCATTATTACCTTTTTCCAACTTTTCATTATTTGCACATTTACAAATGTTATGTTTCTGTGTGGACATAATATTCTTAATGTCTTTCAGTAAACACTGGTCATTAGCTGTCGTTTGCCCCATACAACATCGTCTGGTTTGGTTTAACCCCTTGAGATATAATATGACCTCATATTATAAAACCCTCTTATCTAAGTAAGTATTTCTCATGACTTTTTACTTTGGGCTACATAAATTATTTTTATGTTTATGTGCTAATTTTAGTTCCATTTTTAGGGGCATTCAACAATGGCATTTTGCAGCAGAAACCGGTCAAATGGATGATGCCATCGTGACACAAAGACCTAGAGTAACTACCTTTAATTTAAATTCATTCAATGTTAGTCAATTGAGATATTATTTACTTTGTTATTAATTTATACTATTTCTTGTGATTTATAAAGTGCCCCCAGCAACCGACAAATAAGGAGTGTGGGTATTACGTCATGAAGTATATGTGTGACATTATTGAGAGTGATCGTACCGGATCCTTTACACAGGTATAAATTAAATTCTTATCTATAGCTTGATACAACCAGTACATAAATATATGATTTATTTATCTAACTTTACATGCATTAATCATAGCATCCATTATTGTTGCAGTTTTATGATGGAAACAACTCATTTGAAGACAGAGACCTTGATTCACTTCGTGACCGTATTGCTCAATTTTTTCTTTCATTTGTTGTTGGTTAAAAAGTGATCATTGCAAAAAATATTTTGTTGTGTAAACATGGAATTTTTTGTGTGTATATATATATATATATGTTTAGTTTGATTTAGTTATAATATAGCTATGTATACATGTGTGAATAATGTATACTGTTGATCTGCATTATATCTATTTCTGTGACATTTGCAATGAATATATAGATTGGGAAACCAAAAGAAGTTAAAATTAACCATCGTTTTTTTTTAAAAAAAAAAAATTAACCATGTCACAATTTAATAATTTGTGACGTGGTTTCTCAGAAACAACGTCACAAATTACCAATTTGTGACGTTGTTTCAGGAGAAACCACGTCACAATTTAATAATTTGTGACGTGGTTTCTGAGAAACCACGTCACAAATTATTAAATTGTGACGTGGTTTCTCTGCCACATCTTAATCAAATTACTCTAATTTTTGACAAACAACGTCACAATATTTGTAATTTGTGACGTGAAAAAGATGACTTTTCACGTCACTGCTTGGTGTGACGTTAAAAGTCCAGTTTTCCACGTCACTTCAATTTATGTCACACCAAAATGTGACGTGAAAAGTCCAAAATTTGTGACGTGAAAACCCTGTTTTGTAGTAGTGATTGCTATGCAATAAGTGCAACACACAAGTAGTGAATAATAATTCCAGTCTCAAGCAACCAAGCAAGCATGCATGCGATTTTTAACAAGTGAGTAACAACTATAATCTCACATGGGTGGTGCCAAATTAGACAGCTTTAAAACCCACCAATTTCAAAAATCACAAAACCAAAACCCCAATTCAATGCAACATTTTAACAACAAGAAGCAAGAAAGAATTACACTCAACGATGAACCCCCATGGCCGTTAAACCCAAACCCTCCCTCATCACTCACAAGCCTAAACCCATCGCCGCTACCAGCAAAACCCAGTGATCGAAACCAGCGACGGGGTGGGCTATCAAACTGACGGTGGTGGAAGGCTCAATCATGGCGTCATCATCCCACCATAACGCCGCCGCCGCCACGATCGACGGTAGAATCAGAGTAAGACATAGAAGAGGAAGAAGCCAGGCCTTGGAAGTTGGAAGAGGAAGACATAGAAGGGCGCCATTGGTCCCCGTGGCAGAGGGAATCAAAGACGAAGAAGAGGACTGAGAGATGAGGGAGAAGAGAGATAGGTGATGGTGGAGAGAAAGGAGAAGAGATGGCACTGAGCTATGGAAGAGCGATGGAGAACTCGAGGAAGACTGAGGCACTGAGCTCCTGCAAGGTTAGGTGGGGTGAGGTCTAAAGTTAGGGTTTCTTTTTAAAAAAAATAATAATAAAAGGTAGACCACCACATAGCTGACACATGTCACATGAATTTAAAAAAACAATAAACACACCTATATTCGGGACGGGACGGGATCGGGACGACCCCATCCTGAGTCCCGTCCCGTCCCGAAAGAGTATCTTGTCCCGTCCCGAAAATTTTCGGGACGAGACTATCCCGTCCCAAAATGTCCGGGTTGTGCCGGGACGGGACATTTGTGAACACCCCTATTGGAAACCTAGGTTTTGGTGGCCAAAACCTAGGTTTTGAATAAGCTACAATTTTTTTACTTTTGCACGAAATACGAGGTTTAAAAAATGCCATCATTACACATGTCATAATGATCTACCAAAAATACCCGTATCCTCTCTCTTTCCCAACACATTAAACTTATGTCCTTTTTAGTAATTTATACATAGAAAAAGTCATTCTCACAACAATCATCGAAATACTCTCATTTCATCAAAAACCATTTTTTCAGCTTTTTCAGAAAAGCTGAAAAAAGCACTTTTTCAGCTTTTTTCTCAGAAGTTATTCTCCAAAAGCTAATCCAAACAGGCCAGAATCTAAGTTATATCGTGGAAGGGACTTGGCTTTTCTCTTTTACTCTTCTCGTACACTCTCATTTTTTTTACGCCAAAACCACAACGTTTTTAGTAAAATACATAAGTGAGGATGAGCACCTATTTTAAGAAAATACATTCTGAAATATTTTTTAATAGTATATTGCATTTTAAATTTATTTTTAGAACCCTCATAGTACTCTAAAATATTTTTCAAGAAGCACCCATTATGTAGCACCTAGCACACTGGAATATTATGTTAATAGCATTGAGTATCAAAAAATCATATATACTTTAGAGTGTTGGATGGATTAAAAATCATTTTACGATATTATATGATATTAAGAAAAATACTTGAGGGTACTGGGTGTTTTTTCTTAAAGTGCTCACCTTCACTAATTTTACTAAAATGATGTAGTTTTAGGGTAAAGGATGAGGGGATTTTTATCATAATACTATAAACAGTAAAAAAATTACCAATATACTATACATAAAAAATTATTTCCCTATATACTACACCTGAAGTCGTTCTTCAGGTGAACAATTTTGAAATAATGAAGAAGTCGTTCACGTGAAGAACGACTTTACGACTTCCATTCCTCGTTCCCCGTGCTTCTACAATTAAAGTCGTTCACTCGAAGAACGACTTCTAAAGTCGTTCTTCGAGTGAACGACTTCCATAATAATCTGACTTAAGAGAAAAAAAATTTCTAAACCACCTGAATCATCTTTTATAATTTCCTCATTTTTGTTTCCTGATTATTGTTAAGGGAGTACAATAGAAGTAATTTAGGTAAATATTGAAAAAAAAATTAACGCCATATATTTTTAAGACTAATTTTCTTAAAAAGTCTTATATTAAAAGGACATGATAGTAATAGTTACATAAAACACAAATAATGACACATAATTTTGATAAAATGCATATTAGTTTAAATTTAAAATAACATATAAATTAAAACTAACAACAAAGTTTATAAAAAAATAAAAATTATATTACCGTATAAATAGTGATTGCCTGTACTACATCTAATTCCCCTCCTCCTGCATTGTAGCCGTTGTTCTTGTATGTCATTTTGTTGAGACTGAAGAATATCATTTGGGTGAGAGCTTGACATATTCAAATCAAACCAAGGGGAATCATTCAAATGAATGGAGGGTCAAGGTGTGATAATATAATTAAAATTTATACTTCTTTACTTCAACAAAAATATGAATTCTAAAGAAATTAAGAGGTTGAAAATTATATCTAGTAGTTTTTTGTATAATTTTTTAATAAATTCAAATTTTTAAATAAAAATCATTATGTTAATTAAATACAACATTTTCATGAAAATACAAATGTAAAAGTCAGTTTTGACAGAGGAGAAAAGGGATGTCAATAAGTTGCTAAGAATCGCAATATTGCACAAAGAGTTAGTGGAAAAGAAGTTGAAGGAAACGGTGCCCTTATTGCCATTTGGATTGTAGAAAGTTGGTTTTGGATTCATGATGGGGGGCTAATACTAATGAGCCAACTTCAGAGAGTACTGGGGCTAATACTAACAGTGGCAAGTCTATGTACATATAAAAAATACAGTACATATAAAAATGCAAAACAAATTCGCTCCAATCCATTGTTCTATGAGTCCTATTTTTTAAATTTTTCTTTGAGTGATATCCAATTTCCTTACTCAAACAAAAAATAAAGGGAAAATCACAATGAGGTCCCACATAAGCTATTTAATCACAACTAGGTCCCAAACAATCATCAAATTATATTGAAGTCCCAAGGGACCTGGGTGTAATTAAATTGAGTTGTCAATACCAACTCATTGAGTTGTCACTGTATAGCGCAATAGTTGTCAATGGGTTGTCAATTCAATAGTTGTCAATGCCAGCTGTTTGAGTTGTCACTGCACACAAAATAGTTATCAATCGCAGCTCCTTGAGTTGTTAATGCACCTCTTTCATTGACAACGATTGACAACTCTTTTGTGTGCACTGACAACTCAAACAACTGGTATTAACAACTCAATGACAAGCCATTTAATTACACCCAGGTTCCTTGGGACTTCAATGTAATTTGATAATTGTTTGGGACCTAGTTGTAATTAAATGCCTTATGTGGGACCTCATTGTGATTAATGACATACAAGAACAACGGCCACAACGCAGGAGGAGGGGAACCAGATGTGGTACAGGCAGTCACTATTTATAAGGTAATATAATTTTTATTTTTTATAAACTTTGTTGTTAGTTATAATTTATATGTTCTTTTAAATTTAAACTAATATGCACTTTATCAAAATTATGTGTCATTATTTGTGTTTTATGTAACTATTACTATCATGTCCTTTTAATACAAGACTTTTTAAGAAAGTTAGTCTTAAAAATATATGACGTTAATTTTTTTTCAATGTTTACCTAAATTACTTCCATTATACTCCCTTAACAATAATCAGGTAACAAAAATGAGGAAATTATAAAGATGATTCAGGTGGTTTAGAAGAAATTCTATCTTAAGTCATATCATTATGAAAGTTGTTCACACGTTCCTCTCCCATGAAGCAGATACAACTTTTCAGCTTTATTAGTCTATGAATTTCTTTAGTTTACTTCATTAAAAATGAACTCCCTAGCTAGAGTTTTCAAGAAGACGTGAAGGTCATGATTAAATTTTGCATGTTCTGATATAAAATAGGCTATTATCTTATTTTCCCTGCTCAATAAAGCTTTGCTTATACAGGCACAACTTATCCACAATAACCCATCATTGTTTCTAAAGGTAGAGAGAAGAAAGCAATAAACCCCATAGCTTTCGCCCACATGAGGAGCCATGAAAATGAGTAGCAGAAATAGCACCAATTTGGAGATCACCCTCCAAATACCCATATCCAGAAATCTGACTCATGAAAAATGCTTTTCAGATGGTTAGTAGTTTAGGACAAAAATGATTATTTGAATCAACTGTTGAGGCTATAAATTATTCTGATAGTACGGAGATGTAATTTTAAAAGTTATGTGACATATCATTTTTTTTTTGTTGCCTTTAAATTGATTCCACAGACAAGATAATATTTATAAGGGATTGGCATATAATGTTACAAAAATGATTGGACTTATAATGTTTTTCAGCTGGTTGAAGTTTAGGGATTGGCGAAAAAGATGACTTGAATCGGCGGTTGAGGTTATAAAATAATCTGATAGTGCGGATGTAATTTTAAAATTTATGTGATATATTTTTTTTACCATTAAAGATAGTGTTTATAAAGGATTGGTATATACCACTTCGTTCCTTATTATAAGTCCACTCTAACTACATTTCACATACCAAGGAGTGGAAGTTATAGCATTAAATATGGACAATTTTCAAAAAAAATTCCAACTATGCCCTTATTTAAGAATAGATGTTAAAATAATATTTTATATATTATAAGCCTTCTTTCTTATCTTTCCTATTTCCAAGATAAGGGTAAAATAATCACAGTAACATTAATTGATCTCAAAGTGGACTTATATTTTAGAACAAAAAAATTATAATAGTTAAACTTATAATAAGGAACAGAATGATAATGTTAAAAAAAATGATTGGACATTTAATGTTTTTAAAATGATTGGACATTTAATGTTTTTGGGATGGTTAGTAGTTTAGGGATTAGCAAAAAATGATGACTTGGATCAACAGTTAGAGGTTATAAAATAATCTAGTACGGATGTAATTTTAAAAGTTATGTGATGTGTGTAACTGTATATCACCTTTGGATTGATTGGACAAACAAGATAATGTTTATAGGGATGATAAGGAAAAAAGATGATGAGAAGAACAGGCTGCAGCTCCGCATTAATTACACACCAATTATTGCTTTTGAAGACCTGGCTTTAAAATGTTCACCCACGTTGATTTGTATCTGATTTTAAAATATTTTACTTATGAAATATATTATTGTCATTATAAACCTAAAGCATCATCACCTTATTTTATGATAATTCAATTTCTTAAAAAAATAATAATTCATACTATAAAATGTAAATACTCTTTTGAGGGGCGAGACTTGTCTTTGTTCTAATAATTAAACCCTCATCCCAATTAACTAAGGCTCGGTTTGATTCACCGAAACCCCACCTACGGAAATGAAAAATCACCATTTTCCATCCTCCTTAAATATTTGGTTGACGGATCGCTCTGTAATTTCATTTTCGGTGGCGGCTTATTTTCCTTTAAAGCCTCGAAAATAGCTTCCCACATATTTTGGTGGGAAGCCGGTTTCCAGCGTGCATGAGAAATGGCTGAAGTCCATTTTGCCCTCACCTCTGATCCTCTTCTTCTCCTTCTTCGACTATCTCTCTCACCTTCTCTCCTTCTTCGTGTCTCTCTCTCACACCCTCTCTTTGCTGCTCGATCCTTGTGGGTGAAGAAGATCTGGTTGAAGAAGATGAATATGTGGAGAAGAAAGGTAGAAGAAGATGAAATTTTTTTTTCTACAACTCTCTCTCTCTCTCTCACACACACACACAAAGAGGAGGAGGAAAAAATATAGGTTTTTTAATAAAAAAAAAAGCTTGGCATTTTGTCTTTCTTTTATTTCTTCATCTTTGTGTTTGTGCTTGGGTATAGATACCCAAAATTTTGATTCTGATATTGTGTTTTTGTGAGATTGAATGGAGTTTGTAATTTTTTTTATCATAAATCTAGGTATTAAGGAGTATAAATGAGATTCTTCAAAGTTTTATACAAGAAAATTCGAATGTAATTGCTCAAATTCGAATTTAACCAACTCAAAATCGAATGTATTTGAGCAATCACATTCAATTAAATTCGAATGTGATTGCTCAAACTCGAATTTAAGCAACTCAAATTCGAATTTGTCACATTACTATAATATGTTACGTGAATAAAAGTTTTTTCCAAATAAAATTAAATAAATTTTTTTTCATCTTTTCTTCTATATTTATGTTTATTATTATAGTTATTTAAAATATATGAGAAGTACTGGCAAAAACAAAATATATGAGAACTAGTTGAGACTTAAGATGTGTATTTAAAAATTTGATAATGAGAGTTTGTACAAGAGATATTTTTTATTTTTGATAAATTGAAGCAATTGAAACTCCAAGAGAATATGTGTGAGAAATTTTTGGGATATACCTTGTTAGTTGAAGCCACAAAATTCTTACAATTATAATTAATTTAACTATTTATTTCACTTAATAATTAATTGATTTGTTAAATATGGCTGCAAATATCTTTAGTATCTTAATAATATTTTTAAATATTAAGTAGTATATTTTTACTAATTTGATATCAATATTTTTTTTAATTAAAATATATGTGATTGCTATATTTACTGAGAATATTTTATTTATTTATGCAAATTAAATTTTTTTATTAAAATTTACTATTTATTAAAATTATAATTAGTGAAAATAATTTATTAATTTATTTTTATGCTAATATAATTTTACAATATTTTAAAATTTAATATTAATGATTTTAATTAATAAATACTCATTAAGGGTAAGACAGTTATTTGCATAGAATTCTGAGTTTTCTTACCCCCATTTTCAACCAACCAAATATAAAATTTTCAATTCCAATCATTTCCTTTCTTGTGCTTACCAAGTGTATCGACCTTCCTTTCCTTTCCATTTCATTTCCTTTCCATTCCTTCACATTCCTTTCCTTTCCTTTCCATTCTGTTCGAATATTTTCTGTGAACTAAATGAGCCGTGAGGTTTTACTAATGAGAAAGTTTATAAAACTTCCTAAATATACTTTTTTAATCAAGAAAGTTTAGAGATTTCGATTATGTATTGCAATCAATTGTCCCACTAAACGATAAGTGAAGGAGGGATGTTCTAATTATTAAGAACTCTCACTTTCTTAGGGTCTGTTTGCTTAGCTGATTTCAGAGGCCGGAAAAGGAAAATCAGGCAATTCCATCAACCAAAACGTGTTTGGTTGTCAAAGTTCATGAGAAGCTAATTTCCGGCGGCGCTCCAAATTCCTTTAAACATTGGAAAATGCCTTCCCACCAAAATAGGTGTCAACCTGTTTTCCTTCATACATCGGAAAGCAAAAAAGACATCTATACCCACCCTTCGTGTTCTAGATCGCTCATCACCTCTCTGCCTCTCAAAAAATAGTTGATCGTATATATGGGTGACGGAAACTTCGACCCTCCATGATGGTGACGAACCCTGTTTGGGTGACGGTGCCAAATTTGAATCTTGTTTGGGTGACGGTGCCAAATTGTTTCTGGGTGTTGCTGTTGTCGCCGTAGTTGGGTGTTCAACAATGGAAATTGCCAATGTCAAGGAAGAAGGGGGAGGGGTATTCAAATTGGGTTTTTGATAGAGAGTATTGTAATTATAAATCAAAATCAATCTATATTTGAGTTGTTGTTCAAACTTCCTGAATGGGATGAAGTGGGTTTGTTGATTTTTAACATATTTGTGAAAACAATGGTCAAAATCTGCGTAATGGAGATTGGACAGTATGAATGAGGTTATGTAGAGTTTTATGCAGGTAAATTCGAATGTAGGCAATTAAAATCGATTTTGGGGGCAATCAAAATCGAGTGTGGGCAATCAAATTCGAGTGTGGATATTGGCCACTCACTTTCGATTATAACAATGGCCAAAATCGATTTTGGCAGATTAAAATGGATTTTAGGATAACCTGAACGTGAAATTGAAACAACTATTTGAAAATCATATCTCAAATCAATTGAGATAAACTAGATACCCTATTTTTATTGAAGGAACACAATTTAAAAGATAACCTAGATTTGATTTCATATCCTAACAAAACATATATTCATATTATTATATATTTTATCATTTATTTACTTTTTTTATTTTTTTTATTTTTTAAGACCAATTTTTGGAAATTTATAATAAATTTTTATTTTTATTAATTTAAATATATTTTATTATATATTAAAAATAATTATATTGTGTAACACCCTAAATTTCAGAAAAATAAGAAAAAGAAAATTTTTAGGACTTTAGAAACTTAAATAAATATTAAAAAGTGTTGAAAATAAATTTATGATATTTTGGGCATTTTTAATAATTTTTAAGGTTTATTTTCTTTATTAGTCAAGGAAAAATAGTTGTGAGATAAATTTAAATAAGGGAATATTTAGAATCTTGGGGTATTGGTTATTAATTAAAAAGTCTTATAAATAAATTTTTAAAATTAAAGCATATCTAGGAAAATTATTTCGGGAGTAAAGTCAGACTGATTTATTAGGAGAATGGTAAATAAAATTACTAAAGAAAGGCAAAATAGTAAAGAGAAAATAAAAATGACAATATCTGCCCCTAGTTGGAAAATATCTTCAGTAAAAAGAAGGGGCAAAATGGTAAAACACCTATTTAAAAATATCATCTCCTACTCTTTAAATATAAGTCTTCCACGTGTCCCTTCCATTGTCTTCATTTTCTTCCATTTCATTTCCATTCTCTCTCCCCTCCCAAACCCGAAAACACTCCCTCTGCCTTCTTCGTTCTCTCTCGCTACACTCTCTCTGCTCCCTCGTTCTTCACTGCGCCAGCGGCGTTACCGGCGGAGAACGACGGCGAAATCACGGCAGATGTGCAAGGGGAGTTTAGGGTGGCTTCGAGTAAGTTCTTTCCTTTGTTTTCCTCTCTTTCCCGTCAGGTTTCAACGAGCTTGAGAGGCGAAATCGATTCGAGTTTTGGGTGATTCCTAGGTTCCTAAATTCGTAGGAATGATGTTTAGGTCTCAATTTTTATGATTTGGTAAGTAATTTTAAGAAAGGAAGGGTGTTTGATCGGATAACTCAGAAAGCCCCAATCTTAGCACTGTTCATCCGAACTGATTCTTGGTGATTTCTGTGTAAAATTCGAACAAAAATTTAACTAAATGTGACTAGGAGTAAGTTTAATCGAGTATGGGGTCTTGCATGTTGAATTTCTAATGTTTGGAATTTTTCTTGAAAATTTTCCTTCTCCCCTGTTCTTGATTGATGCCTTCAGTGACGAAGGCTGATGGTGATGAGTTTATGCTCGATGATGAAGGATTTATTTTGCTTGTTATAGTTGCTTGAGGTTGTAGGTTGTAGGTGGATAATTGCTTAATTCCCTTCTCTCTTGCTGTCCTATTCATTTGAATCCCTTCCCTTTGTTCTGTCGAATTTCTTGTTCCTTCCCTTGTTTATGCTGGACGTGCTGCCCTGATGGAAGTGTATAGATATTATTCTGTAAAACTTTATTACATATCCGGCCTAAATTGATTTGTTGCTTGGTTATGATTGAATGTTGTTCCTTTGCCTTCCCTGTTCTGTTCTGTTTCATTATTTCCTCTGCTTCCCTATTCGGCCAGGGGAGTATAAAGGCTGTGGATGTTTTGTTGAAAATTTTGGTCTCCTGTACCTACGTGTGCATTGGGTTGCAGAGAGGAAGAGGAAAAAATAAAATGGTGATTAACATGTGATGTGGGGTTGATTCTCTATTGCTTTATTCTGTGTTTATTTGAGTTCTGCAGAAATTTGAGTAGTTGGATTTTGGACTTAATAGTGCATTGACAATCATTTGGAACCTACAAGGATTTATAGTTATAGTAGGATCAAATTCTTAAGGGCTAAAGTAACGTAGAGTGTACTTATTCTATGGATTGCTTATGACTTGTTTCATTTGCGTTTAAGTTGTGATTTATATGGGATTAAGGCTATTCTTCACTGAAATATTTGATGTATCAAGTTATTTGGGAAATAGGGAAGAGCTAATATTATAGAAAGGGATTTAAATAATTAGATAGGTGAAGTTTGATAACTTTGGAATTAGAATTTTAAAGACTGCATAGTAAATAGGACCTAATGCTGGAAATTATTAAAGGGTAGCCTCATTATGATAAATTAATTATTAGAACATTTTAGGAACTTAGGAAGATGGATTGAAAGGTTGTTTTGATGTTAAACAAGTATTTGGGGTTGTTTGAAAAGGATTTTGAAGTTGATTGAGATTTGGAACAGGCATGAATTACTGATTTAAAATAGGAAATGATTAAAATGTATCCAAAAGCATTTGAGGATAATTTAGAGAGAAAGCCACATATATATTTATTGGGAATAGTTATTTATTGAGGTTGCACGTAATTTCAAGTTGAATCCTTCCTTGTTCTGTTTTATTTCTGGTGTAGAATGAAGTTAAGGGATTAAACTATAAGTAGTGATGATGTTAATTGTAGTGATATTGAATTACTTCCTCTGATTGGTCCAAGCTAGGATTTGAGCATAAGGGTTAATATTTAAGGTAAGGCATTAATTAAAGTATATGTTTTTATTGGATGACAGTATTGGGATCTGAATTGGGTTGTTTGATCTTGAGAAGTTAGCAATTCGGGAAGTTGAAATATGAATTGAACCTTGTTGATTCAGGTTTCTCTATGATGAGTTATTTAACACAGATACTTAGAGTTGGTCTAGAAACAGAAATGCTTAAATGTGATTGTTTGTTGGGTTGCTAAATTGATGCTGTTGGTGATTCAAAGTTAAGTTAAAAGTACCTATGTGGATTAATGAATGATAGTAGGGAACCCTGATGAGGTTGTTTGAAGTTTTAGAAAGAAAGTGGTTTGATTAATCTGACGAGGTATTAATTGTTTCTTGATATGTTATTAATCGGTGATTTGTAAGAAGGAAAGGTTATTAAGGTTCACATTATTGGAACTTAACATGATAAAGCAAGTATTTATGTAGAATTAATTCTTAAAATGGTGATTTAGTTTGTAGTAACCATCCTAGGGATGGTAGAGGTGAGATAGGATAATTATATGTTGAACGCTACGGCGATGAAAAGTTAAAGGATGTAATCGGCTTGGTTAGGCTTGATATCATTTCTGGAATTGGAAATAGAGTTGTGATTTTAGGAGACTATTGAAGATACCAACTAAAGATTTAGTATTAATGATTATACCTTGATTGAGGATTTTAAAGTTTAGACTTGGGCCATTAAGTTGGAAGTTATAAATTCCTAGGAGTTTGAATTTATTTCTATGCCTGGTTCCATGTTTGATTGCTCTGTATTTTTAGTGATAGGAAGTAATGATAGAGTTAGAAATTAAATTTAATTATGGTTCGGTTATTGGATTGGATTTGATAAATTAAAACCTCTATTCTATTTTCGTTCTCTTAAACAACATTTTCACTGACAATAGTGAATTAGTTGTAAGCTATGATTCTTATAAGATTAAGGATATACTATATAAGAGTAAGGAATTAATGTGATATAAGATGGTAATGTTTAATAGATTAATTATGATTAAGTCATTGTGAATTTTTATATTTAATTGATTTTGGAAAGGATGACAATGAGAATTAGAATGGTTAATTGAAACGAATTATCTTAAGTGACCTTTTCATTTAGGGGTATAAATATTTAAAGTAAAACCTACTTATATGAGATATAAGAATGAGGTAGTATTAAGTATATTAGGACCCCGAGAGAGACGCTGAATAATTATATATAAGTTCAGGTATTAATTAACTACTTATATTAAATGTTAATAGGTCTTGATAATGACATAAGTGGAGAGGCCAGTAGAAAGAAAAGGGAGCAAGTACAAGATTAAGGTCTAAAGGAGCCAGGTAGCAGTTTATTTCAGTAACAATTAAATTGCATGTATTATTTTGTAATATCTGTTTCAAATTTACATTATGCATGAAGGTAGAGTACCTTGTTAATTCCTGCATAGAGTTTATGGAATATTCCAGGCTTAGGTGGGTCGCTCCCCCTTTGCCAGATCAGTTAGTTATAACTTTAAATGTTATAACGAGAAATCCTGCAGGTGAGGCCTCCACTAGTTAACGAATATATTGTTAATAGTGGCTGGTAGAGCATTGAGCGCAGGAAGTATGTATAATTGTTTATTTGTTCAGGTTTATGAAATTAATACATGTCAATGCTAGCATGATAATATAAGTTAATGAAAGAAACTGCTATTGGGATTTCCAATCTCACCCCCTTCCCCAAACATTTTTCAGTTTAGCAGGTTGAAAGAAGCTAGTTGGGGAAGAAGAGTAGACGGAGAAATTAGGATTTTAATTTGGAAAGCAAGAGGCAGTAAATATTTTAATAGGGTTATTTGTATATGTTGTAAAATTTAAATTATTAAATTAATAGTAGAAAGTATAGAAATTAGAATTGTATAAATTATTTAGAGATTTAAATTTCCTAACTATTATGAATTATGAATAAACTCCCTTAAGAGAGTTAGTATACTTTTAATTGTTTTATTAACCACTTTATTTCATAAAGAGATTTAAGTTATTTCAATTTGTCTGAAAAGCCTATTCCAACCAACAGAAGGTTGGTCTAATGCTTTAAAAGAAAAGTTTTAAATTTATTCGTATTTTTGGGCTTCTGACATTAGAAAGTGGTTATAATTCAATTAAAAGGCTATAATATAGTAGTAAAAGTCCAGGTGTTACATATTGTATTAATTATTGAATTTTTTTAATTTGGATAATGTTAACTAGGTTTGGAATGAGAGAGTATGCACAAGAAAATGGAAGATAATTTTTTTTTGTTTGAATTGAAGTTGTCGAAGCTTTAAGAGCATATGGGTGAGAAAGTTTTGGGATACACCTAGTAATTGAAGCCACAAAATTCTCATAATCTAATTATATTTACTGTTTAATTTATTATTTGTTTCATTTAATTATTAACTAATTTGTTAGATATGGTAGTAAGTATCTTCTATATCTAACTAGAGTTATTTTGGTGATATTTTTTAAATATAATGTAGTTATTTTTTTTTTATACAGAATGTAGTTATTTTTTAATCATATGATATCAATATTTTTTTTAATTAAAATCCCTAAGTGATTCTTATATTTACTAAAATATATTATTTATGCAAAATAAATTTTTTATTAAAATCTAATATTTATTAAAATCATAATCAGTATCTTAGTAATATTTTTAAATATTATGTAGTATTTTTTTACTAATTTGATATTTTTATTTTTTTAATTAAAATATATGTGATTGCTATATTTACCTAGAATATTTTTATTTATTTACATAAATTAAATTTTTTTATTAAAATTTAATATTTATTAGAATTATAATTATTAAAAATAATTTATTCATTTACTTTTATGATAATATAATTTTTAAATATTTTAAAATTTAATATTAGTGATTTTAATTAATAAATACTCATTAGGGTAAAATAGTCATTTGCACAGAATTTTGAGTTTCCTTACCCCCATTTTCAACCAACCAAACATAAAATTTTCAATTTCATTCCTTTCTTTTTTTGTGCGTACCAAACGAGTCGACCTTCATTTCATTTCCATTCATTTCCATCCATTTCCTTTCCTTTCCATTCCATTCCATCCGAATATTTTCTATGAACCAAACGGGCCCTTATTATTCTTGCTAGATGGCCCCTTTCCGTGCAGAACTTTTTTTTTTTAACTGAACCGTGCAGAACTTTTTCAAGTTTTATATTCTCTCTTGTTTTAAATATATAAGCTGGTTAACGTGTTTATTTTAATTCTGATATTGATATACTTTTTGTCTAAAATTATAAATTTAATTTTTTCAAGTACTCAAGGGGTTTCATACTTTCCATCAAGTGGTGGTTTATTTTCAATGCAAATGATGATTGAAGATGGGATTTTAAGAAAATTAACATAAAAAAATTAGGAAAAATGACAAAAAATACCTTCCAAATTTCAAAATCCCAAAGCTTTTGTTAATAGTTGTTAATACATATCATCAACTTATTAATACCTATACTCAAATAGTTATTGGGATTTTGAAATTTAGAAGGTATTTTTTTGCCATTTTTCCTAATTTTTCATAAATAAATAATTTGACTTATTTTTCAAATTTTTGGAAATTAGATGTTTGCCTCCTATATATATTAAGATCAGGAGGGAGTATGATCTAATTTCTCAAGTTTGACAAAAAAAAAAGATCTAATTTCTCAAGCAAGATTTAATAATTAGACCAATGATCATTCGACAATGGTGAGGACAACAACAAAAAAGATGACAACGGTTGGATTTTGAAAAGAATAGATGAAAACTCAAAATGAAGGTATTTACAAATAAAATATTTGAAAGTTAAGAAAACTTAAATTCGTTAAATAATTTCTATATTTGAGTTTACATATTTAACTTGAAATTCTGAACTATTTCTTTTTTTTTTTCTAAAGTTTGTAATGGCGCATAAAAACAATAGAACTTTCATTTAGAAATAAGAGCTAAAGGTCATATTTGTTCTAGAAGTGTGCAAGATGTATCATATCTACCCCAGAAGAATTTTTGGATCCAAATTTGCCTTGGAAATATGAAAATAGATCAATTTCACTCTTTACCGTTAAAATATGGTCAACGTCCATTTTAACAATCAACGTGAGTTTTTTAACTGTTAAGGGAGAAATTGATCCATTTTCATATTTTCAGGAAAAATTTGGACCCAAAAATATTTCCAGAGCAGATATGATACATCTTACACACTTCCGGGGTAAATAGGACATTTGACCATTTTCATAAAAAAAAATGGATAGGTTGGGGTATGAAAGCAGAAGTAAGTAGCGTTTGGGGAGGCATCTTCGTAGCATGTGTGAAGCGACCTCTTATGGGGCGAAGCCATTTAGCTATGGGGAGGTTGATGCTTGTTTTACTCTCTTACTTGGCCAGTAAAGTTGTAGATCTGGGTTAGTTACCCGCTATTGGATTAGATTGAGTCAAAACCCCTTCCTAAAATTTACTTATAAAAAGAAATGCAGAAGTAAGTACACAATTATAGGTTTTATTGCTGAGACTGAGAAAGCAGTTGACAATTAATGAGGAGCACGTGTCTTGTTCCGATAATTATTGTGATAGCTTTTTTCCCAATTTTTTTGGGCTAAATATACTTTTAGCCTTATAAGTTTAAATGGAGTTTTATTTTAGTGTTTTAACTTTATAAAATGCATTTTTAATCCTTAAAATTTAACATCAAAGTTAAGTGATGATTGCACAGAGCTAACGAAGCAAATTTAAATATTTTAAATGAGAAATATTTCCACACCAATAAAAATAAACACCTAATTTTCTTTACATCTTAGGTATTACTCCCTCCGGTCCTAATTATAAGACCACTTTGACTTTTTTGACTTTTTCTTCCAATTAAAAAAAAAGTACTTTCAGTTCCAAAAAAACATATTTTTTCCTCAAAATTAATTGATTCTACTTATAAACTAACCTATAATCTAATTTCATGTGACATATGTTAAAATTTAGTGGTCTAATTTGCTTCCTTAACTTCCACAAAAAAAAGTCAAAGTGGTCTTATATTTAGGACCGGAGGGAGTACCCTAATTTATTTTAGGAAAAAGAAAACAAAAAGTCCTTCCTCAACCTACGAGCCCCCTCTTTCCTCCATTTTGACGTGGTCGCCTCCCTTTTATTTTTATGTCTTTCACAAAACGTAAGTGGTTATTTTAATTGGGATAATTGCACATAGGTCCCAAGTAAGAGAATTAATTTCAGACAGGTTCATTGACAACTTCTTCACTTGTTAACTAAAGTTATTAAAGTTGTTAATATTTGTCATTAACAACTTCTTAGGACCTCTTTGAAATTAATTCTCTTATTTATGACCTATGTGCAATTGTCCCATTTAATTAAATACAATTGACTATTTTGAAATCACTTCCTCACCGGATCAAGAAAAATCACTTCCCTACAAAATAATAGTTAAAAACAAATGCATAATGATTAATGTCATAGAAATAGAAAATTTTAAAAAAACAAAATATGGGATCCTAGTGTTTAGTTTTCAGTTTACAAAAGTTAGTCTCCCAAATGTAAAAATCAATTTATTTTGGGGCCAAAGTGTACGTTTATTTAAGTCAGTCACATATGTCTCACTTTTTGGGAATTGTTGGTTTGGGCTTTGCACTTGTCCGTTTTGGATTTATATTGGCTAGCATAACAAAAAAAAAATGTTGACTAACTGTTTTTAATGTTTAGCTACTCTAGTTAATTTTGGTTTTAAAGATAAGATATATTTCTAATTTTATCTTTTTATAAATTGATTTGATTGATATTCCCTCAACAATGATAATATAAGTAAAATTGAAAGAGTTAAGAAAGATGAATAAAATATTATAGGAAAAACATTCTATATCAACTAATTTAATTAAGATCATTTATCTAATCAAGTAAATATTTTCTATGTTAAATATAAAATCCCTACAGTACTCCCATCATTGAACTATGTCTCTTTTGTCTGCATTTCTTACTCATTCTTCTCTCCCCCTACAAATGTTTTAAAAATAAGTAAGTTCCATTGTTACATATTTATTATATTTAATCAATTTCATTCAACTAATAAATTTAGGTAATTGAGTACTCCCTCCAATTCACATTATAAGAGATAACATGAGAATTGTTTTGCTCCATATTATAAGAAGTAACATGTAAAAGTCAAGATAAAAAAATGTAGGGTTAAAGAGCAAACCAACAAACTATTGTCCAAGTTGCAGATGGCACAATTGACAATTGAAAGAGTCGGAA